>CM076250.1:10800882-12250882 GCA_038380765.1 Odontothrips loti
ACGAGGCGCGCACTGTGCTCCGGGACCAGGACCCTACCCAGCACTGGGCATGGCCCATGGCAGTTCATGGTGCCCGCGAAAATTCATCTCTCTCTCTTTCTCTCTCTCTCTCTCTCTCTCTCTCTCTCTCTCTCTCTCTCTCTCTCTCTCTCTCTCTCTCTCTCTCTCTCTCTCTCTCTCTCTCTCTCGACACACTGCGTCCGCCTCCCATACCGTGAATACATTCAATTGAAGGGGGAGGGAGAGAGAGATAACTGGTGAGTGACCTCCGCACCGCACACATATAGTCTTTTGCAGAACAAAATGGGACAGGAAAATGAGGGAAAACGCGGCAATTTCCGAGAAATAATTACTGTGAGAACGGAGATTTCGCAGCAGCAGGGCGGTAGAGAGAAAGAGAGATAGGGTGGAAAAGAGAGAGAGAGAGAGTGTGAGAGAAAGATAGACTGGGCATGAAGGCAGACGGAACAAAAAAAAAACAGTATGAATGATTGGCCTTTCTACCCAATCAGACCTGCCTCGGCTGTTTGACGTTCTGCGAGGCATGAAATGTGTCCGACTGTACAGACAATGCCATGAGACGTCTCATTCGCAGGTTATCAGAATGATTGACAAGCGGTGACATTCCGCTCCCCCACCCCCCCCTCCCGCCGCACTTAATCGACCAGCATTGCGAGCCGAGCGATGAGAACCGCTCTCGACGCGCCGAATAGAAACCAGGCAGACGACAACAAATGATTATCATCGAAGGCCTCCCTGGCCATCCGGCGGACGCCGCTTTCTGCGCACCGCATATAATAAATATCGGCTCTGTTTACAGCCAAGACACTCCCCTTGCAACCCCTTCTACTCCGCGGCACGGTCGAGAGGGTGGCCACTGCGCACAGCCGTCTCCCTCTCTTTCTCTCTCTTTCCCCTCCCCCTTCCCCATGAATCCTTCGCTTTTGTCTCTCTTCCTCGTTTATTGTGGCCGCTCTGGCCGCTCTTCGGGGCGTCCATCCCCACTTCCCCACCAGTCACTGCCCTCTCCTCTCCTCTCCTCCCCATGGCCGTGGTGGTATGTGGCGTGCACGTGCTGCCAGCGCACGCCAAAACGAAACGCCCGCAGAGAAGTCTCTTTATTCGACCCATTTCTGCTCTTTTGAAAACTTTGCCGTGTGACATTGAAGATTTGTGACGGAGGTTCGCTGAAGGGGCAAAAAAGTTGAGGGAAATTTGTTCCGTGCCCGCAACGAACCTCTTTTTTGGAGCAACTACCGTTTCGTTGGTGCAACTAAAATTTAGTTTCCCCAACAAAATTTTAGTTCCCCGAACAAAAATTTGCTGCTTGTCTGAAAATCAACTAAATCATTAGTTGCGACCCGATCTGTTTCTCCGCGTAAACAGCCACTTCAAGTGCCGCCCAGATCACGCCGTTGCTCGGGGTGCTACCCATCCCATACAGGTACTACCAAACAACCCCCGCAACGAACGCGGCTACGATCGGGCTTGAGTGCACATGAGCACCGGCACCACGGTGCCAGGACCAGTCGGGTCTGCGAAGCGCATCGCACTGTCCTGTGCCGCCGCCGCCGCCGCCGCCGCCGCTGCCGCATCACTGACGTGCATGAATTTATGAGGTGGGGGGAAAGTTTACGGCCCCGAGCCGCCCGGCCCCCGCCCGGCCCCCGCCCGGCCCCCGCAGCGGTCATGGGTCCCAACAAACTATCGAGAGGCGGTGCGGGAGCGGAGTTATATGATCCGTTAACTGCATCGAGTCGTAATGGATCACAAGTTATATGCCGTCTGTGTGCGGCCGCCCGCATGCGAGTCAGTGTATGCAAAATGGACCGCGGCGCGCTGGTTTGAAATAGATAAAAGCTTTTACTCTCTCTCGCACTCTCTCTGTTTTTATGCGACCCGCCGTTGTCCGGTGAGCCGGAAACGGCTCCCGATAAGTAGGTTTGTCTCGTCGTCGCCGCGGTCCCCGAAGAGTGCGCGCGGCTAGTAACCCCTCACGAGCGTGTGTGTGTGTGTGTGTGTGTGTTTAAGTTGATTTTCAGACAAGCAGTAAATTTTTGTTCGGAGAGCTAAAATTTGGTTGGGGGAACTAAACTTTAGTTTACACCAACGCAACGTTAGTTGCGCCAGCGCAGAGGTTCGCTGAAGGAGCAGAAAAAAAAATATGTTTAGTGCCTGCAACGAACCTCTTTGTTGGTGCAGCTGACAAAGAGTTCCCCTAACAAAATTTTAGTCCTCCGAACAGGAATTTACTGCTTGTCTTAAAATCAGCTTAAAAATTATTTGTTTTTTTCTCCGTGCGTTGTCAAATCACGGCACAAATCACGGCGCCGCCTGCCACACGTTTCCGCGTCGTTTGCTTGTTTGCGTGGGCTGCGGTGCCCGATACTTTCCTCCTGGTCCGGTCAGGTCCTCGCCGAGGGCCCCCGCAGCCCTGTCCCCCCGCCCCCAAGTGATGGCGACACGGGCTGGCCTTTGCCCCGGCCGTACTATAGCAGACGTCTGTCCGTTTGGCCGGCCGGGCCAGCCGAGGGGGAGACGGGGAGTCGAGCCCCAGGGAGCTGCCGCAGCTGCCGCCGCTGCCGCAGCTGCCGCCGCTGCCGCCCCTGCCGCCGCTGCCCCCCGCCCAAGGCCCCCGGCCCCGACCGGCTGCCCCCCGCGAACAACTTTCCAGCCGCGAAAGAGCGCGCGGCGCGCTCGCCGCCCTATCTCCGAAATTTGTAAATATGGGCGGTCCCCTTGGCGCTCGGCGCTCCACGCGTGTTTTGTGTGTCACTCACACATACTCACACACGGGCGAGGCGGAGCCGCAGTGTCCGGGCCGGGCGGGTCGGGGTCCCCTTGCCACGCACTCCGCTCACACACACAATACACCCCGTGTCTCTCCCGCCCCCGCCCCCTCCCCTCCTCCTCCCCGACCCGTGAATATCCTCACGTTTCTCTATTTCTCCTGCGAAAGTGACTTTATCGAGCTGCCCGGGCCAGATTCCTACGGAAGGGCTCTCTCCTCTGCTCTCTCCTCTGCTCTCTCCTCCGCTGCTGGTGCTGCAGGGCGCATCCTCCTCTCCCTCCCGCCCGGCGCCGCGGCCCCAAATCAGGCGGCCTCCCGAACACAGGGTTGTAGCGCGGCCAGCAAAACCACCGTGCTGAAATATCGCTGCGTGTTGTGTGGGGTATCTCATAGGGCGTGTGTGTGTGCGTGCGTGCGAGTGTGTGTGCGCGCGCGTGTGCCCTGCAGAACTCTGCAGCTGCAGCAGGGGCATGTCTGGCGGGGCACCAGGGCATCTGGCCCCCCACTGTGCGCCCCGAATAACCCTCCCCACGCTGCTGGCTGCTTGTACGCTATCCTCTCATAGCGCCATTCTTTTCCCCCGCACTATGTTTGCACCCCCCCCCCCCCCCTCCCCCCTCTCTCTCCAAGGACACTGCGTCTGCTCCGAGGTGTGTCCAAGTAGTGTCGCGCAGTGCTCTGTGTGTGTGAGTGTGTGCGTGTGTGGGGTCGGTGGCCCGGTCCCCCAGCCTGCGGGCGCTGCGGGCGCGCCACGGCGGCGGCCGTCCCAGCGGAGCGGAGCGCCTGCGAGGTATGCAGCCCGCGTGCAGCCGTGTGGGGCGGCCGGCCTATCTGCTGGTTCACAGGGGCTCGCCGCCGCCGCGCCGCCGCAGTCGGGCTGCTGTCCCAGGTGCATCCCCGGAACATTTCTCAATGGCGTTGTTCTTATTGTTCAAGACTGCGGATACTCCGCGCCGAATGGGTGCTCCAAGTATATGAGGAGCGCAGGGCAAACAAAAAAATTAGGGGGAACACTACTCACCAACATCTCATTACACCCGGGCGTGTTGGACCATCGGAACTCTGGCTGCCGGACCTTTCGGCCCCTTGTTACTTCTGCCTAATGAAGTGGTAGGTGCGAGAGGGAGAGAGAGGGAGGGAGAGAGAGAGAGAGAGGGAGAGAGAGGGACGGAGAGAAAGAGAGAGAAAGAGAGAGAGAGAGAGAGAGAGAGAGAGAGAGAGAGAGAGAGAGAGAGAGAGAGAGAGAGAGAGAGAGAGAGAGAGAGAGAGACGGGGGTGGGGAGGGGAAGAGATGCTTTAATTAGCAGACAAGCAACAAGTACCCATCCAGCCCGAGTGTCCAAACGCCGGCCTCATTATATGGACCGGACTGCTCCGCCGGACTTCCTGTTTTGTTGTTGTTGATGACGATGATGATGTTCTTTGCTACGACGTGATTTGTCTTCGGGTCCGTTAGTCAAAACAAGTCCGCCTCCCGGCGCGGCGCCCGGCCGGTCACTTTAGAAATTACACAACAGAGGATGTGCAGATTAAGTGATTGGAGCAGTCATATTTTTTTCCTTACACACACACACACACACGACATGGTGCTGACACTTATGGCGGGGAGAAATATTACCCCCGCAGGCCCGGTTGTAAAACACGCCAGGGCGACGGTTATCTTGGTCTCGTTTTAAAACGATACACGAGTTTTGTCGCCGTGCCGCCCTTGCGCACGACGAGTTCCATCCGGGAGCGCCGCGCGTTGCTGGTGTGAGCTTCGCTTTGCTGCTGTCGCTGCTGCTACATGTGTGCGCGCTAGTGGTGCGTGTGTGTGTGTGTGCGTGCGTGTATGTATGTTTGTTTGTGTGTGTGTGTGTGTCTGTGTGTGTGTGTGTGCGCTCGCCAAAAGGGGAACACCACCAATTACTTTCGCGGCAATAGTGGGCGTGCGTGACCCGCCGTCCCCCTTGCAAATACACTCGTGTGACCTATGTACACACCGTGTGCATGGCGGGGAGGGGCAGCTATTAGGCAGCGGGGGAGAGAAGGGGGGAGAGGGGGGGCAAGGGATATCGGGCCCCTCAGGCACACACACACACACACACACACACACACTCACACACACCGCAGTTAAAGTGATGTCGACAGAGAGGCGGCAGGGTCGAGTCATTTTGAATACAGTCGAAATAACTGCGTTTCCGGCGGTGGCCCAGGGATTCGCCCCCCCCCCCCCCCCCCTTCCCTTACTTCTCGCGTCACTTTCCGGTTTCCATCACGATTGCAGAGGCTAACCTATACGCGGCGTTCATGAACCGTTCGCCTTTTTGTGGCCCAACAACCTTTCTTTAAAAAAAAAAAAAAAATAAAAAAATAAAAAATAGAGGCTTTCCAAGAGCCGCGAATGCCGTGGGAAAGGAGGTCTTTAGCCCTCAGCCCTCCTGCTCGCTCGGCTCGGCTCGGCTCCACTGACCGCATAAGCGACCAACAAACTGCCTTCTGGTCTGCTCAGCAGTGCTCAGCAGCACCTCTTGACATCCTTTCCTTCCGCCCCAGCGACCCGCCTGTACTAACGTCCTGCGGCACAGCTAGGCACAGCCAGAAGCGGCAGCAGAGGCAGCAGAGGCAGCAGCGGCAGCAGAGGCAGCAGCGGCAGCAGCGGCAGCCGAGTGGCTTCACAAAGGTCCGTCCAGTCCCCCGCACTAACGGCTCAAGGGCCGCATACGAGCGAGCAGCGAGCTCCACGGCCGCAATCTGCATCGGCGAGATTGACAAGGGGCCGTTTGGAAATTACGTATAACGCGATTCGATTCCCCGCTGTGCTGTGCTGTGCTGTGCGCGGGGGTAATGCGGTTTTCAGATGCGGCCCCGAGTTCTGTGGTTTATGGACGACCCCTAGAGGAGGGGATATGGAGTCCAGCCAGAAGAGAGAGAGAGAGAGAGAGAGAGAGAGAGAGAGAGAGAGAGAGAGAGAGATAGCGGGCCCGCATAATGCAATCAAGGCCGGCCGACGTAAAGCAAGGGATAATACGACGGGACAATGTTCGTGGTTCGCGGAATAAAGAAGAACGCAAGTGGATGGTGGTCGGATCGTAGCACTTTGCCAGGGCCCCCCTCGGTACCCCCTCGGTACCCCCTTATTGGTACCCCCGCGGCGGCATGCAACTTCCATCCATCCCCCCCCCCCCCCCACATCCTCACAACCACCTCCATTTCTTTTCTCTATCTCTGGTCCATGTATTGAAACGAAGTATGTAGTGGTCTGTGCGGCGGCGAAAGGCCGGACTGTGCTTGTGCATGTATACGCCCCGGCACCGCCGCTGTCCGAATTGACCAAATTTTTCCCCTCCCCCCACCCCCTCCGCACGGCTTCCTCCACGATATCTTCCCTCCCCGCCCCGGTTGTACTTTTTCCCCCGTTCCGGCCGGACGAGCGCCATGTGCAGCGCTACTACACTCTGCATCCCTCGGCGTCCGGCCGGTCTTCTTTTTGAGAGATGTGTGCAGCTGCTGCAGCTGCCGCCGCCACCACCGCCGCCGCCGCCGCCGCTGCTGCTGCTGCTGCCGCCAACACCACCGCCACCGCCGCTGCTGCTGCTGCAGGCGCCTCCGCCCGGAGTCACGTTGTCATCATAACTCACGCATCGCAGCTCATGAATAACAGGAACAGGGGGGTCACCGCTTCAGAGCAAACTACTCCTTCCTTCCCTTACTCAATTACATATTGTGTGTCCGTGCGCCTGTGCGTGTGTGTACGACAGAGGGTAGTGGGTGATAAAAGAATAGAGAAAGAGGCAGATCGATAGAAAGAGAGGAAACCAACCGACTTATTTTCCTTGTACGGTTTCGGGAAGCGGCTGTCTATTGACTGGTCGCTTTGAAGTGCATGCAGAGCCCAACTACATATGGCCGAGCCGAGCCGAGCCGAGCGAAGCTGGACCGAGCCGAGCCGGACCGATGATCCGGACCGATCCGGGCCGAGCCGGGCCGATCCGAGCCGGGCAGCAAGCGATCTCATTACGCGTAGGCGGGTGTGCGGTGCGTCGCGGCCACGCTGCAGAGCCCTGTGGTACAGAGTGTATCACCACCGGACGAGGGGTCATCCTCTCTGTCTGTCTGTCTGTCTGTCTGTCTCTCTCTCTCTCTTCTCTGTCGCACACCGTTGTAGCCGTGTTGCACACGCTCAGTTTTGCGCACCCTTTTCCGTATTTATAGGCGCGGGCGCTGCAAATCGGCCCGAGAGCGCAGCAGCAGCAGCAGCAGCAGCAGCAGCAGCGGCGGCGGCGGCAGCCCTTAGACCTTTTTGCCACAAATAACAGCGCCCTATCCCGCCTAGCAGACCGATACGGTGAGCATCGGCGCACGCCGTATTTTTATCCGTAACAACTTCCCCGGGTCCGTGGTACAGTAGTGATGCTGAGGAAAATAACAGACATGACGAGAAGAGGAGAATAACGCGCTTTCCAGAGGGTTGGTTGACTGGAAACGCCAGCGGCCGGCGGCGTCGGGGCCGGATAGCGACGGTTTTAGGGATGCCTCAGGAACTTAACTTCGGCCCGCGGGTTCAAATACCGGTCAGACCGTGTATGACCCCCATTCGCCCTTAACGATGGTGTTGTCGTGCGGGGCGGTGTATCACGGCGTGGGCCGAGGCTGCGGAGGCCGGGCTAGGCGGCCCCGTCTGAGGGTCACCAGAGCGCAAGCAAGGCCGGGGCTGCTGGGGCACCGTGAGTACCGCCTTTGCCAACTAGAGGCACGAGGCCGTGTGCGTGTGTGTGTGTGTGTGTGTGTGCCCACACACGTGTGAGGCCGGAGGCCCGCGTCGTGTCCTGCGTGCCGCCCCTTCCTGCTGCCGCCGGCTCCCGAGGCGAGCTTTGCCAAATGGACCGTTCAGCTGTGCAGTGGGCCGCCGCTCGTTGTGGCAGTGGGCTCTGCCCTCTCTCTCTCTCTCTCTCTCTCTCTCTCTCTCTCTCTCTCTCTCTCTCTCTCTCTCTCTCTCTCTCTCTCTCTCTCTCTCTCTCTCTCTCTCTCTCTCTCTCTTTCCCTCCTCTCCGCGTGCGATGAGACGCTGTGCAGACTACTTGCCCGTTGTGCAAAAGGAAACACACGCTGTTATTGTGTTCGGGTCGCTACTTCAGTGTGTGGCAAGGCTCCGACCGGAATCGGCCCAGCAGAGCCGGCTGAGGCTGCGAGGCAGGAGCCGGCAGGAGCCGCCAGTGAAAACAAACAGCCCCCCGAGGCGTGAGGCTTCGGCCCGGCACGGCCCGGCTTGTCTGGGCAGGATGCGGCTGTTAGCGGCGCGTGGACGTCGGAAGCGTCACTGTTCGAAAGCGTTCCGCAAGGCCCAGGGGCGTAGCCAGACTTGGATTTCGTCGGAGGATATGCCGCGCTTGTTGCCTTCATTCAGGCGTTTGTTATGCGGGTTTCTTACCCCGGTCGCCAGTTTTGGTGGCGTAGGGGGGGGGGGGGGTGGCTAGCAAGCAGGCCGTCAATGATTTTAAGGTCAAACTAGGTCAAAGGTTAGACTTTATCGATATGTATTTATTTATTTGTTTTGGTCAACAGCCACACCGGCGCAAGGCGCATTTGCAGTAAAGGAAAGTGATTGTGATAATTTTTTGCAAAAATCAACTTTTCTGGCCGTAACGTCGTTTTCGTTATTTTTGCCCGTCCATGCAGCAGGAGAGGTCACAGCTACGCAATCCAAGCGTCCACTTCCTCCCACTTTTCCGCGCTTCTTTTGCTCGTATGGTCACTCTACGCGAGAGTGCAGTGTACGGTAAACAAAACGGTACAGCTTTGATGTCCCGGCAGCAAGCGCCTCCCCCCCCCCTTCCTCCCCCCTCCACTAGTAGTTGCGCCCCCTCCCCCTTTCTCTCTCTCACTGCTCTGCCGCCACTTCTTCATTCAACAACCCTTGTCACACCTAGTGACGGCTGACAATACTCTTCACGGGAAGTGCGGCTGTGTGGAAAACATTCGCTGTCTCGGTAAAAGAGTTTGGGAGAGTTTGAGCGAGAGAGGGAGAGAGAGAGAGAGAGAGAGAGAGAGAGAGAGAGAGAGAGAGAGAGAGAGAGAGAGAGAGAGAGAGAGGGGGAGCGAGAGGGCGCTGTCTACGACGACAAGGTCAGTTCAGCTACTGGAACGTACCCGCGCGTTGACGAGCAGACTAGATGGCCATGGCCCTTCGCGGCCAAACATGTCTCGCAACGTGACTTTGTGTCGGAACTACCATTGGCGTCCTGCCGGCGACCGCCTGCCGCCCTTTGACCGTCGGCTCGTTACTAACCAGCCAATCCCACGTAATTGGCGCGGCCGTATTTGTGTTTGGCATCCATTTTCCTTTCTCTGTCTCTGCTATTTATTTATTTATTTATTTCCCCCCTCCCCCGTCCTTCCCCTCAACAAGAAGAATAAGATACGCTACGAATAAAAATAAAATAGACGAGCGCGCGCCAAAAAAAAAGGAGAAGAGCCGCGGCGCCCCGGCTCCCTTGTTCGCCCTGCCGCCGGCCGGCCGTTTGCTCGCGAGAGCATATTGATCTCACGCGACAGAGAACGAATTGTTTTGATCACCAGTGATCACAGGACAAGGGAACGTGCGCGCTGCGGCGCTGCGAGGAGGGAGGGCAGTGCGGCGGGCCGTGGGGGCTGAGGGGGCACAAACAAGGTCCATTCCTCCGTCCGCACTCGTCTCCGAAAAAGGTGCGCGAACACTGACGGCGGCGCCGCCCTGCCTGGCTCTGCCTCTCCGGTGCACCTGCACCGCTGCGCACCTCGCTAACTGCGCGGCGCGGGCTGCGCTCAGTGACCCGACGGTTCCCTACAGAGAGCCCCGAGGGCCGGAGGCCGGAGGCACAGGCCGGGGGACGACGTACCGAGCTCAGAGCGGTCGCAGCGCGAGGAAATCTAAAGAGCGCGAGCGGCTGCGCTGCACCAAGTTTGATTCCAACGCGGGCCCGTGTCCTCGGCCGTCCCTGGGCCGCCCCTGGGACCTCTCCGCCATCAAACGCCGTCCAACTTGCTGGCGCCGCGGGTGCAGCGGCAACGCCTGTGTACCGAACGCAGAGGGCGCAGGGCAGGCGGCCGCGCGCTGGGCCCGGCCCGGGCTCGGCGGCACTGGGCGGATTCGGCTCGGCAGAGAGGAGCACAGCGCGGGATAACGAAGTCGCCTCGTCTCGTCCCGTTCCGGGCATGTGAGATAACTTTCCCGGCCGGCAAGGAGGCGCAAAACGTACGCCAACTGGTTAAAGTCGTTTCGGTAGCGGCGGCGGGGGCGGCGGGGGGGCGGCGGGGAGCGGTGCGGCGACACCCCGGTTACACTACTCCTCCACGCGCACAGGCCCGGAGGAGCCGGCGGGGGAGGGGAGCGGAGGGGAGGGGAGCGGAGGGGAGGGGAGCGGAGGGCCCGGGAGGCGTGTTTACGCGCCCACCGTATCGCACAGAGGCCCAGCTTCCACATCCCGGCAAACGTGCCTATTGCCAGGGAGGCCCGAGAGCTGATGAAAGAGAGGAAGAGCAGGGAATTCCGGTGAAGCTCAAAGCCGGAAGTGGAGAAGACGCGTAAGAAAAAGAAGAGCGGAAACAGTATGAGGGTAACCGCAACAGAAATTATATCCGCCACGGCGTCGGCCACGATCCAACTAATAATTTCGGAAGGCTTACCTCTCGCTGACGATGTGTCACGACTACTTGGTATGGTCAAACAGCGAACACTAACTTTCAACCTTTTTTCATATCCGGTTAATACCTTTTCCTATATCCCCTTCCTAGGTGGGTGACGCGTCCCGATACGTACACGCAGGTCTCATGGAACATTGCTGCGCTTGGTGACCTTGTGAAAGGGTCGTAACATATCGTCAGCGAGAGCTAAGTCTCCACATTCATGAGGTCGGCTCTCGGCTGACTCGAGACGGAGATACTCCTTGCCGTGCCAGTTCTCAACACTGCATGTAGTAGGCGGTGAGAAGGCGGCGGCAGCAGCAGCAGGAGCAGCAGCAGCAGGAGCAGCAGCAGCAGCAGCAGCAGCAGCAGCAGCAGCAGCAGCAGCAGGCCGGGCGGAAGAGGAGAACCAACGCCGTGTTGTTGTCTCCAAGTGCGCGGCGATTGTGCGGCCTTGTCGTGGCGCACGCTCGCCATGATCTCTCCCAACGAGATGGCGGCAGCGCGGCTCCAGTTGGAGGAGTTGGTGACATTATAACTACAAGCCGGCCGCCGCTGCTGCTGCTGCTGCTGCTGATGCTGCTGCTGCTGCTGCTGCTGCTGCTATTCTGCGGTCTGGTAGGGAGAAAGAGGAGAAAGGAGAGGCAATAGAGCGGGGGAGGAGAAAGGAAGGGGAAGAGGGGAGGGGGTTGCTCCGCGGAAATAAGGTGTTAACCCAAACGACGCATAAAGGGATGAAAGAAATAATGAAGAAGGTGACGGGGGAGGGGGGAGGGGGCAGGAGCGGAGCGAGAGCTGCGGAGGTCCCCCGCCGAGTTGTGTATAATTAAATACATTCAACTAATCAAGCAATATAATCTAGTTAGGCGTGAACTTTGCGTACCGCGACGACCTCCTCCCCGCCGTCCTCGCCCACTGCCTCCGCTCTTCACGGCGCCAATTAGGTGCATGAACTCATCGTGTTAAAGTTGTCCGGGACCAGATTTGAGTCGAGTTGCCATCCTTCCCTCCTCGCCTCCTCTCTTTCAGTCCCACTTGGCTGAGTTCCTCAGCGGCCGCCCCCCCCCCCCCCCCCAAGATCGCGGAGGTCAGGGGTACACCTTGGCTGCCCAAGGCTAGTGCAGCGGGCCTACGGCTGTGTGTGTGTGTGTGTTTGTGTGTGTGTGCTGAGGGAGGGGGGGGGGGGGGGCTTTATCTCTGTAGCCTTTACACGTCGCGCATTATGGGGCCCGCAAGGACCCTCTCGAATTCAAACAGGCGCACTGATATAATGATCTCCTCGGAGAGAGCGCGCGAGAGAGGAAATTCCACACGCTCCCGTACCCTTGATGGCCACTTTCGCCGTGCTGCTTTTCCTTTTCTTCTTTAGTCACGGGGGAATTTATTATTCGTTTTGCGATTCCCGTGCTTGTCAGACGGGCACAATTCGCATGGGGGGGGGGGGGGGGGGGGGGGGAGGCGAGTCGCAAGAACCTGAAAATTGCCGTAAATATTCCTTCTATGTGAAATTGTGGTAGAAGCAGAAAATCGTTGGGGGGCGAAAAGACATATGAAACGCGCGACAAGATATGAATATCTGCGGAAAAATATGACCTCCCTCGTGTTGTCAGTGAGTGGAGTGGGTGCCTGAGGTGAGGTACCTGAGGTAGCGGAGGTAGCGAAGGGACCTGCACTCTCTGATAACGGCCGCCATACATACCGAGGCGTGGGCGCGCCGCCCCCGTCAGCTCAACGCGCACATCACAATGATCAACTTTCCTCAATAAAACTGCTCTGCGCGGCCATGCCTTCGGACCGGGCCGGGCCGGGCGGTGGGCGGTGGGCGGTGCGGCGGGCGGGAGTATATCACGGGCAGGGCGGGGCGGGGCGGGGCGGGGCGGGGCGGGGCGGGGCGGGCGGAGGCGGGGGCGTTGAAACGGGCGGGCCGCAATGCGCGGTCGAGAGCCCGGCTGGCCAGACAGCGCCGTATAGAACTGCCAACCTGCGGAAGCCGGGGCCGACCGACGAGGTCCGACTGCTGCTATGTGCATATTGATTAGTCCAACCAACCCTCGCATATGGTTTTCTGCACGGAGCGAAAGCGACGCATTGTTGGCGGGACACAATTAATCGCGAGTCGTTTTTACCAAGTTTTAAAATTGCCGCAGGACCCACAAGAATTTTTTTTTTTTTTTTTTTTTGCCGCCGCGGGTGGCAGGTGGCCCCCGCGGCGGCAGCCATCACCGCTGTCCGATCGAGTTCCGCTCTCCACCTCGCGGTAAACGCGTTAAAAGGCCCGCGAGGACGCCACCTGTGGAGTGGCAGCGTGTCGTGTCGCGCTGCAAGCGGGGGCGCAGGGCGCATAGGCGGGGGCGCAGGTGTTTTGTGTGCGGCCTCCACTCCTCCCTCCTCCCTCACTCTCCTGGTGCACTACAGCGGGGGAATGCAGGGCGGTGTGTTTGAACAGCTAATTTGATGATCGACAGCGGTTTACTTTACTCGGAGCAGAGAGAAAAAGAAGAGAGGGAGAGCATTGGGGGGGGGGGGCATTGGGGATTGGCGTGGCCGCCCTCGCAGGCTTCCGCTGCGCAGATATCACCTCCCCTGCCCTGGCCGCGCCCCGCGCCCGCGCTCCCTCTCCGCCACATTGCCATTCGCGTGCCATTATTCTGCGCGGCGAATATATCCTGCTTTTCGCCGGCGCGTTGCTCCTTCCGCAATTTTTTCGCATTAACTGTACGCGTACGCGCGTCAGCGGCGGCGGCGGCGGCCCCACGGCGCGGCGGCGCTCGGGGGCCGTGCCGGGCTCTGCGCGCGCCGTGGCACGCGCGTGCACCTCGGCGACAACGCAGTCGTCACAGTGGTCATGGTGGCACTCCTGACGACTTACAAACGCCCTTCCTGCCATACGCGACGTTGCATGTCCCCCCATGGCATCAGTTCGGGGTCCTGGCCGAGGTCCTGGCAGCGGGTCCCTCTCCGGGGCTCCCCCTGACCGCCCCGATGACCCGGATGACCCGGATCGCCCGGGATATCGGCGCGGCCGCCGCATGGCCGCCGCATGGCCGCCGCATGGCGCGCTACATAACCGCAACACGCCCGTCCGCGCGCTGCCAAGCGGCTGCCAGGCGCCGGATCGGAGCCAAGAGCTCGGAGCGGAGCGATGTTAATCTCGCGCCCCTAATGACCCGATGACAAACCGGGACAAAACAGTCCGGGGACGACAATGGCTGTCCCTGACGGCCTTATTGGCAGCGCGGGACCTTTCCACGTCAGGAGAGGGATGGTTCCCAGGCGAGTCCTCACTCACTGGCGGATTCCTCGAAAATATCGCAAATTATCATTCCCTCATTTTAGTTTTTTTTTTTCCGCGGTATTTCTCCTGAGACGCTCCGTGGGGGTCAGGCGGACAACGGCCGGGCCGGGCGCGCTGCCCGGCGCGACGAAACAGCCGCCGACATGTGCGGTTAAGGGTGTTTGCGCATGCCGCCGTGCTGCGCCGTGCTGCGCCGTGCAGCGCCGTGCTGCGCCGTGTTTGCGGAGGCGTCCGTGCTGTTGGCACAGTGTTCGTGGATAAAGATCGCGCCGGGACCCTCTCCAGAGGGGCGGCGCGGGGGTGGCGGGGGCGGGCGGGGGCCGCCCACTGTATGCAGAACGCACTCCAATCGACGTCCTCGGTGTCGTGACCCTCTCGACGATCTCGGAGTGTGTCTTGTGGCCAGTAGTGCCTCGGCCGTCAAAGAAAAAGTCGATCCTGCTGAAGGTGGGAACTATGACTGACGTTGGGGTGGAGGGGGCGACAGGCCCGAGCTGAGTAATGAATGAGTACGGCCGCGGTGGGGGAGTGGAAACCACCGTGTTTCTTCACAGTGCTCACCGCTCACCCGCACCGGTAATACCAGAGAACGCAGCGGCTATCCTAATATTGAGTCAACTTTACAATATTGAACCAACTTTACATTACGGCGGACATCAATGCTATCCAATAACGCGCTCCGTAATCTCCCTGACCCTCTGCTGCCCTCAGCCCCCGCGGCCCCTCACGGATGGCAGTGCGCAGCGGGGCCCCAGCAACCACCACCCCTTCCTTTCCCTTCCCGCTCAGCTCAGTCCAACAGCCCCGCTGTGTCAGAAAGTTGTCGCCGGGTTTGATGCACGCACCCCCGCACCCCTGCGCTATCCCCTCGCGGAGAATGTTACGGGAAGGAAACGTCCCGTGCAAAGTCTAAGGATCAAAAAGAGGGAGAGAGAGAGAGAGAAAGAAGAAGAGAGAGAGAGAGAGAGAGAGAGAGAGAGAGAGAGAGAGAGAGAGAGAGAGAGAGAGAGAGAGAGAGAGAGATGGCGTGCGTGTGACTGCGAGGGAGCAGCCAGGCATGCGAGGGGATGGATGTCAGAGACACTACTAGGGTGCCAATCGAAAGGGAGCGGAGGATGGCAGAGGGAAGCGAGGGAGCGAAAAAGTTTCGGCGGCGAGTTTTGAATGACGTCGCGCGTTAGAGCCGCTCGCCTTAAGCCCCTAAGTGTGCGCGCGTGTGTGGCGGAGATTCCTTCCGCCTGCAGCGGATGATCCCGTTTTCATTGTCACTTCTTTTCAATTCGTCGGCAAGGCGGACCCGCACGAGGCTACTCACCAGGGGTGCCGGGGACGTAGTCAGTGCCGGCGATGGACACCAGGACGCCGAGCAGGAGGAGGAAGGCGACGTCGACAGCGTCGGTGGTTGTCATGGCAGCGTCCACGGGCCGCCTCAGCGTGGACGCCGACGCCCGGACGCCAGCAGGTCCGCGGTGGCAACCGAACGCCGAGGGCAGTCCTTGAGGCGGCGGGGAGACGTCGGCGAGCTGGCCTCGTCGACAGCGACGTCGGCGAGGGGCCGACGGGGGAGTGAGGGCACGCCGTGAGCAGCCGGCGGACCGGGAGGACGCCGACGCCGCGACGTGGAAGACGCCGGTGGTGGCCGCGGGAGGCCGGAGGCGAGGCGAGAGGCAGCAGCAGCAGAGGAGGGCGAACGGTGCGGACGCGTGGCCCGGCGCATCCCGACTAAGCCTGCAAACACGTAGCGGCGGCGGCGCGAGCGGCACCGGCTCGCCGGGGGTGGGAGGGGCGCCGCACCCTGCCCCGCACCACCCCCGCCGCGCCGCCCCCGGCCTCCACCCCCGCCCACAGCCAGCGCCAGGGGCAGCCAGCGGAAGCGAGCACAACGCACTGACCAGGCCCACGCTGGCCACCGGGCGCCCGGTGCAACGTGCAGCATATGCAAGGTGTGCGAGGAAGTCATTGAAGCTTCCCAGAAAGATTTCATAAAGGTGGGAACGTCAACATAGAATTTTTACGAAATTTTGTTAAATGACCAGTCAAACAACCGGGTTTAATTTCACTTGGGGTATACTGGAAGTTCTGGGCTTGCTCTATACGAAATTCCGTCTCCGGGACGAAATACGCATCAAATTCCATCTGTCTCCTTAGCAACGAGAGAGAGAGAGAGAGAGAGAGAGAGAGAGAGAGAGAGAGAGAGAGAGAGAAGAGTCGCATCGTGAAGGATGGCCAGCACCGGCAAGGGGTGAGGGGCGTGAGAGGCTGAAAGGGGGGAGAGGAGAGGGTGGCTGGGAGTGAAAGGAATCACAAAGGGCGTAAGAACAGGAGGCGCCTATTGTGTGCGGCTGACGGACGGATATAAACGGGGAGGAAAGAATTACGGTGGCTTGCCGCTCCGGCCGCCCCGGCCCCCCAGCCAGCCCCCCGGACCGGAGCCTTCGATTCCGATGACGCGCTGTGTTGGGGATAGAGCAAACTTTTTTTCGGCGGCGTGTGGCTGGGGTCGGGGGCCTGAGCTGGGACCCCGATATTCAGGACCCTTGCCCGGCGACCTTTCCGTCCAGTTTTCCTGTTTCCGGTGTTGTGAAGATGCTTTCGCGTCCGTCGACGCGCACCGTCCGCATGTTGTTGGTGTACAGGTAGAATTTCGAAGAGCGCCCGCGACTCGCAGCCGGCGCCGGCAGGGAGACGACCCGCCCTGACCCGGCCCGGGCTGTGCCTGCTCTGCTATCCCCCTGACGGCACTTTGGTCACACTCACAGGTGTTCCTCTCCCACCATCATCGCCTCCCCGCCTGGCTGTCGTGCACCCCCGCGCCGGCAGCCCGGCTGCCTCCGAAAAGCAAACGAAAATTAGAGGCGCCAGGCGTCCGCTGGTGGTGCCGGTGCCGGCGCCGTGGCAGAAAACGCCTTCCTCTTTTTTCCCCCTTTCTGCCGCCGACCGCCGCCACCTCCCGAACCCCCCATCTGCCTTCTTTTCCATCGCATCGACGGTGGTGCCGGTGGCGGCAGGGCAGGGCAGGGCCGGCGGCGGGCCGCGGTCGGCGGCGGTTTCCCCACTACAAACATGACCATTTAGGGGAGCCTATTTGTCTTCCTTCCCCCGGCTCCCCCGGCTGCACCTGCTTCGCCCGGCACGCGCCCCTGCCTCCTCCGCCCCCTCCGTCATCACCTTTAATTCATCGTGTGCAGCGCGCAAACAGTCAAACGTACACACATCGGCGTGCAGTCGTCAGGATCACCTCGCAAATACCGCCCCCGCCCCTTCCCCCGTCCCCTTCCCCCACCCCCTGTCCCAGCCCCCGCCCCCTTCCAAAGCAAATAAAAGAACCGCGCGCCGGCTGGCCCTCTGGATCCGCCCTGGTCCTTGTCCCCAGACTGAGCCGCCCCGTCGCGTGCCCCTTAGACTTGCAAACATTCGCCTTTGCTTTGGACATCCCGGCGGGATGTCGGGGCGGGTCGGGGTCTCCTGCTCATGTCCTCGGTGCAGATATAGCAAAATGTGTGAGAAGTGACGGAGTAATACCAAACATTTTCCGTCTCTCCCCCCCTCGCGTGCCGACTCGATTTTCTGCTCGATTTCATCTCTGATTCTCTACGAAGACGATGCAATCCCGTTTGCCTCCCCATCCCCCCTGGTTGGGCGGGGCGGGAGGGTGACGGCGAGGGCCGCGGTAATGGCAGACCAGGAGACGATGTTTTCGATCAGCTGGCCCAACCCTCGGCCGCCCTCGGCTGCCCTCGGCCCACCTGACGCGCACGGTGAGGGTTGCACGGCCCGCACGCACTGCATCGCCTCCTGCTCCGCACACGCTACGGACGCCAAAAGACACAGGCGGCAACAAAAAAAAAAAGAAGAAAAAAAAAGCATTTCAAATTCAGAAACGCGATCAAAATTTGTGGTCTGTCAGTTTTCTTCCTTGTGTTACTCTTCCATATCAACGTTCCACACCGTGGCGAAAAAAATAATAATCTGATTTTCAAAACAAAAATCGTATGCAGCCAGCTTGACATTTTCTCTGGCGGCAAACTGATTCTCACAGCACGGCTCGTTTATGCCCGATATCTTCACTTAAACACACAGCGGGGACCGACGAGGAGGGCCTCCTCCCCCGTCGCGCCCACAAGCAGCCACGCCTTTCCGAGTCACTCTGCGATCGCGGTCGCTGGGGAGCGCTGCTGCGAAAACCCCCCCTGTGACAGTCAGCCGTCAGTCACTGCAGCACCATCACCGCCGCCCTCCCCGGCCCGGCCCGGCCCGGCCCGGCCCCGCAGTCACTGCATTGCCGTAGCGTATCGTCGTAGCCGAGCAGGGGAGAGGGTGCTTCCAGCTGTGCCGGTGTCTCCGGGACCAGCCTAACAGTATTTCCATATATGTAGGGGTTCGCGCTGGCTGAGCAAGGCAAGCGGAGCGGAGCTTCGCTGTGGGCCTCGCTGTGGGCCTCGTTGTGGGCCGTGCAGCCCGCGCGCACTGCCTCAGGGGCGGGGCGGGGAGGGGGGCGTCTCCGGGTGAGGAGGCAGAGGCCCCCGCCGAGGCCTCCACCGGCCGAGCTACGCCGCCGTCGGACACACGCGCGACACGCCGCCGAGGTATGTGCACAGCTCTCTCTCACACACATACACACTCACACACACAGTAGTGTGGCCAAATCAAGTTGGCAGGGGTTCGCATGCGGAGGGAGAGAGAGAGAGAGAGAGAGAGAGAGAGAGAGAGAGAGAGAGAGAGGGGGGGGGGGGTGTTTGCACTGTCCAGGCTAGCCGGGCGCCGCCTCCACCCTGGGTCCTGCCGGGCGGGACGGTGTAGCGGCGGCGGCGGTGGCCAAGGGTGCACGCCGACTGCTACTACTGCCGCCGCCCCTGCCGCCGCCGCAGCGGCTGCATTTTCATTAACAAAGAGGACGGCGGGGCGGCACAAAAGAAAGTGAGCGTGCCGTGCGCATTTACACTTGCCTGGCCAGGCCGAGGACCAGCCGAGGACCAGCCGAGGGCCAGGGCCCCACGGCCCCACAGGACCACCCGATGTGGAGCGGTGCCAACCCGGCCAGCCGCGGCCGAGGGCCCAGGGCTGCCATTGTACCCGCCGCTGCCTCCGACCTAACCTAACACGGCTTGCCGGGCCGAAGTGACGCAAAGTCAAGTTGGCTGGCGATTCTCGGGATGAAAATTCATTACGACATTGTCGACCAAGGTGATTAAAAAAAAAAACACATTGATTCACGCAATTGAAGAATTAATGAAAAAAGATACTCTACCTCTCCTCGCCCTGGTTAGGGAATCCCACCCCAAGATTTCCCACCCTTACAGCCCTTTGGTTCCAGTGCTCTTCGTTGGCATTATTTCCTATCTGTATGGGGACTGTGTTCCTATCGAAAGTCACGCTCCTATAATAAGTGCATGGGAAGGTTAGATTAGCAGGGGAGATCTCATATAAACGTTGGCGTATTTACGACGTGGTATTTGAAAGGCCCCTCCGGCCGCCCTCGGTGTCGGTTGCCGACCCCTGCCTTCATGTCTGCGTATTTCGAATGAGATGATCGCCCGCACCCTTTCCCGTCCGTCTCGGCTCCAGATGGCGGAGTAGTGAGATCACTTACGGCGTCAGAGTCTTGAGGGCGGAGTGCGGGGGAGGGCGGGCCGGGGCGGCTGGGGACCGCAGCGGACCACCGCAGCAGCCTCGTTGCGGCCGAGGGGCTCCCAATGGGCAAAGACAGCCGTGCCGAGCCGAGACGGGAAGGCGGCAGCGGGCGGGGCAGGGCGGGATGGAGTTGTGGTCGGGGAGCGTTTAGGTTTGTGTTTTGTAGACGGCCACCGCGCGAACACGGCTTTGGACCCCCCCCCCCCCCCCCCCCCCAACCCTCTCTCTCCTTCTCCCCCGCGCGGTGGTCGACCCTATTGATTAGCAGGACGCCACTAACTCAAACAATGACCGCCCATATCCGCTCCGGAACGGAAACGCGAATGAAATAGAATCGAAACGCAGCGCTCCCTCCGCCGCCTCCCCTGCCAGAGTAGAATAATATTATACTTTTTCTATACCTATGTCTTTATATAGAATTTTAATTCGATTTCTTTTTCCAATAGACTTTTGATTTTTTTTGGAGGGGTGATTGACTATTCTTTTGATAAACACCGATTAAGGGTGAGTTAATGTACTTGTTGTCCTCTTCATTTTCCCCTGCGCTGTCATGATATAGCAATTATTTAAGGGGTTGAGAAACACACGCGGCACAAGTCAAGTGAGGGAAAGCTGCGGGAGGGGGGGGGGGGGAAAGTGGGGCGCTACCCGCTGGCGCCCCGCTCAGCCACCTCCCGCTTGTGTTTCTCGCCTTGTGTCATTATACTGAGCCGCGCCGCGCCGCCTGCGTGGTGTTCGTTGTTATCGAGTGTATCGGCGCCGACAGCATCCGCCGAACAAATAACTGGCAGAATTGATTCGGAGCCACGCAGTAGGGCGCGGGGGCGTGAAACTCTATACAGCTAGGAAAGGGGTGTGTGCATTAGCGCGCCACTTACGTGGCCAAGAAATGGACGGCGAACAGGATTGGTGGCGACTACTGACGTGCAGCAGCAGCAGTAGCATCAGCAGCAGCAGAAGCACACCGCGTCTAGACGCTCCATTCCCCGCCATTTTTCTGTTTTTTTTTTTATTTTTCATCAAATTATTATTTTTATCAAAGTTATGCACGGGGGCGTCGGGGCACGTTTTTGCGGGACCCACCGGCGGCCGTGACTGCGATGCTGCGAACGCAGCGCGGCGGCAGCAGCGAGCAGTTTGTCGGAGTTGGGGCGAGGAGCAAGGCGTGCCGGTATGGGAAGAGGAAGAAGACACTATACACTACTTCATATCACCGCGCTCACTCGCACACCAGGTTGTCATGGCGACCGCACGGCGTGCTCTCCATCTGAGTCGTCAAACGCCGCGCCCCGTGCCCCGTGTCAGGCACCGCAAGCCGTGCCCGAAAAGTCACGCGTTGAGTCGCACCGCGCACCGCCAGCTGCGCCAGCTGCGCCAGCTGCCTCGCCCCGCCGCCCCCATCCCTCCAGTTTGGCTTAGTTAGTTTTGCGTTACGTTCCGTGGAGCATCAGCAGAAGTATCAGCAGCGCGTCCAGGTGTCACGGTGTCACCTCGGGTGTCACGCGCGGCCCGATAACGGTGTGACTGCCGCGTGACGTCGGCTCACTCCCCGGGACCCCGCCGCCGCCGCCGCCCCCGACAGTGCGCCGCCTTTGGCCGCCTTCAAGTCGCTCACAGCGAATGCTGTTAAGCTGTTGACTGTTTAATGAAGGAAGAGAATTTGACGACCATGTCGAAAGGGCAGGAGAGAGAGAGGGGAGGGACGGGGAGGGGAGGCGGCGAGGCGGAGCAGGCCTTCCCTTCCCGTGCCGACGCCGCGGAGGCCCGGCCCTGCCCCTGCTCCCAGCGGGGAGAGGAGCTATCGGTGACGGCCAACGCGGGCTGGGGGAGAGAGAGAGAGAGAGAGAGAGAGAGAGAGAGAGAGAGAGAGAGAGAGAGAGAGAGAGAGAGAGAGAGAGAGAGAGAGAGAGAGAGAGAGAGAGAGAGAGAGAGAGAGAGAGAGAGAGAGAGAGAGAGAGAGAGAGAGAGAGAGAGAGAGAGAGAGAGGCAGAGGCAGGGGCGGGGGGAGGGGTACCCAGGGGTGAAGCTGGGACGGGAGTATGTTCTTCGCACGACTTTGTGGCGTAAGCGCGTCACACGCTTCAGCAGGCAGCGCTCGCCTCGCGGCACCTGGAAGGCTGGAAGGCTGGAAGAGAGGCGGCAGGGGCCGGTGGGGTCGTGGAGGAGCTCCGCATGCCGCACGCGCTCCCCGTGCTCACCGTGCTCGCCGTGCTCGTGCTCGCTGCGGGCGGCCGCGTCTTGTCCCTGCTGGCGTCGCCCGCATAACCGCACCCAGCCCAGGGCCTCCGCGTTCTGCCCTCCGCTCCGCTCCTCTTCGCGTCGGCCGAATAATCGAAGAATCCTCGGTTCTCTCCTGGAGGCCGGCGGTCCGGCGGCACCCTGCGGACCCTGCGGTGCCAGCCCGGCCCCGGGCACCTCGGACCCCCCTCCCCGTGCCGTGCACAAGATGGATGACCAGCAGCTCGGGGCCGAGACGGCACGGCACGGCACGGCAGGACACGGCACGGCACGGCACGGCACGGCACGGCACGGCACGGCACGGCACGGCACGGCACGGCACGGCACGGCAGGACACGGCACGGCACGGCACGGCAGGACAGAGTGCGACGCTGGGCGACGCCAGGCCCGGGCTGGCCGCCGCCGTGTCCAAGCACTACACACCGTCCGTACCCCGCACACGCCCTTGAGCCCTGCGGCCCTCACAAGCCAAGGCAGGGGCCTGCTGGCCGCTCTCTCTTTCTCTCTCTCTCTCTCTCTCTCTCTCTCTCTCTCTCTCTCTCTCTCTCTCTCTCTCTCTCTCTCTCTCTCTCTCTCTCTCTCTCTCTCTCTCTCTCTCTCTCTCTCTCTCTCATTCTCTCGCTCTCTCTCTCCCGCTCGGGGACTGACCCCGGCCACCCTTACGCCCGCCCCTCCCGCCACGCCCTGTGATTTATTTGTGCGGGTGGCGTGGCGCGGCGCCCTTCGCCGTGGCGTGGCGGCGCTAAACAGAGCGAGAGAGAGAGGGAGAGAGAGAGAGAGAGAGAGAGAGAGAGAGAGAGAGAGAGAGAGAGAGAGAGAGAGAGAGAGAGAGAGAGAGAGAGAGAGAGAGAGAGAGAGAGAGAGATGGGGGGGGGGGGGGGGGTTTCGAGCGTGAGCGAGAGAGAGAGGTGGATAGAAATAAAGAGGGAAGCAGGCGGGGGAGGTCGACGCGGCCGCTAATGTCACACGATACTTTTCCTATTCCTATTCTGCTCCCGGGTCCGACCCAGCCCCCAGCCCTGCCGCCTGCCCTGCCGCCGCTGCCGGGCGCTGCTTCGCTCGCACAAGTGAATCATCTCTCAAGGCGCTCTGGTCGCCGTTGTTGTTCCCGAAAGTTCGGATGCGGTAGACAGAGAGGAAGAGAGTCCTCAGGGGTGCAGTTGAGTTAGACTGCTACGGCCTCCGCTTATGTTCGCAGTAATATTACAAGACGCTATTACTTTTTCAAAAAAAAAAAAAAAGGGCATGAAAAAAATATAAAAAATATAGAATGTGGGAAGGAAATGCTGACCCCTCCCTCGGCCCAGAGCCCAGGGCAGGGTCCCGGTGGCGGTCGGTGACCGTCGCGGTGCCACCCTTCGGTCCCCCGTCGGCCCTCTGTCGGACCCCCGCCGCATCGCCGCGGTGGCAATGACTCTCCGCCCGGCTCCGGCCGGCTGCCGCGGTGACCTTATTCTCTGCCGGGGACGGAAAAGGTCACCGCGGCGCGGCAACGGCGGCGGCGTCGAAGAGGAGGAAGCACGCCGGCGATGTCCAACGGGGGCCTGGCGGCGCGCGGCGCGGCCGGTGTAGGGGAGGACAGCGGCGCGCTCGCGGCCCCTTTGTCACCCCCGGCGGGGCATCGGCAGGGCGGCGTGTGATGACATTTCAAAACAATGCGTCCAGGGCCGCCCGCGTCGGGCTGCCGGGGGTCGACGGGGGCCTCCCGGGCCGGGGAGGTAATTAGAACACCGTGCGGCAGCGCGAGGCCGCGCCGCTGTGACGGTACGGCGTCAGCAGTTTGGTAACAAATGATTGCGCCCCGCTATTGCCGCGCGTGGCTCCTCAGTCACTCATCCCACACTCCCCCGTGCCGCTGCCGTTGCTGCCACCGCTGCCGCCGCCGCCGCCGCTGCTGATGCTGCTGAGAAGGTGTTGGCAGTAATGGCAGTTGTAGTTGCCTGCCTGTTGCTCGGACGAAGCCTCTGGTCGTGTCGTGCCGCCTCGCTCGGGGAGATGCTCCGCTCCGCTCCGCTCCGCTCCACTTGGACTCCGCGCCCGACCCGAACCGACCCTACCCAACCCGGACCTTCTGGTTCACACCGACAATCTCGACTGCCATCCATTTAATCTGACCTTCGGGCGTCACGCGCATTGCACTTAGCGACTGCCGCGGTACCGTTTCACTGAAACAGACGCAAAAAAAAAAATAATTCGCGTGAAAGAAATGGTGCTGCTTATCGAGCCAAAGTGGTGACGTACGAACAACATGTGCTCCCCAGCCACGCAATCCCAGGCCCCAGGGCCCAGGGCTCGCCACCGCGTGACTCGATGTGTTTCTCGTTTTCCCGTCCCACCTCCCCGTCATTCCGTATATTTTATTTCCCTCCACCGCGACGCTGATGCTTCGGAGATGATCATTGCCATTGCATGACACACACACACACACACACACACATATATATATATATATATATATATATATATATATATATATATATTAGGGCTAGGGCGGGCGGCGAGCGCGGGGGCGGGCGCAGGGGCGGAGAGGAAGAACACCGAGCCGCCACCGGCTCCCGCGGCTCCCCACTTCTCCCCCCTCCCCGCCATCATCGCCGTCCTGTCTCAATCTTCGTTCCGTTTTACTGACATTTGGAAGGGGACAGGGCGACGAAACGATTTGGGTTCCGTTCTCAAACGAGACGATGCCAAAGAACCATTAGTTTCAGTATCAAGCCTCAGTTTCAATAGAGAAGAAACAAGAAAATAAAAGGCTGTTCAGCGGCGTGGCATGAATCGGAGGGTTGAATTTCGCTCCGTCGCCACAGGAGACTGCCTGCCTGATCATGCAGTGTGCGCCCGCGCTACGACGTGTTAATTAAAGAGCTCTAAATCTTTGATAATGACGACGCCAGACGCTGAACCAGACCACCGCGCCCGCACCGACCTCGGCGACGCACCACAACCGACCTCTCGTTCGGTGAGAGTGACCATGTGTGAGCTTTGAGACCACCTTTACATGTGTGTGTGTGTGTGTGTGTGTGTGTGTGTGTGTGTGTGTGTGTGTGTGTGTGTGTGTGCGGCGGGTGGCCTACCGCGCCGGCCCCCGGGGCTGACAAGCCACATCATTAATCGTCCGACATGACAGAGACAGAGCACATCGGATCAGCACCATCACCACTTGTCCGGCTACAGGTTACAGGGCTGGACCGGAGCCGACCGTATCGTACCGCGACGGGGGACGGGACACGTCGGGTCGGGGCTGGGGCCGCGGGGACCGTAGGGGCAGTACCCAGCGGCCAGCGGTCAGCAGCGCACTCTCAGCACAACCAGGAAACGAATTCGAATCTCAGCGTATGCTGTGCGGTTTCAATTTCAGTTCTACCGTGCGTGCCATCCGGTATTCAACTCTTTTTACTCGTTCTTTGCTTACTACTACTACTGCTACGACGTAGAAGCAAAAAAGAACGAGTATTGCACTCGCCCTGTCCGGTAAGACCCCCTTTTCAATTCGCAAACCGCTTAACGCAAGTGTTGCGCTAACGCGACATTTTGATCAGTTGTTGATTTAGTTTTGGAAATGACATAAGACATTTTGAAAAGTTAAAATGAAATCTCGTTTCCAGCCGTTTTAGAGAACGTAGATGGGCGGTCGTTTGCAGGTCGTTTGTCTTGGGATCAGGCGCCGCCTCGAGTCAACAATAGATACCTTTGTTCGTCGCGGTCTAGCTGAGTGCCAGCGGCTAAGTCCGAAAAAAATATGAGGCACGGATAGGTGAAATCAAATGATGAAAAGTTTTGATTTTTTTTAAAGTGATGAGCTCGTAACACTCATGCACTATTGATCGAATTTGTTTTATCGCGGTTTTCCTCTTTTCTCTATTAATTGGTAGAAACCATTCAGTAAGAAACATATGTGTCGATCGCTTCAAACATGCCCGACTGGTGGCCGTAGATCAACATCTCCGCTCACTTAACGAGGGGACTCGCCCGGAGACTAGAGTAACTTGCTGTATGTATAGCAGCAGCGCGAGCCAGAAAACTCCGTTGACCACTAGCGCCATCTCTCGGAGCCAACGGTGCTGCTCTCTGCGGGACAACAGTGGCTAAAGTATCAATAGCGCGCTGCTCCCCTCCACCATAACTCCGTAGCGTAGTGGGCTAGCGGACCGGTCGGCGACCGCAAGGTTCGAGGTTCAACTCTTTGCCGGAGTAAATATTTTTCTGAAGTCTGCCGACCGAGGATGGTGGGTAAAATATACCAAAAAGACGTGTTCAAAGTGTGTTGTCTGAGTGACCGCGGACGTTGGGCCGCGGCCATTCCCCGGAGGTTGAATACACTCGTTAACTCAGTGGTTCGACGCCCGAGCAGGGGAATGGTGCTTGCCAAGACTCGGCAGAAGTTAAATGTAGAGGCCTAGGGTTCGGCCTTCTACATTTTTCAAGCGTAAGGCCTCGGAATCTGGAGTATTCGGGCAACACCTACTTGGATACATGGCGTAGAAGAGTAGAGTACAATCGGCTTCGGCCGTGTACGATCTGGGCATCCTACCTCCCTCTCAATCCGCGAGGGAGTGGCTTTAGGGCCACAGACCAACTGGCTGGTCGAAGGGGGCTGACTCCTGAAATCTGGTCAGCGGAAGGGGCGATGTTGGCCGTTGCGGAAGCCTGCCTACCAAGGTGGCTGCGTCGTGCCTGTGTCTTAGCGGCGGTCAACTCCTGGTACACCGGTTCCCATCCGAACACCGAAGTTAAGCAGGAACGGTTCCGGACGGAAGTCTGGGACGAGGTAGGACCCACCCATTTTTGCCGTTTTTTGTTGTTGTTGTATTTTTTATTTGCAGGGTCTGAATCTTGAGGATTCAATATACTTTTGAATTTAAAAAAAATTATTGAAATGAAACGCTTACTACCAATTAATAGAGAAAAGAGGAAAACCGCGAAAAAAACAAATTCGACCAATACTGCATGAGTGTAACGAGCTCATCACTTTAAAAAAATCAAAACTTTTTATCATTTGAATTCACCTGGACAGTTGTGGACATTTCGTGAACCCCCCTTCCCCTCTAAGTGTCCACGTGGTATCTGAACAGCCCCAAAGAACGAGCCTGTCCTAGAACGGTAAAGCGTTCTCCATGCCTGTCTTGATTTTTTTTTCGAGCGGGAAGCCATGCGGACCCCGATCCCAGGCCCAGCCCAGGCCGACGGCGGCATTGCGCGAGGACTCAGAGGCGACGTCGCAAAAGCTGAGGTCAGCAGTGTGGGCGCGCGTGCGTCGGTGAGATACTGCGCACACCCGCACGCACGCACACACACGCGCACGCATGCTGCACACGCGCTCTACGTGCAGTTATAGGCATTATGCAAAGCGCGCTTTCATCTGCGCGGTGCCGCGGCTGCCGCCCCCAAGGCCTCGAGGCACCCTCCGCCCGCGATCGTCATCAAGATTCATTGGCCACGCGGCGGGCGAAATTATCGTCGACTCGCACGTCGGCCGAGGGCGTGGCGTGGGTTCAAATACCACTTGAGATTTTTTTTTTTACGTCTCAGTATTTGTCAACGCCGCTGCTCCGCGGCCACGGCGCCGTGTCTGACGGCATCCTCCGCTGTGCTCTGCTGGCGGTGACGGCCAGGAGTATTGGCGTCCCGCCGCTTGACAGCCGCCGTGCGGCGTGTGCCGTCGCGTGCGTGTCGCGTGCCCTGTCGCGTGCCGTGTCGCGTGCCGTCACACCGTGGGCGCCACACGCATAGCGATGCACAGCCACACGCTGGGCGAGATGACGCCTGGCAGAGATTGGATCCCACCGCCTGTGAAAAAGGCAAAGAAAGTCGTAGCAGTCGCGTGAAGCAGAGGGCGCGGTGCTGCTCGGTGCCCTGCCACGGCCAGGAACGGGCGCTCGGTCACCGAAAGAGAGAGAGAGAGAGAGAGAGAGAGAGAGAGAGAGAGAGAGAGAGAGAGAGAGAGAGAGAGAGAGAGAGAGAGAGTGTGTCGCCCGCACACGACACGTCATGTGACGGCTGGCAGCCGCCTGGGAGATAGGCCCTCACAGCACAGGGCCGCGCGCCGGGCTGGCCTACCCTGACGGGGCTCTGTGGGCCGGGCCGGGTGCCGGGCCCCGGGCAGCCGAGGGCCACTTCGGCGGCGGAAGGGGTTTACATTGCCTCCCCCTGGCTCCTCAGCGTGAGATAAAACAATAATCTCGTCCTCCTCAGCAACAGGTAGGCGTGCTGCGGCAGCTGCCGGAGCTGCCGCCCGTGCTGCGGTGCTGACCACTTGACGACGCTGATGCCGGCGGGAGGAACAAAGGGGAGCTTAGGTGGCTGTACACCTTGCTGCTCACTGGGGAGGAAAACAGAGAGAGAAAAGGGAGAAATTTCTTATTTAAAAGGGGTGCCGCGGTGAAAGTTTTACCAGACACACCTGACTAGATTGGTTTCACCCGGAACAAAATAACAGTACTGCATGCGCAGTACGGCCAACTTTGGAAAGTCCATATCCGCGCGGCAGTCACCATACTTTTTTCCCCTGTTTTTTTTTTTTTTAGGAAAATATTTTTTTCCGCGCTCTCACAACTGGATGCGGAAACAGCAACCTGAATGCGACCGCTGTTGTTTGTGTCTTGATTCAAGTGGTTGTCTTTGCTCGGCTCTCGTGGCTGCTCCTACACCTGCTGCAGCAAGGCGTGTGCAGAGGCACCCTCCGCCCTCCGCCCTCCGCCCTCCGCCCTCCGCCCTCCGCCCTCCGCCCTCCGCCCTCCGCCCTCCGCCCTCCGCCCTCCGCCCCCTCCCACCGCAGTCGCTATATCGGTGTACCGATCTCAATAGAGAGAGGTGGCTGCGGCGCTCGCTGCTCTCGGAGCTGAAACCCCTTCCCTTCCCGCTGCCGGGCGAAGCCGGCCGGCACCTGACGGCGAGGCCTACTCTGTACTGGCATTGCTTTGGCTTTTGCATCTGGTGGCCAATTAAAAGTTTGAAGCATCGCGCGCGCGCGGGCCGGAGCCGGTCGGGGCGGGGCGGGGCAGAGCGATATGCCGGTACAGCGGTACACGGAACCACCGCCGCCACCGCATCGCCGCCATCACCGGCACGGAGGGCCCGCAGCTCAGCGCCTTCATCTGCTCCAGTCCAATGAGCCACACTCCCAAAGAGGGAAGAAAGGAAAAATTATTTTCTCGGCCTGATTGTGGTCTAAACGCGTTATATCTATTGCAATAAATAAACCGCTCTATGATTCGCGTCACCCAGCGTGAATAGCTCGAACCTGCTGGCGGTATTTACCGCGGCTCCGCCACGCTCCGCCAGGCTCCGCCAGGCCCTCATCAGGCCGCCGTGGTGTGCGGGGCGGAGTCGGGAGTCGGTGCTGAGTGAACGCGTTTTTGAGAGCGTTCAGGCGCGGCGGGCGAGTCTGAGGTCAGCAGCAGTGGCAGCGGGCAGCGGGGGCGCTGTGCTTTGTCCCACGGCCCCGGCCCGGGCTGTGTATTCTGTCTGATGGCCCGCACGGGTCGGGCCCCGAAGCACACCCGATTACCCAGACTGCGGGGTCCCGGGGCCGGGGGGCTGTGCGGCCTGGCTTGCGTGCTTCAAGGTAGATTAGCGTTGATGCGCCGTTCGAGTGGAATGGAGTGGGGGCGTCGCGACGCCTCGCAGCGGCAGCCTCCTTGCAATTACAGAGATGAGCAGCCAATGCGATCGGCAGCCCGTGTGCGGCTGCCAGCGGCTGCCAGGGGGTGATGTGAAGAGAAGATGTGAAAGCATCGCCGTGAGGATGAGCTCTCGCCGCACGTCGATAGGTCGGGGGGATTCAGCGAGTACACTTGTACCCACAGTACTCAGAGAGAGAGTACTCACTCAGGCAGGTGATTACAAACATTAATTGTACTTTTAGCATTTTTTTTTTTGAACCGCTGTAGATCCTTCCCCATGCTCACGAGATCTACCGTGCCCAACCTCGCCCCCGCCGCCCCCGCCGCCCCCGCTGCCCCCGCCTCCCCCCGCTGCCCAGCGCCGCATCAGAGTGGGGAGGGACTGCGGCAAATTACTTGCATATTTAGAGGCCTGGATATCGCGGGCAAAGCGTAGGAGGGCATCCCCGAGGACGGCGGCCCGGCGGCTGTAGCCAGAGAATGAAAAGAACCTCCTCAGCAGCTACCGTATGGTAGAAACGACCCTTTTCGAAAGCTCCCAACAACGCGGTATAGTCAATACGCTTTTGAATGCGGAACGCAAAGGGTCTGTTGTTTTTGTGATTCCCAGCACGCAGAAGATTGATAGCGGTCCAGAGTCTAAACGCTCACCTCCATGGGGTCCATTTTTGGCAACGAACCTCGCTCTGGTGCGGAATCAAGTTTGGCCGGGGGTCCTCGCTGGCCGTCCTGCCTCCGTATGCTAACTCGGCCGTCCTTGGCCTGCATGCGGACCGCAGCGAGTTGCCAATGCACGGCGTCCGAAACATAGTGTGACACACCCCGGGCACGCCCTCTTGGTCCCCGCCAGCCCCGCCAGCCCCGCCCTCACTTTCTCTTCTGGGGTCGGCCTTCCTCGCTTCCGCTGCTCCATGGCCTGTGACGGCGTCGGCGGCCGAGATTCGCCCCCCTCTGCAGTGGTATGCGACGCAAACGGCCACGCAACTTCTTTCTGTCTTTACAAAAATTATTTAGGAATAAGAATAATCCCAGTAGTTTGAAAGCCCTGCAAGAAGCGCCTTCCCAGCCCCCCCCCCCCCTCCCGAGAATGCCGCGACGGCAGCAGCCCAGACCAGACCGCGAAAGCGGATTGCGATGTGCCGCTCCTGGCGCTTATTCGCTGTTTCTTTTGCATCGCCAAGTCGTCGAGTCGAGTCGTCCCGCGCGCGGAGACGCTGCAGGGGCCGAAGATGATAGATCTGCGGTGTCAAAGGGCCGTTTGAAAACCGGACCCGCCGCCTGCCGAGTGAGGCAATGAAAGATGGCCTGCAGCCATTGTGATGGTTGTATACCTTCCGCCTTCGTGACTCCCGCCGCAGCTCCGTGTCAAAGAGGAGAGTGTAGCCGTTCACACCGCCACGCTTCCTTTTTTGCAATTCAGATTTTTTAAGTGTGGAGAACGAGACACCACGTCGTCGGCCGGGTGCCGCCCGCGTTTTTAGAAATCCCGCTGCGTCGGCGAAAACGCCCCGGAGAAAATGATTGACCCCCTCCCCCTTCCCCCGTCCTTCCCCCTTCCCCTACAACCACCCTTCCCCGAGCCGCGAGGGGCGCTCTACACGCTGCTGACGTCTGGAGAAGAGGATCACATCGGAATGGGAGGCGGCGGCGGCGGCGGCGGCGGCGGCGGCGGCGGCGGCGGCGGCGGCGGCGGCACCGCGCTCTGCTGTTCGATTGGAAACAAGACGAAGGACGGGGGAACAGCACACAGCACACGGCCATCACGTGCCCCTGCTATGCGTCTTCTGTTGGGGAGAGCAACTCTAAATCTCGACCACTTAGTCCCATTACTCAAGAAAGCGGAACGGGACGAGGATCCGGACGTGGACGAATAGGAGCGCCAGGACGCCCGGACGCCGCCGCGATGCGTTTACCGAGGACGACACATGGACGCCGTGTGGGTTACGACGGAGGAGGGGCGGCGGCGGCGGTGGCAGGACGCCTCGAGGCCCCCGTCCAGGCCGCGCGCCGGGCCGGGGGAGGCCGGGGCGACCGCACTGCGGCGCCGGTCACGCCGTATCGGGTCGGGGGCTGGTGGATGGGCCCGGACCAGATTGGGACGAACGTTGCCAGATGCCGGCAGCGTGCGGAGCCAGCGCTGTCCCCCTGTATCCCCTCCCCCCGGCCTCCTCCCCGCCCACTCTCCCACGTCCTGCCCTCTTTGTATCTGTGTCTTGGCCCCTGTCCCTTGTAGTACCTCCGGCGTCCCAGCTCCCGGTGGTGCCTCCGCCGGCCTCCGCAGCTCGGCGCCGCCCCGCTTGGCGTCCCGTTGTGGAGAGTGGAGTGCCGTGACCGGCGTGCAACTTAATGCGATAGTGTCGCATTGCATCCCCGGACACCGGCGTGGTCCGCCCCCCCCCCCTCCCCCCAGTCCCCGCCGGTCCCCCACGTCCCCGACATGCCGCAGTGTGCATTCCGTCCCGCTGACCGGAGCATTTTCCCCAGCCTGCGCATCGCAAGGACTCACGGGGACCAATGGGGACCCCACCATCGGGGCCAGCCGATGCGGCCTCGCTCCTGTTATACCACACATGCGTCAGGACTGGAGTCGCAGGAGCGAACCAGAAATGTCACACAGAACGGCCGCAGACACCACGCAGACGGACGGCCGCGGGCCAGGTAGCGCCTGCTAGGTAGGCAGCCAATACTTCTGCACGCACCCGTGTCGTGCGGGCTGGCCTACCCTAGCTCTCGCAGGCGTTCGTCGTTTCTATTCGCAATTATAAAGACACGGGACAGTTCTGATGAACTTAATGGAGGGCTCCCAGGGCGCCTCGACAGAGGGTGACACGGTGGACTGCCCCCTGATCCCAAAGTGGCGACGGACCATTGAGTTAGGCGGGAACAATATAATGAGTCATAAAAGGGAAGTTTGTGCGGCTGGAGTTTGGGAGTTTGTGAGGCGCCGCCTCGTGCGGTCACGGCCCCCTTCCCAAACCGTCGGGTTTACGTTTTGTTGTCGAAGAGGGCCGGGGCCGGGCCACACCAGCCATGGGCTGCTCGCGCCGCAGTTGGAGCAGAACCTGCGTCCGTGACGGGCAGGACACAGCGGCACCATTGTGCGGGTAATTAGCCAGGTAAGATCGGGCAGCGTGAACAAACTAATAAGGCGGCCGCGAAAGCAATCGAGAAAACGGATTAGCCACTCGACGCCTGTTTAGCACGCCTGGGCCGCCCCTTTCAGGCCGGTGAGTGAATAATAAACGCACGTCGTGGGCCCAGCCGAGTTCCACTCGAATTCCTCGCTCGGGACTCTCCTCAAGATTTCAGGGAAGAATTGCAATGGCCTTTAAATCACTTTTTTTTCTTTTTAAAAACTTGAAGCTTTGAGCGTGGAATTTTTTTCTTCCATATTTGTCCTGAAGTTAACGATCGTTTGCTTTCTCGTGTGTCCCGTCCATCGGGTTTCGCTACTACGACCACAGCTGATTCCAAGCCACGATAGATTAACTGAAGTTAGTTCCGACGCCTCACAGCTGCGGGGCCCGTGGGAGCGGCCGGAGGCCCCGTCAGCGCCGTGTGAACCTCACACCTTCGCCGCCCCAAGTTCTGCGCGCGCCTTATTTCGAGAACAATCTTGGAAGGCAGATGACTTCCCGGCTGGAGAAGGGTGCCGCGGACGACTGTAATATTTAACCACCCCACTCCCCCTCTCCTTGCTCACCGGACGTTTTGCCCCGTCGCGCTGCCCGGCAGTCCGGCGAGCATTAAAACGGCGATAAACCTCGGGGCAGACAACGAGTAGCGAACCTAGTCGGCGGCGGGGGACGTTGTCGCGTAGGTCACCCGGTCGACGTCAGCGGGGGGCGCCCGCCCGGAGACAATGGGGACCAGGGCGGCCTGGCGGCCCCCGGCGGCCCCCGGCGGCAGGTGCCGGAGGAAGAAGAGCTGCCCGCCGATCACGAGGCCACGATAGCGGCGGCGATGAGGGATGGGGCGGTAATGGCCGCGGCTCTGCCCGGACCCGCGCGGGGCCCCGAAGGCACCCGAAGGCGGCCAAGGCGGCCAAGGCGGCCAATCTCGTATCCTCCTCGCGCACGGGGGCGGCGGCGTCATTGTCGCGCTAACGTCGGCGACAATGCTGGCGCGAGATTACGTCGGCGACCAACTCATTAAGGGGCGGCCAGGGTAGCAGGGCGTTGGACCCCGCCGCTGCTGCCGCTGCTGCCGCTGCTGCCGCTGCTGCCGCTGCTGCCGCTGCTGCCGCTGCTGCCGCTGCTGCCGCTGCTGCCGCTGCTGCCGCTGCTGCCGCTGCTGCCGCTGCGTACTAAGAGGTGCCCTGCCCTAAGGCTGCTGTCGGCTTCCGCGCCTCAGACTCACACCTGCTGGAGACGGGTGGCAGCTGGGGGTCGGGCCCCGCCGGGGCCCACCGGGGCCTGCCGGGGCCTGCCGGGGGCCACACGACAAGCGCGTCCGGATCAGGGAACTTTGCGAATAAACGGAGGGTGCCCCGCCCCGCCCCGCCCACGCGTTGTCCCCCTTCGTCCCGCGGGCCTCGGCGGCGCAGTGCGGTGGCAAAACACAGATTCATTGTTTCCGAAAATTTAGTTGAGCCACACCGACTTGCGCGCCACCACAGCAGCAGCAGCAGCAGCAGCGGCGGAGGCGGCGGCGACGTCCCGGTTTGTTTGCCGGATATTTTGTTCACCTGTCCCCCCCCCCCCCCCCCCCCTGCGCGCGACGAGACGGGGTGAAAGCTATGGTGAGGGGGCGGAGCGGGTGGGGCGGGGCGGGCCACTTTAATGAGTTGCGCATTGCAAAGATTAATTTTAGATTAGATAGGCTTGTGAGGGCGGGCGCTCTAGTTCGGGCGGCGCTCGGCCTCAGACGTCAGCATCACAGTGCGGGCCCAGCCTGCATGTGTGTGTGCTCACCTAGGCAGCGTAGAAAATGTTACTCGTTTTGCGAAGTCTGGAGGAACAGAAGGAAACAAATACGAGGAAAGAGATGGGAATAGGGGAGGGGGACGCAGGCGGGTAAGGGGAAGGGTAGGAAGGAAGGGGATGTGTCCTTTACGCATGATTAATTACTGGAGGGTAACGGCGTGGCAGGGATCCTCACAGGAGCAATTGAGCATCCAGGTGAAATAGTGTGTGCGTGTGCATGTGTGTGTGCATGTGTGCGATAGGGCCGGCAAGGCGCATGCATTAGGAGGGGCGCCGTAGGCTAGACCCCACGGCAAGTGAACGCAGTGCAAAACGCCACATATTCCCGGTGTTCTCTGCGGGCATAACTAATCAAAGTCGCCAGTCTCTAGTTTAGTTTTCTCGTAAATTTTGTAAGGCTTTGTTTGTTTGACAAATTTGAAAAATTTGAGAACCCCGGGATATATTGCTCGAAAAAAAAATCGCAAAATCTAGTCCTTTTTGGAAAACATTTCGATGCCTGCATACTGCCTCCAAGTCTGGAAGCAAGGCAATGATTATATATGGAGGAGAACAGAGCAGGCCGAGACTGCAGCACATGCGCCGTGCCTGTCACTCGTAACTCGCTGTTGGAGATTCAAACTGCTCCACGGTCACTCCGTCCATTAGAAGTGGGAATGGCGGCACCTGCGCTTGTTAGCGATGAAAGCCCTCTGCTATCCTTCCCACGACAGTTCGGGGCGCGGAGGCTCAACTCATCCGCCGACCATCTTATTTCATTTGATTCCAGTCCGCGGCCCGCCCTGCCGGCCTCTGCCCTGCCGGCCTGTCCCGAGGGCTCGGAGTTGTAGCGAAACGAAAACAGCAGAGGCGGATAAGCGAAGGGGTGGCTGGTCCACCATAACAGCGCGCCGCTTTTTTTTTTTAATACTCTCAGAAAATTTATCTGCGGCACACACACATGTCGTTCTCCTTTGCGTTTACCTTTTAATTTCGTTTGGAGTATTCTGACTAAAGGGTCACATCGGTCGTCCGAGAGAGGCCCACGTTGACACTGGCGGACAGCAGCATGGGGGCAGCCAGGGACTGCTTGAACACGATCTGAGCTCGCCTGACCAAATTAAATTAATACATTTGTAGGAGTAGGCGGAGTTCTGAAGGAAGGGTGAGAAAAGGAGAGGGAGAGGGAGGTGGAGAGGTGGTAGGGGGAAATGTGAATGCTTGATTAAAATGAAATGTGCGCGTGCGCGAAGTTTATGGGCGTATCCGCAAACAATACCTCACTCTGGAGAAATGATTGTATGCGCAAGGTGAATGTGTGTGTGTGTGTGTGTGTGTGTGGAGACAGAGGGCAGGGGGAGAGAAGGAGGGCAATAGAAAAGGAGGGAGAGGGAGGGGGTGGGGCAGAGAGACCAGTCAAAGGGAGATAGGGTTGGGGCAGCGGCCGCAGTGGCGCTGGCTGCGCTGGTTGCGCTGGCTGCGCTGGCTGCGCTGGCTCACGCTGCCGCAGGGTGCTGGACCAGACACAGTGCGCGCTGCCGCCGCGCTGACGGTTCTTTCTGCTGGCAGCCTGTGGAATATTGGAATATATTGCCGCCATGACTCCGGCGACATGAGCGGGGTCGTGGGTGAGGGGCGGCGGCGGCGGCGGCGGCGGCGGCGACTCGGCGGCCTGGGGTTTCGGGCAGACGTAGGTTTGATAGCGGGAGGCTAGGAGTGAGGCGGCCAGCGTGTGTGTGAGAGAGAGAGAGAGCGAGAGAGACGAGCAGGACAGGAGGGTAAGGGAAAGGCGGGGACGCGCGGAGAAAGAGAGGGAGACAGACAGAGAGCTATGTTGCGGCCAGGACATCTCTTGTTCCTGCCAACTGGAGGTGATTTCGGTCGCATCGCGTCCGTCCCGCCTTCGCTCCGCGCTCCGCGCTGCCCTTTTTGCTCCCCCCCTCTCTCTCTCTCTCTCTCTTTCTCTCTCTCTCTACCACTTTTCCTTTGCTGCTCCTCTGCGTGGTCCACTTCCTCGTCCGTGACGGAATGCTCTTATTTGATTCATAGGCACAGCAGCAAAGTCGTGCGCGTCCATCACGGGACAAGTGCGAAAATTATATTCCTCCCGAGCTGCGCATATGTGTGTGCGCGTGTGTGTGTGTGTGTGTGCGTGTGTGTGTGTCTGCTCATATGTTCCTGCGGGCCTAACGGGCACTGCCGCCGCGGTTCGTCTTTTTATGCGACAGCCAAACCCGTGTCGTTCGGGACAGCAATTAGCAAGAGTTCTCCGCCTGGCAATAAGGCGACCTACATCACCTTCTACGTTCACGAGGAGGTGGGGGGGGGGGGGGGCCGGCGAATGCGCCTGGATCTGTCGAGTTATTAGCGCGCGGACCATATAACGAACGGCGCTAGTGCGGTCAGCGGTCCCCCGGACCGGACCGGCTTCGGACCCGACACGCACCAGTGCAGGCCGCCACGGGCCGCCACGGGCCGCCACGGGCCGCCACGGGCCGCCACACGCGATGAGGGAGGGAGGGCAGGCCGGCGGGCCGCCATTGTAAGAGTCGTAAAACGGGATTGACCCCGGAGTGGTGCACTGGCAGTGCGGCCGCGCAGCCACCACCAAATGGACATCATTGAAAAGGCATTTCGCGGAGCCGGACATCACAAGGAGAGAGAGAGAGAGAGAGAGAGAGAGAGAGAGAGAGAGAGAGAGAGAGAGAGAGAGAGAGAGAGAGAGAGAGAGAGAGAGAGAGAGAGAGAGAGAGAGAGAGAGAGAGAGAGAGAGAGAGAGAGAGAGAGAGAGAGGGGGGGGGAGTGAGAGATGAATGAGAGCAGGGAGTGAAGCTGAGCGTTGAAAACGAACGAGGGCCACGCTGAGAGGGTGTGTGATTAGGGGTGGCGGGGCGTGCGCCCGTGCGAGAGAGAGAGAGAGAGAGGGAGAGAGAGAGAGAGGAGAGAGAGAGAGAGAGAGAGAGAGAGAGAGAGAGAGAGAGAGAGAGAGAGAGAGAGAGAGAGAGAGAGAGAGGTACTCACTCTCCCGCCGTTCCCTTGCTACTTGAGCCGTATTGCTCCCATCTAGATGATTGTCGATGATGATTCATTCAGAGTGACGGACGGTCCGGCCCAGCACCGCCCCCCCCCCCCCCCCCGAGCCCAGCCGCTATGTTCTCGGCATAATTGAAATGTAGTCCATGCGCTTTTCTTTTGATGATAATTCCTGCCCGCACATTCCATCGGATCCCCACCAGTCGCTGTGTCAGTCAACAGCTTAAGATGTGAGTTGGATTCGGGTCTCAAATATTTACCAAGTGCAGCGGTTACTGGAGACGTTTACTGCAACGGTCCCAGCCCTGCGCTGTGTATACAACGAGAGAGAGGCAGAGCGGCGACTCGCGAATAAAACAGTTCCAGTGTCGTCTAGCTCGCGTCTGACGGAGGACGATTTCAATAAATGTCGTCCCGTGCGACGTGGCAGGTCCGGTCCGGGACACACACTCACACACACTCACCCACGTCGAGGCACGTGGCCAGGACACTCGTTTGCCTCCCTTTTCGGTGCCCGTTTTTTCCGGCCCAACAAATCACAAAGGCACGGGGCGATCCCGTGCAGCGTGCGGCGCGGCGTTCTTTGCGGGCTCCTTTGCCTTTGCCAAGGCGTGCGTGCGTCCCAGCGGCAGTGGCAGGCAGTGGCAGGCAGTGGCCCCCACAGCTCCTTCTCCTCTGGTGCCCTCTCGCTCCCTCTCGTGTGTTCGCCCGGTGTGGTGCACTGGTGTGTCCACCGCACCCTTATATTTCCGAACCTCGTTGCATGTGAAAAGGGAGCGGTCTCTGTCCGCCGTACCGCGAGCAGCCGACAGCCTTCTCGACGTTGACATCGAGGGGGCCGCCTGTTTGTTTCAGATGTCTTTCGACGTCCTGCCACGACAGCAGCGGCTGTGTTCGCATTCTGAAAGTCGGGGCTGAACGCATCGGCTGCTGACCGCGGCTCGGCTCGGCACCGCGGTGGTCGGCCCCGGCGGGCTGCGGCTCCCAGCGCGCCCTCCCCTGGCGGCACGGCTGGCGCCATCTCCCGGCGCACCCCCGAAGCTCCAGGCTGGCGCGCCCTCCGCAGCCCGCCGGAGCCCGCCCACCGCCTGCTATTCGCAATCTCCAGGCCCAACTCCAGACGGTTTGCTCTCCAGGACGCGGCCCTCAGCCACTCGGGCGCCGGCTGGCAGCCGCTGCGGCTGCCACTGGAGCACCGCACACCGCCACACCGTCACCGCGGCGCGAGACCTCATCGTAACGGCGGGAATTTTTAACGCTACTAAAACCGCTACCTTTTTTTTTCTCATTTCTTTTTCAGACACGTTCTGAGCAAGAAGTTGGATGTATATAGCTCTCTCGCTCTCGAGTTTGGCGATAAAAAAAAATTTCCAAGGCCCTCCGACCAACGAAAAAGAAAGAAGAAAAAAGACGAACACGGTGCCCCTCAGTTGCGATGAGGCGACTGGCTATGACCCAATAATACTCCCAGCGTCACTTGACCTTTCGGGTGACATTTCGCTGCTGCAAGTCACATGCCGTATAGCCGGGACAAGAAGACAAGAGAAGGGCGCTTGCATTAGCCTACTTTGAAGCATTTTCATCAGATCAGACCGGGGGGGGGGGGGGGGATCCCGAGCCACACGTGAGACGCTGGCTATAGTATCTCAGAGGCTGGGCGAGTTCGCCGAGTTAGCGAATTTTTCGCTCCGTCATCATTTTTTTTGTAGTAAGCGAATTATTCGATGGATCAGCGAAAATATTCGGATACGCATATTTAGCGAACATTTTTTTCGTGTGCGATGGGGGAGGCAGGGGCCGTTGAATGAGTGCCAGAGGCCAAAGTGCGGGGCGCATTGTGCCTGCGGGGTGCCGGGCCGTGCCGGGTCGTGCCGGGGCTCACCTGACAGAAGATAACCGCGCGCGTGACACTGGCATGCGATACGACACGCGCTCCGAGGGTGTATCAGGGCACCTGCGGGCGACAATTCTCTGAGGATCAGAGCCGCGGAGCCACTGAGCCGCGAGCTGGCTCTGTTTTCCTATCCGTCATGGCAGCCGCATAGAGGGGGGGGGAGAGAGAGAGAGAGAGAGAGAGAGAGAGAGAGAGAGAGAGAGAGAGAGAGAGAGAGAGAGAGAGAGAGAGAGAGAGAGAGAGAGAGAGAGAGAGAGAGAGAGAGATTGTAAAGCTGGAGCTCGGTATGATCAATTTATACATTTTCTGCTTGTGGTTTGATTGGTGATAGTGTAGTGGACGCTGTCAGATTTCTTGTTTGATTCAAATCGAGAGCAAAAAAAAAAAAAATGGTCAAGTTTTTCAACTACCACATCTTAGTTCGACCGGTTGACTTTCGGATTAAAAATCGACTGAAACTTCAGCACGATTTTCTGAGTCGATTTTATTTCACTACTAATTATGGCGCTTCGTTGTCTCGCAGACGGCATCCCGTCATCTTGCCTTATATACATCTTTCGAATCTTTCAGAAAGCTTCTCTGAATGGCGGTGGCTGGGAGCATTCTGAAAGGGTGCAGTAGATGCAGACGCCGCTAATGAGGCGCAAAATTAATTACGCGCAGCCAACACGGTCGGGTATCCCTGCGACGAGTCCCGCGTGGACCACGACGACGCTCCCCGGCGCCACGGGTTTGCACCCCCTCCCGCACCCAGCCGCGTTCTAATCTCTAAGTGGCGCCCACACCGCACTCATTACCAAGTACCCGGCCCTTAATGCTGTGTGGCCCTGAGGGCCCTTCCCGAATGAGGCGTATCATTTACAGCCCTCCCGATAGCGGCCGCCCCCACCCCGCCGCCGGCCCCCGCCGGCCCCCGCCGGCCCCCGCCGGCCCCCGCCCCTCCGCGCCACCCCCAGGCCAGGCTAGCCGGCGGCGCGCGCGGAGCGTGGAGTACAGACCCGGCCGCAGTCGGGATGCGTCCTCCCTCATGGCCACAGCCAAGCGCCGCCCTCGGGCCGCCCGGACCCCGACGCCCACGCCGGCACCACGCCGGCAGCAGGACGGCCGCCGCCTAGCAGCACGCCGCCGGCAACCGCCTCGCCACCACTCGCCAGGATCGCGTCGGCGGCACGACGCCCCGGCACCAGGACGACGGCGGCAGCTGCTGCTGTCGCTGTCACTGCAGCTAGTGGCGACGCTGCTGACACCGGTCCTCGCCGACAACCTGCCAGGTAAGGAGGGTGCACTCGCTTCGGCACACGCCCCGGCACACGCCCCGGCACACGCCTCGGCACACGCCCTGGCACACGCCCCGGCACACGCCCCGGCACACGCCCCGGCACACACCCCAGGGAGCACAGTGTGCAGCCGCACACCTGCCGCACACCTGCCCCCAGCATCCGCAGTGCCGTCCCCATGCCGTCTCTCCGCCCCCGGACGGCCGGGAACAAGGAAAAGAGTTGCGAAATTCAACGTTACCTTGTCTACCCTTCGACTTTTAATTAACAAAGTTAATTATACACCGTCCGTGGAAAGTTGTGTTTCGTTTTGTTGGTTTTCCGCGGAGGGGAAAGTCGTTGCCGTAAACACAAGTCGAAGCGCTTCTCAAGTTGTTGCCGACTTGTCGCCGGCCTGCTCTGGCCGCCCCCGGCCGCCCCCGGCCGCCCCCAGCCGCCCCCGCCAGCCCGCCCGGACGCCCCCGTCCCCTGCCCGGCGCCCCTCCACCTCACCGTCAACGCTGTCCGCCATCTGGCTGGAGCAGGAAGGAGACGCACCTCAATTATTAACAACAGCCATGAAGGGCACGCGTGGAGTCCCTAACCCGTCGTGCTGCGTACAAGTATGTAAGGAGCTCAACAGGTTTCGGATAGATTAGGTGGCACCCCGGCCCTGCGGACACCAGCCCTGTGGACCCCGGGACAGTGGGCCCCAGTGGGCCCCCGGCGGGGCGGCGATGCGACAGCGAATGCGGCGGTCGGTGATATTGAAAGAGACGGGACGGGTCACTCCATGCTGCAGGCTTAGCACGCGCCGCCTGATGAGGTGCGATTGGCTCCCCCGCCCCCCCCCCCCCCATCGGATCTTCCCCCTCTGCGGATATCGCACTCCAACACAGCATCCCCTGGGGAAAGAAGGAGAGAGACGGGAGCGACGAGAGGAGCGGATTGAAAAAAAAAAAAATTGTGGAGGGGCAGTGGTGATAGGGGGCGGGGACGGGCTGCGGACGCGTGCTGACAGTTTTTAAAAACCCCTTCGGCCCCGAAGGCTTTGATGGTGTCGCCCGCTACCCCCTTGAATATTTCATGTAGCGGTGTGGGCCGAGCCCCGCCGGCCCTGGCGGGCCCTGGCCAGCGTGATTCGAACCGATCACGTCGGGGCGGGCGGGGAGGGGGGGGGGGCGGAGAGGAACGGAGGGGGCCGAAAGGGAGCGGTGGCGGGGAGAGCCGTGGCGTGCCGCGCCTCTGCAGGGATGTCACCCCGCTGACATCAGAGAATTTACATGATGCATGCGTTGAAGTCATTGAATTTTCCCGCGGTAATGATGGGTTGGATACAAATCGAAATGTTTTCCAAAAATCGGATAGAATACTTCAATCACAGATGAGGTTTTTGAAATGATGTCGCAAGGTTCTCGGCGCGTGTTTTTCTGTGCGCAGACGGGAACTCCGTCATTACGATGCGCTCGGACAGGGCGAAGGCACAGCCGGGCACAGAAGGGAAAGACAGTTAAAGAAACGCTCTCCCCCCCCCCCCCCCGGCCCGGCAGCGCGGCGGGAACTCTTCCATATTCCGAGTAAGATGGAACCACAGCTTACAATTTAGCGGGCGGCGGGGAGGCACCGGAGGCAGGGAGAGTAGTTGTAATGACGGCGCATCACGCGAAGAGCCCCCCCCCCCCCCCCCAACCCTTACCCTTTCCCCTCGTCTCCCCTTCCTTCTCTTACCTCGCGGCCTTTTCTTCGCGCGCTTCCTCTCTGCCCCCTGCCTTCCTCCCCTCAGTCGCGCAATCAGTTATAAAACGACCTCGGCACGGTCCACGTCAACCCAATAACAACGGCGAGGCAGTAATATAGGCGCACCGCTGAGACCGAGCCGACTCACGGTGACACTCGGGATGAGTGACTTGGACGTGACGTGGACTAGACTAGCAGGCTCCGTTCTCACAGCTCGATATATGCAATTTATGTGCATCAGAGCGGAAAGCGAAAAGCATTATTTGCCTGTACTTTTCGGGCGAGTGCGGGTGAGTGACTGCGGAGTGTGTGTGTGTGTGTGTGTGTGTGTGTGTAGCTGTGGTGTGAAGTGAGTGAGTGGGACGTGATTTGCGTGGATGCTTCTGGACGGGAGCTCCCTGCAAAGCCTTTGGACGTGTGGACCACGGTCATCCCCCCTTCTCTCTCTCTCTCTCTCTCTCTCTCTCTCTCTCTCTCTCTCTCTCTCTCTCTCTCTCTCTCTCTCTCTCTCTCTCTCTCTCTCTCTCTCTCTGTCTCTTTCTGACACACGCTCTCCGTGGGGCTTAAGGGGCCGTCCACAGACCGATCCCTTGGTCTTCCCTTTCCTTGCTTTTGCATGGCGTAACAGGGGTGAAGTTTTGGAAGCAGGAAATTTCTGGAACACGAGAAACAGACCGATGGAGCGGCGTGACTAATGCGTGCGTGCGTGTGCATTGCGTGCACGCGTGTCGCGCGCGTGTTTGACCAGCGGCTGGACAGCAGGGGATTGCTTGGGGTAGGTAGGTCGCGCGCGCACCGTCCCCCGTGTGTGCCCACGCAGGAGGTGGACGGGCGGGAGGGGACGATACAATCGGTCAGTCGTCGGCGTGCGCGCGCGCGTGTTCGTGGTGGCCTTGTTTGGCATTCACCCCCACTGCTGCTGCTGCTGCTGCTGCTGCTGCTGCTGCTGCTGCTGCTGCTGCTGCTGCTGCTGCTGCTGCTGCTGCTGCTGCTGCTGCTGCTGCTGCTGCTGCTGCTGCTGCTGCTGCTGCTGCTGCTGCTGCTGCTGCTGCTGCTGCTGCTGCTGCTGCTGCTGCTGCTGCTGCTGCTGCTGCTGCTGCTGCTGCTGCTGCTGCTGCTGCTGCTGCTGCTGCTGCTGCTGCTGCTGCTGCTGCTGCTGCTGCTGCTGCTGCTGCTGCTGCTGCTGCTGCTGCTGCTGCTGCTGCTGCTGCTGCTGCTGCTGCTGCTGCTGCTGCTGCTGCTGCTGGAGTGCGCCCGTCTGCACGCTGCTTCCTCCTCTGCGTCCTTTATTGGGACGACGACTCTATGCTCTGCCATTTAGCCAGCCCCTCCCCGTACACACACACACACACACACACACACACACACACACACCTCTGCGTGTGTGAGTGTGTGTGTGTCCTCCCGGATCATGACCGTGACGTCTGAGGGAGGGCGCACGCCGGGCCGTGGCCCGCCCCAGCCCGCGTATCAAAGGCGCCCGAATAATGTCAACACGCATCGCGTACACGCGGAAGAAGGGCGCGGAAATGCGCCGCCCTCCGGGGCCCTTCTGGGGATCCCTTCAGAGGGGCCCTTCAGGGCGGTGAGGGGCCGCGCACATAGGGCCGTTAACGCGTGTCATATCGTGCGGCCGCTGCCCACGACGGATCTGCACTGGCGCCACGCTACCAGACATAGCGTTTGCTGGCCCCGCGCTGCCTGCAGCATTTGAGCCGTGCAGCGGTTAGCGGCTGGGGCTGGCCTTGCCCAGCCAGGAACAGACTGTCGCAGTAGGGAATTTCGGAGAAAGTCGAAACCGGAAATGAAGACGAAGTCAAGAAGAACGTAAGCGGAAACGAAACGCGGGTATCATAAGGGTTACCGCACCACGGCTTGGGAAGCTTGGCTCTCGCTGACGATATGTCACGACCATTTGGTAGGGTGAGGCTGCGCGGCACTTTCTTCGGAGGGGCAGAGATTAATCTGGGAATCCGCGCTTATCATCATGCGCTGCCTGACCCTAGGGTGAGTCAACGTCAGCGAGAATACAACCTGAAATTTCAAGTCGGAGGTACTCGCTGCTGCGTTAACCCTAAGGTTAACACCGTTTGATTTCTGCTGGTTGACTCCTTCTTCATTTCTGGTTTGGACCTTCCACGAAATACCCTATCCACAAAGGAAATCGACTTCCGATACCATTCCGATATCGATTCGACAATGGATTACATCGATTTCTTTGAATTTGTCGATATACTGAATCGAAATCGATTCGACAGTCCATCACTGGCAGGGTGGGGGCCGTTGTGCCGGTGCACGTATAGCGTCAGGACGGCTCATAAGTACGGTCAGCGCGGAATGTGCCCCTTCGGTGTGTGTGTGTGTGTGTGTGTGTGTGTGTGTGTGTGTGCAGGGAGGGCCAGGGTCAGAGCGCGCTTGGCGCGCTAAGTGTTTACTGCTGTTTACGCGCGTCGCGCGCGTAAAATATGAATACACCTCCTGGCGCAGAGTCGATGCTCGGAAAGCGCCACGCTGGCGCACGCCACTGATTCGCTATCCTGCTCATCCGCGGCGCACTGCCGGCTGACTGGGTCCGTAACATGCAAGCCGCCTTGCCCCCCCCCCCCTCCCCCCTCTCTCTCTCTCTCTCTCTCTCTCTCTCTCTCTCTCTCTCTCTCTCTCTCTCTCTCTCTCTCTCTCTCTCTCTCTCTCTCTCTCTCTCTCTCGCTCTCTCTCCCTCCCACTCTCGCTTCTCCTCGCTGTATCCTTGCCTTGCTCATCGGCCGGGCTGCGAGGAGTCAGAGGCTTCGCGAGCTTGGGAACGAGACGCAGACATTGTGGTGATAGCCTGCGATCATAAACTGTCAGCCCTGCGCACGGCTCCGCGCCCGCGCGACTCCGCCCGGCTCAGACTCGGCGGGGAGGGGCATGGGGCGGCCGGATGACGAACCTATAAACCGGGATGGTTACCACGCGCACAATAAATCCGGATAATAATCGCAAAACAAAAGAGCGACGATCGCGGCGGCGGTGCCGATTGGCAGTCGCCGGCCGGGGCCCCTCTCCCCACCCCCGCCCCGTCAAGGCTTCGCTGCGGCTCTGAAATCACGATCGCCGAAATGTCGCATCTCGACGCCTGGGATTCCCCGCTGAATCACCCATGCAAGGGAAAAGGCAAAAAAAAAAAAAAAAAAAAAGATGGTTCATGACCAGGGTAAGTCACCCAACATGGGTCAATTTTTTTTTTTTTTTTTTGCCGTGTCGCAATTTTTATTTATTTCCGTGTCGGCTTCCAGCGGGCCTCTCCGGCTGATCGCCGTAAAACCTTACGCCATGACACGACAGCCGAAGGCGAGGGCGAGGACCGGATAATATGCCGAAAATCACCAGGGCCCGGCCTCGGCCCGGCCTCGGCCCGCCCCGGCCTCGGCCCGCCCCGCCCCGCTCACTTGGCGACGACGGCGCGAGTGCTGCGAGTGCACGACGCAGCAGCGGGGCGATCACCCTCACAAAACTGGCGGAATGTCAAAACTCGTTACGATCGCGTTACTGTTGCTCCAACGGCGCGATGAAGGGGATCATGCGTGGAGGGGCCAGGCGAGGGCGGGCGTACAGCCCGCCACCCTCTCCGGCAAGTTGTCTAAGACTGTTCGTCTTCTTTTATATCTCCCTTTTTTTTCCCGCACGACAAAAGAGTGTGCGCGCGGAAGATGGGACGTGCGCCCTCCCTATACCGCTCCGCCGGACTCCGTATTCCTCCCCTGCTGCAGGCTGCCGGCGGGGAAAGACTGCAGCTTTTGCCATCTGGCTTCCACGGCGATCGAGTCGGCCCTGAAGACGCCAATACCGAGGTACATTGCACAAACGTTTCACACTGCGCTGCATGGGGCGGGGCTGCGGTGCCCGCGCCGTGTCCGTGTGGTCCCGGGGGCCGTGCCGGGGCCGTGCCGGGGCCGTGCCGGGGCCGTGCCGGGGCCGTGCCGGGGCCGTGCCGGGGCCGGCCGTGTGTCTGGACCGCAGCCCGCATGTTTGTCGGGGTGGTCTCCCCCGCCGGCCCGGCCCCGGCCCCGGCCCCGGCCCCGACTCCCGGCCGAGCCACGGCCTCCTCCATTATGCCGAGCCCCCAGTTGAGCTGAAACGGCCAATGGAAAAAGGACGGAACTGCACAGCCCTCCAGTGCGCAGCCTGCTCCCCGAGAGATCGGGGGCCGAGGCCGGTGGGCCGGTGGGCCGGCGGGGCAGGCTGTATGTGCGGGGAATAGGCGCGGCGGGCCAGCCAATACCATCCAATAGCGATGCAAATGCCCGAGGTATTGTGCCCGGGAGAGATCACATAATACTGTCCCGGAGGAACACACACACACACACACACACACACACACACACACGTTTTCTCCGCGGGTTGCCGCCGGGTTTGCGGCGCTTTTGTGAGAAAAACCTGCAAGGCTGTTAATACGGGGTTAGTGGGTGCTTGAGCGCGGCGAGGTTCATCAGCGTCTGGAGAGCGCGCGGGCACGAGCGGGCGGGTGATAACGAACGGCTGCCCGACTCGAATCAAATTATTGTAATTGAGTGCGCCGGAGCGGCAGGCCTGGGTTGTCACCTGCATGTGTTTCCGCCCCCCGCCCCCCTCTCCATGCCAACGACCCCACCGGGCGCCCCCTCCCCCCATTGCGTGCGGCAGACACCTGAGCTGATACCCAGGTGGGGAGGTAAAAGAATGAAGGAGTCGTGCGACGATTATTACAGCAACGCAATCAATTATAGCGATATCGATGCCACGCGCCGTGCCTTCGGATCCCCCTCCCCCTCCAAAAATCCTCCGGTGGGCAAAAGCCGAGAGTTACTTACTTGAGCGGCAAACTTGGCGGATCCGTTTCCGGGCCCGCTCGGTCCCGCCTCGCCTCACCGTAGTAAGCTGTCCCCGAGGGATTAGCTGACACGGACCGTCTGCTGTGCAGCGGAAAGAGGACCACTTTGCGGAATCCCCTATTGGCCGCACACCTCTCCGTAATAAAGAGGCGCCAACTTGGGCCGCGCGCACGCCACCCCTGTGCTCCCCTCTTTACCTCCCCCCTCGATAATCGTCCTCGGTTCCTCTCTCTCTCTCTGTCTCTCTCCGTCCTGCGGATGGCTCGCCGCGTGCATCGCTCTCTTTCTCATTATCCTCCCGGTGTGATTTGTGGGCCGTCCCTGTCACCCCGGTGGGGGCCGGTGGGGGCCGGTGGGGGCCCCGTACACTACTCACAATTAGGGCCCGCCTCAAACACAGCTGACAACGAGGCATGATTTGTGCCTCCGCCTGCGTCCGCCTCGGCCAGCGCAGCCGGAACAAAGAGTGCGAATAATTGGGGGCCGTGGCGGGCCGTGGCGGGCCGTGGCCGCGCTGTGTGCTGCACGGCTCAGTGCGGCGCGGCGCGGCGTGGGGCGCACTGCAAACCAGGCGATGGCCAACCGCTGCCACTCGGCGTTCATCGTGGCGTGCCCGGTCTGGTCTAATCTGGGAGAATTCTTATTCTTCGCTTCGGAGGGATAAGAGAATGGCGGCGCGGCGGCGCAACACCCTCCAGAAAACAAAAACCAAGTCAGGCACTGAGAACGATTTAGCGTTCTAGGACAGACTCGTTCGAGGAAAATTAAGTTTGTTGTGTGAGAATAATGAGTGAGGTGGAAGTAAAATTTATTGTGAATGTAAGTACGAACGGGGTACAGAGAAGAAAAAAAATGAAGGTCTTGAATCCGCCGGTCTCGATGGTTCCGATGTTCTAGTGGTTTTTTTTTCTTGCATGAGAGAGGAACTCCACTGATCCTCCGTCTACATTCTCAAGAATTTTTAAATCTTGACTCTGAGTGCAGAGGCACTGTTCCGCCAACAGGACTTGAGCGCCCCTTGCGTCGTCTGCTGCAGGCCGACACACCTATCTGCTGAGACGGATGGGTTGGCGTCCCCCGCGGCGCGCTGGCGACATCAGCATCAACGCATATGTGTGTGTGTGTGCTCGCGCGTCTGCGTCACAGTGCGCTGTTCTTTCTGGTGAAGATTAAGAATGATCTTTGCAATGTGTGGCAGAGGCAGGGTGGCAAGCCGATTGCCTCCCTTGAGGCTCGGTGCAGGGGCGTGGGGAGGAAGGGAGGTGACCGCACAGCAACTTTGTCAGGGAAAAATATATTAAATCGAATGGACTAAAATTATACGTGTGTGATGGAGCCCCGGTGTATATGCGATCAGAATTCTGTTTAAAAATCGGCTCATCGACACTAAGGTATATTTTTCTATGAGTTTTTGGTTTGTGCGTGTGCCTACTTCGGCAAAAATAAATAAATCATGGCCATTAAAAAAATAAACTCCTTGGAGTTCAAAATGCCGCTCAAATTTATACGCAATAGTATGCGGTGCGGAAAACTTTCTTTTCTGAGCCGAATAATAGCCGCGAGATAAAGATGATCCCCGGCCCGTTTTCTCTCCTCGGCCTACTTTCCCGCACTTGAGCAGTACGCTGATGTGATTCTGGCCAGCCCCGTGCGGCCCCCCTGCCCCCGCCCCCCCCCCCCCCCGCCCCACCAGGCCCCCGCCGGCCCCCCGCCGAGCCGCCGCCACTGCGCCAGTCTGCGAGTCTGCGTGTCCGAAAACTCTGGCGCACGTAACCGCATAGTGTTTCCATCCATCTACGTCCGTGTGTCGGCGGGGGAGTTGCGCGCCGCTGCCGGCCTGGAGGCTGCCTGGAAGCCGCCTGGAAGCTCGGCCGCCGGGCTCGGGGGCCCCCTACCTACCTGAAACACAGCGTCCCGCTTGCCAGGACATCCCGAAGGACCCGGGGGTTGCATGTGTGGCCAGAGTAACCAACCAACAGCCGCGCTACGTAATCTACTTCTGGTTTCGGATCATCGCAAGGTTGCATGCAAGAGTCCCCTCACTTAAAAAAAAAAAACTAGAAAAAAAAATCAGAACAGAAGCCAAAGAACAAAAAATTGTCAGAATTTCAGCAAAAATTGATACATAGAATGCAACAAAAAAATTCAGAAAAAAAAACTGACAAAAACCTTTGCACAAAATGACTAAATATTTTTTGATTTCAAGTCACAGTGAGTCACGAGTGAGAGTGAGTGCATCTACCGCGGCTCTCTCCCTAAGGGTGCGCGAAGGGTGCCTTATTATGGCCGCCGAGCGCTCTTTGCATGCAGCGTGTGCAGTTGACTTAAACACACACAGCACTGCGGGCTCTGTGGGCTCTGTGGGCTCTGTGGGCTCTGCGGGTGTGACCTCGCCCTCGCGCCCACTCACGCGCACACCAGAGAGCCCTGGTGGCGTCGGCCAGGCCGGAGCATATAGTGGATCCTCCCCTGGAAAAATGTCGAGCGGCGAGGCGGGCAAAAGGAGAAGCCATGGAGTGGGGAGCGGAGGGGCCAGGCACGCGGCCCGGCCCCGCGGGATCGCCTTAATAGGGGCTATCCCATCCTCTGCATCCGACCCCAGCCCGGAGCTAGGCCGGGTCGGGCGCTGCCGGCCGCTGCCAGGCACTGCATGGCCGCCGCAGCGCCCACCGCAGCAGGCGGGCCGGCGGACCGTAGGCACTCACTCCGCGGACCACCTTTGCCTCCCACATCTTTTCTTCTCCTTTGCTCCTCCAGGCCGGACCGAACCGGACCCTCACCCCTTCTCTCTCTCTCCCTCCCTCTCCCTCTCCGCACCGCAGCCGCTTATGTGCGCATTCGGTTGCCCTAATGACCCCATTGGAGGAGCCCGGCTCGGCCCGGTGCGGCTCCAGAGTGATGAGTTTCTCCTGCAGTGCGGCTCGGCTCGGCTCGGCCCTGGAGGTGTGTGGCACAGAGGGTGCAGCCAGCGCAGCCCCGCGCCGCAGCCCAGCGAATATGTTTGTATTTACGGCCTTCAGACGACGCATAAAACACTTTTTAGAAATGCAGAGACCGCTCCGCACTCCGGCCTCCAGCCCGGTCTCTCGGTGCGGCTTTCCATCGTCGTTGTGTCCCCCCTCCCCTCCCCCCCCTCCCCCCCACCTCACCCCGCCGGCTCCCAGCGCAGCTCGGTCTCCGGGGTACTTAATGTACGCGCAAGCCTCCCAGTAGCACAGCACCTCTCCGCACTGCTGCAAAATACGAAAATAGTAAAGAGCCGCGGGTGGGACACAATTTCACAGCTGTGGTTACCGAGTGTCCGTGTGTCTGTCTTGTCGGTCCGAGCTTCATTAGATGGCGCGGTGCACCCCTCCTGGCCTGTGATGTGGTTTCCGCATCGGCCTTCTTCTATGTGCTCGTATGTGTGTGTTTGTGTGTGCGGGCGGGCGCGCGCATTTCCACATTCGGCGCCGCTATTTCTCCCCTAGTCAGCGTCATCGCTGTGGGGGCGGAACAGGCCGCTGGTCATACCCCCCCCCCCCCCTTCCCCGCCACGGTCGGCTGTGCCGGCCAGCGTCCCTCCCGCGCTGGTCCCCCGCCCCGGTCCCCACCACCCCTCATGCATCGTTTGTCACGTGATTGACTGGTGACCAACACACTCTGTCCGGCCCGGCGGCACCATGGCCAGCGCCATGGTCAGCGCCCCTCGCATATCGCGTCGTCTGCTGTCGTGGCGACTGCGTCCCGGCCTGCCCGGCACTTCCTCTGCAACGGATAGGAGACCTTCCGCCGCACGCCGCCTCTCTCATACTTTGTTCCGGGCCCCTTCCGACGTTTGTTAAGTTCCGTGTTGCCTCTCGTTTGTGTGATAGACGTTTCCAGCGAGGCTCAGAAGCGGAGAAGCCGGAAGCTCTCGAGAGCAGGTATGAGAAATTTCGCTGTACAAGGTCCGCGCCAAATATGGCAGAAAACCTCTAACTTCACTCAAAATGCCATGCAAGTTTCTCATACCTGCCCTCGAAAGTTTCCGGTCTGGAAGTGTTTTTTTTTCTTGAAATTCCGATTTCAAGTCTAATTGGAAACCTCTACTGCGCACACCTTGCATAAGAAAACCCTCGACGACCCTCCCGCCGCGCCATCCGCATACGCCGCGCACACTCGTATGAAAAGTAAATCCCTTATCTCTGCTGGAAATCAATTGATTTGGCCTCGGGCCAAGTAGAACACTCCAGTACCACCGCTGCCACCACCGCCGCCGCCGCCACCGCCACCACCACCGCCGCCACCACTGCCACGCCCGCGTGCTCTGAATAGAGGGAAGGTCGCGTACTGACGGACTGGTTGTGAGTCCTCCCTGCTGCTCCGACACAAACAGCCAAACAGGGGGAAGGGAAGGATTGATGTGTCCTTATCCGTCGCAATCACAGGCAAAGCAAGGCGAAGGGTTGGGGGCGGGGAGGCGACGTCTGTTCCCCGAGCGCGCACCATACTGACGCGGTCTTTAGCATTGGCGAGAGAGAGAGAGAGAGAGAGAGAGAGAGAGAGAGAGAGAGAGAGAGAGAGAGAGAGAGAGAGAGAGGGGAGGGGATGGATGAAGCGTGAGAGAGACAGAGAGAGGAAGAGAGAGAGAGAGAGCGACGGAGTAAGAGAGGGGGAGAGGGCGCTCACCGTGCGGGGCTGATATCACCGGATGTAGCAGGGGATCCAAGTTGGTTTGCCTCGGTGGCTTATGCAGACTGGGGCTGGGCCCCGCCGCACCGCGAGGACTCAAATGTCTTAGCCGGGAAGGTGGTGTGGTGCTGTGTCCTCGGCTGCGCCGGGCGCCAACAAGGCCAGCAGCGGGCACCAGGGGGCACCAGTGGTCCAGGGATGTGCCAGTGGCGTAGCCAAGCTTGTTCGCCAAGTTGTTATCGAGACCAACGACCCCCACAGCATGATGTTCGGCGGTGGTGGCGGGGGGAAAGGGGGGGGGGCGTGATCGTCGGCGTTGTCGTAGCCGTCGTCCACGGGGGGTCGTCGTCCACCCCACCGGCAGCGCGCTGAGCCCACCGGATCCGGCAACCACCGAAAGAGAATTAGTGTCCATCAAAGTTCTGGCGCGGGGCGCAAAACGCTCATTTGCTAGACACGCGCGGCGCTCTGCGATCGCATTAAAGCGATACTGCTGAGTTGATTAGCGGCCAGTTCCATCTGTCTGTCTCTCCGCACCCGCGCTGTCCCGCCCTTGCCTGCACTCACCCGCCGGCCCCGTTAGGGGCCATAAATATTGTGATGCCGGACCGACGCTCGGGGGCCCTCGGGGGGAGGGCGCGCCACGTCACCACTGCTTCGTGGAGGAAGGGCCGGAGAGTATCGAGGAGGCCACCGCACTACTTTGAGTCGAAGGCGAAAATTTTGTCCAAGCGGCACGACGCGGGGGGTAACAAGAGGGACCGCGTTGTAACAACACGAGCGGCAGCAGCGGGCAGAAGCGGGCAGCAGCGGGCATCCCGATACACGAAATCCCCATTTCTGCAGCGCTGGACTCGATGAGGCTATGTGGAGAGCGTGCACGGCAGCCAGGGCTTATGGAGGTGGCGGGGCGCGGCGGGGGCGCGGCGGGGGCGCGGTCGGGCGGGGCTGCAGAACTGTGTTCGTGGGCGCTAAACCTTATAACCTTTTTCTGCTGACCCGGTAAGCTGATGATAGTCTGTGTGTGTCTCTCTCGCTCCCGTGTACGTGGTCGGCTGCCAGCCCAGCCCAAGCCCCCCGGGCGGCGCCTCGCATCCGGAGTGGGAGGGGGAGGGAGGGAGCAGCAGGGCTGCTGGACGGCAGGCAGGCCGCCGCGCCGCGCTGTGACTTTGGCGACACGCCGTCACTTCCGGAGACGGGCAAAGCCCGCTCGGTGCACCCAGTCATGTGCGGTGATTAATCTCGGCGTGGACATGCTGGAAAATCGCGAACTCATCAGGAAATTAAATCACACGGGCGCAACGGCCCCTGCGGCGCGGTCCCCACCGGTCCCCACCCACTGGCTCCGCGGGCTCTGCGCTGCGCAGTGCGGTCGGCCGGTCGGGCTCAAACGCACATCGAGCTGGAAATGTAATTCGGGACGCGGTGGCCCACCCAGTACCGCAGAGAGGTAGGAGGCAATAGCTGGAAAGTCGCCTGCCGGGGTAGGCACGCCCGCCAGACACCTCTGTGTTGCGGGCTGGCCTACCCTGCGGGCTGCAGGCGCCTCTGTAGCGCCTGGCGGGGTAGGCACGCCCGCCGGACACCTCTGTGTTGCGGGCTGGCCTACCCCGCGGGCTGCAGGCGCCTCTGTAGCGCCTGGCGGGGTAGGCACGCCCGCCGGACACCTCTGTGTTGCGGGCTGGCCTACCCTGCGGGCTGCAGGCGCCTCTCCGGAACTCAGTACGAAGAGCGCTTGCTCATCTTGAATATCCGAGAGTGTTGTTGTTGTATAGTTTTAAAAAAATATTTTTTTTTGCCGGAGTCTGACGTGCGCCTTGTCGTTTTAAAATGCGGGGGGAATAAAAGGTGTTGGTACAGAACACCCTCCAGTGGACTGGAGGAAGTTGGCCGGGGAGGCCATACCTTTTTTTCGCGAAGGTCCGGTGTTTCACACTTTGCTGGCAGTGGAGCCGGCTGCCGGCCCTGCCCAGCGGTGGCGCCTGGTGTGTCGGCTCCTTGGGTCGGGTCGCTCTGCTTGGTATTCACAGCTCGGCCCACCGTGCTTAAACGGCCGCGAGCTCTGTGTGGCGCTGCGGGTCGCTCCGCTGGGATTGAGCGTCCGGCTGTACTCACGTCTTCTGTCGCACCCGTTTAGGCAGAGCTGCCGAGTCAGGGCTGCCCTGCTCAGCCGTCCACAGCGGCCAAAGTCTCTAAACACCTAGCCGATATAGCGCTCCCATTATACGTTAAGTGCACCGTCCGTCCTTCAAAAGAAAAAAAAAAGTTTCGCTCCGAAAGAAACTTATTCCTTAAAAAAAAACAAAAACCAAAACACACTAAAAACAAAGTGGTTACATTTCTATCCATCATCGCTAGGAAAGTATTGTCAGCTCCTTTCTGCTTACTTGTCCCCCGCAGGAAAATTAAGAGAGGAGTGAAGGGCGAAAAAAACAAAACAAAGAACCTCTTTTTCGTTATGGGTTTAAAAGGGGGCGAGCAGGGACTTCAGCGGCGTAAAGCCCAGAATGAATAGCTGCTACGGTGAGCAGGGAAATAAGGGGAGGAAAAGAAAGTTGTCCAACACGGGCTGGGACCGGGCAGGTGGTGACGGTGACTGCCGCCCTCCTCTTTATTAGCTCGGCTCCGATAATCTTGCCGCGGCACGGTCCAAGTTTGAAGGGCCTCACGGATCACGTTCAGCTGCAGGGCGGCGGTGAGCTGTGCTGCCTGCTGCTGCTGCTGCTGCCTGCTGCTGCTGCTGCTGCCTGCTGCTGCTGCTGCTGCACAGCATCGGGGCATCGGGGCATCGTGGCAGCGGTGGCTCACGCCGTGGCTCACGGCCTTTTTAATAAGCGAACAACAGTCGTCGACCGCTGATGACCGTGCCAGCTTGTGCGGCCGCCTTATTTTTTACCACTTTTGCCCCCCGCGCGCGCACAAGTTCTGCGAAACTCATCATCGCTGCAAAAGGCCGTGATACTTCTGCAAAGGCGTTATCTTGTTGCTCGGCCGCGCGGCCCCTCCGCGCCGCGCTGATCCTCCCCGCGGAGAGAGTGAGAGTGCTCCGGGAGGGGAACCCTCCGATTTGCGTCTCGCGGACACGGCGAAAGGTGAAGACAGATCGTGCAGGAGAAACACGTCTCCACGGCGGGGAACGGAGGGCAAATATCAAAGAGACAATGTCATTCAAATTTGCGCACGCACCGAGCAAACCTCATGCTCGCACGCACACACACAGACGCAGACACACACACACACACACACACACACACACACACAAAGCGGTGTCGATGCGGAGGAGGAGGGCCGAACTCAGGCCAAAAGGGAGATATTTCCACAATCCAGTGTGTTGTGTGGTATTGTGTGCGAATGACATTCTGCACACACACACACACACACACACACACGCACACACAGACTGAGCAGGGATTCGAGCGCCGCTTTCCAGCGATCCCCGTCTGGGTCGGCCCAGCCCCGCCGCCCGCCGCACCCCACAATGGCTATGCGGGCCCAAGCTGGCACCCGCAGCCCTCGCTGTCGCCAAGTTGGCATATTGATCCACCAAGAGTTTATGTTTGTACTCTTTTTACCCTCTCTCTCTTTAAGCCTCCACTTTATTTCAAACTTTGCGCGCGCTTCCTTTATTCTCAACTGATTTTCTCCTTTGAAACTCTTTGTTGGCTTGCTCTGAATAATTGCATACAGATGCCGTTTTATACAGAACATCTTAGTGTTGCGTGTCTTTATCTGGGGACAAAAGCAAATGACAATGTGTGCTCGCTACTGATGACTGTTTCTTGAAGAGTCGTTTCGCAGGACAGCGCACGTGGAAACTTATTAGCTGTCACAACCATTTTTTCGTTGATTTTGGGACAAGCAACACATTCCGTTGTGAAAACTAAGGGTAACTAAAAGTAAGTTGCGTCATATTTTCGCTTTTTGCTGACTCAACTGGCTTTTAGTCCCACGGGCGAAATATGTAAATATGAAACTAAATATGTTGCTTGCCCTAAAATTAACGAACAATTTTGCTGTGGCAGCTATCATTATTATTATTATTATTATTTTTGCCTGTGCGGGCCTTGTTGCGCCGCTACAGTTTGCGCGTGGCGCTGCGCTGCTCGCACGGGTAGAAGAACTGTCTCCAGCGCAAATTAAATTACGTCGCCACATGACGGGGCGCGAGGCCAACGGCACGCCGAGGCCGGGCCCTGTCGGCGGCCTCTGACGGGGCAACGAGCTGTCCTGCATTGTTCTCGCAAATACGGCGCGAGTCAACAGCAGCAGCACGGGGTAAACGTCCACACCTGGAGTAGCGCCGAAGCGTGTGTTTCTGTCCCGCCGCGACACGCGTCTGCTCGTAATTTTGCGCTCTCTGAAACGAAGCAACGTTGATGATAGCCGGGTGAAATTGCGAGCCGAACGCGCACCACTGTTTGCCTGAGGCACGGTCTCTCTCCACCGTGGCCTGAGGGTAGTGATGCAAAAAAGAAGAAAAAAAATACTTTTTCATCGAAAAATAATTGGAAAACTTCTGATAGGTCTGTTTTGGCCGTCTGTACAAGCAATATTTCGCAAACCAAAAATGATGAAAATTTTCAGTCCAATTTTATGTTTTCCTGGAAGATTGCATTTCTAGCCGACGGGCTTTGCAAAAAATATTGCACGATCGCGGTGAACTCCGGTCATTTGAATTCGCGTTTTTCATTTGTGAGCTCAGCCGGAACCGTTCGATGCCCGCCCGTACCCGTCTTTGAGCGTGAGAGCGAGTGCCCTATTCAGCGCTGCAGCGGGGCGAGAGGTAGTTGTCGAAATTGCAGAGTTCTGCTGTCTGCTGCCGGCTGACATCGATAGCGACTCCTACAGGGGGCTGGGCGGGTGACATGCGCTCCGCCACTGAGAAAAATAGTTTGAACTGGGAATCAAAATTCTGGGTGTGGGCATCGAAGTATGTTCTATCCGTGCCGCATCAGCACTACAATCAAAGTTTCTGGTTAGTCGGTCCAAAGTTCTGGGGTGAGTAACGAAACCGTTTGATTGGCAGCGGAGATGCGACACGGATGGAACACACTTCGATGCTCTGTATTAATCATTTCTTTTAGTGCGGCGTGTAATATTAACTCGGCCCCTGTCTCCTCCCACAACATCCGACCGGACCGACGTCACGGAGGACTCTTGGCAGATCAATGTGGGTCGCCTATTTTAATCCCCGATGGAGTAAAGTAGGGCAGCCAAGAAGGACAGCGGGTAGAAAGGTACGCCGTCTAGAGTCGGTTTTGAACCCTTCCCCAGCAAATGGCAGTTCCCCGGGTTCAAATACCGGCTCCCCGGTGGGCGTGATTTTCTAATCTTCTTTGCAGTACTTACCGTCGTACCTGCAGTAGTGTCGCACGGTCGCGTTCCAAATTTCTCAGTTGACGCGGACGGACTGTCTTGGCGTTGTCTCAGAGGTTGACAACGGTATCCGCAATAAACGTGAGCATTCCGGCGCAGCTCGCTCACTCCTCAGTCTACACCCGACAGTTCGCCTCCTTCACTTTTACCAAGCAAGACGGTGAAATCATTTTAACGTCTCTAAAGATAATGATCGATCCCTAAAAACTGCCGACCTCTGCAATGTGAACCCTCCTGAAACTGACACCACGGTGTCAAAGCTTTTGACGATCTTTGTGTCGCAGGTTATTGCAGTGATGACAATAATTGGAGGTAAACAAAACGGTGTCGCCAGCTTGATGGGAACATTTTTTCCCCAGTGAGGCGGTGCGCGGCGGCACTGCGGCGCCGTCGAGGGCGTGAGGGTCGCCGGCCGGGCTGCGAGCTGCCCTGAAGAATGGACCGTGGCCCCCGCTGCCCCCGTGGCCCCCGCTGCCCCCGGGCCCCCGCGGCCCCTCAGGCCGGCCGGCACGGACCCGACATGGCCCCTGCTTTGCATGTCACAGGCCCGACGGGACAGACCAGGCCCACGGACCCTCTCTCCCGACGCTCCCCTGGCCGGCGTGCTAAACCACGCGTTGGATGGGAGGCGATTGTCAACAGCTATACCTCCGGCCGTCTGCGCCGGCCCAGCCGGGCCCAGCCTGGCCCAGCCTGGCCCCCCTCTACCCTCTCACTCGCCCTCCCCTGGAAACGTCACTTGAATACCCCGCTCTCTCATATAGTGGATTGCAAGTAGACCGCGCCTCCGCAGTCGCGCCGCAAAGGGGAAGGTGCCGCATAATGTGAACCGCTCCCCTCCGGTCCCCGCCAGCCCCCGCCAGCCCCCCGCCGGTCTCTGTCCGCCGCCAGTGCGCACGCCGATTGAGACCAATAGCACAAAAGGCACGGCACGGCTCGGCACGGCACGGCTCGGCATGGCCTAACCTCTGCTCCACCTGCTGCTCCCGCTCCCCACCTCTGCGCCGCCTGCGCATCCATTCAAACCCCTCACCGCCTTCTGCGTTGTTTCCTTTTCCGTTGCGGTTCTTTCCCGCCGCCACCTCTCCTACGACCCCTGTGACACAAGAGTGCCTCGCGTTCTGCATTTAGCTGCACGTGTCGCACTCGACAGCCCCCGTCCGCCCCCGTACGCCCCCATCACCCCCGGCCGCCCCCGGCCGCCCCAAGCTGCCCCCAGCCGTCCCCGGCCGCCCCCAGCCGCCCGCGGCTGCCACCACGACCAGCCTTTTATATAGCAGCGCGGCCTCGTTCCCGTGCGAAATATCAATATGTACACGTTTGCGGCAGCGGCTGGAAATGCAGGTGGACGATTAGCTTCACCCCCGGCCGGCCACAAAGCAGAGGGCCACGAGGAGAGTCCTAACGCGCTCACTGCCTCGGCCACTACATTGCGAGCCGGCAACGAAAAACATTTTACCCGCCGACTTAATTAGAGGGTTTAGGCTTCAGGATATAATGCGCATCACAATATTTTTGCAGTCATAAAACTCAATTATTTCGTGTGACGGCGTGGGGAGGATGCAAAGCAGGGCTGGGTGGGGGTGGTGGTGTTGGTGGTGGTGGTGGTGGTGGTGGGGGGGGGGGGGGGGTTTCCGCGGTCTGCCTCGGGTCCACCGCGTGCCCCGGCCGCTGCTGTGTCGCGCCGCGATCTGCTTAGAGCAGACCCCAGCAGACCCCTGCCGGTCGGGACGCCATTTTAGGTTTTAGGAGCCCCGTTCACTTTATTCATGGAATTATTTATTTTCGCAGTCTTATCTTCAGTTACATAAATGACTTCCACAGTGCGGCAAGCACACAGGCGAGGCGCTCCCTGCCGGGCCCGGCCGAGGCCCCGGCCGCTCCGGACGCGCCCAGGAATAGGCTGCGGCCCTGCGGGGCTCTGCGGCGGATGTGGTGCGTGGCTGCTGACCTGTGTGATGTACGGCCGGAGCAGCAAATGATGAGGCCGATTAGCCACGATGCTAACTTTAACACTACAGCTCTGTTATTTATAGAGGAAGAAATGTCAACCTTTTTTACTCGTTCTTTGCTTGCTACCACTGCTACGACGTAGAAGCAAAAAAGAACGAGTGTTGCACTCGCCGTGTCCGTTAAGACCCCCTTTCAATTCGCAAACCGCTTAACGCAAGTATTGCGTTAACGCGACATTTTGACCAGTTGTTGATTTAGTTTTGAAAACGACATATGACATTTTGAAAAGTCAAAATAAAATCTCGTTTCCAGCCGTTTTAGAGAACGTAGATGGGCGGTCGTTTGTCTTGGGATAAGGCGCCGCCTCGAGTCAACAATAGATACCTTTGTTCGTCGCGGTCTAGCGGAGTGCCAGCAGCTAAGTCCAAAAAAAAAAAAAAATGAGGAGCGGATAGGTGAAATCAAATGATGAAAAGTTTTGATTTTTTTAAAGTGAAGAGCTCGTTACACTCATGCACTATTGTTCGAATTTGTTTTTTTCGCGGTTTTCCTCTTTTTTCTATTAATTGGTTGTAAGCGTTTCATTTCAATAATTTTTTTTTAAATGCAAAAGTGTATTGAATCCTCAAGATTCAGACCCTGCAAACAAAAAATACAACAACAACAAAAAACGGCAAAAATGGGTGGGTCCTACCTCGTCCCAGACTTCCGTCCGGAACCGTTCCTGCTTAACTTCGGTGTTCGGATGGGAACCGGTGTACCAGGAGTTGACCGCCGCTAAGACACAGGCACGACGCAGCCGCCTTGGTAGGCAGGCTTCCGCAACGGCCAACATCGCCCCTTCCGCTGACTAGATTTCAGGAGTCAGCCCCCTTCGACCAGCCAGTTGGTCTGTGGCCCTAAAGCCACTCCCTCGCGGATTGAGAGGGAGGTAGGATGCCCAGATCGTACACGGCCGAAGCCGATTGTACTCTACTCTTCTACGCCATGTATCCAAGTAGGTGTTGCCCGAATACTCCAGATTCCGAGGCCTTACGCTTGAAAAATGTAGAAGGCCGAACCCTAGGCCTCTACATTTAACTTCTGCCGAGTCTTGGCAAGCACCATTCCCCTGCTCGGGCATCGAACCACTGTTCCTCAGCAGTGAATTCAACTCCGGGGAATGGCCGCGGCCCAACGTCCGCGGTCACTCAGACAACACACTTTGAACACGTTCTTTTGGTATATTTTACCCACCATCCTCGGTCGGCAGACTTCAGAAAAATTTTTACTCCGGCAAAGAGTTGAACCCCGAACCTTGCGGTCGCCGACCGGTCCGCTAGCCCACTACGCTACGGAGTTATGGTGGAATGGAGCAGCGCGCTATTGATACTTTAGCCACTGTTGTCGCGCAGAGGGCAGCACCATTGGCTCCGAGAGATGGCGCTAGTGGTCAACGGCGTTTTCTGGCTCGCGCTGCTGCTATACATACAGCAAGTTACTTTAGTCTCCGGGCGAGTCCCCTCCGCACGTGCGCAGAGATGCCGATTTGAGGGCACCAGTGGGGCATGTTTGAAGTGTTCGACACATATGTTTCTTACTGAATTGTTAGGAAGCAAAGTGGAAACAAAGTGGACTAATAGTGCATGAGTGTGTCTGCGGCTAAAGGTCAAAACTTTCCAGACGCTTGGCTGCATTTTCTTAAAACCGTTAAATGGTTTAAGAAACCTAACCGAAGACACCTAAGAACCTTCATTATCAGCCTTATTAGGCAGCGGGGGAAGAAATCGCCTCGTTAGTGAGAAACCGCCTTGAAGACTGCCACTTTCGCAAGCGCAAGGTCTGATTCAGGCCGACACCCTGCCTTATTGTCGTCGCTGGCCCCCGTAATGAGACGAAAACAGCGGAGGCAGAAATCGCGACGTGGGAAAGGAAGGCGTTTTGGCCTGGAGGGCGACCGCCACGGCGACCGCCCCGCCCCCCCCCCCCCCCTCACACTCCTCTACCACCTACCGTTTCCTTTAAGGTCATTAGTGGAAGTGACAGAGCGCTATGCATTTTGGGCCCACGACGACACGAGCGAGGCACGACGAGAGGCCCATTTGCGTAAAACAAGTTGAAAATTTGCAGCTCATTTCCCGCGCTGCTTAGCGAAAAATCCTTTAGCCGCGTACTTTTGCGTACATTCGCGGTTGTCAGCTGAGCAGTGGCCAATTACTCGGAAAGAAAAAACAAAAACAAAACTGTCTTTCGTCAAACTGATTGCGATTTTTTCCCCACACCGCTCCAGCGTTTCCGCAACCATCACCGGCCTCCCCTCCACTGGGGCGACCTGTTCTTGCACACAGTCCGGCCCAGTCAGCCCCCACGTGGAGTCCCCCGGCCCGGCTGCAAGTTTCCCCGGCTGCGCCTGAGCCTGCGCCTCTCTCCTCCTCATTTCGAAATCCTCACCTAGGCCGGCGCCTGCCTGCGCCTCCACCCGCGCCGCACCTCCCAGTCTGGCCCGCGGCCCGGCCCGACCCGACCTCGGTAATTAGATACTTCAATAAGTTGAGTCGGCCGCTGGCCCGGAGTATCGCACGCCCCCCCCCCCCCCCCCCCCCCCCACCGCCGCCGCCGCTGCCGCTGCCGCCCTCCCCATGGACTGCGGGCAGACGGGTCGGCCGTGTCATAAGGAGCCGATTGCCAGGGGAGGGGAGTGAGAGAAAAAAAAACAGCCTCGGTTGTCTTTCTCTCTTCCCCCCCCCCCCCCTCTTTAATAGTTACGTGTCCGTCTGCGTCCGCGATAAGGACCAGAATGCAAACGCTTAAATTACCGCGCGGAAAACAAGGCGTCGATCTCGTTAGAAGGAATAAGGAGGGTAAAAAAAGGTTTTGTGTTCTCCCTTCTCTACAGCGCAGCCAAGTCGGGCAGAAGTCAGCAAAAAAGTGCAAGCAAATATTTCCCTGCTCGTTGTGCGATTATCCCCGGTGCTTTCTCTGTTCGCGGGTGGCGGTGGGGCAGCGGGGGCCGGCGGCGCGGGCTAATACTGCCAGCGCCCCCCGCGCTCCCCGGCGCGCACCCCGGATTTTTGCAGGATCTCCTCGAAGTGTGAAAGCAGGAGGAAAATGGCTGGCCCGGGCCGGGCCTTAAACGAAAAACGATTTATGACAAGCGTGTACTTTCCACGGGAGCGCCGCACCACTTTTACCACATCCAGCGCGAAAGTATCCCGGGCTGAAGCACCACCGGCTCCGGGTCCCACTAGCTTTGCCCCCTCGGCCCCCGGCGCCCCCGGCGCCCCGCCCGCTCGGGCGGCAGATGGGTTCCGGTAGGTGGTCCGGCCTGGTCCGGCCAGGCCAGGGGCACTGCGGGGCCCACCGCCTCCCCGCCCAGGGCCTTGGAGTGGCGACGGCCCAGGGAGGAGGAGCACCCCGGACCCCGCACCGCGCAGCGCGGCCCCGTGCTGGCCGTGGCAGAGAGAAAGGACCAGATACAAACACCTCTGGCCGGCCTTCGGGCGGCCTCCGGACCTCCGGCAAAGCTGTACTCGGCACTGTCGTAACCGTCCCCCGTGCACACACACACGCGCGCGCGCGCGCAAAAATAATAAAACCCGTTTTATCGCGCGTCGTTAAAAAAGCAGGCCGGGTGAGAAGAACAACTCCTTCTGCCTGGTCCGCTCTGCCGCCTGTCCTGCCCTCCTCGCAGCAGCGCAGCGCGCCGCCAATTATGATGACACTCTGGATAGTCGTGGCTCTGCGGGCATTTCGGCGGGACAGAATCGTGTCGAAACTCGGTAAAGCACGCGGGGTACGTGCTCCACGCCCCCGGGCTGCCCCCGGACTGCCCCCGGACCACCCAGGACTGTCCCCGGACCCCCCAGGACTGCCCCCGGGCTGCCCTCGCCCCCACGCGGCCATCGCTGATCCGTATCGCTTCGGCACGCTGTTGTTGGGCTCATTTACTCGGAAGGGTGGCGGGGCTGGGCTCTCGGGGACGAGGACGAGGCTGTCAGTGCCCGTATGTACGGCCGCGGGGGCGTTGCCTGCCGCTGCTGCCGCTGCTGCCGCTGCTGCCGCTGCCGCCGCTGCCGCCGCTGCCGCCCCGGTAGGAGGGTCTGGTCCGGCCCGGCCCGGCCTTGTCTCTGACACGTTCTTGTTTTACGAGACGGCCCTAGACGCCCCTTTCCGCGCCGCCCTCCCCCGGGCAGCGGCAGCAGCGGCAGCAGTGGCAGCAGCGGCACCAGCGGCACCAGCGGCACCAGCGGCAGCAGCGGCACCAGCGGCAGCAGCGGCAACAGCGGCAGCAGCGGCAGCAGCGGCAGTAGCCCGCGGCCAGCCCTGCTGGAAACACGGCTCGTAAAGGAACTCCTCACTGGCGCTCACTGCTTGGCGCCCCCCGCTGCCCCCGCCGGCCCCGCTGCCCCCGCCGGCCCCGCTGGCCCCGCCGGCCCCCGCGCCGCTCCCTTTTCTCCGCTGCTCCGCGGCTTCCAGTTCACTCGTGGAATCGAATGTAAATAATCCCTGGGACTCCCTTGGCTTTCGAGTCCAGCCCGCCGCCCTCCGCTCGCCTTTTGCGCCTGCTCACGCCAGCGTATGCATGCCTTTTTCGGTGTATAGAGTACTCCGGAGAAGCCCGAAGACAGAAAGACGAAAGTTGTAACGAAGAAGAGAGGAGAGAACGCAGGAAAAAGTAATGATAAACCGTGTCGTGCTTTTCGCCAAAAAGCGAGTGAGCGGTGTTCCGCGGAAAACGCGATTTTTCATACTGGATTTTGCGTCTTCCTCTTCTTCGTCTTGACTTCTCAACCTCTGTTTTCGGCTTCTCCGGAGTACTCTATTCGTGCAGGAGTAACAGAAGAGACAGTCAGCGGAAGGGTGCGGTAACGAGGAGGTGGGGGAGAGATGGAGAGAGAGAGAGAGAGTGTGTGTGTGTGTGTGTGTGAGAGAGAGAGAGAGAGAGAGAGAGAGAGAGAGAGAGAGAGAGAGAGAGAGAGAGAGAGAGAGAGAGCGGAGCACCATGGTCGTGTGGAGTAGCGGGTGCTTCCTCACACTGCGAGATGGGCTGAGGGTGGTGCCGTCGCACCGCTTGTCATCACCGTGTGTCCCGATCGCATGCGCGGCGTGGTGTGGCGTGGCGCGGCGTGGCGCGGCGTGGCGCGTGCGGGAAGAGCGGCATGTGCGCCTTGCGTGACCCCGTTATAAAAAGCAAACAGTATTAAATAGAATGGCCGGGGACTATCCATCACAAAACGCTGCCGCGCTTGATTGAAGTCTCTCTCTCTCTCTCTTCCTCTCTCTCGCTCACTCTCACTTTCACCCGTGTTTGGGGAAACCAAGTCAGCCGAAGGGTGCCGGGGTGGGGTGCGATTGGATTGGCCTTCACTTTTATCCCCATTCGAGCGCGTAATTTTATTTTTTCTCATTTCGTGAAAATGATTGAGAAACGATACAGCTATAGATAACGGTGTAATAACAAACATCCGTGGGCTTTTCTTCGGACACGGCGTTTAATTTCATTTTTTTTTCTAAATTCACCATTTCATTGAATACTCAAGAGAACGCTCTCTGTAAATAAAAAATACAGCAACAACTAAAATGGCAAAAATGGGTGGGTCCTACCTCGTCCCAGACTTCCGTCCGGAACCGTTCCTGCTTAACTTCGGTGTTCGGATGGGAACCGGTGTACCAGGAGTTGACCGCCGCTAAGACACAGGCACGACGCAGCCGCCTTGGTAGGCAGGCTTCCGCAACGGCCAACATCGCCCCTTCCGCTGACCAGATTTCAGGAGTCAGCCCCCTTCGACCAGCCAGTTGGTCTGTGGCCCTAAAGCCACTCCCTCGCGGATTGAGAGGGAGGTAGGATGCCCAGATCGTACACGGCCGAAGCCGATTGTACTCTACTCTTCTACGCCATGTATCCAAGTAGGTGTTGCCCGAATACTCCAGATTCCGAGGCCTTACGCTTGAAAAATGTAGAAGGCCGAACCCTAGGCCTCTACATTTAACTTCTGCCGAGTCTTGGCAAGCACCATTCCCCTGCTCGGGCGTCGAACCACTGTTCCTCAGCAGTGAATTCAACTCCGGGGAATGGCCGCGGCCCAACGTCCGCGGTCACTCAGACAACACACTTTGAACACGTTCTTTTGGTATATTTTACCCACCATCCTCGGTCGGCAGACTTCAGAAAAATTTTTACTCCGGCAAAGAGTTGAACCCCGGACCTTGCGGTCACCGACCGGTCCGCTAGCCCACTACGCTACGGAGCTAAGGTGGAGGGGAGCAGCGCGCTATTGATACATTAGCCACTGTTGTCCCGCAGAGAGCAGATTCGTTAGCTTGCGCAGGGTGCTATGTCCGCGCGCTGAGCCTGGCCAGCCGCCTTGTCCCATTCGCCATTCTCCGCTGTCTCTCGGACAGCGCCGGAATCGCGCGCGGTGTGCTCCGTCTGCGCTCATGGTCTGGTCAGCCCTTTGGTCCCAATGCTGTTCGGAAGCGAGAATGCCGATGCCCATCAGTGATGCGTTCGGCCTCCCCCTTCCTGTACCTGAACTTGTTTTCCCCCAACACTCAAAAAACGAGTTTATCCTAGAACGCTAAAGCGTTCGCCGTGCCTGTCTTATCTATCCGGCAGAGTTCGACTTTTCGTAGGAGAAACTAAGTGAATTCGGAAGCAATGTAGTGTGTTGTGAAACACGGGGCGCACGAACAGCGTGTCGGACACAGCTTTGTACGGTTTTGCGGCGCAGCGTGTTGTCGTGCTGTGCCGTGCCATGCACACACTGTGTCGTGACGAGTGTGTGGTGTTTACCTCGTAACTTGAGAGCGGCCGCACAGAGGGTGCGCAGGCCGCGCGGCCCGTGCCCGCCACACGCCCTGCCACACGGCCACTCGGCCCCGGCCGGCTCTGGATGAATGCGCGTGCCTGAATGAAAATTGTGATTAAAGTGGGGCTGGCCGCAGTGTGCGAGCCGCGGCCGAGGCATGGCCGGTGGCCAGTGGCCGGCTCTCGCCCCGTTGTAGCGGCGCCCGGCGTGGCTTTGCCGCTGACCAACAGACCATGTCAGCATGGTGGACACTGGCGGTTCCGGAGTTGCAGAGGGGAGGTGGGATGGGGAGGGGAAGAGGGGGGGGGGGCAGCGCGTATGCAGGTTTTGCGGTGGCGCGCTGAGAAGGGGACGGGGGTGGGATGGGCTAACCGCGGAGGACGGATATAAAGCCATTTCGCATGCGGGAAAATAAATCGTATTGCGATTTATGAACCGGGCATTGTGAGTTTTTATTAAAATTACCGCGCACACCAGTGTGAAGTCTGTGAATTTTCATCCCGCACGTTCGGCCCCCCTTGTCCCGCCCCTCCCCCTTTTTTTAGAGGGGGAGGGAGGGGGGAGGTTCTCTCACCTTCACCTCTTCCCAGCTCTCTGGTGAAAACCCTTCCCACTCGTCCGTTTCCCTTTCGTACATTTTTACATACTATGATCGCCCAGGGATTGGTGGTGTGAACCCGAAAATTAAAATCGCAGTGCGCAGCGCGGACTTGGCGGTGTTGGAGTGTTTTGCGCGCTGGCTGCTGCTGCTGCTACTGGTGAAGGAAGATAAATGTCCACTGCCCGCACCAACTCTGCGGCTGCGAGGGAGAGGGCCGAGAGGGCGGCAAGTGGGACTGAATTTAGTCGCTTGTTCGTTTTGGCTTTAGCTGGGCATTTTTCAATGAATTCTCTCTCTCTCTCTCTCTCTCTCTCTCTCTCTCTCTCTCTCTCTCTCTCTCTCTCTCTCTCTCTCTCTCTCTCTCTCTCTCTCCCTTTGTCTCTCTCTCCCTCACCCCTCCCTGACTGTCCCCGCTACTTTACTGAGGAGGGGCGGTGAAGTTATCTTAGGTCTAAAGAAGTACTGGAGCAGCCTTAGCTGCTCAGTAACGTGGGATCCATTGGGTGGCGAGAGGAGTAGTTTGGGGTGCATACCTGCTCGGCGTTCTGTTTTCTGGGACCCACACATTTTTGCCATTTTTTTGTTGTTGCTGCTGTTTTGTATCCGTCTTTTATCTTTTTCCAAACATACTACCACCAAAAAAGCTTGTGGTCGTGACATCTCGTCAGCGAGAGCTTAGCTTCAAAATTTCTGATGTTGGCGTTTGAGTGACGCTGTGGCGGGAATACTCCTTGCAGCGGTTCCCCTCATACTCGATTCGCGTATGTGATTCTTCGTAACCTCTTACTTTCATTTCGGCTCTTCTGAATACGCTATTGGGCGGGCCGTGCGAATGCGCTGCGAATACCCCTGGCGCAGCCCGGCGCAGCGATGGTTGTCACGGGCTGTCGTCGTCCTTGAGCAGGTGACGCCAGGCCCTCACACACACGCCGCCGAGCGTCAACGCTCGTCCACAGACCGGACGGTGACGTTTTGCCATGGTCTGACCCCTTGGACGGGGTAGCGAGAGCTGAGAGCTGCGCTTCCAAATTTATAAGGCGGTGGTAAGGGAAGTCGGTGCGGTCACCGCGCTGTGTCGTCTGACCGTACGGCCGGGGCCCGGACGCGAGGACGCCTTAGCGGACGGCCGCCCGCGGGCACCCGCGGCCAGGACAGATTGGTGCTCATCACGCGATAGCACGGCCGGGCCGGGGCCGGGGTGGCCCGACCCGGGTGGTGACGGCGACGGCGGACGACGGCGACGCCACGCAAAGGCGATTCACACACCGTCACGCCACGGCCGCCTGCGGCCTCGCCGGGCTACCGCGCCCCTTGCGGGGAGTGGCCCGGGAGGGGGGCCAGGAGGGGGCCAGGAGGGGGCCAGGAGGGGGCTCACCCGCCGAGAAGGTAGTTGATTGTCTCGTTTGACGGCGAAGGTGAGGGGTCCGGCGGGGCGTTGAGCGACGCTGCAGTGAAGAGAGAACACGAGAGAGAGAGAGAGCGAGGGGGGATGACAGCGCGAGGGAGAGTGATAGTGTGTGAGGGAGACAGAAATAAAAAGGGGCGGCGAGGCGAGGGCAGTAAATAGGAGTGTGACCTCCGTGTGTGTGTGTGTGTGCGTGTGAGCCACCGTGATGCCTCCCACACATGCCAACGCCGAGCTCTGAGGTGCATTCAATCTCGCTGTCGTTATTGTCACGTTTGAGTGCCACACACGGGGTGACGAGGACCCGGAGGACCAGGAGGACCAGGAGGACACGTAGGACCGACAGTGGGAATCCCCCTCCAGCTCCGGTGGGACTGCGTGCTACTATCCGTACCCGGACCAACACCGACAAGTGCGTCGGGATGTCCCTGCCTGTGACCACAGTGGGCGCGCGCGCGCACACGCCTGTGCCGGTGACAGTAGCGGGCCTGTTGTGGCAGCCACTGCGATGGCGGGCGGTGCCCGGCGGTGCGCGGGGGCGGTGCATGTCGAGTCTGACGTGACAATACATCAGCGCCTGGAGCCAGCGCCAAGGAAAGCGAAAGCAAGGCGGGAAAGAAAAGGAAAAGCACTCATCTAGAATTCTCTCTCTCTCTCTCTCTCTCTCTCTCTCTCTCTCTCTCTCTCTCTCTCTCTCTCTCTCTCTCTCTCTCTCTCTCTCTCTTTCCCTCGCTCTTTCTCTCCCACCCCGCACCGCCCCGGTCGCACTGAGTCACGGAAAGAATGCATGATGTCAGGTCCTTCCTTCACCTTCTTTTCCCCCCATTATTTCGGCCCCAGCGCCAACTCCCGAGATCCTGCGACAAAACTGTGTGAACTGTTCCTTCTGCGGTACTGGGATCCGGATCTGAAACGAGCTGACTGCCAAACTCAGTGGCGCAGAAATGAGCAGTTTACAATTATTATTATTATTATTATTTATTTATTATTTGCTCGTGATAGCAGGCGCCGCGCCACTGCTGCTGCTGAATGGGCGCATGGCCGCGTGTGGGGGCCTCCACCACGCATCATCGTCATCATCATGATCCCCCTGCAGCCTCTGTCACTGCCCCGCCCTCCCCCCTCTGCTCCCCGAGGAAGAAGGAGAGGGTCCCTGACGAGAAGGCCGGGCCGGGCCGGGGGCATTCACGTCTGCTGATCTGCCAATCTTCGCCCTCGCCCTCCTCTCCCGCACCTCAGTGTGCCTCTGGACCACCGCCGCCACCGCCCCAGTGCCAGTCTCCCTCTGCAAGGGATGGAATGGGATGGATGTATAGATATATATATAGTGAGTGTTAGTGAGAGAGAGAGAGAGAGAGAGAGAGAGAGAGAGAGAGAGAGAGAGAGAGAGAGAGAGAGAGCGGAGCGGCGTCAAAAGTGAAAGGATGCCTTTCAATGCTATCGTGCGGCCCTTCCGTGCAGCCCTCTGCTATGCGGCTGGCTCTCGGCTCGGCTCTCGCCCTCCCCGCCCGGCTGCGTTCGCGATGCTCTTATTAAGTATTCCGGGTTAAAAGCGAGGCGCGCGAACGCGAGGCGGTGCACGTCGTGCGCGTCTTTGCAAAGCAGAGCAGAGATTTTCATCATCCGCATTATTGTTGGATAAAATAATTTGGGCTTGTAGTCGGGATGGGCACGCTCCGCAGCGGCCGTGCATCACTTCCCGCATTCATAGGAGTGCGATGAGGGCCGGGAAGATCAATATGCAGAGTCCGGCGCGTTCTAAAGGAATCAGCATCCATATTATAAAGCACGTCCGCCATGTTATTACACTGTCGCAGCAGCAAACCCGACTCTGACAAGACGGCATGGCGCCTGCTGGGTAGGCAACCGAGACTTTTTCCACGCTCGCGTGTCGTGCGGGCTGGCCTACCCTGGCCTTCGCAGGCGCCCGCCGTCACCGTTTGCCGGGGTGTCCTCGGGAGTGGCCGGGCCGCGGCCCGTGCGGTTCCCCCTTTGACACCGAGTGCGCAGGGCTGCGTTTACGGCTACTGCCGCCCTAACTGAGAACGCAATACGGTCGCCAAGCACCGCACAGCACCGCGCAGCGTGGTGGTGCAGGACGACTGCGGTGCGGCATTAGGTGTGCATAAAGGGCGTTTTGCGAGAGCCGCTGTGTGTCATGTTGAGTGCGCGCACCAACGGGGCTGGAGAAAAACACGGATTCAAAACTCTCGGCTGGTGGGCAGGGAACAATCTCGACCAGAGAAGCACACCACGGAATCAGCGCTAAATTTTTAGACTCATTTTTTAGTGAGGAATTAATTTATAAGTAATCAAAAGCGACTGTAGAATATTTATTAAAATGTCGTTCCTTACGATGTTTGTGGGGGTTCATGTATGTGCCGGGGAATCCAACCACAGTGACATAAGGGGTGGTTTACGATCTGGGAATACTCCACTCCAGATCTCCGCGGTATGGAGGAGCAGAGCCGTGGGCGGGGAGAAGGCTGGCAGTCAGTGGGACGCTGGGGACGGGCCGGGGTCGTCGGCAGAGTAGCGGTGCTTGTTCAATGTGCAGAGGCCCTGCGCGCCCCGGCTGGCCTCGGCCACCACCGACCAGACGGACCGTGACTGAGGAGGTCCGGGGTCGAGGCCGGGGCCGAGGCCGGGGCCGAGGCCGGGACACACCCAGCCTTATGAAGACACACGCCACCCGCGGGACGGGACGGACGGCAGAGCGGGGTCCGGGCGCCTGCTGTGGGCCACCAGGCTCCGGTCTGCAGTGCTCCCGCGTGGAGTGGAGGCGCAGCCAGGCGCAGCCAGGCGCAGCCAGGGCACGGCCATCACCGTATCATATTCCTCCTCTGGGCACGTAAAGAGGGGGGCGCTCTCCCTCCCTCACCTTTTTGTTTTGTTTGTTTGGTAGCGCCGTTGTCTCACGCTCGCTGGGGGTGTCGGTGCGGTACCTCCGCGCGCTGCATTGCTGCGGCACCCAGACCGCCTCCTTGTGTGTTGTTTTGTTTCTTCCTGGCCGCGCCCCCGCCTGGCCCCGCCCCGCCGCACTGGTTGCGTTCCCCGGGTCCACCCACGCAAACAGCAAGTGACTTGGGCAAATGTTTGCTGAGCCAGCGCCGGGGTTGTCCCGGCCCTGCCCCCGGCCCGGCGGCCCGGCCCAGCCCGGCCGCACCCCTCTGCGACGTATCACCCCACCACAGCTTGCAATCGACTCCGACACAGCAACTTGGGGGGCGCTGACGTTTACTTTCCGGCCCAAGTGGATTGAATACGAGGCGTTAGCAATATAATAATATACGAGGCGCGGCGGGGCCGGAGGGCGCGTGTGTGCCGAGTGTATTACGGTGCGGATTAATCATGTCGACGTGTTTCTTCTTCCAGGCGATCTGCCCAAGTTCGTGGGCTCCCTGAACAACGTGACAGTGGCGGTCGGGCGGGAGGCGCTGCTGACGTGTGTGGTCGAGAACCTCTCCAATTACAAGGTTTGGTATACACTGCCGATTCTCATATTGAGATTTGTCACACGCCAACTCTTAGCCCACAGCTTTTGGCGTCGTTAAAATGTATTATCTCCAAAGAGGACTCACTTGCGCGCTTTTCCACTCTCTAGAGAGTGACGGCACCCGGAGGCACGTGCCAGACGTGATAGATTACTTCTGGCACTTGGCACTTCACTTTCACATTCGTTTTCAGAATTATGGATCAGGCCGGAAATATGCGTGTGCCATGCATGGAGAAGCGTATTGGGCAACGAACGTAACTTTACCGCTCTGTGCCTTCCTCAGTTCGAAACTCCCCTCTTCTTCAGGAATTGAGTGTACCAGTCATTGTCTTTCTCTCCCTATCCCATAATTAATTCGGAAAATAGTCGTAATCTGTAAACGCTGCCTGGTGACTTGATCCTAGCCTGCGGAAAAGGGAAAGAAATGGAGTTTCCAAATCTTGACAGTGATGTATGTTTCAGGTGGCGTGGCTGCAGGTCGACACTCAAACGATCCTGACTATCCATGGGAACGTCATCACGAAGAATCACCGAGTCAAAGTCACTCAAACCGACCAACGGACGTGGGAACTTCATATCCGGGAGGTCCGGGAGACGGACAAGGGGTGGTACATGTGCCAGCTTAATACTGATCCCATGAAGAGCCAACAGGGGTATCTTCAAGTCGTTGGTAGGCTACTAGCATTTTCAAACAAGAAAGTCGTATTTTTTAAAAAGGAAAGAGAAAAAAGGAAACAGCCAACTGCGTGTCTGCTGCGTATGTTTGAAAGCCCATATTTGAAACACCCGCCAAAATTGTAACGGCTTGTGCATAAATGTTTGTGTTTATTTGCGGTTGTTATATAAGCATGTTTAAGCAATTTGCAACTTTTTAAAATAGAGATCACGAATAATTATTTTTGATTTAATTCTGAGCATTACATAGTTGTTTCTTTTGTACTATACTTGTAGTGTGGGCTACGTACCTTCTGCCCCCTCCCCTCCCCCCGAAAAAAAGGGAAAAATCCGTCAAAATTGAGAAAATTGGAAAGGCCTTACCACTTATTAACCGAAAATAATTTTGTGTCCCAGACTGATGGAGGCAGATAAGGGAGAAAAATGTACGGGAGCAATCTCAGTTATTGTTTAGAAGCGACCGCGGTTTTGCCGTGTGAGGCACTAGACGTTATATATAGTTTGGACTGCATACCTCCTGTCAAAAAACTAGCTTTTCTGAATGATTTAATTTTTTCAGTGCCACCCAATATCTTGGATGACTACCATACAAGCACTGACATGGTGGAGAGAGAGGGTCACAACGTTTCTATGCGATGTGAAGCGACAGGCTCGCCCCAGCCCATTATAACGTGGCGACGAGAAGACGGCAAAAACATTAAACTTGGAAATGGGTTTGAAGGTAAGTTGGACGGCGATACTCCGCGCTTAAGCTTGTCCACGTCCACTCAAAAGCCCACCCCATTCCCTAGCAAAACCTATAGCATGGAGTATAGGCATGAGAAAATGCATCAAATAATTACCGTTACGCCATTTTATAATGCTAAAGCTGTTTTACTTAAATAAAATTCTTCTGTTTCAGAGCCAAGCTTCGAGGGTTCAGTTCTAACTATTCATCGTGTGGATAGGCTATCCATGGGCGCTTACCTGTGTATAGCTTCGAATGGAGTACCGCCAACGGTCAGCAAACGGCTCCAGCTCATTGTTCATTGTAAGCAGTTTTCGCTGTCTGACAATGCAGTAGTTGCATCTCGTGTATTTGTGTCTATGACGATATCTGTTTGTTGTTTTAGTCCCTCCAATGATAACCATACCAAATCAACTCGTGGGAGCAGTCCTTGGCCAGAATCTGACCCTTGAGTGCTTATCTGAGGCCTTCCCTAAGTCAATCAATTACTGGACTAGAAATGGAGAAATTGTTACACCAGGTAAAGTTTTAATTGATGCAAACACCTGCCCCCCCCCCCCCCCCCCCAAGGTAATACCAAAAAGAGTTTTTTGTTTAACGTATTTTGGCAGGGCATAGACATGAACCATCTGTTCGCGACCGGGACTACACGATAACAATGAGGCTACACATTAGAAATGTACAAAAAGTAGACTTTACGTCCTACAAATGTGTATCGAAAAATAATTTAGGGGAAACTGACGGGCTAATCCAAGTCGAAGGTAAGAACAATAGGGTATTCCGGAGCAGAGCTTGACCGGAAACAAGAAGACGACAAGAATAACACAACGGATACGGAAGCTAACGGTGTGAAAAGTTTCGCAGCACGTACCGCACCGTCAGCCACGAGCCGATTGAAAAATTTGGAGGCTTAGCTCTCGCTGACTATATGTCACGATCGTTTGGTATGTTCGCACAGCGCAGACTTCCACCGCGCGGCACGGGGAAGTGTATCCCCAGAGGCCGCGCGGAGTAGTTCCGGCGCTGCGTGGCCCTACCAAATAGTCGTTACATATCATCAGTGAGACCTAAGCCTCCAAATTTTTGAGTCAGCTCGTGGCTGGCGGTTCGGCACGTGCTGCGTATTTTTGCATACCGTAAACTTCTGCATCCGCTTTTGTGATTCCTGTCTCCTTCTTGTTTCCGATCAAGCTCTACTCCGGAATACCCTATTACTAACTTTGATAAATACCATCTTTCGACTTTAATTAAAAATAACCGTTATTATTCTTTTTAGAAATACTGCAGCCATCAACGCCTGCCCGTTCTAATCACTCAACCCATCGGAAAGGTATAAAATGCTTCATTTTGAGTGGAAAGACATTTTTTTTTCCAGAGCTTATTATCAAAATTGCCATACTTGCAGGAAAAAAAGGATCTCGGAAGGAAAACCGGCATGACAATGAAGTTCACACTCCTGGTTCCGAAAACGCACTTGATAAATACCAAGATGGTCAGTCTCTTTCTTGAACGACATACAAAAATGCGGCGATGAGTTTACTAATTAGCTCATTACTTTCAGATCCCAAAAGTTATGATGCGGACTCTATGGTAAGAGGCGACTCACACTCTAAGGGTGCCTTTTCCTCTGGAACAACGACAAACTTGCGGATGCTGATAGACATCAATGTTTGCACTTTTTCTGCAGTACTTGTTTCGCTGAGAAGTGTTCTAAATGTTTACTGAATGGTTTATCGAATTTTCTCATTTTTGTGGGAGTGCTATTACACGGCATAATGCGCCGTGTGTCAGAAGTGATCGAATATCGTATAATTCCATCGCATCTTTTTAAAAAGATACACTTGAATCTGTCCAGATGACTTGTAAGAATGGCCGAAAGGTTGCGGTAAAGGATAAACATATCTGTGGCGTGACCACATTTGTGTCACTCGCCAAAAGATTCATTTATCAAAATGTATGTGTGACACGGCAACAAAAAGACATGGCTAATTCTGCGTCACGCATTCTGGACACGTACGTATCCTGCGTGATATTTTGGAGTGTGTATTCCTACTTTCCAATGATATGTATCCTTCAGAGTGAGCTAGGCGAGTTTGTGCTACCGTAAAACATCTACACTGCAATAACAGTAATTACTGTTGTGTATGCAATCGATTTGTTTTTTTGCTCAGAGGGCAGAAGCTACTACTGCGGTGACGTATGTTTGCCGGACTCTGTAAAATATTGTGATAACTCAATGATGAAAATGCTTGCCATAGAACGGATACTTACGTAAAATGAAATTTTTAAAAGTTTTGTGAAATTTCACGTTGTTATTAATAAAAACACATTTTGCAAACTTGTCTTTTACACTTGATTAAACAAATCCTCATGTCTTATTTCAGAGGGAGTGGTCGTATAGCATAATAACATACAAAGATAATTTATCAAAAGCCATGACTACCCCGATGACACTTGCGTACATTTTAAACAGAGACCAAAATTATCAGTATGTTGCTAGGAATGTGCGAAATGTTTTTGCAAACGAAAACACCAGGAGATATGCTCCGACACCGACAAATTTTGAGGAGGTCAAATATCGTTTTACGGCACTAAAATCAGTCTACATATATGAGGATGCTAACTTTTACACGAGGCGATTCACTGGTGACCGTTAGTTATAATAAGGGTTACAGAAAATACGAATACGTTGAGGGGGAAAAAAGGGGTGGCCAAGTCCTGAAGGACTGGCTGATATGTTCTCTAGTCTTACCATTTTATCTGACGAAAACGTGTGCTGATAAAACAGCCTGAGGCTGTTACCGTACAAACACCATTACTTCAAAAACTAAATACATTTTGGGGCTGAACGAACAGTCAGAATATTTTCGTCCAGCCGAATTATTTGCATCATCGCCCACTCCACAGATTAAAGCGATAGTGCAGCTAATATATACTTAAATCTCTCAAGTAACACTGGGCAAATCCAAAGCACAAGCGCCCCGCTATAGTTTTGCCCGAGATAAAATCATATACGCGTCTGTGTCTATACTTCACGGAGGGCTTTGGGGCCTGGAGTATCGCCCTATTCACATTCTTGTTTGGAGACTATACGTATATTCGAACTAGGGTTCAAAACACCCGCAAAAGAGGTGAAACAGTGCACGCACAGGCAACGGAAGTATCCATTTTCGCATTGTGGGAACGTTGGCGATACTCCACGCGTACGCTATGCCCTAGTTGGCACGTCCAACAGAGGGCAAACCAATGTTAACTTTATCAACGCACATTTGGTTATGCAGGGATTCTCTACGTATACACATACTTAGTTTTACCTAGTAATAACGAATGAATGACAAGTAATGAGCTATTTCAGAAACACTGCATTGAGAACTATGCCATTACAACGGAAGCTTTCAGTTTCTTGCCTCTTTCGGTGGACATATTGCACGCACTACTCGTCAGTTTAAGTATCCTTGCTGGAACATGCTGAGTGGTGAGCATACCCTCACCTTGAAAAATACCGCTGATTACGAACTGAGCTGATAGAAACATTGACTCGTTTGACGGCTATTTCCAATGACGTTGTTCTCAAAAGCATGATCCCTAAACTTAATTCAGACAGAAAGCCTTATAATCGTAGAGTAATAAGCTTTTTTGAGTCACAGTTACAGATTATATTACAGGAGCTTATTTTCTACACCTAGATAAATTTAAATATTATATACATTTTGATATTTACTATTTTTGTCCTTAAACACTAAAACCATTACAAACTCATTCATCTGAATGTTTTTGTTTTTTTTAACTGAGGCTCTGGAATGTTTCTCATTTCTACTGCAGCTCCTCAGAAATTAAAAGAAAATTAAAATGCCGCAAACACGGAAAATCACAGTTCAAACGCTATATCTAAGTTGCCACATAGAGGCGACCACAAAATGGTTCCACACGACATTATTTAGCGCGAGCGAATAACTTGTCATCGAAAATACTTTACCACGTAACATTTCATACGGTTTGAAGCAAGATCTCAATTTGTGGATTTACTTATACTACAGTGTATTTACAATCAGTGCTACGGCGTAGTGACAAATCAAATAAGTCTTACAGATGGCTTGCCGTTATTTTAATTGACTCTCATCAGTCTGTGAAAAACTAATGTATCTGCTCTCCATAGCAGACAGACTAACAAGAAGGAAACAACGTGGAAGACATTGGCAGTCGTCCGCAACGCCGCAGATGCTGATGAGGTCGACTCCTCTGCGTCCGGAATTTCAATATTGTTTTCACTCCCAGGCGCGCGGCCTAGCTGCTTTCCTAAAGATTCAATTATTGGTATCAGAGACAGTCAAGGAAATGTAACATACAGCAAGATAAACAAAGTTTCTTACCTTTGGTATGTTTTGGGAGCTTTGTTGCGACTGGATCCCAACTACTTTCACGTGTTTTGACATCTTAGAAGAAAAGAAAGATTGTGTTATATTTCAGAGGTAGCTCATTTTATAGTATGGTGTTGTCTTCACACACTTATACATTTTTTGACACGCGAAACAAGCAATTGAATATATTTCGATAACACGTTTTTTCAATCGATTACTTTTTCTGCTTTAACTGAAGAGATATTTACGGTCAACTTTGATGCTCTGCTCGGCTTCCCCCAGGTAGTTCTTGCTCACACACTTGTATTCACCGAAGTCTGCAGGCGTGAGACTTTCAATGTGAAGTCGCATGCCTATTGAGTACCCCGACTCAACTATTTCCGTGTCGTAGCCGGGGCCTGCAAAAATAAGGTAATTTTGCATAAGTTGATTGCGCGAAAAATAGAGGATAAACAAGTAGCGGGTAGAATACATTTTATGTGCAGCTCAGCTCAAGTCGTAAAACCGAAAAGTAGGCCACGTTGTACGGGTTACAGGTAAGCCGCGGGAGGGGCCACACGTCTTATGAATATTTGATAGGCACACTGGGCTCTTTAGAATCACGTTTTTATATCCAGTGCACCCAAACCTCTGTCAGTTCCACCAGGAAGGATATAAATACGAGAAAATACTTCCGTGAGGTCGAAGGGAGGGTGTCTGCAAACAGGACCTGGAAAGGGGTTGAGCGAGGGCGCAACAGTAAGGGCCAACCCAGCTCGGGGCTGTGGCACTGCGCTCTCGGCGCGAACCACTTGAAACATTTGTGTGACAACACACTGGGCTCTCGAAGCCGGCGCATGCTCCCTCCCACGCAGCCCTTGTCACCGTATTCATTACAGCGGCCATCCTACCACACGAGGCACGGGGCGTCCCTCCCCTTTTCGTCTTGCTCTCCCGCGCTATTCTCCCACCATTCCGAGCTCTTTTCCTGCCTGGCTGTTCGTTGTGCGGTTTTGGCGCTGGTTTCCATAACGTCTCGGACTGTCTCTCTGGGCTGTCACCGCGGTACGTAAAAGGTCCCTTTGGATCAACGCCTAAGGAGCCCTTAGTGCCCACCGCCATTACCATACGTCATGCAGACACAGCGCCACCGCGGGTCCCCGGAGTGAAGCCCATCGAGCGGACGGGAGCCCGGCGCAGCCCGGTGGAGAGCGGAATGGTGGGCCAAAAGGAAAGGTACGGCCAAGACGCTGCTTCGTTTTTATTAGGCACGGAGTGACCTTATAGTTTCACTGAAGATTGGACATTTTTTTAGGCACGGAGTGACCTTATAGTTTCACCCAAGATCGGACTTTTTTTTTTTCAATTTCCTATGGTGCCCTTTACGCCAAAACCGAAAGTCTCTGTGAGAAGTTTTTCAGACCTCCCTGCCTTTCGCTTAGTAACCATACAAGAGCGCCGGACGTGATTTTACACTCCAGAAATGCAGCAAACAGTCCCAAAACCGAGTTCAAATTCAGCTTTCTCACTCCATCCAATAGCGAAAGAAAAAGACAGAGCTAGCGTGCTCGGTTCGTCAACTGGCTGCGTCAGTATCATCCATCCTTCTCCTGCCACGCTAAAAATCGGACCTCTCCCTTTCTTGTGAACCAGCCCTTGCATTCTAGAGTAAAAACTTGTTTAAAAAAAACTTTGAAACTTCAAATCACCCACGTTTCCTCCGTAATTGAAAATTAACTAAGAGCAAACCAAATAAAATTCAGAATTACAAAAATAAAGAAATCTAAAAATTGCATCAAATCCAATTTTGTGACACTTCGGGCCTACCAGTATTTCACGAAGTGTAATAGTATTTTTTTAGAGAGAAGATCTCTGTGGCAAGAAATTGTTATTCGTGTCGTGGCCGTGGAGACCTGGTTGGATGGGCGCGAAACGGTGTTCGAAGAAGCCTTTCTGATTGAAGCTATTGTCACATACGTCCCCACCGGACCAGGGCGGAGCGGCGAGGCTTCGTGTGCGCCCGCACATACGTGGGTCATACGGCAATCCCACGGGAGGATGGCGAACTTCATTCCGGGGTAAACATACGGAAAAAATATTTTCGAAGTGTAGGTCATGCCACTGCAGAGTCTCAGTTCATCAGTGTTGCTGCTTATCATCGTAGTACCTTGCACGAGAGTGTTATCGCCTCTGACCCAGTAGTTGTGTGATTTTGGAGAGGCCTGCGATGAGCACTGGAGCGTAAGCGATCGTCCGACACGTGCACCGACCAGCTGGTTGGGGATCTCAATGGCAGGCGGAACTGAAAGCAAAACAGAATTGTAATTAGGAAGTGACAGTCTGTGGGTCGTTGCAGAACGTTTCTGACTGATCTCATTTGACGACGAACGCATGCAAATGAGTGTCTAAGGTTTCTTAATTCAGTGTTCACTGGAATCGTGGCCCAGATACCACTGAAACCCTGAACCAGATCACCCAATCCGGACTGAAGCCGAGACGACGCGTCAGACGGCGGCACGGAGGGGAGGCGCCGCTGTCTACGCCAAATCATGACAAACAGCCCTATTCGTCTCGGGTCTGTTTCACCAGACTTTAGTGGTGCTTCCCTCGACGAACCACCTCAGTGCCGCCAACGCCGGCCGACGCCGTCTGCTAGGGAGTGCATCCCCACGGCCTCTGCACCGCATCAAAGCCATTCCACTAGAAAAATATCCGACAAAAGGGAAATGTAAAATGGGCCCCAAGACCCTTCCTCAAGCAGGGTCTACAAAAGTCTTTCAAGACGGAGCGATATGCATCAAGCGCTGCGGAGAAAATCTGTCTGCAGTGTCTATCAAATCCAAAAGCCAAATCCCTGCCAACACTCCCTCCTCTGTTGCGACCCTCCCTCCTCTGTTGATTCGCTTTTGCTTGTTTTGCCACCCCCGCCCATTGTTTGAGACTCATCCCTGGCATCCATTTCACAGTCCGTCCAGACACACTGCGCTGCACATTTTCGCGTCGCGAACAAAAGATCAAAGCACGAAGAGCTCACAGTCCCTTCGAATCGGGCCGGCAGGGTTGTAGGCCCCCGTGCATGCCATCCCCGCCCACCCCCGCGGCCACCACAAACGTGGCCGCCTGACATTCCACTCCCCTCAGCGTACCCTCTCGCCCCCCCCCCTCCTCTCTCTTGCTCCAATCTGCGAGGTGTAACATTCTCTCCGGGCCGACCACACAGGGCTGAAAATGAACATACAACGGCGCCATTTCCAAAAAATGGCACACAAACAAGAGGATGCCCCCCTTCCTTCTCTGCAGCACGGCCATCGCCCCCGGCCCGATCGTCACTGGGTGACGTGTGCACCCAGACGACAGCCGCCGTACTGCCCCTACAGAACCCTTAGAGAATTCCAAAGTCGCACCCACAGGGAGAGACGCTTCGCCCGCAACTAGGAAGCAGTACGATGGCAGCGGGGAGCAGAATGGAAGATGGGCCCATCGCGTGGGCCAATAGCCAAGGACATATTGTTCCCATTCTCCTCCGTCCACTTCCCGTCCCACCCATAGGCCTATCACCCCTCCCCCGATGTATGATTCTTTCCAATCCAATTTGTTCGATGTTGTTTTGTGTCCCCCTACGGCTATCAACAGTTTATGTCTGTAAAAATCATTCCAGTGAGGTTCCACGAAGACATTAAGGTCAGGAGGAAAACGATAACAGGATGTGAAATACTTACACTCTACGGTGAGCATGATTCTCTTGCTGACGGACGGTGGCACTCCGTTGGACGCAATGCAAATGTACGCCCCCATGTGGTCTCTGCTCACCCGGGCGATGCTGTAGTTCTGCCCTTCCGCCTTCAGCGCTAAAACAAGCAAAAACCACGTTGTTAGTATAATCCAGGATACTTGCTACGTTCGCGCTCAGTCCGATTTCTTTATGCCCCTGGCTCATGTATGACCTTCTGCATTTATTAGTATCATTATTTTGCAAACACTACTGCTGCTGAGGAGGGAACGCACATATATCGGCAATGACGCTCCTGCAAAATTTAATTTTCCCCCGACCTTTGGTGGGTCCGCAAAGGACCCGACCAAAATGTCAGCCAACACATGATGCCCGCAAGGCCTGCCTCCCTGTTTTTTCCCCTTCTTCCCCTCTCTTGCCGCATGATGCGGGTATATGACACTGCGACACATGACTCTCCCCCTGAAGGTCACCCTTAGGGCACGGCCAGCGCTGCAGGACAGTCTTCTTGACATGTGTCGAACAGTCTGCAGAGACGAAAAAAAAAATGAATCATCAGTGACCGGCTTAATTTGCCTTCTCACGAATGGAAAGGTAAGGCCGGTGGGGCAGAGTGGCAGGCCGCAGGCGGGGCCGCAGGCGGGGCCGCGCCGAGGATAATTTAATGTTCATCAGAACACAACGCGACGCCTATTGACGCCGTGTGCCACGCCACGTCGCCGTGTTGGCGAGGCCGTCATTAGCCGCGTGTGACAGCACGCCACAACGGCGAGAGTGGAGCGGTGCCCCGCGCGGGGGAGGGAGGCGAAATCCAGCCGGCGGTTTTGTTTCGGGGCGCCACTCTATTGCCCCCCAATACATCGTATCGCGCGCTCGCATCTCTGTTAGCGATGAGGCCTGTTGGCGTGGCCGTGTTTGTCACACACAACCAGCCGGCCTCCGGGCCTCCGGGTCTCCGCACGGTCGAAGTGCTCCAATTTGTTTTTCGGGCAGCGATAGCGACGAGCGCCACATCCTTTCAGTCTAAAAGGCCATGGCGGGGAGGAGGAGGGGGTAGGGGAGCTCGTTAGGATATCGTCATGGTCCAGCAGGCAGCAAAAAGACGTTGCCGCGCGCGCACTCTTTTGTTTTTTTTTGCGTCCCTTGACATCCGCCCCGCCGCCGCCAAGAGTAGCGAGTACAAAGATGCGAAGACGTGACGAGGGCATGTCACGTGGCGGCCTGTGCCGCCGGTGGCCGCCGCTGAAGGAGGCCTGGCGCCTGGCCCAGCCTGCCGAGGCCCCCGTGAGCCCGCCCCGCCCCCGGCTGCAGCACTGCAGCGCCTCCGGTGTACTTGCTTGCAACACTGTTGTACGGGCCTTGGACGTGAGGCGGCCACAGTTCCTCGGACGTGCCCGCGGCAGTTGGCCATACCGCCTGCCGGATCAGTGCTCACAATGTAGGCAAATAAATCTGGGTCCCTTTTCGCCGCGTGACACGTCACGCCCGGCCTCCACAAACTGCGTAACGCTGTGGCTGACACATCAATGTCAGGGAGGAAAAACAATTCAGTTGATTTCCAGAAAAGCGGTAAGTTTTGGTTATGAGAACTATTTGTTAGTTGCACCAATCTGCTCCCACAAAGAAATTCCTTGCAGGACCAGACGACAGAAAAAAAATTGTTTAGAGCCCGTAACCTACCTTTTCGTTGGTGCAACTAAAAAACAGTTCCCCCAACCAAATTTTAGTTCTCAGAACCAAAATTTACTCTGCCTGTCTGGAAATCACCCAAAGAACTAGCTTTGACCTCTAATCTTTTTCTTTCTCCCTGATACTTTGCAGACATGTTTTCGTAAAGTTTTCAATGTCGCGTCGGCAAACCGCACGCGGTTGTCCTCTACCCAACGCGATAGGCGTTACGTAGTCTGTGAACAGCCGCCGCCCCAACCAGCACTTACAGCGCCGGCGCTGCGTACCGATAGAGCGCGCTGCTGTGTCGTACTCTGCTATTAGCGGGGAGGTACGCAACTTATCGGAGCCTTGTTAGCGACCGTTACGCGGCGCGGGGCCGGCCGGGCCCACGGCTTGGGGTGACCCCCTCCCTGCTTACGGAGGTGGCGCACCGCACCGCCCCGCCCCGCGCCGCCCCGCCTCTTCCTCCGCCCTGCGGCAAAAGCACCGCGCGCCTTCGTGTTGGCGGCAACGCTGTCGCCGCAGCGCAGCGCTCTAATAAAACTTTCGTCTTTTGTTTCGCAGATTATTATTTATTTTTTTTTGGAAGAGCCTTCAGCACGTGACAGAAAAGCTTTGAAATTCGCGCGGTTCATCGCTTCTCAAGCTCGCTGTTTACTGGTTGAAATGCTGCTCTGTGTCCGTCTGGGGCAGCCGGGAGTAAGGAAAGGGAGCAGTACGCGTGGCGAGCCGTGGGGCGCGTCTTGCCACCTGGTCCGGATTGAGGCATCGCGGCTATCGGGACGTTATTGATGTCGCCGTGATAAGGGGGCACGCGACAACCTTATCTCCCCCGCGGACTCCCCGCGGCGGCTGGCCGCGACGGGAAATTATTAACCCGCCACGCAGCGCGGCGTGGGGCGGCGGAGGCGATGATGACAGAGTGACTTGGAGGACAGTGGAGGGGCGCGGCTGGGGGTGGCCGGGGGCGGCCGGGGGCGGCCGGGGGCGGCCGGCACCTGGCAGACCAGGGCACCCGGGGCCGGCGGCCGGGGCCTGCAGCAGGCGCAGCAGGCGCTTACCAGTGGATCAGCGGTGGCGATCGGGGGAGAAAGTACCGCGAGATACAATCAGCACAGCGAGCACAGCTATACCGCTATTTTGGGGAGTTTGTTGTTGTGAACGCCGGCCGGTAATGACGGGCCCCGGCGTGCGGCCTCGGCAGGGCCGGGCAGGGCCGGGCAGGGCGCGGTGCGCTGCAGGGGTGGCCCGCGAGTTCGTCAACGCCTCGCGTGCCGCCCGCACCACCGCGTGTGTGTGGGTGTGTGTTTGCGTAGCGCTGCCCGGCACGGCACCACGCGTGCGCGTGCGTGCGTGCGTGTGCGACCTGTTGAGATTCAGCACAAGGAAGGCCGGCGGCGGCGGGCCGGCGCAGGACGGAGGCATGCGTTCAAGTCTCTCTGCCGCTACCCGCGCACAGCCGCTCAGCTGGGCTGCAGCCCGGCAGGGACCCTCCACCGTCCTGCCCTCCCACCCCTTCAGCGGGGCTGGACTACCACGTACTTATCGACAGGAAACCGCCGCCCAGCCAGAGGGGTTGTAGTAATAACCAGCCAACGTTTCTTTTCCGAATCTCCACTCCACCCTCCGCCTGCCCCACCCCTCTTCCCTCAAACTGTTTATTTATACAACCGGGTGGCCGCGACGGTGGCGGACTCCGGTCAGAGGCCGGACCTAACGCCAGGTAGTACACTGTAGTTACTTCAGATCGGTTCGACTATTAAAAAAAAAATTGTTACCCAATACGATGTCTCTTTTTGTTTGCCGACTCAAATTTTGTCCGTTGGTCAATACGACCTGAAGTATTTGGTCATGCAGACGTAGAAAAACGATCTAACGGCGTGCATCGAACTGCGGCAGGGCCGCCTGACCACCCGCTGGCGCCCTCTCGGCGGCCCCCGGCTGCCCCCGACCCGGCCAGGGCGCCGATAAACGAACCGAACAACGCAGCCTAACGAATAAAACACGGCGTAATTACCTGTGTATACCGTGGGCGACTCGCATAGTATAGCGAGGCTCCGGGGCCATTCGTCGGAACAGTTACGACCCGAGGACCTGCCGGCGTATGGCCGGAGCCGGAGCCGAGGCCGGGGCCGGAGCTGAGGCCCCGGCGGACAGCCGCCGCACACGATAGCCCGGCCTGATCCGGTCCGGCCCGGTATCACTCAGCTTTCTCTCGTGCGGGTGTGTACACCGCAAAAAAAGTGAGCCACAATGTCGTGAGTTTATGACTGTGAATTAGTCCCTCCCGCTTCACCTCGGTTTTTACCCAACCCTTTTCCTCTCCCCCCCCCCTCCCCGTTCACTCTTCCCCCTCAGAGATAAGGGATCTCTCGTGCTTTTCAAACTTAATTAACCGGTTCGCAACAAAAACCAACCATTGGCTGATGCGAGAGCCCCGACCGTCATCGCGTAAAACAGCGACTTCCGAAACGGATGTGGGGCGATACGATGCCATGCTGACAAGTGAACAACGCGGGTGAGTGGGAGAGAGAGAAAGGGAGAGAGAGAGAGAGAGAGAGAGAGAGAGAGAGAGAGAGAGAGAGAGGGGGGGAGGGGGCGCGCGTGCATGCACTGGGAGGGAGTGATCTCTGATCCCGATTGAGTGTTTCTGTTTTTGTTTCTCGAAATGCGATCGGCGGCGGAGATAGGCCCGACCAATATCGTGCCGTGATTATGACCGGCCGGGAAGTGCCGCCGCCGGACACTGCCGGCTAACAGAGCGACGGCCGAGCGATGGCACGCGCGGCGTAATGCACGTGGTACTACACCACCACTCCGAGGTACTAGAGGTATTAGCCGAGGCGTCGCCGGGGCGCATGGCGCGATGCAATATCGATGGCTGGCCCACGTGCATACACACGGAAAAAAGGGTTTTGTTGTCGTAACTAAAGGTCAGTTGTGGCAACTGACATGTCAGTTCGGAACGTCACTGTTATGTCAGCTGTGTGTCGGTTAGCTGCAGCAACTGACAGTGTTCTCAGGACCGCTGACCACTAAACTTCTTTTTCCGTGCACGTGTCGCGTGTCGTGGCCGATGACAGACTTGGGCGGAGCGGCGGGCCGCCAGAGCAGAGGCCGCGCAGAGGCCGCGCTCTCTAGTCTTCTCTATTATTGATTGCCCCTCGTCGCACCGCCGCCGAACCGCGCGCCACGCCTCCTGCGATGAGGTGGCGACTAGTGCGCCGCTGAGGCGTCGGATGCCGTCTAACAATCCATTAGTGGCTCACGCGACGCCTGCTGAGCGGCGGCGGGCAGGCAGGCGGACAGACAGGCACACAGACAGACGGACGGACAGGCAGGCAGGCAGGCAGCCCTTGGCGCGCTGCGCTCGCTCCGCCGCAGTACGCGGCCCCGCTACTTCCACACTCGCTGACAAGCGGACGGGGGAGAGGGCAGGGGTGGGGGTGCTGCAGAGGGGAAGGGGGGTGGAGGCTGAAGACGCTGTGACAAGCAGGTGACCCGGTGAGCCAGAGGAACCTGAGGGGAGGGGGGGGGGGTGCAGCAACACCGTCCCTACTCCACGTGTACTACAATCATGATTATTTAAATCTTGAACGATCTATTTTTGCAGGTAGTCGTTACTATGGCCGGCGTTTTACAAGCTTTGGTTAGGTTATTTTAATTTGGTTTGATTTACCCCTAAACGCAAAAATCATTATTTTCTAGAAATCGTTATGTAGCCTAAACCGTTTTCTCTGCCTTTTTTTTTCATAAGGTTTCTTTTTTATAATTTTAATCTTTTAAATTGTGGTGTTTGTTTGATTACTTTTTTCGAACCTTCGTTAAATTTGACTTATTTATGTAAAGGAAATATTTATTGCCGTCCTGACACTCACCCTCGCGCCCCGAGGGCAGCGTCAGCATGTGCGCGTGCTCCCGCTTCCAGGTGATGCTGGGCTGCGGCGAGCCGTTGGCCGCGCACCGCAGCGTCACGTTGCTGCCCTCGCGTACCACCATGTCCGTGCTGGTGGGGAAGTCCAGGATGTCGGGCGGCACTGGCGGGACAGAGAAGCATGCTGTGAGAGGCACCCTGTAAAAATTAATTTCAAGTTTGCAAAGCTCGACGAAAGGCCCTGCTGGATGGCTCAGCACCGGCGTCAAATTAAACCACGGAACAGCTTGTTACTCATGTGATGAGGAGGGGAGAGACAAGACAGCACAGAGAGCGAGAGAGATGCTGAGCAGACTTTGTCGCTGCTCAGCTTCGTTACTCCCACACGGACATACACACCCCTATCACGACGCCAACCCCTCCCTCCCTCCCCCCGCAAAAGTCTATGATCGGCTCCGTCTGAAACAATATTCAACCCCTTGGTTGTGAGGTGAGCCGGGCCCGCCCCGCCTCCCCCTCGGCACCCCGCCGGTCCCGGGCGCACCCTCGGCCCGCCGGTCCCCGCCGTCCCAACCCTATCCCCTGCTTAAGCCCCGGCTGCTCATTTCCATGCTATTACAGTAATCGAGAGTCCCCCAGGCCCTATGGTCCACGCCGAGGGCCGAGGGAGGGGCCGGGAGGTGCCGGCCTCCGCAAATAGAGCTGTGAACGTTACACGGCCGAGCAATCGTGTCGCTCAAACGGCTGCTGCTGCTGCCTTCCAAGGAGCGAGATAAGAATCCGGGTCGGGGTCTGCGGAGGCGGGGCCCCGGCGGGGTCCTGGCGGGGAGCCGAGGCGGTCAGAGCGGCCGCAGCGACTCCGAGCGCATTCACCTTGCGGCATAAATCTGCGACCGGCGGCAGCGTGGCGGCAGCGCGGCGGCCCCGCAAACTTTGCGCGCCGCCGCGCGCCACTCCTGCGCTATATTGTTTCGAAGAAACTAATAATGACGGTTTCAATTTCAGTCGTCGTCGTTTGCGGACCGAATCCGAAACGAGGCCCTTATCTTATGCGGCGGCGCGGGGGCGTAATCGTAAAGGGCGGCGGAATATACCAGCCACTAACGACACGTGATAGCAGGCCTCGCCTCAACTCGGCTCCAAATCATAATAATCGCTATTGCCGTGCGCCGTACCGCGACGCAGCGCAGAGTCGTTGCAGACAGGCCTCTCTTGCACTCCCTCTCTCACTCTCTGTCTCTCTTTCTCACCATCCGCCTCCAAGGGCTCGGCCGGATTCTGCAGCCCTAGACAGCACCTCCGCCCGCACGCTCCGTGCACCGTGCGCACCCACCTGCCTACCCCCCGCCGCCCCCCGCCGCCCCCCGCCGGGACACCCTGCGGGACCCCTCGCCGCCCCCTCGAGCCTCCCCGAGATCCTTATGCCGGTGCGGGTCTGGTTAACCCCGTCGTGGTGCTCTCTAAATTAAATGCCCGGCCTTGCGGACATCTTGCGCACGCCTTGCGCGCGCCCGCTGCGGCCTGCGGGGCGCCACCGCCGCCGCTGCCGCCAACGCGGCCCGCTTAAACTCAGTGTAAGTGGTAATAACGTGTAAACAACGCGGCCGCGCCCAGCCCCGCCCAGCCCCACCGAAAGTTCCGCCGTCACTCTTCCTGGCCGAACCGACCTGGCTGTGTCCTGTCCGTGACCCGAGACGAATAGCTGTCCGCTATAGCGGAGCGCTGGAATTGGCAGGGTTAGCTGGGAGTTCACCGCGCAGCAGAGGTCTGCAGGCGATCGGTTTCGGGCGGACCGCCTCGATCGCCTGGCTAGGACCGCCTCGTACCGCATCCGCCAGGGCCGGGCGATCGACACAGTCGGACCGCCGGTTGTCGAGCGGTATCCGCCTGGTCCACTCGATCCGGCGCGGCTCAGCCGGCGTCAGCCGCCCGCTTGGTCGACTACAGCACAGCCAGCGCCGCTCTGCCGGCACAGTCTTTCTCTGTCGCTCTCATTGACCGGCAGTAGGTGCGAGAGAGACAGAAGTACTACGGGTGGACGTGCGGCGGTGGTAGCCAGCCCACTCGCTGCGCCTGCTGTGCACTGCTGTGCCAGAGAGACCGCTGCCTGTCGCCCGTCCGTTCGGCACCCAGCTACACCCTGTCTCACTCGCACGTTCTGAGCAGGCGATCGAGCCTCCAATGCAGGCGATCAGAGACGGATCGCCTCGACCGACCGCCTGCAGACCTCTGCAGCGCAGCCGCCACCGCCACCGCCGCCTCCTTCTGCCCCGTCGGAATTTCTATTTCCTGTCGGTTCGCATATCTGGCGAAGACCTTGTACATCGATATTTTTCATACCCGCTCTCCAGAGTTTCCGTTCTGGAAGTGATTACGTTCTTCAGCTTCCGCTTCAGGGCCTCGTTGGAAGCTTCTATTCCCGGCCGCCTCGTGGCCAGAGGTGTGTGTGTGTGTGTGTATGTGTGTGTTGTTGTTGTTTCTGCGGTGGGGAGGCGAGGCTCTCTTAGCATCGGAGATCACAGCGGCGGGAAGGTGGCGAAGCGGAGAGAAGGGAGAGAGGTTAGCAGACGATGAAGGAGAGGAAGGGTGAGGCGGCGGTGCGGGGCGGTGCGGGAGGCCGATCGCACGCGATGGCGGGAGTGATAAATGTGCGGCAGAGATAAACATATCGCAACACGGGGCGGGGCGGGCGGGGGCCTCTCTGCCGGGGCCTCTGCGCTCGCCCCCTCCCCCCCCCCCCCCCCCGTGGGGCCGCAGGGGCCGCAGGGGAGAGCGGGCTAGGAGGAGCCCAGGCCGGGCCACAGCCAAATGCGGCGCAGCCCTGCCGAACAACCCTTCTCCAGAGTCCGGAATCCCGCTAACGACCAGGGGTGCATTCTTTGGCCGCGGTGACACGCGCCCGCCACGAGCCCGGCACGCGCCAGCCGTTCGCGGTATTCTGTGCCTCCGGCCCCGTCCCGAGGGCCCGGAGCGTCAGGCCGGAGGGCAGCCAAGGGTTCGAGCCGGCCGGCCGAGCCTCGCCGCAGGGTCACCACCCGAACCGGCCGGGGCCGGGGGCCGCACCGCCGACAAACTCCGGCTGGTGTTGTTATGTTGGCACCCACCCCCACTGCCAGACCGCGCGCTGCTCGGATGGCCTGGATGGCCCGGAAGCCCACAGTTGCGGGACTTGGCGGCAAAGCCCTCACTTGCGAAGTGTACATATATATCAACGGTAAAGCAGTGCGACTTCTCATACATTTTTCAACAGATTCGAGTGATTTTAAAATGAAATTTCTCTGTTGGATTGGAAGTATTTTCCTTGGTTCTCCCAGCAATTGTCGTGATCACCAACATTTTAGCGTGTAGTAAGTTTTCATAATATAACCAATGCGCATAAAAGGGAGGAAAAAGCGTCAGCACCCCGACTGTGTCACGAGGCCAGGCCAGGTCAGGCGAGCACGACATGACCGGGTTCCGCGGGGTCGGGACGGGCGCTCTCGCTGCAGTGTGTCATCGCGGCGTGTCATCGATTTGCACCGCCAATTACGTGTGAAAAAGAAACAGGGAAAAAACGTCCATATATATCGGGAGGGGGCGCCTATCTGTTGCTCGAGAGGACGTCCGCTGCAGTGCGGGGAGCCCCGACGAATAAATGAATGAATGAGACAAGCAGCAGCGGGCTGGGGGGAGGGGGCGGAGGGGAGGGGCCGAGTGGGGTGGCTGAAAAGGAATGCTGGCGTCCGTGATGAGGCTAAGTAAGTGACGGCGAGAATTGTGAAAGGTGGGAAGGGCAACGTGAGGCGCAAAGGGAGGGGGGGGGGGGGCGGCCAGTGTATAATTAAGCGAGAGGGAAGGGTGGTATTACTCATTGCTGATTGCGGAGCGTCCGCCGCCACGCCCCGCCACGCCTCACGTCTGTCCCACTGCCCCCTCCCTCCCCCCCCCCCCCCGCCCCCCTCGCTTGAATAAGAAAACGCACAGCGGCAGCAGAATGGCCAGAGTCATAAAATGAAAAATTACATCTTCTCCTTTGGCCGCGCGCGAGGCGGCCTCTGCCGGGGTCCTGCCTTGGTTAAAGCACAATTACCGCGGCCGGGCGACAGCCGCTGGTCTGGCGGCGACGCGCCACGTGACCCAGCGGAGAAAGTGCGGAATAAAAATATTCGAAGCCGCCGCCGTGCGCGCTGCTCCTAGCCAGTGGCCGTGTGTGGGAACACAAGGAATCAGACACGCCCGCGGACACACGCACACACGCACCACTCACAGACACGTTCAACAAATCGATGAAAATTATACCCTCGCCGCGCCGCGCCGCGCCGCGCCGCCGAAGTAGGTGTCATTTCATGGCCGGCGCGCGTGCGTGTCACACCGCATTATTTGAAGGGCCTCCCTGGATGGCATTACCCAACTAGGACTTAACTTTTCTCCACACCAAAATAACCCGCATTTTTGCGTCACACCTTGGACGGTGGTTCTAGGGTGGGCGGGACATGCCAACAAAGCATTAGGCGCCGTCGGCAAGAGGGATTTCGCAATTAAGACATGCGGCCTGAGAAATGCACGGAGAAAAAAGATTAGTGGTCGCAACTAATTTAAGTTGATTTTCAGCCAAGCAGTAAATTTTTGTTCGGCAAACTAAAATTTTGTTGGGGGGACTAAATTTTACCAACGAAACGTTATTTGCTCCAATAAAGTGGTTCGTTGCGCGCACTAACCAATGTTTTTTTTTTCTTCTGGTTTTTGCTCCCCTGGCTGCCCCCTTTCCAACAAAAGGGCAAACCCATGATTGCACATCGCCGTTGGTTGTGTGTTTGGTCGTGTGTGTGTGTGTGTGTGTGTGTGTTCGTGTGTGTGTGCACCATTACTACTTCTTTTCCGATTATTCGGTGGCTCATTGCCCCGCCAATCCCCGTCTCGGCTCGAGGTGCGCTGCAGGTGTGCGGGTCCCACGCAGCAAATAGCCTGCCCCGCTGTACTGCGCCGTGCTGCGCCGTGCTGTGCGGCGCCTGCAGGCGGGAGGGACAACGCAAGGCAACACGGCATGGGGTTGACTCGGCCCTTACATCACGAAGCCCTCCTTCATTCCACAACCATCCACCCCCCCCCCCCTTCCCCTCTAAATAATTAACTCTAATTCTTTTTTTTTTTTTTAAACCCACTTGTTTTTTGAAATTTTGGTCATGAGTGAACGCGGTTAACTAAAACTGACAGACAGAACATAATTTTCAGTTCAAAAATAAAAATAAAAAGTAAGGAAGCAGATGTAACTGGACTGACATGGGCAGGAAAAGTTGACGTTGAGGGGGAAAGGAGGTGGAAAGAGGGGGGGGGGGCAAGTTGGATGAGGAATAGCTGCCAGCGGATGAATAAGAAAACGGAGCGCATCGTCGCGGCGCGATGAAGTGGGTGACAAAAGGTGTGTAGAAAGGGGGGAAGAAGGAGACACTTTGCGATGATAGGGATCAGCGGCTCGGTGGCTGGGGTGGTGCGCGTGGCGGGAGGCGAGGGCGAGGCGAGGCGAGGAATGAGGGAAGCGTAAAACGGAAGGCGCAGACAAGGAGGGGGAAAGTACTTCTGGAACGTGCTGAGGCGGGCGGGGAGGGGCGGCGATGTAGTGCAGCGGCACGTTTTACTGCCCCACGTTTAAAATGTGGAGAGACATGGCGAATAATAAGCGAGAAATTGGAGCCATAAAAGCAAACATGGGGATGGCGCGTCTCGTCCGCCCGGTCCCCTGGCCGGTGGGGTGCCCGGGCCTCGGCGGCGACCTCGTGAGTTCCTCGGCCAGTCCTGAAGGGAGGCTGTGGCCGGCTGCATTAGGGCGGCTCCAGGTCCTTATTACTGGGTCAAGTTCGGCCGTGCGGCCGAGAGGGCCGAGGCCAGGTCGGGTGTAACGGGGCGACGGGACGGGACGGGGGTGCGGGAGAATGAGCCGAGCGGGAGGCGAAGCGCGCATTCAGGTCGAGGGACGGTTTCGACGCTGTGGACGAGCGGATTCAAAGGGAAGGAGGCGCCGTATCGCAGAAACTTGTAATACGACACGGTGCGGCCGCGGCCACCCCTGTGGGGCTGATACCCCGCTGCCCGGCGCCCCCGCCCCCTCCGCGGGCCGGGCCTGCCTGCCTGGCCCTCGGTCGTCAAGTTCTCCTTCCCGGGCGTGGAATGCATTCATGTATCGCGAAGCGGTGAGGGTTGAATGTTTTTTTTTTTCGCTATTCAATAGAATCATCCCCCGTGGAGGGTAGAGTAGCCGACCCTCCGTGTCCCTCCACGCCTCATAACAAAATTTGGACGCGGGCGCGCGGCTGGGGGACGGGATGGGTCGACGCGGCCAGCTCGACACAAATTTCTTGGGTTCGTGGAGGCGCGCGGATGCCGTACTTCCTGAGATTAAAGTTGCACAAACAAGCTTGAGAGCAGTCTAATCGGTGAGGCGGACGCGGGCGGACGCCATAGTGGCCGTCCACCACCCCGCGCCCCGCCGCGCCCTCGGTACGTGAAGACTCACCCACGACGTCGAGGTAGCCCTGCTGGCTCTTCATGGGGTCCGTGTTGATCTGGCACATGTACCAGCCCCTGTCCGTCTCGCGGACCTCCTTGATGTGCACGTTCCACGTCCGCGGGTCCGTCTGGGACACCCCGATGCGGTGGTTCTTGGTGATGACGTGGTTGGCGATCGTCAGGATGGTCTGCGTGTCCACGCGGAGCCAGGCCACCTGAAGACAACAAGAAGAGGATCGTGATTTTTCCCAGGCCTCGATCGCAGAGGGGTGGCGGGAGGCTTGACGCAGTGGCACCACCTGCGAGCAAAGTGACGCCGCAAAGTTTAGCCGCGGTGCTGACACCGGCAGATGGTACGCCTGGTACAGGTGCCTGCCCCGCCTCCCGGCCCGGCCCGGCCTAGACGCACCAGCCCCTTCCATTATCTGCTTTGTTGATGACGCTTTGCAAACTCTTTTCCCTTTCTCTTTCTCTCCTTTGGACACGCGGCCGTCCGGTCACACCGAACACGGCCTTTGTGAGTTCAAGGCGGTTCAAGGTCGTAAGAAAACTAAACCTTTATACTACGGGTCCTCCATTTGTTCGAAAATTTACGATTGTACGCTGCCAAGGAAAAAAAAAGGAGCCTTGTTTGAGCGCCTGCCTGCTGCCGATATGTTTGGGTTTTTATTAGAGACGTCAAATGCGTTGCGTTGAGCTTTGCCACTCGCCATTAACTTTCCAGCCTTCCCAAGGGGCCTTCGGCCACATTGAAACAGGTGAGTGGCTTGTAAATAATGCCCGATGGCATCGATTCCTTTCTGTTCCTTTTATGGTGAGCTGAGAATACATTTGTGAAAACGAAATTCAATAGGGGCAAAAGGAAACGAAGGCATCCATAGCGCGCCAAGTATTGATGAAGGAAGAGAGTGTCACCGCAGCAAAAGGGTATTTCGGAGACGGTCCAAACCGGAAATGAAGAAGAAGTCAAGAAGAACATCAGCGCGAACAATACGCAGGTATCATGAGGGTTACCGTAGCAGAGAGTATCTCCGCCACGGCGTCAGCCCCGAGCCAACGTCAAAAATTTGGAGCCTTAGCTCTCGCTGACGATATGTCACGACTATTTGGAAGGGTCAGTCAGAGCAGACTTCAACCGCGCGACCCGGGGATGTGTAACGTGAGGCCACGTGGGATGGGCTCGACGCTGTCTGAGCTAGGCCTCCAAATTTTTGACGTTGGCTCGTGGCTGACGCCGTGGCGGAGATGCTTTCTGCTACGGTAACCCTCACGATATACCCGCGTTGTGTTACCGCTGATGTTCTTCTTGACTTCTTTTTCATGTCCGGTTTGGACCTTCTCCGAAATACCCTATTGCGAATCAAATGGGGTAGAAAATCAGGATGACCAAGGTTTAGTCGATTTTCCCACTTATGTTGGTGATGAATTCTAAGTGGAGTTATCTACCTCGATTCTCTTCGTTTCTGAGAGTGCGTCCCGTCTCGCGTCTCGCAATGAGCCAACAAAGCAGTTGATCGGGCCAGCTGGCACATGCATACACACAGGGGTCGCAGTGCCATTGTTATGTTTGCTGCTGCTGGGCCGGCCGGTTGCCCAGGTCCCAGTATTTGCTCGGAGCAAACCACCTGCAGCAAGTCCTGGCCACCCTGTCTCCTTCTGCCTCCTCGCCCTCCCCGGGCCGGGCCGGGGCCGGGCTGCGGCGGTGTATACATGAACAGCTAGGCAGCGTCCCCGCTGGCACACCGGCCTTGTTAACATTGGCCTCCACCAACTCCACAGCCAAGTGCCAGAGACCGATCATCATCCGCAAAAATAAAATCCATGCCGCCCGACACATGTTTACATGTGCGGCCCATCCTACCCAGGAGGTGATGAGTTTCCTCATAACGTATCGCATTCCTGGACCAGTAAGGGGCTGTTCACTTTCTCCGCGTGTGTAACATGATCGAATTCAGCAGGGCTGCCGCCCCGCAACGCATGTATTGCTGTTTGACCTTCAACCCACAGCCCTTGGAACGTCTTTACCGAAAAAGGTGAGCGATGATCAGAATGGAGAAACATATTTTTAAGAAAACAGTTGAAAGGAAGAGCAGGTAAAAATAAAACTACGATGAAAAACTTTTACAGCAGGTTATACAATGACCCCCCCCCCCCCAAAAAAAAAGGGATTTTAGCATGTTTTGGGTAAAATGTCTAATTTTGAAAAAGGTGTTAATTTTTAACCTGAATGTGATTGTTTCCCCAGCGTGTTTAATCACCTGCAAACTTCCCTATTTCGGTGGTAGAATTTATTTTAATTGTTTTCATCGCGGCCAGAGATATTTTTTTCCATGCAGCCGCTCGCAAGTGAGGTGCGAAATGGTAGAATTAAGACGACTGAAATCCCCGAGGGGCCGCGGGCTCACTTCTCCGAGAACGGTCGTCAATTCATCACCGTGGGCCTCTTTTGTCCCATTGTGCGGCGAGATCACTGCGGGCATTGCGGCATGACCTCACCAATATTACGCGGTGAAATATGGCAAACGTCCAGGTTCTTAAAGCCGCGCGGAAACACAGTCGAAACGATGCGGGCGGCCTGGTAAGTTCGAACGGTTCGAGAGATGACGACTCCACTCACCTTGTAGTTGCCCAGGTCATCCACCAGGCACGACAGCACGCCTTCCCTCCCCAGCGGCGCCGTCATGTTCACGATCGCCGCGTGAAACTTTGGATTATCTGAAACAAGGGGGCGAGAAAAGGAAGAAAATCAGCCAGATACGCAAGCGACAGTGAAAAAAAAAAAACTTTATATCACGGCATCCCGGCGGCCTTATTCAATCAAGCGAGCCGATCACAAGGCAACTGCTAACAGCAGTTCAGCCGTCGCAGCCGTCCTGCATGCCCAAGCCAGTTACCAGGTTCTGACTCGACACACAAAATCACACACATACACACACACGACAGCAAGGGCGGAGCGGGGAAGGGCAAGTGGCCGTCACAGAGGTCAGGGGCAGGGTTCAGGTCGCAATACACTCTGGCGCCACCCGCTCGCGCCGCCTCGCACCCGCCTGTCAGAGCGGGACACGGTTCGCTCATTATGATAGCTGCCGGGACGGACTCGCGCCTCGCGCCCACGGAGAAGAAAGATTATTTTTTTTAGACGATTCCCAGACAAGCGGCAATTGTTTTGTCCAGAGAGCTGAGACTTTGTTGGACGAACTCTTTGTTATTTGATACAAAGATAAGTTAGTTGGACGCTTGTTGCGGAAGCGAAACTGTAGTATCGCTCCCGCAACGCAATGACGTTGGAACAGCTAACTTTGCGTTGGTGCAACTGACAAATAGTTCCCCAGCAAAATTTTAGTTATCAGAACCAACTTTACTTCTTGTCTGGAAATTAACTAAAAACTAACAAAAACATTGGCTGCTAACACTAATTGCTTTTCTCCGTGCCCCCCCCCCCCCCCTCCCCCCAGCAGCCCCACCCGGCTGCCCAATGAGAAGAAAATCGTGCCCTGCAAGCAGCCTCTTCCAGCAATCGCCGGAGGAAACAGAAAACCGGGGGGCGCACCGTACGCTTCCAATTCCCGATACCTGTCCGCTCACGGTGCGAATGCGCCGGCACCGCCTCACCTGGCGAGGCCCCGGCCGGCCGGGCGGCCTGGCGTGCTGCGTAACGGTGCGTGGCGTGCGGCCGCCCACTAAATCAAAGGCCATCGAAGACGGAGAGCGGGGCAGCCGCGCTCTGCTAGCGGGCCGGGCGACTCGTGCCGGCCGGGGGCTGCGGGGGCCACCGGGGGCTGCGGGGGCCCAGCCACACGGCCACGCTGTGAATCCGATCGAACCTTGCTCCCAGCAGAACAAAAGCCCATCGCGGGGCCGCGCACGCCCCGCACCACCACACTGCATGAGCTCATCGCCGCTGCGATGCTGCCGGGGTTCTTGAGCCTGAGCCGCTCGGGACCGGCGCCGGGCGCGCGCGTGTCATCCCACTCTGGGCACCGTGACGCCTTTGATGAGACAGGGGGGGAAGGGGGGATATGCTAATAGTGCCCGTCGGGGGATTGGAATGTAGAGCGCCCACACACGGCGAGACCCCCCGCAAGGATTCCAATCCCGAGCTGAGGTGTCACAAGCCGCCGAGGTGTGAAGATGCGGCAGAGCGCCCGGCCCCGCCCCGCCACGCCCAGCTCCGCCCGGCTCAGCCCCCCCCCCCCAACCCGCGGCACGAGCACGAGCTAAACGGATCGGCACTCCCGCCCATTGTATCGCCTTGATGACTGATGCCGCGGCGTATACGCCTGGCGTGCCGTACTCTGTCGGAGAACCAAAGTGCGGGAGAGAGAAATTCGGGCGCCTCCGACTCTGTTACTTCGGAACACAACCATAATTTTTTGCCGTCGCGATTTAAAGCGACGTTGGTGACCAGTTTGGTGGACCCCTTCCCCCCTCCTCCCCTTTTCGTTTTGCACTATGGGGGTACATTTATTCCCGTGATACCCCCGCCACATTTATCTCGGAGGTGCATCCATCACCCCACAGCGGACCGGCTCTTTCTTTCGGGCCGCCGATCCATACCACGCAATGCCGCGACGTCCGCCGGTTCCTGGCGCGGCCTGGTCGCCTTACGGCCGGTGGCCGCCCTCACCGCGCCGTCGCCACCGGCAAGGCGTCCGCGCGGCGTCCGCGCGACGTCCGCACGACGTCCGCACGACGTCCGCACGACGTCCGTACGACGTCCGCACGACGTCCGCTAACGCCCGGCCCGCACGCAACGCCACGCACCGGACAGCGCGCCGGTCTTTTTAAGTGACTCCCCCTCCCCTCGCGTCGCAGTCAGGGTGGGGTGGGGTGGGGTATGGAGGGGCGCAAGCTCAGGGGGCTCTCGACCGCAACCGACAAAGCTGTATGTGGACCGCATATACCTGGCGTACGCTGATCCGAAAGCAGAGGAGGGGGGGGGGGGGGGGGGGTTACAGCCGGAAAAGCACACTGCTACCCCCTCCCGTGCCATCATCACTCTGTACCACCATGCATGATGCTTATGCCTGTCGCAAATACCGTCCGGCCGCGGGAGCGGAGAGCGCCTGCCTGCGCTGCCGCGCGCCACGGCTCCACCTTACTTCCTGTATAACATTTTGATGAAGCTCTCCATTTAATCCCGGCGCTGAGTACGCTCGCCCGCCTCTGTGTGCCCCCGCCGCCCCCTGTGCGCCCCCGTGCGCTCCCGTGCGCCCCCCGACTACCGCCCCCGTGTACAAGCCGCGCGGCCGACTCAGACACGGCCTGATGTAAAGCCGTCCCGAAAACTGATCGGAAACTATTTAGAGCCCGCGGCCGTGCGGTGCAGCATCGTGGCATACTGCGGCATGCGTGTGTGTGTGCGTGTGTGTGTGTGTGTGCCGGGGTTGGTAGTGTTACTTTGTGTGGGCCAGCAGGCGGGATGCCTGCTCTGCCTGTGCCTGCTTTGCCTGCTCGCCTGCAGCGGCTACGCTTTGCACGGCTTTGCGCAGCCTTCGTACAGGTACACATTGTGTGCGCGCGCGGACGTTTCAGAGTGGCGGATTCGAACGTTCACTACTCCGGCGGTGACAGTAGTGTATGATATGCGGATCGCTGGGGAGTGCCGCCTCGCCGCTGTCCGCCGCTCCCTCCGCCGGCCGGCGGCCTAGCAGCAGCCCGCCACTCAGCCAGGGGCGTGTCGAGGTGCAGGGGAACAGGGAACAGCGGTTGGCTCTCAGCCAGAACTAGCAGTGGTCACACAGGACATGATTCCTTGATGCTGCGACGAGGAAAAATGTATTCTTGTGTTCTTCTGCCGTGAGAATAATCCATTTACAGCCCCCCCCCCTCCCCTCAAACACACACTCACTGGCGCTGCTGTCTCTCTTCACTCCAATGCGCATCAACTTTCGCGTCGTGTATATTTAATCCCATCCTCTTTCCCCGCTCTCTTGTCGTTTGGGGCAGTTTCCATACCCACTTCCATAATTCAGCCCACCGTTTCCAGCCCTTCACACGCAGCAACTCTCGTCGTTCCCGCCAGTGGCGCACTGCCGTCTGCTGCCGGGTTGGCCGGGCCATACTTCACCTGACATTTCGCGTTTGACATTTTGTACATAGACGATCCAGGTTTCATGTCCGCAGTTCATCACGTCGTTAGGCGGTCGCCCAAGGCAAATGTGCACATATAGAGCACAATTTAGTAGTTTATCGCAAAAACACTGTTCCGCAAGTGTGGCTTAAAGGCTATAAGAGTCAGGACGGCGCAGAAATGGTACCGCATCACCCCTTCCCTTCCTTGTCATACGTGGAATAGCTTCCCTCGCTAAAGCTCACCAGTAAGTCTCCCTCATAACACGCTTGCATGATCTCTGAGATTACCTCCACGCTTTAGCCTGCCGCTCTCCGCCCCAGTCGTAGCGAGAAGAAGCTGTGTGTGGAGAGAAACATTTCATTCAATTCGAATGGGAAAAAGGAACCGCGAGCGAACAACCGAAGGACTGCGGCAACAACACATGTCCATGACGCCGCACTTCGAGTCTAATTAAAAACTTTTGTAATGGCGCTGACTTGGCAGCGTGTACGAGCAAAGTGTTTCGAGCGCACAGTTACCGATTGGCTCACCCAGACTATGCATAGCATGCTTGCTCCCGGACGGCAGTCCATTAGAGCCCGGGTGTGATCGCAGCGAGTCTAAAACTATCTACTTCCCTGGTGGAGTTGCATCGTCACTGCAGAGGCTACAGTGTCACAATTAGAGACTCACTGACTGCGACGTACTAACTTTTAAAAAAAAAAAGGAAGGTTAGTTTGTGCGAGTAGATCAGTAAACCAACTACCCTCTACCCGCCAGACAAACCGCACGGAAATAAAAACCGTCCGAACGAATCACACGGCACGCGTTGTGCGCGGCCAGGTACGAGTTTGAAAACAAACGGCAATTAGTGGTGGGGAGCGAACGCAACCGGTCGACTCGTCACGCCTGACGGAGCACGCCTTGTGGGGGAGGGGAGGGAGGCACGGTGCGCCGAGGCGAGGGCCGAGAGGGTGGCTTGTCGATCCCAACAACAGCCGGACTAGTCCCGTACAAGCGGTAGCCGCTGCACATTCAAGCACGCAGTTGCACACTCGTGATTCGCATCAGGTGTGTGTGTGTGAGAGAGAGATAGAGATAGAGAGAGGGAGAGAGAGAGAGAGAGAGAGAGAGAGAGAGGGGGGATAGAGAGACAGAGAGAGAGAGAGAGAGAGAGAGAGAGAGAGAGAGAGAGAGAGAGAGAGAGGGGGGAGTGACAGAGAGAGCGACAGAGAGGTTATTTATTGCACCAATAGTGTTTTGGTTACATCAGTTACATCAGAGAGAGAGAGAGAGACAGACAGACAGACAGACAGACAGACAGACAGACAGACAGACAGACAGACAGACAGAGGCGATAGGCCAGAGGTGACGGGGGCGGTAAATAAAATCAGCTGGAAGCAGAGAATCGCGCGAGTATCACAGGGAGTAGTTATTAGTTCGCGCGACACATTCCCCGCTAGGCTGTAACAGGTGGTAGTGGTGGAGGGGTCTGGCATGGTCGCGCGTGTGTGTGCGCTACACAAAAAGTATGAGAAATGCATGCGCGCGCGTCCCATGCAAGCGCGGCCGCCGCGTCAGCCGCGACAACGCCGGTGGCACACCGGTGTAAGCGTGCAGGATTACCCCATTACCCCCGGTACACGTTCCCTAGGGACCCTTGACCCCGGTAAACTATCCCTAGGGATGGCTTACCCCCCCCCCCCCCCCCCCCACGTGAGGGCGTGCTATATATATTTTAAGAAGGTCTGCACCAAAACTCGAAGTCAAAGCGGCCCATACGCCTCGCGGTGACATTAACTCCCATCCGCCGAGCACATAGCGTATTCGTGCGGCGATGCCCCCAATGTTTTCAAATCATCCTCCTCGGACTGGGTGGTTGATGGAGCGCTGTCTCCTACCCCCTCCCCCCCCCCCCATCCCTCCTGCCTGCTTAGCTCGCCCGTAAGTCGCCTAGGTGTTATTGCGTGTAGCCGCGTGCGTGATGTACAAACTTGCGGGGCCCGGAAAATGTTTACCCAGAGGGCTCGGGCCGGGGCCGGGCCGCTCGCTACACGGTGCAGGCTTTGGTATCCGCCCTGCCCCCGCCCGGGCCCCGACATCCCCCACTCGATCTCACCACCGGCAGCGGCTCCCGGCAGCCAAGCGGGTGACCTCCTCACGAATGCGACACAGGCTGCAGCAGGGCGGCCGAGCACGTACGCGCGCGTTTGCGTCGCGTGGAGTGCGGCGCAAGCACGGGGGGCGCCAGGCACCAGCCCAGGCACCGCCCCTCCGCTCGGCTCGGTTCTTTTCCCGATGTGACGCACGCCATGTTGACACTCTAATGGAGCCGAGTCGATTCATTCGTCACTCGGCTGATATTAGCAGTGGCACGTAATTAAGTGGTGCGCCCCAGCCACCCCAGCGGCAGGCCGGGCTGCAGCGCTGCCGCGGTGCGTGTGGGAGGGCGGGGGCGGGGGCGGGGGCGGGGGCGGGGGCGGGGGCGGGGGCGGGGGCGGGGGCGGGGGCGGGGGCGGGGGCGGGGGCGGGGGCGGGGGCGGTGGACTACCCCCGTCATGCGCTGCACCTGCAAGTGACGTGCCGTACTTGGGCTGTCACCAGTGCGTGCGGGAGGGTTGAAGGTCGCAGCGAAGGTGTGCAGGTGTGCCGCGGATGTTTTTTCCTCTTTTTTTTTCTAAGGTTCATGTGGACTCCTAGATATATACATGGAATTATGGGCGTCCGGCCGAGGCTCATGTCAGTAGTCTGCCATCGGCAGTGCCCGAACCTCCGCGGCCCCGGAGCACCGCCACGGGGGCCGACGGGGGCCTCGCGCGCCGCGCCGCTCCTCTCCTCGTTCCGAGGGAGTCAGTGGGGAAGAGGTGCGCTGATGGTCGCGTGCCGCCGGCACGTTAGCGGTCGGCCAGCACGGCCAGAGGGGCTGGGGCGGGCGGGGGCGGGCGGGGGCGGGCGGGGGCCCGCCGCCGTCACCACCACCCCCCGCACGCCTCGCACTCGCCGCGGACTGATTGTAGCAAAGCTGGCGGGAGTCTCTCGAATCTTCCTCGCGCCAGCGCCGTGGTAAACGGCGTGCCCGCGCGGCCCCCTCGCCTCGCCTCACCGCACCGGCGGCGGGCCCTCTTTGTGAGCTGCCGGCGCCTGCCTCGGCTGCTGCCCTGCCCTGCCCACCGGGCTCAGGACGTTGACCACCACCGCCCCGGCCGACACCTACCTGACGTGCACTACCCACACGTGTCACGGACGAATCACTATTCGCGGCCAGAGTGTCGATTGAATTCCTAGACTTTTACAGTGCTCACACGAGTTTTGCCGTCACGTCACAGGAATTGGCTTTCATGTTTCCCGGTCCTGCTTTCATTTCTGTTCCCCAACTTTTTGCCCCGCCGCCCACACCTGGCTACGAGCTGCCCCGGGGTGCATGCCGGGTGAGGCCGGGGCCCCCTCTCCATCTCCACGGCGCTCACTAAACGGCGCACTCAGGAGGAGCTCAGACAGGCGCCCCGCCCCTTGTTCTTTTGGTTGTGTAATAAGCATCAAGAGGTCGCGTGCGAAATTAGGCAGTGCTTCAAGCGGAGGAGGGGAAAAAAGTGCTGACTTGGCCTGGCTCAGCTCGGCCTGGGGGCCACACAGAAGTGTGAGGCAAGCCAGCCGCACGGAAAAGGAACGAAAAGAGGCGGGGGAGAAAACATCGGGACTGCGTTGGACAATCATCGCGTGCTGGTTTAACGTTTACGTTTCCATACTTGATTCCCCCCTCCCCTCCCCCCGAGTTTGTAGGGGCCGCAGGGGACGCGAATGACGGGCACTTACAAGCCGTTGATGGCGACCCATGGCAGCCCCAGCTTTCGCCAGCCCCGCTTGCAGAACTGGGCCGGGCTTGAATTGATTGCACAGCGGCTGGAAAACGAAAGTGGTACGGGGGAAGCCGGCAGCCGTCACTGGCAGGGTACGATGTCCGGGGCTGATAGAGTTTCCCGTCGCAGCTCCAAACACACCGCGTCCCCATCTCTCCGTCGGTAATTCGCGCCTTGTTTGTACGCACGCTTCATTTCCCCGCCTTTCTGCGCTCTCACCTTTGTGCTAACAAGCTGTATTTTATTGCGTTAAGCGCAGGCCGGCTGCCTCGCCGGCAGGTCTGCCAGCCGGGCCGCTCCAGCTCGGGACTCGGGGGGCGAAACTGCTTTGGCAGACTTCATACTAATACTGCCAACAGGAAGGAGGGCTCAGAGGGAAGGATTGAAATCTGCTCTGCTCCGTGTTATACCTAGGAGACCAATTTGCTGCTAAAGAGTAAACCGACCTAAATTAACTGAAAACTGTATTTTACAGGAAATAAATAAATAAAGTAATATTATAAGCCAGAGATTTAAAATATAAGCTGCGTGCACCGAACATCCGTTCGTCCTCCAGTTTTTTGTTGTTGTTTTTCCCCCCTTGATTTCCGTTTTTTTAGGAACTTCCTCGTGTTTGGAAAAGCCAAGGGAAAAGGAAAGGGAACAGCAACAGGGATAACAAAAAAAAAAAAAAAATAGTGAAGTAGCCTGGCCACTCATACAGTTCTCTCGTGTGCGCCCTTGAGCGAGCAGATCCAAGTTTTTAATAGCAAAGTCTCATAGCGGCGCGGCTGCGGCTCCCGAAAGCACAGCGGCCGTCTTGCAGCCAATTCCAAGACGTTCGCCTATTCTTGCTCCCCCAATAAGGCCCCTGCCTGCTGCTGTTGCTGTCCTGCTGAACCAAAAGTTCCGTCATCGTGCTTCGAGAGGCAGGGTGATGATGGTGGCAGTGGTGGTGATGGTGGTGGTGGTGGTGGTGGTGGTGGTGGTGGCGTCCCGACCCGGCAGCCACGCGGCAGCCGTACAACAGTGATGATGAGAGAATGCAGAGGAGCGAAAGCGCTGAAGTGGCCCGACCGGGCCCGACTCGGGGGTGCTCATTAAGCCGTTCCGATGCCGTGCAGTCGCACTCTCTCTCTCTCTCTCTCTCTCTCTCTCTCTCTCTCTCTCTCTCTCTCTCTCTCTCTCTCTCTCTCTCTCTCTCAGCGCCTGCTGCCTGATTGATTGGGATGCGCGGACCGGAAAGAAACACTCGGCCCTACCTGCCTCTTCACTGCCGGTCTCGAGCGCGCGCGCTGCGCTCTGCTTTGTTTCCAGCTCGTTATAATAATTGTCGAGAGGAAAACAATGATCCGGAGATGAGCGCGATCAGCGCGGTCACCGTCACAGAGATTCGAACAACCAACAACTCAAAAATAGAACGCTGCCGCTCTATTATTATTTCGTTCTCGCTGTGCCGTCAGGCGTGGCTTGTCCCTCACCCGTCCAAAATCTGCGCAACTTTTAGACAAATTTCGGAGGGAAGTTGCCACTACAGCGCGTAGAGACACTCTGACACCTGCCAGAGGACAGCGCGGCACCAACACGACCTGTATCACCATCAGCATCTGGTCGGAGCACATGAGCGTGAGGCAGTCCCGCGTCACAACGCTCTGCCGCACTTCATGCCCGGCCCCCGGCCCCCGGCCCCCGGCCCCCGGCCCCCGGCCCCCGGCCCCCGGCCCCCGGCCCCCGGCCCCGGCCCCCGGCCCCCGGCCCCCGGCCCCCGGCCCCCGGCCCCCGGCCCCCGCCTCCCGGCCCCCGGCCCCCGGCCCCCGGCCCCCGGCCCCCGGCCCCCGGCCCCCGGCCCCCGGCCCCCGCACTCACCCAGTGATGCGGAGTGTTCGGCAGGTGTGCGCGGGGCTGCCGGGCCTCCGGGAGGAAGCTGGTGCGCGAGGGCTGCCGAACCCGGCGGCTACAAAACCAGAGGTCCGGAACAAAAGCGCAGCGTGTCGAGCGGCGGGCGTAAGGGCGTGAGGTACGAGTAGCCCCCGCAGCCCCCGCGCGCGTTGTCAGGCGGGGCTCGTTCCGAAAGTGTGCCACGACCGCCAGCGCTCCGGCCGACATTCGTGTTGTCCGCATTGTCCGACAGAATCCGCGCAGGAACACGGACGACCCAATTTGAAGCGGGCGCCGCTTATGTGGCCACCAGCCGGCGCGCGGCGGTTCGAGTAAATTGCTCCTCGCGTTGCGGGAAAACTCTCTCTCTCTCTCTCTCTCTCTCTCTCTCTCTCTCTCTCTCTCTCTCTCTCTCTCTCTCTCTCTCTCTCTCTCTCTCTCCTCGGCACGGGAGTGGGCGCGGCGGCGGCGGCGGCAGCGCGGGCACGCAACACGGCCGAACGCTCTCATCGAAACGCTCCGAAATGTCTTTGTGGGTGAGATTGTGTTAACAACCGCAGGATTAGCAGCAATTACCCGTGGAGCTCCGCGGGGCACAGCGGGGCGCAGCGGGGCCCGGTCGCTTAGCCTGGCGACGGTCTGTAAGTGTGCCTCGCCCCGGCCGTGCCCCGGCCCGCCGGCCCGCGGTGGCGGGAGGTGGTTCTACCTACAATTACGGGCCGCCACCGGCAAGTTGGGGGATCGCTGAGTTGTGGAACTGGTAGGTCCGTCGTTGTTTGCGCTCGCTGCTGTGCCCGCCTGTGCCGCTACTTCCCCCGCGCCCCGCGGGAACGCCCCTGGGCCGGCCACGCCGGTTGGAGAGGTACGTTGCGGGCACAACAAAAAAAAAAATCTTCCTAATGCTGCTCGTGACACAAAATCTTTGTTGAAAGCAACTAACGTTTCGTTGGTTCAATCAAAAAACAGTTCCCGAGACGATATTTTAGTTTTCAGAACCGAAATCAACTAAAATATGAGTTGTGGCCACCGATATTTTTTCTCTGTGAACGTCCGGGCCTCTTGGCGGCCCCCCGTTTCGGGCCCCCCTGGGGTCCCCCGGGGCCTCGGGCCGCGCACAGCCGAGGGGCGCCGCCTGCATTGAGCGCTGGATCACGTCCCGGCCCAGCGAAATGAACGGCGCAAACAATCCAACTCGCGCTGCGACACCACGACTGGCGACGCCGCGACGCGCCTTTGGCCGCCCCGCCGCCATTCCTCACTGTCACGGAGAAACAAGTCGAGACCTCCGCCGGCTATTGTGAGGACAACAAACACTACTTCTTGTGTGTGCGGCGAGTTAGGCGGGCGCTTGTCCCGCAACTAGTGGCAAGAATACGAGATCGGGAGCGATCAGCCGCAGCAGGGCAAACAAATCGAGAGAACAATGCCGGCTTCGCTGCTGCTTTCCGAAAGAAGGAACTAGTTTGTGGAGTGTGACCCGGCGGAGAGATGTGTGCGGGAGGGCAGGGCACAGGGAAATGAAGCCCGCTCTGCTGACGGCTGCTCCCACGGCCCCCAGCGAGCCGTCGTGCCGTGCCTCGGCCCCCGGAGATGAATCTTAATTGATATAGTGGGTCGTCTTGACTCATCCATCACAATACGTCGCAGGGACCCGCGCTGGGCCGGGCGGGCAGGTGCCGCTGGAGCCGCTGGAGCCGCTGGAGACCCCCACCTGCACCGACAACGTCATTGTCGCACACAGCATCCCCGGTGTCTTATCAGATTAAAGTAAGTCGACGGCCCCAATCACGGCGCCGTGGTGCCATTCACTGCTCTCAGCCCGTCGGGCCTCAGTGTGAGTGACGGCCGGGCCTGACCTCCTGGAGTCGTCTCACTCGGCGCCCCCCCGCCGGCCCGGGACCCGCCCCTCCGCTCCGGTGTCGACTCGAGTGGTGGCAGCATTTAGCACCCCATTACGGCCACCGCCAACAACAACTCCTTTCGGCCGCGCCTTTCGCCGCCCCCTTCTCCTCCGCGGCCCTCTGCTCGGCGCCGTTGTCCCGGACCCCCACCCCCCTTCCCCCTCCGGGCCGCGCGCTCCCTGCGCCCGAAATCGGATGCGTGACAAGGAGCCACTGCCGCCGCAACGAGCCCAAGCCATTCACCACCCTTCGAGCCCCCCGCTCCGCCCCCCGGCAGTCGCTGTCCCGGCCCAACCTCCGTGCGGCGGGAGAACCCGGCCCGGTGTCAGCGCCTGCGAGGCCCCGGGTAGGCAAGCCCGCAGCGCACGGCTGTCGCTGCGTGGCCTACCCGCCGGGCTGACCGCTGCGTGCTGCACGGGCTACGCCGCTCCAGTCCGGTCCGGGCAGCGCTTCGATTGCTCTTCATTTATCTGGCCACAAGACTGATGGAGCCAAAGGCGGCGACGGGCGGCGGTGGGGTGCTGCTAGGAGGGGAACCGCCAGCCCCCAGCAGCCGTTCGTTATTTCCAGAAGGGGAAACAAGCAGCGCAGAACGCAGCGTGACAGGGTTTGCTTTCTGCCTACACGTCTCACTATACGTCCCGGCCACACGTAAGCCATAAAGCACCATTCCGGAGCACGCTAAGCGCGCCGCCACAATCACACGTGCAGCCCGCCCCCGCCCAGGCCGCCCGCACAGGCCGCACGCCCATAGGCGCAGCTCCACCGGGGCTTACGCGTGTTCCGAACGTCGGCATCCATATTTCGCATATGAACCTGTCCGTGTCCGCGCTAGGTTTCCTAATTTAATTTCTGTTTGCTAAAGCCCTGGCCGGCTGCCGGCGAAAGGCCATACCATGCATGCAGGAGGGGCCAGCCAGCAATTGAGACGTAGCACGCTGCAAGGGAAAGTGACAGTGGCGGCCCTGCGCCCTCTGCCCCCACCGAGGCCCCCGCCGCCCCCTGCGCCCTGCCCCGCTCGGTCACCACCCGGCATTTACAGGCACCATAAAATGCACAGTTGCATTTATGGATGCTATAAAAATGCCATTCCTCGCCGTGGCTATGATTTCCAGAAGTCGTGAATGAAATTGCCGGGGATTGGGCAAAAATGATCCATAAAGAATGCGCGCGGCAGGCGGGCGGGCGGGCAGAACCAGTGGCGGCCACGTGTGTGTTATTTTAAATAAGGGGATTCAGGTACAACGCTTTCCAGGCAAACGTCGCCGCCGCGGCTGACACTGATACGAAGAATAATGTGCAGTCATTCTGCTCGTTATGAATAAAAGCCCTTAATCGAGGGGGCAGCCGCACTCTCAAACTGTTCTCCAGACCCTCAGAGGCCCGCGGGTATACCGTGTTATTTATTTTCCTTTCCTATATTATTTCTTCAAAATAATGTTGAGTATTATGGCTCTCGTTGAAGTGATTTTTTTTATAACGACGATAAGATATTTATCACACTGCAAATGACACGATGATGTATTTACATATTCGCACACGTTACTGTGCCGGAAAAGTAGTGATGATTTTCCAGCATCGAATGTGTCATTACAGTATGCTCAGTGAGTATGCATGCATGAATACCGGTTAGTATACTTTTATCATCTCTCTCTGGAATCGCCTGCTCACTTCCCAAGTCGAGGCCCCCCGCTCTGCTCTGGTCTGCCGCGTGTTTCCTGATTCACATTAGGATTGGTGTATTGAATGTCAGAGCAAACACTCGCCGAGACGGCCGAAGGCGGCAGAGGCGGCAGCCACGCTCCGCCCGGCAGAGGCCGCCGCTTTGCCTCGTTTTACGGCTCAGCACTCCTGCCCCACCCCACCCCCGCCCCCACCACCGCCGCCGGCGCCGCCCCCCTTCGGTGCTTTGGCACACGTTCAACTATCGGGGTGCGTCTCGTAGCGTTATGAAGGTGCGGCGGCCCTCCGGTCCTCCGATCGCGGCCTCCTTCAGCTCAGTGGCCGTAACACTTCCTCCTCGACCCCAACATCCTCCTCCAGAGCGTTGACACGCGCCCACCACGAATTACTTTGCGTATTATCATGCGGCCCCGAATCACTGTCTGGTTTTGACCCCCCGGAAATCCGAGTAGCAGGCAGAGAGTGCGCTCCGGATTAATGTGTCTCGTAATTATTCATAGATAATGCGGCAGCAAGCTCGCCGGTGGCGCCCTCTGTGTCTCGGCGCGGTGCCCGGACGCGATGAATATCACAGCCGCATATGCAGTCCTTGGCCAAGTGGGCTCGCGAGGGCCGACTGGAGCAAAGTGCACTCGCATGGCGCGCCAAAAAGTCAGAGGGGGAGTAAGAGATAAAAAGAAAAATATTTATTACGACGTGGAAAGGAAAATATAACGCAAAGGGATGCCAGCGGAAGGGGTATTATGTCTTGATAATGCAAAAGCCAATTTGTTTGACAAATTATTATGAGACTATTAGGCGGCGATTGGCCGTACGACCACACATACGAGAGAGTCAGGGCGTGACCAATGGAGGGGGAGCGAGCGAGCGAGCGAGCGAGAGAGAGAGAGAGAAATGGAATATGGGAAACGAGGGCGTCGCTGAACTCCCCTCCCCTGCACCCCCTCCCCCTGCAGGCCGGGAGACTCTTTTATGTCTGCAATCTTCATTTGCACGACGTAAGTGGCCATTGAGTTGGATCGCTTACTGATGGAGTGGGGAGGCGGCGGAGGCGTTTTCTGGCTAGAAAAATATGCCGTGGTAATAACTATGTGTGTTGAGGGGTGCGACGGCGTCCCCCGGGGCCCCCGACGGCCCCCCTGCGGCAGCAATCAGGCCCTTGATGGATATGGTGTGGCGGCGCCAACACTTCCCGACCCTGACCGAGGACCTCATCGTCGACGGCGGAGTAGAATTAGTCATTTGGACAGTCGCCGCCGGGCCGGGGGACCCTGCAGGCGAGGCGGCGGCGGCGGGCGCCTGCGGGGTAGGCAACGCGACGGCAGCCGTGCGCGGCGGGACGGCCTACCCTCCGATCCGCAGGCGCGCACCGCTCGCGGCACCGCGGCACGCTCCCTGTCGGCCGCCACGTAATACAGTCCGCGGCCGTTTCCAAATCAGGACAGTCGTCGTCGCGTTAGTTTGCGTTTTCCTGATAGCGCCGCCGGCCCCGTCGGCCCGCCGAGCCGCGCCAGGATTACGGCGGCCCGGCCGGTCCGGTCCCCAAGGCCGCGGCGCCCGGCCGACCCCCCCGCGCCAGACCGGACGAAAGCGCAAATCGTAAGAACAAGCGATACGGCCATGCAAATGAGCGGCAGATAGAGTGAAATCATGCTTTGGACTGCGTTGTTTGAGATTGTACCGTTTTACTGCTGGCCCCGGCCGAGACCCGCGCCCACGCACGGCTCAGCGCGCCCCCGCAGCCCGCAGCCCGCAGCCAGCACCGTGTACTGTAGCTGCTGCCGCACCCAAAAGTAGTCTCAGCAGCCTCGGCACGCGTCGGCGCGCCGGAATCAGAGCCAGTGTCAGCATCGTAATGGCATCGACACACACACACACACACACACACACACACACACACACACACACACACACACACACACGCACAAACAACACGCGGCCAGCGTCAGCAGCACGGAAACAGAGACCGCCGAGGCCCGCAGAGGCCCGCCGCCAACCTCCTCCAACCCTAACTATAGCTTCGACAAGACAAGCACAGCCACTCCCACTTCCGTACTTTAATCTGCAATCATGTTCTTCTCTCAAGGCGCCCGCCGCTCCTCCGCCCTCCTCTCTCTCTCTCTCTCTCTCTCTCTCTCTCTCTCTCTCTCTCTCTCTCTCTCTCTCTCTCTCTCTCTCTCTCTCTCTCTCTCTCTCTCTCTCTCTCTCTCTCTCTCTCATTTCCTATTCCTCTCCCCCGCACCTGCTGCCGCTTTGTTTGTGAAACGCCTCTCGATTCACCATACCATACATCTCTGCTTTAGCAAAGCAATGGGCGAACTTGGCATTGATTTTTACAATCTCTGAAATTAAATCGAATTCTTGCCCAAGACAATAACGCAGCAGAGCTGGGGGGAAACGGTGGCAATTAACGGTGATCCGAGGCAGTGACAACGAGGCGTGCACGCTCACACGCACGCTCGCACGCGCACGCATGACACGCTCGTGCCGCGTGCTGACGGACGGCCACCCTATCACGCTGCACCCCTATTCGCCGCCAATTTGTTTTGTACGACACCACGACGCGCGTGGTGGCGCGAAAATAAGGAACCGCACGAGGTCCTGTTCAGATTGCCGCGCCCTGGCGGGATCCTGGTGGGGTTCTGGCGGGGTCCTGGTGGGGTCCTGGCGGGGTCCTGGCGGGGTCCTGGTGGGGTCCTGGTGCAGTCCTGGCGGGGGCCATAACTCTGGCCGGCCCTCTGTATTGTTGGTGGTCGCACGCCACGCATGCAAACAAATGGAAGCGGGAGGGGGAGGGTGCGGCTGGGCGCCGGGCCGCACTGCGCTCACGACGCTACTGACGCTCTCATATCCTCCGAAGGTGTTTCACATATGACCAAAATAATAACATCAATTGTTCAGAATCAAGATCGTGTTCTTGACAAATTTGACTTTACTTTAGTTCCGCCAAAGATACACATGCCAGGCAAGAAATTTTTCATACAAAACATTCAGTGAAATGTTGAAACAAAAAAATATGGTTTGACTTGGAAGGTTCGCAAACTGTCACGAAAATTCTCGGTCAAATTGTATACCCGTGTAAAAAATATTTATTCCGAAACTGAGCCGAAGTCAGCCGGAATGAGCCCGAAGCTCCTCGGACTGTTCCTTAAGATGTCCGTTTGCTGTTCGGACTCTCCGATATGAGACCGAGTCTCGGACCGAGTCGGAACTCGGGCAGTCCGGTATCATTCCAGAATTCCGGGCATATCCGAAACAAGTCCGTCCTTTGCGGACTAATCCGTTATCGGCCCGAGCACTCGGACTCTTTTCGGACTTCTCCGTATTTCACGCCGCGTTTTTGTGGACTTAGAAAATTTTCACTCCTGGCATGGAAACTCATGGAGGACAGGCGTGAATTTTAACTAAGATTTGTGTTTGAGAATAGTAAAAAGGAATGGCCTCAAGTGTAACTAGCAACCCTATCTCATACAGTAAAACTTTGTGTACAAAAAGTAATCGACATTTCGTCGAACTGTGCGTTTTTTGTTTCCACTGGTCTCACGGTTTTTAAGTTTTGAAAATGAAATAGTATTTCCATCAAAAATTGCATAACATCACTGTGTGTAGTGGATGCAACGCTCGGCACAGCGTCGAAAACCGCACAGAGATCCGCCCATTACTTTGCCTTCTACGGGCGAAGAAGCGCGGCTCGGTCGACTCTAAAGCAGTAGCCAGCTCGGGGCAGTCCTCCACAGATGTCCGGGTAGCACAGTGAGCAAAGGCGACAGCTGAGAAGAGAAGGCACGCTGGTTCGAGTTCGCTTGGACTCGTTTTTTCTTTTCGGTCGCGTCAACCGGGCTAGTCCGAAAACAGTACCGGACTTGTCCGACTAGAGATAATTCGGACTTTCCGTAACCTTGCCAGAATTACGACATTTCGGTACTTTTGTGGAATGGGTCCGTCGGGCTCCATTCGGACCATTCCTAGCGTCGGACTCAGATCGGAACCTCACATTTTTAAACGGGTACTCTCCTCAAAATTGACATCTCTAGATATTTGTCTCTGTAAACTGAAATAATGAGGCACAAACAAGAAAAAATAAATTTTGCCTGGTTTTTTTTTTGTAATTTTTTATTTCGTTGCACAAAAGCTGTGACAGGTCCGGCTGACCGCCAGATCCAATAGATTGCCGCGCCGCTGTCGTCCCGTCGGTGAGTCTCTCTGCTGTTCGCTCCCCTCCTCGCGGCTGACCGGGGCTTCTTCTGGATCAACTCCGACCCCCCCCCCCCCCCCCCCCCCGGCCGCACCGCACTAGCCTGCGCTGCGGCGCGGCGCGGGGCGGGCAGGCCGAAGCTGTGCCGGCACGAACCCCTCGCCGGCCGCAGCGTGGGGCCTCGGCCGCGGGGCTGCCGGCCGCCATTTCGACAAGGAATTAGACTGAAGGAAGTGAGGACGCGGCACGATGAGGTTTATTTAGTGAGCGCTTCCGACCGAAGCCGAAGGGTCAGAGGGGGCTGCATCAGCCGGCCTGGCCTCCGGTCAGCACCGCACACATCGGGGGAGTGAGGACGGACGGGCCGGGACGGGCCGCAGCCGACTGCTTTACGACATGATCCAAAGCCGGGAGCGGGGAGCTGGGCCAGCGAGGGGAGCCCCGGCCCCCAGCCCCGCCAGCCCCGCCGGCCCCGCGAATGTGAACTTTGCTCCGTCCCTTACGGCGTGTAGCCGGCTATAAAGGATCGGCCGGGCGCGGCGGTGCGTGGCCGGGCGGCGGAGCGGGCGGAGCGGGCGGAGCGCGGCGCGGAGAGGCGGACCTGTTACTCGGCGGCCGCGGCCCCCCGATGACCCTCCCACGAGGACTTTGACGGCCTGGGACGGACTCGGGTGCGCGACGCGGAGAACGCGTACAAGTGCCCCCCGCCGCCGCCGCGCCGCTGCCTCAAAGGCTTTCTCCTTGAGGGACTGGCGCGCGGCTCAACGGTATGCCGACGTTTTCCGCGCGCTGGGAACGCGCCGCTGACGTGAGGGCTGGGCTGCATCACAATGGCTGCTAGTGCCGACATCGTTAGCAGTGCGGCCGGGGCGTCGGCCGGCCGGCCGAGTGAGTGCTGCGCTCCCCCATGTTGGTCACAAAGTCAGCCAGACTGGCGGAGCGTGACCGCTTGAATCGGTTCGGCTCGCTGCGGACCGCCCGGCAGCGCGCTGGCAGGCCACCGGCCCTCACCACCGCGGAGCTCTTTAATAAGCAAGCCTTCTCCGCTGGGACGCGGTCCGCCCCCAAGGGGTCCTCAGGGTCCGGCGCGCACGAGTGCTGCCACCGACAAGCAGGGCGTCGTCGTCCTAACCCAATGACCACAGCGCGACACGGCTTGTAGAGCAGGACAAGAAAAGCGGAATCTACAGGAAAGCTAACCTCACGAAAAAAAAAAACAGATTTGTTGGCAAAAGTTGATTTTCAGACGAACTGTGTTTTTTTTTTTCGGAAAACTAAAATTTTGTTGGGGGAACAAAATTTTAGTTGCACCAACGAAACGTAAGTTGCTCCAACAAAGAGGTACAACACTTTTTTTGTGCCTCCAACAAAATTTTAGTTCCACCCCAAAAATTTACTGCTTCTCTGAAAATCAACTTAAAAATTAGTTGCGACCACTCATCTTTTTTCTCTGTGCTCATCTACCGATGCCCAGTTCAGTCACCTCGTTCTCCCGTCGTCATAGTTAGTAGTGATTGGAGTGCCGACCAAGTACAACTCGAAAGCAGTTACGACCATCATTGGCTGTGATGTTGTCAGGACGGCCCGCCCTCGGCGAGGACTTTTGCAACAAGGAGGGTCGGCGGCCGCGTAAGAAGCCGCACCCGCAAATAAGGGATGCAAAAGGAGCGGGAGGGAGGGAGAACGAGCGAGAGAGGGAGAGAGAGAGAGAGAGAGAGAGAGAGAGAGAGAGAGAGAGAGAGAGAGAGAGAGAGAGAGAGAGAGAGAGAGAGAGAGAGAGAAGAGGGGCTGCTGGAGAAGGAGTGCGCCTGGAGTGCGCGCAAGGCAGAGAATACACAGGAAAAAAAAATAAGAATCGGAAAAAACGGGGGGAGGGAGGAAAGGAGGGAGGTGGTTGACGGAGATAACAATTTGAGATGTCGTTGGGGGACGAGGGGGTAAGTTTGGAGAGGATCAGACGAGGAGAGGGCGCATCGTTGCCGCAAAGTGGAGCTGGAGAGAGAGTGAGAAGGGGGATCGGAAGGTGGCTGCGGACTTGAATGAGCACAGATGACATCCCACGGGGAGGTACCCCCCGCAGAGAGATGGGTCCCACCAGACAGTGCGCGGCCCCCACCGCACGGATATGTCCTCGTCAGAGAGGACACCGGTCTTACACGAAATCACCCTCATTCACACCGAGGCGCGCGCTCACTCGGAAAGAGAGAGCGAGAGAGAGAGAGGAGAGAGGGGGGGGACAGAGGCAGAGAATGGTAGCCTCATCACCGGCATTGACAGGTCCGCGCCACATCGGCTAAGTAATCCCGGAGACCTTTTCAACGACGACTCAATTCGCGCAGCCGGGCGGCGGCCGGCACTCATTCGAGCGGTCATTGACAGCAGAGCGGAGCAGAGTGTGGATAGCAGGGCGCCTAATAAAGCAGCACGTCCACGCTGTGACAGTGACTACATCACACACACACACACACACACACACACACACACACACACACACACGGCGAGTGGAGCTTTTAGACCGCTACCTCTCTCTCCTCCTTTCACTCAACCCCATCCCCTCCCTCCCTCTCTCTCTCTCTCTCTCTCTCTCTCTCTCTCTCTCTCTCTCTCTCTCTCTCTCTCTCTCTCTCTCTCTCTCTCTCTCTCTCTCTCTCTCTCTCTCTCTCTCTCTCTCTCTCTCTCCCTCTCTCTCTCTCTCTCTGTCCGCCCCGCATCGGACACGCCGGCCTCTCCTCGCGACCCGCCGCCGTCCGGCCCGGCGCAAAGCACATCCATATTTTATTTGGCAGTCCAAAGCTTGGCCTGGAATATCCGTTAATTTCAGGTCCCCGGAGTTCATTTTTATCCAAACGTTTTATACGCGCAACTGCGGGGGCCATTTGGGTGCTGCAGAGGCTGGTGCTCTGGCGGGGACCGGCTTGCGGCTTGCGGTGCGGCAAATGCCGAGGCAAATGCCCGTCCCGCCGGCCCCGGCCGTGGCCCCGGCCGTGGCCCCGGCCTGCCCTCCGCAGCTCCCGGGCCATATAGCGCCCCTTTTGTGGGTCACTGAGCGAGCGTGTAATGAAAATGGTGGGCGGATGGAAAAGAGCACAGCGGGCGATGCGGCGCTGTGTCCGGCCGTGCGAAGGACACGGCCGTGGCAAGGTCACAAGATGACAGCGGCAGATCCCGCTCCATCAATCATCACGCGTTATTCGCAAAAATTTCAAAATTTCATATGGTTTCTCAACAGAAAATGAAAGGCACGAAATTTTGACCTTTGGGTCAAGTGAAATTCGTCAGTGGAGCCACTGCATGCGGCCCATTAGAAATTTCCATTTAAAAACTCGCATTCGAATTTTTCGCACTTAATTGGTTGGGTCGCAGAGTCTTCTTTCTCACTTTGGCACTCTGCGTCCCCTGCCGCTGCAGAGCAGAGGTCTCTGCGGGGGCCGCTCCGCTAACCGAACGGACCACGTGCCCGTCAGCCGATGAGAGCCAACGCTATAGATGATTCATTCGCGCTCCAGACGGCGGCAACACTGCCGAGGCCGCGGAGGGGGGGGGGGGGGGAGGAGGTCGCGGGTCACCGCATCGCCGCACCGCGTCCCCCGCGCCGTGATTAGCAAGGCAAAGTCAGCCGCGAACGTGCGAAACAGGGAAGGAAAGAATCAGGGCGACGCAGAGAAAACGCGCGCTGAAGGAAGGGGATGGAAATAAGCGTGAGGGCCGGGGCGGGGGCGGCACGGAGGGGGGGGGGGTGAAATTGCCCCCCTAATACTCCTCGCCGTCGCACAAACAAGTGGCCCGCCCGAGCGCGCGCGCACTGCCCCCCTCTCCCTTTTCGGTTCACCTCCCCCTCCTCCCCCGCTGCCGCCGCTGGCCGGGCCGGGGGGCTGACCGAGTCTCCAGCCCCGCTCCGCGTACGGGAAGGGACGCCCCCCGGCCCCCACCCCCGCCCCCACCCCCCGGGGGCCCCCTCCCGCAGGCAGCAGTCGGCACGGTCTCGGAGTCGAGTCGGGCGGGGCGCTAGTCGAGCAGCCCGCCTGCTTGCGGACCGGACCGACTCTAAACTAAGGGTCAATTAGCGTGCAGAATGACGGGGATCGCCATTCGCCGTTTCGCCATGCCGATTTCGCCGCAGCGCGCGCGGTCCTCCAGCTCATAATTACGCAGAGAGCGCGCGCTCTGTGCCGCGCCGTGCCGCGCCGCGCCGTGCCGCAGAAAGCGTGCCGAGATAGCCGACCGCACCGCCAATGTTGTAGTGCCCATTAATGGTTCAGTTTTATACACAAGGGCGTGCCAGCCAGACGACGACCCGGCCGGGGACCTGGGAGGGTTGAGAGGGGGTTGGGGGAGGGGGAGGGGGGGGGAGCCTCCCCCCCGCCAGCCCCAACAGCAACAACAAGCCGCAATGCAAGCCCTGCCCTCGCAAGCCGTCCGTTTTGGATTAGGCTAATACAGGCGCGTTAATATTCTAAAGTGACTCGGATGCTGCTGCTCATCTCGACCGCACGGCCGCCCCGCCCCGCCCCACCGCCGCCGCCGGATTGACCTGCGCGCCCTGCCACCCCCCAAGGGGCCCAGGGGCGGCCAGAGGCGGCCAGAGGCGGCCAGAGGCCGGCCGGCCAGGGATGTATGCAAACAGCGCGGCGGGGGAGGGGAAAAAAGTTTCGGGAGGCGGAGACGATTATTGCGCTCATCCAGAGCCCCCTAATGCCATGACATATTCGAGAGCTCCGGCAGCCGGCCCGGCGGGGATGTTTGGCCGCCCCGGGGGAGATTTGGAGGGGCCATTAAACGACGCTTTCCACATTGCGTATACGTAGTCGTCAGGATAAACAAAATAAATTAATAAGTGGTGCGCTGGCCCCACACCCCGCAGGCAAAAAAAAATAATACCGAAACAACAAAAACGAAATAATAGTATTAATAATAGGAGGGGGATAACGATGATATAGAAAGGAGGAGCAAGGCGAATTAAAATAGAAAACCGTGAGCAGACCTGCCAGATCCCCCCGTTGCGCCCTTTTTTATTCACTCTATCCTCCCACCCAACAGTTTTTGGGTCCCTGAGATACGATTTTAGAGCGCGTAATGACCACCAGACCTGACCAGCCTGCGGGGTCTGCGGGGCCTGCGGGCCACCAAAGTGGGTTATTAAAATCCAACAAGTCCGCGCAAACTGCTTGCAGAGACTCCTTGCGTTTACGAGAAAACGAGGTGGTATGGTGGCCGGCTGGAACGTCCTGTTGAGGGAAACCGCCGAAAGAGAATCGGAATAAGCGATTTCGCATATCTTCCCCCATTGATGGACGCACGTGCTCTAGCTTACTTATGTTGATGAAGAAAACTGTGAAAACATAACCCGAGCGAGTAGGGAAAAAATAACAACAAAAAGAAATTCCCACTCGGGCTCTTAAAGTGTATGAGTCGCGTCACGTGACGAATAAGGCTGCTGGCGCTGAGGCCCTGGCGAGTCCTGCGCGCTCCGTGCGGGGCAACACGGGGAAGGCAAGTTGGGCGTGCGAGGGAGGAGAGGAGACGCTGGCCAGTCAAGGCGAGCCTTCGCAACACTAAATGATCCATGGTGCATCCCCTGGGGCCGTCCGCTCCGCGGCCCCGGCCTCGGACGGCGTGCGATGCACACACCGCGCCCAGCACGGTCCGGGAGGCTAGCACGTACCGAAAATATCACAATATGCCCGCGCTCTCAGGAGAAAAATATCAAATGAACCGAAAACACCAAAACGAAAATTTTCGCAGTTTGATATTCAACTCAAAAGGCCCCAGTTTTGACCCATAAAATTTAGTAGGACAGCGTTCAAATTCTATCTGTCGTTTTGATCATCTTCGTCGATTTCATTTTTCTGGCAGTGGCGTACCCGAGGGCTCACTGCTAAGCTGGCAGCGCCAAAACTCTCCCCGCCTTCTTAAAACGCGCACACTCCATGCGGACCATTTCATAGCTAAAAACAAAAAAAAAAAAACGATAAAAAACGCCATCACTTAAAAGCATTTAGCCTCGTTTCATCGATACCCTTCCGCGCTCATCACGGTCGTGTATTAATCGATGGAAACGAGATTCAGCGCTGCCAACCTGTGCGCGGCGCCTGGCCCTGTCTCCCGCACACCCCCGGGCGGCGCCCCGTGCCCAGCGCCCACAGGGGCACGCAGATTACGCCACAATATAAAGCTGCTTTTTTTCTCCGTGCAGGCGTGCGCGCGCGTGCGCGGCCGTGTGCGCGCGTGCGTGCTGAATGGAGTGGCTGCATCGCGTGCGCCGCCCGGCGGCCCGCTGGACACACACATATATTCTTTTATCTCATTTTTGTTCCCTTAAAAAGATGTGTTGCGAGCTGACCGGGAAGTGGCGGCGGTTATCTTTTATGCGTTGTCTCCCCCTACACGGGCTCCTAATCTCCGTTTTTACAAAGGGCGAGATTTTATTATGTGGAGAGAGATGAAAGAGAGATGCGGAAGAGAATGCGAGGAGAAGGAGGAGGTGGAGGAGGTAGCAGGTATGTGCGAATATGAAGAGGGGTCGATGTACCCTGGCGGTGCTGGCCTCCCGCCGAGAGTATCGTCGGAACGTAGAACTCCTTGTCAATGTGGAGTCCTGGACCTCATCAAGCTGATCCGCTTAGCCATGATGATGTACCTTAACAAAACCAACCTTGCACTGATAACGCTGTGAGACACGTTAGCCGTCCCTGCGGACTCCCGGGCAGATGCGTGCGGGCCCCGGCTTCCCGGCTCTCCGCCGTGCCGAGGCCTCGAGGAAGGCGGCGGTAAGGCGGAGATTAATTGACTGATGATGCCCATAATCCGATCTCGTTGTGTCGCCGGTGCCGCCCCACCGGCCGAGCTGCGATAGCCAGCCAAGGGCCGAGGGCAGCCGAAGGCAGCCGAAGGCGGAGGCCAGCTCCCCTCCTGTTCCCTCGGACAGAGGTCCCACGCCTCCGGCCAGAGCCGAGCCGGCCTCCACCGCCCTGCCCGACCCGGCCGGCCCCTCACCCTGCCCATACGATGGGGCCCTGGGGCGAGCCCACACCCCTGCCCCACCCCCGCCCCCGCCCACCCTGCCTGCCGCCCGTCCGTTCAGCTCTCACACCGTCCCGCCTCCAATCCGCGGGCTCACGGGGGCTGTACTGACTTCCGTATGCGTCGGAGGTCATGTCCCGGGAGGCTGCCAAGCGTCAGGGGCGGCAGCGGCAGCAGAGGGCACCGCGGCACCGCAGCCCGCACCGCCGCAGAGCATCCTGGCGGCTCCCCGGCGCCCCGCAGCGCAGGCCAGATGTGGGCCTACTTCACCTGGCTTTCACGCGTGACAGCAGCCACAGGTGGCGTCGCGTACAACCCAGCCGTGGACGAGTTGTCCAGGAGTACATATGTATCCGCCGGAGCCAGTTCTCTTTGCCGCCCAGATTCACTTTGACTGACGCGCGCCGCGCTGTATACTGTTCACGCCGTCACAATGGTGTTCGGGAAGCAGGGCCGGGAGGGACCCCTCAGGGCGGTCCGGGTTAGCTCGGAAGACAGCGTTTGCGTAACCCGGGCCGGGCCGGCGGGGCGCCGCGCCGGGGTGCAAGGGTACGGAGCGACCCCTGCCCTCCCCGCTCCCCGCTGCTTCCCAGGAGGGGACGGGCCGTGCCCCGCTGGCAGATCAGGGAAGATCAGGACTCTGTGCACAGCACGGGCCGGCACAGGCCCTACAAGCCATGAATAAACCAAACACCGAGGCCCCGCCGGCCCCCGCCGGCGCGGCGTGGGGCGAGAATAGCAAGGGTCTGACTTGTCCAAACACCGCCGGCGAGCCGAGCGCCGGCCGCCCAAAAGCCTGTCGCCGCAATAAGACGCGCCGCCCTCCTCGTGCGAGGAGAAAAATTCAAGTGCAGCGGCCGCGGAGGATAACGGCGACATAAGTCGGCGGGCCGGCGGGCCGGCGGGCCCAGCGGGGTGACAAGCCGGGGCCACGCCCCCAGTGCCGTGACAGTGTTCGAGGTGCGGCGCGGCCAAAAGCGACACGGACTGAATGGGATGAGGTGGCGGTGCGGCGCGGCACGGCGCGACGCAGCGAGGGAGAAGGAGGGAAAACAATGCGTCCGAACACTACTCGCTCCGTCTCCCTCCCTCTCGGTCGCGACCGCGGGGCCCGCCGACGCGCTCTCTCAGATTGCCGCCCTGGCTGGGGCCGGGGGGGAACCTTAGGGGGTCCAGACGCATCGTTTCGTCTCGTCATGTTGGCGTTTGGATGAGCTGGCCGGGAGGGCCGGGCCATGGCGGTCGGGATATGGGGGCAGTGCAGGCAGCGCCGGGGCAGCGCCGGTCCACGGGGAGGAGGCTTTGATTTAGGGCGGATAGAGTGCTCAGCAAAGGCGGAGGATCAAAAAGCATTCAACCGCAAACGAAAACAAGGAGAGTGGTGTGGTGGGGTGTTGAGGTCGCCCAAAGCCGGCGTGGCCGGGATGCGCACGGCCGGGGGCCGGGCGTGGCATGCCCTGGGCTGGGCCCGCCTGGCCCGCAGGCGTGTCGGGCCTCCAGATCAGATACGCCGCGTTCGTCTCTCGTTCGCTCCTCTCATTTCTGCTCCCATACAGCGCCGGCCCCGGCGGTCGGCCGCCCCGCCCCGCAGCCACAGTAGTTGGCTTTCTGCCCCGCCGCCTCTTTCCCGGGGACACTTTATGGGGGTATTTTCAGGCCCGTTATTGTGACTGATCCTACATGGTTTATTCCACGAGGGGAACAGCTGTTACGGCAGCCGATAACCCCGGGGGCGCCGCTGGGGCCGCGGGGGCGCGAGGGTGTCCGCTGGTTTGCGTGGTTTGGTCGAGCTGGGCAAGAACAGGACTTGCGTTTCTTTTTCTTCTGTTTAATGTGATAGATAGTGAGCTGCTAGTCGGTGGACTCCCCAACGAGCTGTGCGCGCTGTGTTAGCAGAGGGAGGCAGACGCTTTGCCCCGCCCCCCTCGGTCCTCGGCCCGTGTGACAGCTGGCGATGATGTAATGTGTGTTTGCCGGACAGCAAGCAGCCCTTCTGTCTGCACTCGCTGCCGTCCCGTCCCGTCCTACCCCGCGTGTCTGCCCCGCCGCCGCAGTAGCCGCCGCGGGCTGGGGGCGGCCGGGGGCGGGCGGGGGCGGCTGGGTGCGGCCGGGGGCGGCCGGGGGCGGCCGGGTGCGGCTGGGTGCGGCCGGGGGCGGCACTGCCACCATTATTGATTGACGACGGGGGCGTCCGGGGCCGGCCGGGACGCGCCGTCGTGTCAGGCGGGGAAATCACGGCACATTCAAGTGGGGAAGCGATGTGCATCAGCCATCAACACCGCCAGTACCCGCCGGAGCTCACAGCTCTGCAGGGGGCCGTTCACAGACTATGTCACAATTATAGGGTCCAAAAGTGTGACAGCCCCGTCTTCAATGCATGGGATGGTTAGGTTAGCCCCGTGACAATAAGAGGGGAGGGGAGAAAATATGTGCGCCAAAATAGTGTGACGTAATATATGAACAGCCCTGGTTGTAGGGCTGTGCGGTTACAGGAATTGTATCTGGTCATTCGGTTATTGGAATAACCGGTTTTTCGGATAGTTAGTCAATTAATCGATTAACCGGAAAATCACTATTAAACTGGGCAACTATTACTTTATTAGCCGGTTATTCCTAAAAACCGTTCAGTTAATCGTCAATATTCGTTAGTTAACCGTCAATAACCAGTTCCTCGATGAATCGGTTATTTTTTAAATCAGTAACTACCCTAGTGAATGCAATAACCGATGCAGAAAATGCAGAAAATGCAGAAACCGGTAACTAGTTAATCGGTGAACCGCATAGCCCTACCTTGCTGCACCGACGTATCGAAGCGCGCGTTCGCCAGGACTTGGCGGAAGCCGATAAACTATTATTCAGTTGCAGAGCAGCAGCGGGCGGCAGACGACAGAGCGCTGCACGCCTGCATTAGTCACCGGGTACCCGGCGGCCTTCAACTCGCGCTGCCTCGGCCGAAGGATAAAAACGTAAACCTACTAGCGCGCTCGCAATGACTTATTCCGGAATGCGAGCCGGTCACTCTTTCCGTTCATTGGTCGACTATTATACACGTCACGACCGCTATATCGATACGAGCGCTAACCTTGTTTGGCCAGAACGGTACCGCTGGGTAGGCAAAACTGTGACTGACATGCTGACGTCCCCGACCCATATTTTCCACATACATGAAAACGTAATTGTTTCATTGCCAAAAGCATTCCGCGGTGGGATGCTTAATGTGGGCGCTATCTACCGCACGGGACGCGTGACTATCGATTGCGGCGCCAGGCGTGCGCCCGGGATAATGCGGCATATATCGCAGCCAGGTGCTCGGCAATTAAGAGCGACCCGGGACATATCTTCAGAATTTACGGTAAGGGACCAAGGAGGAGAGGGAGAGAGTGAGAGAGAGAGAGTGAGAGAGAGAGAGAGAGAGAGAGGGGGGGGGGATGGGGGGCCACGCCTCGCTGAGCCCAGCCCCTTGGGGCGCATGCGTGCACCGTATAGCTCGGACACACATAATCGTCAGTGCCCCGGGCTAGCCTAAGCCTATAGCTGCCCGCGGCTGGGACGACAACCGGCCGTGTGTCCGTCAACAACGATAGTCTCTGCATAGTAGTTGTGTGGGAGCGACCCCCCGCGGGGCACTGGCGCCTCATTGAGCCCGGCACGCCCACCCGCGCGCGGGGCCCTGCTGCCTGTCACGGCGCGGCAAACGCACGCCGAACGCGCTCGTCTGAAGAGAAAACCTTTTCCGCCCCCATGTTTTTCTGCTCATTTATTCACACGGGCCGCCCCGCAGAAAAAAATGAAAAAAAAAAAAAAAAAAAATTCTAGTGGTCATCCGCTCTGACCGGAGGCAAACGCGTTAACCCTGCTCAGCAAGCTGACCGGCCAGCCGCAAGGTCGCCCGGTCCCCGTCGCTCTCCACGCCCGGAGGGTCCAGGAGGACCAGAGGGTCCACGAGGCGACCAGAGGGCGACCAGCGGGCCGGCCAGCGCCCGGGCTCCAACGCGCCCTAACCAGCCAGCCACCCAGCCCATCATCGCAGGAGGCTGGACCAGGAACAAACCGAGACTTAATTTCCTGCGTACACGCGCTCACCGCCCGGATTTTTTTTTGTTGCCTCTGGTCGGTCGAGGTCGTTAAAGTAGATGGTCAAACCGAGTCAGTCCAGCTTTTATGAGGGGGCTCCGGTGGCGGTGCTGCGGCCCCGCGATCCTGATTCCGACATTGAACTTGGCTTCTCTCTCTCTCACTCTCCCTGGCGAAGTGCAGCCAGGGGCGGCAGCCAGCACGGCTGATATCGGTGTCCTCTCCAGCTCGGCCAGGGCCCAGAGGGGCCCAGGGGCCTGGGCTCGCCAGCAGCACTTCCGACCCCCGACTCGGTTCGGCTGGAGGAGCGTCGTGGAAGGGTTTCGGGAGGGGTTGGAGCAGGGACTCTGGAGAAGCCTGTGCCCTCCCCTGTGGCCAACTACTTGTGGGGTGCCGCATCGCCTCCAGACGGTGGGGGCGGACGGGAGGGGGAGGCGGGTGATACGGGCCTATGTCACCTTATCACGGGGAGGTGCGGGGGCGGGGCGGGGCCGGACGAGGCACGGTCCGGATTAGGGTGATGGGCATTCACGCAGTTACAGCGATGCGAGAGCCGACACGGCAGCGGCGGTGTAGTCATCAGCCACAATTCACTGCCAGATAAATAACACCGACACAGGAAATAGCTTAATTTTGGTCCGGTTTCCTGTTTTCTATACACTGAAAGTTGGTAAAATAAACGACCGATTTTTTTTTTAATTGTTTAAATACATACGCAACGCACAGCGCAGCCTGGCACGCTTGCACCTACCTATCCTCACCACGGTCGAACAAAGAAAACGGGCAGCAAACAACGACCCAGGTTTTGGCAGGCTTTGGCTGCTATGTTGAAGCGCCCAGCAAGTGCAACCCCCCTCCCCCTCCTCCGCCGCAGCACACACACACATACACACACACACACACACACACACATTGGGAGGTCGCATTGCGGCTCTCTTATCTCCCTCTCAAATTTAATCGCATCGCGGGGCAAACATCATAGTCACGTCCTGCTGCGATATCATATGGGGGAGACTGGTGCTGGGCTCCGGGCCGTGGTCATGACGGGCAGGCGGGGCAGGCGGGGCAGGCGGGGCAGGCGTGCCGAGCGTCACATGTCCGGAGGCCGCAGCCAGCTGGAAAATCGGCACGGCCCACGGACTGCTATACGGCGCGGGTCGGATCACAACTATGCTGGCTGGTAGTGGTGCTTCAATTAAAAAAAAAAAAAAACTTCAAAGGCGTTTTATTTTTTCAATTTCTTAAAAAAAAAAATCCTATTGTAATTTTAAAAAGGCAGTCTACCGGCCAAACTTTCAAGGGTTCTATCAGTACCAAATTCCATGCTTATCAGCGAGCACACACTTTTATTTTCTCTGGTTCGCACTCACCGGGGTGCATTGAAACACACACATACACACAGGCCACGTGTACCGCCTCCCGACTTCCGCGCGCGGAGGGGCCGTCGCCGCCTTCTTTGCGAAGACATCAAACAGACGCGGAGCGCGCGCGTGCGGGGCGCGGAGCGGCGGAGCGACGAGCCGTTCAATTTGTATCCAGTTAGATCCAAAGCCAAGGCCGCGCGGGCAAGAAGTGTGCCGGCGAGGACTCATCGCATGCGCCCCGTGCTTCTCAAGACGAGGGGCCGAGGGGGAGTGGAGAGGAAGCAGCGCGGCTGCCCGTGCCGTGCCGGGCGGAGGCCAGGAGGGCAGGCCAGGGCGCCAGGGCTTCGGCCGCCTCCGACCGGATGAGAGCACTTCGGTCTGATTTGCAGCGCTCGTAGCTTCTTATGACGGTCCGCGCGGAGCTCGGGGGGGCTGGGCCGGGGCTGGGCCGGGGCTGGGCCGGGGCTGGGCCGGGGCTGGGCCGGGGCTGGGCCGGGGCTGGGCCGGGGCTGGGCCGGGGCTGGGCCGGGGCTGGGCCGGGGCTGGGCCGGGGCTGCCGGCCGGGGCTGCCGGCCAGGCGCTCTTCTCTCACCCTGTCCGGCCCGGCCAGCATATCCAATCACACACATCCGATCCCATCCCTAGAGGTTTTCGTCCACACCTCCCACTAGGGCCCTCTCGTTATCCCCGCGGCCGCACCGCCCTCTACCATCCCTGCCTCTCTCCTCCCACAGCACCGCCACGCAAACAGCCGCCGACGGGGCGGCACGGGGCGGCCGCCACAGTCCGCACCACCTCCGCCGTCACAGCCAGTCCGGCTCGTACGGCTTCTCCCCGCGCGGCCGGCCGGGCCACAAAGGGACACGTCATTTCTGGCAACCAGGAAGGAAGACAGTGAAGAACCACTGCCGGAATGAAGGAGTCGGGATATCGACCATCTTTCGGCCGATTCGGGGCGCGCAAGGTTGGCCTGAACAATCATCAGTTGTTTTGAAATTCGTCCAAATTACCGCTGACTTCTCGTAAGAAAAGGTCGTTTTTAGAAACTCAGCGCGCAGCTGAGGGTCTCAAACGGGTCTCAAACCATGACTCGTTTCAGCCCTCAAAGGCGCTACGTTGGTGTCGCGAGCGGCCTGCGGTCGCCGCAGTGCACCCTCGCTGCCCGTTTCGCTTCCAGCCCGACACCGACACGGTGCGCATTCCGGATGGAAGTAGGCCAGGGACGCTAATGATGATCACGGCGTGTGCCGGGCGTGTGCCAGGCGTGTGCCGGGCAGTGGTGCCGGCCGGGGCGTCGCGTGCCTGCCCGCCACACCTGGGCGAGACGCTACTCTGGGTGCTGGGCCACCCGAACTCCAGCGTCAAGCTCTCCCTCCGAGTGAACGGGTTACGTAGGGTTACGCGAGGAACGGCCGGCCGCCCGTGTCTGCAGTGGACACCGACACACACACACACACACACACACACACACACACACACGCACACATATGCGTCCTTCTTTGTCGTGTTGCTTTGTCCGCCCGGTGACGAGTGAAGCTAGAGAAAAGGGGAGAGGCCGGTGTACACAACACGGCCGCCGCACCTCCACCACCCTCCCAGCCCGGCCCGGCCCGGCCCCGCCCCACACGGGGCCCACTGGCCTGGTTTAATGAATCGCCCTGCGTCGCCAATGGCCGCGTGCCGCCTGCCTTCCCCTGCTCCCAGCGGGCCCCCCCCCCCCTCCGCCTCCCCCTACTCCTCTCTCCCGACGCCACGCACCGTAGTAAAGTGGGCTTAGCGGTGCGCGCGGCTTTAAATGACTTAAGGGGGTAAATATCACGGCGACACCACGGCTCGCACTGCCGGCACACGGGAGAGAGAGAGAGAGAGAGAGAGAGAGAGAGAGAGAGAGAGAGAGAGAGAGAGAGAGAGAGAGAGAGAGAGAGACACAGGCCACACACAGCGGCTACACACGTGCATATCAGAAGACGCATTTTTCATCTGGAACAAAACGGGCAGTAGGCGGGAGCTGACTATTCTTCGACGGAGATTAGAATTCGCGGGAGGACGAGGAGAGTGCGCATTAAGTTCAGCTAAATTTGCACTCCGCCGCCTACACTGGGATGCAGTTCTATTTCTGCCACTCTGCTTAGTCGTCCTACAAGACGGTAATACATCAGGAGAGTAAAAATGGTGCAAGCACGAATGACGCTCCGCCTCTTCCGCGATAATGTTGGTTCACTGCCCCGGGAACTGGGTGCTGTTCAGTTTAGACTGGACCGCAGATGGTGACTTCACTGATCAAGGAACAATGGTGTGGCATCTGAGGTTTCCTGTTCCCCTTCTGAAGAACGCGTTGAAAACATTTGGATATTTGTGCTCGCGGTGTCGCCCGGGTGCACGGGGCGTCGCTACTCCGCACGGAAGGTGTGCTGCGCCGAGCTGCGCCGGGCCCGTAACCGTCAAGCGTCTTTATGTGTGTCTCTCACGTTCCAGGTGGAAAATTGCTCTTCTTTTATCGCCCATATTATTATCCCGGAGAAAATGAGTAGTTGTGACGAGACCGCGGCATGTCAAGCCAAGTCCAATTGCAGGGGAGGGAAACTTATTTTGTGGTCGTAAACCAGATGCCAGATAAACAACAACATCAACAACAAAGAAAAGCAGCCCGCCTGCGTTACCGGCGGCGGCGGCGGCGGCGGCGGGTCGAATGGGTGGGGACACAGAAAATCCTGTAGTGTGTACATGTGGGGCGGAGGGGTGTTTCGTTCTGTCTCGAAATTTATTATTTTCTCTTTTCCAGCTTGTTTCTTTTTACGAGGCGCGCTCTGATGACACGGTGGGGTACAACCACTACCGCACCACCACGCGTCAGCTGGCCGGGCAAACAAAATCAGGGCACTGCCACTGCACTGAGAGAGGGAGAGGGGGGAGGGGGGAGAGAGAGGGAGGGAGTTGGGGGCGGCGGGTAGGCGGGTGGGAGAGAGAAGGGGTTCCTGTCGCCGCGTCGGCAGCTCATCCAGTGCGATGCGTCAGCCAGCGCCACGCCGGGCCCTGCATTTCGGATACTGTCCAGATTAATATTTCGTGGCATCGGTTGGCAGCGCCTGCATTGCGCTGTTACTGGAGTGGTGGCCCCACTGTCCAGGCTCCGGCCGGCCAGCGCCGGGGGAGCGAGCGAGGCAGGAAGCACGTTCCGAGGCCTGCCTCCGGGCCTCCGGGGTGTGCACACGCCTGCATACGCCGGCATACGCCAACCAGGAGAGCGTGGAGTGGCCGTTTGGGGGTGGCCAGGCCGGCGGGCGGGGGCGGGGCGGGGTGCGTGGGGGCGCGGGAGGGGCGAATAACTCGTTTAAAACGTCCCCCATCAGCAGTGTTTGTGCAGCATGAATATGGTTGTTGACGGAAACATGGTGTTCGACCGCCGCCCAGCAGCGGCAGCGGCAGCGGCAGCGGCAGCGGCAGCGGCAGCGGCAGCGGCAGCGGCAGCGGCAGCGGCAGCGGCAGCGGCAGCGGCAGCGGCAGCGGCAGCGGCAGCGGCAGCGGCAGCGGCAGCGGCAGCGGCAGCGGCAGCGGCAGCGGCAGCGGCAGCGGCAGCGGCAGCGGCAGCGGCAGCGGCAGCGGCAGTGGCAGCGGCGGCAGCAGCGGCAGCGGCACCAGCAGCGCCCAACATCATAGCTCGGGACAGTCCACCGCCCGACCAGTCATAACAGTTCACTCGAAAATATCAGAAATGGGATGGACGGCCCAGCAGCCCGCGTCCGCGCTCACTCCGACCGAAGGGCACGCGGATGTTGTCCTCGTCGCACAAGCCACGCGCCCTTTCGGTGCTTATGCGCATGTGCAGTGGACCGACACGCGTCGCGCGCCGCCCGCGCCCCTTTCCCACGGGCTTGTTGGTTTTACTCATGTGTGTCCATGACGTGACAGCGCGGCCGTGGTGATCCCGGGGAGTGCGCCAAGGAGGTGCGCCGAGGAGGGGGAGCCCCCGCGGCCTCCGCCGCCCCCGCCGCCGCCGCGGCCCCCGAGGCCCCCGAGGCCCCCGCCGCCCCCGCCACCCCCGCGGCCCCCGCGGCCACTGGGGGCCCCGCCGAAGGCTGTGCGGGCCTAGAGGGGTGGCGACGGCCGTGGCGTGCGGCGGGGCCGTTAGCCCGGCAAATACTTATTCCAGGGTGACGTCGTGGTGACGTTGGCATCCCCTGCTATGACATGCCGCATGACGCTCGTTATAATAGTGCGCCGCCCCCCCCCCCCCCCGGCCGCCCCCGGCCGCCCCCGCGGCCGCCCTCGGCCTAGTGCGGCCTAAGACGGTGGCGTGTCGCACGCCGCACACGCGTACACGCGCCGATTGAGACGTCTCAATGCCAGGAATGCGGCTTTCGCCTCGCACTGCACGCCAATTCCGTTTCTCCTTTGATTTTACAGAGATGCACTTTTCCATCCAGCTTTTCTCTCCGATGAACCGAACAAGATCATGACCGCAAATACCATGAATTACTGGTGTTTTAGAAGTCGTGACTTTGACTTGCGGCTGAAAAATACAATCCACGACTGACAAGTAAAAAAATGTATTTTTTTGCGTGTCGAGTGCTGCGAAGTGAGATCACAAGTCTCCGTTCAAATACCAAAAAAAACCGCAGAGCGTCGTGCGAATGTATGGGGCGTTGTGGGTGCGTGCGTGCGGGGGTGGAGAGGGGGAGGGGGTCGTCATACAGAAGCAAAAGAGCGGAAGGTGTGACGTCCCTAGACAAGGATGGAAATAAACGGGGGTAAGAAAATGGGGGGGGGGGAGGGAGAGAGCGAGAAAGAGAGAGTGTGTGTGTGTGTGGTGTCCCTGTCGAGATGTTTTGACGCTTACCACAATACGTAACCGCCCGTTTGAGTGCCGAGAGGAAAACTCCGTCAGTCGGATATTGGATGAGACACATTTGCATAGCAAACACCGGGGGAGGCGACTGCCGGCGGGGCTGCGGGGGGCTGCGGGGGGCTGCGGGGGCTCCGCCTGGGGGGAGATGACGTCGTCAGCAGCTCCCCCCTCACCCGCCCCTCCGAGGTAAAGATGCGGCGGCGCCGGGACATTTTTATGCACCTGTGGCCGATCGCCCATTGTGCCGTGCTCTTCAGGGGCATGAGAAGGAGTAAGAGAGAGAGAGAGAGAGAGAGAGAGAGAGAGAGAGAGAGAGAGAGAGAGAGAGAGAGAGAGAGAGAGAGAGAGAAGAGAAGAAGAAGAAGAAGAAGAAGAAGAAGAAGAAGAAGAAGAAGAAGAAGAAGAAGAAGAAGAAGAAGAAGAAGAAGAAGAAGAAGAAGAAGACAGGTCGGCGGGGTATTCCTCATAAATATACAGCAGTGTAGTAAAAATTTAGCGCGTCCGCAATTCCCCCTCCCCTCCCCCGTTTTCCTCCTTTCCTCTTGGTCTCTGGGTCGACGTCGTCAAGTTCCTGAAGAGCAGAGAGCAACAAGGAAGACGGCCGGCTGCTGCTGGCGCGCTGGCCCCCATCATGTTGTCGGGCACCGATCAGGGGGATGAATTTATGCGCGCCGACCCCTACGCCGCCGCACTTGCGCAGTGCGAGCCAATGAACGCCGAAATATGCCTGCCGTCATTAATTCTTTTTTTTCTTCTCAATTTGGGGAAATTGAATACTACGCAGAGGTGTCGGATAAAAACACACGATCGCAGGCATGAGCTACTGCTCTCGGTCGCTGACATGAGCAGGTGGTGGTCGAGCATGTGACGGGCGGGGGGGGCTCGTTGGGATGATTGGTGCCCGCTCGCGCCGATCCCCGCCGACCGCTACGTGCAAAACACACGCGCGAGAGCGCCACGATTTATGACGGCATATCCCATCGCATCGCCATCACAGCGGCCGGGCCGGGCCGGGCAGTAGTCACAGCGGACATGGGACACGGAGTCGCAGGTAGGTGGGGAGCTGGTGGCGGCCGGGTTGCCGGGGTGCCGGGGTGTTTATCGAGGCCCGCTGGCCCGCACTGCCGCCCAGAGCCGAGAGGCGCGCCGGGTAAAAACGAAATCACGGCACCCCGCGCATGCGCAGCGACCAAAAGAATCGCGTCCGGTCGAGAGACACGACGGCGCGACGGCTTCAATTTCCGGCTGATAGTATACGAACGCGAGCGGTGTGCGTCACGCCGTACAACGCGCGGGCGGGAGAAGCAGCGGCGCGCACGTGCGTCCCGGCAACAGCACACGTGGCGTGCGCGTGGCGTGCGCGTGCCGCGGAAACTGCAGCTTCAAGCCCCGCAACCCCCCCCCCCCCCCCCCCCCCCCCCCCCCCCCGGCTGCTACATCCCCCCCCCCCCCCACTTCCTTAACCATGCTGCTGCGCTGCGTGCACCCCCCTCACTCCCCTCCCTATATATCCAGAAATCACCTCTTCCACCTTTGTGTGCGTGTGTGTGTGTGTGTGTGTGTGCGCATGCGTGCGTGAAGCAAGTATACACCCGATATTCAAGAGCCATTGCGGGTATCCCCCGAAAAATAAAATCGCATCTCAAGAAAATCAATGCGACTAAAATTTGAGTATGTAAACGATAAAAAAAAATTACTTCGCCTGTGGCATCTTGATTTTCGCACACAATAAACCACTTTTCTCTCTGTCTCTTTCTCCCTCATTGAGCACCATGTCAGTGATGTTTATCACCACGTCAGTGATAATTTGGCGGCAGCTGGCTATACGATATTCCCGAGGTGGAAGCAAGTTGGAAATTTGCCTACATGGCCCTACTTTGTCTTGGCGGAAGGAGAGGTTTGCGCGACATAGCGCTCTTTCTCGCTCTTGACACGCTCCGTCGCTCTCTTTCTCTCTCGCTCTCCCTCTCTCTCCTTCGGCGCATCGACGAGAAAAGAAGCAGGCGGACAACACAGGGATTGCCGGATTGCCAACCGTCAGCCAAACTTTCTCCCCATAAACCTTGGGGGTCACACACACACACACACACACACACATTTGCGCGCGCGCGCGCACCCGCAACCGGGAGACTTAAATTGTGTTGCTCAACTAAGACGGGCGGGTGCTCCCTCCCTTTTTATGGATACGAGCTCTCCTCCTCGCACGACAGTGAGGGTGACAGTGTATGGGGTCTCTGAGGCCTCTCCGCGTGCAGCCTCAGACCACGACACACACACACACACACACACACACACACACACACACACACACACACACACACACACAGACTCATGCTCACACCGAAATATGTCCTCGTTTTCAATGAACTCGACCGTAATGTTTACGGTTGATTTCCATAGGGACTGAAATGAGCAGTGTTGCCAAAAAAATTGCAGTCATAGCATTTTTGTTCTTTAAAAAGAATTTGTTACAATTTTTTTTTTTTTGGTATCTGGATTTGATGCAAAATCTTTGCTCACACCCTCCGACCTCCGTCACGCTGCTGCCGCACGTGCGGGACACCGAATTGACCGATCTAACGGGGGACACGGGCACAATGTGGTAGCGATGTCTATCATCACACACATTGTGCGGTACCTGCCTGCCGTGAGTACGCGGGGTGCGGGGCGGGGCGGGGCGGGGCGGCGCGGGGCGGGGCGCCCTTGCTGCCCGCGGCCCCCTGGCCAACAGGCCAACACGCCGCGCGCCCAGAGCGCCTTCAGCAGGAAGGCCAAGGCGCTTGTTACCTCGGTCACGTCGCCGCTAGTCGCGGACCGCCGCGCGGGAAGAAACGTCAACGTGATTGCGGTGGTTGTGTGTGTGTGTGTGTGTGTGTGTGTGTGTGTGTGTGTGTGTGTGTGCGCGCGCGCTGGAGAGAAGGAGAGGGCGAGAGAGGGAGAGAGGGACAGAGACAGAAAGAGGAGGCAAACTGCTGTCCCATTATAGGAGAATCAAAGCTGGGCGGCTCCCTCTTTTCTACACGATTGGGCGACAACACTTAGGTCGCGCTCCCCCCCCCCCCTCCCCTCCTCGACCCCCGTTTTGCATTCTCTTTTCCGCTTCGCCGTGTATTTGTTGTGGGGATTCCGCCGCCCGGTCTTAGCCGCAGCTCGCGCGTTTTAACGCCTGGGCGGTAGGCAGTTAAGACACGCGCGTGCCCAGCGGGCTGGCCTACCCTCCGTTCGTCAGGCGTTGGCGGCGGGGGGCGCCTGGAGTGTAGGCAATCGCAGACGGCCGTGCGTTGCGGGCCGGCCTACCCTGCGTTCGTCAGGCGTTGGCGGCGGGGGGCGCCTGGAGTGTAGGCAATCGCAGACGGCCGTGCGTTGCGGGCCGGCCTACCCTGCGTTCCGTAGGCGCTAGCGCACTGACAGACTGCCGCGCGGCTGCACTCTGTCACACGACATGAGTGCTCGCTGACATATGTGTGTGCCCTCACGTCCGAGCGCGCAGTGCTGCCTTTTGCCGCGCACAAGTCGAACCGTAACAAACGATGCTCCTTGCGGCGTGCGGCCGTGCGGCGTGGCATCGCATCGGAGCAGCGCGAAGCGGGATATGGAAATGGAGCATGACAGATCGCGACAGCCACACACTCCGAATCAGGGCTGCGAGATATTTGTTATATTGACGCCCCCGCGGCGGCCCTAAGCAACCAAACGGAGGAAGAAGGGGACTGCAAATAACTTTTTAAACAAGGAATCGAACCATTTGGCTTTTGCAGCCGTTCGCATCGGCTGCGCGCACTCCATCCCTACCAGGTGGGTGGATTCTTTCACGGCGGTGCGCCGTGCAGCGCGCACCGTCCCCCCCCCCCCCTCTCTCTCTCTCTCTCTCTCTCTCTCTCTCTCTCACCCGCTCGCTCTCTCCACTCCGTCTCTCTCCCTCCGGCGCCATGATTAATGCTCGCGCCGTCCTGCGACGTCATCCCTCACAAAATCGGTTCCGAAATAAGCCAAGCCGAAAGCCTTTCTCGCCTCACCTGGCCTCGCGTCGGAACGCCGCCGTGTGCGAGGGAATCACTGCCGAGGGCACCGAGGGCGCAGGGCACCGAGGGCCGTGCCGCGGCCGCAGTGAGGGGCCGAGCCAGCAAGGACCCGCGGCCGATGGTACATTCAATGTCCAATCGATGACACCAATCCAATAGCCCATACTCACTCCCGCACACACAACAACAACACACCCACACACACACACACACACACACACAAAACAAAACTTTAGACCAAGGTTTACGAGCCTAATACAGTGACACTTGCTGTTTATTACGTGCTATTTTTTTTTTTTTCGAAAATGATTGTTTTTTTCTTCGTGCTGACTTTTTTGTGTGTCCTTTGAGCGCGTAAAGGACCTTGAACGGGGGGTAGTGGGCGTTAAACAAGCGCATACCCTATCCAGACATCCCAGCCATCTGGGCCCTGCCGTGCGGGCGGGTGGTAACGTGTGTGCCGTCTGGTCGGTGCAATGCCTCCAGTTCAAACACCATGGCGAGCCGGCCGCAGCAGCGGAGGGGAGGCGGGGGTGGGGGCGCTTTAACGGACGGCAGGACACGGCGGCGGGGCGGGGCGGGGCGGGGCGGGGGGTCCTCTGCTTTCACTTCCTCCCCGGCAGGCACTTCAGCGGGCAGATTGGGACACGATATCGGGCGTGGTGATCGTTGGTGACTTCCTGACTGGCTCCCGCTCCGCTCCCGCCGCCCCTGCGGACGGACGCGAGGACGGCGACGGCGGGGGAGGAGGGGGAGCGCCGGGCCGTCACCAAGAGCACCGTGAGCATGGACCCTCCCTAATCCCTCGCAGCAAAGTGTTTACCCACGGAGTGTTGCCGCAAACGGGCGCGGACAAGAAGTGTCGAACTACCAGTAGGCCATGTTTTGAAAGAAACTTTTTTTTTTAATCTTCACTACTGGCAAATTTAATTTTTGGAACGCTTTTGCTGCTTTAAATATAACTACATTTTCGTCACTTGTTCAGCCGGGGTGAAAGTCTGAAAAGTGGCCCGGTGTCAAGTTTACGTGTGCTCGCCGTGCTACACTCTGGCGGCGGTCGTGTACGGAGTAAGAGGAGGGAGGGGAGGAGGGGGAAGGAGTCACTTCCTCAATGGAATCAGCGGCACCCGCAAAGCACAGCAACAACAAGAAAGCGTTTTGCTGCAAAGAATTCTGCAGTCACGACACGACATGCCCCCTCCGCCCGCCGCGTCTCAACAACGGCGGCCATCGCGGGCGCGACGCCGCCACGGAGGAGACTCGGCGTGCGCATAAACCCTCGCTAACTTTTCCATACACGGAAATTCTGAAACTTTGTTGGACTTTTCGTCAGCGTGACGGCAAGAGTTTGGCTGGCCTGCTTCCCCGGCCGGGCACGTGCACGCGGGCTGCGGGCTGTGGCACTCGTCCTGACGGAGCCCGGCGGCGCTGTTGCTGAGTGTCGACGAGTGCGCTGCGTCAGAGAGGAGCAGCGCGGTGACCTGGCAGGTGCAGGGGGGGCGTCAGCCGGGCTGTGGACCAGCCGGAGGGCCTCCACGGAGTGCTCCGCGGCACAGGGAAGTCCGCCAGAGGCTCACCTCACCGCCGGGCTCCGGGACACCCGTAAGTGATCGACGAGCCCCCCAACGAGAAAAGTTGCCCGTCCAGCGCGCATCAGGTCAGCGGAAGCTTTGCCTTTGTGCCACGACGTTATTTTTATTCAAACCTAATTTGTGTTTTATTTTGCTGGTACGGGTACGGTAAAACTGATGGATGAAACTGGGATGAACCGGCGCTGCTCTGCTCGGTACGTACCGCAATAAAAGAGCAAATAGTTTCGTCAGCGAGCGAAACTGACGGATGAGATCGGTTTCGGTGGCGTTTAGCAGCACCCCCGGGCGGTGAGAGGAGAGAGGCGTTCCACGTACAGCTTACGTCGCACCGAACTCGCCCACCCGTTCCCCAGAGCGCTGCTGCCAAAAACATTTCAGTGAAACGGACGTCCGCCGCATCCGATCACATCCCACTGGGGAGAACGTTACCATTGACTATTCAGAGCATAAAATGTTTTTATAAATAAATTATTTTTGTGTGTGATATTGTTTTTTTTTATTTTTTTTAAATCAGTCTCTGGCAGTCGTAGCTGCGTCCTAATTTTTCACACCTTCAAGAAACAGGAGAGGCAAGGGTTCTCCAACATGCGGCAGAGGGAAGGTACTCGTTGTTCCACTCACCGAACACTTTGGCCGGCTTCTCGAAGACATGGTTCTTGGCGAGCACCGGCGCTGACAACAGCTCCAGGACGACGAAGGCGACGAGCCCTACGGCGGCGGCACTGACTAGACGCCGGCGGCGGCGGTCCTGGTGGCAGCGGCAGCGCGGCCGGGGTGTCGTCGGGCTGCTCGCGGCGTGGTGGTGGACGGTGCGGAGCTCGGGCGGGACGCCGGCTGGGGCGGCGGTGCGGCTCGCCATGAGTCCCTTACCATCCCGGCTGACTCCCCCAGTCGACTGAGCGGACCGGAGCGGCGTGGTGCCGCGGGAGGCAGGCCGCCGGGCCGCCCGGCCGAGCCGCCACGTGGTGCCATGCCGAACCGAGCCGCGCCGCGCCGCGCCGCGCCGGCCCGAGCCCCTTGTTGTTGTTGGCGGCCCACCCCAACCCCCGCCGCTGCCGCCGCCGAAGCCGCCGCCAGCCAGCCAAGCGCAGCCAGTCAGTCCGAGCCGAGCGCTACCGCTGCGCATACCCGTGCGGCGGGCGGCGGCGGCGGTGGTGGTGGTGGTGGTGGTCACCGTGAGAGGAGGGCGGCAGGGGCACGGTCCGAGACATTCTATGCTGTGTGTGACTGACAATCCTTCCACAGGACATTTTAGGACTTTTCATTATTTTTTAACTTTCTATGAAATAAATCAAATCAGCCCCCCCCTCCCTCTCTCTCTCTCTCTCTCTCTCTCTCTCTCTCTCTCTCTCTCTCTCTCTCTCTCTCTCTCTCTCTCTCTCTCTCTCTCTCTCTCTCTCTCTCTCTCTCTCTCTCTCTCTCTCTCTCTCTCTCTCTCTCACGCCCCCCCTCCCCCCTCAGCGTAGCCCATTGGCGTCATTATTCGCATAACCATTCGCCCTTATTTCGGTTTCGCTATTCGCGAGCCCCCGCTTCTATGCGCACGATGTATAACACCACTCGTCAGGCTCACCTCGCCTGCACGTCAGCCCCGCCGTGGCGTGCCGTACGCTGCACCCTTCTTTACAGCACGCGGCACTATCCCGCTCGGGTGCATTATTTGCAGTCGTGGCGCCGCACGGGGCCCGCGTTAGTGGCCGTCCATACCCTTCATTAACTGTGGCCAGGCGGTCCGTGCCCAGCCCACTGTTGCTACTATGCTGCTGCTGTGCTGCTGCTGTGCTGCTGCTGTGCTGCTGCTGTGCTGCTGCTGTGCTGCTGCTGTGCTGCTGCTGTGCTGCTGCTGTGCTGCTGCTGTGCTGCTGCTGTGCTGCTGCTGCGCTGCTGCTGTGCTGCTGCTGTGCTGCTGCTGTGCTGCTGCTGCTGCTGCTGCTGTGCTGCTGCTGCGCTGCGCCCGGCCCGGCTTTGCACCTGGCTTAGGCCACACCTGTGCGGCGCTCTTTTTGTCCCTTACGCCGCCGCCGGCCTGTGGACTGCGGATCCAAACAGCCGGCGGCGCCAGCTCGTGCTGCTCTAGCACCGGGCCGTGTCACGGCAGATGTGTGTGTGTGTGTGTGTTCGCGTACGTACATATATATGCCCAATGTGATGCGTTATCTCCTTGCGGCGCTCCTGGCGTCAAGTTGGCCGTGCTCTACAGTCTCCCGCCACTCTTTTTATGTTTTGTTTTTGTGTTTTTGCGTTTGTACACGCCGCTACGTGACATAATTTTCTGTTCCCGTTTTTTTTTTATCATTATTATTATCATCATGCGCATTTTCCGTTTTTGTTATATTTAGACCAGAAGGCGGAGGGGGAATAAAGCGCGGCGAAGTACTGCCGGGGATTACGAATCGGGGTGAATCTGCTAAATTATGAAAATTCGACGAACCGAACACTCGGCAGTTCAACCATCCCAACGACAGAAGTGTCATCCATACGCGATTGGAAAAAAAACTCGCCTGACAAAATCACTGAAGTAATGTAAGTGGTTTCAAAGTTTGTTAATTATAAAAATAGGGGGAAAGAGGAGCCTTTATAATTCTCTTTTTTTTTGTGGAATTAAATGAATACGGAAATGTTATTTGGAGCAAAGTGACTTGGACAGAAGCGGTGAGGCCGCTCAAAGCATAGGGCGTCTGTGGGGTTGGGAGGGGTGGAAGCGTCAGGCTGGGGAGAGAGCACAGCGACAACAACTGTTTGAAAAGAGAGAGAGAGAGAGAGAGAGAGAGAGAGAGAGAGAGAGAGAGAGAGAGAGAGAGAGAGAGAGAGAGAGAGAGAGAGAGAGAGAGAGAGAGAGAGAGAGAGAGAGAGAGAGAGAGAGAGAGAGAGAGAGAGAGAGAGAGAGAGAGAGAGAGAGAGAGAGAGAGATTGAGAGTGAGAGAGAGAGAGAGAGAGAGAGAGAGAAAGAGAGAGATCGAGAGAGAGAGAGGGGGGGGGGGGGAGAGAGTAAGGGAGAGGGAGAGAGATTTCGGAGTGATCGCGTGGACAGGTGCGATTGATGCATCGCTGATGTGTCCCCAGCGCTGGCGGTCTCTGGTGGGGCTGTGATCTCCACGCTGCGCCCTGCCCTTCCCGGCCGAGGCGCAGGCCCGGCGTGGCCCCTATTCCACAGCCCCGCCGCAGCCAATCATTATGCCTTCAATCACGCGCACGCCAACGAGTGTCCGCAAACAGACGCCACCGCCAACCCCAGGGAGACCGCGGACCAGGGCCGCTGAAAAAAAAAAAAAAAAGGAAAAAAAAACTTGCGCTTGTGACCCTTGAGGACAGCAATGCATCAATAAATTATCGGCAGGGCTGTTGGAAACCATTGCCTTGCTGGGCTCCGATGTCTTTCGGGTCAGTTCCAGAGTGGCTCCCCTGCACTTCACGGCATGCATGGAGGAGCCAGGCGGCAACGAAAACTCAGCCCCAGTACTGCAGACATCGTCTGTGCGGCGCGCTCAATCCGCTCTCAGTTGTTTCGACCTTTTATTGGTGCAGCACATCCCTGTATCGACTGACATCCCCACTACCTCACGGTTTAATGAGTGCCGCGTACGCGCCGACTGGCCGGACCCGGGCACCGCCCCTGACTGTTTACCTTGCCACTGCTGAGGGCCCAAGTGCAAACGGCCTCGCAGCAGAGTTGACTCGCCACTGCTGTGAGCGCGAAGACACCTTCATTTTCAGACGGCTCGTTCTCAGAAACCAAGGAAGAGATCTGCTGACTTTGCGCACCCGCCTACACTCCGAACGCTCACATACGACACCGATTGACACTCTCTCCGCGCGGGTCCGTGCTCCGTTTCCAGGGAGGCGTGCACCTGGCCGGCCCCACGTGCCGCGTGTACTAAAGCCCTTCGGGACGTCACTCAGAGCCTCTCCCGCACCTCCCGCTTCGCTGACACCACCGCGGCCCGCTGACGGCGCGGTGTCACATGGCCGGGGCAAGGGCACGGCGCCAGGGCGGCAAGGTCCCCTGAGCCGTCACGGCGGCAGGCCGTCAGCGCCCGTTCAAAGCTTTTCCATAAAAGTGTAATCTGTTGGCCGTCACATTACCGTCAATAATTAATGAAGCGGCGTGACGGGTGGTTCTGACCTACCGCCCCCCTACCTCATCCACCAAAAAAATTCCCCTTCCCCTCTGCCCTTTGCCTCTCTGCGGATGTGCCGCTGCTGCACTCGCGGCTGCCTGAATTCGAGAACCGTACCTTCAGAGAGCAGCTAAAAGAAGAGATTTTTTAGTGTTCTCTCTCTCTCTCTCTCTCTCTCTCTCTCTCTCTCTCTCTCTCTCTCTCTCTCTCTCTCTCTCTCTCTCTCTCTCTCTCTCTCTCTCTCTCTCTCTCTCTCTCTCTCTCTTTCTCTGTGGCGTCCGGTGGGGCGGGGAGTCGAGTGACAGGTTTGCTCTTCGCGCCGCACCGCCGCCGTGTCAAACGGCCCCACGGGCTGCTTTCAATTAAGGTCTGCCCCGATGTCCGCTGCTGCCAGAGGCGCATCCGCAAAGCGTGCGGGGCGCGGCGCCTGCCGTTTGCCGCCGGCCAGCGGGGGACGTCCACGAGCGGCCGTCCCGGACGCCATCCAACGGCTGTACAGCGAACGTCTGTTGTTTGACAACGACTTCTGACGGCGGCAGACTGTAAGGAAAACAGTCAGGCACAACAGGAAATTGAAGAAGAATGATACTGATTACCGAGACGATGTTTTCGGAAAATTCGCAAGATTTTCTTACTCAAGGTTCTTTTAAAAACATTTAGTCTGTGCTCGACCAGGTGCGGACTAAAACTGAACTTGCCTGTTTGCACTACTCAGGTGCGGTAAAACAATCCGCGCTGCTTCCGGCATGTTTCCGGATCGCCTTCCGCCGAGTTCTGCGGCGGTCGGCAATACGCCGGACGGATCCGAAGTAATCGGTTCGGAAACGTGGAGCTGGAATCCCTTGCGTCTGCAGCGGCTGCGGGGCGTGTGAGAGACCCGGTCCGCTCCGCGGGGTCCGGCGCGAACCCCAACAAGAAGGAGTCCGGGGACGAGCCCGGGGGGCCTCCGGCACTGGCCTCCGGGCCTTCCGGGGTCCCACCGGAGTCCCTCCGGGGCATATTAGCGCGCGTAAGGACCGGCCTGTTTGCCTCCGCCCGTCTCCGAAAGGTTAACCCCATCATCGTGCTGACCTAAACCCGAACTTAATGGCTCAACAGAGGTCTCATTAAAATCGAACAATTTCTCTCTTCCGTCGTTATCTCCTGACCCAAGAAAAAAAAAATGTTTAATACGAGAGTGAGAAGTAAATGCAGGGAGGACTGACAAGGTTCCCTAAACTTGTGGCGGTACTTTGTTTACAGAGGCCGCGCGGTCTTCCTCAATGCAGGTGTGTCTGCCATTCCCCTTGTAGCTCTAACCAGCGGCGGCCGGTAGCGTGGCGGCAGTGGCGGCAGTGGCGGCAGTGGCGGCAGTGGCGGCAGTGGCGGCTGCGTCCGCATCGCTGTGGTCGTGAGCGCAGTCAGCCAGGACACACAGTGCGGGGCGGTGCGGGGCGGTGCGGGGCGCTCGGTGCACGCCAACACACTCACATTAGACAAAGAGAGAACTCCTGCATAAGGCCGAAATGGAAGTGGAACGAAGAAGAGGAGCTCTGGGAAAGTAGAAAAAATCGCGTGTTCGGCCCCCCACTCCACTTCAACAAGACAGGCATGGAGAACGCTTTACCGTTCTAGGACAGGCTCGTTCTTTGGGGCTGTTCAGATACCACGTGGACAGGGGGGAAGGGGGTTCACGAAATGTCCACAACTGTCCAGGTGAATTCAAATGATGAAAAGTTTGATTTTTTTTTTTAAGTGATGAGCTCGTTACACTCATGCACTATTGGTCGAATTTGTTTTTTCGCGGTTTCCCTCTTTTCTCTATTAATTGGTAGAAAGCGTTTCATTTTAATAAATTTTCTAAAATTCAAAAGTATATTGAATCCTCAAGATTCAGACCCTGCAAATAAAAAATACAACAACAACAAAAAACGGCAAAAATGGGTGGGTCCTACCTCGTCCCAGACTTCCGTCCGGAACCGTTCCTGCTTAACTTCGGTGTTCGGATGGGAACCGGTGTACCAGGAAGTTGACCGCCGCTAAGACACAGGCACGACGCAGCCACCTTGGTAGGCAGGCTTCCGCAACGGCCAACATCGCCCCTTCCGCTGACCAGATTTCAGGAGTCAGCCCCCTTCGACCAGCCAGTTGGTCTGTGGCCCTAAAGCCACTCCCTCGCGGATTGAGAGGGAGGTAGGATGCCCAGATCGTACACGGCCGAAGCCGATTGTACTCTACTCTTCTACGCCATGTATCCAAGTAGGTGTTGCCCGAATACTCCAGATTCCGAGGCCTTACGCTTGAAAAATGTAGAAGGCCGAACCCTAGGCCTCTACATTTAACTTCTGCCGAGTCTTGGCAAGCACCATTCCCCTGCTCGGGCGTCGAACCACTGCTCCTCAACAGTGTATTCAACCTCCGGGGAATGGCCGCGGCCCAACGTCCGCGGTCACTCAGACAACACACTTTGAACACGTTCTTTTGGTATATTTTACCCACCATCCTCGGTCGGCAGACTTCAGAAAAATATTTACTCCGGCAAAGAGTTGAACCTCGAACCTTGCGGTCGCCGACCGGTCCGCTAGCCCACTACGCTACGAAGTTATGGTGGAGGGGAGCAGCGCGCTATTGATACTTTAGCCACTGTTGTCCCGCAGAGAGCAGCACCGTTGGCTCCGAGAGATGGCGCTAGTGGTCAACGGCGTTTTCTGGCTCGCGCTGCTGCTATACATACAGCAAGTTACTCTAGTCTCCGGGCGAGTCCTCTCTACAAGTGCGCGGTGATGTTGATCTAAGGTCACCAGTCGGGCATGTTTGAAGTGATCAACGCATATGTTTCTTACTGAATGGTTAGGAAGCGAAGTGTTGTGAGAGTGTTGAATTTTCTAGTTAAAAAGAGTATGCGTTTTAGGAGTCAACGGGATTCTGTCAGTAAACCAAGTACTCCTGTCTTGAAAATATTCACACACTTGGAACTTGAAAATTTTGGTTTCTGATAAGACAAAAAGTACTTGTTATTCACATTCTCCGCTGTCTCTCGGACAGCGCCGGAAGTGCGCGCGATATGCTCCGTCTGCGCTCAGGGTCTGGTCAGCCCCTTGGTCCCTATGTGTTTCGGGAGGGAGAGTGTCATTATTCACCAGAGATGCGTTTGCCGAGAAGTATGTTGCTTCGCGCACATCGTGCAGTGTGGTATCCTTTACTCGGAGAAATAAATGCAATATATTGTTGACTCGAGGCGACGCCTTGTCCCCAAGACAAACGACCGCCAATCTACGTTCTCTAAAACGGCTGGAAACGAGATTTTATTCTAACTAACTTTTCTAAATGTCTTATGTCATTTTCAAAACTAACAACTGATCAAAATGTCGCAACACTTGCGTTAGCGGTTTGCAAATTGAAAGGGGGTTTTAGCGGACAGGGCGAGTGCAATACTGGTTCTTTTTTGCTTCACATCGTAGCAGTAGTAGTAGTAAGCAAAGAACGAGTAAAAACCGGCATGAAAAACGCGCGATTTCCCATTTTTGTTTGCAAGCGCTATTCTTCTTCTTCGTACGTAGCAAAGTCGCAAGGACAGTTAGCTCGACAGTTAGTATACATTTTCGGCCTGCGGACGGAAAAAGTCCAAGCACGCGTCTCGTATGATGATTGCATAGCGGATCGGTTGTGTCGTCCTGCCGTTTGTGACGATCCCTTCCTCCAATACACAAGACACAAGTCGACGGCAAGCGTGCCCCATAAAGGCGTGTGCCTGCTGTGTGTGTGTGTGTGTGTGTGTGTGTGTGTGTGTGTGTGTGTGTGGGAAAGGGCCCAGCCCGGCCCAGCCCTCAGCGCTCGCAGGGCTTCAGTGTCCCACACGCATAGCGCGGGCCCCGCCCCGGCCAGCGGGGACCGGCGGGGACCAGCGGGGACCAGCGGGGACCCTCTGTCGCCTGTTACACGCCAACACAACGGAAATCACGAGAATAACACAACCGCACAGGAGGAGGAGGGGGGGAAGACCGGGGGAACGAGGGGGGAAAAAAATGCAAAATTGTTTCCAGATCGCGCCACACGTTTATTTGGGGCGGTCGGAAGTCCCCCGCCACCCCCGCCGCCCCCGCCGCCCCCGCCGCCCGCCGGCGGCACGCCGCAGTCTCATCAATCGGCATGAGCACCGCGCTGAGTAATGATTGCTGGTGGTTTACTCTGCCCTTAGGCCTAATCAAGTAGTAGTAGTCCTCGTACAAGAAGCCGGCAGCGCTCATCTTGCCAGCCCCCCCCCCCCCTCACCTCCTCCCCCTCGGTTATCACGTGCATCGAAACTCCACACGCCCTTCGGGCTTGTGCGATCTACTCCCGCCTCCCCCCCCCCCCCTCACGCGCTCCCCTGGGCATACTAACTCCATCTCCCTCACCCGCCTCGCCCGCCCCGATCGCTATGAGGGTCGTAGTGGTGGTGGTAGTGGTAGCAGTAGAGGCGGCAGCGGACCAGGCCGCCGCCTCGGAGCCGAGCCGAGCCGAGCCGAGCCGACCGCAGTTCCTGCCCGTGCCATCGAAATATCCCTGGGTAAATAGCTCACAAATAGGGTTCTTTTGTGGCGCTTAACGCAACGTTTGTGTGGCGCGCGGCTGGGGGAAGCCCCTGCCGGTCGGGGAGGGGTGTGTGGCCGGGCCTGGGGTGCGCCGCCCCTCCCCGCCCCGCCCCGCGCTGTCCTCGGCCTGGCAAACATTACCCGCCGCCAACCCGGCTCATTGATTGCATTTCCGGGATGCAATCTTGTGGCGCTGATGTGATTCATCCAGGGCGGCCGCCGCAGCCGCCGCAGCCGCCCCAGGCAGCGGCGGCTCGGGTGTGTCGTGGTGCGCGGACACGCGTGTCATACGGCAATGAATGGCGGAACCGTCAACTCATCGACGCGCAGCTGCGAACGTGTAAAGGTGCCTCTTATGGAGAATACTCCCTCCTCTCTCTCTCTCTCTCTCTCTCTCTCTCTCTCTCTCTCTCTCTCTCTCTTGCACACACAAACAACCACACACTCTCTCTCCTTCTCCCTCGCACCCGCATACTCATACTCTCCAGACGCGCGGCGAAAACGAGGAAAAGGGTTCCTGGCCGCCGCAAATAACGCAGAATTACACTCGGTCGGGCCGGGCGCGGGCTCCTTAAAGAGTGCGGTTTGGCCAAAGGAATGCCTCTCAGGGGGCCTCTGAGGTGTGCGCGCGCCCCGGATAATTGCCCCTTAACCTAGGCCACCCGCTCCACAGGTGAGAAGTTGGTCCGCAGGGACCAGCGGAGAGAACGGGAGAGAGCAAGAGAGAGCAAGAGAGAGAGAGAGAGAGAGAGAGAGAGAGAGAGAGAGAGAGAGAGAGAGAGAGAGAGAGAGAGAGAGAGAGAGAGAGAGAGAGAGAGAGAGAGAGACCATCATCTCATGGCGAATATTGTGATTTGCATGCGCCGCAACTTTCCAGGCTGAGGCAGTCCAGGCTTGTATATAGCATCTCACTTAGGACAGTGGGGGGGGGGGGGGGGGGACCGCTGCCGCTGCCGCCCCTGGCCACCCACCGCCGCCGAACGCTGCTGTTGCAGGCTTGCATAATAAATAAAAAATAAAGAGTGGTGGTGGTGGTCGCGATCTTAAAAGTAGGCTTGACGACGGTCTAGACATGAATCTCTATGTGCTTTTGTAACAAAAAAGAGAAAAAATTGGAGGGGGGGGGGGAGGGGGATGTCCCAACATAGAAAGACGACACACAAACTTTATCTCATTATTGTATCACACTCGCTGCGTCGCTGGCGGAGCCGCGGGCGGTGCTCAGATTTGTTTGGCGGCGGGCGCCGCTCTGCCGCCGTGTCCGCTGTGGTCCTTGACCTGCTTGGCCACCTGCGCCAGGACCTTGCCGCCGTGGAAGCCCTTGTCACCGCTGGCGTCAGCCTGCTTGATGAGCGCGGCTATCGGGACGGTGATGGTCTTGGTCTTGGCCCCGCGGTGGATGTCCAGGACGATGCGGATGTTGCCCAGCTTCTTGCCCTTGATCTTCAGGTCTATCTTGCTGCCGGTGGGGATGGCGCCGACGTGCTTGGATAGCACCGACAGGGGGATGTCGTGGACCACGCCGTCCTGGGTGATGCGGAGCTGGCGCTTGCCGTGCCCCTTCTTGGTGTTGGACTTTGAGTCGTCCCAGGCCAGACCCTGGCCGGTCCACACCAGGCGGTTGGACGCCTTCTTTTTTCCTTGCTCACCGCTCTTGTGGTGCTTCTCCTGGTCCTTCTCGTGGTGCTTCTCGTGGTTCTTCTTGTGCTCGCCGTGCTGCTTGTTATTGTGCTCCCCGTGGTGCTCCAGGGCGTGCAGTTTCTTGGCCTCCGCGAGCAGCTTCCACACGAGCACGGACACGCTCTTCTGGGCGTCCTCCTTGCCGTGCTTGGCGCGCACGTGCAGCACGAGGCGTAGGTCCTTCCACGTCTTGCCCAGCAGCTCGGCGCTGATGTGTCTGCCGGCGGCGACGTGCTTGAGGTGCTTGGCGAGGACGCCGAGCGGCACGACGTGCGACCTGCCCGCCAGGGTCAGCCGGATGCGGTCCTCGGGGGCTTGGCCGTGGCCGTGGTGGTGTGGGAGCTCCCAGCTAAGGCGGCGCCCGTCCCAAGCCAGCTCCTGGCGGTGGCCGTGCTGGAAGTCGAGGATCCTGACGACGCCGTGGCCGCCGCCGGGCAGGTCCAGGCGGTACACGGTCTCCCTGCCGACGGCCGGCCCGCGGAACAGCCAGACGATGTTGTGGTTCAGCCAGCGGCGGCTGGCGGCCAGGGCGCGCTGCACGCCGGCTATCGTGCGGTGCACGAAGCCGTCGACGTCCCAGTCGAGGAAGCGGCGCACCCGTCTGATGGGCAACGTTTGCAGCACCCTCTCATCGGGGGACGGCGCGGCAAGGACAGCGGCGGCCGCGGCGCACGCCACGAGCAGCAACAGCAAGACCCTCATCGTGGTGGTGCCTGTGGACATGGGCCGACCCTCGTCAGTCGCCGTCGTATTGAAGGCCTACCTGACTAAACTGTGCTTTCCTCTCACCTCGTCGGCGATGGTCACGTGATCGAAAACAGAAGTCGGAATGCGGCACGCTATGGCAGCGGACGGGACCGGAATGCGGCGCCGACACGAGGGCAGGCCGCGGGCCGGGCCGGGCAGGGCAGGGCAGGGCAGGGCCACCGGGAGGAGGGGGAGGCCGAGGCGGAGGCGGTCACGACAGCGGCGACAGGTGTAGCGGTTGGAAACGGAAGGCGCGTGACGGACGTCAAAACTTGCGGCTCTCTGTTCATCCTCTCTGCGATGCCGGAGCCTTATCGAGGAGTAGTTTGGGACGGGACGTCTGAAAAATGTTTCGAATTACGGAGTAGGGATGGGTTCTGTAAGTCACAGAGGAGCTCTCATAGCTGAGTGTACAGCACGTCAGGTTCTGAGTGAAAATTCGAAAATTCGAATCCAGGCGGGGGCCAGAAAGTTTCGTCATCCTGAGGGCTTAATCGGGCCTTTCTCTTCGTAAACTGGTGGCTGATTCAAAGACCGCATTGTCCCCAGAAGTGCAAACCTAGGGTTCGAATCTCGGCGCCGAAGTAATTTTTTTTTTTCGCGATTCTCGAATCCCCCTCACACTTATATTTACATATATATATTTGTTTTTTACAAACGTATGCAGCAAACCTCGTGGCAAACTTAAACATGCAGCGTGATCACGACTTTGTACTCATGATGCTCTGTTTATGAGCACCGTGAGTCGTTCTGTTCGAAAAACACCGAAGCCTTCACAGAAATGCGCGTCAGTCAACTCAAGTATCATTTCCAACAATTTATTCCGCAGCCCCAAAAATATGGTCACTCAACGCAAAACAGCTGTCGCGCGGCTCGAAGCTGTCATCCCCTCAGCTTGGCTGCAAGAGAGACATCTTCTCAGAGTGTGCGGTGAAATAGAGTTTTCCGGAGTAGAGCTTGACCGGGAACGAGAAGACGACAAGAATAACCATTTACTCTCTGATGCGCCCCCCCCCCCCCCCCCCTCCCCTCATACTGGATCCGCTTTTGTGATTCCTTGGAACTCCGAACTTCCGTTTCGGCTCTTCTCCGGTTTGAAAAGGGCTGGACGACGACGGTGGCGGCGCACACAGCACTGGGACGGTATCGGCAGCACGGTCACTCGGAGGCCGCTGACGACTGCTGGTGCCCGGGGCCGGCCGCCTCGGGGGCAGCCTCGGCCTGCGGGGGAGGCGGCCGGGCTGGGCTGGGCTGGGCTGGGCTCCGGGCTCCCGGCACTACCGGTGGCCGTAATGACTCAAAAATTGTTATAATATAGGTGGCGTGCCTAAGGTATGCCCCCCGCCCTGCGACCCCTGCTCACCCCTCCGGCCCCTCCCCTCCGGCCCTTCCGAGACTCCGGCCCGCCGCCAAGTCGCGGCGCTGCAGGTCTCGGAGTGGCGCGGAGTGGCTCGGCGCGGCCGGGTGGAATGTCCCGCTCGCGTGTCCGTCTCAGCTCGCGGAGACCGCGTCCGCGTCAGCGCCGTTGGCGGCCGCGCCTCCTCCTTGTCGCACCTGCGGGTAGGCCGGCTGCCAGAGCGAGACGGATGGTCGTTGCCGCAGCTTTTCCGCGAAACGCAGCGGGGAGTCCGCGTGGCGTGGTGCGCGGGGGCCGGCGGGGCACGGCCGGCAGGTTCGCTGCACTGCCCGGCTGTGCGTTCACAAACAGACCAATAGTGTAATCCGGAGAAGGGCCGAACCGGAAATAAGAAGTTACGAAGAATCTCAAAAGCGGATCCAATGTGAGGAGAACCGCAGCAAAGAGTATCTCCGCCACGGCATCAGCCACGAGCCGACGTTATAAATATGGAGGCTTAGATCTCGCTGACGGTATGTCACGACCATTTTGTATGGTCACACAGCGCAGCATTTCAACCGCACGGCCTCCTTATCCGTTTCTGAGGTCCGTGTGAAGGGCGATCTGCGCTGTGTGACCCTACTAAAGGGTCGTGATATATCGCCAGCGAGAGCTAAGTCTCCAAATTTCTGACGGCGGCTCGTGGCTGACTCCGTGGCGGAGATATTCTTTGCTGCGGTTCCCCTCATACCGGATTCACTTGTGAGATTCTTCGTATCTTCTCATTTCCGGTGCGGCCCTTCTCCGTAATACACTATTCTTTATTTCCCGTCTGCCCGCGCAGATGTCGCGGCGATCGCTATGTGCGCGATGCGAAACGTCGCGTCGGTGGCTCCGGTTTAAGCCAAGCCCCGGCAGGGCCCGGACCACTCGGACCCGCCCCGTTTGCTGCAGTATTTGCCAACAGCGGAACGCGGACACGCGATTTAAATCGTTTTCCCGAACCGAGTGGCGGCAGTGTTGAGCTCTTATCAGCTGTCACAGAGCGGTGGTTACTTTTGCGCTCGGAGAACATATCGACACTGCGAGAATCTTCTGTTCCGTCGCAACGTGTTCGGATAATATCCACACACGTATGCGCGGAATGATGTGCGGGTTCAATCCACGTTCTACTTTTTTTTTTCCATCGCAACAGTTTTACGGGTCGTGCTCAAGCATCAGTACCGTTTTGATTCGTTTTTAACAACGCGGAACTGACACCGGGTCATAAACCCTGCACGCGGAACGAGGAATATTAATATCGGCCTTGGCCATCGGCGGACGGCCGGACGAAAATAAAAATGTTTCGGCCGCAGTGCAGCCTGAGCCCGACCCCCGTGGGGCTACCGTGCCGGGCCGCAACGGGGTGCGACAGAGACAGGCGCTGGCGTAGCGCTGGTCAGGGCGGCTAGCGCCGTCTGCCCCGGGCGAGGCGCCCCCGGGCCGAGAGGGGGCGCTGCAGAGCAGGCAGGGCGGACGGCGTGCGGGCATACCCCGCGGCGCAGGGCGGGCGTACGGCGGGGGGTATGTCGGTGGGGATCAACAGGTGGTGTCAGTTGACGGGCGTGCGCCCCCCGCGCACTGAGGCCGTGCTGGGGAAGCCCCTGCAGGCCCAGCAGCCGGACGCTGTACCGCGTTGAGGGCCGTGTGCCCTAATAATGGGGGTCGGCGGTGCCGCATTGTTGCCAGGGCTCCACGCAGCTCCACGCCGTGCCGCTGTGGAAGTCCTGTAGCCCGCCACAGGCCGCCCCCAACGCCCGCCTGCTGCCTGTCATGTGAAGGCCGTCCGGCTCCAGGCTGCGGGGACCGCAGCGGCCATGGCGGCCGACCCGCGCGACGAAGTAGTGTACACCGGCCTCTCATTCCAATAATTAGAGTACTCCGGAGAAGTCCGAAACGGAAGCGAGAAATGGCGCGTTTTTCGCCGAAAAGCGAGTGATTTTTCTCACACTTCATTAGCGTTCTTCTCCATCGTTGCAACGTTTTACCTTCGTGTTTGGCTTACCCGGAGCACTATTCACGTCCATGTGTGCAAAAGGTCGGGCGTCCTTCCGGTCGGTGGGGGCCTGCGCCCGCCCGCCTCAGGATCCGGCGCGTGCTGGAGGACAACAGAGCCGTGCTGTCCTGGCGGAGGGACAGCGGCGCCGAGGGGCTGCCTCCACGACCCCCAGCGGCACCGGCACGGCCTCAGACCGCCGCCGTAGCCGTAGCGGCACCGTCCTGTGAGCCCGGCGAGAGTATCCCCAATAGCGTCTCCAAAAATGTGCACCTTCTCGAATCGGGTTTTCCGGAGAAGAGGACGGCCGGCAATAAGGAGACAAGAATCAGAAGAGCGGAAGCGGAGCCATGCGGTATGAAAAGTTACGCAGCCACAAGCGGCGTCATAAATTTCGGAGGCTTAGCTCGCGCTGCTGATGTGTTCCGACCACTTGGTAGGGTCGCACAGCGCCACCACCATCGCTGATAAGAGAGACCAGGTAGCAGGGTCTCAGACGGCACGGGGTTACGTATGCGCTGTGTGACCCTACCATTAGGTCGTTTGGGAGTGAGTTGACACTGGAATTCAAGATAACGACGTAAAGAATATCAGCGGGAAAAAGACGGGAGTATCACAAGCGTTAGGGTAGCGGCGAGTGTATCCGCCACTACGTTATTCGTGGTGGTCACGTAAGAGAACACGTGGCTCAGCTCTCGCTGACGATATGTCACGACCGTTTCGTAGGGTCCTGCAGCACACCACCTATTTCTGCATGAACAGCGCACACGATATGTGTGCTTCGTGACACGCCGTCAGCGAGAGATAAGGCACCAAAATTTTGGATGAGGTACTCTCTGTTACAGCAACCCTTTTGATTACCGCGTGTTGTTTCCGCTGATGTTCTTTTCCACTTCTTCTTCATTTCCGGCTCGGACCTTCTCCGATATGCCCTTTTGGTCGGAAAATATCAGCAGCGCGTGCGCGGTCCTCGAAATTTTCGACGCGTCGGCTTGCGCGGTGCGTGCTGTGCAACATTATGCACCGTGAGGTTCTGAATTTACTTCGCGATTTTTCACTTATTTTCCCGCCTCTAACTTCACTATACTGCGTTGCCCCCCCCCCCCCCCTCCGCCCCCAGTCACTCCGAGCACGGCGTCACAACTCCCGGGGCGAAAGCGTGTCCGCGGCGGCAGGACGCCGTCGGCTGGGGACGGGGACGAGGGCTCGGTGCGGGAGGCCAGGGGGGCCCGCGGCGCAGCACGCGCCGGCCGCACTGCCCGCGCCGCCACCATGACCAGGTGAGCCGAGGTAAGTCGGCGGTCAGCTTTCGGCTCGCGACCAGGACCTTGACGACGCCGCCACGACCGACGCCCCCTCCCCCGGGCCGGGTACTGTGTGTTGTCCGCAGTGACCGGCAGCGCGGCGTGTCCACTGTCGGCGCCCTGGTGTCGCCCGTCTTCGCCCCCGCGGCCTCCTGCACCTCCATCCTGAGCTGCGAAAGCGGCGCGAAGCGTCGACGCAGGGCGGCCCAGTCAAATCAAAGGTCTCAATGCCTCAAGAACGCTATATATCGGGTGACCGGAAATAACGAGAGGGAAAATATTATCAGAGCGTGTGCGGAGCCTCATGGTAGCGGTAGGGAACCAAACGCAGCATGAGCCGTACCGTCAGTCATACGAGGCTATGGGACAACCTCGGAGGCTTAGCTCGCGCGGATGATGTGTCCCGATCGTTTGGTTGGGTAACACAAGGCAAACCCCCAGCTTGTTGGTGGCGGAATCAGTTTCCGATATCTCCTGCATAATCGTGCTGTATCACCCGACTGAAGGGTCGGAATACTTCAGCAGCGCGATTTAAGCCTCTAAAGTGTAATCGCCGGCTGGTGCATAGATCGTGGCGCCGCGCCGTGTTAGGTTAGTGTCACGCATCAAAGCGGTCTCGTCGCTGGTGATCAAGGTCATCAGACTCCATCATCGATCATCGTATCGAGAGGATGTTCCAGTGTTTCTACAGATCAACTGCTGCAAAAGTAATAGGAATTATTTTTTTGCGGCAAAATTTATCCTGGCGCATCTAATCGTACCATACTGTTCCACACCCGCTGTTGTGATTTTTTTTCTTATTATCATCAGTAAAACCCAACTCCGGAGTACTGCATTTAATGACTGTTACACTAGCAGGCGGTGGGGCCATGCTGGCAATTGCGAAGCGTGTGCTGCGACTGCGCTCAACGAGCCTCCCGCCGCCTCCAGGACGCCGTCCCAGCTCCCCGCTGTGAGACCGCGAAGCCGGTAAGGCCCTAGCTCCGGTCCGAGACTTCGTGAGAGCGATGCGCAGGTCCCAGCCCAATAACCCCCGACCCGCGCGGACAGACAAATCAAACAGAACCTCCCACCGCCCACGAGGAGCGGCGACCCCGGCGTTACTCCCTGCGTCGAGGCGCTGCCGCTGTGAGTATTGCCGATCCGCCCCGACTTCGCCTTTCGCCTCTCACCCGGGGTGTATTGGCTCTAGCAGCACGGGGTACCTCTCTCACAGGGCTCGTGCCCGAGCCTCCGCCCCCACCCCCGCCCCCGCCGCTGCCCCCGCCGCTGCCCCCGCCGATGACATCCCCGGCCTGCTCCTCAGCGCGGCGAGTAGCGCCACCAGCGGGCTCAGCTTGTCAGCGCTGCAGCCCCCGCCGCCGCCCACCTCCCCGCGCTCATCGCACACCCTGGCGGAGTAAGTAAGAGCTAGCGGTGGTCCGTCCTCTCTGCCCTGCCCCACGGGATCGTGGATGTACACTGATAGGTTGTAGAGTCCGGCGGCGAGCGAGGGGAAAAATTAATTTTTCGTGTACAACCCTGTGAGTTTCAATTGAATTACTTGAACTGCTTCTGAATTTCTTTTTCGAAACCATCGCATTTTTTTTTTGGTAAAATTATGACTTTGAATTTCTGGAGAATTGGTGGTAAGATTTTTTTCTTCTTTTTTTCTTCTTCATTGGGTACACTCAGAAACGGGGTGGTTATTTCCCCTTCTTTCCTCCAGTCCGCAGCTGCCGCAGTTCGACCTGCAGGCCGCGTTCGAAGCGATGCTGCGCGGCCGGCGGCTGGGGCTGGACCCGGACAGAGCCGCCGACACCAGCACCAGCACCGGCCCCCACCACGTCCACTGGGACAACTGCGGCGGCTGCGACCAGGGCGGTGCGGTAATACCGGCAGGCCACTGCAGCGGCCGCCACCGCAGCAGCAGCGGCGTCCCCAGCGGCACCGCGACGTCCGACATGACGCATCGGCCGGCCCAGCGTGGCCGCCACAGCCCGTGCCCACGGCCCTCGCCCTCGCCCCGGGCCTCACCCGGGTCCCCACCCTGGTCCCCCAGGTCCGCGGGGAGCAGGGGCTGCGCCGAGGGCAGCGCCGCCAGCGCCGCCAGTGCCGCGGTGAGATGACACCGCACCGCGTCGCGCCCCCACTGTGGGGTCACAGCCGGCCGTACTTGCCCAGAAAAAAAAAAAAAGAATGCGGACGTTAAAAATGGAGGAGCGAAGGTCACTGTTCCCACTGAAACCGTAGATAAAAAAGAGAATCACTCCGGTATGGCCGCTGTTTAACTGGGCGGAAATTATTTAGCTCAGGCTGACGAGCGCACATTCAAGGCGAATCCCAAGGGAGGATACAGACTAATGGACTCGGAGCAGGAATAAAAATAAAGTTACGCAAAGATTCAGATGGATGTTTGTCTGCGCATTCAAAACGAAATGAGCGCTCCTCACCTTTGATCTCAGTAGTTTGTGGGCTAGAAATTTATGCTTCTTCAGCTCCCATTTTGTCTCAACATTATAGGAAAGGCCCGTTTAATATATTCTGTGCAAGTTTGCGTGAGGTTAAGGCGGTTGGGCGGCGGGGGGCCGCCCCGCCCCACGCAGAGTAAGGCCATGCAGCTGCCGGGGAGGCGTAACGGTGACACGGCCCGTGTAACTCGACTCTCCTTGTGGCCAAAGTACAGCTCTACACCTTGGGCTGGGCGTTCGCTGGTGTTTTCAGGCCGCCGCCACTGAGGCACGACCGCACCGCTTGGCAGCAGGCGCCACGCCGTCTGCCGAGTGCCGAGAGCGGCGGCGGCAGCAGCAGCAGCAGCAGCAGCAGCAGGCACGGCGTCAGCCCCTCGGGGAGACAGGCCTGCGCACGGCCCCGCCCCCGCCCCCGGCCCGCCCCAATCTGGAGGACGTGACGTGTCTCAGCGCGGAACCTGCCGACCCCGAATGTGGCCCGCACCGTGAGCGGTGCTCCATCCCGGTGTCAAGCACGGCGCCACCGCACCCGCCGCAGCCACGGTCCGACAAACACGACTCCGGAGACCCGGACACGGACGCGGACACCGTCCTGTACTGCGACCTAACCTCGGAGCAGACCATTCAGGAAGTAAAGGTCGGGACCGACCCCGCAAGGGACACACCAATCCTGAACATTCTGTGCAGTGACCGATATGCCGAATGACTGGATGTGACTGGTTTTGTTCCTGAGTCATCAGGCTCTCTGAATTTTTCCGGAAACATTTCGGTGACTGGAATGATTGAGAAGGGACTGGAAGTGACTGCACATGAGACTGTACTTCAGCCCTGAAAATGTAGTAAAGATTGGGAATAATGCATGATTCATGCCAAGAATAGCCCGTCAAGAATTTTCAATGAGAGGGAAAGGTCCATCGCCGTCACACTCCAGCGCGGCCTGGCCTGTGTACACTCTCTATAGCCAGTGACCGCCGCGCTGTAACGAATCCCTTCATTATTTACAGTTTCGTAAATGACTTTGCAGGCCACGTTGTCACACTCAGCTGAGTTGTTGGTCGAGGACGAACCGGTGGTGATGGTGCCTCTGCGCGTCCCCGGCCGCGCCGGCATCCCCGCCCGCCCCATGATGGCCATCAGGAAGTCCGCCTCGGCCACAACGGCCCGGTGGGCTGAGGGCAGGGTCAGAGGTGGGCGAGGATAACACAATGCGGGGTCCGGGCCGGGCCGGGCCGGGCCGGCAGCGGTGTGCGACGACCTTCTCTGCCGCCAGGCCCGCTCCTGCTGGACACGCGCTCGACACCGGCGACGACGCCGACCCCAGCCGTTGTGGGCCGACCGCCGGCCACGCCCTGCCCGGTGGTTCACGCGGTCGGCGACGCTGACTCGCCCAAGGCCGCCGACGGCGAAACCACTGCGATGGTCATGACGGCCACCTCGTCGCAGCGCGGGCCGTCGGGGGAGCTGTTTGTCCACGGCGACGCCAAGAAGGCGATTCCCAGCGCGTCGCCAGCCGCTCGGAGAGGTCCGCCCAGGCAGCTGCGGTCCCTGCGGTTCCTGCGGGGGCCACCCGCGGGCACGCCGTCGACGGCGACTCCCGCTAGGAGCTGCGGCCTCCGGTGCGGCGTGTTCACCGCCGCCTCCCTCGTGCTGCCCTTGCTCCTGGTGGCGGCCGTGCTGCTGCGCGTGCAATGTGACCCCGTCCTACCCGTCGACCCGGAGGACACGATGTTCGATGATCTCGTTGGGGTGGACGGCTAAGAGCAGTGTGTGCGCTCATTCAACAGGATTTTTTTTTTTTTTTTTTGGGGGGGGGGGGGTCTGGACGAACAGCAATCAAGCAGGATACTGCGTGGGTTTATTAACGGGTTTTATTGTCGCCAACATTTTGTACTTTCATTATCTAAGGATTTGCATCATCCCCATTGTTCAGTTCTAATTAAACATACATTTGGGCAAAGAAAAATAAATATAAAAGCTGTCAGAAATTTACGCGTACTTATTTTTGACATCCATGCATGACACACGATTCACTAAATTCACACAATTTTTATATATCCCTAACTATCTTCAACTATCTATCTGGCTACACCTCTATTCTAAGTTTCTATCCGCCTATCCCACGACGTCCACCGCGACGCTGCCCGTCACGTCGACAAGCTGTCTGGAGCTGAAGGCGGCCACGAGTTTCAAATTTCCCGCTCGCTGCGGCCAGATGCGCTGCTCAATGCGGACGGTTTCCCCGGGCATCACGTCTCTGAAAGGAAATGAGGGGAGAAGAGAAGAGAGAGAGTGAGAGAGAGGGATAAAGTTTGGATTTCATGCGATCCAGGACAGGACCTACCGCCCACCCAGCCCAGCTGCCGCATGCTGCCGCTGGGAGCCGGCTCACAGTCAGTGTGGGTACCCATACTGGTACCTTACCTGTAGGCGAGGACCGAGTTTCTCACGAGGCCAGGGCCCTCGGACCGGAGAGAGCAATCAGTCAGGGCAAGTTGGAGTGGGTTTTGGAATTCAAACACGACGGAGCAGGAGTCGCCCACGGTTGGCTGGTCTAGGACCTAAAATAACACGGAATGTAGTTTTCAATTAAGGGGGCGTAGTTGGCGGGCCTGTGGGTGTATAGCAGAGAGTGCGGGCGGGGCTGTGTGCAATGCTCCGTTATGGACCACCTCAGGCCTCAGACCTGACCTAAGGTCCGCAATCCGCGCCAAAAAATAAGAAAGTCGGTAGAGAAGAAAAAAAAATCAAATCAGAACTCTTGGACAAACGCACCGATACGTTGAGGCCGGGCACCATGACCTGGAAGTCGTCCTCAGCGGCCCACGTCTGCTTGGTGCCCTCCACGCTGGCCAGGGCGAAGATCTTCATGTTGTTGTACTCGACCAGCTTCTCGACGTACTCCTCCGGATCCACGGATAGGCGCAGGATGTCAGCTGCGAAACAGAAAACACGTATAATCACACGGGTTCAAGTACCACGAGAACGCTCTGCTGCTGGGCGGCCGTCTCGGCCCGGTCGACCGCAGACTCACTCGAATACGGCTGGACGGCGAAGGTGCCCGTGGCCTTCTTGACGATGTGCGCCTTGACGCCCGTGTAGTAGACGGAGGCGGCCGACAGCGCCGCCCTCACCAGGCGTTCCTCCGCGGAGTGGTTCTGCGGACAGGAACACGTGCAGCAGAGTCCGGCCTCGGCAGCCCTCCCCGTCACTCGCGAGCCACTCTCGTTGCCGGCACTATTGTTGCCCCCCTTTTCACACCAGCGCTATTCGGGTGAAGAAAAAAATATAGGGAAGGCGAAGGTGTGTGCGCGCGCGCGTGTGTGTGTGTGTGTGTGTGTGTGTGTGTGTGTGTGTGTGTGTGTGTGTGTGAGGGGGCGGGGAGAAATCACGGCCCGTTCACTCCCTCCCACTTCCCCTCTTCCTCTCTTTTTCTATCTGTTTCTTGTAACAGGAACCGCGCGCGGCGAGTTTGTGGGGTGCTTGAAAGAAGATTGGCGAAATGTGATCTTGGCCACGATCGCTGCCAAGACGCCTCCGCCGCCGCCGCCACCGTCCCGCCGCCGTGCCGGCGCGCCGCCGGCCAACGGCGACGGGCCCAGCGCGCTCTGCGCTTTGATCTTGACCAGAGCGAAGAAGTAAGAGTGCGCCCGGACGCGCCCGGATGGGAGGCCAATAAAGAGAAGTGCCGTGCCCCCCCCTTCCACCCCTTGGCGGCTGCATCCGCGGCGACACGCGCTGTGGAGCGGTTTTCGCAGCCCCTTCCCCGTGCGCGGTGCTGGCTTGCCGGGCTTGACCACGGCGATCACCGCCAGCATCATCCCTTTTTCTGCGTGCTCCCCCTCCCCTCCCCTCCCCCTCCCTCCGACTCTCGGCAGGCAGCACAAGCGAACAGCGATAGTCATGAGAGGCGCAGCACGAGCGGCACAAAAAGTGTGCTCCGCAGGAGTCGCTCACAAAGCGCGCCCTTAATGGTTTTACTAGTTGGACAACAGGCTCAGGGAGGGTTTTTGTGCCGCTCAGCCGGCCGACTGGCCGCGGCCATGCCGCAGCCGCAGCAGGGCGGGAGCAGGCCTTACCTGGATGTGGACCTCCACGGCGAAGGGCTCCCCGACCATGATCTTGTCGAGGTCGTGCAGGCGGAAGGAGATGTCCTCGTACTCGGGCGGGGGGACCTCGTAGAAGCGCTTGGCGCGCGCGCTGCCGCGCACCGCGTTCAGCAGCGCGATGCGCTCCATGTCCGTGCCTGAGAATGGGAGAATTATAAGTATGAGCCCCGCGGAGGCGAGGAGGAGGACAGAGACGGCCTACCTTCAGGGGCCTTGTACTGGTCGATGATGTCGTCGCAGTCCTCGTCGCCAAGGGGGTCGAAAATCCAAGGGGCTTTCGTCAGAACCCTCCGGCCGATGCTGTGAGAGAAGGGGAAAGCGGAAGGGGCTGAGCTGTGTGAGGTGAGGTGCCCGGGCCGACTCCAGCAGCGGCGGCACAGGCGCGGTCATAAAAATTTATAGGAATCACAATTTTTTCGTTTTTGTTTTGAGCTGGTTCTGCGGTGACCTCATCTATCTCCAGCCCTCCGGTGCACTCACTGGTACTTGTTGGAGTCGATGCGGGTGAAGCCGAGGTCGCTGGAGGGGTCCTCCAGCCACCGGATCACGTCCGCGTTCACTGACGCCAGCATGAAGGGCACGTCGTACTTGAGGCCCACTTCCCCGCGCCGGATGGCCTCCAGCGAGGCGGGGCCGCACTGATAGAAGCCTAGAAACGAAACCAGGCGACTTGCAAACGGACGTTTCTAGGGACACAGCTTGTGTTTGTCTAATTATAAAACTCATATTCCCCATTAAGGTGTCTCCGCATGGGGTGTGGTTAACCGTCATGACTCCACCTGCCCCCGCCGGGCCCCGCCCCCGCCGGGCCACCCGCCGGGCTGAATATGAGGAGTGGCAGAAGTGCCATGAGGAGACAAGCCCCAGCGCCCCCTGGCACGGAAAGCCCCGCCATACACACATCACAACACACTCACTATCAGACGTCTCCTGGGGGGTGGCGTCGCAGGCCTGCCAGCCGCCGTACCCGCTGGGGAGGTCGAGTCGCGCCATCCAGACGTCAGTCCAGACGTGATAGTTCCAGATGGAATCTTTGCCGCCGCTCGGGTTGAGCGGGTCCCACGGCAGCTCGTCGCGCTCGTCCGAGTAGAAGCGGTCCACCGACAGGGACGAGTTGGCGTCGTGCGCCGACACCAAGCACGACACGACGCGCGCCGGCAGCCCCAGGGCGCGGCACACTGTCAACCACAAGGAGGCCGTGAGCTGCCACCGTCTGCCACAGCCACACCGCGAACCGTCTGGTGGCGGTGGTACTTACGCGTGCAGAGGACGCCGGCGAAGATCCAGCACTGCCCGTACCTCACCGACACCCCCGTCGTGAGGTACTCCTCCAGGATGGCGACGGACCCCGTCCAGGAGGCCGGCGCCGTGCCGTCGTCGTAGTGGCCGTCCCAGCGCCCAATCAGCACGCCGCCGTCATCGTTGGCGTTCACCTGCGGGCAGCGAGCACGCTGTAGCGCCTGGGAGATAGGCCGTCCCGTTATACCCGGGTGCTCGGCGGGCTGGCCTACCCACCGGTCCGCAGGCGCCCACCCGCTCAGCGCCTGGGAGATAGGCCGTCCCGTTACACCCGGGTGCTCGGCGGGCTGGCCTACCCACCGGTCCACAGGCGCCCACACTCACCAGCTTGGTCAGCGCCCTGGCCATGCGCACGGGGTCACCGCGCTCCGAGTGCAGCAGGCCGGTGCGCTCCAGGACCAGCATGGCCGCGGGCAGGATCTTGTCGTCGAACTGTCCGAACACCCACTCGCGGCCACGCGTGAAGCCCATGGGCCCCACCCAGACCTTGCCCACGTCGTTGAGCACGTACTCGTCCAGCAAAGGGGCGTCCTCCATGTACACCGCGTCATCTGCGAAAAGGGAGAGATAGAGAGTTAGGTCGGGGTTCGATTCCCGGCCGGGCGGGTTAATAGAACGACGCCCGTCCGGAGCACGCGCAGCCGCGCACGTCGCTTTAAAGAGGTCCAGCTGCGGCATTGTGCAGACGACTCACGTTTCTGCCACGGGTTGAAGAGCAGGTAGACGGGCTCGGGGTGCTGGTAGGGGTAGGGGTAGGCCGTGGGGCCATCTGGCGCAGCGCCGTCGATCGTTTCCACAATCACTTGCCATTCACCGACGGGGGCGTCCGCGGGGCTCCGGACCTGGGCGGGAGGAGAGAGGAGAGTGAGTGCGGGTGGAGGCCGGGGGAGGGCGGGGGACCGAAGGAGGGCTGACAAACTTCACGGACCGCCAACTTTGTCCGGATTATTTGGCAGACAGCGTCGACCCTTCCGTTCCAGCGGGTCTGTCGTAGTCGGCGCCCTGCCCGCCGTCGGGCCGCGACTCGCACTTTTACCATGGAAGCTCCTTATTAATATTCCGGATCCTATTACGGAGAAGCACCGCGGGCTCGGGCCGGGGGAACCTCTGCAGCCAGCGCAGCCAGTCCCTCACTCACCTCTACGGTCATGGTGGTGGCGTCGATGGCGGTGATGCGGGCCTCCCACTTGTAGGGCTCGGCCTCGGCGTCGAACTCGACGGCGTCCGGCTGCCAGGGCGACAGGCGCACCTTGCCAAGCGTGTCCCGCATGGCGTGGGGCTCGGCTCCTGCGGCGGGGAAAAATTATCAGTGGCATTCATGGGATGGGAAACAATTACATTCGAAAGAATTTGTGACTGGGAAAAAGATGAAAATAAATTAAAACTAGGACCATATGGTGCGCGTTTCCGTACCTCGATGGGGGACAACAGGATGAAGACGGCAGAGGAAGGGAGAACTTTTACGATTCTGAACCGAAACGGCTCACAATGGGGGATTTCTGGAGGATATGGAGGGATTAGCGGGAGAAAGAGAAAGCGAAGAATCGTCGGCGGGTGTGAGATGGATAGCCTCGGTGACGCGGGGGCGCTTTGGAGCCGGGCCGGGGCTGCCGGCCACTTTTGTGACGGCCTGCCCGCACCCACCCCGTACCCCCTTTCAGTTTGTGCTCCATTCAAAATGAGATCGTAAAGAGCGACCGGGCGGCTCTTCCTGTATTTTTTATGCATACATAATAAAGTGTTGATGTACACGGCACCGTCCCATCCGCATCGCTGCGCCCGCGGCAGCAGCAGCAGCGCGATGTGACGCGGCGGGCGCCCACTGGACGCCCAGGGCAGCGTCCACAAAAGTGTCGGCCGTTTGGGCGGCACTTCGCGCATGGCGTCGGCGTCGCGTTGCGCGCGTCCACTGACGGTTCGTGTTACTTCGCGGGGCCCGGCCCATGTTTCCGACTGAATTTGGCGCACTGCGGGCAGCAGTCCATCACCTGGGACGATTTCCTGTATTATTCCCATCGCCTGCAGCATTCAAAAGGAACACTTTTCAACTTCACATCGAAGCAGACGACACCCACTCTCACCCATGTTCGCAACGAACGTTAGCCACTAATGCAGAGACGCAGCTTTTTGCCGTGCGCACTACACGTGGGAGACCCCCGAGACCTCCCGGCTGCTCGGTGGGGCTGCTGAGGCCGCTGGCTGTGGAGGGGAGCGGGGTCAGGCCTCGGGTTAGCTCGCACCGCTCGCACGCCGCCGGCATTAACTTTTCACATTTCGGCACGTTTATTAGCACCCCGGCTGGTCCGCGGCGGCCCGCGGTGGTCCGCAGGCGGCGGTTGCATCGCTGATGATTGCCGACGCGGTCGTCGAGCCTCGTGCCCCCTCCCCAACCCCCTATTCCCCCCCCCCCCTCCTCCTCTCCGCCCCCCGACGACACCCGGACCGTCGTTCCGCTGCGTGACGTCCTTTTTACGGCCCTTGTTTGCGGCGTCCCAGCGATAGCTAGCGCGGCCCGGCCGCCGTGGGGAGAAGTGCAGGAGGATCGTGGCCCGGCCGCCGCCCCGCCGCCCTTGCGGTCCTTCCCACCCTCTGCGGCCCCCGTCGACCTCCGGCGGCGGCCCCAGGCCGGCCGAGCCCTCACCACCGCCGGGGTCCTCTGGCCCTGCCGTGTCCGTAACAGCAGACCGGCGGCCTGGCAGGGCGGCGTCGAACTTTGAGGGGCGAGGCCGGCGAGACGGTGGTGGTGGCTGCTCCCGCCCGCCGGGCCGGCCGCGGCCGCAGGTCTCCACCGGCCCCCGCCGGCCCCCGCCGGCCCCCGCCGGCCCCCACCGGCCCCCACGGCCCCCGGCACAGCCCTGCCTGGCGACTTAGCAAAGTAATTTCGGCCCGCAGATATAGCTGTAAACTAAGGACGCAAATTTGAGGGTCGGCCACGTGCGCGTTATTGGTAGGGCTGGGCGCAGCGCGCGGCCCTCGGCGCCCGGAACGGCGTAATTGAGAGGTGCAAGGGAGGCGAGAGGAACCTTTACGGACGGCCGAGAGAGCTGAATTCATTCCACGCCCTCCGCCGCGCTGCGAGCGCAGTGGGGATTAGAGGTACCTCATTATTGGCGAAAACGGAGGAAAGTATATGCGGTATATTCGATCCGGTGGGATACTAGCTGCGAAGCACGCCTGCTAGCCCGTTTGATTCAGTTTCCCCCGTCTGGGCGAGGGTGGAGCGGTATTACACTGTGGAATCGGGGTGACCAGAAACCGAGGACACGCATCTCTACAATAGGGTATTTCGGAGGAGCTCAAACCGGAAGTGGAGAAGACGCGTAAGAAGAAGGAAAGCGGAAATGGTATGAGGGTAACCGCAGCAGAAAGTATCTCCGCCACGGCGTCGGCCAACTCTTAACACTGAAGGCTTAGCTCTCGCTGGCGATATGTCACGACACAGCGCAAATCATCCACGGCGCAAGCTGGAGAACAGAATATTTGATAGACGTATTACTACGCTGTGCGACCCTTACAAATGGTCGTGACATATCGCCAGCGAGAGCTAAGCCTTCAAATTTTAAAGTCGGCCCGTGGTTGACGGCGCGCCACGTGCTGCTTAACTCTTCATACCGTTATCTTCCATATCCGCTTTTGTGATTCTTTTCGTCCTTTGGTTTCCGATCAAGCCCTAGTCCGGAATACTCTATTACGCATCCTCCATCTTTAAAATGGTTTTAAAGAGCTCTGTTACTCTGTACACTCTATCCCCCTCTCTTTCCAGACCTTTGAAACCCACCGCTTGTAGAGAAGTCGTTTAATTGCCCCCGTTGCTCCCCCTCGGCCCTCGGCGCTGGGGCCCCGCATTCGCAATGTCAGACCCCGTCCCGTTCTTCCCGTCGGGCTCCGCCGAGCTCTGCACCCCCCCCCCCCCCCCCCCCCCCCCGGCCTAGCCTTCACAGACATCATTTTATTACCAACTGTCCGGCCCGCATCGTTTCCCTTTGCAGAGGCGTGCCATGCCACCATGTAATATTCTTCTGTGCTTGACAGTCATACTCTCTCCCACTGCCGCCCCCGCTGCCGCCCCACTATGCCGCCACCGCCGCCGCTGCTGCCGCCGCTACTGCCGACGACCCGACCCGACCCCTCACTTTACACTTTCACCCCTCCCCTCCCCGTGATACATGCTTGTCGTGACGGGAATCGTCCAGACTGGTACGATGTCTCCCTTTCTTCCTCATCGTCCCCGTATCTTTCTCTCTCTTTCTCTCTCTCTCACTCTCTCCCATGCCCACAAGCCCTCTATGGACACGGTTCTGCCCCCCCACCCCCTCTCTCTCTCACTCACTCTTTCTGTTGCGCACCCCCCGCAAAGGGACGTGGGACGGGTGACTTGTGCCCTGGCGGCCCTGGCCTCGGACCCCCCCCCCTCCCCCTCCCCACGGTCTCGGTCTCTGAGGGCGCATTCCAGTCCCATTTCACATGACAACTTGGCGTTCTGAATACAACTGCCCATCCCTTTTATATCAGCGGGCGCGCTGCGTGGCCTCGGCGAGGCCAGGCTGGCTGGCCGCTGCTGAAGCAGGTCAGGCAGCCGGCCGGCCATTCGCCACCGTTCATTTCCATCATTCAGAAAGTCAGCCGTGACAGCCATGGAATTCGGCTGTCCAAGGAAGAAAGTCCCAATGCCGCTACTGCCAACCGCTGCTGCCGCCGCCGCCCGCAGCGGTTCGGTCCCTCCTCAAAGGAGAGCGGCGGAACGGTATCGGCACGCTGCTGCTGTGACCACGGCGTCCACGTCACCGTCAGCACAGCAGCACAGCCCGCGTGTGCTGCCTGGCGGCAGCCGCGGCCGCCTGGGAGGTAGGCAACGGCGTCGCAGCGCTGCGCTGCCCAGCGGTCGATTGCCTACGTCCCAGGCGCCCCAGGGGCCTCTCAGAAACACCAGGGCTCTTCTATCTTTCTCTTTCCGACCACAGCCGCACATTATGGCATCCAAGTCGGTGTCATTTCGCGCCGCGCCGCTCCTCCTCGTCTTCGTCATGGCCGAGCGCGCGGTGGTCGTTTGGTCTGTGCCCGCTGTTATCTGCTGTCTGCCGCCCAGCAGCAGTTACAAATCCTATAAAATACAGCCCGGGGGGCGGAGGCCGGGGGCGGAGGCCAGAGGCCGGGGGCCGCGTGTGCGGTGCTCGGGGCCGGCGGGGGCGTCGCCTTGGCAGCACGGCGACGGCGGACGCAGCCCTGGCGCTCAGGCCGTCCCGCGGCACTGCCCTCGGCCTGGCCTTTGCCAGCAGCAGAAGGGGCTCTTGGCCGCTGGCCGCTGGCCGCTGGCCCCGGATAGAGCCGTTAGAGAGAAATCACACCTCTGGAATGACACTCGCGTAGATGGATATCGAGATGATATAGACACGTTGGGGGGGACTCCGGCCTCGCCAGGCCTCGCGCGCTCACAGGAGCTACGGGGGATCCTCCTCCGCATGTTCCGAATCGCCGACTGAAATCACACGGAGTAGTCCCGCCGTTTTCTTGCTGCAGATGGGAAATGAGCCCGCCCCCATCTTCACCCGAAATGCCCTCCCTTTAAACGCGCTGAAATATCTACTCTGCAGTCAGTCTGCAGTCCGAGGGGGAGAGGGGAGGGGAGGGGGGCACTCCGTCATACTCGAGGTCCCCGAAGCGGAGGCGGACTGAAATCAAGGTCCATATCCGACGTCGAAAAATGGCATTCGAGATGACGGCGCTGTGGCGGTCCGGCAGGAAGGAAGAGGGACGGGGCGAGCGGAAGGACGGAAGGGTTAGCCGGTTAGCCAGGAGCCTCCGGGCAGGGCCCCGGCAGGGCCCCGGCAGGGCCCGAGCCTCTGACGAGGATCGCAGAAGGAAGTTGGAGAAATGCGGGGAAATGACGGATGCCGAAGTCGGACGTTCGGGCTCGGCTGGTGGGTACGGCATCGCCGCGATGTACCCTTTGGGTGGTGGTGGTGGTGAGGTGGATATTCATTCCCCGCCCTCCTCATCCCTCTCTTTTTGTCGTCCTATTTTTCTATCTACTATCCACCCCTTTTCCGCCCCTGGTCCGAATCCACACCACTTGTCTTACCCAAGGTGAAGATGAGGGTGACGACGTCCTCTGGGATCAAGTCCCTGTTGAACCGGACGGCGGCAAAAAACGGCTGCCCCCGTCGTAGCACTGCCCTGGGGACCTCCATGTGCACCTGGGTGGGCAGTAAACAAGCAGGCAAACGGGTTATGGGCCGTGCGCGCGCACGGCGCACGCCCACACACACGCCTCCGTGTGTGTGTGTGTGTGTGTGTGTGTGTGTCGGGGCGGCCGAGTTTCTTTCTCTCTCCATTCCACCACTGAGCACCACGAACCACGACGCGGACGTGTGAAAAATAATACCGGCGAACAAAGAGATGAATAAATGCCTTTTCAAGAGGTACTAACATAAATACTAACGTCCCCGCTCTCTTTTCCTTTGAAACGCGGTGTGTGAAAAAAATAATTCTGCAGACTGAGTGTTGTTTTAAGAGAACTGCACGACTGCATAAAAAAATTTCTCGTTACGATTTTTTTTTCACGCGCAAAATGTGATGAGGAAACTTGATTTACCTGCTCGAACAGCTCCGTGTGGTGCTCCTGAGCATTTTGCTTCTCGTAGAGATGCAGGGCTTCGACAATTAGTTCCGCCATGGCCTCGAAATACTGCTTTCACTGCAACAAAAAAAAATGGGAGGGAAAGGGTCGGTAATCAATTATTTTTTTTTTAAAGAAAGAAAGAAGAATCAAAGACAGATTCCTGCTTTGAAAGACTACCACTGCAATGCTGGTTCACCACAGAATTTCGCGGTCAGGAAAAGAAAAGAATCGAAAAGTTGATTGCCGTGGACAAAGCACCTGTCCCTGCCGCGGGCTGAGGCGACAGTGCCGATGATAGCCGCTCGGAATTTGTCTGCCTTCCGGCTTACTGCTGCGCTGCAACGCGAGCGCTGCGATATAAATCCCCCCTAACCCCCCGCTCCCGCTGGCCCCCGCTGGCCCCCGCTGGCCCCCGCTGGCCCCCGCTGCTGGGCCCCCGCCCGTTGGGCCCACGCCGCCGCCGCCCTCCTCCGCGTCCGCCAAATCTCCTCCAGAGCCGCGATGCTGCCCCGAGATGAATCGCTGCCGGACGACGATAAATGTCAAGCCAAGGTCAGAGCCGGGCCTGCAATGTGACGGCATTGTTTCGCCCTGGCTGCCCAACCCATCCCCCCGGCCCCGGCCCCGGACGGAGCGGGCCGCTGGGGGCGCCGCTGGGGGCACCCACGTGACCAAGGACGCGGGCCGGACAATGTGAATCCGCGGCGCGACCACTGCAAATGTCATCACGTGATATTTGTTCCGTTGTTATTCGGAGGACGGCGACATTTATACGGTGGCCGTGTCAAAGCGGAGCACTGGCCTGACCTGCACCCCCCCCCCCTAGCACCACCTGGGGGCCCCTTTCTCACCCCTCCCTCCCCCTCCCCCGCCTCATTGTCCCACTGAGCGTCCGGCCAGCGCGTATCTGACTACATCACCGCAGAGTTGTACATCAAATTAATTACCTTTACGTCTTTTATATGGAAATCTGAGTGAGGGGCGGTGAGAGGGGGGGACTCGCTTCGGCCATGTGCGAAGTACTATATTACAAGGGATTACATTTCGCACAGGTATCAAATTCGATTGGCATGGGAAGCCCTAACCAGGGCCGCCGGGGAGGTAGGGTATTTGTTTTCATTAATTCCAAACTGCAATTTGTACTCTGCCGGAATCAAAACGTTTCCAAAATTCATAGCACACAAAAAAATAATAATTTGCATATCTTTGATGCGTCGAGTGAGAAAATCCGGCTATATCAGTCCTCCTGCGAACCCAAAGCCTCCGAGGCGGCAGCGCCGGGCGCGCACACACACTGAGCAGCCAATAAGGTGTGTTTGGGGGCGGGGGGACAAGTCAGGTGTGATAGTGGCGGGTACTCTGCGCTGGCCAGTTGGCCCACTTTTATTTCTGTGAGGGTCGGGCGCGAGTGTGTGTGTGTGTGTAGCAGCGTCGGCTGCTGGCTGCCACCGCGCTGACAATGTGTCATCGATTCCAAGACAATTAATTTTCCCTGCTGTCTCACAGGAGGAAACGGACGTGTCACACGAGGGAATGAGTGTGTGTGTGTGTGTGTGTGAGAGAGAGAGAGAGAGAGAGAGAGAGAGAGAGAGAGGGGGGGGGGAGCGGGACTCGGATAGCAGAGCAGGGAGAGGCGGAGTTGGACGTGCTAGTGGGATTCCCTCCCTCCCCCTCCCCCGTGGAGCCAATACTCACAGCCTTGTGCACTCCTGTCACTGCTGCTTTCTCCCGGCCACTTACACGCCCCCCCCCCCATCCCCCTCAATTCCCTCCCCCTCGGTCCACACACCACTTCTCCGCTTCTCCGCTGTCGGCTGTTTCTCTTCCCCTTTCCTCTGACCGACTACAATCCCCTATCCACCTGCTTGCGTTCGACGACAACGCCCCCGTCCCCGTTGGTCCCCGTCGGTCCCCGATGTCCACTCAACTTTTCACCTGTCGCCCGACCCACTTTTGAGTGCGTCTCTCTCTCTCTCTCTCTCTCTCTGTCTCTCTCTCTCCTCGCTCTCTTTTTCTCGCCCTGTGGTGCGGTGGACCGGCGGCTCACCTGCGGGCCCTCACTTTCTGCTCCAAATCCCGCCTTTATCCTCCGGGCGTCCCCGTACGGACAGGGCCGCAGGCCCCCGCGGACACCCGGCAGACCTCCAGCAGACCCCCCGCAGAGCCCCGGCAGACCTCCAGCAGCCCAATCACTGAGTCACCACCCTTCAGAAGCTATCAGTCTATTAGTCGGCGGTTTGCGGTCGCTAGATTGTCCACGTCCCCTCCGGTCCCCCGCCCTTCCCCTTCCCGTAGGGGGACCCTCCGTACCCCCCCCCCCCCCCCCCCTCCTCCTCCCTCCGGCCCTCCGGTGCGGCCGTTGCGGAGGACCCTCTGACCTCGCGGCCCGACTGATCACCGGCCCCGTCATCGCTGCGCTGCCACCATTATCAGGGCCCCCGTGTTATCACCGAGATCGCATGGCGCCGGGCCGGAGGGCAAAACAATGGGCTCTCCTCTCCAGGGCTCTCGCACGGCCCACGGCTCCCCTCGCCCAGTCAGGCCTGGCCGGTCCCACACTACGGGACACCGGCCCTTTAACCGGAGGAATCACTGTATGGAATCTCGTCCGAACAGTGGGCGTTTACCAGGGCGTCGCACACACAACGGATCGTCGTGTAAGTATGCCGCTGGAAAAAAATAAAATCGCGACTAGGGATTTAAAAATACCAGTAAGATTCAACCTTACGGTAAGTTACGGAAAGATAGGTAAGTTACGGGTATTTTTGGTAAAAATGAAAAAAATTTATTTACAGCAGGTATTTGTTAAAAACAGTATGCTTTAGTATGTTTTCCACATAACAGTAGCCATATCATCCCATCGGTTCTGCTCTCTGCGGGACAACAGTGGCTAAAGTATCAACAGCGCGCTGCTCCTCTCCACCACAGCTCCGTAGCGTAGTGGGCTAGCGGGCCGGTCGATGACCGCAAGGTCCGGGGTTCAACTCTTTGCCGGAGGAAAAATTTTTCTCAAGTCTGCCGACCGAGGATGGTGGGTAAAATATACCAAAAGAACGTGTTCAAAGTGTGTTGTCTGAGTGACCGCGGACGTTGGGCCGCGGCCATTCCCCGGAGTTGAATTCACTGCTGAGGAACAGTGGTTCGACGCCCGAGCAGGGGAATGGTGCTTGCCAAGACTCGGCAGAAGTTAAATGTAGAGGCCTAGGGTTCGGCCTTCTACATTTTTCAAGCGTAAGGCCTCGGAATCTGGAGTATTCGGGCAACACCTACTTGGATACATGGCGTAGAAGAGTAGAGTACAATCGGCTTCGGCCGTGTACGATCTGGGCATCCTACCTCCCTCTCAATCCGCGAGGGAGTGGCTTTAGGGCCACAGACCAACTGGCTGGTCGAAGGGGGCTGACTCCTGAAATCTGGTCAGCGGAAGGGGCGATGTTGGCCGTTGCGGAAGCCTGCCTACCAAGGCGGCTGCGTCGTGCCTGTGTCTTAGCGGCGGTCAACTCCTGGTACACCGGTTCCCATCCGAACACCGAAGTTAAGCAGGAACGGTTCCGGACGGAAGTCTGGGACGAGGTAGGACCCACCCATTTTTGCCGTTTTTTTTTCACCAAATGCAGCCATTTTCAGAGTTTGAAAATCTGAATATTACCGAAAAATACCACATTTTTCAAGGTCGGGTAATATTACCGTAAGTTACGGTAACTTAGCGAATCTTACCGGTAATATTACGGGCCTTTAAATCCCTGATCGCGACGCTCCTCGCAGATTTCCTCGGGGATGAAAAATCCTACGGCCCCAGAGGAGGGGTCGGCCTAGTGCTCCGCAGTTATCGGCGCTGCCCTCCATAGCGGGGCCGCGGGGCCGTATATCACAGATGTCGGCCCGTCAAAGCTGTTTGCCAAAACCTGTCCGTGTCGTGGCAGAGCGCCGCAGCGCGCGGCTTCATTTGAAAATATCGGCGGCCTAAAACCTTGACGATTTGAATATAATTCTCATAATTCAGGTTCGCGGCGTGCGACGCGTGCGTGATACATGGCGGGGATAGGGGGAACAAATCCCCGACCCAACAGCGCGCTCGCTGTGAACATGGCGGAGCCGGCCGAGTCTGGCCGAGGCCGGCAAAGGGCCGGCGTCGCTGCCAAAAAGCAAAAGGTTATCCTTTGCGACGCTACGCCGTGACGCCGACCCCGCTCTGCCCCGCTCTGCCCCGCTCTGCCCCGCTCTGCCCCGCTCTGCCCCGCTCTCGCCGGCCCCCGGCCGCCACAGCGCCACACACTCGCACTTGTTATGGCATGCAGGTCGCGGACCGCCCGCCCCGCCCCGCCTCGGCCCCACCCTACCCCACTCCGGCCGCCCTGTCCTGGCCCTGCCCTGCCCCACAGCCGGGTGCCCCGCCCGGGGCCTCGGCCGGGGCCTGATGGGCCGCCCTGCGGGTGTGCGGGGGAGCGTAGATCCTGCTGTGTGCATGGTGCTTTAGCAGCTCTCTGCTGGGGGCCGCGGCGGGGCCGAGGGCTGCGTTCGGAGCGGCTTGCCGGCGACGTTGTGTGGGTCGCGGGGGTCACCGCGCTCCGGACGCGGCCGCCAAGGCTCTCCTCCGGGGGCGACACCACGCTCGGGGCGGCCAGCCCCAGCCAAGGTGGCGGGGGCGGGAGGGGGCAGCGCCGGCAATTCCCGCGCCATAATACAGACAAATGGGGAGCACGGCGCGTCGGGTGCTCGCTCACAACGGCGGCGGCGGCCGGCGGCGGCCCTCAGGGGGGCCGTGGCAGGACGGGGGTGGCCCCGGGGGAGAGCAGCAGCCAGCACAGCCAGCACAGCCAGCACAGCCAGCACAGCCAGCCTCGTCTCCTGATTTGCCTCTTGTCATGCGGCAAAAGGGAATTTCCGCTGGCCAGTTACTGCGCGCAAACCCGAAAGCACACTGTCCGACACTGTCGACAATAACTCCGCTAAGAGTAGGATATTTTAAAAAAATGGATTAGGTTTAATGAAAAATTGCAAATAAATAAATAAATAATAATGTTGTACAAGCTGGAAGGTCGGCGTTCAACACCCGGCAAGAGTCAAGACTTGTTTTCGTAGTCTCGAACTCCACGTGCTTTCGAGATTTAATTTATTTTCTTCACTTAAATTTTCAAGCTGTGGTTAACTGTTGGAATTGTTTTCCTTTTTCGTTTAGCGGGATATGAGCGTAGAAGCGGGCGCGGTCACACCGTCGCTTGTGACACCCGGCCACCTGTACTCCTTGCGGACTCACAAGACATCTGCCTGCCTTATTCAAGCGGGCACGACGGCGGGGGTGTCCTGTCTTGTGCTGCAGACGGGATGCACGCTCAAGTTGGGTGAATGCGGAGAGTATGACGGCAACAGGCCAGGTCCTCCTGAATAATGGTCCCGGCCCCGCGCACTCTCAAAAAAGTATGCTTGAATCAGCGCAAATTTGATGCCAACCCTGACATCCTGGTTAACTTTCTCCAATTCAGCAACAGGATACTTGTGCCACCCATCACTATGCCCGATATAGGCATACGATTTCGGCTCAGCACAATCTAATGCCTGAGTTAGACATGTAGACTGGTGCCTGAATCGGGCATCCATATTTAGTGGCATGCCTTGATTCAGGCATAACTGCATAGCCACTACGAAATTCTTGTTTCGAGCATATTATGCTCGTTTCGCGACACGTTGCCGCTGATGTTCTTCTTGACTTCTTCTTCATTTGCGGTTTCAGCCTTCTTCTACATACCCTATTGCACTCCAGTTCCCTAACCGTCAGGGCCGCTCTAGATATTGCCGAAACAAGGACAGCGTACTGTGTCGGCACGGAAATAAAGAGCAGGCAGCGGGGGCGTACTTCTGCGACCCCTTTGCCCCAGAAGGCGCGCGATTTAGACGATTCCAGTTCGCAATGGTGACCCCCCCCCCCCCCCTTCCGCTGGGGGCGTGCGGTTGGCGGAGCTGGGGAGGGGAGGGCTGCTAAGAGAGACAGGGGCCCCCCGCCGCTGGAAAAGTACCTTTGCCCTCGTAAAGATGTGCCGCCAGCTTGGCACCGTGCCTACCCACTACTCTAGGCCGGCGTTAAGGCCGCCCACAAGATCCCGGCGTGAAGTGTGTGTGTGCGCGCGCGCGGGGAGAAAGTCACAGCCCTGCAGATCAGGGCGGACAACTCCCTTACTCACGTCCGGGTGAAGGCGGCCGGAGCCGGTCGGAGCCCGGCAGCCTGTGCCGTCCTCGGTCCCGGTGGACGACCTCGGCGCTGCAAACTCCGCGCCCCAAACTCTGCGTGCGCCGCCGCCTGGAAACTACTTCAAGTACCCGCCCCGCGCCCTGACCGACTGCAACTCACTGGAAGGCTACGTCGCTTATCCAATCACTCTCCGCCGTCGGCCCCTGCACCCGCCTGCATCCATCCCTCTCGCTCACTCTCCCGCAGCACAAGTATCTCTCTCTCTCTCTCTCTCTCTCTCTCTCTCTCTCTCTCTCTCTCTCTCTCTCTCTCTCTCTCTCTCTCTCTCTCACCCTTGTCTTCGCCTTCGCTGGCAGCGCATAACGGAGAGGGAGGGATGCTGAGGAATAGGTCTGCGGTGTCCTCCTTCTCATGCTCTAAAACAGCGTGCACAAAAAGTAGCAGCACCCCAACCCAACATGACTTAACCAATCATCGCCCTCCCGCACAATATCAAGATATTTTTTTAAAAAATCAAGAAATTGCACCGATTTTATTTTTTAATGGGACTTTTTTAATCACGAATGTTCCCTGTCACTTTCTGAAAATTCCTATCTCCTGCCGTAATAGTGTCTGAGAGGAAGGGACCGTGGTGTAGTGGTGGCTGTACGCGCACGAAGGGAAGCTGAGGGGGGAGGGGCATTTTGAGAGGGGGGGGGCGGTGGGGCGAGGGCTGCTGCTTCCGACCGCAGCCTAGCGCGTCGCTCTAATGATTACATGAGTGAGCGCGGCCAACAGTAGTGGCGGCGGTGGCGGTGCTGGGTGCAGCAGCACCAGCAGCGGTGGTAGTAGCGGCGGTAGCGGCGGCGCCAGAGCACTCGCGCCGTGCCCGTGTCAGTTATGCAACTCAATTAATGCTGCCGAGGGCGGGTGCACGCCGACTGGCAGGGCCTGTAGGGCCGGGCCCTCCCTGCTCGCTGTATGCACTTCACCAGCGCTGCGCCCCTAGGAGCCCCCGCAGCCCCCGCGGTCCCCACTCCCCTCCCTATCAACGTTGCCGCCGCCGCTGCCACGGATTCTTCCCACGAAACACGCAGCAAAGGCGAGGCGAGGCCGCCGCCGGAGGGGACAGGGGAAGGAATCAGGTAGACCACGCTGCAGTGAAGGCGCACACTCATTCATATTCCCACAGGGAAACACGGATGCGCGAGTTGAGGGAGGCTGATGCCGGTCTGAGAGCAGCGCGGGAGAGAGCGGGAGCAGGTAGCGAGGCACGCCTGCGACAGCGTGCGACAGCGTGCGACAGCGTTGCGACAGCAGCGGCGGGTTGCAGCTGACGTCCGGGTCGTGGGCCGTCGGGCCGCGGGCCGGGGCCGAGACCTCGGCACGTGTGCTGCCGCTACCTCCCCCCGGTGAGGCGGCAGGGGTGGAGGCGCGTGGGCCGTGTGGGGCACTCGTCAGCGCGTCGACCGGGTGTGGCAGTGATGGCATACCCCCAGGGAGGAGGTGCCCCCCGGTACACCATCCCTAGGGGCCATGTACCCCCCCCCCCCACTAACCGACTCGGGGGTACACGATCCCTAGGGGCCATGTACCCCCCGGGGGGTACACCATGATGTGATTGCTTTTCCAGCGTGATTTAATTACCCGCACTTACCCTAATGCCAGTGCGGCGGTACTGTCTCAGCGGGGGCCGGCTTTGGTGAGGTACACTTACACCTCGTTCAGTTGACAGGGTTCGCATTGACGGGTGACACACGGAGCCTCCGCGCGCGAGCGTCGGCGGCTGTCTGTTCCCGCTCTCGCGTGGCGTCGCGTGGCGTCGCGTGGCGTATTGGCAACAGGGTGCCATACGCGCGCGCCTTAATTAAACAGTAATTGCTCCGTAATGGCGCGCGATGGAACGGGGCCAGTCGTCGTGGGATGAGACCCCGGCCGGCCGGACCCGCAGCAGTCGTCGCCGCCTCTGTGCCGTGGGGGCGGCTGGGGGCGGCTGGGGCGGCCGGGGGCGGCAGTAGGCAAACAACTTCGTACGGCCCCAGTGCAGGGGGCCGACTCGCTGGTCGCAATTCGCTGCCTGAACCCGAAGGCAGCCAGGCCAGATCCTCGCTCTGCTCGCGCCAGGACAACTGTCATGTACGAATATTTTCCTTGAACTCTCATTGCTCGATTAACGCAATGCAGGAATCGCTGGAATATGGAATCGCGGTGGGAGGTACCACTTTTTTTTTCGTGAATATCGTTCTTTCTCCTCGCTGACTAGTAGTGTGTTCTATCAAGCCCATTTTTCATGTTTTCTACATGTCGTTCCAGGAATATTCAGCTCCCAAAACAATGCAATGCTCAGAATTTTCCGAATTAAAAACAAACAAAAAAAAAATTGTGGGAAAGGGGATAGCGGCCATTGCGCTAAGTATCTCCACCGTGCCTCCCGCGTGTCTGCCCGCGTCTGCGTCCCCGCCTCCTCCGCTGGCTGCCTTACAAGGGCGGCGCCGACCCGGCCGCCCTCCTGGATATCACTTTACTCGTTACCGGGTCTCTTCCACTGGGCTCGTGAAGGGGTAGGGAGGGGGGGGGGGTACCGGCAGCATCGGAACCAAGACACGGGTGAGAGAGAGAGAGAGAGAGAGAGAGAGAGAGAGACCCCCCGGCGTCACTATTAATTAAATCACCCCAGATGACCCACTTCCTTGGCAGCGCCATAACCTAACCAGGCCTCCTAGCCTTGCGCCTGCCCTGCGCCTGCCCTGCGCCTGCCCTGCGCCTGCCCTGCGGCCTTCACGGGGCTAAAGTTACAAAACCTCTCTCTCTCCCCGTGCTCGTTGCTTCGCTTCTCTCCGCGTCTAGTCGCACGCCTCGCATGGCCCCAATGACACCCCCGGCCCGGCCCAGGCCAGCAACGTGCTTATTATCGGGGGCGGGTCCAACCCGGAAGCAATAATGGGGGGAGCGGGTCGTGCGGAGGCTGTCGAGAGCCGGGGGCGTGTTGTTTTTGGGTTGCTGTTTTTTTTGTGTTTTTTTCTGCGCAGCAGCTGCACCGCGTGAGAGACAGTTGATTCGCCAGGGAACACACACAGACAATGTGAGATCAATATCAATCCGTGATCCATATCTGATTTATTGCCACCTCCAGTAACAAGTGCACCTTGTTCAAATCAAATGAAATGGCAACGTGTTACAGGCAGAGGAGAGCGGTGTCCTTCAGGCAAACTTCCAACGAATGTCACACTCAGCTCGATACTGCCTCCCTTAGCAATTCAGCAGGTTTTCGATAAAATTCCCACATTTTCGAAGGGTGTGATGATATGATTTTTTTACCAACTATTGATGTTGTCGAGAATGATTTATTCACCTGATGGACGTCACCTGCCTGCCACCGCGGTCCACCGTCACGCGAGCGCGAAGCACCATGTTATCGACCACGGCGGGTCAGTACGGGGCAAGTACAGGTACAGGACGGACGTATTGTCAATGCTGGGAGAAATTTGAAATTTATTTATTTAAGGACCCTCCAAAGGGCTAGGAAGCCCCACTCCGGCTAGGTCCGAGAGAGAGAGAGAGAGAGAGAGAGAGAGAGAGAGAGAGAGAGAGAGAGAGAGAGAGAGAGAGAGAGAGAGAGAGAGAGAGAGAGAGAGAGAGAGAGAGAGAGAGAAGGGGGGGGGGGAGCTGTGGCGGAAGGAGCCGGCGGCATCTGCCACCACACACAGCTCGCCAGCATGTCTGTAAGGGGCGAACTGGAGACTCAGCCGGAGGCGCCGGTGTGGACCGTTATTGAAAACACCGAGGAGATTTAGCTGTCCTCCGAGAGAGAGAGAGAGAGAGAGAGAGAGAGAGAGAGAGAGAGAGAGAGAGAGAGAGAGAGAGAGTGGGACAGAAGGGAAAAGGGTGGAGGCACCGACCCCCCCCCTCCCCCCTCCCGGTCTTGTCCACTTTCGGCGGGAAGGGCAAGGGAGAGAGAGAGAAAGAGAGAGACAGAGAGAGACAGACAGACAGAGAGGGAAAGAGAGGGAGAAAGGAGCGGAGAAGAATGAAGAAACGCTGGTAGGCGGAGAGCGCGAGTTAGACGAGAGGGGAGGAGGCCGAAATCCAATGAAAGGATATAGAGGACATATCCAGGGGGGGATGACGACGACATCAGAAGGAAATAAAGACCTGGGCTTTTACCTGGCTGCGCCGAGGGCGGCGCGGGCGGCGCCTGGCTATCCGGGACCGACCCCGCCGGGTAGGGGGAGTGGCGCAGCTGCGACGCGCGCCACCTGGCCGTCCGGGAGAGGCAGCCTAGGCCTAGCTTAGGCCTAGCCTAGGCGCACTGCAGATCGACCTGAACCCGACCCTCTCTCCGGTGCTGACCTTTACCCGCCTCGGCGGCACGCGTTGAAATACTAATGTCTTTGCAACCGCGGTGCGGGACGGTATTCATCTCCATGATCATCTAGGCCACTTGGTGCCGTGCGAACGCGGGCCCAAAGGTGGTGGTTCGGTTCCTCGGCGTGAGATGAGAGGTCCCGACTGCGCAACAGCGCGGCGCGGAACTGTGTCGGAGCGCAGTGGCTGAGGGGCGGGTCAGGGTCAGCGGGGAAAGGAGCTGCGGAATCATCATGGCGGAACGGGTCCCGGGGGGCCGCGGGGGCCGCGGGGTGGGCCGCGGGGGCCGCGGGGGCCGCGGGGGCGTTGTGCCGCCGAGTCTACCGCGCGGCGCCGGCGCCTCGTTCGGGCCCCCATTCCGCTCATCTCGGCTAAACGCTGAGCGGGGCGGGGCCGGAGGGGGCGCGGCGGGGGTGCAGAGGGGGTTCGGGAGCACACCTCCCACGGGGTTGTTCCTTGAGGCGCGCCAAATAATTCAAGACCTGGGCCGGGCTGAGCGAGGGGCGCGGCGCGGCGGGGCGGGGCGGGGCGGGGCGGGGCGGGTGGGGGAAGAAAACGACGAGATCGCCGAGGACCCACCTCACCTCACACATGACGGCCCTGCATAATTCAGGCCGGTAACGCGGCGGCCCCCGGCGGTGCATGGCAGAGCCCCGCAGAGCCCCGCAGAGCCCCGGTTGGGGCCCTCGGCGGCCTCCTCGCCCCGCCTCTGGGACAACACATCACGGCTTGACCCCCCCGGCGCCGTGCCGCTCCGCGCAGCACCGCGGCCGGACTGGCGGCAGTGAGCATAGATCCCCGGGACACAGCCGTCGCGTTCCCAGAATGCGCGCCGAGCAGCGCCGAGAAGCGCCGAGCAGCGCCGAGCAGCGGCGAGCGTTCCCGGAACTAGTAATGTTTACAGAAAGGCTCATTATGTTTGCTGCCTCATCGTACGCCGCGCCGACCCCATCCGCCCCGCCTGCTGTATCGACTGGCAGTGAGGAAGAAGGTCCCGCGTGGAATAAATCGAACGCCGCCGCCGCCGACTCCGCTGCGTGTGTGTGTGTGTGTGTGTGTGTGTGTGTGTGTGTGTGTGTGTGTCCGCGCTGTGTTCCGCCCGAAACCTCGGCCGGCCCCGCCCCGCGCCTCGCCTCGCCTCGCCTGCACACACTCCGCACCGCCGCTTTGACAAAGTCACGATTGCCTGTGATGCGCTCGTCCCTCCCCGTTTGATGTGGAAAGTATCTGCCTTAGACGCTCGCTAGCGCCGACGACTGGCTGCCGCCCCGCCCCGCCGCGCCCTGCCCTCCAACACCTGAGCGCCGGAGCGCACCGAGCCGCGAGCCCGTTGGAGCCGCCCTCGCCTTTCTTTGAGCCCCGCCCCGCGCCTCGATCTCTGTCCTTTCTCTCCCTTCTACACTCTTGTGATGTCCGGGTGGAAGGAAGGAAGTATTGAGATACTTGTTGGCAGCACCGTGGTTTATTGCAGACTGAGTAAGAGAGCGACCGAGTACAAACAGGTGGGGTACACCAAACCTCCGCTAGAGGGCAGCATTTACACACACGCGCATGCAGGCGGCGGGAAAGCAAACTAGTGGCGGGAACTATGAACAGGTACATATCACTCCTCCCCTCTTGAAAGCTACAGACACACATATTTACACAATAAATAAGGGTAGCCGTGGCCGGTAGAACAACAAAGTAACTGCATAAATTAGCACAGAACTCAATACAAATTTCATAAAGTAGAAAAATGTTAAGTGCAAGAACAGTGTAAGGGTTGCTGCCAAAAAAATTTTATTTAAAAAGGTACACCAACACTCTGAACACACTGGGAGACGTGTACCTGGGGAGAAGGGGGGAACAAAGTGAAAAAAATGTTCATGGGACACCGGCGCCGAATCTCTCAGGCGCCTTGACGACGCGCCCACTCTTGGTCCTGCCGCGGCCGCGGCCAGAAGAAGGGCGTGGCTCGGCGGAGACGACGGGCGAGACCGTCGGGGGTGAGATGGGTGCCGGTGGCGGAGTGGCGACCTGCTGCAGCAATGCGTCGAGGTCAATCTCCACGGCGGGGTCCGTCAGGTCGGCGGCCTGGTCCACGACGTTCTCGTAGACGTACTGGCAGTCCGGGTTGCCGCAGGGGCAGCCCCGCGGAGCCGGGTCCTCGAAGAGCTGTGGTGACGGCGGCGGTTGAGGTTCTCGACGTGGAGGTGGAGGTGTGGTCAGCGGCGGCGTCGGCGTCGGTGTTGCCTGCACTGGCTGCACCACTGGCGTCGGCGTCTGCGGCGGCGTCGTCCTGGGCTGCTCTGGCTGCAGCACTGGCGTCGGCGTCTGCGGCGGCGTCGTCCTGGGCTGCTCTGGCTGCAGCACTTCTTCGACGGCCGGGGCGCGCTGCGCGGGCTGATCCACCGTCGGCGGGTCCGGCGCTGCGCCTGCTCCAGCCTCAGGGTGTCGTGGCCGCAGGTGGTTGACGTGGACGTTGGCGCGAACCTCGCCGTTCTCCAGGGTCACGTCGCAGGACCTTGCGCCGTTGAGGGCAGTGACCTGCGCAGGGAGCCAACCGGAAGACTTAGCGCTAGCAGTGTGACGGTAGAACCAAACCGTGGCGCCGACGGCGAAGGTGTTGGCCGTCGTGGTGGACGGCAGGGCGTGGTCCGCGGCCCGGGGGTGGAGTCGGTCGAGGTGGTGCGACATCTCGCGGCCCAGGAAAACCTGCGCCGGCGACTTCCCGGTGACCGAGGACGGCTTGGTGCGCATGCTCCACAAGGCACGCGCCAACCTGGTGTGGATGGGGCCCTCGGAGAACCTCGCCATGGTCTGCTTGAAGGTGTACACCGTCCTCTCGGCCAGGCCGTTGCTGGCGGGGTGCCAAGGCGGGGAGTGGAGGAGCTTCACCCCGTTGCGGTCCAGGAAGGACTTGGTGTCCTGGGCAATGAAGCTCCCGCCGTTGTCCGTCACGATGACCTGGGGGCAGCCAAAGTCTGCAAACATGGAGCGCAATGCAATAATCAGCGCGGCCGAGGACAGACTGTGCATGACTTTGACGACGGGCCACTTGGAGAAGGCGTCAGGCGATCAAGAAGTTGTGTCCAAGGAACGGGCCGGCGTAGTCCAGGTGGACCCTCTGCCAGCACCGCTCCGGGGCCGGCCAGGGGGAGTAGGGCTTCCTGGAGGGCATCTTCGCCGTCAGCTGGCAGGCGGTGCAGCGGCGCACGGTGTCCTCCACGTCGACGTACCACCTCGGCCACCACACGATGGCCTTGGCGATGGCCTTGCTGCAGACGATGCCAGGGTGCGTGGCGTGCAGCAGCTCCAGGATCTGGGACCGGAGGGACGGCGGCACCACCACGCGGTCCGCCTGGAGGAGACAGCCTCTGTAGATCGACAGGCTGTTCTTCTTCTGGAAGTAGGGCGCGGCCTCGGGAGGGACGGCGCCCGGCCAGCCCGCGGTGACCCACTCCATGACGTCCTTGATGACGGGGTCCTTGGCGGACTCGGCGGCGATTGAGTCGGCCGACAGGAGCTCGGGGGTCTTGGCCTCGAGGAGGAAGACCCCGGCAGGCTCCGGATAGAGGGGGTGCTCGTCGTGGCCCGGGAGTGGCAGCCGAGACAAGAAGTCGGCGTGACCGATGTCGGCTCCGGGGCGATGCACGATCCGGTAGTCCAGGGCGGAGAGCGCGATGGCCCATCGGGTCATCCTCGGGGACAGGTGGTCGCCGATCGGTGCAGCTGGGTCGAACAGGCTAACCAAGGGCTTGTGGTCAGTTACGAGAAGAAATTTCCTACCGTAGAGGTAACGGGAGAATTTCTTGACGGCGAACATGATGGCCAGGGCCTCCAAGTCGAGCTGTGAGTAGCGCCGCTCCGTGGCCGACAGCGTCCTGGAGGCGAAACGCACCGGGCGCTCCTCCTTCTTGCCGTCGGTGCCGACCATGCTGTGGCAGAGGACGGCGCCGATGCCGTGGGGGACGCGTCGCACACAACGGTGACAGGCTTGTCGATGCTGTAGTGCACAAGGACCGCCTCGGAGGAGATCAGGTCCTTGACGGCGTCGAGAGCCTGCTGCTCGCGGGACCCCCAGTTCCATGTAGAGCTGGAGTCCAGGAGGCGGTGCAGTGGCTCGAGGACGTGCGACTTGCCTTGAAAGAAGCGCTCGTAAAATGATACCAGTCCTAGCCACGACTGCAGCTCCTCGACGTTCCTGGGCGCGGGTGCTCGCTTGATGGCCTCGACCTTCTCTTCGAGGGGGTGCACGCCTTCTCTGCTAACCTTGAAACCAAGCACATTGAGTTCAGAAGCGAGCCAGGTGCACTTCTCCGAGTTGACGGTGAAGCCGGCGTCGCTGAGTGTCTTGAGGACCACGTGGAGGCGCTGGCGGTGCTCCGCGAGGGATGCGGACTTGACGTAAATATTGTCCTGGTAGACAACCACGCCTTCGACGCCTCCGAACAGGCCGTCCATGATGCGCTGGAACACTGCAGGAGCAACTTTAACGCCGAAAGGCAAGCGAGTTACCTTGTGCAGGCCCTTGATGGTGTTGACGGCGAGGACGTGTGCTGTCTCGTCGTCGACGGGGATCTGCGCATAGGCCTCCTTCAGGTCCACTTCGGCGAAGAACTGGCCGCCGCCAAGGGCGTCCAGGACGGCGTCGACGGAGGGGGACTTGTAGGGGTCCGCGTCGATGGCCGGGTTCACGGTCGCCTTGTAGTCGGCGCAGAGTCTCAGGCTGCCGTCTCGCTTGGGCACGGGGACCAGACCGGAGGCCCACTCGGAGTGCTGGATGGGCACCCAGAGGCCCTTGGAGACGTAGGCGTCGATCTGCTCCTCCATCTTGGGGATGAGGGGCAACTTGACGGCGCGCGCGCTGTGGTACCTGGGGGTCTTGGCAGGGTCAACATGAACATGAACAGGGGGTCCCTTGTAGCAGCCGATACCCGTCGATGACACGGCGGGGTACTTCTGCACCAGCCGCTGGATGTCGGCGCAGTCCTGGACCTGGTTCACGCTGTTGATCTCCACGATGGCGAAGCCCAAAGGTTTGAACCAGTTGCGGCCGAGCAGACTGGGCCCGTCGCCGCGCGCTACAAGCAAGGGGAGTGTATGACAAGAGCCCTTGTACACCACCTGGACGCCGCAGTAGCCGACCACGTCGATGACCATCGACGGCTCCCACGCCACGAACACCTTGGGGATGGGCCGCAGCGCAGGGCAGTCGGGCAACTTCTTGAAGGTGGAGAGGCTGATCATGGTGCGGCCGGCGCCGTTGTCCAGCACGAAGTCCAAGTCGCGGCCCTGGACACTGATGGTGACGGTGTCCGGAGGCGGCACCTCCGCGTCGGCTGACAGAAAAAACAGCCCTTCATGATCAGCACAATGCGAACAGCACGGCGTAGGTGTCGGCGCCGCGCGGGCCGGGGCAGGGTCCGGCTTGACCACGGGAGTGGCGGCGACGAAGTTCGCCTGTTCGGGCGTCTTGCCGGCGGGCTTCGGCGCGTCTTTGGCCTTGCCCGACCTGCGGTGCCCCGCCTTCTTCTTGGGGCCACCGTTGCACACCTCCGCGACGTGGCCCTTGGTCTTGCACTTGGCGCAAAACAGCTTGGCGCGGTCGGCCTTGCAGTCCTTGGCCACGTGGGGACCCGCGCAGAAGTAACACTTGATGGGCGCGGACGGCCCGCCGACGCGGTAGACACCGTCGGCCCGGAGCACGGCGGCGGAGCGCCGTGTGGCCTCGTGCTGGGCAGCGGTGTCGACGGCCTTGCCCAGCGTACACTCGGGCAAATCCAAGATGCGGTCCTGGAGGGACTGGTCGGCAAGGCCAGCGATGAACTGATGCATCACGATGGTGTCGCGCGCGCCGAGATCGGCAATGCCCAGCGTGGCGGCCAGCACCGACAGGGCCTCATGGAACCCAAGCACAGACTCACCGCTGAGTTGGCGCCGCGCCGTGAACACGATGTACTGTGCAGTGGTGTTGACGGGGGCGGCCATGTTCTCCCGGAGTGTCACCATGACGTGGTCGAAGGTCGCGGCGTCGACTCCGACCGGCTCCAGCCATCGCTCCAACCTGTCGAGGGTCGGGTCGTCGAGGGCGTCGAGAACGATGCCCTTCTTCTGGCCGTCCGAGATGGCCCCCTTGGACGCGATGTGGTTGCGAATGCGCCGCAGAAAGGTGGTCCAGGTCTCGGGTTGCTTCGAGTCGAAGCGGAGCGGAAGGGCCATGGTGCCTGTGCAGGTGTCGACGTTGGTGCCGCAGTTGACCGTCGGGGCTGTCCCACGCTGTAACCGTGCACCCGGTGGCCAACCGGGGACGGAGTCGCAAAAAACGCACGGGTGCCGGTGCTGTCCGAAGCCTCGTCGCCAATGTGATGTCCGGGTGGAAGGAAGGAAGTATTGAGATACTTGTTGGCAGCACCGTGGTTTATTGCAGACTGAGTAAGAGAGCGACCGAGTACAAACAGGTGGGGTACACCAAACCTCCGCTAGAGGGCAGCATTTACACACACGCGCATGCAGGCGGCGGGAAAGCAAACTAGTGGCGGGAACTATGAACAGGTACATATCACTGTCAGCGGCGAGGCCAGGCCGGCGCCCGACCGTTCTTATTAGTGGCCGAAACAATTTCTCGAGGCACGCATTATCTTTTGCCGGTTATTACACGGCGCGGCCCAGAAGGCCTACGGGCGGCCGCAGGTCCTGGGCTGGGCTCCTCTGCCGCCGCCCCCCGCCGCCCCCCGCCGCCCCCCGCCGCTCCAGATTCATTCAGGCCTGATGGTAAATTGCCGATAAGTATTCGCGTCTGGAATGCGTGCATGGATGGCAGCGGCCCGCAAAAGGCCCGGAGAGCGCGCGGCCGCATGGCCTCTTTCCGCTGCGTCCGACGCCGAGGAGAGACAGAGACAGAGAGAGAGACAGAGAGAGAGAGAGAGAGAGAGAGAGAGAGAGAGAGAGAGAGAGAGAGAGAGAGAGAGAGAGAGAGAGAGAGAGAGAGAGAGAGAGAGAGAGAGAGAGAGAGAGAGAGAGAGAGAGGTGGGGAAGGGGGAAGCTGGGCAAATTTTCCAGTCGTAAACCTCCTGGCAGCCGGTCGTTGCGAAAGCCTTCGCTAGCCGCGGCCCTGCAGTGGCCCCAGCTCCAGAGCACAGGCCCTACCGTCCCTCCTCTCTCTCTCTCTCTCTCTCTCTCTCTCTCTCTCTCTCTCTCTCTCTCTCTCTCTCTCTCTCTCTCTCTCTCTCTCTCTCTCTCTCTCTCTCTCTCTCTCTCTCTCTCTCTCTCTCTCTCTCTCTCTCGCCGCCGCGCGGGCTTTACACCTCCTCCTGCCCTCTCCCACTGGTTTCACGCTTTTCTCTTCTCCTCCCACCTCATTTATCTCCTCTCCGACTTAATTCCATTCCGAACCATTACAGTCCAATTCATTCTCAACATTGGCTCGTATTATTTTAATTCATATTGCCCAATTCGCTTAGCGCCGTTTGGCTCACTGGCTGAGCCTGTAATCCTTTCGCCCCGGAACCGAGCCCTCACTGGTTCGGTTTTTCCTCCGTTCCCGCTCGCCTGCAGATCATTGGCCCTTTTCTTATCGAACTCTTTCGGTTCACTTGCTTCTCTCCATATATGGCATTCGCTTTAAACCATGCGTTTGCGCTTTCCTCGTAATTAGATTTCTACAAATAAACCAATAAAAAACATTGACGCACCAATCATTGAAGGCGCAGAGAACAACATCGAAAAGGTACCTTCTCTTTGTGCTCCCGCCATCCTAAACCCGGCCCGGAGGTTTGCCCGGAGGCCCGGAGGTTGACCCGGAGGCCCGGAGGATTGCCCGGAGGCCCGGAGGTTTGCCCGGAAGCCCGTCCTAGCCGCAGCACTGCTGCGCTGCTGCCCCTCAGCCTATTCCTTTGCGCTCAGGCCTGATTGCGCACGGGAGCGTGGGAGTTATTAGAATTGCATGGGTGGAACGAGTGGCGCAGCTTGGCCCCCTCCGCCCTCTGCCCTCCGCCCTCCGCCCTCCGCCCTCAGCCCCTCCGCCCTGCTCTGCGGGGCCCCCTCCCTCACTCCTCTCATCGCCTTCGCGCTCTGCACCCCGAGATCAGACTCGGCACCGCGTGCTCTGCACTGTCCCTCCTTACGTATCACCCTTATGCTCCAATTATACGTGCAAATGCTGTGCGCAAAATATTTGTGTGCGTAAAGCGTCGCGCAGCGCGATTTTCATTTCGTGCACTCTAAAAATTTTGCTACCCTTATTGCTTTTAAAATTCAAAGAATATTTTGGAATTTTTACGAAGACTGAAAAACTGGTTTTCATAAGCTAATCATTGTTTTGCATTGTCTTCTAAAATGTGAGAATTTCATGTTTCTAAATTTTCACGATAGGTTTAGGAATATCCCAAACAGCTCGTGCTGCAAATTTTCCTGTCAGTTTGATTGACATTTCCAACGAAAATGTTTTCAGTATGCGCAGCTGCGCGCAACAAAATTGTTCGTAAGGATCTAGGTCTGCGGCGCGCCAGCAGTAGCGGCACGGCAGCGGTGCACACGCCCAATGGGATGACAATCGGTGTGGGAGAGCGGAGGGAGATTGCAGTGTCTGTCAGGGCGGTTCGGGGGGGGTGGGCCGGGGGCAGGCCGGGGGCAGGCCGGGGGCGCGGTGGCCAAACAGCCATAGCCGCCGCTCGTTGGCGTTGCCCCGCGCTTCACAACCGCCGCTAGCGAGACTTCCTTCCTGCTCTTGTTCCCCAGTGCCATTGTGGCACGACAATTGGGTTGAAAAAAAAAAATTCAATCGCGAAATTAATGTTTTCACGGGCAGCACGGCTCTCTGCTCAGGTACCAGAGCATTACAGCGGCGTGGGAGTACAGCACGCCGTACCTGCCCATTCTTGCCATTGTTTTCCCCATATCGTTATTGCAGAGACAGAGAGAATGAGAGAGAAAGATTCGTGGCCCCGATCAAAGATTCTGGTCACTGCTGCCGGGAGGGGAGGAGGTGGTGCCGTCTGCGGATTGCAAGGCGAGGTGATGAAGACTGCAGCTAACCCCAGCTCCGGCAGCTCCGGTCCGGCACCTCACCACACCTTGCACGGCCATGGCGAACTGTTTTGTGTCCGCCGGGTCTCACCGGTGCCCCGCACGGCTGCGCCGAGCTAATAGCCTTCAGCGGGCCTCATCCCTTTCAGCGTTCACACGTCTCGGCCATCAAGTGGGTACTGGGAGCTTTTTTCTGCACTGTGAAATTTTCGCGAAAGACACACGTTTTTCTTCGATTCAGGCACAGTTTGGTGAGAGCGTACGACGCAATATGTGTCGTGCGGCAATGTGCCATGCACAGTCGTGGCGGCTGCAGGCTGCAGTCAGCGGCGTGCGCCGTCAGGCATCGTGCCGGAATTATGCACAACACAAACACTGCTAGCACGACACGGCACGGCACGGGTCATTGCTCGGTATCACTGCAAATAATTCAACGCCTCCATTGATTTTTCTTTCAAAAATGGAGTGCGGCACTTCTGAGATTTTTATGTGATCTTCGCCTGGGGAGGGTGGTGGCGCACGGATTCCTGAGCGCTGTCACTATGTGTCTCTCCACCCCGCCGCGCTACACCACACAGAAAAAAAAATGTCGCTTCTAATAACAAGGGATTCCAGTCGGCACAATCTTGTTCAGGACCGCGCCGCTGCTGCATTCCTTGCGACGCACCCCCGTGGTCTGTAGTTCGGGGCTCCCCTGGGGCCTCTGCGGGGGGTGGTGGGGCCGGCGCTTTTTGTTGTGTGGACGAGATCAGGGCGGTGAAGCCACCATGATTTATGTCCGACTGAGCCCACTACCCCCGCCCCCGACCGCCCCCGACCGCCCCCGCGGGCCCCGCCCTAGGAGAGCAGCGGTCCGCCGCCTCGCCCGCCACACCGCGCCACTGCCCCCGCACTACGTGACTTAATTAAGGGAGTTTTAAGGGCGTTTTCCCAGGCTTATATTGAGTAGAAAAATGCTGCGGCAAGCAGCGCGGCAGCCGTTGGGAAGGGCTTCGGCAGCCCTGTGGCCCTCGGTGCGGAGGCAAGGAGGCTGAACGCCCCGCCTCGCCCCACCCCTCCAACGGCCCCACATCGCTTTGACTCGGCGACTGCGGAAAATGCATCGAGAGGTTTGCGGCGCGCGGCGCTCGAAGGGAGCGCAAAGGTACCCACAAGCCAATAGAGCACAGCGGGCGGCAGCGGAAGGCAAAGAGAGCTCACCGTCACACACACACACACACACACACACACACACACACACACGCGCGCACACATGCACACGACTAGTCGTTTGTTCGAGCCGCGGCACAGCAGCGTCTCTTGCAGCTAGGGGACGTTCATAAACAACGTTACCGATTTATAGGCCACTTTTTGACCCCTTTCCCACATTTTTGACCATGCGTAAGGGATGCGGGATCGTGACCATAGGATGACCTCCCCCATTAAAAAGTCACGTAGTTTATGAACGTTCCACAAGGGGGGGGGGGCACCGTCGTCTTGGGCGCCTTTGGGGAAGGCGACTGCGCCGCATAACAGTAGCAGTGCGACATGCTTCTGCTGCTGCTGCTGCTGCATCCTCTGTGTCGCGCGTTTATTCAATAGCGCACTTTATGGTGATCACGTGTCGTGTGCGCACGACGCACATTAGGTGTGGCCGTGTGTGTGCGTGCGCGCGCGCGAGCGAGTTGTACAAGCGATGACGGGGCAGCGAGCCCGGAGTGCATACCTAATGACACTGTCTTACCGACCGGATGGGTGCTGACAGCCCCAGGTAGTCTAGTCTGCACGTGGGTCGCCCGCTTTACGCCGCACTAGCTAGGGCTGTACGCTGGAACCACCGCACCCAGTCCTGGTTTGCATGGAATTTCCCGCAGTCAATTTTGTCACAAGGTTTCAAGCACAGCTTGGGGACTCTTACATGGGGCGCACAAATTAATAAAAATAAAATAAAAAAGTGACAGTGTGTGCGCTATATGTTTGTTTTACTTCAACAGCGGATTTTCAACTTAATTGATGCCGCAAAATCAATTTGATTGAATTTCCGAACAGTGTAGAGTGTAGCTTCTACGGTACAGTATTTACAGAGCAAATGCAGAGCAGATTACATTAGCGGACACGCGGAAGTGTGGCGTCTTTATAGAGCATGGTAACGTCATGACATTGATTTGCAAGCGACGCCGCCGTTCGGGTTGGTGGGAGCCGGAGGCCGGAGGCCGCAGGGGGTGGCAAGGGGTGCCAGCCACGCGGCGTGCCCCCGTGCCCCCTCCCCAGGCACAGCTTTGGCGTGCACTCAGACAGCACGGCAGCCAAACTGATTGCAGATGGCTGCTGCTGCCACCGCTGCTGCCACCGCATTTCTCCCCGTGGTATGGCAGCAGCGTATGAACTGGCGTGGCGTGGCATCAAGAATCAGACATGGAGGGGCGCCGGTACGCCCCATCCCCCGGCCGCGGGGTGGCGCGCCGGGGCCGATATTATGTCTCCGACTTGATGACGGCTCCCGCCCTGCCTGCCGTGGCCGCCGTGGCCTAGCCTCCCAACCAGCCGGCGAGACAGATACAAATTCGGATTTCCGGCTGCACTCCCCCTCCCGGTGGTCGTTAAGGCGCGCTACCTTTTCGTCGTGTAGTCCTCCGCAACAAACGTCACTTTAAAAAAATGCTTTGGCTGTCTTTAAGGCACACATCAGCGCGAGCAAAACCTCAAAATTCTCGTTGCTGACGGCGCACCGCGTGCTGCGTAAATTTTCATGCCGCAAGGTTCCATATCCGTTTTTGATTCTTGTCCTCTCACAACCTTTGCTCCGGCGTACCCTATTCACTTGCGCTGACTAACACTCTAACACGTGCTGCACTGGGACTCACCTCTCACCCCGCTGTCGCTGTTCGTCCTGCGGCAGTCACTCCGCTGACACCGATGCGCTACGGCTCGCAGCGAACTTGCTCCTGCGCTGCTGCTGCTGCTGCTGCTGCTGCTGCTGCTGCTGCTGCTGCTGCTGCGCTGCTGCTGCTGCTGCGCTGCTGCTGCTGCTGCTGCTGCTGCTGCTGCTGCTGCTGCTGCTGCTGCTGCTGCTGCTGCTGCGCTGCTGCTGCTGCTGCTGCGCTGCTGCTGCTGCTGCTGCTGCTGCTGCTGCTGCTGCTGCGGACGCACAACACACGCCTGCCACACCTGAAGCCTGTCGACACTGCACGCACTGCACGCACCGCTAACACGCTGCACAAGTGATGATGGGAGAAGCAAAGCCCTGCCGGCCGTTATTGGTACACTTTCACAGAAAACGACAACACACACGCACACACACGCACACACACGCGCAACGAGGACAGAATCAGCGGGCACACCACGCCGTGTGCTCCGCTTCGGCAAGACTGACTAAGCGCTCAGCTGGCGGTACGGCCCTGGCCTGGCCGGTCAGTTGTTTGAATTCCTTCCAGCCGCCGCCGCCGCCGCCTCCTCTCCCTCTACCTCCACGAGCGTGTAGACGTGCACGGGGCGTGGCGCGGCGTGGCGCGAACGTGCCGAGGCTGCTGCTTTGGTATCGCGAAGCATCGGCGATGGGGGCCCCATACATACATACGGCACAGAAAGAAATTGTTCTCTAATGCGTCTCCACATCGTTTCGCTACGGCTGATCAGTGAATGAAAAGAAATAATTCTCGCTGACGATAAGTCACGACGTTATCTCGCGCGGGCCGAGGATGCATGTTCCCGGAGCGCACGTTTGATGCCTGCGCTGTGTGACCCTATCAAACGGTCATAACATATCGTCAGCGAGAGCTAAGCCTCCAAATTTAGTAGTCGGCTCTCCTGGCTGACGGCGCGGCACGTGCTGCGTAATTTTTCATACCGTAGACTTCCGTATCCGCTCTTGTGATTCTTGTCTTCTTCGTGTTTCCGGTCAAGCTCTAATCCGGAATACCATATTGCGCCGCATGCATCTGCAGATATGTTTGCTGCATTAGCGAAAATATCTTTGCTGGGTAAGCCGCAACACGTTTTATTCCCGTGGCGACAAAGAAGAGCGTGTGTCTCTCTTGTGACGTATAGGGAAGCCGCACCCACTCCTTGGGCCCCGCCGGGCTTGTTAGTCCCCACCCACGCTGCCGGTTTGTTGTCATTGTGTATGGAGAGGTGGCCGCGACGTCGGTGTAAGATGCGAGCCCCCCCCCCCTCTCCCACCGCAATAGCAGCAGAAATAGGCTGTTCCGCCGCGAAAGGTTTTCGGTGGCCGAGGAGAACCGAAAGCAATAACGCTCGAACTCGCCGGCCTAGTCCATCCATACCCGCCGCCCCCCACGGCTGCTGTGTTTTCTTTAGGTTACCCAGCCTCTCCCACTCCACCGTGTAGTCTTTACTATCCGCGATGGGGTTAGAGTGTGATTCCAGCTCCGTTACGTGTTGGCTTAACTCTCTCACATACACACACGCTTACACGGCCGCCTTCGGTTTGATTACCCGCCTCCTACCTGCTCCCCTGCCGAGCTCACATGCACCACTGCGGCGGCCGCTAGCAACAACAACATGCAGTCGTCATGTCGCATGATTGGCCGGTCTTGTCGATATTTCGTCCCCATCTCCCCTTTCTCTCTCCCTCTCTCCTCCCCACGCCCTCCCACAGTCGTCAAGAAAAAGAAATTGGCGGTCCTTACCGCACTGCAATCCACGCTGCGGTGCGGTTTTCTGCGCCGTTTTGGATTCAATAACTCTGGAAGTGGAGTCGGTACTTTTATTTGCGTTCAAGATCAAGGTTGAGTCAGCTCGTCTCTCTCTCTCTCTCTCTCTCTCTCTCTCTCTCTCTCTCTCTCTCTCTCTCTTTAAACCTGACGACGACGCAGGTCTTTACGGACAGAGATCTACTGCCGTCTCTGTCGCACACCGCGCCCTGACTACGTCGGAGCAGCCAGGAGCGAGCGAGCGAGCGAGAGAGAGAGAGAGAGAGAGAGAGAGAGAGAGAGAGAGAGAGAGAGAGAGAGAGAGAGAGAGAGAGAGAGAGAGAGAGAGAGAGAGAGAGAGAGAGAGAGAGAGAGAGAGAGAGAGAGAGAGAGAGAGAGAGAGAGAGAGAGAAGTATCGCAATCGGCGCGGGCCCAACAGCGGTGATGGATGCTCTCATGCTCTCAGCGGGTCCTGGAGACTCGGTCGGCCAAGGGCGCGCCGCAGGACGCTGACCCGGCAGCAGGCAGAGTGCGCGAGGACTGGTAGCCCTGACTGTGACACTGTGACGTGTGACGATTTCAGGCGATATGGTATTACGGAGAAGTTCTAACCCGAAAATGAAACGGAAGTCAAAAAAACATCAGCGTCAGCCACGGCGGGCCAACGACAGAATTTAGAGGCTTAGCTATCGCTGACGATGTGTCACGACCGTTTCATAAGGTCAGGCAACGCACATCAGCAACATGTATCGGGAAAATTTAGTTCTGTGGATCTGAATGGGTGGGGTATACGTCGTCTGAGCCTATCAAACGGTCTTGACATATCGTCAGCGAGAGCTAAGCTTAATGCCGTCGCGGACACACTCTCCGCTGCGGTAATCGTCATGATGCCCGCGTTTCTCGCTGCCGTTCTTCTTGATAGTTGACGCCCGAGTTGGACTCGGCGCCAGGATTCCGGAACTGCGGCCAGAGGAGCCGCAGGAGCCTTACTGTATGGGAGGTGACGGTGCTGGGTCGGGGCGCCCCTTGACCTCGGTGACCCTATTTCCTGTTTCGAGTGGTGTCACGGTGGTCCTCGCGGCCGTGACTCACACACAGCAGGGCGGCCACACGGTCCGGCGGGCGGTGACCGCATGGGGAACGGAACGGCCCGTGAGGCGACTTTTCAGAAACGCCCGCTCCTACTCATGCCGCACTCCGAAGCGGAGTCAGTATTGTGACAAGGGAGATTGGCGACGGCGTCACGGCCAGCGACTCCTCCTTCCTCTCCCTGGCGTCCTGCGCCAACTGGGGGAAAAGAAATAATGAGGCCCGACTGGTGGGCGGCATTGTGCCGCCGTGCTCGAGAGCGGCGCCATTCTTGTTGCCCCCCGTCGCTCCGCCTTAGCCGGGTGTCGGCAAATTGGCTTAATGGACACTGGCGTAACCGATCTAATTATAGGCGTCGGGACAGTGATGCCGTCGTAGAAGCGCTGAGCAGTTCGTTGTTCATATTGGTGATCCAAAGTAGGTTTTCCTTTTTTCGGGAAAGTTGTTTGACATTGGAATACAGGTAGGGCAAAGTGTGCATTTTCAGAAAAGTATAAAATTTGTCTGAAAATGTTCGTGATGCATGTAAATTTTTAGCGGCTTAAATGGTCCTTAGCCTGCGAGCATGTACATTTTCATCTTTCACTGCAGTTTTGGCAAGCAGGTATCTTTAAGGTACCCCAAATCTTATGTTTCTCAGGTGATGGAAGGCATGATGCGTTCTGATCCGTACGGAGAAATCTGTACTTTGGACACATCACGCATTGTTCTCCGTATGAATATTCTCTATTGGCCGGAGAACAATTTCTTGTATAATAAAGCTTTACCGGCTTAGCCTGCGATTTTCTTAAAAAATAATCATATCGAATATTTCGGGGTGAAAAGTTTTGGGCTTCGCGCAGCGCTGCGTGGCCCAGATCGGGACGCTGTGCGACGTCACCAGTCCGGGCATGACGCAGCGGATGACGGCATCGCGGACGCCAAGGCGAACTCACTCTGCGGCGCGGCGTCAGGCAGCGTCACGAAGGCCGCCCAGTGAGCCCGTCCCCGTCGCAGACCCCCCTCCGCCCTCTGCTCGCATAGCTAAGCCGGACACACCTCGCCGGTCGGCCGCGTCGGCTGTCTCTCTCGGCCACGGCCGCGGGTCTGCGGCGCCCCGTTGGAGCGACGAAGACGGGACGGCGTTGTTTACCCGCGGCCCGCCCCGCGCCTCGCTTCGGAGGCGGCCTATTGGCTCCGCGTATCCATACCGTCCGCGCCCATCAATCATGAACAGCAGCGCGACAATGGCTGGCAACAAGGCGGCGCCGCGGCGTGGCGTGGCGTAGTGCAGAGCGGCTCAGCCAGCTGCCGCCGGCCAGCCGAGGTGTTTATGAGGAATCGTTGGTCTGCGGCGAGGAACCAGAGGAACGCTTGTCCAGTCATTTGTCTGCTCGCATCGGCTCCGGCGTTGCCAGCAGCCAGCCGCTCTCGTGCTGATGGGTGGCAAGGTCAGGTCAGCTGGCATCACACATCGTCGCAAGTCCGCCAGGCGAAAGTGTAATCCGAGTTGCGATAATTAGGAGGCAGAAGAGCCGTAGAGCCGCGGGTCGGTAGATGGTAAAACCAGTTTCGCTGCGAGTGTGTCGAGAGACGGATATTATTGTCCACCATTCAGGAGATCCGTTCACCCTGCAAAACGAACTTAACCAGATCTAATATATCAGAGTTGTCGCTTTGGGAAATCTTTCAAGACTCTTTCTCAAACTTAGAATACTTTTGATTCTATGTATTCTTACTTTTCGATTTCGTATTTCTGGGAGTTGGGAGCTAAGTGGCACTAAAAGGAGACAGTTGTTATGGCTGGTCGCCGTGTGTATCATCAGCGCAGTGCACTCCTAGCGGTGCCGCCGGTACACCAACTCCGTCATCATATCGGGCACGGACTGTGTGTTCCGCCGCTGCTAACGCCCCGTCCGATCGGAGCCACATAAAAAAAAATGTGCGCGATGATGTCATTCTCAAACCCGCTGGCCGCCTGTTTTTATCTGTGTGTCCAGCGAGTGCGTTTTTGTGATGAGTCATCCGTTCCCGCGAACCGCCCACCGAGCGGGCCGGGCCGGGCAGAGTGCTGGCAGCAGGGGTAGGCCAGCCCGCACGCCCCGCGTGCACACGGAGGTCGGTGTTGCCTACCCACCAGGCGCTATGTGTGCTCAGACTAGCCAATCTAGATTTGAGCTTATTGCGGTTAGTACGCTCGCAGTTCGTGGCTCGCCTCGCCGGCTTACGAGGTGCGGACAGCCGCTGGGGGTCTGACGGTGGGAAAATGGACAGGGCGCCGCATTCTGACGCTGACAAGCAGTGGGGGGGGGGGGGGGCTGGGCTGGGGCTGTTGTGATTGGAGTAATGTGGTGCTTGCAAGTTAGCCCCGAGTGTGAGGGGCAGCCGGGCCCTGGGCTGGGCCGAGCTGGGAACGCCCATGACGGCGGCAGTCCCCTCCCGCCCCGGCCGTGTGTACGGCCCGAGTTTGTGGTGCAGGTGTATGAAATGTGTTAGTCACGTAGTTAGGGAGTCAAGTGGGACTTCACGGCCCTGGAAGTGGCCGGCGGCAGCAGCAGCGGCAGTCCTGCCGCAGCCCAGCCAGCACCGCCCCTACCTGCGGGGCAGTAGGGTCCCTGCGGGAGACAGTGGTGGCAGTATAGTGCCGCGACACCACGGACCACGGCCCCCGGCTCACGCCAGCGCCGTACGCGTCTTCGTATTCGTAATTTCCGCGAATTTTCTGTCATCAAGACAACGACAAATGCTAACGTTATTTTTTCACTGCTGCGCGCACCATAATGTACCATAACCGTTTGCAAAGTGTCGGAGTCCAAACTCGCGCAGTGCCTTCAGTGTGTAATGCTGCGTGTTGGCTCTCAAACACTGATCTATCCTGAACTTTTTTTCTGTATATTTCTTGGTAACAATAAAATTCCGAATTAAAAAAAAAATGATTTAGAACTCTGAAACAAGTTTTTTTTGTGTTTTTTTTTTTTGGCGGACCTCGTTTTTTATTTGACCCTCTCCTTAAGAGCACAGTACAACAACTCTGTTGGTTTTGGTGTTTTGGTTATTTCTGTTTTTGTACGTTTCCTCTTTCGCGAGCTGCTGACCTGCGCCCAGTAGCTGTGCTCTGATGTGCGCGGGGGTTGCTGCGGTGGGCGTGCCGTGCGGGCGGAGTGGGCGACGGAACTGAAACAACAACAACAACAACCACAACTGTAACTACTGGCGCCGCTCCGCACTGCGCGTGCGTCGTAAAGCACACAGCGATGCGCATTACGCGCGTTACGCCGCGGAATGCTGAGCAGCCTCATTGTTTACATGGAGGGGTCCGTGTCGCGCGCGGTGGATTTAGTGCGACAGGGCGCGCGAAAGAGTAATTACACATTGTTTTTGACACGCGCGATCAACGTGAGAGGCGACCGCACCCGTCACACGACCCGCCGCGGGGGGGGGGGGGGGGGGGGGGGGGGGCACCGCCACGGTGTGTGTGAGAGGGCTTAGCATAAATTTACACCAGCGGACATGGTACAAAGAGGGGGCAGGGGGGGTTATTGAAAAGAATTAGTGTCGGCGGCGACCCCCAGTTCATTTCTGACCCACATTCGAGTGGCAATCGGCATTAGTCCTAAACGTGTTTCCGAGCTGTTTGCATACAATTCTCGTCCGTGAAGCTCAGAATCGCCGCAATTTACCGGCATCCAGTCGTGTCCCGAGCGAGCGGCATACTGTCCTCCCCTCTCCCTTACTCTGCCCTTTTTTTTTTTTTTTTTTTTTTTTTTTTTCTCGTTCTTAGCTTACTACTACTACTGCTACGACGTAGAAGCAAATAAGCAAGAGCGTGTTCTACGTTTTGGGTCTCGTGGTTTAGCTTCGCGTTGTCCTCCGATTCGCGAACCAGAATTGGACTTGTACTGTAGACCCAAATCTCCACGTCCCCAGCGATAGCACCGCTGGTACCATGCGGTCGGGTCTGGGACAACGCTTACGTGTACCTCTCTGGTGGCCGTGTGGTTAGGGACGCTTCGTCCCAGTCGGACACGGAGATCGGGGTTCGACACCCGGCGAGAGTCGAGGCCTTTTTTTCGTAGATCTCGGACTCCACATTCTTTCTCCTCGCTGGGTGGTGTCATCTAAAGACCGTTGCATCCCTGGCAGTAGTATCCCCCTCTGATAGCCGCGTGGTTTGATGCGCAACATTCTGTGCGGTTGTCGGAGGTTCAATCCCCGGTTGAGGGCTTCTAGAGGTGCTTATGAGAGAGCACCCCGAAGGCCCGCTACTCGTTACCTAAGGTATCCGGTACAACCGTTCCCGGCTGTGGGCGCCTATGAGAGGGGGTCTGCAGTCTTCCTATCCCTATCCTTTTGCTTTCCCAATGACAGCCAAAAAAAATTATCCTGGATATACCCAGTTTTCAAATTTTGACGAAAAATAAAAATGATTTTTTTTTCGGTAGGAGTATGTTTGGACCAACCCCTCGGATCCCTGAACACCGTCATATTTGTTTTGCTGCCCTTCCCTGGCAGGAGGGGCAGTGCCGGGCTGTGCGGTCGTACGGGACCGGCCAGCATGCACCGGCACTCAGCGCTGTGCCACAACTTATTTGCGGCGAACGGCTTCCAACGGTCCCCACTCGGTCCCCTAAAAACACCTGACAATCGGCGCGGGACTTTCCCGGCGCTCTCACAGTCATTGCAGGCAGGCACGAAGTTACCAGCGGCACCGCAGAGTCCGATCGGTGGCGCTTCGGGCCCCGATGTGTGTACTTGCTTGTGTCCCTTTTCTCTCGACTCTCTCGCTCACACATTCGAGTTGCCGGCTGGTGGCAAAGTCCTTCGGGCAGTTCTCTTGGAAAAGGGGGACTAGAGCTGACAGCGCCATGTCATTAATATGAAAAAAAAAAAAGGGGGATGGGTTTACGGAAATGGCAAGCCGGGAAGTGGATGAAATCGGGGAAACTGGTGACAGAGGGCTGGACGGGATGATGGAGAGCCTCAGGTTACACTTGTGCTTGCGGTAAGGATGTACGTGATGCTGCCCTTACTCCCTTTCTGGGGCTTGGATGAGTCCAGCAGTCAAGGCTGACATCGTTTGTGAACAAAAAAAAACGTTTCGGGGGGAAAAAATGAACGCGCGAAGCTTGTTGGACGAGAAGAAAAAGAGAAGGAGTGTAATGGGGCACTCGCGCTGATGGAAAGAGATTATCAGAGATGGAAGGCCGTTCCCTCGATGGAGACATGCTAGAAAGCTCTCGCTAATTCGGTCCAAGGCTCGGTGCAAAGCCGGCGGGTCAGCACGGGTGGTGGCGGCGGCAGCGGCGGCGGCGCAGGGAGGCTGGTTGCCAGTTCAAGATAGTGGCGTGCCACCGGCCATGATGTATGTCGCCGATTGATTTAGGGCGCGGAAGATAGAGGTGTGAGTGAGGAGGAGGGCCAGCGCCGCCCAGCCGAGGCCCGCCAGCAACGCTCCTGCCCGGCCCGACCAAAATCCGCACATAAAAATCACAGTCCACTGATTGCACCCGTGTAAATCACCGCGGCGGACCGCAAGTGCCAAAATGGGTTCGGATGGGCAGTTAGGTGGGGGGAGGGGGAGGCCAGCCGGACCACACGGGCCCGGGGGCCCGGGGGCTGCGAGGTGGACGGCACCGCCCTGGCGGCACCGCCCTCGACCTCCGCAGCGGGGTCATTACTTCCCCCAGGATAGGCCCGGTCTGTACCTGGGCTCTGCCATGGCTCTGCTACGGGCTCTGCGGCCGACGAGTCTCCGGAGGCCGCGGCTCAGTGTCACATCGGCCAGAGGACGTCTAGCTCCATCATCGGTGTCCTGCTGTGACCGGCGGTGACCCTTTCAGGTCATACTGCCGCGCTTGACCCCATGGTCGAGGGGATCACCAATCGTGAAAATTTGGTACAGTGACTGAAATACTAAATGAATGGATGTGACTGGAGAATGAATGGAGAGGGAGTGGACGAAATTACTTAATGAGACTGGAAAGAGACTGCACGTGGGACGGTTTCGTTAGGTAGACAGTGACTTTAACATGTGACGTACCCCTCGCCGATGGCACTCGAACCCGCGGACCCTCCACTCTTCGCACATTGTTTCCCACCCGTTTCTCTGTTCTTCTCCGTTTCTCTCTCGTTCTCGCCTCGTCCCCGAGTCACCGCTCATCCGCTCTGCTCTCTTTTTCACCCCCACAGCGGTCCGAGCGCCCTCCCCCGTGAGACGCATTTATCAACGCCGAATTCCTCGCTTTCGTACGGAAGCGCAGTCTCTCTCTCTCTCTCTCTCTCTCTCTCTCTCTCTCTCTCTCTCTCTCTCTCTCTCTCTCTCTCTCTCTCTCTCTCTCTCTCTCTCTCTCTCTCTCTCTCTCTCTCTCCCCGTCTCGCTACCACCCTATCCCCTCTCCCCCTCCCACTCACTTTCCCCCGTGGTAGCTCCCTGGCTTTTCCGTTCTTGCAGCCTACTCCCTTCCCTTGTGAGCGCAAGCTTGTCTCTTTCTGCTAAACTCTCTCTCCCCAGCAGGGCGTGACGCTCCGTGCTCCTCCATATTCTTCCCGGATACTTTTATTTCCGACGTTGTTTTCTGCTCGCGCGTGGCTCAAACCCTAACCCTTCGTGTGTGCCCCCCCCCCCCCCCCTCTCTCTCTCTCTCTCTGACATTTACTCGGTCGACAAACCATCCGCGGTAACGGCCGATCTCCCGGCCATTCCTCTCCCACCCATGCAGCGAATGCCATAGTTGCTTCTCGTCGCTTTATTTTTTTATTTTTCTCCAAAACCGTGGTGCAGGCAGAGGTCATCGGTCGCGGGACACAAACCGAGCACCCCTAGGCCTTCAGAAAGTCATCGGTCAGCTCAGCCGGCCCCGGCAGGCTATTACGTCTTGATGTCGATCGTTTCGGCCGCGTCTCGGTGCGGCCTGGGCCTGGGCAGTCCCTGCGGGGCGCGCAGCCGGCGCACGGCCGGCACTATAAATTCCGTCCATCGGACATCAGATCCACGCTGCACTCGTGCGATGCCCGTTGTAAACACGGTTCGCCCGTCAGCATGGCGTTCTACTGCCGCCGCCGCTGCTGCCGCCGCTGCTGCTGCTGCTGCTGCTGCTGCTGCTGCTGCTGCTGCTGCTGCTGCTGCTGCTGCTGCTGCTGCTGCTGCTGCTGCTGCTGCTATAAGCACCGCTCCGGTCCCACCGATCCTTACCGCTCCAAACTTATTGGTTACCAAACACAAGAGTTTTCCATCCGCATCCGGTCTCTTTGTCGGCGCTATATGGCCCTCTCTCCCAGTGGCAGAGGCCTCCGGAGGCGGTAGGTGCTGGGGCCTAGTGGCACAGTGTGGCCGTGCGCCTCCATTGAGGGCGGCGCTGCCGGGCCGCTCCCGCCCGCCTTTGTCCGCCGCCCGCGCCCGCGTTGGTACCACTCGCCGGGTATTGTTTGCGTGGCTGTGCTGGCCTAGAGTGGAGACCACACCAATGAGCGCCGGGCCCGACCAGGGGAGGGGGCGGGGCCGGGGAGGCGACCTACAGTTGCAGACCGGAAGGGCGCGGCAAGCCCGCTCCCACCCCCTACCAACTAGCAATTTAATCGCAACTTGATTCATCGCGCGAATCGGGAGGCGCGCACAAATACGGCCGCGTAAGACACTGTCACCGGAGCAGCCGGGCCGGGGCTGTACCTGTCGCCCAACAGGCAGCCCGCCGGACACTCTCAAAGGCCTCGGGTACGCACTCGCATCGCTTCGCCCCCCCAATAGCGTATTCCGGAGAAGAGCCGAAACGGATGTAAGAAGTTTATGAAGAATCACAAAAGCGGATCCAGTATGAGGGGAACTGCAGCAGGGAGTATCTCCGGCCGCGGCGTCGGCCACGAGTCTGCGTCAAAAATTTCGAGGCTTAGCTCTCGCTGACGATATGTCACGGCCGTTGGGTGTGGTAACACTGCGCACTCACGTAAGGTAGGACCATCAATAAGAGATGATTCCGGTCACCGCGCGGTAGGCGGTTAACGCAGTATGACCCTATCAAATGGTCGTGACACAACGGCAGCGAGAGCTAAGCCTCCGTCGGTTCCTGGATGACGCCGTGGCGGAGATACTCCCTGCTGCAGTTCCCCTCATACTGTATTCGCTTTTGTGATTCTCCATAACGTCTTATTTCCGTTTCGGCCCTCCTCCGAAATACACTATTCGTTGGAACACCAACGTGCCCGCTCTGAGCCCAAGCAGGAGCCACCCGGCTGCATGGGATTTGCGTGGAATGGCGTCAAGGAGACACCTCGACACTGGCAGGCAGGAGGCACGGGTGCCCCGGAGAAGGGTTCCCTGTGAGGCGTCAGACGGAGAGCGGCTCAGCTCCGGTGCTGAGCGGCGCCTGGCAGCAGCGCACGGGGGCGCCGAGAAGCCCCGCAGCGCCCCCGCAGCCCAACCCCAGCCGTGGGATTACGAGTCTAGAGTGCGCCGAATCGGAAGGACGTGTGATCTGTGTGGCCCTCGCGCGCCCCGCCCCGCCCCGCACCGCACCGCCCCCGCCGCCCTGTATGCCGGGAATCAGAACTGCCCTGCCAGGACGGTCCTTCCCTTCCCTCTCCTCCCCCGGACTGCCTGCGCTGTGCTCTCAGCCCAGGAAGCACATCGCTAACGCTGTTGCCAACGCCCAGTGCGGCGCCTACGGCGAATGAGATCCCTAATTAGGATCTCACCGAGCACCAGCACAGCCGAGCCGCCGGGGTCGGGGCACCTCTTAACGTATCGAAAGTATCGAGGGCACATTATATGGGTCACCCTTACAGCGAAGCCATATCAGTAGGTCGTGACCCACACAGTTGTCACAGATGCGACCCATTCCGTAATTGCTCTTTTACTCGTTCGTTGCGCTTCCTCTAACTACTCATACATGACGTAGAAGCAAGAAAGAACTAAACAGAGTATTTCGGAGAAGGTCTAAACCGGACACCAGCAAGACATAACGCGGATTTCATGAGGGTTACTGTCGCAGAGAGTATCTCCGCTACGGCGTCAGCGACGGGCCAGCGTCAAAACTTCAGAAGCTTAGCTCTCGCTGACGATATGTCACAGCCAAATGGTAGGGTAGGGAAGCCGGGCTTGTATGTCGTGGTACGATATCCGGCGTAAGTCTGAAATATGTTATTTCAGATCTCGGACTCCGTGTTCTGTCTTCGCGCTGTGTGATGTGTCATCTTGAGGCTCTTCTATCCCTGGTCATGGTGTTAATTAAAATTTTTCCTCACTTAAATTTCTAAGCTAAGTTAAACTGTTATTAAAACTGATCGTTCGGTGAACGAGGCCGCGGGTGGCGCAACGACACGGCGCACCAGTGCAGAGCCTTGTTTGACTCGAGACCAGCAACTCAAACTTATATCGCAAAGAGCCGAAACTCTGTAAGCCGCTTGCGGGGGAGGGCCGGGTAAACAACGACGCCATTGTGTGGCCAACGTTTCACTCCAATATGTGGCGCACGGCGTGTAACCAGTCCCCCCCCCCAACCCGGCGCGCCCTCCATCCCCTGCTGCAGCAGCCGGTAGCGAAGCCGTGGCTGAGACACCGGTCTCCCAAAAGAGGGTGAGGGCTGAGGGGAACTCCTGGCTGACCTCAGCAAAGACAGCAACCACCTTATTGGCTGTTCTGCCTGAGCGGCAACGAATATCTTAGCAGGGGGCGAGAGAGGGAGAGAGAGACAGAAGGGAGGAGGAGGGGGGGGGGGGGGATGAGAGAGAGAGAGAGCTAGCACGTGCACTGCGCCGCACCTTCTGCTACCTGCCGTCGACGCTTGCTACAGTTGCGATTTACATCGATTGCACAAGTGGCCCTACCATGAACATAGAACAGGCAGAGTTTCGTTAGCGCCATACCCGACAGAAAACAGCCTTTTGGCCGGTGCTGGTACTCGAAGCCGCGCCGCCGACACGTCGCTTGTGGCTGCGCTAGCCGAGAGCCCACGCGGATGTCGTGCCTTCGAGTACCAGCGCCGGCGGATCTATTTTCGTTATTTGACAATTTTTAACCGCACAGACATCCAGTTTAGATCTACGCAATGATGCTGCACGTGAAAAATTCCCAAAATGTGACGGTTTGGGGCCAAAACAGACCTCTAAAGGTTCGCAGCGCGCCGCAAAGATAGGCAACACATCCAGCACTTGCTGTTTTGGCGTGGGGCGACGCTAACCCGACTCTCACCCGGCCAACTCGCCAACTGCCCGGGTCGGGTCGGGTCGGGTTGAGAGAGACCGCGCTGCGGGACAACAGTGGCTAAAGTGTCAATAGCGCACTGCTCCCCTCCACCATAACTGTGTAGCATAGTGGGCTAGCGGACCGGTCGGCGACCGCAAGGTTCGAGGTTCAAATCTTTGCCGGAGGAAATATTTTTCTGAAGTCTGCCGACCGAGGATGGTGGGTAAAATATACCAAAAGAACGTGTTCAAAGTGTGTTGTCTGAGTGACCGCGGACGTTGGGCCGCGGACATTCCCCGGAGGTTGAATACACTCGTTAACTCAGTGGTTCGACGCCCGAGCAGGGGAATGGTGCTTGCCAAGACTCGGCAGAAGTTAAATGTAGTGGCCTAGGGTTCGGCCTTCTACATTTTTCAAGCGTAAGGCCTCGGAATCTGGAGTATTCGGGCAACACCTACTTGGATACATGGCGTAGAAGAGTAGAGTACAATCGGCTTCGGCCGTGTACGATCTGGGCATCCTACCTCCCTCTCAATCCGCGAGGGAGTGGCTTTAGGGCCACAGACCAACTGGCTGGTCGAAGGGGGCTGACTCCTGAAATCTGGTCAGCGGAAGGGGCGATGTTGGCCGTTGCGGAAGCCTGCCTACCAAGGTGGCTGCGTCGTGCCTGTGTCTTAGCGGCGGTCAACTTCCTGGTACACCGGTTCCCATCCGAACACCGAAGTTAAGCAGGAACGGTTCCGGACGGAAGTCTGGGACGAGGTAGGACCCACCCATTTTTGCCGTTTTTTGTTGTTGTTGTATTTATTATTTGCAGGGTCTGAATCTTGAGGATTCAATATACTCTTGAATTTAAAAAAAATTATTGAAATGAAACGCTTTCTACCAATTAATAGAGTTGCTTTTACGTCGTAGCAGTACCTGGACTGTTGCGGTCCCCGTGGTGTTCAGGGGGCCCGCGGGGCTCCTGGTTTGGGTTGGTTCGTTCCGGGGGCCTCAGAACAACGGCAGGACGGGCTTGTCCTGGTCGGGTCGGGCCGGGCCGGGCGCGGAAGGGCCAACCTGATGAGCGCCGCACACGTGAGGGTGCGGCAACGGCATGCGGATGGCGCGTTGTCCGACCCGTGCCCGACCCGTGCCCGCGGTGCCCTTGTGGCCGACCTTGGCAGCAGAGCTGGCGCCTGTGCTGCCCCCTGGAGCACCATCGTCTCCCGGCCGGCCGGGCCGCGCTGTGCGGTGCTCCCGGGGGATGGGACGGCACGGCAACGGCCAGCGCAACACGCCGACAATTTACATATTCCGACCGGCCACTTCACCGCTCCCCGGCGCCCCCTCCGGCCCCCTCCGGTCCCCTTCCACCCACATCCTACTACCGTCTCCGCCGCTGCGGCGGCAGGATGCCCCGCAACCCATTTGGGACCAGCATGCTTCCGCTTCTCTCGCCAATCAATCAAAGCATGCATGGCCTATCCCAGCCCCTGCGGCCTCCCCCTCCCCCTCCATCACGGCCGCCGGCGTCTGGAACAATACGCCGCGCCGTGCTGCTGCGGTGCAGCTCCCAGCTCCTCCTTGTAGAACTTGCTGTAGAACGCCATCGACTTAGCGGGCGCGGCGAACCGCAGCCCGGTAATGGAGTGCAGCACGAGCGGCTCCCGCCCTGCAGCCCCGCATCACCGCGATGCAGACGAAGTACACGCCGCCTTCTCGGAGCGAAAAGCCGCGCTACACACCTCATGAAAGATGGAGCGGGCACACCGCCGTGCCGGCCCTGCCCGATACGCGCGGATGACCCGGACCGGACCGGGCTGCCTGCCTGCCTGGTCAAATGTTGAAATTTTATAGGGAAGCGCCCCTTACCTTTATGACGGCGCATCGTAAAGATTTTGAGGAGTCGGAAGGAGGTGGAGTGGCGGGGCTCAGGGCTCGCATGGGATGTGCTTCCCATGACCCGGTCAGGTCAGGTCAGGAGGGCCGCGGGGCCGAGGCCGGGCGGACGTGATTCTGTGCGATCTTCCTGGGCTGCCAACAGCCGCCGAGGTCTGGCCGGCCACCTTGGGGCTATCCGTACCAACCACGTGACACGTGTTCAAGGTTATTTGATTTCCTATTTGAGGCTCGTGCCCTCAAGGCGGAGTGCGTAAAGTAGGAGACTTTGGTGGCAAGAAGCAGGACCGAGTCCAAAAGGGCACGACAGTGCTGAAAATTTTGTTCACGGACTGTATTCCCGAAATGGCTGGATGGGACTGGGAAGACGGTCTGCTCATCATGTTGGCATAATTTGTCAGAGAACAGATAATCGGAAAGAACTGTTTCTGTTGTCGACCGCTGTCGTCCGCTGTCGACCTGGGCTGCTTGCCCTGGGCCTCACCCCGCGCCACTATTTTGTAACCAGGTCAGCCCCTTGGCGGGGGCCGCCCGGAGGAGGTGGGGGCTATCGTCCTGGCCGTGGTCAGCGGAGGGGGGGGGGGGGGCGTCCGTCCGCTCAGCTCCGTCACAATCCCAGCGTGTGTCCACATAATTTAGAAGCATCCCCGCTGCGCGCCCCGCCCGAGGCCCCGCCCCCGGCCACATCTATACACCTGTCCCGGGCTACTCTAATCACAGGTCTGCCGGGCAGGCCTTGGCCGGGCACTCGCCTCACACCACTATCCCTGGCGGAGAGGATGCAGCAGCGCTCAGGTCAGGGGTCAAGGCCAGGACTGCAGAGGGCTGCAGCGCGCCGTGGGGCCGTGTTCGATCCGCCACTGCCGCGGCCCGTGACAGATCCGCTGCTCCGTCCTGATGCTGTGGTGGCTGCCGCGGTTCATGAGATATAAACGGCGCGCTCGAGCAGAAGAGTCTTCTGGTGTCCGTGCCGGGCCGTGCTCGGCCGGAGGGGTTGGAGTGTCGTATCTCTCTCTCACACGTTTCTAATTTCTTTGGCCACACTCGGGCTGCTCTGCCGCTGTGTGGAGCGGGATTGCGTTGAGGGGACGGCCTCGCCTCAGCACGCGCGGGGCCCACTGCACTGTAAATATTTTTCGTCAAATGACGAGAAAAGCAGTGACGATTCACTGATCACCTGAATATGTCGTCACTTAACGACGTTTATTCGTCACGTGACGACTTATTCGTTGGGTTAATAATGCGTCACATCCAACCAAACTTCAAGAAGACATACTTTTTTTATCCATTTATGCCCCCAAAAAATCGGTGACGAGTTATTCGTCACTTGGCCTGTGACGACTTATTCGTTTCTCGCATTTAGCCAGAGGTTTGTCGTAAAATGACGATAAATATTTTTACAGAGTGGGGCCCAATGGGGCCGGCGAGGGACTCTCCGTGTGTGATGGCGGCAGAGTCCCTTGCACAGCCCCCGGCCGCACCGCGCGCTGCTGCTGCTGGTCGGCTGCAGGGCTATGTGGAAAGCAATGTCTTCCCATTGAGGTGCAGGAACGCGTGAAGAGAACGGGCCGGACGCATGAACCGTGAGGACACTAGCGCCATAGGTACTGCTTGTGTGTGTGTGTGCGCGTCGGCTACTGTGGCACCCTCCCCTCTCGTGGGAGTTGGCGCCGGTTGGTGGGGAAAGAAATGGCGACGACGGAAGCTGTTCTCCATTTATTTCATTTTTCCCCCTTCGCTGCGGTCTTTTCGAGTGCTGTTGCCCTCCGGACGTAGAATGACGACCCGACAAAGTTCAAAGCCTTTGCCGCAAGCTCTCGTCCTCCCACGTTCGTCGAAGGGGAGGACCTTTCTTTCACCGGCCGGGGAATTGATGGTCTCTCAGATGACTTAAATTTGGCCTAAGCCCTCCGGACTTAGCAATATGTAGGTCCGAAGTTCGAAGGCTGTTATTTTGAAGAGCCCAGATGGGACGAGGCTGCTGGCCAGGCCCAGCGGGCGGATAGAGCGCCCCGCGCGAGCCAGCAGTTCTGCTCTGCGAGACGACAAGCCCTATTGTACCGGGAGCGCAGTGCCTTCATCGCAGCTCCGCAGCGTAGTGGGCAAGGATACTGGTCGGTGACCGACAGGTTCGTGGTTCAACTCTTGCCGGAGTCAAACTTTTTCTGCAAGTTTACCGCTGCCGCTGCCAAAAACTAGTCTTGCAGCGAACGTGTTAATGCTATTCAAGCATGAGAGGAAAATAAAATGTCCCATCAAAGCTTTTTTACAGTTAATCACTTAAGAATTAACTTCATTCATAAAACTTATGTGTACAAGTGCAGAACGCCCGGGGTTTTGTTAGGTGAGATAATTGAAACACTGTCGTTTAGCAGGTATAGGCATTTTATTTACAGTGATTACAAAACACAATGCAGTTCTCGTACATAACTCAAAATTATAGCACAGCTCCTCCGGATCTCCAGTTGGGTGGGACTGGCAGACTATCGTACAATTAAAAGCGATGCCATGTTCCCAGTCATCTTTCTACACAATAATAGAAATATTCCTCTGTTTATTTACAATATTGACATATCTTAAGTTTGAAATTTGCACGCCTTATTAGTTTCCAGTGGATTTTCACCTGCATTGGTGTGGCATGTCACGCGAGCTATGGACTAGAAAGAAGAAAAAATGAATGTGTGTCCTTAATGTTGTACGCCAGTTTGGAAGGTTGGGAAGAAACTAAATGGAATTAAGCTTATTATAAAATAAAGTTGGACACATCATCATAGCGTCTTCTTGTGACAGCGCGTTACAAAACAAACGATTTAGTAAATTTGGGAAGCTAAGTGTGAGATCTTTAATAGGGACCAAACACACGGCGTTTCGATAAGATCGGATCAAAGCATGAACTGTGATACTGAGCGAGACTCCAAGTTTTGTTTACAAGAATATACATGCGACTTTTATACCGGTTTATTGAGTGATGGATCCCTCAAAACACCTCTATCAAAATGAATGATTGACAGTGTACGTGAATAACGAACACTTCTATAGACAGCACGAAGAATCGTGTAAACATCAAACACACTTTGTTTAGCACATTCGCCCCTGTACTTGCAGTGGATCCACGAAACCATACTAAAGCATTCATGATACCATACATCACGTGATCTTCAGCAAGATGCTATTTAATTTTGGCCTTGCAGTTTATACCGCACTGGTGTAAATCAAAAGTGACACCCAAACGCGCTTCGAAAACACCATGGAAACATGTCGCACTGACAAATAGCAGTGGGCCACGTGGTAAAGTGGCCACCAATGCACCATTATTCACCGAGCCACTAGACTCTGAGACATGTACGGAAATAATTTAGCTACTCCACTGTCCTTTCCCACACACGCACGCACACACACTCCCACTCAAAACACACTCACACATATACACACGCCCCTACAGTAACATTAATCGAGGATCACAGAAATCATTTTTTATTTTTTACTTCAGATACGGAAATGCCGGAGCGTTCCATTCAGTTCGGCGTACTCCGATCAGTCGAGACCCGCTCTCGACCTTCACTGCGGCGGCGTCGTGGCTGGGTTCCGAAGTGGTTCCCGACGCGAGGCACAAGTGTCCGCACGCGCGCACACAGTCACTGTGTCACTGGCAGGCCTGCTCTCAGGGCCTGTTGGCTTGTTCATCACCGCTCGCACTGCTGCCAACAGAGTGTCCACACCAGGTGGCAGACGACGAGGAACAACGCCTGCGTGCATGCGGGCGGAGTGGCCCCACTGCTGCTGTTGCCGTGCTGCATCGCCGCGGGGTGCTCCCCTGGTGGTAGAAGACAAAGGCACACATTAACTTCTAGTTAGGACACAGTTCGATAAGACGTAAAATAATAAATTTTCCACTCCATCCTGTCAATGAAAACGTGTATTCAATCAATGTATTATTTTTTCAATGCAGAATTAGTCAGTGCATTTACCTTTTTTTTTTCTTAAAAAAAAAATGAAGCCTTTGTGACTGTTAATGATTTTCTATTTTAGCTTTGTTGGATGTTGTAAGCCCTTATGATTGTTTCTTTTTTTTTGGTTATATCCTACCATTGAGCACGTGGACGAGCACGCTGGCGGGGTCCGACGAGGACGGCGAGCAGGTGTAGTTCCCTGAGTCCTCGGGCTGGGCGCGCGCGATGAGCAGTGTGGACGTCCGCGTCTGCTTGTCCGTCACAACCGAGATGCCGCCCCGCTGAGAGTAGTTGACCACGTTGGGCCCGCGGTACCAGTAGATGAAGGAGGGTGGGTCGGGAGTCGCCACGACCTGGCACGTCAGGTTGATGTCCGAGCCGCTTTTGAGGAACAGCTCCGGGTTGCCGAGGATGGCGGCCTTGGACACTGCAACAGACACGAAACGAGATTACGATTGTTTCCTTCCAGACCTTACGGGAAGGGGGTCTCGGCATCTAATCTTGTCAAGAATGTAACGTTCAAAAATTTCCGAGGGGCATCTATTCGACAAGGTGATCTTAGCAGGTGCTGGCAGAGCGGTTCGGCCCGAGCTGAGTTGGAGCGGCCGGGGTTTGATAGGTGGGACGGGGAGAGGCCTCGCTGACGCGGTTCCCGACTTGCCCTGCCTGCCGGGCCCAGCTGTTGGGGCGGACTTTTCAGACCGCCATGGGCCCGGTCTTCGTTAGCGCTGAAAGGCGACTCCGAAGGGCGATTCCCACCGAGTCCATTGGATGCCTCGAGGGGGTCAATGGATTAGAGGGCAGTACAATTAGTATTCGCAGATCGTGCCGAGTTCTGCCAGGGATCCGCCTCGGGATCCGCTTTGCACGCCGCGCAGAATGACCGAGACCCGCGACACGGGTAGGATGGGACGGGAGCTTCCGAGACTGATGTACTCGCGGGCCCCGCCCCCGCGGGTCGGCAGATTTATCCACGAGTTCCTAATGGGGTCGCCTAGAGTGCGTCGGCCACCCGGCAGGGCCCGGGCCCCCGGCGCTACAAGAAACTTGCTGGGATGTTGTTGTGGAATCAGCCTCTATCAATGCGGGTCCCGTCCGTGATCTGCATGCGATCCAGGCAGAGCCCGCCAACGCAGCTGCGCCACTCCAGATGAGCTTCGCGACCCACCGCACACAGAGACCCCTTCGACTGCTGATTTAATAATGAATTTTAATTTCGTGCGGGAATAGTTCCGAGATGGCGAGCGAGCCCTCTGACAAACGCCTGAGCCGCTGTATTGCAGAGTCATGGGTAAGTTGTCGGGGCTCAAGGCACCGGGTGATGGAAGTCTGTGTGTCCTCGTGAGGGCGATTCGGGCCCGGGCCGTTTGGACCGTGATGGTTTCTGTAATTGCCAGAGGGCCGAGTCGCCGATTCCGTTATAATCGACTTTTGCTATAATAATGAGCTGACTGCGACGACACAGTGGTGACACGATGGGGTGCAGAGGCCGCGGCAGAGGTGGGGGGGGGGGGGGGGGGGGCTCGGGTGCTCCGGGACCTGCCAGTGGAGGCCCGCTTTGCATTAGGGGTGATCGATCCCGACGTTTTTCGGAATCTGATATTGGCTCAGGTCACAAAAGCTGCTCCTTAGGTCCAAACTTCGACATGAATTTTTTCAAATTTTTTTGATCGACATCTCAAGGCTCCGCCAGAGCCTCAAAGTTTTGAAAAATAGGAATTTTCGTAGTTCCGAATTTTTCATACTTCTGGTTGCGTTTTGGAAGTGTTGGCTCAGTGACCACAGGGTGCGGTACACCCTTCGGTACCACCACGAATTTTTTCGACGAAAAAAAAAGGTATCTCAAGGCTCCGCCGGGGCGATTTCTAATGTTATGCGCCTGGGAGGTAGGCAAAGGCCCTCGACGTGGTCGGTATTCGGTGCTCGCTGGGCTTGTCGAAATTATCCACTTTTTCCCGGAGACGGCACGTCACCCCCTAGGTTTCTGTATTTGGTCATAAAACTCCTCCCAAATAATTTTGTTAACCCCCTACGATCAAATCCGGCCATGCCCTGCCATTTTTTTAGTTTTCCCATAAGAAATACATGGGGGAAAGGATGCAATTTCGCGACGGCCCCATACGGCGCCCCGAAGGGCCCTATCCTAAATTGTTTTCTGAATCTGGTCTTCATAACGTCAGGAACGAGGTAAACTTGTCCCAGTGTCGATATCTGCCCCATAAAGAGACGTGGCGCTGTATGAAAAATTTGTCAGTTTCTTCTAAACCTAAAAATGCTTAAAATCGACGTTTTCGCTGAACTATCACTCCGGATCCCCGTTTTTATGCACGATCGATCCGTTGTCGTTAGGGACACTCTAGATAGTCGGAAGGTTAGGTTAGGATCACCGTAAGGTTAGGTTAGGCTCCTTAGTACGGCCTTTTTTACCTACAAACTACTGCCGGCCATACTAAGGGGCCTAACCTAACCTTCCGGTGATCCTAACCTAACCTTCCGACTCTCTAGAGTGTCCCTAACGATAACGGATCGATCGTGCGTACAAACAGGGCTCCGGAGTTATATATCTGCGAAACGTCGTTTTTAAGTCTTTAAAGGTTTTAGAGGAAACCTGACAAATTTTTCATACTGCGCCACGCCTCTTAGTGGGCAGATATCGACACCGGGACAAGTTTACCTCGTTTATGACGTTATGAAGACCAGATTCAGAAAAACAATTTAGGATAGGCCCTTCGGGACGCCGTATGGGGCTGTCGCGAAATTGCATACTCTCCCCCATGTATTTCTTATGGGAAAACTAAAAAAATGGCAGGGCATGGCCGGATTTGATCGGAGGGGGTTAACAAAATTTTTTGGGAGGAGTTTTGTGACCAACTACAGAAACCTAGGGGGCGACGTGCCGTCTCCGGGAAAAAAAAGGGGATGATTTCGACCAGCCCAGCGAGCACCGAATACCGACCCCGTCAAGGGCCTTTGCCTACCTCCCAGGCGCATAACATTAGAAATCGCCCCGGCGGAGCCTTGAGATACCTTTTTTTTTCGTCGAAAAATTTCGTGGTAGTACCGAAGGGTGTACCGCACCCTATGGTCACTGAGCCAACTCTTCCAAAACGCAACCAGAAGTATGAAAAATTCGGAACTACGAAAATTCCTTTTCAAAACTTTGAGGCTCTGGCGGAGCCTTGAGATGTCGACTAAAAAATTTGAAAAAATTCATGTCGAAGTTTGGACCTAAGAAGCAACTTTTGGGACCTGAGCCAATATCAGATTCCAAAAAACGTCGGGATCGATCACCCCTACTTTGCATTGCAGTCGCCCTTTCGGCGGATATATTGATATTCCAGTCCCACCCGCCCGCACTCCCTTCCCGGTTCCTGGACAAGACCTGTCTCGGAGGAAAGCACACAAGCCTGTACGTGCAGATCATCTCCGGGAGGTATCGATTGATTGACAGTCTACCGCGTGGCGGCGGGGAGCTGGTGACGTGTCGGCAGCATTTAAGGCTCCTAGTCCCCTCGGCTGATAGAAAAGGGCCTTTGTGTGAAGAGAAGCGCCCTCGGCCAGACGCGCGGGTACCCACCCACCCCCTCGGGGTAGCCGCCCAAGTTTTGCTCGGCGAAAACAAGTATTTAGTGAATGCTTATCTCTCGCGCCGCCGAGCGCCCGGCGAGCGCGCCTAACATTCTGAGGTGGCTGCCCGTGGCTGCCCCGCCCCGCCGCTGCTCTGGATATCAAATGCCACCGGCTCCCGTCCTAACCCACGCCAGCCCGGCACTCTGTCAAGCAAACCGCCTGAGGTCTATGCAGCATCAGTCATGAGGACCAAGATTACTACTTTTTCGGACGCGGTATGAAAGTCTCACAGATGCACTCTTTGGGTGGGCCGTTCCATCAGAACCAACAAATGATCTCCTTCGTGCACCGAATGTCCTTCGAGCAGGCCGTGAGGGATGCAGGTGAGACGGGGACGTGAGAATAGGAGCAGTGGTGGAGGGGAGCGTGCGAGCGTGGGGAGCAAGTGATAAATGCGTTCCAAGTTTCCTCGGGTCACAAACTTGGCCGCCCCATGCCGGGTCGTGCTAGGGGCCGGACCGAGAGCGGCCGGGAGCGAGCTAGCGTGCGGAGCGAGGGAGAGGGGGAGAGGGAGAGAGGGGAGAGAGAGAGAGAGAGAGAGAGAGAGAGAGAGAGAGAGAGAGAGAGAGAGAGAGAGAGAGAGAGAGAGAGAGAGAGAGAGAGAGAGAGAGAGAGAGAGAAAGACGAACCGTCTAGGCGAGTTTGTGTGACTTTCGGCGTGTCCGCTGCACAGCAAATGGCCCGGGGCCGCTTTCATACAGTTTATGTTTCTCATCAGGAGGGCGGGGGCCGCGCTTAATTAAGGCGTGTGTACCCCCCTTCTGATTCGGCCAAGCATTCTCAGCGAGTGGAATGGCTAAAGGGACATGGCGAACTGCAGGGGAACGGCGGCGCGAGGCGGACCCTGGAGAACGGCGAGTGGGGGCGGGCACGAAGTGTCGTTGGGATTACCGAACGCAAGCCGCCTCGAAGCTGCCCGCCTTAACCGTAATGAATTCGAAAAGTCACCTCTCTTACTCGAGATATCGATTTCCTCACCCGATTTGATTTCGTGTTTCCAACAGTGTCTGTGCCGAGGCCGCGGGGTTCTTCATGTCTACGCGCCTATCATCGCTTTCAGCGTCGATGCGGCATATAACGTTCGACACAAGCTCACCGAGGGTCGGGGCCTTGTGTTGGCGCAGCGCCTTGCCGTTTCGGATAACGAGGTACATATGGGCTGGAGCGTGTTTCGGGAGGACGCAGCAAGACACTTACCCACGACGCTCAGGTGGAAGGACAGCGAGATCTTGGGCTCCGTTGACACCTGGCACTCGTAGGTACCCGAGTCCCGGAGCTGCGGCGATCCAATCTTAAGGGTCCACTCGTCGGAGCCGTCCGAGTGCAGCGACTGGAAGCGCTGGTCGTTGGTGTACGTCTGCAGGCCCACCGTCAGGATATGGAGATCGCGTTTGCGGATCCAAGACACCTGAAATGCAGAGAGGAAAAAATAAGAGTTCCCTCTAGCATTGGCATACCATTTTAAAATTGTTTAAAAAAAAAAAAGTATTCTAAAATAAGAATTTCAGCAAATGAATCGAGAAACGGATGTTGAATTTGTGCGATTCCTCATGGCCTCGCTTTGCTAATTCAGTTCTCACACTCACCGCTCGGTCGCCGAGGTTCCGCACGCGGCAGTGCAGGTAGGCGCTCTGACCGACAGTGGTGGTGACGTCCCGCCTGGTCGTGTTGTCGAAGTAGGGCTGCGAGAAGGCCTGCTCCCAGTACGGGTTGTTCGACTCCATCACAGCGCCTGCAAACAAATACAAACGGCGATGACCTTTCGATCAAGGGACGACTCCGGCAGGGGCAGAGGACCCCTGTGCGATCCGCATCTGTGCACGGCGCAACCTGATGCGGGCCACGCAACTGTCAGGGCACCCTTCACTTTGAGAGAGAAGAGGGGGGGAGAGAGAGAGAGAGAGAGAGAGAGAGAGAGAGAGAGAGAGAGAGAGAGAGAGAGAGAGAGAGAGAGAGAGAGAGAGAGAGAGAGAGAGAGAGAGAGAGAGAGAGAGAGAGAGAGAGAGAGAGAGAGAGAGAGAGAGAGAAGAGAGAGAGAGAGAGAGAGAGAGAGAGAGAGAGAGAGAGAGAGAGAGAGAGAGAGAGAGAGAGAGAGAGAGAGAGAGAGAGAGAGAGAGAGAGAGAGAGAGAGAGAGAGAGAGAGAGAGAGAGAGAGAGAGAGAGAGAGAGAGAGAGAGAGAGAGAGAGAGAGGCTGAGGAGTCAAGTTGACGCGATGCGACGAGAGTCACCTTACGGGGGCCATCCGTCGGCTTCCACAAGCATGACCCCTCCACGGCGGCACAACAACCCCGTCACGTCACAAAACAGTGCGGTCCAAACTCGGATGACGAAATAAGGGCAAAAGCTGGGGAGGGGCGGGCGCCCACACTACCCCCTGCGACGACGCAGCGTCAACAAGCTCAGCACTTCTCTGTTCCAAACACCGCGCGATGGGGCGCAACGGTCTGCTGCCCAGCGCTGCCCTGGCCCCGACCCGGCCCGGCCCGGCCCGGCCTCGCGCGGTCGCCACTGAATCAGCTCGGTCACGTCCCAGCTGTTTACTCGGTCGTTTTGCCGGGGAGAGGGAGAGGGAGGGGGGACACCGCTATGATCGCAGGCATGCAGATCGGCCATCACCAAATTGCTGTTCGGGGCAGAGAGAGAGAAGGAGAGAAACTCTGTCAGAAACGGTCAAGCAGCGGCGGCCTGGCCTGGCTGGCCTGGCTGGCCTGGCGTGTCGGGAGCGGACAGACACAAAGTGACACGGTAGGGGTGCTTCCATCCTTTACGGCGCGCTGCCTGGGTAATAAGCACTCAGGAGTTCATCGGCTGCGGTTCCTCGGGGCTTCCCTCCCCCGCCCACCCAGTGTCTGGGGGGAAAGGGGGGGGGGTGGACAGTTGCGCGTCGGCTGCGGCCACACTTTTGTTTTGTCGACGCTCTCGGACGACACCGTCGCTCTGCTGTCCGCCTGTCCGCAGCATTTCTCATCTATGCATTTTGAGTGAAATGAGGCGTAGCCAGCGGTAGGGACCCCGCGGGCGTACATCCCGACAGGCGGTTCGCTTGTCGCTTAGGCTGCCTGCGCCCCGTGGGGAGTGGGGCCCCCGCAGGCCCCCGCAGGCCCCGGCAGGGCACCCGCCTACTAATCAAACCTCTGCTACAGGACCCCCTGGACAGGACGGGCCCCCCCGCCACGCATCCACTCGGGCGAGCCCCGCGGGAGGCCCACCGCAGCCGTGATAAGAGAGCGTCACGGGGCGATGCCCCCGCGGGCCTCCGCAGCCCCGCCACAAGCGGCAGCGCCCTGGGGACGAGCTTCTCTTTCGAAAAGAATTTCGAATAACATCTTCTTTTTCAACTCGTTTCTCGTTTGTCGCGTCGCGGGGTCGCGAAAACTACGGAGTGCAGCGTCAACCATGAGGTGATGAGGTTGTCACCCTCTGACCTGGCAACATTATGACGTGTTTGTGTGTGTGTGTGTGTGGAAGAAGGAGAGGGGGGGGGGGGGGGGCAGTCCAATCAGCCGCGAGCGAAGCGACACGGGAGTAGGTCAGCCGGGGCACATGGGGGTAAGCAGCCGACACCCAGCAGCACAGCGCATAGCATTGATTCCATATGAAGTCCCCAATGCGACGTCATCAGAGGCGATATCGCATCGACTCTGTCACTCGTCCGCAAACACACACACACACACACGCACACACTATCAGAGCACCGACATCGCTCTTGATAAGTCACCGCCTCCTCGTTGTTATGATGGACGCAGGCGCGGATTTGAGGGGGGGGGGGGGCAACTGCCCTTCCCCCCCCCCAGGGCCCGAAGGGCGCCGGAAATGTAGGCAACCGGCATTACTTTTCCGCCTGTAAGTAGGCAAAAGGCGGGACATTGCCCCTGCAGTAGCCGGATCCAGGAGCGGCTTCAGGGGGAGGCAATGTCATGCTTTTTGCCTACTTACAGGCGGAAAAGTTACACCGGTTGCCTACATATCCGACGCCCTTCTGAGGCCCCCCCTGTATCCGCGCCTGGAAAGAGCGGGACATTGCCCCCTCCCCCCTTCCCAAGCCGCTCCCAGATCCGCCACTGGATGGACGTGAGAGGTGGTTTATGGCCCCGTCCACGCCCCGTCGTACCCGCCGCGGACCGCGCTGCTGTAGGGCAGTAATCCAGGCCAGGTAAACAACAGCATAGCAGCCAGCGAAGCGCAGCTTCCTGTCATCACATTTTAACGTCTGATTACGAATCGCACAAATTATTCAAACGTTTACTTCACGACATGAAAGTCGTTGGAGGCCGCGGAGGGCGTCTTCAGAGGGCGCTGCTGCTGCTGCCGCTACTACCGATGCTGCTGCTACTGCCGCTGCTGCTGCTGCCGCGGGATGTGGCGGAGGTCGCGGCCATGGCGCATGGAATTATTATTTACGTCTCGCCCTCGCCACCACCAGCTGCCCCCTGTCGTCCGCTTCCGCCGGATCCGAGAAAAATATAAATCCCCTTGCGAAACACACCCACCGAAAAATAAAAAAAAAAAAAAAATACGAAAAAATAAAAGAGCAGCAACAGTACGCGCGTTGCCAGGTGTGATTTATGTCCCACAGAATGAGACTGTGCCGGTGGGGCTGTGCCGGTAGTGCTGCCGAGGGCTGCCGCGGGCCACAGTGGTGGGCCGCAGGGGAGGCCGGTGCGGAGACGAGCCGGCGCAGACAGTGGGGTGCACGGCACTGAGGCATCCGGCCAGCGGTGAGAGAGGAGAGGGGGAAGGAATGGTTTTTGGAAAGAAACAAAACTCGCAGCGCAGCCCGCGGCCCCGCAAGAATGGAAAACGCGCGGCAAGCAGCAGGACTCACAAGTTACGACCTTGCGTAATTCGTTTTACGCCCGTAACAAGTTAATCACCTGAGGATGAAACTGTTATTTTTTTTCTCCCCCTTTTCATCGCTGCTTGTTTTTTCACGGCAAGGAAACGGAATGGCAGGCAAGGCCAGTCATCAACGCTTTGCATGCACAGCAGGGATGGAGGCGGCAGCGCGGAGTGGCAAAGAGCGTCGGGGAGAATGATTCCAATCCGTTTTTGTCGTGGCTTTGCTTCAAAAACACACACACACACACACACACACACACACACACACACACACACACACACACCAGTGCGGATAAAACTCGTAGAGCCTGCCGTCGTTATTGAGAAAGCGTTGCTACGGCGGCGGCTTGCTTGCTATTATGATCGTTTGGAGCGTCACGACACAAGGCAGAGCGCGCGTAAAAACGCGTTACAAAAGGCACTACTAGAGGGGGGGGGGCGGAGAAAATGCGGGGGTAAACAGCACGATTTACGACGACAACTCTCGTATATCACTCAGAGTACGAGAGCGACAGAGAGAGAGAGAGAGAGAGAGAGAGAGAGAGAGAGAGAGAGAGAGAGAGAGAGAGAGAGAGAGAGAGAGAGAGAGAGAGAGAGAGAGAGAGAGAGAGAGAGAGAGAGAGAGAGAGAGAGAGAGAGAGAGAGAGAGAGAGAGAGAGAGAGAGAGAGAGAGAGAGAGAGAGAGAGAGAGAGAGAGAGAGAGAGAGAGGGGGGGGGACGAAATCCTATTCACAGCGACGGACTAACCGATTTCAACGCGTTCCTCTTTCTTTCGACGCGGACGCAGCAGCAGCAGCAGTGGCACAGGGCGGCGGTATGGCCACTACCAGAGACGGAGAGATAGAAGACGGAAGTGTGGGGGGGAGGCGGCCGTGTGGCAGAGTAAAGTATCAGCAGCAGCAGCAGCAGCAGCAGCAGCAGCGGCGGCGGCGGCGCCACGGTCTCGTCCAATTTCATTTCGCGTCTGCCTGCCCGCCGCGGCTATTATACATCCGACCGAATCACGCTGACGAAGTATTGGCAATGGCGCGCCGAGGCGGCGAGGCGAGGCGCCGGCGAGGTCCTTGGCGACGAGCTCGGCGAGAAGAGCTGCGCCCGCTGCACCCGCTGCGCCCGCGGGAACGTCTTCGTTTGTTGCTTCCCAAAGTGATCACCCCACGGGCCGCGGCCGAAGGCACATTAGGCCCGCAGTCCGAAGCAGCCGTCGGTGAAAGTGACCGCGGCCACATTATCGGTTCCCCTCCTCCCCCCAGAGCTCGTGGAGCTGGTAATATTGGAAATGAGTCTGCTCTGAAATTAGGGTTCTCTCAAGCTCCCGCGGAATGAGGTCAAGTAGTTTTTTTTTTTAATTTTTAATTTTGGTTTGGGGGTCGCGCTACCAATTGCCATTACTTTGACAGAAAATAACCGGGTCGACTGAGAACATATTTTCGTCCATGTAGCCAACAGTTGTCGAAAAAGCTGATATTGATTGTGACATTCAAATTCGTTTTAGCTTTATGGCAGACGGCGCCGTGATTGTCTGTGTAATCGGGTTTGTCGACTGCGAGCACACACGCTGCACAATAACGAGATAGCGAGAAGATGCGCGTATAAGGAGGAGAAGAGGTGGGGGATGCGGGCGGAAGCGTTTTGCGGCAACAGGAAATGATTTGAGCTGCGCGGACAAAGGCAGGCGTAGTGATCCACGGGGAGCAAGAGGCAGCAGCGAGGGCTATTAGCGACGAGGGGACCAAAGGGCACCGAAGGGCGTAGCGGGGCGCAGCGGGGAGCAGCGGGGCGCAGCGGGGCGCAGCGGGGCGCAGCGGGGCGCAGCGGGGCGCAGTGGGGGCCTCTTTCTGCTGCTAGGGGTTGCAAAGGGCAGGTCAGGGCCCCTACGGTTCGTACATGCGCGAGGGGAAATGGGGGAGGAGGGTTAGAAAGAGAGAGAGATGGGTGCGAGCAAGTGAAAAGAGAACGTTGCGGCGCGTCCACGAGGCGCAAAGAGAAGCCGGGCGACCTAAGAGGATTGCTGATAAGCGAGGGGGGGGGGGGGGGGCGCCCCCGCAACGGGGAGGGTTGCGGCCGAGTGTGTGTACGTGTGGGCCGCATAATTAAAAAGTCGTTGACCACACGTCCATGATGTGAGAGACACATGACTGACAAGCATGTTTCAACCTTTACCTGTTTACTTTTTTTCGCCCTCGCCGTCCTCTGCTCGCGCGGGGTAATTTTAATGAAATCCATCTCACTCTCATGCGCGATTCCACCAGAATATATTCCATTTGGCTCGTCCAGCTTTTTGTTTCTGCCCCCGCCCTGCGCCGACGGCGGGCTAGAAGAGCCCGCCACTCAAAACAGCCCCCCACTTTCGTCCCCCTCACATGCCGCTGTAGTAGTTGGGTGCGGTGAAGGCCTCTGCGTCCTACCCCTCAAGGCAGCCGAAACGGGCCCCCTCAGCAGAGGCAGCGGCAGCGGCAGCAGCAGCGGCAGCAGCAGCGGCAGCGTGCTTGTGTGGCACTGATGTCAGCAAAGTGTCAGCCCCAATCTGACTCGAGTCACTCCGCCCCTCCCCCACCCCGGCGCACGTGCCGCGCGCTAAATACGCGCCCCTCTGCTGCTGCCTCGTCTACTTCCCCGGAACCCATTCACATCCTTCTTTATTTCCTACTTCCCGTAGCGGCAGCGCTCGGCATGGCCGCAGCGTGAATGCCAAATAGTCGGGGGCGGCAGCGGCACTGGCGCTGCGGTGCGGTGCGGCCGTCAGCCCGCAGGCCGCCCGATGCCCGGCCGCAGCGCACGCGTGTCCGGCGGGCCTGCCTACCCTGCGCACCGCAGGCGCTCCACGCAGCGAGCGCCACCGCGACCTGGCCTGGGCCTGGGCGCTGACTTCCGGCCGGGATTTCCGAGCCTCTATCTAGCCTGTCCCAACCAAACCGAATCGAACCTGATCTCCAGTACCACCAATTTTAATTTGTATCGTAGTTGCAGTATGGGCACCTGTTAGTCTGATTAAACGCCAAATTTCAAAACAAAAACAAAAAAACACGAAGTCAATGTTTGCAGAACTTCAAAACTCTCTCTCTCTCTTCTCTCTCTCTCTCTCTCTCTCTCTCTCTCTCTCTCTCTCTCTCTCTCTCTCTCTCTCTCTCTCTCTCTCTCTCTCTCTCTCTCTCCCTTAATCTCTCTCTATCTGTCTCTCTTTTTCTCTCTCTTTATTTTCTTTCTGCTAGTTCGCGGCCCAAAGTGGTTAACAGAGTACGCACGCGGCGTGATTTCGCCCCACGTGGGCATTTCCTCACGCGATGACACACGTGCCGTCGGCCGCCCTGAGTGTTTTCCGATGTCGCCGCCGCCGCTCCCCGGGGACCGACCACTGCCGCCGCCGCCGCCGCCGCAGCAGCAGCAGCAGTGGCGCCGCGCCACGCCTCACCGCGCACGTCCGGCTCCTGCAGGCGGCCCTTGCCCTCCGAGGATGACGCCCAGGACGCTTTGCTTTGCCCCCCCCCCTCCCCCTCCAGAACATGGCCCCGCCGATGAGATCGGGGAGCGGGGCTGGAGATCGGAGGACTCCGGGGGCGCGGCGGGGCCGGCGGGACCCGGCCCGATAGGATGCTGCTGCCCTCGTTTGTATCAATTCTTTTTATGGCCCGGAGACAACAGAGGCGTTGCCGTCGGCCCGGGCTGCCGCGGCCCTCCCCATGACGCCCTCTCGTCCCGCTGAAGACCACCACTGAAGTGCCCTCCAGCGCCGGGGGAATGTGAGCCGGGCGCCGGGACGGAGAGCACAAGTTGATTATTCAATTACACGTCCACTTTGCGGATATCAGCGGAGTCGCGAGGCTCGGCCTCGGCGGCCGCTCTGCCCAAGCCGCGGCTCTGAGCGGCGACGAAGCGGAGACGTGGCCACTTGCTACAAGTGAGGCGTGGATTGTGAGTGTATTTCCAATACGACGCCTCCCCATGGAGATGTATCGCCATTTCAGCGCGCTAGATTCTGGAAACGCTCGCAAAATTAGTGATACTTTCATTCGGAAGCGTCAATTAATCTTTCACATCTGAAGAGCAAGTATACCCACCATCTAAAGATAGATCACCACTCTTCCAGAAAGTGAACGACGGGAAACAGTGAAGGGCACTTTGACGATCGTCATGGTTGCGTTCACAGTTTGCATGGCCCAGTTTCTGTTCGGCACACTTTCCCCGGCGGTCTCTCACACGTCCGCCCATCCATCTCCACCTTGGTGATATGCTCCGCTCCGCTGCGCTACGCCGCTGCGCCGCGCCAAGCTGCCATAAAAAGATGACGACTCGGGCCGTAAGTGTTCCGACGGTCCATCGTACTATATACATGAGGAATGGCACCCAAGAGGGGAGAGAGCGAGTTTTGGATCCGGTCTGGATCCAGAGCTTTCGCTGCTGCACTCCCCTCATGCCTGCACCTGTTTCGCCATCTCTCTCTCTCCTCTTCCCTCCCTCTCTCCCTCCCTCCCTCCCTCCCTCCCTCCCTCCCTCCCTCCCTCCCTCCCTCCCTCCCTCCGCGGCATGAAGTGGGTCGACACGGTTGTCGGTCTCGTTTTATCTCTGCAGCTCCCTTTATTCGCCGTGGGACATGGAATCGCATTGTATCCATGCGCAGAAATAAGCCCCGATTCGGCAGGAGAGCGAAATGAGAAACGTAAAAACAAAGAGAAAAAAACCTACAATAAAACCAGAGTTGCTGCGCTATCGCACTTACAGCACAGGTGCAGGAGCGCACCGAGCAGCAGCAGCACGGACATCGTCACGGCGGTCACGCCTCACCTGAAAACAGAGGAGAACACACGTCAGCAAGTCACGTTATTCCTTTTTCTAAAAGCCTCCCGCCGTTTCGCGCTCATTTTTGCGAATGTCATGGCGCGCCGTGTGTGTGTCCTGCTTGACCCCGCCGCTGTCACGACGCCGCCCTCCCGCCACACATTCACACGTGTGATAATGGGCGTGACGAGTGACGTGACGCATGTGCAGCGTGACAAGGGCCGTTATCAATCTTGCTCAGCGCCCATGACGGCCCGTGAGTGCCATAAAGCGGCAGGGACACACCTCTCCGCGCCCTCTGAGCAACGACAAACACAAAGAGGCACTTCCTTTCGGTGCGGTTCGTTCAAAAATTACGAATCGTCCACGCTCTCGTTTACGTCGCATGAATAAAGATATGGTTGTGTTCGCAGTGCGGCGGTGCACAAAAATTCTGTCTTTGGACATGTGTGCAACAAAGTCAAATCCAAGGCCAAAATTAAACAAAACGCATCAAGCACCGTGTAGCGTGACTGACTTAAGTTACCGAAGCTCGCTTTAAAGTCTACTTCCCGTTTCTCATCGCGTTGCGTCCCTGCGTTTCCATCGAGCGATGTACTCTATTTTTCTGCTCCACTTGACCTGCGCCATAATGTTCATTACTCGGCGGAGCCAGACACTGCCACAGCGGACCCCCGTGTATGAGCCGGTGACGTAGTAGGGGCGGCGGGGGCCCCCGGGGGAGTGCTAACACGAAGGTGACCTTGTCCGAACTAAAATACATCCTTATCAAACACCGCCGCCTTTCGTATAAAATAGGCGGCAGCGCGCCGGCAGGCGGCGGCACGGCTCCGGAGTAATGATTGACACCTGACGCCTGCCGAGGTGGAGCCCCAAGCAGGCAGATGCGCACCGCGCCAAGGCCACAATGTATATACAACACCTTTCATATGGGGGTGACGTCACAGGCCGGAGAGGGATGGGGTGGGAGCGGGCGGGAGAAAGAGAGAGAAAGGGGGAGAAAGAGAGAGAACGTGAGCTGGATTTAAAAGGGGGTGCGGACTGCGACGGAGAGTGAAGGGAACGACGGTGCGAGAGAGAGAGAGAGAGAGAGAGAGAGAGAGAGAGAGAGAGAGAGAGAGAGAGAGAGAGAGAGAGAGAGAGAGAGAGAGGGGGGGGGAGGATGGCAAAAGAGGGAGGGGCAGGCGGGTGCGGGAAGAGAAATCCGCGCGAGCGCCACAATTTGTTTCCGCTTATCGCGTGAAAGACACGCACACAAACGCGCAACACGCGCCACGCACGCACCACGCACGACGCGCCACGCACGCGCCACGCACACGCCCCGCACAACGCCACACGCTGCGGCACAGACGTGGACTAAATAGATCCATTCTGTACAACTCTCGGCGTTACTCCGCTACGCTTCGCCACGCCACGCGCTCGCAACGCCAGGCCAACCACATCAAAACACGGGCTGCCATACACGTGTTGAGGCTGACAGTTTCTCGCGCTCTCTCCCTCCGTCCCCCTCTCCCCCCCCCCCCCCCCCCAATCTTTATCTACCCATCCCACTCTCTTTCACTCACTATTCCCGTTTCTACTTGGTTTCCCGCACACACGCACACACACCCACACACACGCAGACACAGACATACGCGTCCCCGCGTCGTCGTCCGCATGGGCCACACCGCCACCACTAACACGCACGGAGAGGCTACGCTGCCTGGATACGCCGGGGCCGTCCGAGGGGTTTCGTGCCGTGCCGTGCCGTGCCGTGCCGTGCCGTGCCGTGCCGTGCCGTGCCGCGCACAGCATTGTTCTCCCACGGCGCGGCGGGGATCGTCTCTTTGTTCCGCCGCGCCGCGTGTTCGACACAGGGCGCTATTGTAGCCGCGCCGCCTCCATAAGGGACGCGGCTGGGACACGGACTCGGCTTCGGCTCGGCTCGGCTCGGCTCGGCTCGGCTCGGCTTGGATGCGGACTGCTGCAGAACGGGCAGAGAGCAGCGCGGGACCACGGGCGGGATGTTCGGCCGGGCAAAAGGGGCGGGCAGGGCGGGCGCAGGGGGTTAACTGTTTTGCGGCGGCGGGGGGAGTGTCAGGTGCGGGGATGGTGCACCATACCGCCGCTACCCACAACGCTATCGACGCTGCCGACGCTGCCGCCGCTGCCGCTGCTGCTGCTGCTGCTGCTGCTGCTGCTGCTGCCGCGCTGCTGTGGTTTCAGCGCCAGGCGACGACGACGATGGTACGGCACACAGAAGCTATACGGTACGTAATAAAATACCCGCGCCATTCTCTGCGCCGGGCGGCAAAGTGCGAAGAGAACCGAGAGGGGGAGAGATAGAGATAGAGAGAGAGAGAGAGAGAGAGAGAGAGAGAGAGAGAGAGAGAGAGAGAGAGAGAGAGAGAGAGAGAGAGAGAGAGAGAGAGAGAGAGACCGGGGAGGATTTGTGAGGGGAGCAGCCCAGCAGGCGAAGACTGGGCGGGCGGGGTGGCGGAACGAGATGGGCGAACATCAACGCTGCCGCAAGCTTCCGATCACGGCCCGAAGAAGGAGCGGGTGCCCGTTCCATGTATTAACGCATGGCGCTGCCGCCGCCCCCGGCCGCCCCCACGTACACGCCAAATCGTGAGGGAGAGAGAGAAGAGCCCCCCCCTCTCTCTCTCTCTCTCTCTCTCTCTCTCTCTCTCTCTCTCTCTCTCTCTCTCTCTCTCTCTCTCTCTCTCTCTCTCCCGGAGCACACGCCGGCCACACACATCGCCGCGACACACTCCACCGCCGCTGATTAGGGCGCTGTAGCCGCGGGCTCTCGGACGTGGTCATATCCGCCACGACATCGGGGCCGCCACCACCCAACAAAAGCTCTGCGGCCCGGGAGATCAGACGCATTTAAACACACGTGACGGCCTGGCAGCCAATCTGCGTCAGTCGCTCACATGAGTGACACCATCATCCCAAACATTTTTTTTCCTCCTCCCTCCCCCCCCCCTTACACACACACACCCACATCGGCCTTTGTGATTTTCTTTCTCTCTTTCGCCTTTTCCCTGCCGGCATGTCTAGCCGAGCAGAAAGCCACCCGTGGTCGGCGGAGCGACAGAGGGTGCGGTGCGGCGGCACTGCGGGTGCGTGTGGCCGGGCGGGCCGGCGAGCCAGCGACCAGCAGTCACGGAGGGATAGGGAGAGAGCTACAGAGAGAGAGAGAGAGAGAGAGAGAGAGAGAGAGAGAGAGAGAGAGAGAGAGAGAGAGAGAAGAAATGAGTTCCCCGCGGAGGTCACACTTTGCGCACGTTCTGCGTTCGCTCCTGGATGTCACCTACATGAAGCCCGATCCCGTCATGCGAGTGAGCGTGCGAGCGATTCAACTCAAGAGCGGAAAGGCGACGCCAGAGTAAGATGAGGAATATGAAGAGGAGCCTGAAAAGGGACCGCGGGTGGGATGGGGGGGGAGTGTGTGTGTGTGTGTGTGTGTGTGTGTGAGTGTGTGTGTGTGTGTGTAGTAACAAGGCGAGCAGAAGGTAGGCGGCCGGATGCGTGTCTTTTCGGTGGAGAACGTTGCACGTCTCAGACGTCTCTCTCTCTCTCTCCCTTCTCCTGTGGCACTGGAGAGAGAGAGAGAGAGAGAGAGAGAGAGAGAGAGAGAGAGAGAGAGAGAGAGAGAGAGAGAGAGAGAGAGAGAGAGAGAGAGAGAGAGAGAGAGAGAGAGAGAGAGAGAGAGCGAGCAGGCGAAAGGAAGCGAAGCAGATTAGGTTGCGAAGAGTGGGCGCTGGAGTGGGCTGGTAGGGGGCGCGCCATGACCAGGGTGTTTCAGGTACGCAACCGCACCCCAAAGTTTGAGTTTAAAATTAGAGCCCCCCAAAGTTGGTGAAGGTGGCGGATCCACTCGCTACGGTCCACATGCGAGGCGATGTAATCCCGACCCGAGTGATGAGGGAGAGGGCGTCTGTTTCCAGGCCCCCGAGCGAGACCAACCCAAAAGTATAAATAATAGTAAAATAAATAATGAGAGCAGGAAGGAGGGAGAGAGAGAGAAAGCGAGAGAAAGTGGGTCGTTTCACTACTGCACCTCCTGGCAGCACCATCGTCATTAGAAGGGTAGAGATCGAAATAAAAATAACACAGTAAAACAACTAAGCAAAGACTGTGCAAGGATAACGAGGAGAACAAAATTGTACCACCGTCCTTCTCGGAGACATCGAAAAATATGGCGAAAGATGAGTGTTCACGGCTGGCGCTGCGCTGGTTGCGATGGATGGAGACGGAGTAGGGTGCCAAACAGGACACAGAGCCATGTTGACTCTATCACGCGAGCAACACACACACACACACACACACACACACACACACACACACACACCGCTCGGCATACTCGGCCTTGACATTGCCTCGACATTGGAGAAGGGAGAGGCACTCCACTCCAGGGCAGGCGACGGCTGCTGCTGGCCGGGGCTGGACTCGTCGGCCCTCGAATGAAGACAACACGGCTGGCGACAGAAGCCTTGTGGGGTCTGCCTGTGGGGCCTGTGAGGCCTGCTGGGCCTGCTGCAGCCGGCTCAACAGGGCCGCCAGGACGGACTCCATTCATTCCCCCCCTGCAGCAACAGGGCCACAGTGTGACGAGATAGCCTGGCCTCGGTCGGCTTACGTAATCGGGACCTCCAATGGGTCCGAGCGCGGCCGCAGTAGAGGCCGCAGGGAGCGAAGAGGAGGAGTATATATAAAGTTGCGGCGAGCCTCGGCTCGCGGCGGAGGGTCAGCTTAATTTGGTGTGGCGCCTCGAGGCGCCGCGGAGTGCCGCGCCGCCGCGGGACAGAAGTGATGATGTCCGCCAGCCGCGAGTGACGCGAGTGACGCGGGTGACGCCCACCGCCGCGAGGCTTCGGCAACTCCAACGAGATCAAATAGTGGCGCCCGATGCTGCCTCAAATTCCACCATTGTGCGGCGATCTGTTCCACGTTCCGGTCGTGGCGCGGCGGCCGGGGCGGCGAAGTGCGGTCGGGTTTGAGTGCTCCGTGCAGAATGAGATGAGTTTGAAACAATCCGAAGCCAGACAGGCCTGCGAGGCGGCAGCGGTATCGATGAGGAGAGAGGACTTGGCCTGGAGTGAACCGCGGCAGAAACAAACGCAGACTTCCTCCACACACACAACACACGCACACACGCACACATCCCCCTCACGCTACGCGTGCTAAAACATTCCAAGCGTTGAACAGAGAGCAACTCGGCATACTTCGCGATATTAAATTTCCGTTGAAAGGAGAGGAGCGGGGGGAGACCGCCTTTCACGCACAAGCAGCGTGCGTCCCTTCAACAAAGGGAGGATTTATTCCCGGTCAATATCATTAAACGTGTAGAGCCAGAGGGGAAGGAGGGGGGGGGGGGGATCTCGGCGTTCGCGTTATATGAAAGTAGTAGAATGAACCATCAGTTTCTCAGGCGAGCTGGCCGAGGCCGGGCTCCCGGCCCCCACATACCGCACCGCGCTTCCAGGAGACAGCATTTGCCGATACTTGAGGGCCATAAAAGAGATTGGTCAGCGCAGTCCAAAATGTTAGCAAAACTGTTGGCCGCGGGGGGCGGGCGTGGCGTGGGACGGAGAATATTGCGTCCCCGGCGGGCGCCGCGTGGTATGGGAAGCCGCTCCGAAAATGATTAAGACGCGGCGGGCGGCGGCCCGGCCGGACAGGAGATGTCAGAATTCATATCCACGCACACGGAGAAAAAAGATTAGTGGCCGGAAATAATTTTTAAGTCGATTTTGAGAGAGGCAGTAAAGTTTTGTTGGGAGAACTAAACTTTTGTTGGGGGATCCAAATTTTAGTTGCACCAACGCAGCGATAGTTGCTCCTACGCAAGAGGTTCGCTGAAGGAGCGAAAAGCAGAAACAAATTGTTTAGTGCCCGCAACGAACCGCTTTGTTGGAGCAACTAACGTTTCGTTGGTGCAACTAAAATTTAGTTCCCCCGACAAAATATTAGTTCGTTATATTTACTGTTTTTCTGAAAATCAACTTGAAAATTAGTTGCGAAATCTTTTTTCGCCGCGGAGGCGGCAGGCCGTAGGCGGCGTGTAAGGGGGTTGGTGCAGTGACGAGCGGCACCGGCAGGCGGAGGCGGTGCACGGGTGGGGCGGGGCGGGGGCCGCGGTGGAGCAGGAGGCCCCACACCGCACGGCCGGGGGCCGCCAGGACCCGCCGGGACCACACAACGGGGTGCAACACATGCGGCAATGAGTGTGCGGGGCGGCCAGGGCCGACCGGTAGAGGAAAACAAAGCTATCGAGGCAAAACACGGTGCGGCCAGGGCCGGGCCGGGCTGGGCCGGGCTGCGGGGGACAAAAGGCCCGACCAGTCCAGTATCTACTCCAGCCAGCCGCCGCACCGAACCAATGGCCAGCCTGGCCGCAGCCCGGCCACGGCAGCAAGGACCATCCGCACCGTACAACACACAAACAATCGCGTGGATGCACGTACACACACACACACACACACACACACACACACACACGGGCGCAGCTCATTTGTTATTCGCTCAAGGACAAGATTGAAGTAGGGCCGGGCGGGATAAATCCGCGGCAGCTGGACAAGGCTACACGGTCTGGTCTGGCCTCTGCGGTGCGGTTGGTTGGCTCCGATGCGTGCCACAGTTTTTCAGAGCGCCACTCTCTTGTCCCCGGATATGTCGAGGTACCTGCTGCGCTCTCCGCTCCGACGCGCTTCGCCGCGTTGGAAAGTTCGTCGAGGAAGCGACAGCGTCGGGGCGTCGTCGGTCTGTAGCGCGCCATCCCCACACCCGTTCCCCCTCGGACGAACTCTTTACTCTCGTCATTTTCAGCCCCGCTGGGCGTCCGCTTCACCCGCTGCTGCGTCCGCACGCCATAATGGGCAGAGGTGACAGCCACGACACGGCACTCGGGCCTACTGCAGCGCTGTTTATTCCAGAACAGCATCACCCGGTCTGAGAGCGACGTAGAGTGCGGACGAAACTGTACAAGGGGGAAAAAGATAGATTCTATGCAAAGAACGGCAAAACTGTCCCTGGGGTTTGCGTGGCTGTGCTGACCTGAAATTTGAGTTTCCAGCGGTCGGAATCGTGACACGAACATTGCCTTGCGGGACCAGGAGGCGAATCCTCCCTCACGGCAGGGGAGTTTCGCGTAGCAGCAGCTGCCTGTGCCGCAGCTGGCACAGGCCGCAGCCCCGCAAGCGAGGTGGGAATTTTCGCACGGTGCGAGTGGCACAGCGCGGTGTGGGTTGGGCTGGCTGAGGCTCTCTAAGGACCTGCCTATGTATGCAGAGGGGATACACATAAAGACCCCCGCCCCGCCGCGCCACAGTGGCCGCACGGCCGGACAAAAACGGTAGGAACGGTCCCAGCAGGCGCCAGCAAGAGGGGTGGTGGTGGTCGTTGCCCCGGACAGGACGTACCCGGGTCTGGATCTCCATGCGGACGCCCCCGCCCCGCCCCCGCCCTGCCCCCGCCGCCTCCCCTCTCACATTTCGAGTGGCTCGTCCGCCCCCGGCCGCTGCCACGCGCGCCACAGCAGGCGGCCGGGGGCGGCCGGGGGCGGCCGGAGGGGTCCCATCCCGAACCCTGTCCAATGCGCCTGAATGGGACCCGGTCCAGCAGCCACCGTGTCCAGCCCGGCCGGCCAGCGAGAGGACCGTCGTTGTAGGTCCACAAGGGCTGCGTGCAAGCTAGCGGGGCCCCGCCTGGTGGCACAGAGCCCCCGCTATGCTACCGCGCAGGGCCCTCCACAGTTGCTGGGATCGGCCCGGGGATTATGGGATGGCGGCCGCTCCAATGTCACAGTGCTCGCGGTGTCTTCTGGCACCGGGTACTGCGCAGCGCAGCGCGGGCTGTGGGCCGAGCCTGCGGGAGTTCTTTGGCGGAGGCCTGGTCTCGCTTAACGCCGGAGCCAAAAAGTAATGTCCGATACATTCAGCACGGTAAGCGAAAGCCAGTAGTGGTATAAGGCTGAGCTAACGGCCCCGTTCCTCCTCCCTCCCGGCCCTTACTCCCCCGGCCGCGGTCCCTGGACTGGGGGACAAACATTTTTATTGCGGCGAGGCTCGTCATGCGTCGCGGGGAGATTGGAAAGATTGATGGTGAAAGTTTTAATCTTTACGCGCACTTTTGACCATTTTAAAGCTCGGGACCAGGTTTTGTTCAATACTCACACACCACGTCGATGATCTGCCAATACGGCGTCTGGGGAGGGCCCCGCAGTTTGAAATGAGCTTTTCTTTATTTTCCGGCCCACAACTTTCCTCGTTTTTGTCCCGACATGACACCTGTGCCGAACAGTTCCGAACAGTTCCGCGCGTTAAATCCGGTTATACGGAATGTCGAGGGGATGCGGAGCGACGCCTGGATACATATTCTCTCGCGGTCGCCGCACCACGGCGCCCAGGAGACAGAGCGAGAGAGACTGGTAGCGAAGGAGTCAGTCGGGGTGCAGTGCTCTGGACACGACATTCGGAGGAGCCAAGTCAGGCCAGGCTGGGCCAGGCTGGCCACCGCGTTGGCAGCTGTCAGAACGTGCGCCAGTCACTCCACGTCTACTGCCGAGGCGGCCCGGCATAGTCTGAAAGCGGCTCGCCTCTGCAACAAGGGATCGGATCGAAATTCGCCTCGGACACAAAAAGGAAAAGGGCGGGGCGCTGGCGCGGCTGTGAGATAAGTGAAGTATCGGAACCCTTTTTCCCTTCCCTCTAGGTCCTTGAGGCTGCCACCGCTGCCGCCGCTGCCGCCGCTGTCGCCGCTGTCGACGCTGCCGCCGCTGCCACCACTGCCGCTGCCGCCGCCGCTGAGGCTGCGGAGCGGGTCGTATCTCGAGCGGCGAGGACTTCAGCGAAAGGCGGGCGATGTGAGCAGGCGATCGTCGTAGACACATAAGATACTCGCTTACTCGGAGCAAAGGGGGAGAAGAGGAAAAAAACAACAACAAAAAACAGCACTAGTAAAGTCCAATTCCTTTCTGGTAGAATAAGAGGAAGTGTTGTGTTGCAAAGTGCCGGCATACAGAAGTTTGATGACGATCAGCGCGGCTTACGCACTGTCATACTTAAGTCCTCACCGCTGAGCTGAGCTTGGAGAGGCGCAATCGACTACGACTCCCCGCCCCTCCGCACCCCTCCGCCCGGGGGCCATTTACTTTGTTGGCTGTTTTCACCTTGACTTCCCCGCTGCCGATTCTTGCGTCGTACAAACGCCGCCGCGCACGGTTATTGCGCGCTCACTGTACAAATATATGTATTCGACGACCACCACCATCGGCCACCCCGCCGACGGTCGCTGCCGGCGGCATGATCGCCAAGGTCATTGCCGTCCGTGAGGGACCCGGGGGTGGCTCCGGTGGTTGTGTAATCGTGGCCGCTGCTGCTTCGGGGGCGGCGGCCCGGGGTGGAGGCCGGCCGGCCGGGCCGGGGGGGCGGGGCCGGGGGCGGGGCCGGGGGCGGAGGGCGCACCCGGTGTTGGCAGAGTGTAACTCTGGCTTTACTTCTTCGCACGTAATCATAAGGGCCCCGCCACCAAGCGCCCGGCTGCAGCTCCCCGCGCGTGCTGTCACGCCTCCACAGCAGCACGACACGCACGCGCAGGCACACGCGGGCACACACTAACGCGTGCGCGGGGCACGCCCGCTCCCACCACACATGCAACGCACTTGATTACCAGCCCGACAGTTTCTCTGACAGAAAGCCCTGCGAGAGTCCCGCTGTGCGACTACCGTGCCCTCGCTACCCCCGGCCCCGGCCCCGCCCCCGCCCCCGCCCCCGCCCCCGCCCAGCCCGGCCCCGTGACACGCGAGGAGGCAAGCAGGCTAGAGATAAACGCATGAATAAGCACCGTGTTCCTTCAAATTAAACCAAGGCATGGCCCTCGAGCCTAGGCCCAGGGCCCCGGTCCCGGCCCCCGCCGTTGGCCGGGCTTAACCCCGGCCGGGGGCGTGGCGCGGGCCCCCGTGCGAGAGCACCGAGATATAGAGCTTGCGGATAGAGCGGGCGAAAACAGGGCACAGAGCGGCGGGGGGGGGGGAGAGAGAGAGAGAGAGAGAGAGAGAGAGAGAGAGAGAGAGAGAGAGAGAGAGAGAGAGAGAGAGAGAGAGAGAGAGAGAGAGAGAGAGAGAGAGAGAGAGAGAGAGAGAGAGAGAGAGAGAGAGAGAGAGAGAGAGAGAGAGAGAGAGAGATGTGCCAGAAGGCGGGTGCCGAGCTCCACCGCTGAATTTATAGTAAAACAATTCGGGACTCGGCAGCGCGCGCCGTCGCACACACACAAACACACGCACAAGCGCACACACACACACACACACACACACACACACACAAATATCGAAACACGTGTCCCTAGTAATGACGGATGGCGTTGCTAATTAACAGACGCGCGCGGCGGAAGCAGAATACGCGCGCGGCAGATCCTACCACCATCACCACCCAGCGCCAAGAGCCGTTGGACAAACAAACTTGCAAAACTAACGAGAAGATATCAAGTGACGACTCCCGGGTCGGGTCACAAGTGGGCGCTCGCAGATTTAATTAAATATTTTGTGCGCTGCGTCACGTTGCCCCCCTTTCGCCTCCTCTCCTTTTTCACACCCACACGTTCCAAATCGAGCACGAAAAATTTTAAACAGGTTATTTTCACGTTGTTTTCTCGCTTGCCCCCGTGTAGAATTGATAAAACGTCGCGCGACGTCAATAGAGTTTGCCCATTAAATAAACCAGATGGAAAAAAAAAACATGGTGGAGAGATCGGTTGCCACGTACTGCGCGGTCGCCCTTGAAAAGCTAGGCCACGCGACTTTTAAGTCAGATGGAATCCGACTCGTGCAAACCACAACACACGGGCGGTCCCGGTCCAAATTGAAACGGAATCCCAATAAATTATTAATGTCATGAAGTCAAAGGAGTACCGAAATAAAATGGAATAAAAAGAGGGAAATCCTATGTTTTTTTAAGAGTTGGTTCAACCCGTCTACGGCTGGTGGCATTGTCGTTTGTCGCTACAAGTCCACGGTAACTGCAGCAAAGATAGGAAGCGAGAGCTGCAAGATGCACACTGCTTGTTTGTTAGCCACGCTGCAGTTTGTGGACTTGGGGGCGGGGCACACTGTGTGCTGCTGCCTCATCTGTGTGAGCCATAAAGCTAAGGACACACCTGGGATGGCGAAGGGCAGGTCCCCTGGGCGGAGCCGGGCGGAGCACAGCAGAGCAGCTGGGGAAGGGCGGGTGTTGGTTAGTTGCAACTCTGCTGCCCGGCTGCCTGTAGGGAAGGGTACGGTAGGGGGCAGTTGCAATGCAGGGAAAGGGCGATATTGGGCGCTGCGGAGGTGAGACAGGTGTGCGTGAGAGAGAGAGAGAGAGAGAGAGAGAGAGAGAGAGAGAGAGAGAGAGAGAGAGAGAGAAGAGAGAGAGAGAGAGAGAGCGAGAGAGTTGGTCCCGCCAGCAGCAACAGCAGAACGCCCTGCTGGGTCTGTTCGAAAGGAGGCCAAACAAGCAGAAGACAGCGGGACGCGAGGAAGAAGGGGAGGAGGAGAAACAAGAGAAAGGAGTCAAACAGAAAGACCATAGGGAAGCTGCTGAGGAAGAGGAAGGGATGTGATCGCGCGAGGAGTGGGGAGATAGAACCATCACCAACACCATCATCCACTCAACAAAAACCGAATGATAGCATGAAGCATCAGAAGGAACAGATTGCTACGCTATTTGTACCGGTTTATGTGGCCGGCCAACACACACACACACACACACACACACACACATACGCGGGCGGGCGCGCATACATATCCGAAAAAAGCACACACACACACACGTTCTCATGCACGCACGCCCACCAGAAGCGACACAAAGCCGCAGTGGTGGTCCTCTGGTGGTCTTTCCATAGCACCGTGTGGAGTGGGAGGGGAATCGTGTGGCCGACGGGAAACGAACGGTCGCTCATATCCTCCACCATTTGTCTCGTTAACCATCCGCGTGGGGTCCGCGGGGGTCTCGGGGAGGGGGGGGGGACGCGTCTCGAACGTCGCGCCGCACTATTTTGCCGGACCGCTGGCAATGGCGGGGGCGACGACCAGGCAAGAGCAGCTACCGCTCGACTTTGAGCACTTTACGCAATCCCGCTGAGGGCGGGGACGGGAGACGAAGGGGCGGAGCGAGAATATTGGAGCCGACGGTCCCCCCACAAACTGGCCACGCAGACGCGCACCGGCATTAAGGACTCTGTGGACACGGCGAGGAGAGCGGACAGGAGACGCGAGGCAGACGCATGCGAGGCGCCGTCCCACTCCTTCCATTGGTAACAGAAAAGAAGAGTGGCTTTCGAGCAGCGTCCTGGAATTGGTCGGTACGGTTTTCCTTGGAAAAGAGAGAATGGTCCCCAGTAGTCTGCCTGCGTCAGCGCCTGTGATCGGCAGGGTAGGCAGACCCGCCACTCACACCTGCATTGCGCTGCGTGCCTCCCCGGCGGCACAGCCGCGTCACCAGTGCATGCGGAGCCTACAGAACGAGACAAGTAGTACGGCACACTTTGTGAGAAACGCGAAACAGATTTCGAAATACGGAAAGTCAATTCGGCTGTCCCCATCCTACCGCGACCACCACCGTAATTCCCGCGGACCATCGTGTGTGTGTAAATCAGTTCAGCGCTCGCCTGGGGGGAGAGCGGTAGTTGAAAGGGGGGGGGGGGCTCTCGCCCGACGGGACGAGCCCGCGGGGCGCCAGCCGCCCGTCGGGGTGGCTTCCGGCGGCGCCCACGCCAGGAAGGGATATTTTTTGAAAAGTGAACTAACGTCTGACACCTCCCCTTATCAAGGGATTCCACATTTCAAATTTAATAACACACAACATGCCCGCCGGCCGGCCTGTAGTACCCACCGGCACGCGAGCGGGCGCTGGAAGCGGACCTCGACAGCGGACCTCAGCAGAGCGAACCTCAGCGTAGCGGACCTATAGCAGATTTGCATGGCGGAAATATGGCGGCAGCATAGCGGACTTAGAACGGACTTAGAGCGGACTTATAGCGGACCTATAGCGGACCTCGGCAGAGCCCCACGGAGCTGAGTGAGCACAGCGCCCAGTCCGGTAGCGGCTGCCGTGCCCAGACCTCTGCAGAGCTTTCTCGCTGCGGCTGGATCACCCGAAGCGATCGCCGCTGCAGCGCCACAAATCGCGAAACTGCATACTGCGAATGTTCTGTGCGCGTCACCTCCAGAGGGACGGTGTTGTAGGGGAGCGGGACGACGGAGCCGTGCGGATGATGCCGGAGCGCCGCTAGCGCCGGCCGCGGGGGAAGTTATTAATTCTGTTTCATTATTCCCGCTGCGTGGTGCGTATTTAAGACGCTCCATGCTATCAGCGGGGGCCGGCGGCGGCGGGCGGCGGGCGGCAGCGCGGGGCGCGAGAGAGATAAGTGTCTAGGTGGGCGTGGCGCGGCGCGGTGCGGGGTCGGCGGAGGCGTCAGGCATTTGGCAAGGAGGGGAATCGATGCATACTGAGATACACGCCGGCCAAGTTTTACGGCAGGGGAATAAATTCGTGGGCCGGCTATGATAGGGAGAGAGCGTCGCAACCCTTTCCCCGGGCTGATTAATGATTCGCGCAGGCGGCACGCTTACCATAATCATTTTTTACTGTGCGTTGTTTCGACTGCTGCCTCAGCGGGACGGACGCCCGGAACCGAGACGAAAACTCAGCGCCGCCTGCGAAGGATATCGCAAGTGGATATATACATATATACATCCATATATACATGTGGCACGATACACCCTGCGCGGAAGATCACAGGCGTAAGAAACCGGGCGCCTAAATTATACGTCCACCCGGCGTGGCCAAACCTTGCCCGAGTCTATTTTTTGCGGGGGGGAGGGGCGCTGTGATGTATCACACACACACACACACACACACACGTCCTCGGCGTGGCATTAATGTACAGCGCATCGGTGAAAAGTAGAGAGTCGTGAAGGAGGAGAGCGCCGGAGCAGATTTATCGGGACGGTAATCGGGTTCGGCGTTGATTCCCCTCACCCTCCCCCACCCCCCGCGGGGTTTATAGGATGGCATAGGGGTTGGCAGCGGTGCGGCGCCCTCTTCGATGGGGTACGTCCTCTCATATGTGGCCGTGTGTGTGGCTAGGTAGCGCGCGGCGGGGCGGCGACCGGGAAGTTAACAGGCAATATATCAGCAGTGATATCATCAATGCCTGCCGCCTGGCCGCAGGCCGCGGTGCGCTGCGCTGCGCCTGCCCGGTGTAGCCGGCGCCGTGGCCGCCGTTCATCACACGGCAGCCGGCCAACGCCCCCCCCCCCCCCCCCCCCCCACACACACACACTGTCCGGTCAGAGCTCGCTCTGCTGCGGCGTCTCCGCAAAGGTATTCGCACTTCTGGGGAAGCAAACAGTGCGCGGACCAGAACGACATGGAGAGGAGAAAAATTCAGATCGATGTTCCGATTTTAAAACACTTTTCGCGCTGGGGTACTGTACATCACGCTGGGTAAACAATCACATGCAGATGGGGAAAATATCGCGAACTTCCCGTTCTTTCCATCGTGATTTTCTTCCCTGGACTTACCCTACATACGTCAATTTTGTTTTTATCTTAGGTTAGGGCCCTTGGCGGCTCTTTGCAGCCCTTGGCAGCCCTCCGGTAGCCCTTGGCCGCGACCGTACCGGCGGTGCATGCAAATCCCGGGACACAACATGTGTTGTGCGGCCCGGCTGTTCTGCGGCTTAATTACTTTCCGTGTTTACCCACCGGGAAAGACACTTTTCTGCTCAGATGGGCTATTAAAACTACACAAAGTTTGTGTGCCGCCGCCACTGCTCGCTGACCTTTTGCCAACTTAAATCTAAACACTCCACCTCCTGGCATTGGCTACGGACAAACTTTTTTCCCTTACAGCGGGCAATTCTGTTTTGTTTCCTTTTTTTTTCCCGAAGAGGGGGATAGGGAGGGTAAGGAGGGCGAGAGGGCCTGGAATTACGCAAAATAGTGAGGGGTCCTGGGAACGGGTCGGTCGAAGCCTTGGCTTTTAGGGAGACTATCACGCCAACGCCACGCAAACCTGCTGATAATTGCCATCACGGAACCGGTAAGTGTCCTGAGGGGGAACACAACGGGGTTATGGGTGGGGAGGTGGGTGATGGCGGGCGCTGCAGAACCTACGTCCGCTCACAGATCCCCGCAGAGGAGGGGCGCGGAGGGATGCGATTTAGGAACGGGGGCGTCGAGGGGCGGGAATTTGTGGGACACTCGATGGCATTGAGTCTCATCAGCAAAGTGCGAGTAAAGGGGGAGCGGAGCGGGGGAGGGGGTGGAGGGGAAGGGAATACTGGTGTCAGGTGGGAGCTGAGGGCCTTTTGTCGCCACCCGCAAACAGTTCGCGCCAGCGAGCAGCGGAGCAGCGCGAGAGAAAACTTCTTTGCGGAAAAGTCGTACAGCGATGCGGACGTTATCGGAGCACGCCACACCGCATCCAGGGCGCGCCGCGTGCAAAGTGCGCGGGACGACCTCTCGCGCGACCTCACAGCCATCACGCTTTGGTTTCACCCTTGAAATTGTCAACTTTCCCGGGGAGACTGCAATCCCAGCTGTCTCCCCTGTCACTGGCACAGGCAGCCGCCGCCAGGCCCCGCCCCCGCCCCGCGCCGCGCCGCACCCCCCAGCGCCGCTTTTCTCATTCCGTTCGAAGCCTCTGTCTGCAGTAGCTTCCCTCCCCGTCCCGTCTGGCCCATCCACACGGAGCGAGCAGACCCTCCCCTCCGCCATTCCGAATGGGAATCATGGTTAATGAAGGAGAAATCGAGGTGAGCGCTGACTGAGTGGGGTGGGGTTGGGCGTAGTTACGTTCCCACGTTTATCGCGTCCGATCTCATTTCAACAGCCGATGGATGCGGCGCCGTGATGAGGTGTTTGCCGACCCGAGTAGCAAGAGGAGAGGCATTATGTGGCCGGGGCCTCTTCGGCCCCGGGCCGCGGGAGTGTGTGTTCCTAAATTAAGGGGACGATTCAGAAGGACTCTTGTGTATTCGCACCAGCGCCAATCCGCAAACTGAGCCAGGAATTCCTACGCAGTTAATCGAAAAGAGACAATTATTTCCTCACCACAGCGCACACGCTTCGTGGTGGCTTGACGGCCAGATGCCGGGGCTGCATCGGATCGGGGAGCGGCCGACGTGATGTGCGTCACGGCGCCTCTCTGCTCATCCATTCACAATAACCACGGCCTGATTGACCCCGCCGCGCCTTCCCATCGGATCTCACGACGTTCCCCATCTCCGGACCCCAACGTATTACGGACAGCAGGCGGTGCGGGGCGGGGCCCTGCTGGGGGTCGATGCATCCCCCGACTGCAGGCCTAATGAACGGTTCGTGAGCACGAATGGTCCTTGCGGACTGAGCAGTGCCTGCCGAGGCTCGACGCCGTCCCCCCAGGCCTATGAGGCCCTAGGCCCAGCAGAGGCGTGTCCTTCCGCAGCAGACAGCCTGGCCATTCTTCGGGACAGTAACCTCGCCACTATTATTCCATTAGCCAGCCACAGCGGCGCCCTGCTGCACACACTGCCGCATGTTTCTTCCCACCGCCTCACGAAGTCACAGCTCATTAGACCGAGGACGTAAGCAGCTCACGGCGGGGAATAAGAACTTGCGCAAACTCCGCAGTAACCCGTTTCATCTGACACTCATCTTTTGTCTACAGCTGACGAGAATCTCGTCCGGCCTGCCACATACATATGCTATGATGTGGGTGGGTCCCGGTGGGTCCCCTTCACCGCCGCCGCGCCTGGAACTTGCTTAGGGAGGGGGCGGGGGGGGGGGGGGGCTGCGCAAGGTTGTGTCGTCAACCCCGGGCGCAAACAATGGCAAACACAAAGCAAATAACTGCCTCCGGACTATGCGAGAACTATGGCGATCCCGAATTCCGGGCCACTGTCCCCACTCTCGGCCACGGCGCAGGCATCAGCGGCGCCCAAACAGTTGGCAACTCTGCGGCCTGGCTGCAGCCCCCTCCATCTCCCCCGTCAGCGTGCAGCGGCGCTGCCACTCACCGGCGGCGCTGGGAGGTTGGGCCCACTGCGGCCGTATACAGTCAAATGCCTCATCACAATTCGTCAGGGCGTCAACGACTCGCGATACCGCGGGGCATTCGACTGCGATGGGGAAACGCATAGCGGCCATGTTTGTCTGTCGTCGGCACTATCGCCATGTATTATTATGGATGCACAACAAACCTCATTCCGGTCCGAACCGGCTCCGTGTCTTCAATGCCCGGAAATACTAAAGTCCACCGTTGTTTTCCGCGGATGGTTTATATTCTATCGCCGGCACTGTGTTATGGCAGTTGAACTTGATCGTCTGCGTTTCGTATTTCGCCTTCTCGGGCGGGCCGAATAAAACCACCTCGCTAGCCGTGCTGCGCTGGCTAAGGTTTTAGCGCCGCGGACTGATTATATAACATAAACACAGCTTGCGAGTTTACGTGTTTGGAGCGGGCGTGGCCTGCGAGTCAACCATTCCAACCACGTGTTGCAAGGGATTACCATTAGGGGGCTAAGGGGCCAAAGTGGCCCCCTCCATCATTCCCTACGTCCTCTTTCCGGCTTATGGGGGCGAAATTACACTGCGAGTAAACCGGCGCTTAAATATTGCAGACTCGAGTTCATGAAGGAGACGGGGGTTCATGCACTATGCACCAGCAGCTGTCTTTTAGCCAGCGGGCGCTGAGGTAGGCACCGCCTGCGCGCCTGGAGATACCGTCTACATCTCGGCCAGTGCAGTGCAGACATTTCCTGAGCCACAGGAATAGTGGTACCGGTGTGAACACTTCCCCAGCAGCGCCTCTCTCGACAGGACACTCGTGTTTCGGGGTTCGGGAGGGTCCGAGTTCCCCTTGGTTCCCCCCTCGCCTCGTAGCCCGCAGCAATCACTACCCAGTCGAACAAGCGGCCATATGCATGCATGAAGTGCCTGCCACATTACACGGCAGGGACGCCCCGCTCTGAATGGGGACGGAGGGGGTGGGGCTGAGCGGGGCCAGCACGGCAGGCAGGGTGGGCAGGTGGGTAAGCGAAAGGTGTCAGGGACAGGCAGGCGGGCGCTGAGAGAGACAACGGCCTAAAATCCGTGACTAAATTTTCATGACATTCCCCATCTTCTCAGGGCGACGAAAACGTGCAGATCGGTCGTTGCATGTCGCTACGCTCCGCCAGCGAAGGCTGCACAAAGTTTTGTCTCGCATAAATTTAAACTTATGATTGCAGAAAACTCGCTTTGAAAAATGACGAGAGCACTCATTGCCTCTCCCCCTGAATATTTCCGCGAGGCATTTTGAGCGGTAATCAGCCTGTTGGAGGCAGGCTGGGCTTGGCTTCCTCTCACAGGCCGCGATCGTTGTCACGAGGACCCTCTCCGACGGGGAAGTCAAGGGCTAACTAAAGCCGCACCCCTCCTCTGGAAAGACTTGGAGTGTCTTTAGTCTTCAATCGCGAAGCCAGGAGTGCAGGGGGCACGTTGGGGGCGCCCCTGGCCTCCTGAATATTCAGAACACCTCCCTACAGCCATCTTTCGTGGTGCGTCCCTCATGTTTTTCCCGTACTTTCAACCCGTCATCGGCAGACCTCGTATTCCAGTAGGATTCATGTCTCGCCGGGGAACTCACTGGGGAATTTCGCGGGGAACGTAAAACAGCACGGGGAACGTCGGTGTACGTAATAGAGTTTCGCAAAGGTGAAATGGCATACGATTTGATCTTCTGATCAGCAAAACACATTGTCCGTGTTCGAATTTGTCTGCAGAACTCGCAGGAGGCCGCACAGAGGCTGCACTCAATCGGCCTTGAGCAGAAGCGGGGTGCCTGTGAGTGATGGCGTGCACGCCCCGCCACGCGCTGGCCGCAGCCGGATGCCACCCCGGGGGGCACTTTTGGGCGGGGAAGCACCCGGAAACGGACAAGGAGCTGGGGAGGAGACCAGGGGGGGGGGACGTCCCAGCGGGCCGGCCATATCGGCAAAACAGCACGGACAATTTGTACTTCCGGATTAAGAATGCCGCATGGAGAGGATTGTTTCCAAGCCCAGGACGAGTTGGCGAGAGAGAGAGAGAGACAGAGACAGAGAGAGAGAGAGAGAGAGAGACAGAGAGAGAGAGAGAGAGAGAGACAGAGACAGAGAGAGAGAGACAGAGAGAGAGAGAAAGAGACAGAGACAGAGGAAAATGCATCGAGGGAGACAGTCTCGCGTCGTGACTCCACGGCAAAGAATGTCTCTCGGGCGTTGGCGTAGCGCTGAGGGTAAACATCGCGGATCAGGACCTCCCCGCCACACCCGGCCTCGGGCTGGCACAGAGTCCCCGCCGATCCCGCCCCACGATCTACCGTGAGATGTTCTATTTCAGTCCATTCCGCGCGGGTAAGCCCCGCTCCTAGCCGTCATGTTGCTGGGGGTCTCGGTATTCCAAATGCAGGGTGAGCAGCAGAGACGGCTAGAAGGGGGGAAGGAAGCAGGGGAGAGGGATAAGAGGGAGAGAGAGAGAGAGAACGGGTGTGCCCCCTTCTGCTGTGCCTGCCCTGCCCGTGGTAGTTGGCGTTTCCGGGGCGAGGCGCGTGGCGGGGCGTAGCGGGGACGGCAAATCTCACTGGTGCGTGGTTAGGGAGGCCTTTGACAGGCTGAGGGATGAGCCGGGCCGGGTGAGCACTGAGCCGCGCCGACCCCGCCGGGCCCGCGGTACCCTAAGGGATGCACTGCTTCACTGGGAGTGGTAGAGTCATGGCCACCGACCCAGTTTGGGTGACAAGGAACTTGAAAAGGACGGCTAGAAAACCATCTCATTTCATAAGGTTTGAGATATCTCACCGACCGAAGTGTCCAAAACAGTCTCCCTCTTGTCTCACAAAATCGTGGTGATTTTCATGACTTTATGCTCCGTGAATTCCTTGTGGGCGCCGAGGAATATATCCCAGGATATGCACGGCCTGGTGTCCCACCTGGGTCACGTGGTCCTGCCGGACGCGAACCCCCCCCCCCCCCCTCGGCCCTTCCCCGCCTTCGCACGCACCGCGCGCAAATCTCTGGCGGGCATCTAATCCCTCTGCGTCTCCGCTAAGCCCGGGGCATTTATCGTGGCGTGGCAGCAAAGGATACGAGTGTCTCGCTTCGCTTTCCATCACCGGAAGCCCAGCAGGCCGTGGGGGGCCGCGGGGGCCGCAGGGGCCGCGGGGGCCCAGCACGGCGCGCAGCCCACCTCAGGCCGGGGGACCCAAGGGCCCGGAGGCCCAAGGGCCCTCAGTGCCCCGTCCAGCAGCAGCCGCGCCGACTCGCTCACCGGGCTGTGTTGTGCTACTACAAATAAAATCAGAGCGCTAACCACCTGATAGATAACTGCCTTATCAGGTCTGCTGGGACTCCGGGGCCCCCGCAGCCCCCGCAGCCCCCGCAGCCCCCGCAACCCCCGCAGCCCCCGCGGCCCCCGCGGCCCCCGCAGCCCCCAGGCCCCTGCGGTATTTTGAGGCCGGGTCGAACAGGACGAGGTTATCACCGACACTGTCTTGCTGCCGGGTATAAACGGGCGCTAAGAGATGCGATTATCGCCATGCAAACAAAGAGAAAATCAATGCGGCGCTGCGGGCTGCGGTTGTTGCCGTCGGCGGCGGTGGCGGTGGTGGCGGCGCTAGTGGCGGTGGTGGCGGCGCTAGTGGCGGTGGCGTGTGTTTTTTCGAGGGTTTGTTTTTCATTAATTATGAAACGGGAGCGCGTCGTCGATGTAATGACAGTGTTTCGGACAAGACCAGGACGGCCCGGGCGCAGCGGGGTGGGGATGGTAACCCTATTAGTTGCTCCCACGGCTGCGCGAGCAAAAAGCGCGGCGGCACGGCCAGACCAGACCGAGGCCGGCGGCTGCCATGGCCTTGCTGCTGCTCCGATGGCCTCTCGGCTCGCACGACACCGCCGCCACGCCACGCCACGCCAGACTACCAGGAACGGCCCACCGCAACCAGGCCGCACGCACGGACACCGTGGCACAACTGTTCGGGGAATGTTTCCGGTCCCTGCGGGGACGCGGTGACGCGGCGTGTTGCCTTCCGCTGTAATAACATCGCACGGACTTACTTCTTGCTCTGTCGAACACGACTTAATGGCAAATGGCAGTGGTGCACTGGATCACGTCCAGCTAAGCAGCAGCAGCTGCTGCCGCCTCCCCCCGCGCAGTTTGGTCCCTCAGCGCACGCGCACGCGCGCGCGCTAAAAGCTTTGCGGCCGGCGCACACGTTTTCTTCCGCGACGCCGTTCAAGTTGGCGGAGACAATCCCGCGCGAACGAGCGCTGCGCTGCACTGGCCGAGGGAAAACAAAAGGGGAAATAACGGTCCGCCGGCGCCGCTATCTGCCCGGCCGCAAGTCCGACAAGAACTCCTGCCCCGGCAGGGCTGGCGGGGCTGGCAGGGCTGGCAGGGCTGGCAGGGCGGCGCTGGGCTGTGCTGCCGCACCGGCTGCCGCACCGGCTGCCGCCCGCCCCCACACACACACACACACACACACACACACACACACAGCGGGGTGGGGCCGTGGGCAGGGCCTTGGGCACGTGGACCTCACAGTCCTGGCTGCGGCTGCAGCACACTGTCCTCTTCGTGCCGCCCCCAAATCCGCTTACGTCGTCCCCGTCGTGCCTTCGGCCGCACGCAGCCGCACGCGGCTCGAGGGCCGTGCCGTGGGCATCCTGCCTTCTGCCCAGCGGGCTCCGTCTCGAGGAAGAAACCCCACGAGGAGCCGCGAAATGTGCGTCCGCAGTGTTGAAATTCCTCGCCAGAGTTTGCAGAATCTTCGAAGCCAATTTCTGCCGAGAGTCTCTATATTATATTCGTTCATTCAACTTCATTTCGTGGGATTTTTCAATTTTTCAAAAGACGTTATCGAGATCCTTCTCAGCGCAACATTTTAAAAAAAATACTTCAACGTCATGACGAGTACTGTGCGTCGCACGGTATAAATTCGCGGTGGCTGAGGACGTCTGGGCGTGTGGAGCGTACCACCTTTTTGGGAGGGGTGTCCTAACCTTCACACGGCCGCAACCACAGGGCACTTTGCTGCCGTGCTCCACCTCTACCCACCGGCCCGGGTACCAAACGTGTGTTACACACTGTTCGCACGCCGGCGGGCGCCAACAGACACTCTCACACTCGCACGCGCTCACGCACACACACACGCTCCAACGGCTACGCTGTCCGGTCTCACATAACCTGTAAAGCCAGATAGGCCCGTGGAGAGGCGAGGTACATTTATAAATCAGGACTTCTCTACGGCGTCGCGGGTCCTGCGTGCGACGACGCGGGCGGTGAAAAAGGAATCAGGAGGCAGAGGGGGAGGAAGGGAGGGGGAAGCAAGTGATGTGCCAAGTCGTCGAAGGGAGAGAGAGAGAGAGAGAGAGAGAGAGAGAGAGAGAGAGAGAGAGAGAGAGAGAGAGAGAGAGAAGGAGGGGAATCACCCGAAAAAAGCGGTGCAATATGTGAGATGGCGCTGAGTGGGGCGCGGCCGCAGCACGTAATGTAAGACTAGTTGGACGGGTCACGTTGGAGAAGGGGGATGGAACGCTCTCCCAGTCTGTCTCTCCACACTAAAAGGCCATGTTCCACTCCCCCCTCGACCCGCCTCGTGCCTCTAAAAAGGCATTTTAATGCTACGTCGCCTCTTCCCGACCTCATTCTCCCTCATATATTTCTTTGGAAATCAGTTACATACGTAGCAAACATTGCTCCGGGAGCATTTTTTAAAGGCCTGCGCTCTTTCTTTTCCGTCGTTCCTCCTCGCGTTTTGTAACGAAATTCTTCCTCGTGCTCTCTCTCTCTCTCTCTCTCTCTCTCTCTCTGTCTCTCCCTACTGCAACGCGTGTGCGGCTCGTACAATAAAGCCCAATGTCGTTTGTTAGGAAGGGAAAAGAAGCTGTAAGCAGAGCGGCAGCTGGCGACGGCAGGCCGGGCGGCTCCCGATGGCTTTTGCTTACCCGCTCGGTACCCATCGCTACGGAGTGCACAGCGCGCGGCGGTACGCAGAAGGCAGCCATGGCTGTAGTGCTGGCCACAGTCCAGGCCGTCGAATGCGCCCCATTAAAAGGCATTGGGGCGGCGGGCCGGCCCGTGCCCTCTCTAATGGCGGGGCATTTCGGAAACCTTTACAATGTCCGGCAGGAGTGGAGGTTGGTGCGCCGGGCGCCGGGCCCCGGGCCTTGAGGGCGGGGCAGGGCAGGACCCTGCGGGCCTCTATGTGCCACCGCCGGCAGCGGCATGGCGCCGGCCCTGGCCCCTGCCTGGCTCTGGTTTTGGCAGCCGCCGGTCCGCGCGGGACGCGGCAACACAGCGGACCCATTCCAATACATCGCTACGAGGAGAATTTGTGCGCTCTGGTCGCGGGCTCAGCTGACTGACGTTCGAGGAATTCTCATCATTGTTCTGGGCGTGGTGTGGCGCGGCGCGGTAGTCAGCGGAGGGGGCGCCGGGCCGGGCGCCATCCCGATCTGGGTCACCAGCAGCCACCAGGCAAATACGATGAGGCATAACACACAGGACACAGCTGCGCGGCTGGGGAATGTTTGTGTGTGTGTGTGTGTGTGTGTGTGTGCGCGCGCGCGCGCGCCCAATCCCCGCGGCGAACAAAGATCACACGTACACTACGCTGGGCGAACAGCGGGGGTCGGCGCGACACGGTGGGACACGGGCGCGGCACGGCACGGCACGACACGGGGCCGCTCTGCTCCGCCCTCCGAAACAGGCGGACAGCGCGGTGGTCAACGCGTACCCGGCCAGACATTCTCACCGGCGGTGAGCCAGGAGGGTAACAAGCTGCCCCGCATTTTCAGATTTCTCTTACCTCTCTCGCTCTTCCTTCCCTCTCACCACCCACACGAGCAGAAGCTTGCGGCTGGTTGAGTTAGCACCCAGTCAGCCATTATCTGGGAAAATGTCCGCCCCAGAACGAACGAACCTCAGAGAGCGAGCGAGGAGGGGGGGCAGACGCGCCCTTGCGATATCACTTTGTGCGAGTCGCCATTCATTCCTTTTGTTGCTCTATCCTTCCCTGCCTCCTTCGCCTCCCGATCCCGCTCTCTCTCTCTCTCTCTCTTGCCCCCTCCCCTTCACCACCAGTCGCAGAGAACGGTCCAGTGGCGCGGTTACAGGTTCCCTTTTCCGGCTTTATGGTGTTCGCCTTGGTTCCTTTTTCGGGAAGGAAGGCCGTATTTCTGTGACACCAATTACCAGCGTTCCAGAGTGCCATGTATCAACGCCACCATAACAAGCGGCCCCACTTGAAGCCGAGATGTTCGCCGTCCGGAGGCCACGGGTCGGAAACCGGGTCAGCCTCGTAGCGTATCAACACACCATATCGCGTCGCCGTAAAATGGTCCGCATCGCCGCCATGGATCATTCCACAGCAAAAACTGCAGCATGTGACTCGAGTTTTTAAGGTTTGTCCGCGCGGAGCGGGGCGCTCTAAAGCGAGGCAGAGAAGAGGATCAGCGACCCTCTGCGACGGTCATCCCTCACGTGGCGCGGCGCGGCAGACTCGCGTGCATCTCCGGCACCCGTTCACAGAAAAACTTCAAATTTGGAGGATACACTCCTTTCATAACGTAGAATCACGTACGGTGGCAACAATTTTCGATTTGTATCGCATTTTTGATTAATGAAAATTTGTCTGTTTTTGTTTTTTGAGGTAAGGGTTGGCCACCACGCGCACACCATTACCATCGCGGCGCGCACAGGGGCGGGCTCAGGTTAACGATTTTAATCGTAACAAATACATCTGCTATCGGGCACTACTAGGGAGACTTGAGGCGGGGGCCGAAGGCCCCCGCAAACGCCGCCGGCAGGCCAAGCTGGCCAAGTCCCCCTGTCGAACCGAGGTGCCGGTGGAGCGCAGCGGAACTGGCACCGATGTTGACGGAAGGGACGGGCCAGCTTGTTCGCTTCTACGTCATAAGAGTAGTGGAGGAAGCAAAGAACAAGAAAAAGAGCTTCACCGTAAGTTCGGCTGCCGCGCGGCGGGCGTTCTTGATTCAGATCACTCCACTCCAATTACTCGCTCCTTTCGTACGGTGACTCCGGTGTGGCAGAGCATTCGCGATTCCTAGCCGAACACCGACTTGCACTCCAGCTCTCGCCAACCTATTTATCTTTCACGATGCCGCGGGGCCGGAAAAGTTGAGCGTAAATCCACTGTCACCGCCGATACCGCGCGCGCACCGCCGCCGCTGCCGCCGCCTCCTGAGTTTGCCGCTGAAAAATGAAGGCGCGCAGGAGTGGATGAAAAGTCGTGGTGCATTCGGGCGGCAGCAGCTGGTGCACGGGAAGTGGGGACCGGCCGGGCTGCCGGGGGGCTGCCGGGGCTGCCGGGGCTGCCGGGGCTGCCGCGCGGGCAATATCAAGTTGCAGGGAGCCACGTTTACAGCACAAGGCACGCCGCTTTACGAGACCATTACGGAACACGGATTCCGACTCGCAGTTCATCCTCTGCACTCCGCGCCGCACTCGCCGAGGCCCGGCGGCCGGCGGCGCTACTCCCCCGTCGCTAAGCCCCCCCCCCCCGGTTTCATCCTTGATCGCGCAACAGTACAACCCTTTTAACTTCGTTTCGGGATGCGACTAACAAACGAAAAAGACCAAAAAAAAAAAAAAAAAAAAACAACTAAAATACCGACCGCCGAGCGGAAGCAGAGACACCTATCCAAGGGACACACACAACTGCTCACGCCCGGGGTCACTGAACTCTCCACGCGGCAACAGCGGAAACCAAAACACAAAGTTAAACGCCGAGCGGTCAAGGCTCACCCTCCCCCTCCCCCCCCCTCCCCTCCAACTTTGTTATCCTGGAGGAGAGGCTCTCGAGTACGCGAGGACAAGGCGTGTGTGCGGAGACTGTGCAGCACACTCCCTCACCTTGCAGCGATACGCGCTTTTTCAATTAGCGAAGTCGCATAGCGAGGGGCGAATGGGCCGGAAATAATCGGGTGTGAGGTGAGGGGGAGGTGTGGGGGCGGCGCAGGTGCGTGTGAGTGCGTGATTTGCAGTACGGGGAGCGCACAGCGGCGCAGAGCCGCACAGGACAGCGATAAGGACAACTCGGCACCCATTTAGTTTTATGCGTATTGCGGAGGGGAGGGAGTCTGCCTACCGCGCGCAGGTTGCCTGGCTGGTTATTAAATCACGTGTCCGAAGTAAATCTAGCGGCAATCAACGCACCGACTCGGCAGGCGGCGCAGGCGGTGCAGGCGGCGGTGGGCGCCGAGCCGAGCCCACCGGAGCCCACCGGAGCCCACCGGAGCCCACCTCCGGCGGCCCCTCCGCTAATAGCTGTAGTAATGTCCTGTGATAACGGTGTGTCGGCCGAGCAGAGCGGTGCGGCAGGGTGCGCGCAATGTCTTGGGGTCTTTAACGTACTCACACTGAGCGCCCAGCACCCCGGGTCATGCACCACGCAACTCTGTCTGAAATGCCGAGCCAGATCGACCAAGACACAGTCAGCATGACTGGTCTACATATCGATGAAATTTTAGTCGTCAACTAATCTATAGTAAAATCAACTGATACTTGTTTTTTTTTTTTTTTTTTTTGCTTCGATCGATTTGGCTTGATTTTTCTGACAGTGTCGAATCTAAACGTGCACACTTTGCGGCCGGTCAAGCGTCGTCCACGACACGCACCTGCAATCAGAAACAGACAGACAAACGGCATTAGAATAATTTTCACCGGAGGGGAGCGCAGTGGTGGCGTCTGCAACGCGCCCATTCCGTATTCAGGGTATTCATGTCCATTTTACATGGCCTCTCGCGTGCCTTCCTTTATACATACCGAGTGCCCCGTCCCCATCTCTCTCTCTCTCTCTCTCTCTCTCTCTCTCTCTCTCTCTCTCTCTCTCTCTCTCTCTCTCTCTCTCTCTCTCTCTCTCTCTGTCTCTCTCTCTTCCCCCGCTCCTTACGTGCGAAAAAATGTGCGTCACGCCCACGGACCCCGGCAGGGTCGCGTCCCGTCTGGACTGTCACATGAATGTCGGGGGAGTTCTGGCTGGGGTCAATTGGGGAGGGAGCCTCGAAAGTCATTCTCGACTCGTTTCAGCCTACCTGCCGAGACCCGTGTGCTCGCGCCTGATCAGCGCCTGGGGCGGCGCGGGCCGAGCCCCCTCGAGCCTCATGACATGAATAAAGGTGGGAGAGGAGAAAAATATATTTAGAAAGAAGAGGGACGTGGAGGAACAGCGAAATTGGAAGGTAGTAACGCACTTCCATCGTGTAATGTTGAAAACGAAAGCGCCTCGGCTCGATCTCGGCGCACACATGGCGCCTGGCAGGTAGACAGTCTCGACTTTTACATGCAGCCGTGTCGTGCGGGCTGGCCTACCCTCGCATTCGCAGGCGCTCGGCCCACGCTGAGCGCCGTCAGAGCGCTGACACCTCGCGGGGCAGGCGGCATTATCCACGGCAGGGTGGAGGCCAACAAGGCGTGAAAAGCAGGAACTGGAGGCACATCGAGGTGCTGCCGGTGTTCTAGTCCGGGATGAAAGACTGAGCGCCTGCTCTGGGTGCTCATCCTGACGTCATCTCTCTCTCTCTCTCTCTCTGGCCTTGCCAACTCTCCCGGCACCGCTCCGCCTTTCCCACCCAACTCAAACCTAAGAATGGTGTAATCCTTAGTGGTTGGTCGGAGCGTCAGGGGTAGAGTTAATAACTTTGTGGATGGATTTGAGGCCGCCTCCGACTGACTCAGGTCCGACTACTGCGTGCCACCGCCACAGCGGGAGCCCATAATGTGATGCCTACCATGAGATAGCACTTTGACCATCGATCAATCTAAGTTGTTTTGCTGATTTTTACGGTCGATCAAATTTTGCATTCTTCGACAGTGGCCTAATGACTCATGGGACACATGGACTCATAGTCCACCGTATTTCCTGGTCGCTTGCGGTCGATGCGGTGAGGTCACGTTTCGCACTGTGGAGGTCTCAGGGAGCTCTGTACTTCTGTGTGCCGTTTGAGGTGCGGCGGGGTTCGGGATGAGGGAATTCGTCTACCGCAAGGAGACTCTGTGGTACAAATCACGCCCGCCACACAAATCAAATCTGCGCCGCGGGCGACAACACGGGTGGAGCAGCGGAGAGGACGCGGGGCTGACCTTCGGGGTCGACAAGGAGAAGGGGAAAACGGCAGGAAAAACGCCCGCCCCACGTGGCATATAGCGTTTTAACAAGGAGCCCCGCGCCTAACCGTACCCCTGCCGTGTCGTGATTCGGGCGCAGCAGCAGCAGCAGCAGCAGCAGCACGGAAGCGTGTCTCCGGCCCGCAATTAGCCTGTCCCCCCGAATGCATCTGCAAGGGGGTGTGGCCGCCCAGCCCGGCGGACGGACGTGACCCCGATGTTGTGGACAAAACACGAAAGCAAACACGCCACGGGCAAAACAATTAGCAATGTCAACACGGGGGCCGCAAATTAGATCATATCACCGCCGCCACCGTGTCTCAGGGCTGGAGGTCCCAATTAAATGCTAACTAGAGGGCGCCGATCGGTGTCCGGCAGCAGCACTGCAAGGGCCAACAAACTCTAGACCAGCTAGGCGAGCCGGAAGCACGATCTCGAATTCAATTCTTGGAATCGAAAGTTCGTGAAATAAGCCAACTCGCTTCGCAAAATTACGTATTCTTGTTGATTAACCTGTTTTCCAGTTTATTTAGCACACCATACACTTACTTTGGATAACTGGCATTTCCTCCCTCTTCCTGTACCAACCACAGCAGAGCCATGCATTACCCCCCCCCCCCTACCCTCCTCCCTCCACAAACTCTCTCTGTCTCTATTTCACACACCCACGCGCGCGCACACACACACACACACTTTGCGAATTGTTCTCTAAAACCTCGAGGCAAGCGCTTCCCCGTTCGCTCCTGCAACTCACTTCAACGACGCAGGACTCGTGTGCCTGGAGGCATCAACATTCCGTGGAGTGCATCACAGTTCCCAAAGTGCCTCGGGGTCCTCTATCCGAAATGGATACCGCAACGTCATGGGAATGTGGGTAGCGATCAGAGTTGTTGTGGGAGGATTTCCCCTCCCTTGCACCCTTAAAAACCGCAAAGAGCGCTTCAGAGCCCACCACCACGTTGGTGAGCCTGAAAAGAAATCCTGAAACTGAAAGTTGGATAGAGAAACGAAAGAGGGCCGACGAGCGTCTTGGCAGTGTCGGCCGTGACCCTGCACCAAAAGTCCTTGCTCGTGTTTTTCTTCTTTTGCACACGCGAGCTCCTTTCAGGGTCGTCTTGACGCCCCGGCTGTTGTAAACTCGTTGACGGATAAGGGCGGCAGGCGGCAGCCTCGCCGCGGCACCACTTGACCGACAATTCATAACTTTCAAGAATGTGGCCTGCAATATTTTCATTTTTACTTTTTTTTTTATTTGGCGTTTTCTCTTGCTGCTGCCGAGCACGCTGCCTCCACCTCTTCCTCGTCTTCCTCCCACTTCCACCACCGGCCGGCCGGAGCCAGGAAGCAGCGCCCCTCGGCTTAATTAAAACTAAAACTTGGCGAGAAAGAAGCAATATTATCGGGTCGAGGGGAAGGCGGCTGCATCAGTCCAAGGCTCTTACGATGACACGGGGCCGGGCAGGGGTCGGCTGGGGCGGCAGAAGCCCTTGAGTGCGAATCGGTGTCAACGCGACGTACGCGATCACAGCAGCACGCCGCGCACGCCACGCCCCCACCACTTTGTCCGTTGTGACGCTGCACCGACACAGTTAAGGCGATGTCAGGGTCGGGATATTTCCCGTAAAAAATCAAAATTTCGGAGCACTCCGAATGACGAAGAATATTACCAAATATATGTTCTTGCGCAGTCACAATGCACACACTGCCTCCTTCCTGCCAAGTGCTTGCATAAATTAGTGTGTCTTTGCCTGCTGGAAACCGATGTGGGGGATCGTTGACGGCTCGCATCATTAGTGCGGGGTGCGGGGCCACTGATCCTAGGCCGGCCGGGGGCCCAGGGGGGCCTGACCGGGGGGCGGCCGAGTAAACAGTTTTAGAGGGGCCTCTGGACACGCCGGGGCTGCGGGGGCTGCCCAGTGTGCCGAGTGGCCGGCCTCAGGCATCTGACCAGCCAGCCACGCGAGGACAGGGTCAGGACAGGGTCTGGGCTCGGTGGGGCCGTGGGGGGCGCTTTTTGCCGGGCTGAGTTGTGCACCCGCACAGCAGCGCTGCGGCGGTAACTGGAGACGGTGGGGGAGAGGGTGAGGGGGGGGGGAGGGGCAGTACTGCGGCAGGCCAGCCACCGGGGAGGGACAGGGAAATGGCCGATGCGGCCGTCGGAATGAGAGGGTTGTGGACCACAACGCTCTACGGCCGGCCTCCCCTCCGGCACACGAGGCCAGACCCCCTCGTCCGACATTCGAGAGGGCGTTGTCGTTGCGGAGGGGGAGGTACGGGGGGGGGGGGCACTCGTCTGCCGCCGGGGGATCGAAATAAATTTGAATTCGTTACCTCCCTCCTTACGGCGCTGGGGCGGGAGGCGCCCTGCGGCCGCACGACTCGCGGACTCCGAACGCGCACGGCTATGGCCTAATTACACGCTTTGTCCGTTTTAATTACAGCCGCCGAGGTCAGACGATTCACGCGACGAAGCCGCCGCCACCGCTGGCCGGGCCGGCCTGCCGAGCGGCTATAACCTGATAACGCTGCTGACACGTAAACAAACTCGGAGCGTTGCTGCGGCGGCGGATCCGAACCCTCAACTCTGAGTGCTTTGAATCAAGCATTCCTACCCGCAAACCCCTAAAAACCACTCAAGAAGCTTGTTCGATTGGAGATCACCTCGGGTTCCGCGGATTTCGGCCGATACTTGACCCGTTCCCGAGAGCATTGTATTTGGCATGCCAGTTGTAACGGGCCCGACAAAAACGAAAATGGATTTGCTCAACCTCAGAACGGAGGCTGGCTGCACACGAGACACGACTCATTTTTCACGGCGTCGCACCCCGTGGTCGTAGTCCGATATAACAGTGGCGCGGTCAGCCGTGCGTGCGCGGACTGGGGGATGTCGGCCTGCTAGCGGCTGCACTTGGGGTGCAGCCAGCCGACTAATTGCCCCGACCTGGCCATACATATTATATGGACCCCGCGCGGTTGGTTACGATTTCAACAGGATTGTGGCTTTGTCCGCCGGCCCTGCGATCCCGTCAGAGCGGCCGAGTCAAGCGGCGGCGGCTGCGGCGGCCGGCCGGCCTGGAGCCCCCCGCAGCAGTAGCGAGCGGGGCGGCGGAACAGACAAAAGAAAAGGAGGCCGGGCAAGGGCAGGAGTGAGGTGCGTATTGTGAAGTGGAGCATCGGGGTGGCGCCTCGCGGTGGCGCCCTGGAGCTCCGTGACCCGCATGGCGACCACGTCCGCAGGCCCCCCGCAGGCCCCCCGCAGGCCCCCGCAGGCCCCCGCAGGCCCCTCCGCCGGGACGCAGCTTTCACACGGAAGAGGAGATACGGTAAACACATTTGCCGCGGTCTTGTTCTGCTTCGGCCGTGTTGTTGTAATTGGGCGGCGCGCTGAGATTTCAGAGGCCTCCCTATGCGCGGCCCGCGGTGTCGGCAGCCTATGCTGCTCAGGGCCACGGACAGATAAACAGGACACGGACCACGTCCTCCGTTATTGTTCCTATTTTTTTTTTTTTTTTTTTTTTTGAACGCAACAAGGAGATATGAACACTAGAGTGCGCGCGTGACCGGGGGCCGGGGACGTGTAGGCCCCCGGTGAGCTCACGGCCACCGCCACCGCACGGACGGAGGTGAGAGAGAGAGAGAGAGAGAGGGGGAGAGAGAGAGGGAGAGAGAGAGAGAGAGAGAGAGAGAGAGAGAGAGAGAGAGAGAGAGAGAGAGAGAGAGAGAGAGAGAGAGAGAGAGAGAGAGAGAGAGAGAGAGAGAGAGAGAGAGAGAGAGAGAGAGAGAGAGAGAGAGAGAGAGAGAGAGAGAGAGAGAGAGAGAGAGAGAGAGAGAGAGAGTCACCGGCAATCTCAGTGGAAGGGCCGCCCCCGGCTGAAACTCTGCCCGCGGCTGACAAAATTCTAACGGCTTCGTCCCACTCCTTTTGTGCGCCCGTATTTAAAGAGCGCCGTAAAGCGTGAAAGGGGGAGCCGGTACAGGAGCAGTCAGAGCGTTTCTAGTGTCCCAGAGAGTTTTGGAAATATCGTCAATTTCCGAAAACATCGTGCAAACTTAAGTTTTCGGAAATTTGCAATTTTTTCCGAAAATTTTAGGAGGCACTGGAGACACTTCTCAGTCCTGATTTCGATGAGAAAGGGCTCCTAAATAGAGAACGTCGTATCGATCGGCAGCGGGGTTGCTGTGGGTCCGGCCGAACACCTGCAGCACTGTAATCACGGACCAGTCATGCCGACTCGCCCGTCAATTGAATGCCAAATCGCAGGTCCGCACGCACAATGGCACGTCCCGCAGCGCTGCCCACTGTAGGCCGCCCGTGGCTGCCTTGTTCCAGCGTGGTTCCGCGACGGCGGCGAAACAAGTGTGCGAACCGCTCGAAGCGTCCCTGGAAGCGACAGAACTGCTGCCTTGCTGCCGTCTGGAGCCGCGCACAGGGAATGACGCCGCGATAACTGTTCCCCCTGTCTGGAGCACTCGCCTGCGCGCCACATACAAACTTGGCGCGGAAACCTGTCGACGCGGCTGCGGGGCCCGGCCAGGCCCGGCCAGGCCAGGCGGGGCCGCGTCGCATTAATCATCGCCCTAATGTTCCCCCGCGCTCGCCTCATAAATGGGCCCCACTTGTGAGCCGACTGTGCGAGATCAGACAAGCGGGGGCGCTGAGAGTGGAACAGGCGCGATCATCGTCCAATTGTGGCCGATAAAGGAGCTTGGAAGGGGCTGTTTTGAGAACTTTGTCATTACATTGAACATTTGAGCGGAGTTTGGCTCGACTTGGCTCCAGGATTCCCAAAATTGGGTCACATGACATCACTGTTAGATAATCCAGAAGATATGGGTTGGGGTGGCCTGGGCACTCAGTTCCTCATTTCCCGTTAGAAAAGGTCGTGTGATCCAATTTTTGGAATCGTATGGCCAAATCAGATCTCAAATCTTAAACGCGAGGGCAATTTTTAAAAACAACCCATTCAAGTCCCTTTTTACCGAAAGTTGTGCGATGACCCTGACTCTTTCGCCCTCAGTGTGGCGCCACTGGAGGTGGAGGTCATGCTGCCCGCGACCGACCGCGACGCCAACAAAAGAACCCGCAGCCAAATACAGGTGAAACAGGCCGTTTGACAGATGGGCCCGCGCTCTGCTGCTGCGCTGCGAGCCGCCATTAAAGCCGGACCGAGGGGCTTCTCTTCTCGCATTCCGGACGGAGCTGCGGCTGCGGCTGCGGCTGCGGCTGCTGCTGCTGCTGCTGCTGCAATGGGGCTAATAGTCGGTAAGACGAGAGAGGGCCCGCTCCTCCGGCGGAGGTCTTGCGATCCCGGAGAGTGGCCAGGTTGCACGGGCCGCGCGACCGAGTTCCCCGCCGCACCTAATTTATATTGTTTGTCACACAGGGGGAGTTGTTCGTTCGTTTGCTGTACCTTTTTTGTCTTTTGCCGCGGAAAAGAAAATGTGGTTATTCCGTTGGCGGGATGGTGCGTCCCGCACCGGTGGAGGGAACTCGCGTTCCCCAACTTGGGGCGTCCTATCAAAAGTTGGGAAACAGAGGCAGCGGGCATCGCAAAGAATGCAGTAATCATATTCTCGTTCGGATTTGGTCCGTGACCTCCCTGCGCCCCGAAATTGGACCGTGCACCGTGGGGTCGTAGGTAAATAGAGTGTGTGGCGTTTAGAAACCATATTATAATTATTTATACATGGTTCCATATACTGCCGCCGTCGGCAACAGTGACACAAACATTTTTGTCCGTCACGCAAAATCTATCTCGCTCCACTGATCTCCCTGAATGTTCCGAAATGTCACTGTTCTCGATGAACCGGAAAAAAATTGCTTATCCGCTATCGAGAAAAAACAGATGTCCCCGCCGTTTTCTTTCCTGGCAGCGCCGATGAGAGGCGAGGAGGGCGTGGCAGAAAGAAAGAAACAAAGAATACGTAAGTAGGTCAGCGATATCAAAGCAAACACTTCCGGAATGGGCAGGGCGCAACTTTGATCAGCATTCGCAGGGCTGGAAACAAAAGGAGCAGCAGAGGCCGTCTCCTAAATAATCAGAACAAATGCCGTGGAGCCCATTCCGCGACGCCCAGCGGCAGCAGCCCTTTCGCAATCTTGAGCAAAAAGGATCAAAAGTCGCGATATTCAATTAGGCACTGCGCAAGGCGCTAACTTGGTCCAACAAGTGCGTTCCAAAAGTTTGCCGTCTGTTAATTCAGCAACGAATTTAATATAATAATCGCGGCGTCAAGTGGCAGAGGGCCCGGCTTCAAAAGATTGAAAAAAAAAAAGAATAGATAATCTGCACGCAAACAACACATCAACAATAAGGGAGGATAGTAACTGACCTACAGAGAAGAGGCCACCGCCATCGGTCGGGATCGGGAGTTTGGAAAGTCATCACAATATTTCGTCTTCCATGAAACGGGTTGGCATACGCAGAGTAATCCTGCCAGGGCCTTGGCCAGGGCCTCGGCCAGGGCCTCGGCCAGGGCCTATCTACTGTGCGGCACACAGCCACGCGGTACAACAGCGGCGCACAGTGGGGTGCCAGGGTGCCCTTGATCCCAGCCCGGACCATCCCTGCCTGCCAATCTCCAGTGGTCGGCGCCCGCAGCGCTCGCAGCCCCCCGCAGCCCCCCGCAGCCCCCCGCAGCCCCCCGCAGCCCCCAACAGAGCGGCAGCGGCACAGTGGTTGCCCAACTGTCACAGCCATCAGGTCTGCACACACACACACCAGGTGCTGCCTCGCTCCGTTACATACCGTTACGTTGCCTACCGTCACGGCCGTTCCTCTGGCGCAGTGCAGCAGTAGACGGACTACTGCAGAGGGGGTCAGCCCAGCTCCCAGAGGGGGCGGGAGGGGGGGGGGCTTTGCTTAGGCGGGGGAGGTGGCGCCGGAATGATGATTGGAGGCCGAGGGGACGGGGGCGCCCAGCCGAGGTGCGGGTGGACGCCGGGGGACGACGGACCAAGTCATCCTCATTATTTTAAGGGGTCACCACTCCCCCTCTCCTAGACCACGGCCACTGCTCCGATGACCGGACTCCTCGCCACGGCAACGCCCAATGAGACACTCCCTCCCCAGGGCGGGGCGCGGTGGGGCGGAGGCGACCAAGTAGTACTCGTCGCAAACAGAGAGCAGCTTGAAAGGGCGTCTCGGGGAGGGAAGCCATTTTCCTGCGACGACAAAATCCCCGTGCGCATCAAAACTTTTAGTCTGAGTTGGTATTTTTCTGTAAACTGGCATCGTTAGCCAGGACAAAAAGCTGAAGCCGCCGTCTGCACTGCAGGCCATGTCAGCACGGTCAGCCGGCGGGGCGGGGCGGAGCGGGGCGGAGCGGGGCGGAGCGGGGCGGAGCACCACAGCAGCGCAGCGGCAGCGGCTCCAAAGGCGGCGTATAATGCGGATGGGGGGAGCTTTGAATGTTATAAATACGTAAGGGGCTACACGTGTATGCGTTCTGAGGGCCGTGCGACCCGGAGCAGCACACCTCCACTGTCAGGTAGCCCCTCCCCACCCTCCGGGGGGGCACGCGTGCTCCCCTGCAAGGACGTTCTACCGGAACATTATTTCCCCGACGTGGAACGTGAAGTCACAAACTTTCAGCTTGACGATCGAGCGCTAAGCCGCTGCTGCCGTGCCGCATTCTCCGCAGGGTAGAGGAGGGTACAGCCCTGCGCCTGGCGGACCCTGCTGTACACCCTTGCCTGCGCGTCCTTGGTGTCCCGAGTGTCTTCGGCCCCCACATCGTCTCCGCCTTCCTCTACCCGAGGTCACCGCCGAAAAACAAGCAAGCGCGCGGTGTGTGGACGCGCGCCGGCCACCAGGTCGGGGGTGGTGGCGGTGGGGAGGCAGCGAAGGCGGTCTCCGGGGAGGGTAAACAAGTTACAACTTAAGGCCCCGACGGTTTAAGGGGCCCGCTAGTCCTTGAGAGCCGCCGGTGCCGGTACGAGGGACGCGGGGCGGTGGCGGTGGCGGTGGTGGTGGCAGTGGCGGGGGCGGGGGCGGGGGCGGGGGCGGAGCACGCGGAGGGATGCCGAGGCCGGAGCAGACGCAGTGGCGCGACGATATATTCAGTAATTGCCGTTATCGGCGGTGCGGGCGGATTACCTTGACACGAGCGGCTTCACAGGCGGCAGCGGCCCAGTGAGCGAGCAGCAGCGAGCCCAGCCTAGCCCAGCCCCGAGGGGTAAACCACTTCGAATATTCATTGTACAAGCCGGCGGTATTCATATTCATATTCACCAATATTCACAATATTCATCCCTACACACAATATTCATTTATATTCACCATTAGTCTCAATATTCACCTATATTCGCTAATATTCGCTAATATTCAGTTATTCCTCGCATATTCAACAACATTTATCGATATTCACCAATATTCAAATATATTCAATGCTATTTCAATGTTTTACTCTTCTAGTTATTCCCGAATATTCACCCATATTCCCGATTATTCACCCATATTCCCGATTATTCGACCATATTTCCGATTATTCACCCATATTCCCGAATATTTACCCATATTCCCGAATATTCACCTGTATTCCCGAATATTCACCCATATTTTCGAATATTCATCCATATTCCCTAATATACCCATATTCCCGGATATTCATCCATATTCCCGAATATTCATCCATGTTCACGAACTGATGTTGAGTTATATTCACTGATATTGAGTTGTATTCACTGATATTCAGCTCTTTTCATTGATATTCAGCTCTATTCATTGATATTCATCTCTATTCATTGATATTCAGCTATATTCACTGATATTCAGCTTTATTCACGCATATTCACAAATATTCTAAGGTATTCAGTCGTATTCAACGTATTCGCAGTATTCACAAATATTCACGATATTCAAATAATTAATATATTCATTGTGCACCAAAATCCGGAGTGGTTTCCCCTCGCCAGCCCGTCAGGTGGAAGCGGCCGGGAGAGCGAGGGACCCGCAGGGACCGAAACAGCTGCTAATAAGATACGCCGGGTTAGGGGAGGGCCCCGGCACCCCGCCGGCCGCCCCGCCTGCGGCCAAAGCCTTGTGGCTCCCCTGCGGTGCGGCCGCACACGCCCCGCGCTCTTCTTCCTGGGCCGGTGGCCACATATGATCCAGGTCACAACGCAGCAGGAGTGGCGTAGCGTAGCGTAGCGCCCGGGGCGTCCACGTGCGTGCGCACTCAGAGCTGTCGGCGCCGGCTCTGCCCACGGCTCCGAGTGCACCTCGCTGTGCGAATACACTCTCGCAAAAATGCAATCAAGTTATTAAACAAGAAAATAGGTCACCTTTAGTCGATTAAAGATACTGCACTCCAAATACAGATTTGACAATTAGAATTATAGTTTAGTCAAAAAATCGACCATAACTAGCACCATTTTGAAATTTAATCGAAGTTGTGCCAACTTCACTAGACTTTGGCAAGCGCCTGGTGATAATGCCACATCAAAATATCTGTCAATTTGCCACAACTACATCCCCGTCGATTAAATAGTAGCGCGTGGTACCCGTCGGGAGTACCTTGTTACCTTGTTAGTACTTGAAACGCCCGACCAAGTTGTGGCAACTTCACTAGACTTCGTGCAGCAACTGGGACTGATGCTAGGCGCCACCTCAAGAAATCTGTCCGAGTTGCCACAACTCTATCCCCGTCGTTTAAAAATAGTAGCACGTAGTTCCCGTCGGGAGTACCTTTCAAGTACTTCAAACGCCCGACTCATGTTCAGCAACCATTTTTCTCCGTGTGGGAGTGGTGGCATCGAAGTACTTAAAACATTGTTTTCTTCCCCCGGGCGTGCTGGGAACGAGAAAAACATCCACAACTCTCTCTCTTTCTCTCTCGAATAATCCTTATTTCGACGGAGTCCATAGCACTGCAGCAGTGCGGGCACTGCTGGCCGAGGGCTCGCGTGGGCTCGGCGGTGTGTGTCTCTGATAACGGCGCACAATAATAAGCGCGTACAACACGACGACGACTACAACGGCACCTCATTAACATAATCGGCGGCAATCGCGCGCGCTGCATTTTAACCGCGGCGAGCGAGTGGACTGCCGGGCCTGCCGGCCTGCCGGGCCCCGAGGATTATCCCAGACGCCAGTGTGTAGGTGAGCACAGCATCATGGCGGCACGCGCACACCGTGTGTGTGACAGAGAGAGAGAGAGAGAGAGAGAGAGAGAGAGAGAGAGAGAGAGAGAGAGAGAGAGAGAGAGAGAGAGAGAGAGAGAGAGAGAGCGCCTGCGCGCAAGCGAGTAGCGGCAGCGCTCAGCGATGTACCGCGCAGGGACGAGGCTTTACTGCCGTAAAATCTGTCTCTCTCACTGTGCTTTGTACACTCTGCTCCCCCCCCCTGTCCCTCTTCCTGTCTCTCTCTCCCTCTCTCTCTCTCTCTCTCTCTCTCTCTCTCTCTCTCTCTCTCTGTCGCTTTCTCTCCGTCTTTCCCTTGCCCACCAACACTATACACCGCAGATAATCTCCTTCCGTTTTCACTGATGATGGGACTACACGCAAGCTCAACACACACATCCACAACCAGACTCTCTCTCTCTCTCTCTCTCTCTCTCACACACACACACACACACATGTTACGAGGGACAATGCGTTACGATCTGCCCGCGAACGACGGGCGAAAACTATTTGTAGCAATGCAGCAATGTAGATCCACTCTCAATGGCCCCTGTGAGGCCCGCTCCACCGTGTGTATGTCTGTGTGTCGGTACAAAGGAGCTTGAATTCACAATCAGAAAGAAGGAAATAGATGCAGTGCACAGTTTATATGGTCGGGATTAGGGCGTCTCTGATCGTCTGTCTCCCGTTATTATTTTCTCTGGTTCCCCAAACCAACAGACATGATTCGTCCGGCGGTTTCAGGTTCAACTTTGCCCCGTTACCGCTCTTTAAGGGATTAATTAAAATTGTCGTTTAAAAATTTTCAACGTAAGAGTTGGAAAACTGACAAAATCATACCGAAAAGATGCGGGAGGCGTTTGCAAACAAAATACCGCATTCCAAATGATATCACAAAAATGTTTCACTAGCCCAGGAATTTTAAAGGCCGCCAGCCGGCGCAGCGCAGCGGAACGGAGGTCCGGAGCCATTGCAGGGACCATTGGAATGGTGTGCATGCCGCTGAGGTGGCCGAGAGCCGAGCCCGGCCGGGCAGTTCGGGCCGGGGAGGCCGTCCGGAGGAGATCCACTACAAAGCGGCCAAAGCGGCCACCGCCCGCCTCCGGTCGCCCGGCCCGGCCCCGCCCGGCCCAGCCCCCGCTGGTGCTACGTATTGAAGCAGAAGGGGGCTGTAGAGGGAGCTGGCAGCGAAGCGTGATGCCACACAGACACACACACACACACGCGCGCGCGCACATTCGCACACTGGGGGAGAATACACACACACACAGTCTGTTCGCATTTATCTTCCGATCCGCATGGGGCCAATTCCGAGGTTGGAAGTCGCTGCCTGCGGATCCTAGCGCACACGGCCCAAAAGTGGGAGAGTGGAATGTGTGTGAGTGCGGGGGGAGCGGGGGAGGGCTCGCTGACCGGTGGCACCTCCGCCCGTACGCCCCTCCCAGTCGGTCGCAGCCCCGTGGCGCCCCGTGAGCCCCGGGGGCCCCGTGGGGGTCAGCCGGGACGTGCCTCCCTCTGCTATGCAGCCAGATGTTGGGCCGGGGCCCCCCTCTCTGCGCCGCTGGGCCCAACTCTGCCGTGCGGATCTGCTGCAAGCGCAAAGCGCACCACGATAATTTCCCTTTCTTTTTTCCCACCCACTACCCACTGCAAATGAATGATAGAGGACCTATTTGGGCGGGCGGCCGGGTACGTCAGGGGAAATCAGCCGTGCGGACCGCAGCAGCAGACGTCCCCATTCGTCATCTCAGCGGCGGCAGCAGCGGCGGCAGCAGCGGCGGCAGCAGCGGCGGCAGCAGCGGCGCTGCCCCCAGCCGAGCCGGAGTAACAGAGCCGGCAGTTTTAATTGGACCACTAAAGGAAAACGGGCGTCCTTCCAGATCCTCCCCACACATCAGACGTCAACGACCTACCAACGTCGCCGTGCCGCTCGCAAATTCTTCCCCCCTCTTTCTTCCGGGCGCCACCGTTTTACTTCGTCTCCTAGGCGAAAATTACCGCAGTGACGGCGGCGGCTGGGAGGTCAAGGCGGCGGACAGGGCGGGTCTGTATGCGGAGTCATCGCGGAAGCACGGAAAAACATTGACACGGGCCAGCAGAAGGCACGGCGAGAAGGGTGGGAACCGGTGCAGGCTGCCTGCTTCACAAGCAGCCCCCACCCCGGGGCTGGGTCGGGCCGAGCTGGGCCACGCTGGGCGCGCAGGGCCCCCCGCTGCTGCACCTGATGAAACCGCTGCTGCTGCCGCTGCTGCTGCTGCTGCTGCTGCTGCTGCTGCTGCTGCTGCTGCTGCTGCTGCCGAGCGGCAACAACTCGCAGGGCCCGACAAAGAATCATAAATCGGTGCCAGGGATGGATGCGAGCTCAGATAGCAGCGAACGCAGCCGTGCAGGGGTATGTGACGCATACCGTCAGACCATACTAGTACATAGGGCGGCATATGTAACTGACTGAGGGAGAGGGATGAGGTGCGGCAAGCCAGCGGAAGGGTGCGGTAACGAGGAGGTGGGGGAGAGATGGAAAGAGAGAGAGAGAGAGAGAGAGAGAGAGAGAGAGAGAGAGAGAGAGAGAGAGAGAGAGAGACGGGGAGCTCCGGTCGGCCGCGGGGGAGAGCCCCAAATGTGAGGGGCGCACTTTGCACTGCGTAAAGGAAGCGGGTAAAGATCTCGCTCGTGTGCCCGGCCGGTTTCGCTTTGATCTGAATATACGTATTCATTTCCCTGGTGAGTGCCTAGCCCGGTCTAGCCCACCGCACCGCGAGTGTGCATTATTGCATGTGTGTGTGTGTGTGTGAGAGGGAGGGAGAAAGAGAGAGGGAGAGATAGGGTGCGTGCGTGCGTGGGCGGCGACACAGATGGCCGAGAGAGAAGGAGGGACCCGTGGGTACGCAGATAGAGAGAGACTGCGCTCGTCCTCTCTTGCGCAGCCAGCCGCACGGAACGGGCCGCCGCCACGCTCGCCACGTCCACCGTCGGCCGTGCCGCGTCCTGGGCGCCCGCAGCGCCAGCAGCGCCCACAGCGCCCGCAGCAGCGCCCACAGCGCGCGCAGCGCTGCGCCCTCGCCGCTCTCGTTATGCTGATGGACGCGCGGCCTAACGACGAGGAACACACACGATAACGCTAAATTTATTTTCTCCCCGCCGACTTACTCTTTTCACTACTTTCCGCCGCGGTCTGCTTTCCTCGCCCGTACAGGCGGCCGGGGGTTTGGCGGCGGGTTCCGGGGGCGGCGCGGGGGCGGCGCGGGGGCGGCGCGGGGGCGGCGCGCAGCTGTGCCGGGACACGTCGGGCCCGTCAGGCTGCCGCCGGCCCGACGCCAGATTGCAGCCGACAATGTACGCAGTGTGCGGTCTGTGTACAGCCGGGAGAAGGCCGGCTCCCGGCTGTCCCGCTCCCCGCTCCGCCCCAGCCGGCTCTGCGCTCTGCCGTCGCGGCACGAGATGAAGGCCGCCCGACGGGACGTAGTCACAAGGAAATGTACGCGGCGCGTCTGCCATGAAAAGGGAGCTCGGGAGGAGGAACACGCCGAAAATACCGACACTTTGCCGGGTATTCGCCGACCCGGTTCAGCCCGGCCCAGCAGCAGGGCCGCGACACGGAGAACACGGGACGGGACGGCTTTCGGAATGGCCGGGGCGGCTTACGGCGCTCTCAGGGAGAAAGCGGAGATGAGGAGGCGGGCGGGTTAACAAGGGCGGGACCGGCGGGGACGTTAGCGGGAGGCCGTGTCGAGGCTGCAAGCACCTGCCCGGCAACACAGGGATACATTCTTTTGTATAAAACAAGAAGGGCCTTTGTGTGTGTGGCAGCAGCGTGCGGGCGGCGGCGGCAGTGCAGTAAGCCCCACCGGGCTGCAGCCCGCACTGCCGTCGTGGGTGCGGCCGGGCAGGGCAGGGCTGGGCAGGGCCGCCCGGACCCCGCCACAGACCCGGCCCGGCCCCGCTCTTGTCCTCCACCGGCCCCCGCTGCGCCAGCGCCGCGCCGCCGCCTTCGCAAACCTTCACATGAATAAAACACCGGTGGTCCGGTCACCACGCCGCACCGCACCTTGGTGTAACGCCGCTAGGGCGAACCGGAGGTGGCTGGGGGTGAGGTGCGGTGCGGGGGGCCGTTTGCAATAGCAGTGAACACACACACACACACACACACACACACACGCGCGCGCGCGCGCGCGCTGCGGGTCTACTGTTCTCCGTCATGATATTACCGTTTTTTGTTTGTTGTTGATTTTTTTTTCGCGGTTTTCAGCCGCCGTTGAGAAGGGGGAGTCGCTGAGGCCTAAGTGAAACACGCTGTGTGGGCGTGTCGCCTGGAGAGCCCTGGGCGAGGCGTTGGGGTCGTGGTCTGGTGTAAATCGGGTTGGGCTCCGCTCTGCTCTGCTCGGCTCGGCTCGGCTCGGCTCCGTGCGTGAGGCCTGCCGGAATCGTGTGCGGCTCACCCCAAGCTAAACTTGGGCCTGGCTTGTCTTCCGCAACCCTCACCGACGTCACCCGCTCCACATCCCTTGTGGTCCGCGGCCTCAACTCCTGTCCCCGCAATCCGGTCTCGCACCATGTAAAAAATTAAACGGCAGCAGGAGGAGTCAGGCGGGGCCGCCGTGTCCGGGAGCCCCCACCCTCGCCAAAAAGGGAAGGACACAGCCCGGATGTTTTAAGGGCAGCACGCGAGACAAAAAAAAATAAAAAAATACACGCTTCATGAACCCGCGGGGCTGTTTGCTAGGCCTGTAAACATTCTCTTGGTATTACCGGCCGCTGAGAGCGCCTGGGAGGTAGGCCAAATTGCGCCGAGCAGCGCACAGCAGTCCTCGTGGTGCCTACCCTCCAGGCGCTACCGATCGCAAGGGAGCGTTCAGGCAGGCATGCCATGCGTAATAGGCTAAACTCAATATTCTTTCAAACGTGGACGATGGTACTCACGTGTTGATTGCTCAGCGATTTTTAGAAGTCGAGATTACCTGCGGAAAAAAAAAATTAAGTTAGACTGTGTCTGTGCTTGATCTCGGAGCGAACCGTCCACGTATCACTCCTGCCAGCCATTCAGTACAGTCGGAGGAGCCCACATTGCTGGCGCTATAAAAAGTAAGGTTAGTGCGGCGCCGCATCGATAAGTCCGTTCATATGGCGCTGCTTTTACCGTGCCGGTGCCACACTCATCCCTGGCGGCCAGCTGCGGCCCGCACGGAGCGGAGACGGATGGAGGAAAGGGAAAGTAGGTCAGCGCGTACTCTGGTGAGGGCTGAGGGCAGCCGGAGGCAGATCAGAGGCGGCCCGGCCTCCGGTCGATGCAGCCCGCCAGCTGCACGGGCAGCAGATGCCAGCACGCGTGCAGCGGCCGGACACACGCCGCCCGCGTCTGCGCTGTCGGAACGTCGCTCGACTTCCGCTCCCCTAATTCCCCTCGTGCACGGCGTTTTACTTCCACTTGGACTCTCTCCTTCCCGAATAACGCTATCCACGGAGCCTCACTGTCTCGGCGAAAGTAACCCCCGGCAGGTAAACTCCGGCACCTCCGTACACAGATTCACGTGCGCACACGCTGTAGTTCAAAGAGCACACGCTCGGAGCGGCGGCCGCCCCGCCCGCTCCCAACCACCGGTCGCTCGCTCGGTAAGCCCCAGCCACTCTCGGCTCAGTTGGCACTCCTGCTTCCTCCCCTCTCCTGCCCCACAAAGCACATCCACTTTCTATTAAAAAGAGCTCGAAGGGGCGGGCGGCAGGCTGCGGCAGGGCGTGCGGGCGGCGGCTGCCGTTTCATGTAGCCGACCAAAGGAGGTGCCGCCTGGAGGGGCCCCCGCTGCGCACAGGGGGGTAGGGGCCGTAGGGGGCGGCGAGGGGCTTCGGCAATGCAATGGGCCGGCCGGGTGTGAGGAGAGGCGGGCAGCGGGGCGGGGCCCAATCTGAACGCAGTGAACACAGCCCACACTGCTGTAAAGTCTCGCCCTCTCTCTCTCGCACTTCATTGGCCGCTCCCCGCAGGGCCTTCACATATCATTCCGATGGCGGCGCGGCTCGTGGCGGACTGCCGCGACGGCAGCCCGGCCCGGCAGCGACAGGGCCACTTCGACGACGTCGTGTTTGCGGCAGTGTCGTACCGTGTGACACGTGTTTGACCCCCGCGGAGGTGCGGCAGCGCAGCGCGGCGGCTGCTCCGGTATCCCGGCTGGCAGACTGACAGCGAGGGATGAGCGCGGCCACGGCTGGGGCTGGGGGTGGTCGGGGGCCGCTGGTGACGCCGGTGCACGGTCGCCGCCGCTCTATTGGCCGGAGAAACTCTCTGCGGCGTGCGTAGAGCGGGGAGAGGAGAATTTCGGGGTCCCGCGAGAATGATGGGACCGGAGCTTAGAGCGGGCGTGGGCGTGCGCGCGCGCGCTCGGGGCTCGCGAATGCCGCGCGGAATATCGATGAAACGCAGCAGTCGTCGCGTGACCTTCATTCCCATTGTAGTGGGAGAGCGCGGGTGAGGGTCCGGGTAGGGCCGGGTAGGGCCGGGCAGGGCCTCTGCGCTGAATGACTTGAGGCCGAGGGAAATATTAGAGGCGGAACGCGCGCGCCCCGGGAGGAAAGAGATTATTGTACAGCCCCCCCGCGAAGCGGAAGTCAGAAGGCTCGCCGCGCCGCAACGCTGTGCCCTCCGCTGGCTCAGAAAAATGAGCAAAAAAATATTGACTAACATAAAATCAGAAAATCATCGAGGTGCCGATAGTCGAAGCTCCGATTTAAAATGAATAGCTAAAAAGATCGATCACTTATTGAGTAGACCCCATTTTCACCCCGTGGACCAAAACTTAATCGAAAGAAGAACCGAAATTTGTCGCATTCGCCGGGCGCCCGGCGCGATGCGGCGGCCAGGTTACCCCCGTTTCTTGTTATTTTCGGAGTCTCCGGGGGCCCCGGCGGTCCCCGACCCCAGCGGGACGCCCCGCGGTCCCCACGCTCCATGGCCCCCGGCCGCAGCAAATGGTAGTTACCAACAATAACGGCCGTTCCATCTGGACGCCATTACGCCCCCTTCTCTCTTTCTCGCTTCCTCCTTCTTTCTATCCAAAGCGGGGCGAAACAAGCGAGTCTGCACGGCCGTCGTATATCGCATGGCCCCCGCGGCCGCCCCCTTGGCCTCGCCGCCTCGCCGCCTCGCCGGGTCCAGAGGAAGCAATTCAAGTATACATACAGCAGGTGTGCACCGGAGGTGAAAATCGAAGAAAACTTTGTCCATTTTCGGTCCCAGCGAGAGTGCGATGCTGCGCGGTGATGAAGTGCCGACTATTGGAGAGCCATTGTGCGCACGGGTCCCTGGCGGGGTCCTGGCGGGGCCCTGGCGGGGTTCTAGCGGGGTCCTGGACCTGGACGGTCGGCCCCGGGGGTGGGCAGGACGGCTCGCAGCGTCCCGCAGTGGAATGCGGGCTATTTTCTCCACGGCCTGGCCGCCCGGCCCAAGGTCTGGCCGAGGCGCCTTCTTGCGGCTGCTTTCGGCTAAAAGCTATGTACCTTTGTCGACGTGTGCGGGGAAACGCTATAGAATGCTGTTACCGCGCCGCGGAACCGCGAAGGGAAAGAAGAAAAGATTAATGGCGAAGTGAGAACGGTCGTGTGGTGGGTTGTAAAAACGTGCGGGGCTGCTGGGGGCAAGGGCGAGGGGGGGGGGGGGGGGGGCAAATAAGGGGCGCGAGGCTTGGGCGGCATTTGCGTAACTGGCCCAGGGCGGATCGGAAACATCGCACAGCGTTTCCCTTCTCTCCACACCTTCTGACAGGGGTTGTAGCCAGACTAGGGTTTCGGAGGGGGATGCCGCGCTGACTGCCTGCATTTAGGTGTTCGTTATGCGGGTTGCCTACCCCAGTCGCCGGTTTCTGTTTTAAAAACCCCTTCTTCCCTCCTAGCTTCACCGCTCTGAAACCGACAAAGGCGGTAGTGATGCATGAAGAGCTCTCGACTCAGCTCTGCAGGCCAGAAAAATAATACCCAGCTAATTACCCAAAGTGAAAAAAGCTGAGTGTGGAGTCTCTCTGCCGCACAGATCCCTACGTGCTGTTGTTCGCACCCCTTTCATCGGACACGCTTTCACGTCGTTTGGCACACCAGCTCCGTTCGCTCCTCTCCAACCTCCGACGGCGATGTTCTACTCCCGCGGGGACGGGACGGGACGCGGGTGTTTGGTGTTTGCAGCCCGGGGTGAATCGTGGCCGAGTTGCTGCGACCGCGGCGCTCAGCGCACCGCAAGGCTGCTGCTGCTGCTGCTGCTGCTGCTGCTGCTGCTGCTGCCGCTGCCGCTGCTGCAGCTGCAGCCGGCGCGCACCGAAACTAAGTACCCTGGGGAAAGCACGAGCGCAGTGGTGGCGCGGCAACGAGGAAGTAAATCAAGGGGGTGGAAGCCACGTCTCTACCCACGCCTCACCGCGGCCGTCAGCTCCGCGGGCCTCCGTACTCCGTATGGCTCCGGGGCTCCGGGCTCCGCGGCGCCACCGGCATTACAACGTCGGACTAAACATCAATAGGGGCGGAGAGACGGCCGTAAACATTACAGCGCTAGCCGGCGAGTCCTGGACCCACCAGTGCAGTGGGACCCAGTCGCGGCATAGAGGACACAGCGTGTCGTCGACGGTCATAAACTGGAGCTCTCTCCTTATCAGGCGATCAGTCCCGTGGCCCGTTTGGCACCCACGACCCCCTCCGGGGCCTCCCGGGGCCTCCGGGGGGGCTCCGCGCTGCGCAGGGCGCGGCGGCTGCGGAGGCGAGTGCTCCTTTATCTGATGCTGAGTGTTGCAACGTCAACGGGAACTTACTTGTGCACGCCCACGTCGCAGTTGGGCCGCAGGAAGGGGGGGTTCCCGAAGGCGCTTCCGGGATCAGCTCGGACCAGATTTGACAGGGCGCACTACTGACGCAGCGGGTCCCCCCCCCCCCCCCCCACCAAGCTGCTGCCGCAGCGACGAGCGCTATCCGTGCAGCGTCCGCCGACACCGCCGCTGCACCCGCAAGCCACCGAAGCCGCGCCACTTTGACTCGCGCTCGTCAAACTTAAGACGGTGATGCCGTGGGGCACGTTATTGCTTTTATCAAGGGGCTCCCCTAATCTGATACGAAGGCAAAAGGCAAGTTGCGCTCGCGGTACAAGCCGTCTAACGCGCAGCGCTACCCCCCGAATAACGCGGCCCTTGTCGGGTGCTTCAGCTCGCTTCAGCTTCGGTGTCGCGTATCCTCCGGAATGAGCAAACACAGCTGACCGCCCTCCGAGTCCGAGCACACAGGCACGAGGGGTGCTCGCATAACACAGCAGTGGTGTGAAACTGGGCACACTGAGGCGATGGGGGCATGTTGTACACGCACACGGGCACATATGTGTGCACTTCTATCACCTTCCTACACGCATCTCACTCCCCCACTTTACAGCCACCCGCTTCTATCTCGGTTCAACTCGCACACACACACACATACGCGCGCGCACGCGCGCTCGACACAATTTCGCTCCCCATCTTCGTACCCTCGCCCTCCGCTTTCCATTCCCGTAGGTAACTCCCTGTCCCCCCTCCCCCTCCCTTCCTCTTCTCTCACGCACTTTTCACCCGTCTCCACCCTGCTCCCTCCAGGACGATGTAGCCTTTCCCCCACCTCCAATACATTTCTCTCACCTTTCTCTTATTTCGTGCGACAAGAAGAGCAGGCGAACGCGATTGGGCAACGACTGTCTAAGGCGGTTTCAGAAAATTGGGGAAGAAGAAAAAATAAGAGTAAGAGGAAACGAAAACGAGATAGAGGGGGGGGGGAGAGAGAGAGAGAGAGAGAGAGAGAGAGAGAGAGAGAGAGAGAGAGAGAGAGAGAGAGAGAGAGAGAGAGAGAGAGAGAGAGAGAGAGAGAGAGAGAGAGAGAACTAGAAAGAGATGGAAGAAGCATGTGACTCACTACGACACCGAGGAACGACAGCGTCCGCTTGCAGCGTTGGGCCCGCCGTGTAAAATAAGCCATAATGTGGTGTAGACCAGGCGACGGTGGTCGCGCCGGTGGGGACGGATTTTTATGACATCTTGGCGTCGTTGCAAGAAGTGAATAAGACGTCAATTTTCCCTTTTCCTCTATCTTTCCTTTTTTGGGAGCCGTTCATTTTTTTTTTCATTTCCTTTTTTTCGTTTTCCTTGCTGGCCATTTCCTTTTTTTATTTTTTTTTGTAGCCGCGCGCGCTCTTGGCTGCCTCACTGCTGCCGCCACGGCCCATCAAGAATCGTTCCTGGTCCCGTGCCCAGAGCCGCCCACGGCACGACACAGCCCCGCGCCACTGGGCAGGCGGCAGGCCTGGGCTGGCCGGGGCATGGGCGAGCCCAGCTCAGCCTAGACTTTACTGCCTCTCCTAGAGCTACTGATCCGAGACATTACACATTCCGGCTCGGCCATTGTGGGGGCGTATAGGGCCCTCGTGTCAAAAGTGTGCCATGCAAGTTCGCCCCTCGAGCCCGTTGCTCTGCCAAGAGGCAGTCCCAACTCCATATATTTTTCTTCCTGGAAACTGCATCATGTCTCTCGTCCTTGACTCCGTGGGGGGGATGTTTTAAGCGGCCGGGACGAGGAAGTGGAGACCGCAGAGACTCGACGGGGCCAGCGAGGCACCGACGACGGCCCAATCCGAGATGAAAAGCGGGCAAGCGAGTAAAGGGCTGCTGCGTGTTCTGTGAATGAAGCGCTGAGCCGACGTGATCTCTGGTGATTTAATCACAGCTGACGAAAGGAGAGCGGGGACCTGGAGGAACCAGAGCTCGCGTAGGGGCCAGGCGGGGCCAGGCGGGGCCAGGCGGGGCACGGCGTGAGCGGCCGCGCTGCTTCACATCGCCTGCTCCGGTGTTCTGCGAGCAGACAGTTTACGCGTGAAACTTTAGCGCCGTCGCCCACTCTGCACCGCGCTTTGCGAAAGGCAATAACCATTGCACAGGGGCGCGGAACGGTGACTGAGTGATGGGGGCAGCGCAGTGCTGGTACTGCTCGGGACGACTGCCGGCAGAGGCCTCAGCACGAGGCAGGGTGATCTCATCACGGCCTGTAATGCGTTACTGCGCTGTTAAAGCGCGGGTTCTACGCAGGCAAAACACTCGGCGCTAATCAGCGAGTGGAGCTGGCGCCGCCGAGATGAATGGGGGACGGTGTCTTCTGACGAGGATCTCAATTTCCCTGCGAGAGGAGAGATGAATCATTCCCAGCCCTCCCAGATGGGCTTCTGGGCTGGGCCGGGCTGGGCTTAGGCGGGCAGCGGGCATCCCTTGCCAGCGAGCTGACTCGTTGGAATTGGCAGCCAATTATCGCCCAAGGTAAGCTACGTAAGCTGCTGCCGCTGCTGCCGCTGCTGCCCCCTCCCGTCCCACGGGGGCAGTAAGCGCGTGGCCCCCTGCGGCCCCTACGGTCCCTGGCGGCTCTGCCCGGCCATCCCTCACTGGGGATGTAATGCCGGTGATGGCACCACCTCATCGCCAAAAAATCAGAGCGCGGCGCCGGGAGCAGCAAAGCATGCAAAGCACATCGGCCGTGCCAGCAGCAATCTGCTCGCACATCAGCATCGATGCGGCTCCCGGTGGACGATATTAGGTGGGGGCGGGGGAGGGAGACTGATGGACTAACGCAGCGAGATGAAAGCCATCGCCGGCAGCGGCTCGCTTGCAGCGGCGCACGGCAGCTCGCACGCTCACCAGGAGCCCCTCCCGGCCCTGCAGCCCCACCTCGCCTGGCTTATCTTTTTCAGCCAGTGCGTCCCCCGGGACTCTAATGCAAGGCACTCCCTCCCCACATAGGCCTCGCAGCCCGCCGCCCTCGTCCTCCCCCGGTGCGCGGCGGCGCGGATATGCAGCCCCGGCCGCGTAACAACGTCTTGGCGAAATTGAAAACAGCATCCCCCCCGACTACTTGCAGATGATGTTGCATGCACCTCCTTGACGACGGCGGCTCGGTTAAAGGGGGGAGGCGGGGCCGGGCTTCAGCGTCGGATCGCGGACCACATTTGATCCATTCGCATTGCGGAGAGAGCTAGGGGATGTGGAGTCCGAGTCAAGGGCCGGCCGGCCGACGGCGGGGGAGGCGGGCCGGGGCCGCCCGATGGAATACAGAACGCTCAAAATTGACAATTCTGTTTGGAACACGGCCGGTCGGCGTGTTCGGCCCGCATTTATACGAGCTCATTCGGCCGGCGGCCGATTCCATTTCTCTCCGCCCCATCGCGCCCTTGGTCTTGACGATGCGTTGTCTACTTCGCGCCGCCCGGCCGGAGCGAGTCGGTGTCCCTGGCGGCGGCCCGGTAGCCCTTCAAGGGCACGCAGGCCCGCACTCTGCCCTCCCCCACCTCCCCTGCCCCGAACAGGCTCGGATGATTACAAACTCCCTTGGGACTGGTGCTGACGCCTCGGACGCCCCGGCGGCGGCGTGTACGACTCGGGCCGACTTTGGCAACACCTTCGCCACCTTTCGCGAGCCTCCTTGAATCGCACGGTGGAGACTCCAACGACCTCGTCCGTCCCGTTCTCTTCACACGCCGGGCCCCGGCCCGGGCCGGGCGCGCTTCATTCTGCGCGCTCCGCTTTTCAAATACTAGCGCACCGCTTCTCTTCTATCGTTACGGGGAGGGGGGGGAGGGGGAGGGGGAGGGTCTTACCGCCGCGGCGACAGCCCGCGCCGTCTCCCCCACCTAGGAATTGTTCGGCGCGGCCGGGAGGTGGCGCTGTTGTGCCGCGCCTTGACGGGCTGCGCCCGCTGCGGTCTTCGCTGTGATTGATCCGGGCCGTTTCCCAGCGGAAGCGTTTCATTTCACAGCATATTAAACCGTCGCGTGCGGCCGCTGGTCTATCCGGCGGGCGCTAAGCAAGCGGGGGCTGCTGCCGCCGCGGCCCCGGAGGCCTCTGAGCCTGACGCCCGACAGTGTACCGACGCCCTTCGATGCGTGTACCTTTTCCTCTCCTCCCCGCCCCGATAAGGGCCGATGCATGCATTGCAAGTGAGCGGGTCGTAACGCCCTTCCGGGTTTCTGCATCCCCCTCCGCCCGATAAGACGCGGGGGGGGGGGGGGGCCCTGTGTGTAGGCGCGCGCGCGCAGCGCGTGCGCGGATAAGTCGGCCGCCCCGCACAATATCAAAATCATTTGCAAGGGAAAATAAAAATAAACAACAGCAGAAGCGCGCCGGGCTATCGGGGTAAACCTTATTGTGGCGTACGTAAACACGCCCCCACCCCCCGACCAGCATGCTGCACCCGTGTTATTGAATCTGTCGCACGAGTATTTTGTCGGAATCCCGGGGACGGGATCGTTCAAGGTCGTCCTATTCGGCAAAGCAGAGAGGGGCCCGCCTTTTCTTGTTGTCTTTTTCTTTGGAGACAGCCTTTGTGAATGCAGGGTAGGAAAGCACAGCAGCGGCGGAAGAGGCATGACGACTAGCTGGTCTCCTTATCAGTGCGTGGGCGGGGCGGCCGTGCCCAGCGGTGCCCCTGGGAGCGGCCAGGCGTGAGGTGCGATACTGCGGCGGGAGGGTGAGCGAGGCGGGGGAGGGGAGGGGAGGGGCCCAGGTGAGGACGGCGCGGTAATGCGGTCCACACAACGCGCACGGATATCGCTTCGTTCCGCGACGAGAGTAAATATATTGCTGGTTTTTCGACGTCACCGAACGCGGCCTCTGTTTCTGCTGCTGGCGTTCTCAACCAACGCTGCGCCCACAAACAATAACGTTTCCCTCACAGACTCGGCGCGACCCTTTTGTGCGGAACTGTGAGGGAATCAGAGCCAGTCAGGCAGCCAGCCAGCCATTCCACCTCCACGCTGCATCGACTCGACGCTCCTGGGGGGCTGAGTGGAGGGCCAGGGGACTGTGGGGACCTCGTCCCCTCCCTGCCACTCTCCATGCCAAACTCTGGCCGGGACCGTCGACGCGGCTCTGAAAAGGATGTATAAAGGGGCTTCGTGCGCGGGGCTTCGCTCTCCCCCGCAGCCGAATGCGAGTAGCTCCCCGCGCCAGAGAGCCCCGCCAGGGAGCCCCGCCAGGGAGCCCCGCCAGGGGTGTGAGCAGTGAGGGCGACGGCACAGCCGACCCTCAGCATTCCCAAGCAGGCTGCTGTGGGGGCCGCTGTGGGCGCACACACAGCCCCGAGTACCGGGGGCACCGGGGGCCGAGGTGTGAGGCGCAGCAGCTGTAGTTAGTTAGCCATGCGGCCAGGATGCGCACTGCAGGCAGAGCTGCTGCTGCTGCTGCTGCTGCTGCTGCTGCTGCTGCTACTTCACAGTCGGGTCGGGGTCCCTGCCTGTCAGCGGCGGCAATGCGAGTAAGCGACCTGAGGCGAGTGCGGCGGGGGCAGCAGCGGGGGCAGCAGCGGGGGCAGAGCAGCCGGATCGTGGTGTCGAGCTGCTCAGACCGCGCCGCCCGAAACGGACCGGACCGACCCCAGCACTGCCCCAGCAGGCCGGGGCCAGGTGCTCCGGCAGGACGGCACAGCCCCCCACAGTCCCCGACAGAGGCCACGGCATAACTTGCGGTCTCGCCTCACATCACTGCGCCCCGCCATCAAACGCCGAGTGCACAACAACAACAGGGGAACTGCCGTAAAGGCAGGGGCGTGGCGGGGTGGGGCCCGCGGGCCGGACGGCGACCAGCCCAGTGTGGCCGTGTCACTGTGTGTCACAGCGAGTGGTGTGGCCTCACTCTCGGTAGAATACGTGTTTCCGGACAGGGCTCTGAAACGGAAGCTGAAGATGGAAAACACGGAGAACGCAGGCTCCCAAGAGCGGGCATAACAAATTCTGATGCACAAGCGCTGTGCCTAGCAGTTCGAGTTTCTCATACCCACCCTCGGGAATTTCCAGCCTGGAAGTGCTTTTGCTGTTCCACTTCCGTTTTCAAGTCTCATTGGAAATGTCTATTGGCCTGCGGCTCCCCCTGCATGCGCCCAGCCGCCGCTGTGGTGTGAGCGCCACGCCCTACCTCCCCCGCCTATAAGCCGTCCCCACGACCGTGGCCGTAGTCATACCCGTGCGCTGCCGTGCGCTGAGTGCACCTGCTGTGTTCTGCACGCCCGCACGGTCGGCTAGGCCCAGGGAGATGTAGCCTGATCCGCCGGGCTCAGCCAAATCTCGAATACTGATACTGTCGGGATGGGCCATCAGCGGGCTCCCACAGGTGCGGCCCCCACGCCCCGCTGCGCCCCGCTACGCCCCGCGGGGCCCCGGCAGAGGCCGCAGTCCCGTCCTCGTCGCCTCCCCGCGCCGATTCTTCGCCAGCCAAACACCCGATATATACGGCATGTATTGCTTTCATCGGCTTCTCGCAGCTTCTCGCGGGCTCCGGGGCTCCGGACTCCTGGGAGCGCGCGCTCACAGCGTTCCCCCATCCACTCGCGGCGCCTTTTCTCGACGCCCATTCTCTCTCTCTCTCTCTCTCTCTCTCTCTCTCTCTCTCTCTCTCTCTCTCTCTCTCTCTCTCTCTCTCTCTCTCTCTCTCTCTCTCTCTCTCTCTCTCTCTCTCTCTCTCTCTCTCTCTCTCGCCCTCCGACACAACCATCACCGAGACGGACTTTTGGACTCCGCAGGCTGCCAGGCACAGGATCTCCTGGCGCTCCAAATTATGACCCGCACATTCTGCTACTGCTGACTAATTGCAAGAAGGCAGCGGATTGGCAGCAGATCGATCCCCTGACGGTCGGAGCGCTGCACAAACGGCCAGTGCTCCGGAGCGGAATGGCGCAGTGCTACTGAACCGTGAAGACGGTGCCGAAACCACCTACATGCGCGGTTTCTGGGTAACACGACACCAAGAAACTGCCAGAGTACGCAGCGACCGCGGCCAAGCTTATCTGCCGCATGGCTTGCTCAGGTTACAGTACGGTCTCGGGACATGGAGCACGGTCCAGGCGCAGACCCCTGCCGAGCGTATGCCCTATCTCCAACAGACGTTCTTTGATCGAGCGTCGGCCCTTTGCTCCTTTTTCTATACGTCATCTCTAATACCGATTCCATCCGCAGCCCTCTCGCCCACCCGTCCCTGCGTGCTGCCCTCGGGCCAGCAGCGCCGGCCGGGGTTCCGACCTACTGCAGTGGGAGTGGGAGTGGGGAAAAAAATGTTCACCGTCACTTTGCACCTATGTCGTCTGCTCCAATATATGGAAAATAAGTAAGTCGTCACAGATTCATACAGCAGACCAATGGCTAGGTCGAAAAAACCTCTAACTAAAACATTTTATTCTGCAATAAAAGAAGAGTCTTAGTGCATTATACAGTAATGTGACGAATAATGGTGTCACCTATGAACATTTCGTCACGTGATGATAGCCGAATTAATTCTTCGCGCTGGTTTTCTTGGCCCCACCCTGAGGACAACCCCAAACAACCCTGGGCCCCCTCCGGAATGCCCCGACCGCACGATACGCCCAGCGCCGCGCTATCCATCGGCCATGCACTTCCGATCGATACTGTGTCACTGGGGAGAAAAAAGGTTAGTTGTCGGAACTAATTTTTAAGTTGATTTTCAGACAAGCAAAAAATTTTTGTCCGGAAAACTAAAATTTTGTTGCAGAGGTTCACTAAAGGAGCAAAAAGCAGATTTTTTTTTGTTTAGTACCTGCAACGAACCTCTTTGTTGGAGCAACAAACGTTTCGTTGGTGCAACTAATATTTAGTTCACCCAACAAAATTTAATTCTCGGATCAAAAATTTCCCGTTTGTCCGAAAATAAACTTGAAACCTAGTTGCGACAACTAATCTTTTTTCTCCGTGGAATAGACCAGGCTACTGGGAGTAGCAGTACTGTATTTACAGTAGGAATTAAACGAAGTTGTCTTTCTGCCGAGCGGTGACAGTTAGGTGATGGGGCGTCGGGATGCGATAGAGGGCCCCGGAGTGGGTCTTAGCGCCCGCCCTCAGCGCCCCCGGCTCTGCGGCGTGCCCTGCAAAGCGACCGCGGTGGCGGTTTCCGATTCGGAGAACAACACCTCTCGAAGGGGACGGGACGGGGCGCAGACAGGAAGCTTAGAGAGGGGACCGTGGGAGGAAGTGTGCAGCAGCAGCAGCAGCAGTGGTGCCTGGCGGAGCCTAACGGTGCCGTGTGGTGAGTCTTCACACGCCTTCTGCACCGCCCTCATCCGGCTAATGGCGCTGGCAGCGTACTGACTGTCGGGGGCGAGCCGCTCCCTCCTGTCAGCGTGACCGAGGCATGCCACTTCGTGCCACCCCTCCGCCATAGAGGAAACTATCGCTGCAGCGACGACAGAGAGCAAGCCCAGCCACCGAACCCAGCTGAGCTAGAGCAGATGCGTCCGGACCCCGTGACCTCGGCCTTGGCAGCGCGGCCCCCGCGTTCACGCGCCCTGCAAAGTGCGAAGTCGTTGCCAACGTAAGCGACGCTATCTGACTTATTCAGCGCCGGGTCCGAGACAACGGAGTGACGCCTCGGCGGCCCACGGCCCCCGGCAACCCGCACCTCTCCTCAGCCCGATGTTTATCTCTCATGATTTGCTAAAGCTGCGGCCGTGTGCGCGCCGTCCCGGGGGCTCTGGCTGGTGCGACGTCGTCCCCTCTTCCCGCTGGAGCCAATGAGCAGAATCGCCCGCACTAAAGATGTCGAGCGGAGTACAAGTTGTTGGGCTTAGGGGCGGTGGCAGGCGGCGACAGTGGACCGGAATGTTTGCCCGACGTCCCGGCCGCCGCCTGTCATCTGGCCTTTGACTCCCCCACCCCCTTTTCGCGACGGCAGGCCAGCCGACCCCAACTCTCCGGTTGCGCACACAGTTGTAAAGTAGCTTGCTTCGACGAAGAGCCTGCTTCGTCAGCACTGTCCAGAAACGTTATCGATATTTTTTGGTCTGTTGGAGCGAGCAGGACACATCGACCACAAAAACAGAGCCGATTTCACATTCATTCAGTGCTTCCTCCCTCCGCAATATTTTTCCGTTGCATGAATAGCTTTTATTCCCTTCTCCCGGCTTATGGTTGGGGTAATGGGAACGTAGTCCAAGTCCGAGCTGCCGCACCAGACGAGCACAATGTACAGACACAGCAGAGATTCCAGAGGGGTCAGGACACCATAAAAATTAATTAAAAGAAAATTTTATGTTATCCGGGGAAGCGACACCCACGCGTCGTTCCGTTCGGCTCCAGTTGGCTCGGCACAGTTAGCTGCGCTAATCTCCACGCCAGGCGAAGCCAGGCGAAGCCAGGCGAAGCCAGGCTACGGACGGCGCCAACGTGCAGCCGCAGCAGTCCACATTCTTTCCATCACATTTTTATCTTTTCGCGCGCAGTGCAAGCGGGCCTGCTGCAATGGTATACGGCCAAGTCCCACAGTCGTATTACTGTCGTTCGGTTTCGGCCGAAAACATATACTCTGTCTCCGGTCGCTTGTGTTCCTTTTCCCCCGACTAAATCAAAGCAAATAGTTGTGCGGAGTAGGGCACAACATCACCCATGCTAAGTCTCCGAGCCTCAGCAGCCTCCCCCCCCCCCCCCCCTAGCCCCGCTGCCGCCTCTCAAATACCCCACATTCGGTAAACAGCCTGGAATCTGACCCAAAGCGCAAACAGATGGAACAGCCGAGCAAAGAAAAGTGTAATTCCCTTGGTCCGGGGAGAGCGATTGGTAGTACGGCCAGGGAGGGAGGGCGGGTTGGGGGGGTTAAAAGCTAGCTGCCCGAACATCGCTCTCTCTCTCTCTCTCTCTCTCTCTCTCTCTCTCTCTCTCTCTCTCTCTCTCTCTCTCTCTCTCTCTCTCTCTCTCTCTCTCTCTCTCTCTCTCTCTCTCTCTCTCTCTCTCTCTCTCTCTCTCTCTCTCTCTCTCTCTCTCTCTCTCTCTCTCTCTCTCTCTCTCTCTCTCTCCTTTCGTCTTGCTCTTCTGGAAAACGTGTATCGGGGGCTGACTTTTTACCCATGGGCCTAAATACAGCTGTACAGAACTGCCTCGGAGAACATAGCTCGTCGAAGGGGCGGAGACGCCGCCTCGCCTCCTGAATATGCCGGGTGCCTGCCAGCCGGTGGGACCAAGTCAGGGCCGCCAACAAGGAGATTTCCTGTGCGAGGAGTGGGCGCCTACAGAGACCATGATGAGCGTACGACGTGTTGGCTCCTCCCGCGACGGGGAAATCCGGGTCTACGTCTGAGGCCTCTTGAGGCCGAGCCGTACAAGGAAATCGGGAGAATTAAGGCCGCACGATTAAAACAAAAAGACGGCAGGCGGGGAGCGAGAGTGTGTACAGTCCCCCGCAAACAAGGATCCCCCCCGTGCGGCGTCCTTGAGTTCGGCTCACCCGCCGCGTGGAAAGATATGCAGGGCGCGCTCCTCATTGCGGAGGGTTTCGGATGGAGGATGCGTGTGAAGGGCTCGTGGGACAGACGAAAGGGCGTGCGCTCACAGGCGCGCGCGCGCGCTTGTGTGTGTGTGCGTGTGTGTGTGTGTGCGTGTGTGTGTGTGTGTGTGTGTGTGTACGCGTAACGGAGAGCCGCCGCCACCGCTGCTCGCTTTCTCATACCCTATATCACGTTTTCCGCAAACTCATAAGTGTGCTGCGGACTGAGGCGAGCCCCGCGCCGCTCTGCGCACGCTCCGCTATGTGTGGCACAGGAAGGCGGAGGCGGGGGCGGAGGGAAAAGGGGTCCTGCCTGGCTGGCTAGAAGCGAAATGCCTGCAAAGATTTCACCCCCCCCCCCTCCCCGCCTCTCCCTCTCCTCCGCATGCAAATTTATCACGGCAGGCGGCTGGGTGAGGTTGTGCTGCCACGGCCGCCGCCTTCCAGCACCCATTTATCCGTTCATTAGGTCCGTGCCCGCAACACGCATTAATAATAACCGCCATGTGGGCGTGAGTCCGGACGCGGCGCCAGTGGAGCCGGCGCAGCTGCAGGACGTACGGCGGAGCCGCGGCCACCAGCAGCCGCAGGCCCCGCCCGGAGCCCCGCCCGGAGCCCCGCCCGGAGCCCGGCCCGGAGCCCCGCCCGGAGCCCGGCCCGGAGCCGGGGGCCTGCCACATTTCATACTTTTTTACCGTACAGACACGGTGAAATACAGCGCCGCATAAACCGCGGGTGTGTGTTTCCGGCACGTGAGAACCGCGCGTGCGTGCCTGCGTGCGTGCCTGCGTGCGAATTGCCGCGGGCGTCACTCAGTGAGCGATAACTAAGGCGTCCGGCAGCCCAGCCCCGCAGCACACGGCCGGACCGGGCCGGACTGGACCCTCGGTGGACAGGCGGACCAGAGTTGTATCCCTCATTAAGAGCCCCGCACGTTTCAATTAACCCGAGGAGGCAGGCGAACGGGGGGTCCCGGTCTGGTCCGGGACAGCAGCGGGGGGTCCTGTCCCGTCCGCTCGTCGGCCTTGGCCCTGCCTGGGCCAAGTGCGAACGGACGCGGCCGGCCGGCGCCGGCCCTCCCTTCCGGCGGGGCCTTTCGGCGGGTGTTTCAGCGCCGGCGGACAATGCCGGCCAGGAGCAGGGTCCAGCCGTACCCTGCAAGGCGGGGGCGGCTGAGGGAGCCGCGGGGTCATCGGCAGCGATGACACCCACCGCCCCCACCGTGTGCCACCGCGTGCCACCGCGTGCCGCTGCGTCGTGGCGTTGAGGAGGTCGCGGCCACCCTATGCCCGTCACGCCCCGCCACGCCGCTCTCTAAAACGCGACCGCCACCCCGGTCCTTGGCCTAGGCGGTTGGCCGCGCTGGAATGCAAGGGCAAAGGGCCGACCAAGACCAGACCCCCCCGGTGTTTGGTTGCGTGTCCGTTCGGACGGGGATGCCCCCCCCCCTCCCTGCCACTCGAGAAAGGGGAGGGGGCGAAATGCGTGACATTCCGTCGTGCAGACCGGCTCTGTGCCCCAGCCCACCCCACCCCGGCGGCAGATCTGTTGACAAAGCAAACGGCGGCTTAATGAAGAGCTCCGGGCGCGTCGGCGCCTCGCGTCGTGTCGCCGAGACACCATACTGTCATACCGCCATATCCTGAGCGGCCGCACCTGGCGGAGGGCGCGGCGGCGGCCGGGCGGCGCTGCCAGACCTGTGCGGCTTCGCCTTCGTATCTGTTGCTGCCACTTCCGCGTCGTAAAAGGGCGGGCCGACTGACCTTTCGGATCGTCGGGTCAGCCGGGCCAGCGGGGCTTGGCAGGGCCCGGATGCCGCCAGCGGTGCGGCGCGCTGGGGGTACAGTCTTCCCTGTAATCATGTAATACTGTTAGGCCGCCCCGCCGGCCCCGGCAGCCCAGCCCAGGGCAGCCCAGGCCCTCCGTCCTGCACTCCCGGGAGGAACGACGAGACAACGCCTCAGCCCGGCCCTGCCTTCTCAAGCTTTGAGCGATGTAAATTACATTGTGCCAGGCCCGGCCCGGACCCTAGCCCTGGCCCCAGCCCTGGCCCCAGCCCTGGTCCTGGACCCAGGGCAGAGGTACTTTGACTTCCTTTCTCCATCACGCCAAAATCAGAGTCAATGAGAGCGAGAGGGACGGATGAAATATTGGATGTCGAATCCGAACGGCGTCGAAGGCGGGATGAAAGGATGACGCAGTATCGGAGGAGCTGCCTGCTGGGAAAAGAATACGAACCCGTAGAGTACGGTCAGGGTGGAGACCGCTAACCACGAGCTGGGCGAGCACCTGCGGTCCCAGCGCCTTTGAGAACAGCAGGACAGCGCCACACCGTCACCTTCTCCACACCTTCTCCCACTATTTCGGTTGGAACATCGCTGCTCCTCTCCGTGAAAAGCGAGACGTCTTACTCGCCTGAACCCGGCGCGGTAATCAGGGGCGGTCGGATGTGGAGCACGGCGGCAGTGCGCGCGATCTGTGCAACGTGATACCAGGCCCCGGCCTGGCCACACCCCGCCTAGCTGCGTTTGAAGGCCTCGGATAACTACCCCCTCAAGCGTCGGTCTCATCAACTTGCGATGGTAACAGGCCTGTCGCGAGCCGGGGCTGCGTCCGCACAGCCTCCCGCCCCGGACGCAGCCGCTCTCACGACCAGATCACTATGGCAGCACAGCGCAATACTTTAAAGCCCCAGAGATTTATTCGCCGAGGGGAGCGGAGGAGGCTCGATGCGTCAAGGTGTCAGCAGCAGACGGCTTGGTTCAGGGCGCCGCGGGGTGGGGCCGGGGGAGCCAGGGGGCGCCCTGGAAGACTTGCCAGATTAACGAGGCATCGCTTCCCTTCTAATTGCGGTTGGTGGCACCGATGAAGACGGCTCGCTGCGTCGCCACACAACGGAGCTCTCCGAAGTTGTGATGTGGGGAGCAACACTGCGGATTGCAAAGCCGTCATCATCGCAGGTACAGCCTCGGTAGAGCAGCGCCCGCATCCCTCTTCACCGTCCTTCAATCCGCACGGTATCTCACGTACTTCCCCAAGCCGCACAACCAGCATAGTGATATACGCCCCCGGAGCCCCCGGAGCCCTCGGAGCCCCCGCAGCCCCTCGGCGGGCCGGGCCGCACCGCGCGGAGCTCTAATCTCGCTTGTAGCCTGCGGGTCCTGCGGGGACGAAACAGCCGCCGCAAGAACATGGTTATAACTCAAGAAGCGAATCCACGCGGCCGCCACTGCCGCAGCCACTGCCACCGCCACTGCCGGGACCGGTCCAGTCCTATGTGCAGCGGCGGCAGCGGCGGTGGTGCCGAGTCCCCAGACACCCGGAGGCTAGATGCCGGAGGCTCCTGCAGAAGGGTGGTGCGGTCTGCGTATTATCGGCCGCAGAGCGCAGCGGGGACTCGGAGCGCGGCCAGCGGCGGGTGAGGTTGTGGGGGTTGTGGAGGGTAGGGACCGTGGTGGCGCCAGAACGTCCCCCGCCCGGACCCGCCCCTGGGAGCTCCGGGTCAACCTAGGTCAAGAAGCAGTGCCGTTGACACTGGCAAAGAGACTGCCAGATGTGCCGGAAGTGTAAATACCAGCCATCAATACTTGATGAGCATGACAACATGCGGCCCGGGGGGCCCTGGGTCGCCTGCGGGCCCTTCCCACCCACAACTTACTACCCAGCAGTGGCGCCGGACTATCTAGATGCACCACACCACTCCTTTTATCGAATTTTGATGCTCAGCTGCTTGCGAACTTTCCAAGACTTCGCCCCTTCCTCCAACACCAAACACACACCGCACAAAAGAAAAAGTTTCAGAAAGAAAAGAGAAAAGTACCCATAAATACACAAATGCACTGTCATCCAGGAAATGAAGGGAAGGGCATGTGACGCGCGAAACGAAAAGGGTGTGGCAGTGGAGCAGCCGAGACAATGTCCCAAATTATTCAGCGACTGTGTGAAAGCCCAGAGATTAAATATTCCGCTGGTGTAATTCTTCGTTTCAATGCCCTCCTCCCCCCGATCGAGTGGTACAGCCTGGCGCATTGCTAAGCGTCTACGCTACTGAGCAGGGGGAAAAGGAGCACTTTGCGTTTTCGGCAACGTGGCGTCTCTTTCACGCCAATCCGAAATAAAGAAACAAGTCAAACGAATCAAGGGGTGGAGCGCCTGCGGGTGGTGTTTTCCATTTCAAAAAAATCCACCCCTTTCCTCTTTTCTTTTCTCCCTTCCTACACCCCCTCTACAGGAAAATAGAAATAGAAGCCAGAGCCCAGCGAGAAAAGGAAAAATGTGGGGAAGCGTCAGCGCGGTTGTTCCTGAAGAGGTGCCACCCAGCTCCCCCTCCACGTGCCTGCCACCTGACGCGCGCCGCGGACGCTTTGTCACGCCAGTCCGTCTTCGTTAGCGGGCATTCCTGCCATTTATACCACTTCCGTTCCGCCCGCGCTGCCGGCTGGAGTCTGCCGGCGGGAGTCTGCCGGGCCCACCGACGTCCCCGCCCAGGCACCGGACCAGCCCTGCTAAATCATTCACGCGGTGCAGCTCACGTCTTCCAGTTGCAGCGACCATATGCCTCACACCCTCTCCTTGTGCCCCGCACCCCTGTGTTCTGTAAGGGTCCGCGCTCCGTCTCTGCGACACCATCGCGTTTTCATCCCCTTTGCTGCTCTGGCGCTCGCTGCGTCTATAGGTCACCCCGCGTCATCCGCTCCTCCTATTTGGTTTACGTTTCTATTCCTGGGTCACGGTTCTGGGTACCCAGCGCGGTGGTGGGTCGCGGCACCACTCGAGAAGTCGCACCCCCAACGACCACAAGAGAAAACAAACGGGAATTGGTTAGTGGGAGTGGCTCCGATAGGACCGCTGCTCTAAAGGAGCACTTTGTACCACTCGTTGCGCACAGCATCCGGACAACTAACGAACAGATTTTTTCCCCGTTTCCACAACTTGTGCGCCGCGGAGCTGCCGCCGCCGGGGCCTCGGCCTCCTCACCACACGCAAGGCCCGGCTGGCGGCGGGGGGACAACTTTTTACGCTCTTGTAAACTACCCGAGTTTTTCTGTCTCACGGCTTTCTCCCCGCGCCCTCTGCTGCTTGTGCCCGCCAGCAGCCGCCGTCCGGCGCCACCCCGCCATCCCGCCACCCCCTCTCTTCTGTCTTTCTCTATTTCACCGACTCTTCTTCACGCACACACAATCACAATCACACACACACACACACACACACACACACTCGTTACTCTCCAAGCTTGCTTTGATCTGAAAACTTTCTCAATTATTTGTAGGGGGACCCCTCCCCCCCCCCCCCCCTCCTCCTCCGTTTGGAAAAATACTAGGGTCCGAGGACGCCTTGCGCCCGCCCGCCTCACGTGGAGAGGGTGAGTTGACATGTCGCTGGCTCTGAGCCCCCCTCGGACGGCTGGGCGGGCCGAGGGTAAACAGACGTGAGTGAGGTGAGAAAGTGACAGATTAGACGCCAGCAGGAGGGAGGTGCGATAAGAATAAGGCAGTCACTCTGCCGCTGTCATTTAGTTTTCGACCCACAGTAGATTATTCCTTTTTAATGTGTGTGTGGTTCTTCGTGTACGTCCTTCTAACTGAAGTGCCGCGTTACGAAGTCCGCGTTAGGTTTCGGATTCGAACCAACCCGATGAGTAGAAGCGGTATCAAAGAGCACAATTCGCTCACGGGAACGAGCAATTTTTCACACGGGACGTCCAAGTCTAATTTCTGTGGGCCGGTGGTGATGGGATCAAAAGCAGCACGGGGCTGTCAGGCGTGCCAGGCCTTTGGCGTCCAATTTCGCTACACCCAAGTTGGCCCCGCCGCTACACGGGAGGCACTCCGCTGCCATAATCCGGGCTTACCATAACAAGCACCACATCGCCCGGAAGCGGAACACGGACCGACCTGAAACGACAGAACAGTGGAAATCAGACACGTGCGAGCGCAATTATTACTGAACAAAACACACGCTATATACGGCTACTCGTGATCGATATGGAGGTACGCCTTCCGAACCCTGTTATTCCGAACAGAATAGAATTCGATCATCAAAGGCACGAAAGGTCGCCTGGTCGCGCGTCACCGGCGGCTTTCCGACGCGCCTCCCTCACGGCCGCTGACGGCCGCCGACGGCCACCGCCCGGCGCCGTTTCCTGCGGTGATGGCATTCGGCCCCCCAAGACTCAGTTATACTACTTCTCCTCTCCCAAGGCGACAAGGGCGACCGGGCGGGAGGAACGGACTCTGTTGGCAAGCACTCGGGGCGCTCCTCTTAACAAGGAGAAATTAACTCCACTCCGAAAGCACTGTGGCGAAACTACAATTCATTCCCGGCAGAGCGGTCTCCCAGCTCCCCAGCCCCTTAAGCGCACACTACTGATTTCACGACCGCGGCTTATCCGAGGCTCTGTGCAATGGTGCACACGACTGCAAGGGCGGGGCGCAGGGCGGGCTGCGCAGGGCGGGCGGCGCAGGGCGCGTCTCGGTGGGAAAGGTCACCGCCACGGAGCCAACGCGAAACCAGGCCGAAGGACGAAGTACTGTCAAATAATTGCTTTCCATTGTGTCCGGCGGGTCCTTTGGTGCTCCGCACCCTTCCCATGGCACCCCCTTCCTGGTGTCTCGGCGCCTCGCTACGCCTGTCTCCGTACACAATGGGCCCGGCGAGCCCTGCACAGCGGACCCGGAGGACCCGGAGGCGCTAATGCCAAGATCGGATGAAATATTCCGGAATAGAGCAGGTAAGGACGGGGCACCACCACCACCACCACCACCACCACCACCGCCACCACCACCGCCGCCGAGGAGCTCCCCCACACGAGGGCACCTAATCCGGTTAGCTGCGGCCCCATTTTCCCACCCACCTGATGAAAATCGCTCGATTTGGAGGAAAATCGAGCGCCAACTTTGCTGCGAAAATTCAGCCGCGTTCACCCAAGATTGTCCAGCACCAACATCAATCATGCTCTAGCAAACACTTAGGAAGAAGCGGATGCAGAGCCCATGCAAAAGGTTTCCATCATCACTCCTTGTCATGGTCGTGCACAGCGACTCCTGCCGTGACCATCTCGGTGCTGGCCGAGGGATTAAGAAGCAGTCATAGGCTTGGTGGTAAAAATGTTTGCGAACCGTCAATGCATCAGCACCGAGAACCAGCAGACGGGCAGAACCAGTCAATAACAGCCACGGAGGTTCTACTACGGTACGCTCCACCAAGCAGAAGAACGCACAGATCTCGCACTTTTGCCGGATTAAAAGTTCGTCGTCCCCGGCCGACGTCGCGACAAATGCTGCGAAGAAACAAAGCTTCTCCTGCCTTATAATCGAAAGTGAACAAGGGGTACAAATTTTTGCCAGACACAGTCCGTCGAATGGCGGCCCCGGGGAAGTGCCTTCTTCGATTGTAATTCCAGTCTCGGCCTTCGCGCAGCTGGGGCTCTGAATGGAACCCCATGCTGCTAAGAAGTCTGTGGCCGCTGGTAAGAAGAAAGGGCGACTGCGACCGGCGCACAGGGACACAGCAGGCAGACGAGAACACAGCTGCCGATTCTTGTTGGGACAGTCCGTTGCTGCGGAGGCGTTAACGGCTTTCATTCACGGCACATTTTTCACGGCATCCAATATAGACTGGGCCGTTGACGGCACGTCCAAGCAGGACTGTATCAAAGTATAGCCCCCCCCCCCCCCCCCGGCCGGCAAACAACATAATGACACAATTGCGTGAGCTTTTACGTGGACCACGCCCCTGCCCGGCAGCACGCTCCTACGGTCGAAATAGTTAACCGTATTGACACAGAAACCTATTACGCCTTCACGCTCATTTGTGATTACTTTGGTGTTGGTTGTCTCTTTCTTTGTTCACAATCGAGCGCGGCGCTGTATATATTTTTAGTTTCTGATCGGTTTACATACCGAGTTGATACCCGACCAGCGGGGGAGCAGAAGTGTGCCCCGGTATTGGCAAAGAGACACAGAGCAGCCAAGTGCACGAACACGAGATGGCTTCTTGAGTTACGATACGAGCCGAGTGTACGGGGGCGCCATGCGGCGCGCATGGGCCCTAAGTTCCGTCAGCACAGGGAGGTGCGCTTTCTCGCCCCGTCGGGAACTTGGCGCATAGCGGCGGCGGGGTCTTTCCAGTTTCCCAACTCGCCTGTTTATCTTGCCCGCGTAAACCTGATTTTAACAAGGGCGTCGTAAATATTTACGCGCCCACGGCGGCGGCGGCGGCGGCGACGACGACGACGACGGCGCGACGGGACGTGTTCAAGGCCGGCTGGCCGTTTTCAATTTCATCTTAATTTTCTTCCTCTTTTTCTTTTTCGCGGCTGGAATCACTACGGCCGAGGATCAGTCCCGCCGATAGTACCTCGTAATTGCTGCTATCTGCTTTCGCCAGGCTGACATCGGAGGTGCTCCGATCGGGTCTGATTAATGGCAGGTAATGGCACAGGGTGCACGCGAGGCGGCGGCGGGGCGGCCATGTCGGAGCCTCCGCCATGCAATCACCGGCAGGACGGCGCCGCACGGCCGCAGGTGTCCCGGGCACTGTCCTGGCGGGGCCCCGTCAGGCGACAGCAGCGAACATGATCGAGGCCCAGGTCCGGGAGACGTGTCATCAATAAGCGAGGTGTGAGGCGCCCACCGCCTACCTGCGGGGGCAGGTGAGAGGCACTCCGCGGGTAGTGGTGGGCGGCGCCTGATCTCCAGCCAACTCTGCAAGCTGCTCTCCCGGTACTACCAACTTTTGTCCAACGCAAAGTTACCGGTCGGATAACTCGCGGGCCGGGCCGGGCCGGGCCGGGCCGGGCGCTGCGGGGTGGGTTCAACGCTGTCGCAGTGGCGGCGCTGCCCTCTGTCGGCTGCCTGCTGCCCGCCGCCGCAGCCGCTGAATGTTTCACGGCCGTACTGTCGCGGGGTGGGGTCCTTCCGGCGCCGTTCGGCCTCCGGGATTTCTTTGCATACCGTGCGGGCGTCCCTCTGAAACGACGGGGAGGATGGGGTGGAAAAGCTAGTCAAGGACCGAGGAGCCGCCGCTGGCCTCCGGGGCCTCCGGGGCCTCCGAGTCTCAGCGGACACATCCCGATAAAGGAAACCGATTACCGACCCTACTTCGATCGCCGTGTCCACAGGCCCCTCTCGGCGGCCTCGCTCTCGGCCTTCTGGTCCTGTTCACTCTCGGCTTTGCGTGTGCCCCCCATGGGGCCCCCCTCCGCCCCTCCCCGACCCTCCCAACCTCTCTTTCTGCCCGGTCGTTTCCATGTAGTTGGGACTGTCAGCGCGCGCCACCGGGCGTAAACCGTTTCCCCGAGCAAGTAGCAAAAGTCCGCCCAACGCCCGGCCGCTGAAAGAATAAATGACAATGGGCTTGAGAAGGGCTGTTTTGACAACGTGCCATTACATTGAAGATTTGAGATCGGAATGAGACTCGACTTCCTGTCAAGCACGATGTTATCTGCCTTGGTCTCCTGCCGGAGTCTATCCAGCTCCCACTCACATCGCCTCCCGCCAGCTGATAAACGAAGCGATAGCAACTTGACCACCCTCGCTAGCTCGGGGTTTGATCGGCCCCCGCGCCGGGCGAAAAACAAGACCGGAAGTGGGACGCGTAAATCATAGGACACAGTATCGGTCAACAGCTGATCACAGGGACGGGCGGCCCAGCGGCCCATCAATACATATCCCGGATGATTCCGATCTCATCCTAACGAAACCAAACTCGGCCAGAGCAGCACAACGGCGGCCGACCCACTTCCAGTGTTGTCGCTGCGGCCTCGGTAAGCAGCACAAGCAATTTATTCCGGAGCAGTCGGCCCAGCAGGGCCGAGCCGGTCGGTCCGCACCTCAATGAGCTGCCCGGAGCGAGGCTTACCGGACCAGCAAGGCTGACCGAGCGTACGAAATATCCACCCAGACAAAATTTAAGGCGGCAAAATAGGGTCAGCATTTCGTTCGCGACGATTCTGACTCGCGTTCATACGCCGGTGTGCGTGCGTGTGTGTGTGTGTGTGTGTGTGGAGAGAGAGAGAGAGAGAGAGAGAGAGAGAGAGAGAGAGAGAGAGAGAGAGTGAGTGTGTGTGTGTGTGCACTGCAGCAGCCTGAGCTCCCATCCAGGTGAGGGAGGCCCTGCTCGGACAGGTGAGGCGCGGGGCGCTACACAAAACCAGCAGCACTCTGAGCTTGCAGGGCGGCGCGGCGTGCGCAGCGCGATTCGATTTATGGTGCCGTATACTTTATGCGAAGAAGTTAGCGTAATATTAAAGTTTGGGTGGTGGAGGGGTTAGTGAGAGCCCCCGGCCCCCCGCCCCCCCCCCCGGCCCCCCGGCCGCTCCCGCCCTCCCGGCCACGCCCTGGCGCCTCGATAGCCACGGCCAAACTCGGTCCTCATCAAGCACGCGATGACGTCCCACGCCGCCCCACAGGAAAACACCAACCGCTGCCGCCTCCACTGCTGAAGAAGCTGCTCCCGGCACACTGCTAATTATTGTTACCAGAGCTATCCTGCAGTCAACCCACCCGGTAGACGAGACATGACGTAAGTTGACTTCGCCTGGTCGGGGGGGAGGGTCCACTGGGGTCTTCAGCATGTTAATTACCGGACAGTGAGGCCAGGTCGGTAGGCCGGTGCGGCCAGGACAGGCGGTCACCTTCAAAGAGACCGCTTGCCAGCACCTCTCTCTCTCTCTCTCTCTCTCTCTCTCTCTCTCTCTCTCTCTCTCTCTCTCTCTCTCTCTCTCTCTCTCTCTCTCTCTCTCTCTCTCTCTCTCTCTCTCTCTCTCTCTCTCTCTCTCTCTCTCCCTCTCGCCCGTCTCTTCTCTGAGGCCAGCGCCCAGTGATCTCTGTGAGAGAATAGGACCCCCGCCCCAATTTCGTCGGCCCTTATCCTGTGGCAAAGGCATCCTCTTATCTACCCCAATACAGCGGCTGCTGGCCGTGTGGGGAGTCCATTCAGTGACCCTTTGGGCAGCTTCGTTATAATAATTGTTCCCACGAGTAGCGTTAGGTTCCCGTCCGTTACTACCCCAACCAGGAGAACGTTAACGATGTGAACTGCGCGAAATTTGCGCCCTACTTTGAACCTCTCTCATCTGTCAGCAAAGCTTTAAACACCACAGGATTCCCATATTTCAGGTGAGAAATATCGAGCCGGCTGCTTATCGTTTGTCGTGCATTTCGCAGGAGGGTGCCAACTCAAAAGTGAAGACAGCGATAAAGGGAGAAAAAACATTCATGTAGCTCGCGATAAAGCGAGTAATCTGAAAGGACGTGGCGAAAAGAGGCTCAGTAATTCGCCGCATAAAAGGTGCTGTGGCACGCACCTCACTGACTGGGGGGGGGGGGGGGGGGGGGGGTAGTCAACGCCGTAAAAGGGTACTACGAAACACCTCTTACTCGGAGAGACGGGGGAGGGGGAATAAAGGACCTTCCAAATCCTAGAGAGGGCAGACGTTTCATTCCCTGAAAGAACACAGCGCTGTACAGCCCGCGTGCATAAGCGGCAGGGAATAAAAAGATACACAGAGAATGCAGCAGCCGGCTGCACGAGTAATGAACACACAGAGTAGACATCCAATTCCCGCTCTCGAGATTGCAACAAATGAAAACATTATACTTTGCCCCAGCAGTCTAAACCATTTATCAAAATCACGCCAGTGCTGGCCTTCGCACGCGACTTTATGTAGTGCCTCTATATTTACTCCAACTAATTATAATTCCAATTCCCTAAGTACCTTGCAGGTGCCCCGGTTCTCCAGTTCCAGTTTGCGATAACATGACCTTTCCCCCTCCACTCCCCTCTTTCGTTTTCACATTTCTTCGGGTCGTGTTTTTTATTGCAGCCATTCGCACTCGTGAATGATGGGGAAAAAATCCATCTTTAGCGGTGCACAACTCCAAACCCCTTCCCACAAACTGTACCCCCTTTCTTCCTCAAACCCCGACTTAACGTGGTTATTTCTCATCCCCCTCTAACCCCTCCCGTACAACACCCTTCCTCTCCCTTCAGTGCTCTTTAATTACCTGTAGTACTGTTTAAGTGTGTTAGGAGAGGAGGAAAGTTCTCTACACGTGCGTAAAATTGCCAACCCCATTCGTCGCAGCGACTCTCTCTCTCTCTCTCTCTCTCTCTCTCTCTCTCTCTCTCTCTCTCTCTCTCTCTCTCTCTCTCTCTCTCTCTCTCTCTCCTCCCACACGCACACATACACACACGACGAATACCAACACCGCCACGCCCTCTGTGCTTTCCGCGACACCTAACTAACTATCCTTGTGTTGGAGGGCCGAGGGTGTGGCGGGGGCCGTGGGGCCACGGGCAGAGGGTTGAGGGCCGAGCCGAGCGGCGCCCAGCCCTTTTGCCACGTCCCGCGCCCTAATATCATCAGTCTGGGATCAGCCGGCCAACTCACAACGAAAATGCCCGTCCCGTCCCGGCTGTGCCCGGCTGTGCCCGGCTGTGCTGGCTGTGCTGCGGCCTGCGGGCCTCGGACCCACCTCATTCCGAGATTGCCCGCCGCGACCCGATTTGCGCCGGGGAGAGCAGCCAGGGTCCGAGGGTCGCCGGCAGCCGGCGCTGCCACCACCACCACCACCACCACCACCACCGCCGCCGCCGCCGCAGCCGTGGATCCCAACTGCCATCGCCACGTAGTTATGCGCACCGCGCCGACCAACCAGCACTTCTGTGGTAGATTCCGAAACAAATGACCCCACATTCCATTTCCGGCATCAGCAGGGGGACGACGGGGACGCTACCCCCGCTGCCGCCGCCACCGCTGCTGCTGCTGCTGCTGCTGCGGAGACCGCCGCCTTTCTGTAAATTACTGATGCCGATCACAGCCGCCGCGTACAGCCGACAAGAGGGCCCCGCTGCCGTCCCAGACGCCTCCAGCAGAACCCTCGGCGGGCGGTGCGCGGCCACGCGGCGGCCCCGGCGGCCCCGGCGGCGGCTGCTGGCCCGCTGCCACCGTCTCGTCTCTCGCACCGCGCTCCGTCCCATCCCGCCCGCGCCTCGGGGCTCACGATTGTCGAGGGTGGCGGCGGCTAGACAGCCCCCGTCCCCCTTCCTGCAGCCACAGCCCTGCGCAGCCCCGCGTCAAGCTCCACGCCGGATGCGGCGCACCGCCCGGTATACCCGAACACCACTCCCCACACCCTTGTCCCGTTTCGTCAGAGGGCGCTCGGAGGTAGCTATACGCATCACCAGCAGACAACGGAGCTCGGAGAGGGGGATACAAGGGGGAGGGATGGGGCCCGCTGAGCACCTGAGCGGGACTCCGGGGAGGAAATACCTGGGCTGAGGGGCCTGCCAGCGAGGCGCCGCAATGTAAAGCCAATCGCCGGTGTAATCCCGAACGCATTATCGCAGATCAGTGCTGTTGTTTCGCGCCATAGGCCCTTTCATCGGCACACACATTTTATTTTACTGCTCTCTTTTTTGCTGCTACGATAAAAGGAAGGGGGGAAGAAGGTGGCGTCAAGGGGAAGGTTTATCAGGCCCCGCGTGTTACACTGCTGGCGCTCACCTCGTGCAGGTCACTCACGATATACTGCCATGCGGCTCAGACACTGCCAGATAATGACAATTCACCCGAAGCTCGTATAAAGCAATATCGAAGCTCAGAGAATTTGTTTGAAATTCATGATACTCGATTGCGTTGCGGGCACGAGCGTTTTATCTTCAAGTTCGCCCATCTCAGAGCATTGGCGCCTGGCGGGTAGGCAGCCACAGGACCTCTGCTGGCACGCGTGTCGTGCGGGCTGGTCTACTATACAGTTCGCAGGCGCTCGACGTCGTTGTGCTGGAAGTCCACGAAGAGTTCCACTTTGTAAACACCCGAAATTCACACCCATTTCTTTCTTGTCCGACAGTAACCCGCAGTGTAGAGATTGGAAACGGCTCTTCTCACGTCAGTTGGGCAGGGGGGGGGGGGGGGGTAACAAAAAGAGAAAGGAAAGAGAAGTGCAGAGGCGCTGCAGGTTCTGTGCCGTTAAGGGTGGTGGGGAAGAAACCACCCCTTCCCACCTCCGTCGGACCTCGCAGGCCCACACAGGCGGCCACTAAGCCCCCGACTCATCCCGTCCGCCGGCAGCACAAGCTCCCAGAGCCCAAGGGTCGGCGGCGTGCACCCGGCGCATGTTCGCACGCGTCGTGTCTCCGGCGTGGCGCGCGCGTGCCCAGTGCGTGTGAGGGGGCGTAAGTGGGTAACTGTGGGGCTGCGCGCGCGCGCGCGCGCGCGCGTGTGTGTGTAACTGGTGAGCCCCGACCTTGGCAGCGCAAAGTTTCCCCGGCAAAGCAGCAGCATCCTGGTCCAAATCAGTTTCAAAACTCGTATGACAGAGGAAAAGCGGGGGCCCGGCGCAGCGCGGGGAGGAAGGGGGTGGGTGAAGGGAAAGGGTATAAGCTGACGGCGTGGTGCCCCCCCCCCCCCCCACTCCCTCCTCCGGCAGGCAGTGCCGCCACCGCCTTCGTGAACAACTGCAGCGGTTCTGGTGCGCGGACGTGTTCAGCATGCGGCCAGCAGACGCCTCCCCCCCTCCCCCCACCCCCACCCCCGGCCCCTCCCCTCCGCCGGTGCGGATGGGAGAAGGGATATGGAATCGGTCCACGGAATGGTGGACGCGGGCAAAGGGGGTCGCTGGTGTTGTGTGAGGGGCCGGGGGCCGGGGGGATGGGGGGGCGGCGGTGGGGGCCGGCAGAGCGTTCGGATATTATCGAGTCCTTTGGCGCTGCTATCGCATGTGATTGCAGTAGTAGTTAGCACAGGAAGACAACTTTCATTTAATAGAGTCCCCCCCCCCCTCCTGCCCCCTCCGCGGACGACCCGGAGCGGGGGTATGGGGGCGCACGGGGGAAGCGCGTACGCCATCACGTGCTCTCTCGCTGGAAACGAATTGATAAGCGTCCTGTTGCCTGGCAAACACTGGGTGGGAACCATGGCGGCGCGTGGGCGGCCGGCCGAAGAAAAACAAAATGATTAGAAAGGAGACGCTCCCGCGCCCCTCTGCTCGCGTCGTTCGCTGCTCGATCTTTGCGCCCATGCTGCTCCGGCCTCGCCAGAGACAGACAGAGAAGAGAGAGAGAGAGAGAGAGAGAGAGAGAGAGAGAGAGAGAGAGAGAGAGAGAGAGAGAGAGAGAGAGAGAGAGAGAGAGATAAGATTGCCGCGGAGTGAATGGGAAAGCGAGCGGCGCGAAGAGTGAGAGGGGCGAGTGGATTCTGTTTGGGTTTCATTGGCGCGCGGCGTCTCGCAGCGTCCGTTCGATTAAGTCATCACACGCACGCCGTGCAATCTGTACGAATGGCAGGCCAGCCGCTGCGGCGCCGGTGTGCGGGGGCCGGCGGGGCGGCAGGCACCCGGCACGCCAAGGACGTCGTCAACTTGGCCAGTGGACCACCCTGCGCTGCGGACACCGCCTCAGCAGGGGCCGGCGGGGCCCTGGCCCCCGTACTCAGCCACGGCCTTAACCACGGCCTCAGCCACGGCCACGGCCTCAGCCACGGCCCCAGCCACGGCCCCAGCCACGGCCTCAGCCACGGCCTCAGCCACGGCCACAGCCACGGCCCCCAGTACAGTCAGAGGCAAGGACACCCCATCGCATGCCCACCATTAATCTCAAAGACTCGCCCCAATAGCTTGGGGATTGGATGACCCCCCGGGCCGCCGGGTCGGTGCGGCGGTCGAGCCAAAGCAGACAAGTGGTTATCCCTCTTTCGCCACCGGATGAGGAGAGGGAGAGAGAGAGAGGAGAGAGAAAGAGAGAGATAGAGAGTGAGAGAATGAGAGAGAGACGGAGAAGGCCGTTGGTCTGGTATGGAGTGACAGAGAAAGAGGGTGGGAGCCGTGGGCGGCGGGGCACCGCTACTCGTGACGTCAGCAGGGAAGCGCTTTTTAAGCGTCCGTGCGCTTAAATCCTCGCGGGCGATGAGTTTTCTGCCCGAGATTATAGTGTGGCAAGAAAATCCCCTTCGCCTTTTCCAACTCAGACGTACCTCTAAATAATTGAGGCCCGTGGGGCGCTGGGGCCCTTCTGCGAAAATCATCATCCATTATTCTGATCGAGCGTCGACCTCCCGGTGCTGCTCCGCTTGGATCCGCTGGCCGGGACGGACCTCTCACTTATTTCGGCTGCGCCGGGGCGGGGCGGGACGCTACACGGTGTAGCACCGTGATGAAATAAAATTTGCAACGGCGCCTTCGCCGCGTCATTTGTGGCAGCATTGACGGCGGCCTGCAAAGTCCGCTTGGGCTCCGGGCTCCGGGCTCCGGGCTGCGGGCTGCGGGCTCCGGGCTCGCGCTGTACTGTACCTGTACACCGCGCTGACGAGGTGGGCACTCCGGGCCTCGTGACCTGACGGGGCGGAGCACGTGTATGCGAGGCGGGCGTTGCGCTCCAGAATATCATTATGAATCAAAAAAAGGTGTCGGTGTGGCGTGTGGCGTGCGGCCATGCCGTCAATGTCGTCCTGCATAATGAAATGCGGACTAGCCGCGACCTTCTGCCGCCCTATGCCATCAGCGTGGAGTTGTTGCATCGGCATCGGCATGTTTCCTCTTCGAACCCGAAAAAAAACCCGAAACCGCACGTTCTCCATTAAAAATTATTTGACGGAGAAATGATGTGAAAATATTCCGCATCAGACTGACAAAAAAAAAGTTGAACTGTGGCAAGCAAACGTCGAAAACAAGACAGGCATGGAGAACGCTTTACCGTTCTAGGACAGGCTCGTTCTTTGGGGCTGTTCAGATACCACGTGGACACTTAGAGGGGAAGGGGGGTTCACGAAATGTCCACAACTGTCCAGGTGAATTCAAATGATGAAAAGTTTTGATTTTTTTAAAGTGATGAGCTCGTTACACTCATGCACTATTGGTCGAATTTGTTTTTTTCGCGGTTATCCTCTTTTCTCTATTATTGGTAGTAAGCGTTTCATTTCAATAATTTTTTTTAAATTCAAAAGTATATTGAATCCTCAAGATTCAGACCCTGCAAATAAAAAATACAACAACAACAAAAAACGGCAAAAATGGGTGGGTCCTACCTCGTCCCAGACTTCCGTCCGGAACCGTTCCTGCTTAACTTCGGTGTTCGGATGGGAACCGGTGTACCAGGAGGTTGACCGCCGCTAAGACACAGGCACGACGCAGCCGCCTTGGTAGGCAGGCTTCCGCAACGGCCAACATCGCCCCTTCCGCTGACCAGATTTCAGGAGTCAGCCCCCTTCGACCAGCCAGTTGGTCTGTGGCCCTAAAGCCACTCCCTCGCGGATTGAGAGGGAGGTAGGATGCCCAGATCGTACACGGCCGAAGCCGATTGTACTCTACTCTTCTACGCCATGTATCCAAGTAGGTGTTGCCCGAATACTCCAGATTCCGAGGCCTTACGCTTGAAAAATGTAGAAGGCCGAACCCTAGGCCACTACATTTAACTTCTGCCGAGTCTTGGCAAGCACCATTCCCCTGCTCGGGCGTCGAACCACTGAGTTAACGAGTGTATTCAACCTCCGGGGAATGTCCGCGGCCCAACGTCCGCGGTCACTCAGACAACACACTTTGAACACGTTCTTTTGGTATATTTTACCCACCATCCTCGGTCGGCAGACTTCAGAAAAATATTTACTCCGGCAAAGAGTTGAACCTCGGACTTTGCCGTCGCCGACTGGTCCGCTAGCCCATTACGCTACGGAGCTACGGTGGAGGGGAGCGGCGCGCTATTGATACTTTAGGCACTGTTGTCCCGCAGAGAGCAGCACCGTTGGCTCCGAGAGATGGCGCTAGTGGTCAACGGCGTTTTCTGGCTCGCGCTGCTGCTATACATACAGCAAGTTACTCTAGTCTCCGGGCGAGTCCCCTTTATAAATGCACAAAGTCTAAAACAGACTGATACCACATCATTTTGAAACGACGTGATATTGTCTTCATATTTCCAAATGAAATTGACAGTCAGTCGAGAAAAAAAGGAAACATTTCCACGCAGATCTCTAGTGTGTTTCTGGCAGTGGCGCCAGCCCAGCCCAGCAATATGATACACACGCAAGGCGTACATAAAAAAAAAAAAAAAAAATCGCCCGACGCAGCGTAACATATTTATCGCCAAATTCCATACTGACTCATCCCCCCCCCCCCCCCTCTGTCTCCCCCCCCCCCCCCCGCTGCGACCCGTGCGTCCCTCCCCGCGCGCCTCCCGGAGGACCTCGATATTAGTAGCCCGACAGAGAAATATGATAGAATCGTGTGCATTGTGACCGTTATGGGGCAATCCATACCGGACGGCCCGCGGCCCCCGCAGCTCCGCGGCCCCCGCTGCCCCACGGCCCCCGCAGCCCCGCTGCCCCCCGCCACCCCGCAGCCCGGCCACCACGACGGCAACTTTACGACGCGGAGGATGCCGAACGGAAAGGAATCCAATGAAGAGATGCGTCCATGCGCAGAGCAGGGGGGTCAGAGGAACCCCCGGCCCCGGGGACTGCGGGGGGCGGCAGGGGGGCAGCGGGGTCCGGTGCGGTTCCGGTCGTGGTCCGAGCGGCGTAGCGGCGTGCAGCGGACCGGTCCACTCTGATGCCAAACGAACCGAGCAACAACCAACGATTTGCACTGGTTTCCATCAGGAAACGCGCCGTGGCGAGTCGGTCAACGTAAAATAAAACGCACACACAAAAAAGTTCCGCTTTCCTCGCCCACTAAAAGGGGGTGTCGTTTTTCTGCTCACTCTCCTATTCCACCGCAAAACGACGCACAAAACGTTGCCGCGTGTCAAACACAGTGCGTATTTCACAAGCCTTTCACAGCTGTGTACCAGCCGCCAGCCACACTTGCAAATTCCACGCACACAAGCTTATTAAAATAGATGTGCTCCAGATTTGTGCTCTCCCACAGCGGCAGCGGCTGCGCTAGTTTCGGTGCAGCGGGGCTTCTGCCGGGTCGGGCTCCGCTGGGCCGGGCTGTGAGGGACAAGGCGGCCAGGGCGCCCCTCCCCACCCCTCCCCGCCAGGACTCCCCGTTCGTGTCTGTCCGGGCCTTCCCCCCGCCGCGTGCCGAATCCGGAAAATTGTCTCACTGAAAGGATTTTAATTATGTGCAAACATTTACATTATTTTTGGCACGCAGCGCCGCCGGCGGGAGGCGGCCCTGGAGACAGACCGGGGCCCCGCGCGGGGTCAGCAGTGGTGCCCGCGCGAGCTGGCCGTCCTCCCCCAGAACCGGCCCGGGCCCCGCCGGACCACCGCCGTGCCCGGATATTGCAGTCGTGAGGGCCTACCCGGATATGAACGCATTCAAATGGCAGCGGCACCTGGATGGCGCGCGCGGCTCCCGCCGTACAGCAATGGTGTTGTGTGTGCGGTCACGGCGGTGGCCGAGGCCGTGCCGCACACAGCATCGCGGCGCGGGGGCCGAGGCCGGCGTCGGCGACCTTTTCGGCGGGCCCTGCGTAGCACAGCGCGGCGCACGGTAAATATCACAGTTCTGCAATTACACGCGGCCTGGCCTAGGCCTCGGCACAGGCCTGGGCCACGGCGCCGGCCTCTGCCTCATAAACGGAGGAAGGAAGTCGTTTGCGCCGTATTCGCGCGCCGCCGCCGTTACCGTCCCGGCGTACAGCGGCGGCGCATTGTCTGTCGCGCTGACCGTGTTTGCCGGCGCCGACGCCTCCAAAGCAGGGAGCGTCCTCGTTTGTCCGCCCGGCCCGGCCCGGCCCCGTCCAGACCCCGCGATGATTGTTAGTTCCGTCCGGAGGGAAAGTACTGTAGCGGCGGTGGTAGGACCACAACGAGCTCGAGGCCCACGACGTCAAACAGGGAGATCCCAGCGAACACCGCGGAGCCGTCTGTCACCGCCAGAGCCACAGCAGCGGCCGCCAAGAAAGTAGCCTGACGTTTCACCCGGCGTTTCAGGGCTGGCAATTGCTCATGGCCGTCCCGGTGTGAAAGGGCTGCTGTGCCCCCAAGTCGTTGAGCGGGGGGGGGGGGGGGGGGGGAGGGGGGGGGGGGCAATTGTCCCTCGGGCTGGTGTACCCCCAGGTCGGTCTGTTGAATTTTCGCGCCGAGCCAAATAGTTTCGGCTCCGGTTTTAGAATGAGAGTGTATCGCGGAGAAAAAAGATTAGTGGTCGCAACTCATTCCTAAGTTGATATTCAGACAAGCAGTAAATTTTTGTTCAGTTTAGAGTTAGTTAAGAATCTAATCTTTTTTCTCTGTGTATCCTATCCGGATTCAGAGAATTCCCCGCCTTTGCCTTTCGTCGCCAGACTTGATATTTTCCCAGCCGCGCTCCCCGCGGTCCGCACGTCCCATTGCCGCCGCGCATTCAAACCATGTGGGCGGAGCGGAGCGGCGAGGCGCCACTCCATTCTCTCCCCACGGCTGACCTGTTTTCCGCCAGGTTATATTCGGAGAAGTGAGCGCAGAAGGGCCGCGCTTCCTGCTTTTCTTCCCCTTTAGGGAATCACTTTACATCTGAATGTCGGCGCGGGAGGCTGACGGCTAGCGCACCCTGCAGAATCCGTCCCGCCCCACAGCAGCGCGCGCGCTCCGCCCCGGCTCAACCGGAGCCACCTGAAATCTCCGACACAAAGTTGCGCATAAACTCATAAATCAATGTCAATCGCAAAACTCATGATACGGCTGGGTGGTGTGCTTGCCGAGCCAAAGACCCACGGCATCCGGGACGTCGGGGTGGGGGAGGGCCGCAGGGCCGGCACAGCCGAGCGCACGAGCTGAACTTGGCCGATGCCGACTCACTTATTTGATGTCACAGGAGACGGGCTCAGGGCCCTGGGCTCGGCCCCGGGGGAGAATGGTCCCGCGCGGCCACCCCTTTGCTTCACACGACGGCCACCCCTTCCTCTCTCGCCCCCCTTTTCTCCTCGTTCCGCCCCCGCGATCTTCTTTTGCAGTCACCCGAATAAAACTGCATAAAACTTGGACAGAAGTCACGAAGTGCCAAGTCATAGACGCCGCCAAGCAGAGCACACCCGAGTCAAGCAGCGTGTCCAAGGCGAGAAAAATACTTGGCGGAGGCGGGGTCTCGTCGGGAATTTGGTAGTGCTTCAGCGGGTACTCGGCGGGGACTCGGTTAGCCCCCGCAGGAATGCGGTCCCATGCAGCCCAATGAAGAGTGAGTGACACAGTCGCAGCATTTTGACGCCGGCGCGCCGGCAAACCCCGAGAGCAGCAGAGCAAGCCAACCCGAGCTGAACTATGGGAAGCGCGCTTGGCACAGAGGAAGGCGAAAAGAAGAGTTGCCGGGCGGAAGAAGGCAGCGGGGAACAAAGATCGATCAGCGCGCCACCTGCCGAGCGGCAGCATGCAACAAACCGATAAAAGTACCAGCGGTACCAGCCCAGGAACAAACTTGCGGCTTTCGTATAAATTAAGAAATTTCGCTCGCACGCCTGCGGCCGCTTCGGTCGCTTAGAAATCAGTGATTTTTTTGTTCGCTTCGGCGCTGAGGTTGTTTCAGTTTATATTAAAACGCGTAAATAAAAAAAAAAAACGCTTTAGGAAGCGGCTTCGTGCGTGATCCGTCAGGCGCGCCGCTTGATCGCGTGCTCTCGTGACAAACCTCACTTGACGTTATTGACCGGGACGGATGCATAAATTTGCAATCCCTCGCTTCCCGAGGTCACGGTCTCTGTCTGCGGGGGCGGTGAGCATGTCCAAGGGGCCCATGGGGTCCAAGTCAGGATGCACTCTGCGGTCACCTGCGGACCAAACAGAGGCACTCGCGATGCGGTCGGCCGGGCACACCGACAGGCGACAGCGCGATTGTCACGAAGGCTGATATACCCCACTGCCCTTGCATATGGTACACTGGCACACCCCCGCCCCACCGCCACGCTTGTGTCAATGCGGAAAGGCGTTTGGAGGTCGCACGAGGGCAGACGCGAGGCGAGCGGCTGGTCTCGGCTGCCGGAGCAGCACCGAGCGGCACGACTGTGGCAGCGGCCCCACCCCACATGGGGGCCCGCAGGGGTCCGCCACCACCAGTGCGTTCACAGGCAGCAGGGCCGCAGGGCCGCCCTGGGGGCCGGCTGTGTCCGCGCAGGGCCATGTAGGCCGGCCACACAATAACCGACAAGCACGGCTTTCGGCCCCGGGGCGCCGCTGGCCGAGGCAGGGCCTTACGCCCTGGGGGGTCCCCCCTGTATGTGAACAGCGTTGCGACGCAAACTCTTTAGCATGGGGTCAAAGGGGCGGCGCGTAATCGGCCGATAGGGGGAGCTCCACTAGCGGGGGCCGGCACCGGGTCAGCATGCCGAGGCCAGCAGGCCTGGCGGGGCGCCAGGTGGGCGTGCGGAGCCGTGCGGAGCTTCACACTACACTGAACAACGCCGCTGGCATCACAGCTGGAATGGATCCCCGTCGAGGTAGCAGGCGCAGTAGAATAGATACCTCCGTCGGGGAAACCAGAAGTTCCCCGCCTCGACTCACAACTCCGCTTTCCCCGCAACGGCACCACTCCGAGCATTCCGATTGATTTTCGAGTGTTTTCGGAGGCAGCTGGCGCAGCTGGCGCAGCGCTGTGACGATGATAAGCCGGCGGAACCCGAACGCATGCCGCAGTGCTGGTGATGACGACGCGGCCTAATTACTTTATCGCCCCGCGGGGGGGGGGGGGGGGGGGGGGGGGGGCTGCGGGTCCGTGTCGTCAATATCGATGGGCACGGCGAGAATGGGCCGTCATCGTTCTCCAATCTGGCAGGCGAGCACGCGTCACACGCACCGCCATTCCGAGCAGCGGCCGGCACACCCGGCCGGACCCGCCGGACCCCACCCGCCTCCGTGACAGCAACAAGCCTGCGTCCGAACACTGCTCATTTCCGCACTGTCTCACAGCGCTCCGGCTGGGTCGGCCTTGAACGTGGTGAAGAGCGCGCAGCGCTGCGGGGAGAGGGAGAGAGAGAGAGAGAGAGAGAAGAGAGAGAGAGAGAGAGAGAGAGAGAGACAGAGAGAGAGAGAGAGAGAGAGAGAGAGACAGAGAGAGAGAGAGAGAGAGAGAGAGAGAGAGAGAGAGAGAGAGAGAGAGAGAGGTACAGAGAGTGACGGGGCTGGGGAAGAGAAAGGGGATGCAAACGTGGGGGGGGCAGTGTGGCAACCTTCAGAGGGGATGAGAGCATAAGGCTCGTTGGCATAAGCAGGTACACTGCGGTCGCAGTGCGGCCTCCGTGAGTGCGAGACGAGACACACTGCCGGACGGGGGAGAGGGAGCGAGGCGAGCAGAGACGGGCAAAAAGTGTGCCCGGGAAGTGGACGTGGATGTGACGCTCGAGAGGCCAGCGCTCACTCTCTCTCTCTCTCTCTCCCTTACGGCTTTGTTTGCACGGGAGAAGAAACAATTATTCACCTTGATGTGCCAGCAGGGCGGGGACCTCCCACAGTGACGCACACCGCACCCGTCCACGGTCGCGTGCCCCTGCGCGCGGTGATAAGGTTTGGGGTGCGGTCACCTGCACTCGAAACATTTCTCGCCTGTCGCACATTGGAGATATTCGCGTCGCCAAGGTCAAAATATATTGCACGCTTGCGTTTACCGCAGGGAACGTGACGTTTACAGTCATATTCAGATTCGCCAGAGCCCGCACGGAGCGCACGGCAGGACGCCCCCAGTCTCAGGTTTGAGACTCGTGAGTGTGAGCCGGTCAACCGTTGGTACGGAGCGAGTGTAGGACCGGGATCTCCCTCCGGGCAGCCGCCGCGCGGCGCACGGAAAACATTCATCTCCGTCGGCCGGTTGGGCTGGACTGGGATCCGAGGCTGCGTCGGCCCACTCCGTGCGTTTTCCAGCCGCTCTGGCGCGCAAATTCAAAGGCAAATATGGGCGAGACGTCGGCGGCATGGCCTTCCCCACCGCCTCAAGGGTGTCGTGCCGTGGGGTCCGCCCGGCTTGCCCCGTGCCCTTACCGGTCCGTCACGTTCCCTGAGGTCCGGTTGCCTCCGGGCCCCTGTCCCATGCAGGGCACTTGCCGCGGCGCCGCACGACGCCTAATGATGAAAAATTTCTGAGGCCTCGGGAGAAGTAGAGGTACGGAAACAGAGAGGCACACCGAGAGCGCGGTCGGGATGTGGGCGGAGGGGGGCGGGCGGGTGAAATCTCGTGGACTTATCTCTCAGCGGCTGAGATGGTGATGGGATCGTAACTGGAATTAAATTGAATCTGCGCGCGCCTCGCGGGGGCGTCCCGCAGCGCAAGAAGTGTGCGCGCCGCGTGAGGTCCGCCCCGGGCCTCGGAGCCTCCGGGCCCGCCTGCCGCCCGGAGCCCGCCCGGAGCCCGCCCGGAACCTCTGCGGGGTTTCGCACCCCTCCTCCGCGTCCCGCCGCGTCGGATGTCGCGTGTGGCGCAACAAAACCGGGTGCCACCAGAGAGAGAGAGAGAGAGAGAGAGAGAGAGAGAGAGAGAGAGAGAGAGAGAGAGAGAGAGAGAGAGAGAGAGAGAGAGGCCCCAATCTGTTTTGTCGGTGAGGTCGGGATACCCGGATGCAGCGGCGCATAAGGCCCTCCACACGACCCCCCCCCCTCCCCCCCTCCAACATTTTCAATCGAAATTGAAAGCAACTCTCGAAACCACTTCGAACTTTCTGTATCCTCCTCGCACCCCTCTCAACCACAAAGTCGCTCCCAGTCGGAGCTCAGCTCTGGCCGGCGACCCCACCCAGCGCCGCGTCGAGAGGCTGCCACCCGGAACAAAGCCGTCTCGATACTCAGTCCCCTCCCCAAGTGAAGCAGATGGTGAACTCTGCTCTGTCTTGTTGGGGCCGCGGATCGGGGACAAAGCGATGATAATGTAGACCAAAGCACGTCTCTGCCACAAACCCAGACTCTGACACCCACGAGGAGGCCACAATATTCACCGCACACCGAATAGGGTATTTCGGAGAAGCTCAAACCGGAAGTGGAGAAAACGCCACAGAAAAGCGGAAACAGTATGAAGGAGAACCGCAGCAGAGAGTATCTCCGCCACGGCGTCGGCCACGAGCTAACTGAAAATTTTCGAGGCTTACATCAGTGGTGTCTGCTTCTCTGTCTCTCTCTATCTGCACCTGGAGCCCGTCCCGTCCGTCCCCAGTCTCCCTAACGCTCCACCGCACTGCAGCCCCGGACCCATGACAGCCGCCGCACCGCTGTCACACAGTCTGAAGATCCGCCAGCTAAAAACTCCCGCGTGGCTCTATGTTTACGGTGCGGCAGCGGTCCAGAGCAGGAGGAATAGGAAAGCGATATACTTTCTTTTCGCAATTTATAAATGAGGCCCGCCGCTGTTACGCGGCCGTCGCGTGGTCTATGTCAGCTGTCGGTTCACGTACTACGGTGCAGAGGTCGCAGAGAGCTCATGGAAGCCCAGCCCGCACGGCCCGCAGACAAGGGGCCGCCGGGGCCGGCACCAGTATATACAGCCGGCGGGGGCCGGGAGACAGAAGGGGAGAGGTGCTAAAACCCCTCCCATCCCTTTGCTGCAGGCGCAAGATTTGTGGTGGGATCAGAGGCGATTGTTGGGACAGGCCTACCACAATGGGCCACAACAATAGGGGTGCCTCTAATCTCACTCTCATTGTGAGGAAGCAGCACTGCCGGCCGGGTCTCTCGCGATGCGACAGGTAGAAAGAGAGGGAGGGGGAGGGGAGGAAGGGAGCGCAAGGCTTCATAATCGGCCAAGTGACCCAGTCCGTCATGGGGGAGGGCAATGTGGTATCGATCGGACCCGAGGTCGTCATATGGAAGGTAATGGAGTACTCCGGAGAAGCCCGTAACGGAAGTAAGAAGTCGTAACGAAGAAGATAAGCGGAAACAGTATGAAGGGGAACCGCAGCAGAGAGTATCTCCGCCACGGCGTCGGCCGCGAGCCAACTCAAAATTTCTTGAGCCTTAGCTCTCGCTGACGATTTGTCACGTATTGTCAGGTACTACTCTCTATTGCGGTTCCCCTTCATACTGTTTCCGCTTGTCTTCTGCGTTACGACTTCTTGCTTCCGTTACGGGCTTCTCCGGAGTACTCTATTGTGGCCGCAATGGCGTAGAGACACCACCTGCCTTCCTAACGACGGGCACAATTGAAACGTAAAACAAAGTTCAAACTACGATGCGCTTTCCTCTCAGAGAACTGAAGCGACAAGTAGCTAGATTTTTGTGAGCAGGCATTCTCGAGTTCAGTATTCATTTTACGAGGTATGCTTGATTCTAGCCGCGTGCTCGATTCCAGCGTGCGACTAAATACGGTATGCTCGATTCAAGAAACCTGCGAGAGAAAGAGAAGTTTGTGCAGAGTGTAGCGAGCAGAGCCGCGAGTACAGCATCCACGTGTGCGGGATCGGTGCCCTACTCCGGGTGCCCCTCCCTTCTTGCACCGATGTTGTGACTGATCGCGCTCGTCGGCACAGGCAAAGGCGGAAGTATCGCGCTGTCCGGGAGTAACGGCTCACCGTTTCTCTCCTCCGGACGTGCTCCGCCCCAGCGCGCAGCCCGCGCAGCCCCACCGATCCCCGTCGCCATTGATAAGTTGCGTGACAACTTCGGCGCCTGCCTTTTTCTTTCTGGCAGGAACGTGTGTCGGGGTCAGGACAGAACACGACGTGTGACCCTCACCTGGCCGCGCCGCCGCCACTCGGTGTGTCATCACACTTTGGAGGGGGCTGGGAGTTGATGGTCCGGGGGGCGGGGGATGGATGAGTGTTGAATCTTTCCTCAGCTCGATGGGAGAGAAAAGGGGGTTGCGCTGAATTTTTTAAACACTTCTGCTGACGGAATTCATGGAAAACGTTTATCTGAGTGAGCGCAAAAAAATCGCTGAGTGAGCGAAAAAAATCTTCAGACGCGTTTTCAGAGGTCAGAATGCCCTACCAGAGAAAAATTCGCTAATCCAGCGAATCTTTTTTTTTTTTTGGTGTGTGTGTGTGTGTGTGTGAATTGTTTTGGTGATATCACCACAACTCGAGGACATTCTTGAGGCATCCCCTAACAGCGCGCGTGATTTGGCGCGCAGCAGACAATTGTGGTCTCGGATCCCGGCGAAGGAGGCGAATAGCAAAGCCCTAATCGGGTGAATTCGATTTAAGCGCAGCACTACATCAGCGTAATGACTGTTGCGCGGCACCAAAGAAGGCGAGAGAAAAATCTTGTTTGGTTTGGCTAGCCAGGCGCCAGTAATTTATTCGATTAGCCACCAGGGCGGTGCTGCCGCGAGAGCCACAGACCCCCCCCCCCCCCCTCCTCTCTCTTTCTCTCCTCTCAAAGCTGTCGGTGATGTAAAAGTTATTAGCCGAGCATAAAATGGGCAAGTCCTGTGCGGTAAACAGCGGGGAAACTGACGTTTTCAATATGGAATCCTGCCTCCTGGCCGAGAAGTCTAATGTAAAGCAGATCGAGTGATGGAGAGAGATGCGAAAAAAGGTGCGCGAGAGAGACAGGGGGAGTGGTGATTGATCAATGAGACAGGGCTCATCAATCATGTCCGCGGTATGTTAGATTGGCATCTGGTAGTGCCTAATGCGGGTATACGAAAATAATTAATTTTCCCCCGTTTAAAAATGTGAGGTTCCGATCTGAGTCCGACGCTGGGAATGGTCCGAATGGAGCCCGACGGACCCATTCCACAAAAGTACCGAAATGTCGTAATTCTGGCAAGGTTACGGAAAGTCCGAATTATCTCTAGTCGGACAAGCCCGGTACTGTTTTCGGACTAGCCCGGTTGACGCGACCGAAAAGAAAAAACGAGTCCAAGCGAACTCGAACCAGCGTGCCTTCTCTTCTCAGCTGTCGCCTTTGCTCACTGTGCTACCCGGACATCTGTGGAGGACTGCCCCGAGCTGGCTACTGCTTTAGAGTCGACCGAGCCCGCGCTTCTTCGCCCGTAGAAGGCAAAGTAATGGGCGGATCTCTGTGCGGTTTTCGACGCTGTGCCGAGCGTTGCATCCACTACACACAGTGATGTTATGCAATTTTTAATGGAAATACTATTTCATTTTCAAAACTTAAAAACCGTGAGACCAGTGGAAACAAAAAACGCACAGTTCGACGAAATGTCGATTACTTTTTGTACACAAAGTTTTACTGTATGAGATAGGGTTGCTAGTTACACTTGAGGCCATTCCTTTTTACTATTCTCAAACACAAATCTTAGTTAAAATTCACGCCTGTCCTCCATGAGTTTCCATGCCAGGAGTGAAAATTTTCTAAGTCCACAAAAACGCGGCGTGAAATACGGAGAAGTCCGAAAAGAGTCCGAGTGCTCGGGCCGATAACGGATTAGTCCGCAAAGGACGGACTTGTTTCGGATATGCCCGGAATTCTGGAATGAATCCGGACTGCCCGAGTTCCGACTCGGTCCGAGACTCGGTCTCATATCGGAGAGTCCGAACAGCAAACGGACATCTTAAGGAACAGTCCGAGGAGCTTCGGGCTCATTCCGGCTGACTTCGGCTCAGTTTCGGAATAAATATTTTTTACACGGGCCGGCGAGGAAAGACATTGAAAGGAAAAGAAAATCGAAGGGTGGTGGGGGGGGGGGGGGGGGAGGCGCTCATCATTAGCATAACGCACACACGTGCAGTAGCATGCCGCAGAGAAAAAACAAAATGAGCAGCAGATTGCAATTCCAATCGTCGGGAGCATAATAGCGTGTTCGATGGACCGTAAATGTCGGAATGGGGAAAGCGGAAAAAAAGGAATGATAGAATCGCCTGGGAAATTGGGTACTAGCGTAATAGGCACCGGGGCGGAAATGCGGAGCCGGGTCGCTCTCCCTCCGACCCCCTTCTCCGCGGCCACAGGTGTGAATTCACGACAGGTCTGTCGCGGCGTACTCATACGGCTTGACCGATGGAGCAGAGTTTCCACAAAAGTTGACGGTTGGATCGGGGTGGCAAGGGACCCGATGGGGCTGCCTGGCTCGGCCGTCTTGACGGCCCCCACATCCCCCCCACACCTCCTCCCGTACCCCGGCCCGGCATGGAACGAGCACTATTTTCGTTATCAAAGTGGAAGAAAAACTCGACGATAGGACACGCACAACTCTCAAGGTCACACAAAGGGGTCCGGGCCACACCCGGCGCTGCCGTACCAGCGGCATTTAGTTTTTTTTTCCTTTTTTTTTTCCTTTATTTTTTTTTCCTCGCAGCTCTCCCTTGTGCGTCCGGTTCTCGTATCTTGTGCCATTTTTCGGGGGATCTTCCTCTCTTTTTGTTCTCTTTGCTGGCGAGCGCCAGCAGCAGCAGCTACTTTTGTTTTCATTTCCAGCAGCATGTTTGTTCGACCCCCCGCGATGAGAGAAGTGAGAGAAGAGAGGAGTTGGAGCGCGGTGGATGAGGGATGGAGAAAGGGGGGACCAGGGGGGGGGGAGTATGCAGGGTTCCCTGCGTTGTTCAGGGGAGAGGAGCCGGTTCCAGGGGTGGCAAGAGTGGCTTGTATCGGAAAAAGGGATGCACTCCCCGAGGAGTCCAGGACGCGCCCCATTCGTGCGCAGGCATGCCGAGCAGGGCGGGGGCACGGCGGCTCGGGTATCGCCCTTGGAAGTGCGAACAGTCCCCCATAAATAAGGTATGTATCATCCACTCTCGGATTATCGGCGCAACGCACTTTCGCAGCCTTGAGACGCACAATGCCTATCGAATAAACCACTTTCCGCTCGACACGCACAACGATGGGGTGCGCATTTCAATCGTTGTTCGGAGTGTCGTCGTCTTCATCGTATCCCCATCCAGGGCAGCGCCCAGTCACGAGGGCCATGAACCTGTCGTCCCTGCAAAGAGAAACCAGCACCCAAGCCGGTTGCTTGCGACAGATGCGATAGGATTTTAAAAACAACAAAATCAGGCGGATTCGAACGGATTTTTTTAAATAAGTGCTTCTCTCTTGGAGCTGTGCGGCTAACCGGGGAGGGAGTTGAGGCCAATGTCTCTCCATCCCCTCCTGCTGATATTCTATACGTCCAGCGGAGCGTTGCCGGTGGGGCCGACTGCCCCGCCCCTGGCCACTATGGCCGGGCCCGGTGTGGTTGCGTGCTACTTATCTCGGATCGCGAGAATCCTCTTACGGTCCCTGTGTAGCCGTTGACCCCACCTCCCTGCCCTTCACCTCTCGAGCCATCTCCCGCTCTTCTCCACCCTGACTGACTTTCTCTCTCTCTCTCTCTCTCTCTTGCCGACAGGGGCATCTTCTATCCTATTTGCCCTCCCGATCTTTCAGCAGTCCCCGTCCCCTCCTCCCTGCTGCTCAGAGTTAGATGAGCTGTCTCTTCTCAACGACAACGTCATCGGCTCCGTGTACGCATTAGGAACGCAGACAGTGGATGCTCCACTGTCGAAGGTTAATCATCGCGGGCTCCCAGCCTGCTATTCCTGGAGAGGCGACACCCGATAAGGTACGGGGGTTATAAAAAAATACCTCTATCGCACTCTGCGGCTATCACGGTTACAGGAATAGAACGTCGTGGCTTTCATTTATACCCGCACCGTCTGGCGTCAGTGTAAACAGCTCCCCGACATTTTCTGTGGACGTCACGACCAGAAGGCAAGCAGCAAACACAAAGCAAAAGTCAAAGGGCGCGAATGTGATTGCGAGTGACGCAGTGGGAATGACAAACAAAAAGTCATGATCATTGGGGCCATAAGGTTTCGAAACACAGCGATTCTTTGAAACCTCTTCTCGCCCGTAATCGTCGAAATTTTGCGGCGATCGTGACTACTTGTCCATGCTGAGTGGATTCAGCGCACCGCAATGCAGCGCCCCCGGGCTGTACTCTATCGGGTGCGAGTACCGTGCGTGCCGCTGCACTGTGTTATGAACGTGTCCGACGTGAGGGCAAGTAATTGGAAACTTTATCGGCAACACGAAAACAACGAGCACTGGAGGCACAAACACACCGAAACAACTAGGACAGCTACACAGCTGCGCCGCCCTGCGGACTGCCGGGAGCACGTCCATGGCGCCGCTGATTGAGGCAGCAGCAGCAGCAGCAGCGGCAGCAAGCAGCAGCGGCAGCAAGCAGCAGCGGCCGGTCGGGCCTCGGGCTGCACGCAGAGAAGGCGGCGAGCGCCGTGGAGCGTACCGGCCCGCAGCGCACGCGTGTCCGGCGGGTCTGCCTACCTCGCGGTTCGCAGGCGCTACATGCAGCGCTACCGAGCTGGCCTAGGCTGCTACAACCACTCGTTGTGCGCGCGCCGACTCGTTCTCATTCGTGTTTCACCGGAGTTTTGAACGACGCTTGGAGTGGCCAGGGAGCTAATTGGGGTCCGTGAGTGCAGGTAAAAAAAAAAACTTAAAAAAAAAAATTACAGTTCGAAAAGACAAATGCCAACTTTATTTTAAAAAAAATTCATTAGTCTGAATTTGACTGGTTTTTTTTCGTGCCTTTTTTTTTTTGAAACTGCACCCGCCTTGTGCTTTCTGCGCGTTGCGGCCAATTCTGCAAAATAGTTCGTGGTCAGGCAGCAACGCGAAAGCGCCGCGGGGAGAAACAGGCTGCTTACGACCACGATGATGTGGACAAGTGGAGATAAGAGAAGAGCTCAGGCAGCGGGGGAGAATGGCGAGGAGGGGAGGAACAAGACCGAGACGCTAGCCTGATACACTGCAACAGCGATCGACCGCAGAGAGCGGCCGGCGGAGCAGGCGGAGCCCAGCGCCACTCGATCCCGCACCGCGTCCTTACTGGCCTCGCCACAGCAGAAGAGCGGATCGCCAGAAGAGGCTGCTGCGTGTGGAAGGGGGTAGGGGAGGGGGGGGGGCGGAACCCCCTGAAGAGCGCGCGGGTTCGCATCGCTCGGCTCTCGAGTCGGTAAATTATAGATGGTGCCTTCCGACGCCAAACGGGTCTGTAGGGCGGGGTCGGAGTGGGGGAGGGGTGGTATTTAAGTGTGACGACGTAACCTTGGCGAGTAAAATGCGCAGAGGTGCTTCCGGATCGAACTCCGGAAGCGTGGAGGCGAGGGGGGGGATAGCCGGATATACGGAGAACACATGACAGTCAGGAGAGGCATGAAGAGGGAGGGAAGGGGGTACTTGCGTAGTGTACAAGACCTTGCTGCGCAGGAAGCGATATTTGAGGGGGGGGGGGAGGAGACGAAGAACAGGGCAAGGAGAAGGAAACGTGATGATAAACGAACGGAGACCATTACAGGGCCATTACTCATTCTTAAGGCCCTAACTCACTTCACCTGCAGCCGCCAACAGCACGGTACGGACGGGATGGGGCAGGGGCAGGCGGGGGCAGGCGGGGCGGGGGGGGGGGGGGGGTGAATGACGGTGTGTCCTGGAGGGGTGAGGGACGCTCACAGTGTTCCCCGGGGCCGCATACTTTGATCTCGCCGCCGTCCGATGGGACTCCCGTCAGACGACGGAACGAGACAAGAATCTCAGTCACCGCGCCGCACACCCGCGTGCCCCCGCGTTCGCCGCATCAGCCGGAGCCGTGAGCACCACACCAACCTGCAAACACACAAGGGAAAGCCGTTCAATGTTTCATTCATATAAGAGATGCTCAGCTCAGACTTGATATTTCTATGACTGGGTTGAAAATAAAGTTCTTGGAATGTAGCTTGAGTCAAGACAACAGACTCAAGAATCTTCCAGTCTTGAATTTTAAAGGTCAGAGACTTGATCGAAGACAATTTTTTTGTGTGTGTGTGTGTGCATGTAGACCTTTTCATTTTGCATTTTGCTTTCAGTCTGTGCATCCCTTCTTTTATTCGGTCCACTTTAGGATGACGATCGGGTGTGCTTCAATTCGGGAAACCAGAGCAGTTGCAAAACTTGTTCAAAGTGACGGAACAGGTGACAAGCCTCATCTAACTTTCGCCACTTTCAACCAGCACGAGTGCAGGCGGGCACAAGGGGGGGGGGGGGGGGGTGACCCACTCAGTTTTAGTGGCGTGGGAGTCTGTTTCAACACGGCGCCGTCGCACACAAGAGGGTTGAGAGAGAGAGGGAGAGAGAGAGAGAGAGAGAGAGAGAGAGAGAGAGAGAGAGAGAGAGAGAGAGAGAGAGAGAGAGAGAGAGAGAGAGAGAGGTGGGGGGGGGGCAGGTACACAAACTAACTCGTCAGCGCACCAAACGAGTTAGGGGAGGGAAAAACGTTTTGCCAATCAGCAATGGGCACGGCAACGTGAACAAATGAAACTTTACCTACTCTTTTTATTTGTTATAAACCCGTCCCGCCGGTATTTTCGTTTTATTGTCCCTTTGTGTGTCTCTCTCTCTCCCCCTTCTCATGGCTCTCGTCATCAACCTCTTCTTTCGACACATTGAAAAACACTAGAATGATTTTAAAAAAAGTCTCCTAGAGCTTCCTTCTCCTCCAGTTTTCTCCCGATTTTATCTCCCGAGGTCCCGCGTAGCTGAGCGGCGGGAGTGGGGTGGGGGTCAAGGGACGAGGCGGAATAGGCCACGAGGCCCGCTACTGAAGGCTTCGGAAAAGTGCCGGGGAAAACAGAAGGGTGAAGCAGGAGCCATGTCCAATAAAGAGAAGGGAGAGAGATGGAGAGAGAGGTGGGGGGAAAAGGACTTCAGAGGGTTGGAGCAGACGGACGAGAACAAGCTGGAGGAAGGGAGAGGAGAGGGGGAGAGAACCGATTCTGCTTGCACTGGTCAGCCGGAGGTGAAGAAGAAGAAGAAGGGCGAGGAGAGGACACGTCTCGAGAGAGGGTCGGGCAGCTTAAAGGAAGGACCAGGCCAGCAGCGCCTTGCCGTAGCCAGGCCACTGGTCACTGTGAAGGAGTCTGCCAAAAGATACGCTCTCTTTCTCTTCCTCGTGTCGCAGTGAGCAAGGCAAGGCAGCTGGCAAGAGGAGCTGGGGGGGGGGGGGCAAATCAATAAAACTGAGGTTATTTGGACAAGTTGCGGTCAACGCCCTCCGAACACCGAGAGCTTGTTAGTGTGCGTTAGACACTCAATGGTGGCGAGACGAGACCAGGCTATGCTCTAAACTGTTGCATTTGCGTTGACTAACGTCGCGAAATCGAAAAAAAAAAAAAAAAAAAACGGTGCGTTCATATTTAATTCATCCTTTGGTGATAAAGTTTTGAGGCCGTAATAGACATCCAAATGCAAGATGAACCTTGCTTAGCAGTGCTTTTCGTTACCAGTGCTGTTACGGCTCTCATTACTCCGGCTCGGCCCTGCTGGATCAGAAAAAAAGGGCCCTTTGTGTTGTGCAGGGTTATGAAGTATAAAAAGAATGCCGGCGTTAATCAGAAGACTACGAGACGCCTCGCCACGCTGCACTGGCAGTAAACGAGGATGGCCAGGGACGCGACGCGCCAGATCACTGACCTGCTCTGAAAAAAAAAAGAAAAAGAGTCTGTGCCATCGCTTTTAATACAAAGAAATTCATTAAGTTACATAACCAATAAAAAAATATTACCTTTGGAGCATGACCTACGCCTTGTTTGAAGGCGTGATTCCCTTTCGTTGACTGCCAGGAAAATGAAATACGTATGGTTCAGCGAATCAAGTGACCAGAATTTGGCTGAAGTGAAAGCGACCCGACTTTCGGTTCCACTGTCCAAAAAATTTTAGCCGTACCATACGATTCTTTTCGATTTCTCTCTCCGATAGCGTTTTCTTGGGCGCATCCCTGCATTATGGATGGGGAGAGGTTATTGGAGGCAGCCGAAAGCCGCCCGGCCCTGCCACCAGAGGGCGTCCGTGCGGCGACACGCACCGCCCGCCATGCTATTCGGGGCCCGCCTGCCTCGTGAGGACAGCGTGCTGATAAGGCCCGGCCCACACCGTATCGCCCGCCGCTCTGCAGGTGCTCCCGACTCGGAAACTGCCGATCGACGATGCAAACACAGCAAACAAACACGACGGAGCAGCGCCGGGTCTTCGCCACAAACCGCACATACGGCGCTGATTTGTGGCCGTTCCAGGCAGGGCGCCGCGCCGCGCCGCGCTGCGTCGCCGGGATAATATAGCCATTACGGCCGCCTAATTGGCAGCCAGGGTCCCCCGGCCGGCACCGGCACCGGCCCCGGCGGCGGGCCGCAGGAGAGCTTTGAAAAGTGGCAGTTCGGCGAGGCGGCGAGAGGCGGGGAAACTAGGGAGGAAGGAGGTGCGCCGCGGAGGGGAGGGAACGGGGCAGTTTATCGTCTCGCGCGCCCAACGACTCCCTGCGAGGCCCGCAGGCCGCGGCCCGCATTACAGCGCACGGCTCATATCACGGCCGCCCCCGCACCGCCCACCCCTTTCTTATTTCGGCACCGCGGCCCCGGGGTGCCAATCACCGCCCCTAAGCACTTCATATAAGGCCGCGGGCTGCGTAATGAATGCGTAGACCGCGACGATATACGTGCCGTGTGAGGGGAGACGTAGGGGGACCAGGGGGGGGGGGGGGGGGGTCAGCGCGGTCACCCAACCGGAACCCACTGATAAAACAAATGAAAGCTTCAATGCATGTCACACGTCTTCACTTTGGGAATGCTTGTCACATGCATGCATTTGTCACGCATTGGAGTTGTCCCTCCAAACCAAACGGGGGGATGCATCACTTGATGCATTCAGTTTCAGTCATGCATCATTTGTTCCATCAGTGGACGCGGGAGCGTCCACGAATAACTCAACGCTTGTCCGCTACACATGCAGAGGAACAGGGGTTATATCGAAAGAAGCATTATAAGAATTCAGTAAATATTGAAAATGTTCTTGAGTTTTGAGCGTTAAATGGACATCAATCGTCTGTTGCTTGGGACTAGTACATGATGCTTGAGGCACGTATTGTATTCTTGGGACTAGCATATGGTCCCTCAATCAAGCATAATATGCTTCAATCAAGCATAATATGCGTGTGGGATTTTTGGCGTTTCAAGCATAAAATATGCTTGACTTTAAGCATTTTATGCTTAAATCGTGCATTCATTTTTGAGAGTGCGGAGACTCCATCGCGTTCTGTAGCTGGGCCAACCCAAACAACCATAGCGGGCTGGAAGCCAGATCAACGTCGTGAAGGGAAAAGCGACTCGGAAAGCACACCGCGCGCCGTGGATCTGAAACCGGAATAGAAATCAACATTCCACTCACGTAACGCCGCCATAACAAAATATCTCAAGGTATCTAATCTGCCGTTATTCGACCTCATTGCCGAAGAAAACGGAAGCGATATAAACAAATGAAAAACGCGGAAATTAAACGTCGAGTGGCGGCTGGAGGCGCCGCCGCGACCTGCGGCCTGAGCCATAAAGACTTGCGGCGGGACGATAGCCAGGGCCCTGCGGGGGCGGTGCGGGGGGCTGCGGGGGGCTGGGGGGGGGGGGGCTGCGGCGGGTCGAACCACGCACGGCACGTCACGTCTATCGCCGATTATAAAACAACACCCGGCAGGCCAGAGGTGATGGCCGAGGTCAGCAATGTCAGGGGGTGGGGGGAGTGGTCACTAATGGAACGAGTGCGCATAAAGAGAAAGAGAAGTTTGACAGTGAGAGAGTGAGAGGGCGCGAGCAGTGAGAAGCAAGCAGGCGGCGCCGCCCGAGCCCCTTTGCCACGGCCGACCCTTCTCTAAACGCGCCAAGCTGTCGATAAAAAGCTTCAAATGAATAGGCAACGAACTGAAGAAACGGGGGAGGAGGGGGGGGAGGGGGAGGTCTCGGCGTCGTGGCAGAAGTCAGACAGTGAAAAGGGGGCGGAAAATAGCAGAGAAGGGAGTCAAGCGGTCGTCGAGCTGCTGCTGCTGCTGCCGGGGCCGAGTCGGTCAGCCCGCAATGTGGAGGGGAAAAGTGGAGAAGGAAGCGGGGGAGGCGGGGGAGGCGGAGCACAGATTAGCAAGGGGCACCAACTTGCTCATTACGCCGAGCCGCCCCCACCCCCCGGCGCCGCTGCCAACCCTTTGCACAAAACTCTCCCCCGGCCCTCACCCACCCCCAACTCCGGTGGTCTGGTTTGTTCCTCCCCTTTGTGTAAACGGACGATATCCGTTCCGATTTCCCCTGATAAGCTATTCAAGGTGTACGAACGGGGCCGGATCGCTTTCAGACGGACTAACACGGCCGTGACCGCGGCCGTGATCGATACTCTTCTTTCAAGGCGAATATTCTATTATTATTATTTTTCTTTTTTTGAGGAGTTGAAGCAGGGGTGGGCAATGACAGATTGTGAGAGGGCTGTTTAACATTTTCGAGAAGGGATCCATTTCCGAGAAGGGATCACGTTTGAAACGAGACTTCCAAATTTCATTCCAGCACTTGGTGGGCCGGGGACCACACAGAACGTGGGGCAGTGAAGCACTCTTCACACGGCAGACGGGCGGGGGAAAGGGGGGGGGGGAGGCGAGTACATCCCTTGTAACAATTATTTATAGCCTCATCAATCAAAACGTTTACCAATAGCGCAACAAATACCCCCCAGGGGCGACCGTTAGTATGACTCAGCTATGGACAAGCCAACCCATCCCGTGCTCCCGCTCTCTCTCTCTCTCTCTCTCTCTCTCTCTCTCTCTCTCTCTCTCTCTCTCTCTCTCTCTCTCTCTCTCTCTCTCTCTCTCTCTCTCTCTCTTTCTCTGTCTCTGTCTCTGTCTGTCTCTCTCTCACTCTCTCTTTCTCTCTCTCTCTATCTCCCTCACTGTCCTTCCTCATGCTCCTCCACGCGTCTCGCTCTCTCTTTCTCTCTCTGTCTGTATCCAGCGGTTCGCCACGAGTTATCAACTCGCGGCAGCAATACAGGCCCCGGCAGACACTCGTCACAGAGTGTGGTAGGAGCAGCGGTGTCGTCAGGCAAACGTTCAGGGAGTGAGCACAGCGCTTCGCCGGCACGACATTACGAAATGGAAACCCATTTTCCCGAGATACAATTATATGAGGTGTATGAAGCCAAATATAATACCGCACGAAAAAGTCTATTATTCAAAACGAAAACAAGTTGGTCGCGTTTTCGGGCCGTCAGAAAAGACAATTCCGTCCACATGGATGACGAGGGCGTCCCTGACCTCGCCGCGCGGTGACGACGTAGGGCCGGTGGCATTGTTAGCCAACCCCATTAAAATTAGTCTCTTTATCATCCTGCGCGTTGCGTTGATTCACTGCTAGTGGGCACCTCCCGTGGCCACCTTACACGTGCGTTGCGGGGAGTCAATAGACGCCGATAAAAATACGAAAAGGACGCCACCCTCGCTAGGGGTCGCTGTCCCCGGCCCTTACACACGGAGGGCTTCAAGGAGGAAAACAGACCGCCCACACAAAAGCCCACACCAGAAACAGGATTATCATTTTTTCCCCCTTTCATTCTCCATTTTCTCGTGTGAAAGGCTTCACCCTCATAATGTGGCGCTTGTGGTGTTGGTGAGCGCTAGATGGCTGTCGGCTGCCGCTTGACAGTGAGCATCGCTGTACCTATATATATATATACCCCTATACCTATAATATATATACATATATGTACCTACATACATATAGGTATAGACTATATGTGTACAGCGATGCTCACTGTCGACACAGCGGAGCTGTCAGCATGAGGCTCCTCAATAAAATGAAGCATGAGCAAATAATCATTAGTTTGCGATTGAGCATGCAAGTTTTCGATGCAGGTGGAATTACCCTTCGCAGGCTGGGAGACAGCAGGCCTCCGGCAGTCTGCTGGCGGATTGTCACGCCGCAATGGGGGCGTTGGGAACGGAAGAGGCAAGTCGCTGGCATTTCATCCTCGTCTACGATTTCCGCCTCTCTGACATAGCGGTTGTCTGACAGCTGCTGCGTCCGCACGCCTTACACGGACAGGGTGCGGAGCAATAGGGGCCCAGCCCCGCCTGGGGCCTGACCATGGGGGGGGGGGGGGGGGGGGTGACACAGCCGGCAGGGCGGCTGACCACACACACACGTTGCCAGCCGCACCACACGAGGCAGGCCAGCTTTGGGTGGGGCCCCGGTGAGGTCTGGTCGAGCCTGGCCGAGGCGAGCGCAACAAGATTTAGCCTCCTTTGGCGCTGTCACGTACAGGCTCCCGGCCGGAGCCCAAACAGCAGCAGCGGTGGCAGCGGCGGCAGCAGCAGCAGCGGGCTCCTTGGACCGCCGCGCCGTTGTCTTGCGTGGGACTGACCAGTCCCACGACGCTGTGGACAAAGGAGGGGTAGGTCCGGGCTTTGGTATAGGCGCCTGAGGTTGTGTGTGTGTGTGTGTGTGTGTGTGTGTGACGCACAGACAAACCGAGCCGCCCAGTGCAGACGGGGGCATCGAATCTCATTGACAGATATTGCACGCCCACTCACACACACACTCACACACGCACCCACACACACAGGGGGCGAGGAGGGGGCGTCGATGTGCCCACGCCTCTCTGATTTACGGACATCAAATCTCCCTGACACTACAACGGCAGCCTCCGGACGGCCCACGCTACGACGTCAGAGCCTGCATAATTAATGGCAGTCAATGAAGCGCCCGTCCGAGGAATATGACATTTTGCTATGATGACGGTAAGCGGGATACCCACTATGATGACGTCTCAATTCCAAGGCGGATTTGTTTTCAAGCCCTTTTCCTTTTGTTTCCTTTTTTTTTTTTTGTTTTGCACTAGAGTTTGCCAGGGCACTGAAAGGAAGGAGGGGGGCACACACAGCATATGTCAGATTACGTCCGAGGGAAAAGCATGAGACTCGGGGACAGGCGGTTGTAAAAACTACCTGACGACTCTCTTTTAATCTCTCCCTCCCTCTCTCTCACTCTCTCTCTCTCTCTCTCTCTCTCTCTCTCTCTCTCTTTCTCTCTCTTTCTCTCTCTCTCTCGCATAGACTGTCAAACACGCCACTCCACTCGACGCACCTCCGGGTTATGTGAGTTAGTTTTGGGAACGAGTTTCCAGGCGGGAAGGGCCGAGCGCCAGGGCGACAACAACACAGGGCGAAGGGCGCGGCGCGCTGCGAGAAAATACTTTTGGCCGTCATGTCGCCCGCCTGCTGCCTTGGCGGATGGCCGAGGGAAACGGGCAGTCCAGCGCGGAGCAAAGTGACACTACAGGGAGAGAGACAGAGCACGGCGAAAAAAGAAAGGAAGGCAAGGGAGACAGAGAGAGAGAGAGAGGGAGAGAGAAGCAGGCGTGAGGGCCTCGTGTGGACGTTTATTGCCGTGACGTCATACAGAGAGATGCTGCAATATACTACCTGGGTGGGATGGCCGAGGTCCTGCCCCCCCGTCCGCTGGCGTAAACAGAGAACAAGGTCACGTCAATTTCGTCGTCCAGCCTTCTGTCCCGGCGCTGCTAGCGCTGCCTGGCGGGCGCTGCCTGGCACCGACGCACCAACCAACACGTGAGTCCAGCCCAACCCAGCCCAGCCCAGCCCAACACAGCCCTTTGACAACGCTGCCAGGCACAGGCCCCGAGGGCCGAGGTTTTTATACGTCCGCACGCGGGGAGGGCGCCGGGGGTGGGAGGGGGTATATTGGAGCCGATCACAAGCACCACCCACCCTCTGGCCCCGGGGCCACTCTTTAAATCCGCTTATGACGCGTGTACCCCGCGTGGCCCGCTGGCTCTGCTGGCTTGGCCTGACCGCCCCCGTGACGCTGACACGCACACGTCACCGCCGCCGTAGTGAATCAGGAACGTATCAACATAGTATTAAATTGTCATACAGCGCACACAGACACATGTTTTCAGATCGATATATACCTCGCGTGTAAATGCGTGTGTTTTGCTGTTGCCGGCTGCGGGGGCGGCCCCCGCAAGCAGTCAGTCAGTCCGGAGGAGGTGGTTAGGGAGGGCGGCACCCTTGGCGGCGGGTCCCTTCTGGGTCCCTTCTGGGGCCCTTCTGGGGCCCTTCTGTGCCCCGTCCCGCCCACGTCCTGGCAGCGATGATTGATGGTGGGCCGCGGTCAGCCAGCGCTGCGGGGGCCGCGGACAGGGTCCGCGGACAGAGCCCGCGACACACACACACACACACACACACACACACACACACACACAGGACGCCTTTCACACGGAAACAAAATAGATTCATTTTCAGCTGACTTTGGTGCGGGGTTCGAATCGCCATCACAAACATGTATAGTGGTGGGACGGCAGCAAAGAGGGTGCGGGAAATAATAAACGCCGATACGGCTCCCAACACACCCTCGGATGCCGGCCGGCCTGCGTTGCGAGTCGGTCGCTGCGCTGCTCCGCTCCTCTCGCTGCTCCTCGCCCCGCCCCGCCCCCGTTCGGCTCCGAGGCGCTCCGAGGTCAGCTCCTCGGGGACGGAGGGCAGCCGGAGCCCTAAAACTAGTCTTGTAGTCGGGCCAAAGGGCACCGCGGCAGCAGTAGCAGCCCCCAGTCGGCCGGGGTGACAGCCAGCGCCGAAAACATACACGCGGGGGGGGGGGGGGATCTTTTGTGGGCCAAGCGCAGCCGAGCGCCACCGCAGGCGGAGGAGCGTGACACACATCTCTCTGGCCCGCCGTTATCAGGTGAAGTGAGGTTATGTTGGGTTAGGTCAGGTAAGGTTAGTTCGTTGGCCGCCAGGGACGCGTGGACCTGGAGGCGGAGACAAAGAGAGAAAGAGAGAGAGAGAGAGAGAGAGAGAGAGAGAGAGAGAGAGAGAGACAGAGAGAGACAGACAGACAGACAGACAGACAGACAGACAGACATACAGAGACAGAGAGAGAGTGCCCGTCCCGGCCGTGACGAATGGGTAACTGGCTACTCGAGCTGATGGTCCCCGAGACTGAGCTGAGGGTAGCTGAGGTGAAAAGGTAAGCCGGGCTGGGATCTGGAGGACCTGGAGGACTCGGAGTACCCGGAGTCACTGCGCACCACTCCCTCGCCGGGCGAGTGATATTGCAAGGCGTTCTCTCACGTCGGGCCGTTCTTTATGGTGGCGGCCGCCGCCGTCCTTCAGGGAGTCCACCAGGGCGGGGCGGCGGGTTGGCTGCGCTGAGCGTTGGGCCGTGGGGGCGTGGCGGAGCCGAACAGGGGGCCACGGGCTGGCGGCCGGACCTAGAGCAGGCTTGGCGGTCCGCGCGCTTCGCTCGGCTCGGCTCGGCTCGGCTCGGCTCGGCTCGGCTCGGCTCGGCTCGGCTCGGCTCGGCTCGGCTCGGCTCGGCTCGGCTCGGCTCGGCTCGGCTCGGCTCGGCTCCGCCCGGCGCGGCTCCCAGAGAGGCGCCTCGCACCCTGAGCCCTCGCGCCCCATTTGGCAGCCACGACCTTTGGCTTGCCGTTGGGAAGTGGCAGCATCAGAGCGGGCGCGGGGGAGTGCGCTGATGGCGGAGCCGGGCGGAGCCGCGGGCGGAGCCGAGGTGCACGTCGCCCGGGGTTCCTCGCCTTGGCTGCCTTGGCTGCCTTGGCCGCCCATTAAAAGGGCGTTGGACTGCACTGCACTGCGCCGCGAAGCGAAGCGGCTCTATGCGCCGCGGCAGCGCAGCGGCGAGATAAAGAAAGTAGACCACCTTACACCAGTGTAAGGTGGTGGCGGGGCCTCAGCGGGGGCGGCGGGGGCGGCGGGGGCGGCGGGAGCGGCGGGGCCGCGGCCGGGGCACCTCATCTGGCATGAACAGCTGTGCGATCCCAAAGCCGGCCCGGCCGCGCCCCTTTAATTCTTGGCGGGCACGCTACCTGGGGCCTGGGGCCTGGGGCCTGGGGCCTGGGGCCGCCCCTCACGCTACAGCGATGCACAGCGCGGCTGCACCGCCTGGCCGTGTTTTCTTCATGACGGGACGGCTATATCTGCATGCAGGTCTGCCTGTCACAGCCGCGGCAGTGACGGCTCGGCAGCGCGCGATAGCACCGCGGCGGGCCGCCGAATAGAGGTCTCCAGCGAGGCTCAGAAGCGGAAGCTGAAGAACAGAAACACTCCCCGCCCGGAAGCTCTGGAGAGCAAATATGAGAAATTTTGATGCTTAAGGGCAGATAACCTCCAAATTCATTCAAAACGCCATTCAAGTTTCTCATACCTACCCTTGATAGTTTTCGGCCTGTGTTTTTGTTTTTCAGCTTTCCGTTTCCAAGTCTCATTAGAAACCTCTATTGGCGTGCGCGCCGCCCTCGCTTTGAATTCTCGTGCTGAAATAAAAATGATACTAGCTAACCGTGCAGTGATCGAGAGCCTATGTGACGGGGTGGGAGTGTCCGCACGCTAGCGCAGGCCGCGGGCTGTCAGTGAGGGTGTGCCGGGGGGGGGGGGGGCGTTAAATGTCACACCTCGAGGGAGGCCGGGGCTTGGCTCGGGGTCAGCGCATGATCCGCACTATACTGCGGGCCCCGGAGGCACTTAAAAGCGTCGTGAGCCGCCTGACTTGTCGGCCTAACACGGCCTGGTTCGCCTCCCCGCCTTTCGGGGCCCGCGCGTGGTGCGTGAGTCAGGGCCGGGACAGCCCCGTTATAATGTCACCGTATCGCAAAGGAACAACTGCCATGCGTACGGACGACAAAGCGAAGGCCGGAGCACTTTTCAGGTGAAATGCGCCACTCCGACCCACTCGACGCCACACCACTTGCCACCCCCCCCCCCCCCCCCCCCGGCATGTGTGCCGCAGACAAGGCGAAAATGAGAGCAGCACGACCTGCGCGAGGACGGTGGCGGAACGACTCGCAAAAGGCGAAGTCCATGCCAAAACTTTCACAAACTACATTTTAAAACATTTTTAAAAAAAGGGGGAGAAATATTGGAGCCGCAGTGCACATTTGAATGTGAAAAAAACTGGAATATCCGACCATATCATTTCATTACATTTTATGACTCGCACCGTTATGACGGCGTCAGCATCAAATTGAATCCCTGACGCGCGTCGCGACGTGGCGTTGTTCGCAGGTCAACGCTCCGCCAACGGGGACGGGGCGGCGGCAGGGGCGCTGCCCAATGTGACAGGCGACAGGACGGACGTCGCGGTTGATAGTCACACTGAGAGAAATGATTCGGCGTACGGACCAAGTGTTTGGTTATCAGGCCTGAAGTGGGAACAAATCAAACACTTCTGACGTACGGACGAAAACTTCAGACGGCGTCACTAACGCTCTAGTGACGACGCCCGAAGTTTCCGTCCCTGCGTTTTAAGTTTTCGTCCCTACGTCTGAAGTTTTTGATTTGTTCCCACTTCAGGTCTGATGACCAAACATTTGGTCCGTTCGCCGAATCATTTCTCTCAGACGGCTGCAGCCGTCTGCCTGTCCGCCCCGCACAACACCTGCTGCAAATGTGTTGTCCGTCGCACCACCCACCCCCTATACGCACGCCCGCATGCAACGCTGCAGCCCCCGGCCCGCCCACCGCAACCTCAGCCAGCCAGACCCACACCCGGCATTTCCGTAAACGCCTCCCGACTGCGTCCGTCGTTGACAGGACGAGTTCAGCAAGCACCGAGGAACCTGAGGGCCGACTTACCAATACGCTCCGGGGATTTGTGACTGCTCGGTCTTCGGCTCCGTTGGGGAAACAAAAAAAAAAAAAAAAAAATTGCGGTGACAACTCCGGTGGGCCACAAGCGTACACTCCGTCCACGCGGGGCCGTGCTGGCGGCAGTAACAACACCGAGTCCTGCACGCGCACCGCCGCCCGGCTCTCAAGTTATTCGGCCAGGTCACGACAACCCCTACCATTCTATTATCTGCTTAAAACGCTCTGCAAATACCCCCATCAGCGCGGCCACGCTGTCCACGCGCCACGGCCGAAGCCAGCGACCAGCATGTGTTCCTGACGGACGCCGGCCTTCGAACGCTCTGAAAGAAATGGCTTTTTAATGAGAAACCCGGGCGTCCGTGTTGCGCGTGTCAAGGCAGTGGCAGGCCCACACACGGCGCGTGCCGAATAATGTACACCACGGCCACCACGCCCGAACACACACACACACACACACACACACACACACACACACACACACACACACACACACACACACACACACACTGTTGGTTCCGAGGAATGAATGATACCCCGCTTGTGCCCCAGACAAGGATATGAGAGGTGGCCTTTGTCAAAAAAAAAAAAAAAAAAAAACAGTGACTGGGATAGAGTTGTTTCTCCAAGTCATATTTGCCTGCTAAATAACTGGGTCTGAGAGCAATCAAAAGCTATTTTTGTTTTGTTTCACATTTTCGTATCATTGACTCGGATCAACGCGTTCCGGAAAAACAAAAACACAAAATAACGACCGCGGCACATGTCTGCTCCTAATGCTCCTCTGCCAACTGATTGCGGTGATGGCGACGTGCATTACTCTCTTTGCAGACACGGACTAACTACCGCCATGCCGGTCTAATGCATAACAGAGTCGCACGCGCCGCCGGCCGCGCGCGCGCGCGCGCGCTAAAAATAGCCAATTCAAATTTGCGGAAGGAAATTGCGCGAATGCGAGAGCTCTTCTGGTGTTTGCGAGCGCAGCACGGAGAGATTGCCCCCGCGCTCTCCACAACTCATCTTGACTCCGGCGGCATTCGGTTGTAAACAGCGCTGCCTAGCGCCCCAGTACCGCCACACTTGTGTACGGCACAACAAAAGGGCTGCTGCAGCAGTGCGCTGCACAAAGGCGGCCCGGGCGCCGCTGCGTGCCGCTGTCTGCTCCGGCCTACGGCTGAGAGAATGAGAGGAGAGCGCCCAGAGTCTGCTGTGCTGCAGCACCCTGCCGACGTAGCCTCGCACCCCAGTTTTCGCGCGCCAAGTCCATCAGGAAATGCGTTCGACGTCAGCGCCGCGGTACGGGTGTGTGTGTGTGTGTGTGTGTGTGTGTGTGTGTGTGTGTGTGTGTGTGTGTGTGTGTGTGTGTGTGTGTGTGCATAACAGCGTAACAACTTTATATAATTCCATTTTATCCGACACGGGATAGATCGGGCTGACAGTGGTTGAAAGGACAGGCCACACACCACACACTCTGGCATAGGACAAACACAAGGAACACGGCCATGAGCAGCTCGAGAAGCTAAGCATGAGGCACAACAAGGAAAAACGCAAAGCGCGCGCGCACACACACACACACACACACATCGAATAAACAAGGCGGGCGTATAGCAGGGAGGAGGTGAGCACGGATGATTGAAGCGAATTGAGGCAACATCGCCGCACGGCTGGCCGTGCCGACCCCGCGAACCCGAGGTGATAATCGCCTCAATAGCGTTAAATCCCATCGAACACATGTGCTGCCACGTGTGAGCCCCGTGCGTCCACACGTGTGCTACCCACAGCGCCCGCACGCACACGCACGCACACACTCACCTAATCATGATCACAGGTATATGTCAACGACCCACCGCGCTCATCCACAAAAATGCGGTTTTACACGCTAAGTCGTGGGAGGGGACCGGATTATGGACGTGTTGCGAAAACACAGACACAGACACAGAGGACATAGCAGGATGATGATACAATACGAAAAGAGGTCGGCTGACAGGGAGAGAGAGAGAGAGAGAGAGAGAGAGAGAGAGAGAGAGAGAGAGAGAGAGAGAGAGAGGGGGGGGGGGGGTCATCGCACGGGTGTGAGTGGCAAAGTAAACATTCGTGCAAAATACACACACGCGCACACACACACACACACACCACCTATGAAAAATAATGAACAGGAGACACACATCGGTCGTGTCTCTGCGTGGCATGCGTCCACAAAATTTTCGCCCGTCGGATTCAAAAGCCCGCGTTGCCTGTTTTCTCTTTGTTTTCGGTGCACGCTCATGGCGCGAGGGAAAAGTCCACCGATACTCGCCCGGCAAACAAACAAGCCGGAATGGTATCAATAGCGGTCGCGCGGCCCCTGGGGCCGGGACACACAGGCAGGCGCCGCGGTGAGTGCGGCGGGTCAAGGGACCCCGGGGGACCCCCCGCCTGCCCCGGTCCAGCGGGGCAGCGTGCGCAGCGTCTTTATGTCCCCGCAGCTGCGCGCCCACGCACACGTTTATGCGGGGCCTCCCATCCACGTGTTTCCCTTCCCATCGTTGGCGCCCTGCGGACCCTGCGGGCCCCGCGGTGCAAACGGCCCGGGGAGCTAGGCGCCGGAGAGGTGCCAGTGATAGCAATGGCATCGAAAAGGGTGGCTTTTCCGTCCTCAATCTGACGGCGCCCCTCCCCCTTCGTCTCGCTCTGCTGGGAAGCCTGTGGCACGACACATCTCCAGGCCCAGGCCGCGACGGCAGCGCTGCGGCGGCGGCGGTGAGAACCATCCAAACGTGCGGCCCAACCCTCTCTCGCTAACCGTGAATGGACCCTCCGCGCGCTCCACGGTCTGAACGAAATGGCAGAGCGACTTTGTTTTCCGCTACGCGGCCACGATTCGAGAGGCAGTTCGCGGCGGCCGAGAGCCAAACAGCCTTTTAGTAAAGCATTTGTATTTTCTGGTTTGCCCCTGTAAAACGCAGCCCACATAACTCACGAGTCACGTCACTGTCAATTTTCCTAATAACTTTCTTTTCTATAACTTTTAAAGTTACGAGGGGAAGGCTGTTGCCGTGCCGCCCTAATGAGCCTTTCATGGCACCGCGCTGGCAAGGTCGGCCTCCCCGCCGGGTCTGCCGGTCGGTGATCCTCACAGCGGCTCCATGAATAGACTAGCTGCGAGTCTGTGAGCCAGCATTTTAGCAAAATTAGAAAATATTGCGCACGCCACGGGACGTGGCAGCGTGGCCAGAGCGAAAGCAGGTCGAGGAAGAGGGGTGGAGCCGAGGGAAAGACAGAGACAAAGCTAATCCCTCTCCGATATGGGCCAGTGTAAGTTCGCTAAGCTGGGTGCAGCCTTGAACGAACTTGGGACGGCTCGAAGGGGCACGGCCAGCTGGTCCAGCAGGTCCAGCTTGCGGTCGGAGCGCAGTGGCCCCGCGGCCCCAAGTCCTGCCGACCCCGGCCTGGGTCTGACCACAAGGCAGAGAGAGCCCTGAGGACGCCTGCCGCCAGCAGCTAGCAGTCGCCTCAGGCATTGAGGGGCGAGTGACCCGTCTGAAGCGGTGCAAAGTCAACGCGGTAATGAAATTCCAGGGCACGATATTGCAGCGGATTCGCGGCTGCGGCTGCGGCCTCGCGTGTCCTTCTTCCGACATCTTCGCCGCCGTCGCTGCTGCTGCTGCTGCTGCTGCTGCTATGTGCCGACACGCCGCCGCGGCAGCGAGCAGAAAGCCGATACATTATGCACATCCCTGGAGGCAGTTATCGGGTCGCCCTTCCATATCGGTAAAACATTTATCCCCCTTCACCGCGTCGCACTGTGCGCGCGCACACACACAAACACACACACACACACACACAAGCACACATGCACACACGCACACACACACGCACGCACGCACGCACGCACGACACGCACAACGCACAGTGCCGTTGTTTTCGTTTCCTCGCTGCGCGCGACGCGCCGAGCACCGCCGATATATCTGCAAGGAGCATCTCCCCGCAAGTGTCTGCCCGTGCTGCTCCACGGGGCCGCGAGTCACAGCCGTGCTCAAGGTTACTTTGGCCAAGCGATTTGTAAAACAAGTTCGACGATTTAATTGTTGGACTCTTTTTTTCCGTGGGCGATTTGGTTTTATTTTTCTGAGCTGGTTGCCAGGGAAAGCCTATGCCGGTAAGTCCGAAGGCACACATTTACATCACGACGCACGGCGGGAACGGCGCTAATAGGAATTTCCATACGTACACACTCGGCGGCAAAAGAGGGGGGCGAAGGGGGGCGGAAAAATCGGAGGCCTTGATGGAGGCCGCCGCCCGGCCGCAGGGAGCCCCGAAGGGAGCCGCAGGGAGCCGCCATCATACCTGGAACAGACGGGAAATGAAATATGGTTGGCGGGGAGCCCAGAAAAAGAAAGACGCGGCTTATAATCAGAGCGGCCGCGGGAAAAACAGGCCGCAAACAACAACAAGACCGGAATTCAATTAAAAACTTTTTTTTTCTGGATGTCAGATCAGCGATGCTTCAACCTGCTTCCTCAACGTATCTGGTGGAGTTTATATGAGGGCAAGGCCCACACTCCATGTTGATGAAACACATCATCACCCCAGCAACCACATTAATTTCGAAACAAAACCACACTTCTCGAAAGTGCATGGTTTGGTCCTGCCTACGTGCCATGGCCGAGCGCCGTGCCACAAGACCAAGACCACTGAGCGGAGAAAGAGAAAACTGAGAGCAGGAGGAGAGAGAGAGAGAGAGAGAGAGAGAGAGAGAGAGAGAGAGAGAGAGAGAGAGAGAGAGAGAGAGAGAGAGAGAGAGAGAGAGAGAGAGAGAGAGAGAGAGAGAGAGAGAGAGAGAGAGAGAGAGAGAGAGAGAGAGAGAGAGAGAGAGAGAAATTAGAGCAAACTAACCCCCTTTGCGTTTACGTCAAAGACCCGTCCGGGAAAAAAGCAGGCCTAAGCCCTGCGGAGTGTTAGTAATTTCGTTTTCAAGAACAAGAAAAAGAAGAAGTGAGGGAGAAAAGGAAGGAGAAAGGTCACAGAGCAAACAGCGGCGCAGACTGCGGCCGTCGGACACGCGATTTCGACGCGAGGTGCCATTTGTAAAGTGCCCCGCAACGGGATGTAGGATAGGGCTTTTGATTGCAAGTGTTTCAAATTAGTCGCGTAACGCATGCGCGGCACGGTCCGCTGTGCGTGTGCGCGTGTGCGTGTGTGCGTGTGTGCACAGGTGGGGAGCGCGCACGCGCTGTGATGAATGTAGCGGGTGCATGTGTATTTACACTCCGGTGGGCTCCGCCGTCGGGCGCTGCTGCCGCTGCTGCCGCTGCTGCCGCTGCTGCCGCTGCTGGTCCCCTGCCCCGGTCCGGTCCGGCCCCCGCGCCACTCCACTCCCACTTTGCAGCGCCCACACATCCCCGGCAGCGGGGGCTCCCCCTGCTGATAACACTCGCCAAGTGTGCCCCTCTCCCTTCCACCTCTCCCTCTGTCTGTCGGTCTGTCCGTCTGTCTCTCTCACTCTCACACCGCGTCTCCCCTTCCGGGCGTTATTGTTGCAGAGAATTGGACCGCCATCGAGTTGAATAATGGACAACAGGTCGTGGTGTGCCGTGCCGTGCCGTGCCGTGCCGTGCCGTGCCGTGCCGTGCCGTGCCGTGCCGTGCCGTGCGGCCCACCCGGTCCGGGCGGGACAGGCATCCGTTATGAGATCCCACCTCATGATCAATACTCGGGACGCGCATTAGTCGTGATGTAGTAGCAGGTACAAGGCCGCGGGGCTGCGGTGCTGCGGGGCTGCGGGGCCGCGGGGCTGAGGGGGCCAACCTGGTCGCGCCCCCCAAACGAGGCCCGACAACCCCCGGGCTGGGCCGCCACCCGCCTCCCACACCGCGGCTGTTACTCCGCCGTGGCCTTCTTTTGCCCAAATCCTGCCAGCGTTCCAAAGCCGCCCTCACCGACCACCTGCTTCACCCTTCCTTAACGTATAAGCCCCGTCCGTACCCAGAAAAAAAATTAATCTTTCTTTTTTGACGTTTTTATTTATTTTTATTTTTTTCGTTTTCTTTGTTTCTTTTCTTCTGTCCTTTACCTTCTTTACTTCATTATCTCTTGTTATTATTTTTGTTTATTTGACAAGTCTTTAAGTCATACGAGGGGGACGGGGTCCTCACTTACATTACACGAGCCATGTGTTGGTCCGCGTAGGCTCCACGCGGACTTCTCTGTGGCGTTGGCAAGACCGCCATGTCCTTCCTGAGCCCCGCCAAGCGTCCGGCAGTCCGCATCACAGATCTCCATTCATCGACGCGACAACGACTGTGGAGCGTTCGCAGCCCGCAGGCCTCCTCCGAAAGCGGGCCGGCGGACGGGATGGGACGCGCTGCTTTGATGGCGATTCGAGTATTGTTCGATCGGCGCCTGATTGCAGCCGCGGGCTGAGCCCCGGCAGCCCCGGCCGGAGCACTTACCGGAATGACGTGCACTGCTGCTGGTCAAGCCGGATTTCCCTGGCAAACCGGACGCGGCATTATCTCAATTGTGGTGAACGATCAACCCCCCCCCCCTCAATCCAATCGAAGACGGATTCGAAATCGATGAAACGCAGAAGTGGGTCCACGCGGCGGTGGTCCTCCCGGGGGCGTGTCGCCGTGCAGCCGCACCACACGAGCGAGACAAGAGATGAAAGGGCGAAGCTCGTTGGCGCTCGCTGCGTGATGCGATCATCGGGACCACGGAAAGCACTTTCCTAAACAAGGACTAACTCCGCCCTAAAGGAAACTTATCCCGCGCCGTGCGGCGAGGATGCTTCATAAATCTGATTTTGGCAGGGCGTGGCGGTGTCTGCAGTGACGGCCAGGGGCGAGGCAGAGGCAGGCCTGGGAGCTGCCTGGGGGCTGGCCTGGGGGCCTCGATAACGGGGCCGGCACGCCATAGGGGGGCACTGCCGCCGCCTGCAGCCGGGGAGGTAGGCAAGGCCCGCAGCACACAAGGGTCCCGCGGGCTTGCCTACCCACAAGGCGCTCGCGGCGACCAATAACAGAGGCCGGGCGACGTGCGAAGGAAAGAAAACGAGAAGGGGAGGGGCGTGGAACACCGCCCGGGTAGCAAGTGCCGGGGATCGCGAGGGCAAAATGCAATATGAAAATTGAAACAGTGAATTCCGCGAAATATTTTTTGGTAAATTTGAGATTTAAAAAAAAAAGTTTGTTGAATTCAACGTGAATTTAAAGTGCAGAAATGTCGATTGAATTTCACAAATTGCGATTGAGTTTGCACTTCGGGCTGTCTGTTCGGTACCGCTTGTGGTGTACCGTCACGGACCTTTTTTTATTTTTCCTTTTTCTTTTTCGCCCTCCGACCCGCAGTGCCAAGGAAGAGGAAGGAGTAAACGGCGAACGCGTCGCTATTGGAGTGGATGTGAGAGAAGACAGCAGCCGCTCCGCTCCACACAGCCAACCAGCCACAGAAAAAGAAGACGTACAGATAACGACAAGCGATGCGGCGGACTCCCTTTCGGTGAGAATTGACACAGAGGGGCCCCAACACGCATACAGCCAGGAGGTTGCCTTTCATTATTCAGAGGGCCAGACGAGCACACACCCGCCCGTATGTGAGTGTGTGTGTGTGTGTGTGCTTTTATCGTGCGATTCTCATAACGTACCCCGGCGGGTATTTTCTCTTTCCTGTTTGTCTTCTGCAGCACGCACCACCCGTGCGCAGTGCCGTGACTTTTCTCTCTCTCTCTCTCTCTCTCTCTCTCTCTCTCTCTCTCTCTCTCTCTCTCTCTCGCTCGCTCGCTCGCTCGTTATTTTTTTCTCTCCCTTACTTTGTTGTTTGCCCGTTTCGTAGAGTCAAGTCCGGCAACCTTGTGAAAGCCACGTCCGGTGTCAGCAGGTGTCATGCAACCGCCGCCACGACCATGAACCCCTCGTCGAGCCGAGCCGAGCCGAGCCGAGCCGAGCCGAGCCGAGCCGAGCCGAGCCGTGCCGTGCCGTGCCGTGCCGAGCCGAGGGCTACCCCCGCAGCCCGCTCCATGCCAGCCTGAGGGCTCTTGACGGGCGGCTGAGCCAAACGAGCGCCAACGCCTCGCTGACAACGATGGCAACGGCATGACTGTAAGGAGGGCGTGTCCAATGGCGAGAGGTGTGCGGGTCAAGAGCGAGGATGGCCGAGTCCCGAGGCGGTGCACTTCCAAAACTCTGTTGTGTACCCCAGGGCCCCCGGTGAGCCCCGCGCCGGCCATCCAGGGGGCCTGCGTGGTCCCTGGGGCGTGTGTGCCGGGGAGCGTTGCGTGCCTGGGGGCCTGGCATCACTGCCACACCGGTTTAGTTCCGCCCTGGGCTTCAGTGTGCGGGGCTAATAGTGTTTGGAAGTTCGCGGCGGACAGTTTGGTGCGACCGCACGGACACGGCCGAGAGGCGGCTGCTGTGCTGCTACAAGTGGCTGGTAATGTTGCCGCCGGGAGGCCTCGGGCCAGGCCTCTGGTTTACGGGCCCCTCGCGCGTGGCGGGCATTGACTGGCGGCGGCAGCGGCAGCAGCAGCGGCGGCGGCAGCGGCGGCGGCAGCGGCAGCGGCAGCGGCAGCGGCGGCGGCGGCGGTAGCGGCAGCCCGCACGCCGTCACCGCAGGCTGTGGGTTTACGGGGCGTCACACACATGCTGCTTATGGGGAGCTTATGGTGGCGCGCGGATTTGTAGTTTTCGGGACAAACCGATACATCCGATTCCATGGCGCGCACCGAAGCCAAAGTTACATATGCCCCCCTACGGCGATTGAATTATTTTGACGTCGATTTTCTTGCCTCCCTGATCTTGTACTGGATTCTGTAAAGTGTGTCGCTGCTATTTTATCCCCAAAGTGTGTACTGGCGGTCGCTCTCAGTGGGCTCTGCCGTACGGGATGAGGGGGATGAAGGCCAGCGCGGAGGGCCCGCGCGGTGGCATGTCCTGCCCCGCCCACCCGCACCCGGGCCGGGGGCTGACAGCAGCAGGATTCGCGGATTCGATTCCCCCCTCTGCCTCAGACGGCCCCGCAGCACGGCCGGCCTCCGTGATAACATCCATTTCCTTGCCGTGTCCTTTTACTGGCCTTCGGTATGGGCAATAATCATCGCGCGTAGACCCAGTGGCGGAGGGGAGGAGGGGAAGAGGGGAGGAGGGGAGGAGGGGAGGAGGGGAGGGGGGGGGGAGGTCCGGAGGCAGCTGTAAAACGGGGTGTGTAGCGCCGCGCGTTGTAGCGTCGTGCCCCGTGAGGTCGCAGCCGCGCACGCGGCGCCGCAGGAGGGGAGGGGAGGGGAGTGGAGCGGGGAGATGGTGCGGCAAGATAATCCACCAAGAACGCACCATACGACCATAAACTATCTCTAATCTCACCCCTGGATTCAGAGCATTGCCAATTTGCGACACCAATCGGTTTGCGCGCGGCCCATACTGGTCCCACGCGGCACCGCCGGCGCCTCCTCCCGCCACGCCCCGCCACGCCCCGCCACGCCCCGCCACGCCCCGCCTCCGCCCGACCCGACCGGCCACACCGACCGCGCTCCACCCCATAACGCCCCCGGAGGGAACTTTCACATGTTCTCTCCGGGAACCTAATTCCATAACGGCCAAAAATATGCTCTCTGGATACTATTAAAACGCCAACGGATGGGAATCGTTTTCCATTGTCTCCGCTGAGACTGCACGCGCGGGGGACGAGGGGGCCAGGGATGGGGGTGGGGTGGGGGAGACGACATGCGGTGAGCTCGCCGACCGGAAAATACATTTGAGGCGAACAGCCCCCGGTGCCCCCCTGCGCCCCCGGCCATGTGTTACGCTGCTTTCACCGCTACGCCGGATGCCGTGCGGCCAGAGGTGCGCAAAGGAGGAGATACCCCGACAGAAAAAGAGTTTCTAAAAGTTGGAATAAAATTTTAAAAGCTGTCACAGGCTTTGGCTCTTTTTTTCTGCCCGATTAGAGAAATTATTTCACGAAAGTTTTTTCCTGCTTCCACATCTTCGCAGCGTTTGTGTTCGCGGCCGGGATGAAGGGCACGATAACGAAGCCTGCCGCTGCAACACGTGTGGCTAGTGAGTGCCCCCGGCCCCGGCCTCCCGGGAAGGCTCTGGAGGCTCCTCCCTGGAAGGCTCTCAAAGGGCGTGGATAATGATGAGGCGTGCCCGTCCAGAGCCGGGCCGTCCGTACTCTTGTGTTGGACCGACACACATATGTCAGGGCTCGAGGGGCCGTGTGCATGTGTGAGTGTGTGTGTCGTCACACGGACACACGGGAGATGACAGTGTGAGCCCCGGAGTTATGGCGCCTACCAAATTAATACCTCCCCCCCCCCCCCCCCCTTGCGCCCCTCTCCGGCCTCCCAGCTGCCATCCTGGCTGCCCGCTCGGGTGCCCGCGGTGTCATAAGTGCACACACACACATCGTGATGAAGGGTCGCCGGAATGGTTGCGCCGCGCCACGCGCCCAGGTGGGCGGCGGGGTGGGTGTAGCAGGCCACAAAACCTGCAAAAAAATTGAAACCCGTATCCTAGGGGTTGCCGACCCGCCTGTGCTGGGGACAAGAGTATTCCAGCATAATAACTAAAAGGTCCCGTTCGGTACCTCCAGCCTGCGATGAAGAGGTGAAGGTAACGCGCGTCGATATGAAGGTTACCCTGAGAGTCTGATGTGTACAGCGAACAGCCCGAGGCCGCCGATGTGGACGGCGCCGATTCTCACGGTGAGAATGATCTGCACGTCAGAGCCTTCTGTCTGCTCCTCCGCGTTGCATGATCACACACTCACACACACACACACACGCGCGCGCGCACGCACATCGTTGTGAGCCTGCTGCGGGGAGGTTGGTGGTGGCAAAGGGTTGATAAGGGCAATGAGGGAAGCGGGGGCGGCGCGTGAGTGAAGGCGGCACACATCCCCTCGAGGACGACACATTTTTCACGCTTTGTGCGCGCAGACGGTGCCCGCTGGTGCCCGCCGGTGCCCGCGCGCGCTTCCCTGCGCATCTCCTTCCTCCAACCCGCCCCGCCCCGCCCCGCCCCGCCCCGTATTGCCTCGCACTTATCAGGCGGGCTGTCATGAGCACGAGTGCCAATATCGCTCGCCATAATAAAAAGGGATTCCCGCCGCGAAAGACAGTCTCGGTGACAAACGCATACGCGCCGTCATATGGCTTATCAAAGCTTGACTCTCGCTCTGCACACACCCGTCCGTGCCGCGTGTGCGCGTGTGTGTTATTTTGGTGTGCATGTGAGAGAGAGAGAGAGAGAGAGAGAGAGAGAGAGAGAGAGAGAGAGAGAGAGAGAGAGAGAGAGAGAGAGAGAGAGAAGGGATGTCGGTGGGGAGAGCGTTGGTGCAGGAAACGAGCTTGCCGAGGAAATATTAGTGAAGCTGCTCTCTCCTGGGCGCCTGTCTGCACACAGCCGCCGCTGCCGCCGCCAACAGTCTGCTCTGTATCACACAGCTCCAGCATAATGACCAGTTGCACGGCCCCCGCTACACCAAAACTTTGAGACTAATACTGCATTCCCTCACCCAGCAGAGCAGCAGCAGCAGCGGCTCGGAACGAATCCAATACTATGTGCACGGTGGAAACGGAATCCCCACAGCGGGAGAGCAAGGGGAGGGGCGCCCTGGGCCAAAGAAGACGACAGTGAAGACACGCGGCAAGGGAACAACGAAATCCCGCTTGGCGCAAATATGAATGAGACAAAAAGCGCCCTACTCCGCTTGGCCTGGACGCGCTGCGTGAGTTGTGGGCCGCATTAATTTATGGAAACATGGTATTTATTTACGGCGTGATTTAGGGCCCGGCGAGAAGCCGGGAGAGCACAGCGGGGCCCGGCAAATCTGCAACAAAAGGGGTACGAGAAGGCGGGCCGCGCGCGGGGTACATTTGGTGCCGCCGCCGCCGCTGTGACAGCGGTGTCCCGGCCACACAAAGTGGAATGCGATTTCGGAGGACGCCCACAGCCGTGGTTCCGGGGGGTGGGCTGGAGTGGGCGGGTCCTCCATGACAAATGGAGAGGTCATATCGAGTCCACTCCGGGACACTGGGACGACCATGTGCTGCAAAAGCTGTTATTGAGATAAAACGCAAGATCACACACGAAACACGTCATATGACCGCTCTGACAAATCGCACGCATCCCGCCTCTCACATTTTTCACCCTTTTTCGCGATTTAAAGAGTGGGACGGGGGGATAGCCACTCGACCTTTTACTCTGTTTCAAAGCGAATACGCTGCCATGAACAAGAGGATAAATAAAAGAAAAGCGAGATAAAGATATTGTCGACGGCGAATTTCGTCTCGCAAGAAAAATTTGCAAATTTACAACAAAGGCCAAACTACGTCTCATGGAAACAGTTTTGTCACTCTGCCATCTTCCCCCGAGGTCTCCTTTCTTTTCTCTTTTCAAATACGGAAAACTCCGTGCCGCCAGACACCTCGCTGGATTTTCCGGGTCAACAACTCCCCTACCCCCTTTTTTCGCAACGCAAACTTCCCATAACTTTTTTCCCCTTACGCAGACAAGGACATTTGGCGGGTGAAGAAGAGAAATAAGAGCAAGGCGAAGATATTCCATTCTCATGGCATAGCAGCCCGGCGTAGCAGCTTATGGCACAACGCCCCCTCTGGCGCATAAACCTATGATATGGCAGCCTTCGGCATTGCAGCCAATTTATTCCAAAAACTTGTGTGTAGAGTTAAATTGCAGCATCAGGTTATTCAAAATCAAAAGATGATTTTCAGCGAATCTAGTACTGAGTGCAGCTTTCCAAATTGATCAAACCCACAAACAGGAGGGGTGGGATCCCGCTGGGGTAGCATGGCCACAGGCCAGCATTTGACCCGATTCGCGAGGCGCTAAGCAAATGAAATGCAGTGGATGGCAGCCTGCAATCACAGGCACGACAGCGACAGAGGCTCGATTAGCAGCCGAAATAATAGATGGCGTACAGAGCGGCGGGGCCTCTGCAAAGGAACAGGAACCGACGGCACCATGTCAAGAGCCCCCCCTTCATTGTGATTTGTCGACGAGGAAAAAAAAATGAAAAACAAAAAAAAGGAAAAAAAACACACACCCGCACACACACAAACGACAACGACGTCGGCCGGGCTGGTCTGGGCGCAGGATGGCTGCGCAAAAGGCAGGGACGTGTGCGAATCGTACGTGAGAAGAGAGGAACGCTAGACACGTCGCGGGAGAGATTCGGGTGCCGCCACCGTTCCGCTGCTGCTGCTGGCTTGTTTTCCGGGAAGGAGGAAGCCCTCTCCAGAGTGAGACAGAGAGAGAGAGAGAGAGAGAGAGAGAGAGAGAGAGAGAGAGAGAGAAGGGGGGGGGGGGTGCTTATGCGTTACACGCTCACGACGCGCAGCGACCATGGGGCTCGAACGCGCACCCGTGTGTGTGACAGAACGTCGCAGACTTTGTCCACGCACACACCCGCCGTCATGTCTTCGTATTCCTCCGCTCTGGCCCCGGCCGCCCGCCTCTCAATAAGGTTTATTTTCCCTCTGGTCTGCGAATTTCCGGGGCATCGTGTGTCGTCGTCACAGACCTTGGCAGCGCACAGTCACCCCCACGGGGCTCGGCCCGGCCCCCGGCCCCGGCAGCTTCCTAGTCACACGGCAGCAGCAACAGCCAACGCCACGGCCCCCACCAGCGCCCCCGCCGGGGCCAGAGGGCCACGGCGCCGAGCAGGCAACCAGCGCAACACGGACTGTGCCCATGGGGACTGCGGTGACCCATCAGATCTCCTCTCTCTCTCTTCCTACATATATATGCCTTCTCCCTTCCAAATAGTTTGGGAAGATCGGCTCCGGCCCCCTGCTAACGGGCACTACAGGTAGTGTACAACTGGTAGAACGAGGCTGAAATTAGGAATAAAACCCAGACGGTGGTATTTTGATAAAAGGTGGAGGAAGAAAAGGGAGGGGCGAGCGTTTCCTACAGAAACTACTCACATACCCAAAAGGCACTCCCCCCCCCCCCCCCCACACACACACACAAGACGGTCTCTCAAAGCGATCTCACCGCCAACCAACCTAGCAAAGCAGGTTGTGTTCCCCGACCACTGTGCTGCTCCACCGCCGTTTCTCCTCTTGTTTCTATATATGAGCTGCGCAGAAGGAAAAAAAAATAGGAAGAAACAAACACCGAGACCCCACCGGGTCCTCAACGGATCTCACCGGCCCCTCACCGGCTCCAGTTCCGTCGGTGGCGCAGCGTTCGTCGTAGCGACAGCCGCTGGCGATTGGGGGCGCCGCCCGCCTTCAGGCGCCCCCTGGCGCCTCCAGGCCGCAAGCGACTCAACCGCCGCCTCCCCCGGCGACGCCTCTTTACACTTTCATCCTCCTGCCTCCCCCTCTCTCCCCTTCCTCCCTCCCTCCCTCCCTCCCGGCCCGCAAACCACCGCCTCTCCTCTCCACTTTTGCACCTCGGAACTCGTCAGCTCCCCAGGAGCGTACTTCCTCATCCTAGAGGCCCACCTTTCTATCCCCCCCCCCCCCCTCTCTCTCTCTCTCTCTCTCTCTCTCTCTCTCTCTCTCTCTCTCTCTCTCTCTGCCCTACGGCGAATATATAAAACAAAACAAAAAGAGAGGAGAGCGGGGTGGGGGCACTGATTATTCCTCTGACGGATGGACGCTGGCTAAGGCAAAGTGGCTCTTTAATTGCGGAGCCCCTTTCGGCTCGGCCGTGTGATTGTTCGCACGGGAGGGCCGCCGGGCCGCCGGGCCGCCGCCGTCGTCGGCCCTTTGACTCGGCCCCACTGTCGTCGCGGCGACGGCAAGGCGGTGCCCGCCGCGCGCCGAATTGCCTGGGAATGGCCGCGATCCAATGGCACGCAAACCGTCCCAGCAGTAGCAGCAGCAGTAGCAGTAGCCGGGCCCCGTGCCGTGCCGTGCCGTGCCGTGCCGTGTCGTGCCGTGCCGTGCCGTTCCTCATCAACAAAGTTTCCTGCCCGAGTGCCTCTCCTCTCCTCCTGCCGCGCGGAGCCGCTGCGCCCAGGAAGGGAGCCGTGGGGGAACCAGAGGGAACGCGTGGGAAATTGTGCTCCGATTAGAGAGGCAGGCGGCGCGCCACGGCCCCGCCTTCCCCCGTCCGCGCTCAAATTACGTAACGCATCGGGTACAGCGTCAGGGTCTCCGGGGCCTCCCCACGTCTCCGTCTGCTTCCCGGTCGATTCCTCGCACTCAGCCATCGGTGCTGTTACAAAATTTATGGGTGACCCCTTATTTCCCTGCTGCAAAAATAAACGACGACTAATGCGGCGTGCCGCCGCGCGGTTTTTGCCCCCGATAATACAGACAGCGCCACAGTGAGTAGCGGTAGCGGTGGTCCGACCCAGTTTTCCCTTGGCATGGTGCCGCGAGCACCAGCAAGCAGTGCAGTGTGCGTCCCAAGGAACGAGGAGCCGGGAGGGGTGAGTCATGGCGCCTGATTTTGGAAAAGCACGCCGGGAATGAAAGTCGTTCAAGTTTCGGGCGATAGGGGGCTTGAAGAGGCTGTTTTGAAAACTTGCCAGTTCTCACTCGCAGCTTGGCACTGGGACTCCGAAAATGCTATCACATGACATTTATCTGATAGATATATGAGTTGGTATGACAACGATGATGGACCTTATTTTCCTCATTTTCTACCAGAAAAGGTCTTGTGACCCCATTTTTTCAAACGCTGGCACCAGTCTGAGTCTATCCACGGTCTCTGATCTCGAGTGAGCTGGCAAGTTCTCAGCCTCTCCACAATGTCCATTGCCGCTCCAGATGACGACGGTTTCATTACCAGGGCAGCATAATGTGGAGCTGCCTCGGTGTTGCGCTGCACCCGGCAGATGGTCCGCCAGCCGCGCCGCTCTAATCCGCCTACAAGGAGTGTGTTCTTCACGTCCTCCGTTTCACCCGCGCGTCCACCTTCTTTACTTTGTTTGCTCCTTTTCACGCGAATAAATGCCGGCGTCCAGCCGAGCTCCATGTGCCGGACACTAATTAGTCGTCTTGCGGAGCGCCAGACGGTGGCGGCGGCTGCGGCGGCAGCAGCAGCACTGGCATTGGCAGCTCCTTTGAACGCTTAAACAACTCTAATTAGCGCTACGCACGGGGACCAATCCAATACGGCAGCCAGCCTTACGTACGGGACTGGCACGGCTTTGGGTTGTGCCGATGGGCTGCAGTCGAAGCGGGGCGCGGAGCCCGGCGGAGCCCACACCACCACCGGGCTCACGGGGCCCACTGGGCTCACGGGGCTCACAGGGCTCACAGGGCCCACGGGGCTCACGGGGCCCACGGGGGACCCCGGTCGGCGGCACTAAAAGCTTTATAGGGTAGGAAAAATGACGCAAAGGTGTTGGCGCTATCCAGCGCCTGCCGCTGTAAAACGTCCGTTCTCGAGGTCAGGAGCCGCGGCAGTTACCTCGTGCAATCGCTCGACACTCACAGATAGCGACAACCACCGCGGTGAAGAGGCGTAAGGAAAACCGGCCTAGTTCAGGCGTCATAATGCTCGGCGTTTGCGTCTTGGTGAAACTGCGGCTGCACTTTCGGATAGCACATTCTTACTCCGCTTTCGGTGCAACCAAACCGAATGGGCAGCTAAAGGCCGGAATAACAGCTTTAGGTGACCTTCTCCATCATCTCTTTCTCTTTCTCTCTCCCTGGATCGCATTTTGCCACCTCCCTTTATATACCGTACGAGGCCGGCCGTATTCGCTGATATTGATTTTATTCCATGTTTTATTTTGTTTTTCCATGCCGTTGTCAATAGGGCATATGCCCCGGTGAAATAGGGCGGCAGTGGTGTAGCGTGGTGCGGTGCGTGGCGGCCAACGGAATGGGGACGCGCGCCCGAGGAAAAATCTGCTTAGCTGTGCAGCGGAGTGTTGCACATGCATGGGATGCGCGCCGTGCAGTGCGCGCACACACGGCAAATGTAATCACAACACACGACTTGCAGCCATCCCGCTCGCTGCCGTTTACTCACGTTGCCCTACCCCCAATTCGGTCTCGACTTGACCGAGCAGACACTGACACACTCTGTAGCTCCCGAGGGAAGGACTGTCCGCCCCGCCCCCCACCGCACCAGCCCCGCCCCCACCCCCCGCCCCCGCCACGCCCCCGCAACGCCCTCTTAATCCCCCGGTGCGGCCTGGAGACGGCGGCCCCACAAGATGCGGTCGGGCAGCGGGCTGGTCCATCACGGCGCGGGGGCGGGGAGGCTGGGGGTGGTCAGGCAAGACAGGCAGTGCTGCGGCGGCAGCAGCAGTAGCCTTCAGGATTTATAGACCGCATCAATATTCCGCGTAACGAGGATCCGTAGGGCCCAGTTTCGCCGCTCGGGGGGTCCGAGCCCGGCGTGCCCGGGGGCCAGAGGCAGCCCGGCGGACTTGTGCGGACCGGGAAGATCCCCGCACCAAGACGGGTAGGAAGCCATTTGATAGGTAGACGCGAACGGGGGGAGAATGGAGGAGGGTGAGAAAGAAAATGTAGGCAGCGGAGAGGCGGGGAGGAGCGGGCGGCGGCGGGAAATTTAATTGGGAGCGTTTGGAAGCGGGGAATCTCAATACGCCGGGCGCACCTTGACGTCGCACCTCCCTCTGGGGGTGGGTGGGGCCGAGCGGCCCGGCACCCCGCCACGCTCGAGTGACGCGTAGGACCGGAGGGAGACCCCTAAGGCCTAGCTCGACGGCCCCGGCAGCCCACACAAGTTTGTGAGGTGTAAAGTGGTTTAGGGCTGCCGTTGACCGTACGGCGTAGTGCCCGTACCGACATGAGCGCCCTGCTCAGACCAGACCAGGGTCTCGTCGACGGCGGCGCGTGTTCGAAGCGTGGTGGCCAATGAGGAAGGAACTGATGAACTGGCGGGGTCTGAAGCGGGCTGAAGCGGGCTGAAGCGGGCTGAAAGCGGCTCAAGGCCGACCAAGTCTATGCCGAGGCCGACGGCAGAGGTGTGGTAGGGGTGCGGCGGTGTGAGCACATCAGCACGCGCTAGACATCGGGGGATGTTAAAGCGGATGTGGTGTGTGTGTGTGTGTGTGTGTGTGTGTGTGTGTGTGTGTGTGTGTGTGTGTGTGTGTGTGTGTGTGTGTGTGTGTGTGTGTCCAAGGGCAAGTGTGCGCCGGCGTGAGGGCCGCTGCTGTTCCCCCGGCAGTGAGGCAGTCATTGCAGCCTCCTCTACCCGAACACGACGACTGAAAGTCAGCCTTACTGCGGCAGCGGCCGTAGCGGCGACGTGGCGCTGCTCGACTCCGCTACCGGCCCCCGCCCGACAAAAGTACCACAGTTAACAGTCCAAAGCCGTCTGCACGGCCATCATAGACATAACAGTCCAGGTTTACGCCCACATCAAGCCACGCGCCGGCGAGGTAGGCAACCGCAACGCCCCGGTGCCCGGCGGGCGAGTCTAACCCTCCTGCCACAGGGGCTCCCAGCTCCAGCGGCAGCGCTCGTGCAGGGAGGCAGCACTGCAAAGTCAAACAGCTGAATTGTACAAGGGATTTATGTGTTTTGAAGCGCATGCGTATGGAGTTCACCTGTATGACTTTGCAGTGAAAGGCTCCTATAGGGGCTTCCACAGAGCCTTCCGCAAGGGCCCGGTGCTTGAACTGAGCAAAGCCACGTATAGCCATACACCTGACTGACCTGCTTTCATCCCGCCCCCTTTTTTCATTGTTTTCTCCCCCTCTCCCACTGCCTTCTGTACGTTCCGCTTTCCATTTTGCTCCGTCCCTCTCGCTCTCGCTGCTCTAATCTCACTGCAGTCATGCGATTTCGCTCCCACAGACAGACGTGGGCGAACTTTTTCAGTATTATGGTCGTCATTTCGGCGAATTTAGGGCGGGCGGCTAGTGCTGGTACGTTCGGCAGCGCGGCAGCAACGACTGCGGCCGACGCGAATCGCAGTCCGAGAGGCGAAGGACGACCCCGGCCGCTGCTGCATTCCGCAACCAAAAAACAAAACCAAGGAAGGGCTCAAAGTTTTTGTAGAAACTTTTCCCGATAGAGTCCTTTGTTTCCTGATGCCGCCCAGTACCTGAAACTCACGCCAGCCTTGTTGTGTACGTTTTGTAGATAACTCCGCACGCTGTTTCACATCCATTCATTATTTATGATTTTTTTCTTACACAACTATGCACAATTTGGCAAAACTAACGAGTAGTCATAGACAATATGACGCATAAATTTCGTCAGTACAACTATGTGCATAGTATTTTTTGAAAAAAAAAAAAGAAACTTAAAGGATGCGTTCGGCTACCGGACACTGAACTATGCAATTCTCTTTTTCCTGACTGGCCCGGGGCTCGAAGCCTTGACGTCGTGGCGGGTCAAGCGAGAAGAGGGCGCAGCAGTGGCAGCAGGGCCAGTGGCTGTCTGTGAGGCCAAGCAGGGGCCAGTAAGAGGGGAGAGGGTAGAGAGGGGAAAAGGGTGAGTGAGTTCGGTACACGTCCAGCAGTACTACAGCCGAGGGTTCCGCTATGTAATGGTGTGCATGTGCGTGTGTGGTTGTGTGTGTGTGTGTGTGAGAGAGAGAGAGAGAGAGAGAGAGAGAGAGAGGAGGGGAGGGTATGCGGGTGTACGTGGGCATGACAGCCTCTCGAGCGGCCGACGGACAGACCCCCTTGTCCTGTCCTGGCCCGTCCAGGGCACACTGTCGGAACCGTATTTCATGTCCACCTTCCCCGAGCACACAAGTGCACGCACACACACACACACACACGCGCGCGCGCGCGCGTGCAAACACGGGCTTTAAAAAATAAAAAGATACATGCAATGTCACATAGCTAGAAAGGGAAAAAATGTGGATGAACCTTGTCGCTAGAGGTACATGAAGTGCAGAGAGGGAACCCGCGTCAAAAATGGCAAATGCGGAAAATTAATTTGGGGCGTCTAGAATTTGGTGGTGAGGAATGCAACAGAAAACTGCGCAGAAATAAAAGAGTTTGGTGGACAAATGTCCAAATTCTAATGCAGGTAAACAGTGGCCGGTGCCCCACCTGGGGCCTGGGGTCCGCGGTGCCCGTACCGCCGCTGCTCCCGCCGACGCCTGACCTGATTTGCTGGGACCAGTAAACCTGCTGCGCTCTCAGGTGGACTGTACTTTACTACACCATCAGGGCGGATTCTTTCCTTCTCTCTCTCTCTCGCTCTCTCACTACCCACGACCCCCTCCTTGTCTACATCTCTCTCTCTCTCGCTTTCTTCACGGGGCCGCGCACGCCAGCCGGCCTCTCGGGTGGGCTGGGCTGGTCCTGGCGGTGGCGCGGCGGCGACGGCGCCTCGTTAGAAGAACATTTGCGCTGCTGATACTGATGGGGGCAAAAGGAAACGTCCTGGAATCCAACGCCTTACATTCAACGTTTGCGCGACTGTGAGCACCACAAAACGGGAAGACTGTGAGGGATCCTCACAGCAGAGGGATCCTCCTGAGTGCGAGAGATAGAGAGAGACAGACAGAGTGGGTCAGACAAACAGACCGGAGGAGTGACTGCTTTTCACGTGGAGAGAGACAGAGAGAGAAAGAAGGGGGGGGGGGGGGGCTTAAGGTGTGGTCGCCCGCGATGGCTCGGCTCGGCTCGCGGGGCGAGTCAAGAGGAAAGAAAAGAGGCCAAAGGTAAACAGCCGCCTCCTCCACTGCCGCCGCTGCACACGTCAGAGTGACTGAGTGGGAGTATATCACTATGTGATCCTACTCTCCGGCCACACGCCCGCGGAGCCGTGGCGCTTCCCCTACTCCCTCACCGCTCTCGATAATCCGACTATCGGCACGCACACACAAGCCCACACAGACCCGCGCCTCCGTTGCCCTATCCACCTGCCTCTCTCAAGCCCCCGACGCCCTCTTGCTAGCTTTGTCCCACACGCACACACACACACACACACACACACACACACACACACACACACATGGAGTACGCTCCTAATTCGCCATTTCGCCTCGCGTGTTCGAGACTGACCAGACTGCTCGCTCTGTCTCTCTCGCTCTCCCGCTTCCTTCCGGTTTGCTGTGGCTTTATCACTGAGCACGGCGCGGCCCCCATCACTCCAGCCGGGCCGGGGCCTCCGCTCGACGCCCTCCCGGCGGTGGCCGAGCACGCGGTCCCGTGCCCTGTGACTTCGTCAGCCGCCTACCCCCAAACAAACGCTCTTACGGTCGCTATATTTGTCGTACCAAACAGCTTACTTCGCCTCCTGGAACGCACCTTGAGGTTTTCGGGCGCGGCGACCGCAAACGCGGGAATGCCGAGCATTCCGCAGGCAGCACGCCGGTTCCAGGGGTGACCGCGAGAGGGCGCAGTGCGCAGAGCGCGCCGTTCCACGTTTCTGCTGAATCTGCCCGGCCGCGCGGGGAATGGAAAAAGAGTGAAAATGATAGGCGGAGCGAAAGCGGGTGAGAAAAGAATATTAAACGAGTCACACCTTTGGGCCCGCTGCCGCTGCGCGCGCTGGTCTGCCGCCGGGCTGCCCGCTGCGCCCGCTGCGCCCGCTGCGCCCGCTGCGCCCGCTGCGCCCACCGCGCCCGCCGCGCCCGCTGCGCCCGCCGCGGCCCCGCCCCGTCTCGCCTGACGCACACGGCGTTGCGGGCTCAGCGCATTCTAATGAGCGTTCCGGCCTCACGGTTACACGGCTGTAAAGCATGCCGGTGTTCGCACTGTTCCCCGGCCCCATCAAGACCCTCGTTCCGAAAAGATAAAAAAAGGGGAGGAAGAAAAAATGAGGAGGAAAGGTCAGATTAATATCCAGCCCACACCACGGGGCCATCATAAAAATATTTTTTTAGGAAAAAAAGAGAAAGAGTGAGAAGCGTGTTCCAGCTTCTCTGAGAAGGGCGGCGCTATCTGATGATAGCACGATTACCTGGGCTGCGTATGGTCGGCTCTGTTACTCGGCGCACCGTAAACCGTTTTACCTCTCACCCCTTCCGCGGTTTCTCCATCTCTCTCTTACATGACAAGTGAGAGAAAGTGAGGGAGGGGAGGGGCACCCCCGCCAGCGGTTCACTAACGCGAAGGGATGGGTTGTAAAAGCTACACAATTAGTGCGAATAGCGACGAGAGGCGTAATTAGAATTATTACCGGCGAGTCCGGACTGGAAATCCTTGTACCCGCAGTAATTACATCCCGGCCTCTCTGATCCGGCGTGACGTCCTGCCGCAGGCATCGCCTGCACCGCCGCGTGTGCTACAGTGCGCGTCGTACAGCAGCGGCTGACTGCGCTTATCTCATCAGTTCACCCAGTTTTAAACAGAACACTAGGGGAACAAGACCCCAAAAAAGCCCGCCCCATGTAATCGTAAAAAAATACAGCCCGTACGTTTTGCCTCTCCAAAACACGCCATCGCAAACAGGGTGGGCGGGCAGGGGAGGGGAGGGGGGTGTTGTATAACATTAAAGCACGCCGTCGAGCCGTGAGGCCCGATGACGCAGGGCCGGAGGACGGCGCACGGCGCGGCCGCGGCGAGGCCCCCGTCAATGACATTAGACGCTGCGTTCCCTCGGCGCCCGCGGCGGGCCGCGGACCTCTCCGGATCATTTCCTTGCGAGGTCGGCCGCCCTGGCCGAGGCTCCGGCTGAGGTCCCGGCCAGCTCAAAGAGCCGAGGCCGAGTCCTTGGCCGCCCAGCCGCCGCGCTGCTCGGCGCTGCCAGTGCGTCCCCGGCTGGTCCGGTCTGGCCGTTTCCGCCAGCAATTAGGAGCATCCGTTGATAAGATCACGTCTGGGCCGAGCTCAAGACGGGTCCGGAGCCCTGGGCTGGACCCCGGAGCCCGGGGCTGGACCCTGGAGCCCCGGATCCGAGGCAGGACGAGCTAAGTGGACAGCTGCCCAGCACCATGGGGCCCACCGAGTCCCGCTTAGACCGCCGTCGATGCCGGGGACCAACTCCAGACGACTCCGTTTGCCAAGAATAAGCTGCAGTAACAAGAAGCCCCCCGCAGCTCCCGCGTGAAGATTATTCGTGCGACAGGAGCCGCAGTCTAGTATCCCTAACAGGGTCAGCAGGGGGTGCCCTGCGGTGCCCTGCGGTGCCCTGCGGTCTGTGACCTCCCGCCGAAGGGCTGCTCCCTCCCGATCGCCGCCAGAATTACCTTCCGCCCCGGAAGTCCACAGGCACCCCTTCCGAGCCGCACCCTCTGCTCTTTCTGTATTTTGTGTGCAAAGGCCCCCGCAGAGTAGGAACCCTGCAGGCGCTCCGAAGGGCTGCGTCAGCTGCTGCAGCAGACGATTGTCTGCGCAAAGTCGACAGGACCGTCCCTGTGCGAGAGCGGGATCAGGAGGCGGGCAGACGACGCCAAGGGGAGGGCCGCGAGGGGGCGCCCGAGGGCTGGAATAAGCCGTGATAGTGAGGGCCGGGGCCGGGGCCGGGGCCGGGGCCGGGGCCGGGGCCGGGGCCGGGGCCGGGGCCGGGGCCGGGGCCGGGGCCGGGGCCGGGGCCGGGGCCGGGGCCGCTCACCTACGATACCTTCCCCGGCAGCCCCACGCACTCGGGGAGTGGCCGCGGCCGGCAGCACCATCGACCCCAACCGGTGTAAAAGGGAAAGTTTGCTCCCCGCTGGATGCCTGGCACACAATCCCTAGCAGCCATGTGCTGTGGGCACATCGTCCCGGGTGCCCAGGGCCAGTGTGCCCCCGGTGCGCAGTCCTCAGGGCGTATGTGCCCCGGCCCCCCAACCCGGGGGCCACAGGGTGCCCCTTGGGAGGCACATGGCCCTTGGGGATTGTGTGTTGGGGGCACATCCAGACGAGGGCAAACGGTTCCTCTTACTCGACAGGACCACCCCAGTCCTCTTGAGCTTGCGGGGGGTCCGAGAGGATCCTCAGCGGGGAGTCGCGGGGGGGGGGGGCTTCACGCCCGGCCACGCCCCGGCGCTCCCCGTATACCGTTAGTGTGTGCGACCGAACGAACGTCTGGCGACGTACCCTTTCTTTAATTGACCTTGCCGACCACGTTTGACGGCGCCAAGGAGGAGCGGGGTTAAGAGGGGGGGGGGGGGAGAAATTAGAACGGATCGCGGAGAGGCGGGTAACAGGGCACTCTTCCCTCGTCCGTAGGCCCCGAAGGGAACGGCGGCGGCCGGGGCGTGCTCCGGCGCTGTACCCCCCGCCGCCCCATTGAGTACGTCTTGGTGGACGACGCGCCGCCAGACGACTCCGTGCTTTACTCTTACTCGTTGCCGCCCGAGGACACGGGAAAAAAGAGGACAGGAAGGTGCCACGCCGGAGGATTCACACGTTTATACGTGGCTTTTAAAACAGCCTTTTGAAATCCCTTCACATGACGTTTTCATTCTCAGTGAGGCGAGACATCTGCTCGGTGGCGAGACCAGATACTCTGGACCAAAACTATTATCTGCCCGGACATACTGTGCCCGACTGTGTCCGCCAGCTGGAGCCCGCCAGAGCCGCGAACCCAGCGAGCGAAGTGCGACCGAGCTCTCCGCGCCAACACCAGCGCCACCACCGCGGCTAGCGACACACTTAATAAGGAGAAACAAATGGATTACAGAGACGTCAGAGAGAGAGAGAGAGAGAGAGAGAGAGAGAGAGAGAGAGAGAGAGAGAGAGAGAGAGAGAGAGAGAGAGAGAGAGAGAGAGAGAGAGAGAGAGAGAGAGAAGCGGACCGCAGGGTGAGACACCGCAGAGGACGCGGAGGACAGGCGGCGCCCTCAAAGACAGCAAGGCCTTGTAATGTCACCGAAACCAGACAGTTTTCTTTCCGCCTCTCTTTGTGTTTTATTCCGTCCGCCGAATTTGTCTTTGCGGCCGCGGCCCTGCTGCCGCTGCTACTGACGCTGCTGCTACTGCTGCTACTGCTGCTACTGCTGCTACTGCTGCTACTGCTGCTACTGCTGCTACTGCTGCTACTGCTGCTACTGCTGCTACTGCTGCTGCTGCTACTGCTGCTACTGCTGCTACTGCTGCCGCCGCTGCCTCAACGTGCGGCGCGGGGACAAAGGCCCTCCCTCGTCGGTCCACTCACCCTCCTCATGATTCCTTCCCCATTTTCGAACACCGTGGAAAAATCTAATTATGGGGTCTCTGGTCCGAGGAGGGAACGCAAAATTGGAGTTTCGTAGTGAACCCCGCGGCTTCGTGCTCGGAATGTCCACCAGAGTCACGAAGCACATGTGCATATGTGTGTGCGTGTGTGTGTGTAGGTGTGTGAGAGAGAGAGAGAGAGAGAGAGAGAGAGAGAGAGAGAGAGAGAGAGAGTGAGATGTCCGCATTACAAATGTGCAGCTCGGTCTGCATATGTGCATGCACCAGATAATGCCGCGCCCGTCGCGAAACAAAAATGTAATATGATAATGGACGTCGAAAAAGTGGAAATTCCGTTTCCTACCCTATTTTCATTTTATTTTTCACCCCACTTCCACTTTTTATTCTATTCCATGAAGCGGTGACTGCGATGGTGTCGTCGCACTCTAACCGGTACATGCAACGGTACATGCAAAAGTGATCTTTCGGTTAACTGAAAAATTTTCAGCTATGCTGAATTTTACTGTTTTATACGGCAAAATGGTCGCAGACATATATATGCCATGTAAAGGATGGTTTTTTTTTTTTCATCCTCGCGTGTGGGCTGTGCCATATTCCGGGGCTCGAGTGGGACGAGCGGCGTGGAGTGCGCCAAACAGCTGACGCTGCAATTTTTGTAACTGTGTGAGACCCTTACTCTGGGTGTTGCGCGGCCGCTCAGTACATGCCCGTCATGAGCAGGCCGGGGGCGGGGCCGGGGGCAGCGGGGGGCGGCCGGCGCACACAACGACAAGATAGGCCTCTGTGTACCAGTCCATATTGCCACTTATTCAGTGGCCGCTGCGGCCAAAGCGCATTATAATTTCGGCGGAAGGGGCGGCCGTCTCATGGGGATAGGATGGCGCGCTGCCGCTACGGCCCCCACCACCACCACCGCCGCCACCGCCGCTGCCGCCCTGCCCCCGGTGGTGGCTTGGTTATGACAACGGTTGACATGAAGAATGAGGGACTAGGCCCCTCTAGGCGGCCGCGCCCCCATTTCTTTTCCATCCCTCTTCTCCTCCTTTGCATCGAAACCGGGGCAAGAATAAGCAGGACGGGGGCGCGCGAAGCAGGCTCCCGCAGGCTGCCGCTGAGAGACAAACTCTGGGGAGTTAAGCGGACCCCACGCACGGCAGGACTGGCAGGACACCCAGTTTGTTGCTGCCGCCAATCCCACTCCGCTCCCGCGCCTTGTGTTGTGTGTGCGCAGAGTGGCAGTCCGGCTGCTGGTCCGGCCGAGCGCAATCTATGGAAATGATATGTAAAATCATGAGCGTGTTATGAATGGAATGGATAGAATGCGCGGGCACAACAGGACGGACACGGGCTGACGTGTCGAGGGCGCCGCGGGGCGGGGCGGGGCGGGGCGGGGCGCGGGGCGGGGCGCTGGGAGAGGCGTCGGCGGGCGTCGGCCACGCGGTGTGGTCAACGCATTTGCCTAACACTGCCCGGCCCCGGCCCGACTAAAGTCCCTTTCAGAGCGAGCGATGCCGACTCACTTAGTTGACAGGCCTTAATTTTGTGTAAATTAAGTAAAAGGGGGCTGATGAATGCCAATTATTAATATCATTATGCGAGGCGCCGCCGTTTCGCCACATGAATTCGAACGCGTGATTTTTTTTTTCAGTAAAGAGCTTTCCCATGAGACTTGGAAACGGAAGTTGAAGAACGAAAACAACACCTCCAGCCTGCTGAAACTCTCGAGGGCAGGTACGAGAAACGTGAGTAGCGTTTCGAGTGAACTTGTAAGTCACTTGTGCATCAAGATTTTTCATACCTGCCCTGGAGCAGAGTTCCCGGCGGTTTCCAGTCTGGAAGTGTCTTTGTTCCCCACCTTTCGCTTCTGAGCCTCTTTGGAAACCTTTGCGGCTAAGTCGAAGGGCTGGAATTAAATGTTAGTCGAGAATATTACACAGTTTAAGTCAAACAAAAACTTAAGTCCTGACACCAAAGGTTTATAACAAATGTTGTACCCTTGACACACATTTTATTCAGTCAACTTGACTGCGCTCATTGCCAATATTTATTAACAAAAATATGCAAGAAGGCGAAAAAAAACCTTGGTTATATTTCAACACTTGACCTTGTACCTCAGAGTCACATGCCACTACTCTTAGCGCCGGGGACAAGAAACTAAAACCAGAGTCGATGAGGTCACGCGAATCACGAGATTCGAATGTGGCCGCTCCTCTGACACGGTCCCGTGATGTGTATCGAACTGTTCGCAGAGTGTTTATGGAGCTGGCTGGATGGCTGCTGGCCGCTACGCACCGCCATGCAGAGCAAGCATTGCATTTTAGGAGGGCGCGGGGACCACTGGCTGGGGCCACATTTGCGCGATGCAGCGGCATGCATGCGTGCACACACACGCACGCACACACACACATAATGTGCCCCTGCACCAAATCTTCGTCACAATAACCCTGTTGTATGAATGTCAAATGACGCTGTTTGGGGCCCAGAGCGCCTGGCGGTCTAGCGCAGTGCACAGCACACGCGCAGGCCGTATGTTCGGACATGCGGAAACCGCCGTAACCGCGGAAACCTGCAGCGGACACATGCGGGAACCCGAAGAGCCTCACGGTCCGGTACACCTGCTCGCGTGCGTTCTACCTCTCGCCGGTGTGGTTCCCGCCTTTTTTTTTTCATTTTATTCAACCCCTTTCATATTGGGCGCCAAAAACGACAAGTGATGTGGACGGGTACGATGCGTGGCCTCGGCCCGGCCTCGGCCCGGTGGTGTGGACCGGTCAGGGCCACGCCAACGCCACGGCGTCTCGGCCTCGGCCGCCGCTACCTGCTGCCGCCTCCGCCCTGTACCATCCTTCAAAGAAAACAAGCCACGGATGAATAATGCACGCCCTTCGGAAGGCGAAAAAAGGTCGATTTAGCGTCCGATGTGAATTTCAAAGACGGGAACGGACTTTGGACGAACGTATGTTACTTCCTGGCGAGAGAACGTCAGGGGTGAGGTGCCTTTGTGAGTGTGTGTGTGTGTGTGTGTGTGATGGAGAAGGAGAAGGGCGTGGGCGAGAAGACCGCGGGAGAGCTGAGGCAGAAAGACAGAAGAAAACGGACGGGAGGCAAAAACTGCATCGTTCGCAGCGCCACCGCGCCCAGCCTGGCCGACCCTCTTGCCAAGTACAAAGGAGATATACCAAAAATGAAATTTGAAAAAATGGTCCTTCGCCCCTGTCAGTTTTTTGGCCGCGAAACAACGTTTCTCGTCACAATGAAGTCGTATATCTGCTCTGCGGAAAATAAACTGTCTTGCTGAGGCGGGGATGGGAGGCGAGCGGAAGGTCACAGGGGAGGAAAAGGGGGTTGGGGGAGGGGAGGAGGGAGGGGAGGGGGGGAGATCCGTTTGGTGCGTGGAGCTCTATCTGGGGCCGTAATGCATCTCTGCGAGCCGACCTTCCTTTTCGCTGCTTAGAGATTCTCAGAAACACGATAAAACGCCAAGTTTTGGCCATCTAATTAACGCAGCACCTCCTCGATCCTCTGTCAAAAAAAATCCGAACGAAAAAATAACGTTTGAACTTTGACATTTAACATGCAACATTTGAAATATTTAACATATAACATTTAAAATACTTTACATGAAGCATTTGACATTGGAGATCTAACAGTTAACATTGATAATCTAACACTTAACATTGAACAAATAATATTTAACGTAACCAAACGCTTGTCAAAAGCGAGAGACTGCCCACAAAAGGATAAGATGCATCGTGGACTGACCTGATACTGATTGAAGGCAGGCGGTCGCTGCGATGACGAGGAAGGCTGTCATGCCCCTGTTGGCTGCCAGCAGGCGTGCGGGCGGCGAGCTGGCCAGCAGGCGTGCCAACAGGCGTGCCCGGCAACAGGGGGCCTGCTCGTGCCGCATGGCGCTGCGGCTGTCACATCACGTCGTCCTGCAAACAGGGAAAAAGTAGGGTCGGTCAGTGCTGAGTACGAAAAGTAAAACCAATCGCGAAGCAAGAGCCGGCTCCGCTGGGTTCCACGACATGAACCAATTAGGCCAGACGGAAATCACGGCCCACTCAGCAGCAACTTTTGCAGCACAGGAAGCGGAAGTCGATAAGGTGAATCGCACTGGCTCTGGAGCCGGCAGGAGCCGCCTGGAGCCGGCTGGAGCTGGCTGGAAGCCCGGGCGGGACCCTGCCTCGGTCCGATGCCCCCGCCCAGCGCACCCCGCCCAAGACAAGCGGGCGGTCATCTCGCCAACGCGACGACTTTCGCAGCAAGTTGTGCCCGAGAGTCTCCGAGAAAATAGCCCAGACCCGGTCGTCCGTTTTGTTTACCGTCACCATCATGACATGGGAGCGGGAGCAGAGCAGAGCAGAGTCACTCACCCCCTCATGCCGTACCCGCTACGTCCGGAAGAGTACTTGGCCTTTCGAGAGTCAGTATACAGTGCCAAAACCATTCGAAAAAAAAAGTGAAATCGTGGCAAATATCAAAATATAGGTATTCAAGATCAGAAAAAAAAGTTGATTCTGTGGAGAAGTCAACATGTTGCTCTTGCGGGGGGAAAAACTAATAAAACACGAAAAGCTAGCCGTTATTAAATTCGGTGACCAGCAAGACGCAACGATAGCCCTCCGCTGTCGCTTACCACCCGACAGACTTCCCCCCCACATCTTCCCCGTCACTACTAGTCCTCCGCGGCTCGGTTTCCAGTGCCGTCGCTCGGGAGAAGAGAGACGGAGCCGAGGATAGAGCCGGCGGAGCTCGTTACCCCCCGCGGGGCCCACCGGACCCCTCTGTGCGGTGCAGCCTTCTAACGCCTGTCGCTCGCCTCGCCGCGCCGCCACTCCAAGACCAGAGACGCCACCTGACTAACCCGGCCTGGTCTGGGCCTCGGCCAGGGAGGGCCTTGCCTTCTCAGGCGGCGGTTATGTACTGCCTCAGAACCTGCAGGGCCTCTGCTAAGGACCCGGCGTCCCGCCCTCCCCTAATGGTTTCTTGCTCCGCACCGCTCCGCGCTGTCCTCAGCTGGCGGTCACGTCACTTACTCCAGCACTCTCTCCGTTACAGCGCGGCTCAGCAGGCCCGGCGCGGCGGGGCGCGGCCCGGCCCCCGAACAATAACGCTTTCTCCTCCGGCCGCCCTCAGAGCGCGGTCCTCTCGGAAGACGGCGCCCGCACTGGATACCGGGAACGTTCTTCGGCAAAGCGTTATGCGAGCGTTATGGCCCTGGCGTTCCCGCGGCGTCCCTCGACCGTCTCCCACCCGGCAGCGCGCGCCGCTTCCGAAAATCGCCAATGTTGTTTGTGCGTCAGCAGAAAGTTTTGCATGCGGTCCGCAGCACGGGCGCGGTGCTGCTGCGGCCACCCCAGGTAAGAGTTCCCCGCAGTTTGTGACAAAGAGAGGACGGACCGGTGGCGGCGGCGAGCACTACCCGGTCAAGCCAAGGTCGGCATAGCCGCCGCATAGCCCCGGGCCCCGCCGGCCCGCGGCGGCCGGGCCATAGAAAGTAACGACATTAGCCCGTTGTACACCGTAATGGGGTGGTGAATGTCCCCGTTTGTGCGCTCGCCGCAATCTTTACGAACCGCAAGAGGAGACGCGAAAGGGGTATGGCTGCGGGCGGCGGCGGGCGGCGGCGCATTACCCGCCGTAAAGCTGCAATAATTACTGCCGTCCGGAGCCGCAGCGCGCCGAGCAGCGGAGAGACGCACGGCCGCGTCTTCACGGAGCAGCACATGCTGTCAGATTGCGGTGCAATGTGGGCATCGCGCTTTTCGGTCTTGTTTCAAGACGAGAGCGCCGACCGCATCGGCCGCCTGCTGGGTAGGCAGCCCGGACCCGTGCCTATGCACCCGTGCTGTGCGGGCTGGCCTACCCGCACAGTCGCAGGCGCTGTCCCCGCTTCGCCGTTGACCGCGCGCGCACGCGTATGTGTGTGTGTGTGTGTGTGTGTGCGCGCGCGCGGGCGCGCAGGGATAGCGGACTTTGTTAGTGGTCTGGTTTCGCGACCGCGACGCACTCTTCGCGAGGGCATCGCCCCCCCCCCCCCGCGTCCCCCTTCCCGGCAATCGAATAATTGTGTCGTAAAGAAGTGAGCGCGAACACCGAGCGAGCAGCCACCACATGGCGCCTCATAAATGCACTGCAGAGAGAGGGAGAGGGAGAGAGAGAGAGAGAGAGAGAGAGAGAGAGAGAGAGAGAGAGAGAGAGAGAGAGAGAGAGAGAGAGAGAGAGAGCGACGACTCCCGACTGCGGGTAGAGTAGCAGACCATTTACATATCCCGTCCTAAAATTGTGCCGCTGCCACGGACGAATAAAGCCACAAAGCTCCCGGAGAGGAGGTGGGGTGGGGTGAGTGCGCCCCGCTTCCTGATCTCCCCATTCCAGGTGGACGCAGCGGCGGCCTCGCTGGGAGGCGTGCTGCGGAAGAATTGCTGCGCGGGGATGAGGCGCGCCTTTTAGCTGTCCGAGGTAAAAAAAAAAAAAAAAAAAAACGTGAAAAGGGGGGGGGGGGGGGGCAAGAAGAAGTTGGCGCGCCGTGCAGCACTTGCGGCGCGTGGCCGGCGACGAGGCAGACGGAATGAAGGCAGTGGTGGCAGCGCTGCGGCAGCGGCGGACCAAATTGGATGTCGGCCCCGTGACATGAAGCGTGTCCGCTAATTTAGCATACAGTTTTGACGATGCTTTGTGAAGGCAGGTGGCCAAGACTCGTGGTGTGCTCTTCGTTTCGTGTTTCAGAGAGGAAACTCACGGCTTGGGCTGGGGCCAATTTCGATCATAACGACATGTAAATTCGCGCACACTCTTCGCTGGCGTACAAGCGTCATTTTTCACGGTGGATTTTTTTTTATATATTTTTTATTTACTTTACTTATTTTTTTAACGTGAAATCGAAAAGGTATTACAAGCAAGATCACTACAAACGATGAGCGAAGTGAACACTAAAGTCGTGGCCCTCCTGACCATTCAATTCCAGGCGGCGACTCCAGGTGAGAGAGTCAAAACACCAGCCATCATAATATACACCGGCTCGGGTTGGTGTGCGTGATTTCTCTGCCTCCATATAGGACGCCTCCACACATGCCGCTCCGGCCGGGCCCACATCAGGGCCTACAGGGGTGCCTCCAGGGTCCTGACCTCTCTCTGCCGAAGGAAAGCGGAGCCCAGCGCTCGCGGAGGAGGTGATGGGAGGAGGGATTTTGTTTGAAGAAGAAGAAGAAGAAGAAGAAGAAGAAGAAGAAGAAGAAGAAGAAGAAGAAGAAGAAGAAGAAGAAGAAGAAGAAGAAGAAGAAGAAGAAGAAGAAGAAGGGGAGAAGAAGAATACGAAGAGTCCGCTGTGGATCGGCGCGGAGACGTGAGACGCAAGCGCGCGCGCTACCACTATATTCAGCTGGGAAGCAGATTATGTCACACTTTACCTCTTATTTTATGTCGGCGTCCAGCAAAGTTTCCCTTTGATGGTGGAAAGGTGCAAATACAGCAAAAGGCGTGCGCGCGAAAGCGAGCGAGCGAGAGGGAGAAAGAGAGGGAGAGAGAGAGAGAGAGAGAGAGAGAGAGAGAGAGAGAGAGAGAGAGAGAGAGAGAGAGAGAGAGAGAGAGAGAGAGAGAGAGAGAGAGAGAGAGAGAGAGAGAGAGAGAGAGAGAGAGAGAGAGAGAGAGAGAGAGAGAGGGAGGGAGAGAGGGGGGACTTCGTTCTAAAGGGATGAGGCGTGGTACGACGGCCGCACCCTCAAGGGATGTCTCTGGTACGCCGGGGGTAGCGGTGAGTTCAGCGGCCGCCGTATGGCAGAGGACAGCAGCGCGGGAGCGGTAAGGTGAAACACGCCAGCTGGCAACGGCCACAAAAATATTTTCACTGGTGCTGTGTTATTATTTTAGCGGAGAGTGTATCTCCGCTCGGCTTTCGCTGTCAGAAGGATGACACGTCTGGTCTGGCTCGGTCCGCGCTGCAGTAATTATTGACGACATTCTGCCGCCGTCTGAGCTTCAAAGATTCTGGCACGTGTATCGTGGGGCGGTATTTCTAGTATAGGACAAACACGTCAGCAGCGGGTGCGAAACACTTTCCGTCGGCAGTAGTTTTGACACGGAAGTGCGCCCAGGAGTGTCAGGCCGTGTCGCCTGCAGTCGGCGTAACACGTCGGCAACTTGCGTTCGTTAGAGTGACGAGGACAAGAGTCGTCATCCGACCTCTCTTCTATGCCCCGGTCCGCCGTCATCTTCGGCATTTAGACGCTTCATCGCCCCCGATCGGACGGGCGGCCGTCGCTCGGCGCGAACCCAGAGGCGGCGGCCGGCGGCCCTCCAAACTCGTAACAGAGTTTGGCAGTCTATCGGTCTCTTTCCAGCAGCGCGGGGTCGCAAGGCGGAAAGCTCCGGGGATCTGCGGGCCGCAGAAAGGCAGAAATCTGTTTGAAGGACTTGTAGTTGGCGAGGACGATGGCTAATGCATCACCGGATGCCCTGCGCGCCCTGCCGCTGCAGATCGACGCGGGACTCGCGATAAATCAAAAGTCACAGAATCATGTGGGCCGAAATGTCTCCAGCAGTCCCTGGTGGGACCGGGAGAGGGGGGGGGGGGCTGCCGAAATCTGGTGGCGGGTAATACATGGCGGATCCACTCATGCGAGCTGACTGGCAGCGCCCGGCGCTGTGGTCTAGCCGACACGGGCAAGACAAATGGCCAGCGGACCGAGCCTCGGACAGTGTGCACGGGCCGAGGGCCGGGGCCGGGGGTGGCCAAGGGCGCCGTGTTTTAGGCAGAAGCCCCTCGCCTTCACCAACCGGGCCACAGACGCGCTATTAAGCGTAATAGCTGAAGCATCACGGCTGAAGCGCTCCGGGCCCCAAAACCGATATTTCGAGGCTTTCCTGGCAGCTGTGTAGGGCGAGAAGTCGGGTCACGTCTTACGGCAGTGGTCGCCGCTGGTACCCGCAGCTAAGAGTGGGCGGGCCGGGGGGGGGGGGCAAAAAATACTCCCTTCTCAGAGAGGAGCTGCTCCGGGCGACATAAAGCTCTTTCGGGCGGCGAGCACATGTTTGCTTTCCTCGGACGGCGGCGCGGGCGTTCGAACCCCGTCGGCTCCCGGATCCGACTTCCCTCCCGGCCGGGATGTCAGCTCCGCTCGGGACACACCGCGGCACCCGGCCCCACCTCTCTGTCCTTGTTACCATATGTTTGTTCTCCTTTAGCTTCCCTTTCCGGTCTGCTGTTGTTGGTCTTGCCGTTGTTGTCGTTTCGGTGGGGAAGAGAGATGTACTTCCGTGCGCAGTCCCCTCCACCGTACCCCTCAGCTTCTGCTGCTATGCCGCACTGCCACACGACACGCACACAAACCAGTCCTGGCGGCCAGCACGCCTATCGCATCGAGGTTCGGTGTATTTCACGTCACCGAACATCTCAGAGGCTAGTATATATATATGCATATATATTTACATAAGTGTACACTTTGAAACACTTTAAAACACGCGGCAGTCTGGCAGACTGACTCTCCACGGCGCAACGGGAACAGCACGCACCGGAGTGAGCTAATCCTGCCGGAGAGCAGTAATGAACCTTCATTAACGGCAGCTGGGACGGAATGCCAGCTACGCGGCTCGGAAGGTGCACAAACCGAATGGCGCTCGGTCCGGCCGGCGGGGGCGGTGGGGGCGGCAGGGGCCGTCGGGGGCGGGAAGGGGGGGGGTGCCTCCCCGGCCTTGGCCGTCCCCAGACACCTCGTCTCGCGAGGTGCTTCAGCTAACACGACGTACGGTATAACAGCCGCCGGGGCCGGGCAGGGCCACGTGTCGGCTGGTAAGCAAACTCGACCCTTTTGTTCGCTCTGAGGAGCGCGCGCGAGTTGTGTTCGTGTGCGTGCGTGCGCGTGTGTGTGTGCGCGTGTCTGTGAACTCTCATCCGTTACTTTAACAGCAGCTTCACTGCTTTCAGGCCCTTCCACCTCGCTCCTCCTCAAAACCCGCACCGCGCGTGGCCTCGCTGCTCACAAACACCCCCGCAGCAGCAGAGCCGGACTCGGCCCCGGCCGGCCCCGCCCTCCTAGCCGCACCATAAGCCACCCACCGGCCCACCCATCACAGGCCTCTGGGATATGTTTTCTATTTTATTTCTCCTGATCGCAATGAAATTGGGGGGCAAAACGGGGGGAAAAGGCGGGTGGGCAGGCAAGCCGGAGCTGGAGCCGGGGGCCGGACCTGGAGCCAGGGCCTGGAGCTGGAGCCAGGGGCCGGACCGGGGGCTGGAGCTGGAGCCAAGGGCCGGACCTGGAGCCGGGGGAGGGCAGAGCGGCAGATCGCGGTACCGCAGAACAGCACGGCCAGCCAATCGATCCCGGCAGGCAGCACAAGGCTGGACTGTTCTTCCCTGCCGCGGATTACGGCTTCAGTCCGGCCGTCAAACGTCCGCAGCAGCACAGCCGGCCGGCCGGACGGGGGGGAGCGGGGGCGGAGGCGGCCTTGGGGACGGCGACGAGGAGCTGGGCGCGGCCATGCCTGAACCTCGCATGAATAAGCCCGAAACAAAAGAGTAGGCCTTGATTCGAAGATGTTTTACTGGGCGGAAAAGTTGTTACACTCGATGGAAGCATAAAAAAGTCTTTTGGAGACGGGAGGCCAGGGACCAGGTGCTGGCTGATGCGGTGCGCCTGGGGCCGCCCTTGGCGAAGGGCGTGCCGCCCGGCTATGCGGCCTATGGCTGCGGCCGGCAGGGACTTTCACCACATGTCTGTGACGAACGGTTCGTCTCTGTCTCGTTGGACGTCTCCGCGACACGCACAGCGCCGCCCCCCACAACCCCCCCCCCCCCCCCCTCCCCTCCCTCCCGCCGCGGCCGCGCCCATTTCTTCGCCGCCCGCTCCTTCCGCGTCTACCCGGGCATTCCTAGCGGCCGTTATCATGTGCCCTGCCCGCTGCCACGCTGCGCCGCCGCTGCGCTCCTCCGACTGTGGCCATCGACATCGCCGGGACATTGCGCTCTTCCACGTCGACGCCTTTAACCGCCTCACTTAGACCGCCTCTTGTCATTCACCCTGGGGGACCCCCCCCCCCCCCCCCCCCACCACCACCACCACCACCAACCTCTCCATGCATTACCGCTGCGGGCTTCAGGGATTACGAGCTTTCGCTGAGACGAGCGCACGGCGACCCCCCGGGGAGTCCGCCGATAGATGGCAGACAAAATATCATGGCGCGGGCTCGTGGCAGCCCCCGGCACCGGCTGCCGCCGTGGGGCAGAGGGGGGCAGCGGGGGGCAGCGGGGGGTACCCCGCCGGGACGGAGTGCGGAACGGAAGGACGTCCCGTTTTGGCACTCCATTTCTCTCGGCCAGGAACGGAATCGGGGTGCCATCCGATGTCGTGCCGTGCCGATCCCCATAGGGACAGAGGGACGGGGCCGCCGCGTTGCGCGTGGAATTACAGGGGACGGGCAACGACCACTTACTCGCATCTCCGCGGGGGCGGCACGGCACGCGGCAGGGAGGGGGAATAAAGCCGTCAGACGGAAGGAACGAAAAACACGGGCCGGATTGTGAGGAAAGGACGTCCACAGCAAGTTTTTCGTCGGGGGCCTGGCCTGGCCTCGTAGGCCGGGCCGGCCTTCTTGTTGGGGTCGGCACTGACAAGCACTCACTGCGCGCTGCCCGGCTCGGGGCCCTGGCTTCCTGTTCCTTACAGCGCGCCGCAGTTATCGAGTTATTATTTATTGGTCACGGTTGGATTCCCTGCGCCGGCCGGGGCCGGCCCCCGACCGCAGCCCCCGACCCTCGTGCATCGCCTGGCCTGGCAGCGCCCTGGTGGTGACTGGCGCGGCCGTTGGACCTCTCAGCGGGCCGTTGCCGTACATCGCAGCCCCTCCAAAAAGAGCAGGGGCCCTGGCCGTGCCGCTGGCGTGCCGCTGGCGTGCCGCGGCCGCTCGCCGCCTGCGTGCAGTGCAGGTTGTGCCGTGCGTGCTCAGGGCGTGTAGCGCCGTCACTCGTTTGTTCCCTCGCACGAGTTTTCGTGCTTCACGGTCGGCACTGCGCCGAACCACGTAGAGCCCAACAGCCGCGCGGCCCTTACGCCCGGCCTGGGCCGTGCCACGGGGCCGTTGGGGCGGAGCGGCGCCGCGGACCGTGCGCGCGCCCAGTGTGCGAATGATATACGCGACTCATTTCGAATTTCCATCTTCCACGTCCAGGGCTATACCGGCCTGCTTACACGTCTGTAATGGCGTACCACACGGCGACATAACTCTGACAGAACCGACCACGCCCTCTGCGCTATTTGCCCCCTGCCCCCTCACCTTCCCCTGGGGACTCCCTACCCCCCCCCCCCTCTCTCTCTCTCTCCCTTTTGTTCCCCCTTTGGTTGGAGACCCCCTTTTTTCCGAGGCCTTCATTTTTAGAAGCCCTCAGCAATGTTAGGCTCCCTCGCGCTTTTCAGTTCCAGGACCGTGGGGTCCCCCCGGAGCCAAGGCCCGCCATCCCGGCCTCGAGCCCCAGCTATGCTTTGTATCCCGCGTTGATCCCGCCGCCCCCAGCCGCCCCCGGCCGCCCCCGGGCCGCCCCCAGCCGCCCCCGACCCGGACAAGGTGCCGAGCTGCAAGCCCAGCCGGCTCTGCGCCTGCCTCGCTCGCGCCGCACTTGTCCTGGAACTGGAACATATTACAGGGGCGATTGGTTCCGGCAGCCGCGCTCGCTGGCGGCGCTGCTGCCGGTCCCGCAGGGCCCCACCCAGCCCGGCCCCGCCGTGCCTCGCCTCCAGAGGCCAGTCCATAAATTGCGACACACCCTTTATATAGTCCCCGCCCCCCGGGCGACCCGACCCCCCCTGGCCTCGGCCGCCCCTGGCAGTGCTTGCCACCGCCTCCGCCACCGCCGCCGCCGCCGCCACCACCGCCGCTGTGCCACGCGCTCGCGCTATCCTTCACATATTCTTCGATGCGAGGCGCGGAAGGAATTTATAGGCCACCAGTAGGCGCGTGGCGTGGTGGCCTGGCCAAGGGGGTGACGGGGGCGGGGCGAGGACAGGAGGTGAGGGAGAGTTGTGAGGGCTGCAGGTTTCGTGTTGCCGCACGCGTAGACCCGGGCGCCGATTTTAGTGTACACTGAATGCATTCATTATTTAAATACTGAATACTGTCGAGAATGTTTGGGGATTCATAAAAGTCTCTGTCACCGAAAAATAAAATTCGGTTTCAGCCAGCGGCTGTTTTTGGCCCTCACGCCGCCGCCGTCGGAACTCCCACCGGTGCCCAGGTCGACTTGTGAGACGCGTGGATAAAAGTATCCTCTGCTAGGCAGAAAAGTACTCCAGGAGGGGTGGGCGCGTGGCAGCATGAGGCGGCGCGTGGTTCAGCAGACGACGACGCCGTCAGCTCCGTTGGCCACGCCCAGTGACGGGTTCATCGCGGACGTGCCCCGCCCCCGCGGGCCACCAGATAGGAACATTGAAAAACGAGACATTGAAATGAAAAAAAGAAGGGATAGAGAGAGAGAGAGAGAGAGAGATGCTTTGAGCGTTCTGATCCCCCGCGTTAGCAGGGGTGTTATTGTTTTCGAGTCATGGCGTGGAGTCATTCCCATGACGACGAAGGGGTGAGAAACAGAGTACGCGGCCGCGTTGATGTTTGCCGGGCGAGTTATCGCCGCGATAACCGCTGAATATAACAACGCTATGACGATTAATGCCGGCACTAAAACTCGACACAAAAAAAAAACCGCACGCAGAATAACAGGCGGGCGAATATGGAGCGCCAGATGTAAAACAGAGGGCGGCAAGGCCTTTGGCTGCTGCCTGCTTTGGCGAGGCCCCGCGAGGCCCCCGTTCCGTTGGAGGCCCCCGCCGGGGGCCGCGCCCAGCGGCCCTGACAGTGACGCGGTCGACTTCATCATAACAGTCATTGTGGACTGCGTTCCATTACTGCTATCATTCCACGGGGGATCGGGGCATTAATCATGTACTGCATGCGGAGCGCGCCTTTGCCGTCGTCGCCGCCCCGCCCCGAGCCGAGCCGAGCCAAGCCCTCCCTCCGTGCTCGAGCCCTGACGTTTGGTCTTCATTCCAGCCCTGTCATAGCCCGGGGGTGGCCCGGGGGCGGCCCGGGGGTGGCCCGGGGCCTGCACGGGGGCGGTACAGCCGGGCGCATAGCACAGCGTAAGTCGGCTCTAGGGATTTAAAAATACCAGTAAGATTCAACCTTACGGTAAGTTACGGAAAGATAGGTAAGTTACGGGTATTTTTGGTAAAAATGAGAAAGATTTATTTACAGCAGGTATTTGTTAAAAATAGTACGCTTTAGTATGTTTTCCACATAACAGTAGCCAAATCATCCTATCGGTTCTGCTCTCTGCGGGACAACAGTGGCTAAAGTATCAACAGCGCGCTGCTCCTCTCCACCACAGCTCCGTAGCGTAGTGGGCTAGCGGGCCGGTCGATGACCGCAAGGTCCGGGGTTCAACTCTTTGCCGGAGTAAAAATTTTTCTCAAGTCTGCCGACCGAGGATGGTGGGTAAAATATACCAAAAGAACGTATTCAAAGTGTGTTGTCTGAGTGACCGCGGACGTTAGGCCGCGGACATTCCCCGGAGGTTGAATACACTCGTTAACTCAGTGGTTCGACGCCCGAGCAGGGGAATGGTGCTTGCCAAGACTCGGCAGAAGTTAAATGTAGAGGCCTAGGGTTCGGCCTTCTACATTTTTCAAGCGTAAGGCCTCGGAATCTGGAGTATTTGGGCAACACCTACTTGGATACATGGCGTAGAAGAGTAGAGTACAATCGGCTTCGGCCGTGTACGATCTGGGCATCCTACCTCCCTCTCAATCCGCGAGGGAGTGGCTTTAGGGCCACAGACCAACTGGCTGGTCGAAGGGGGCTGACTCCTGAAATCTGGTCAGCGGAAGGGGCGATGTTGGCCGTTGCGGAAGCCTGCCTACCAAGGTGGCTGCGTCGTGCCTGTGTCTTAGCGGCGGTCAACTCCTGGTACACCGGTTCCCATCCGAACACCGAAGTTAAGCAGGAACGGTTCCGGACGGAAGTCTGGGACGAGGTAGGACCCACCCATTTTTGCCGATTTTTTTTACACCAAATGCAGCAATTTTCAGAGTTTGAAAATCTGAATATTACCGAAAAATACCACATTTTTCAAGGTCGGGTAATATTACCGTAAGTTACGGTAACTTAGCGAATCTTACCGGTAATATTACGGGCCTTTAAATCCCTGGTCGGCTCTGTGGCGCAGGGCTGCAGCAGCGGGACCACAGACGCAACAGAGACAGCGGGGAGCTGGTGGAGCCCCGAGGAGTATACAGACTCGGCTTCCTTCCGTGCTAAGCACGCTGGGAGCTGGAATGTCGGACCACGATTCTGGAAGGCAGCCGGGCCGGGCCGGGCGCACAAGAGGACGACAAGTAAAGAGAAAACAGGGCTATGCAGGCGGTACCTCTGCGTTGCGCTGCTGCTGCCGCTGCTGCTGCAGGTCGCAACGTTTTACAAGCTGGCGGGAGCGAGCCGGGTGCTGAGGCACACAGGGGGTAGGAGCAGCAGCGCAGCAGCAGCAGCAGCAGCAGCAGCAGCAGCAGCAGCAGCAGCAGCAGCAGCAGCAGCAGCAGCAGCAGCAGCAGCGGCGGCAGCAGCGGGCGTTAGAACTTGGGAAAGCAGCGAGCTGCGCGCTAAATAGGGTGGTGGCAGGTAGAGAGCCGGCGGAGAGCGAGAGGGTGGCCCGGGCGGACGGACGGAAGGAGTTGTCGCCAGAGACACGGCCGGACGCGGAGCCTGCAGCTCTCCGTGGACTCCAGCCCAGCCCCGGCGCCGGCAGAGAGAGAGAGGTACGTGTGCCGCTGTAAGTGAAAGGACAAAAGGCCCTGCACCGGGCGGACGAGGGCCGGTCGGGCCCTAAATAATGAAGCACACGCCGAATAATAAGCGACGTTGATAAGGTAAGTGGCGCAACTAGATTAGCGCGCGGCCCGGCGCCGCCCGGCTCTCGGTGGGCGGGTCCCGGTGGGTCCCGGTGGGTCCCGGCGGGTCCCGGCTCGGCCGGCCATCACAGCGCGGCGGCCGGCGCTGCCCAGCCAAATTGAGTGGGGCCAAACTTAACAACAAATGCCTCCAATTACGTGTGAAAGGCACCGGGTGTAAAATAAAAGGGGGGGGGGGGGGGGCTGAGGGCCGCGAGGGGGTAAGTGCCGCCCCCGGACGGCCCGCTCCCCCCCGGACCCCTCACTTTATCCGGGGATCGTGGCGTATCGGAGGGGGTCGCAGGCTGAGGGGCGGCAGCCGCCCCGGGACTCCGCAACGACGTCGATGGTTGACGTGCCGCGCCGTGCCGCGCCGTGCCGCGCCGTGCCGCGCCGCTCGCCTTCGAACAGTGACCCGATATGCATATCAGCGCCGGGGTCCGGTAGCGGCGGGCGGGGCGCGTCGGCCCCGGCTACGCCCCTGCCTGCGCCAGCTGCAACAGCCTACGCCCCTGGCGGGCCCTGGCGGTGCACGCCCGGGCACGAGATAGGGCCGGCGATAACAGCCGGTAAATATGGGAGGAGATTATGCAAGGCAAGCAGACTACTCAACCCTTTCCTTCCCTTCCGAACGTCCCCCATCAACCCACGGCCCCAGCCTTCATTTTGATCCCTATCCCGGCAACGGCGTTTACCGGCCCTCCCCCGCCCCCGGCACCCATCATCCCCGAGCCTCTTCCAATAACCCCTGCATGCCTGTCTGCCCCTTGTTACCTTCCTGTCCCCCCCCTTTCCTCCTCGGCCAGCCTTGGACTGACACGGCTCGGCCAGCGGCCCGCGGCCCCACTGGTGGGTTTAATCCTTCGTTTCATTCTTTGGCCTCAATTATGATTCCCAATCACACGGAAACGGACCGCACGGCGGCGCTGGTAAGGGAGCTGGGGCTGAGTCCGTGTGGCCGTCCGTGTGGCGGCCGGCGCCTGGCCACGCCCACGGCACTCGCCGGTGGCCAGGTCCGGTTTCCCCTCGCATTATCGGCGCCCCCCCCCCTCCCTTTCCCCCCAATCGTGCATACTCCTTTTTCCCTGTCTGCGCTCTCCCGTTTTGCGCGCGCCCTTTCTACCCGCAACATTTTTGCAGCATCGTGGCGCGCGGCTGCGGCGCGTGGCTTTACGAGTCCCACAACGCCCGCACATTAGTATTCAGACGGGCTGGGGGAGGAAGGGAGAGAGAGAGAGAGAGAAGCTCACTCATTCGCAATGGCCGCGCCGAACGGCGCCGAACCACCCCCGACCGTTGTTGGAGAGGTCATAAGAAGCCGTAGAACACGCTGATGATCTGGTACTGAAACATCGGCGCGTGCGCGTGCGTGTTCGTGTGCGCGTGTGTGTGTGCGTGCGTGTGTGTGTGTGTGTGTGTGTGTGTGTGTGTGTGTGTGTGTGTGTGTGTGTGTGTGTGTGTGTGTGTGTGTGTGTGTGTGTGTGTGCACGGGTACAAGGTGAGCCGTGAAGGGTGTCGGCTGTAATAAGCAGGAGGTCATCAGGGGCAAGAAGCTGGAAAGCGATACACACACGAGCCAAAGTCCTCAGTCCTATAGGCGCTGTGTTTGGAAACGAGCCGTACCCAACGCGCGCTCCACGGCAAAACCAAATATAATCAGAAGTTTTGACCCAATAACGACGACTCACTAGGTGTGTGAGAGAGGGACACAGAGACAGAGCGAGAGGAAGAGAGGGGGGGGGGAGAGAGAGAGAGAGAGGGGGGGGGGGGGGGTACGCGCCCGTCCGCGTGTTGGCGCTATCAGAGCGGAACCGAACATTGTATACCTGCACGCCTCGCTGGTTTGTAGATAAGCTAAGCACTGCATCGATTTCTCCCGCGAAAAAAACATGTCTCCAGGGGTCCTTGCAGGAGGCTGCACACAGCACCCTTTCTTTAACGTTTTGGTACTCCTGGAATTATAACTTGTCTTTGGTCATTTTTTTTTTCTTTTGCTTTTTTTTATTCGATTGAATGTTTGCAGTGCCGTCTGCTGCAAGTATGTCAACAGACCACTCGTCTCTTTCAAGAACCTCCTTTTGCCAATAATGGAGCACCCCGACAGTTCTCCAGCCTGCCCGTCGGGGAGGATCAAGCGAAACGAGATGGAAAGAGAAAAGAGACACGGGGCGGAGTGCAGAGCGAGAGAGAGCGAGGGAGAGAGAGAAAAAGAGGGGCCGAAGGGAACTTTTAATTTGCATGACAGAAAAAGGGAGACCTCTCCCGGGAAATCGTAAAATGGGAAAAAAGAAGGGAAGTAATCGGTTCTCATCTCATCGCCCCCTTTGCCAAATTCACGTCATAGTTGTAGTAGAGGAAGCAAAGAACGAGTAAAAACGGACAAAAACACACACACACACACACACACACACACAAGAGTAAGAAGGTGGAAAAGAAAACGCGCAAGCAGCTTCAGCGACGACAACAACAACGCACATCGGCGTATATTCCCATTATTTCCTCGCCGCGAGCTCTCCTCAGGTGGCGGAGCCGGCAGAGCCCCCTGTCCTCACCTGGGCCCCGCTGAGGACCCCACAGGACCCCCCGTGGGGCCCCGCAAGTCTCGCGGGCGGACCCGCGGACCCGTTGCTATCGTCTCAGCGCTCCTCGCTCCAGCAGTTTGTAAAAGTACCGCTCAGAAGTTAATGGCAGCCTTTGTGGGCATGAGGCGGAGCTCGGGGGGGGGGGGGGGAGCAGGGCAGATATTAGCCCCGCGGACTCGTGAAAAATCCGGGCCGCGCGGCAACTAGATTCGAGCGGAGCAAAAAGTTGGGAGGCGCGGCGTGGTGGCATTAGGCGCGGCGACCGCGAATAATGCTCTCCCGAGGGTCCCAAACAAAACTCCGATACGGAGCGATGCGGGTGATCGATAAGTGGCCGTGTCGCTCTCTCGCAATTATAATCATCACCCTCTCCCCGTTCTTATTCAGCGTGAAAAAAAAAAGCCTCTTACGCCCGCCTTCATTGTGTTGTGTTGTTGTTGTTTTTTTGTTTTGTTTTTCCCTTTCACCACAAAATACAAGGTCACGGCCTTTTTTTTTTTTTTGTAATTTTCTTTAACCGCCTCCCCTTTGCAGTGGGCCCGTCACTTAGCACAGGGACGGCTTGTCTTAGCGGCCGAACGCGGAGGTTTCCGACCACACGCAATGTCCGCGCTCCTGCAGTGCCCCGCCCCGGGCTCAGACAACAAAATTTAATCAGCGCTCCCCAGCTCAGGCCGAGACCCGAAGGACGCACGGAACAAAAACGTGGCCGGCACACGCGGCTGCTGCAGAAGTTTCCATACCATTCCACGACCACAGCAGGGGCATTGTGCCGAAAGGCTTGTCTTGTTCCCCTGCCTGCAGGCCGGCTTTGATGTCCGCATGAATGAAGCTCATTTACACCTTGAGGGTTTCCTGTGGCGCCAATTTGTTTGGGCCAAGCGCCGCCGTGTGCCGTGTGCGCGAAGGCAGTGCGAGTCGGGGGCCGTCGAAGGCGAAAGTCTCACTGGCCCAGCAGCGCCCGCAGCGCCCTCTGCAGCGCACAGCCCGCGCCCATGCCAGCCCCCTGCCGGAAGTCGCAAGGAAGCCCTCACTAAACTAAGCCCACGGCCGTCCCTTCCGTCGCCGCACGCGCTGCCCAAAGAGGGGGCGGCGGCCGGGGGCGGCCGGGGGCGGCTGACCGCAGCCCGGCATAGGCCGGCTGAGCAGCACGCGCGTTGCCCTTCTCCGTCGGCAGGAAAAGGGGTGAATGAGAGAGAGAGAGAGAAAGAGAGAGAGAGAGAGAGAGAGAGAGAGAGAGAGAGAGAGAGAGAGAGAGAGAGAGAGAGACAGAGAGAGAGCAGAGGCTCCCGTGTGCGGTACGGCCAGGCACGGCAAGCTCGTCATCCCTTCAAATCTGACTCGAGGCGGTCACGATTCAGGAGTCGGGTTTATCCGGGCCGGGTCCGGGGGGCCCTGCCACCAGCCGCCCCCGGCGGTCTTGTCCGGCAGAGTGGCCCCCCGCGTGGGCCGCCCCCGGGGCGGAGCGGCGTGTGCACACAGATGGTAGGCCCGGCAGTCCGGTGCTGCGCGGCTGCTGTCGCTGTGCTGCTCCTGCGCTCGGACCCATGAATATGGAAGGTGAAACCCATTACTTTCCGGACATCATATTGCCCTGATGGCCGGGTGGCCCTGGTCGTGATGTTGCCGTGGGCGGTGCGGCGCGCACCCACGATACGGCACGGACCTAAGCTAGGGAGGGGCGGGGGGGGGGCAGGGCCGGGTAGGGCCGGCGCGGTGACCAACACTCGGTGTGACAAAGCAAGGGGCCGCAGGGGTGCCGTGGCCACCGTCAGCCATGCGCACTGTCGTAATTGTCCTAATTGATAAAGTTTCGGCACATCCTACCGAGAATCACTGGCAAGTTTTGCTGGACTCCGCGGCCGCTGGGTCGCTGGAGCGCTGGAGCCGCGCCTGTCCAGTCGGGCGGCCGCGTCGCCTATCTCGTCTCCTCCCTCCTCCGCTCGTCACACAGTCCCGCCCGGAGGCGAAATGCAGATCTCTTTCCGGTCGGCGCAGTGTGTCCTGCTGCCGGAGCGGACCGGCCGGAGCCGGAACATGATGGCCCCGGGGCTGCTTCTCCATTTCAGCCCCCCCCCCTTCCCTCACCCGGGTCCCCTCTCTGCCGTGTGTACCTAGCAGAGGCCGCCCGGGGCGGTACGGAGGTCCGCCGGGGGGGCTGCCGGAGAGCAGCATGTGTGCCGCAGCACGCGGGGACATCGACTGCGACCCCCGGCGCGGCCCCACTGTGCCGCTGGCGACGGTTCACGGCCAGGGATTTCTTGTGCTGCACCGCGCAGGGGAAAGCACGTACACAGCCGAGGACAATGAAGCTGGGGTCTTGTCGCTGAGCATGAAGCGCCACAAACATTGCCCAGTTTTTGTCGATCAGGCATGGTTTCGAAAACATGGCCTCACATTTAGGCATTGAAACCTGACAGAGACGTTTTCAAAACATGCTCTTCAAGTCTGCTAGAAATTTTGAGGTAATTTCTAGCCTTGATCCGAGACACAATTTTTCTAGGTGTGCAAAGTTTGACATGGCGCCCGCGGGCCCGCTCGGCTAGCCCCCATTACGTCTAATTGGCTGCCGCCTACGAGGCAATGACGGCGCATCATCTCGCCGTAGAACAAAAAGACAAAAAAAAACAACAACAACAAATAAAAACGGCACTACGGCACAAATTTGCAACTCCTGGCATCCAGCAGCAGCGGCGCGGCGAGGCGGCGCAGAAGCCATAGAGAAGGCGCGACAAAAGGCAGAACGGCGTCGCATATTTTTTTTTTATATGTATTTCTTTTTTTTCCTCTCCCATTTTTTTGTCGCACTCTTCGCGCTTGGAATACAATATTGCACCGTTATCCCCCGGCGTCGCGCGAAAAAGAAGTCGCGCTCCTCCCATGTCGAATAAATACCGCGTGGCGTTGAGTTACTTGCCAAGAAAACTTGAGTCACTTCAGTAGTCAAAGGCTCTTTCCTTCCAGCTCTCCCGCTGCCCCCTACCCCTTCCCCCTCCCCATACCCGCGGTGGTGGCGGATTCGGTGCCCTGCCGCGCGGGGGCCCCACACCGCCACCACCCCCACCCCACATGGAAGCAATCAATCAAGCTGAGGCGCGTGGCGGGACGTGGCGGGGGGCTGCCGGAGACATCCATCAATTGACGCTCAGTCGTCCCATCCCCGCCCGTCCCCGCCCGTCCCCGCCCGCCCCGCCTCCTCCGGGGCCGCACTAGGCGATGCAGCACTCGGCTGCCCCGCTCGGCCCCCCGTGCTCTGTGATTGTTTGACAAACAGCTCGCAAGTTTCCCTCGCGACTCTCGCTGAGGAATATCGTTTGAAGCGGGATGGAGTCACGGGACATGTCGGACTGCAGGAGCTGCTGGGGTGCTCGCAACGCTTATTAACTGTCGTTAATCCGCGCCCAAAGTTTTAACCGTGTGTTCGCTGCCGCGTCGGGAGTTACGTTTCGGGACATTGGCATACGACAGCACATTATGGGGTGACCCACATTGGCAGTCTGAGAACGGAAGTGGTTGGTTCTGCTACCCCAGCTTCGGTACGCAAACACCGCGCTCCAATCTGAAATGTGTTGCCACGATCGTGTAACCGTGCCGGCCGCGTTCCTCGCGCTCCGCCACTCCGTCCCCTCTGCAACACTGCTGCTGCTGCTGCTGCTGCAATCGCAGGCAGGGAACACGGGACGGGACGGTCGTCCCGGGCGGCAAGCAGAATGCAGAAGAGACCCGCGCCCTCGGATAAAAAACGACCTCGACAAATTCTGGCACGCCGGGCCGTCGGCTGTCGCCGTCCTCTGGGGGCCCTGGGGGACCCCCGGGGGCGCGCCGCGACGGTTGATGAGGCGGGGGCCACGGGGCGTTATGGGCAGCAGGTATTTGGGGCCATTTGTTTGGCCGTTCCGCTCGACTGCCGCGCCGCGCGCCGCCCGCTTCATTCATTCCGGCAGCAGCCAGTGACTCCTTCTCCTCCTCGGAGTGAAATGAGGAGGCGGGCGCTCGTCGTGATATTTGTACGCTCCATTTGTCACCCCGGCCACTCCGGAGCTTAGGTTAGTAATGCGCTGGCGCTGTATTTATTACGTTCTCTGCACGACGGCCGCTCAGTGCCCTGGACGGGGGCCGCTGCCGGTGGGGCGCTGCCAGTAGGGCCCTGCAGAGCGCCCCCATGGCCCCCGTGGCCCCTGCGGCCCCTGCCGTTCTGCGTGACCGGAAAATCCACGTGCCCCATGCAAAATGGTTAGCGTTCAGATCCCTGGCCTTGCCGGAGCCCTGGTACCGCCTGGGCCCGGTCTCCGCTGGGCTCCGCCTGCCAAGGCCTGGCCGGGGGCGCGGTTGGCTTGCTTGGGAGCAGGCAGCAGACCCGGCGTAGCCCGGACCCCACCTGGGACCAGGCGGCCCCAGGCTGCTGGGGCCGGCCGCCCCCTTGCCAGCGGGGCACAGACGTGGAGCTTGGGACGGCGGGATTTCGCCATGGTACCCATGTCTGTCTACCCACGCGAAACACCCCCGGCCCAGCCCGGCCCAGCCTGGCGCAGCCCCTCCCTCTCAATCTCAATACAGCAGGGCGCACACGTTGTCCAGAGAAGGGTCGGCGCGTCGTGCGTGAAACAAGGGCGGCGCAGCCACCTGAAAAAAGTACCTGCTCGTAAGTATATTGTACGCTCTACTGTTCCACGGTTGTTCCATTGCGTTTGTGCGTGAGGCGTTTGCTTGTATGATGCACATGTATCGCACAAAGCACAATTTCAAAACACATTTGTTTTTCATTCATATTTCATACAGGAAAGCAATCCTCCGATGTCTCCCAAACCCTTTGGATACCATTTTAAGATTTGTGTATTTTTTTTTAAAGTTGTTTTACATATTTGACTGGAAAAAGTCAATGACTTGGTGTGCGACTGTGTGAGTTGGGTGTGGGCGGCGGCAGCCAGCGACGGCGGCCGCTGTGCCTTAGGTCGATGGAACTCGTGCCAATATGGCAGGCTGCCCGGCTGTTGTGGAAACTGCCAGAATTAATTTCGTGATTCGGAGAGACGACGCGGGGTGCGCCGCCTACCGAACCACTGTATACCTTTACAGCCGGCGGGCGGAGCGGCGCACGCAAGCCGCAAGGGCCTGAGTGGGCCACCATCCCCACACACACAGAATGATACGGCTGACTTCTTACATCTCCCCAAGACACCCCACTCCCAAATCTCTCGTCGGTGCCCTTCTCTCCACCAGGGGCCGGGGGGCGGGGGACTAAATATTTCCTCACGGTGACTGTGCCCTATTTGAGCAGTGTTTGGCGGGCGCCGCGCTGTGCTGTGGGGTGGGCGCCCGGCCACAGCTAATGGCTATAACAGCCCACACGCCACGCGCGTCGTCGGACCACTGACAAAAATGTTTCGCGGAGAGTTGACGGAAAAATCATATTCTTCACGAGTGTCCAATCCGTTTTTTTATGAAGAAATTTTCATCATGTCGGTTGACCGGCATATCCATCGCGTGGAACCCATATGAAAAATATGTTTTTAAAGCGAAGTGGCAGCCGCATGTAGGTCCTTGTGCCGGCAGTGGTGTGCTCGAAAAAAGAAGAAATATGAAAAGGTCAGTTTGAAAGAGACGTTGGTCCCATCGTTGGCTCTGGCACGCGATGATTTTGATACGAAATGCCGGTCAGGCCACAGGCCGATCTGGTCGTGCCCCTCCTCTTGATGGGATTGGCATGGGGTGGCGGGGCTCCGGGCGGGCGGCGTGCGCGCTGTGAAAGGCGACATTGAGGCCGATTAGGCCGCCCGGCCACAGCTTGTGGCGACGACCTTGACTGCAACGACCCGGTTATCACGGGTCGTGTCCTCCGGGGCTCCGGGGCCCTCCTCAGTGTCCGCCCGGACCTCCGCTCATGTCTTTTCTTTCAGCCGTCGCCCGGCGAGTGCACGACGGGCCGTGCGCGGGTCGGGAATCGACCTGGGGGATCGGCCGGACCTTTCGGCGTCCCTTCTAAGCGAGCCTCACAGGCGGCGCCCGCGCCCCCGGCGCCCCCGAGCCCCCGTGCGGGCCCCCGTGGGCCTTTGGCGCTGTCTGCTAGCCCGTGTTGACTGACCAGCAAACAGTGGAGGAGACCGGCACAGCCCGGCCCAGCCCGGAGCCCAACCCCAGCCGAGCCCTGGCGACCCAGTCCGCAGGGGGGCTCAGGCACGGCCAGGGGCGGCCGGGGGCGGCCGGGGGCGGCCGAGGGCAGCCGGGGGCAGCTGGGGGCAGGGGCAGGGCTTGTGGGCTGGACGAGTCTGGCGTTGATAAAGTGCCCCAAACTTGAGTGCAAGGCCGGTGTGGGCCGGGCCCGGCACAAGGGTCACCCGGTCGAGCACCCGGTCACGTGTGTGTGTGCGCTAGTGTGTACGTGTGGCCAAAGCACACTCGCTATAGTGCGTGTGTTTCCGAGAGGCAATCCCGTATTGACATGTGGACTGGCCGTATGCGTCACTCGGCGCGGGGTGCCATCAATCTGCACAGTAGCAGTGATAGTTTGTTTGGTTGCTTGGTTCTTTCTCGGTATTTTTTTTTTTTTTATGGTTCATCCCCTTTGTTGGTGTAGTGCCAGAGTAGTGTGCGTGCGCGTCGTGGGAAAGGAAACAAAAAGAAAACGTGCAGCACAGCGAGATTTGTTAGTGCATTTCCAGAGGAGACTCAAAAAGAGAAGAAGAGCGGACTTGTGGAACTGCGCGGACTGCGACCGGCACGAAGCAATCTGCGTTTCCATCCGCTGCACCTGTGCTTCCCCCCCCCCCTCCCCCCTTCTCCCTGGCTCCCTTTCCGTTACGCCTGGTGGCTGGGCGTGGACCGTACGGTACATCTCCCCCCCCCCCCCCCCTACCCTCCTTCGGACAAAAGGAATGCCGTGAAGCCCACCTCCTGCCTCCCCTCCCTGCGGGGACAAACTGCAAATAAGTGGCAGTCACGGTTTTCACTCGTAGGTTCTCGCCCACGTTCTCACACAAGGAGGGCTGGGTTCAATTTCACGGGCGATAAATGAGGCCTGCACGGATGGTGGTGGCGTGGCGGTGGTGGCGGTGGTGGTTTGTGTGGGTGGTGATGGTGGTGGGGGTGGTGGTAGTGGTGGAGGCCGGGCGGGGCGGTGCGCCGCCTCCTCCGGCCTCGGCCACACATGTGAGGCAGCATAAGGAGCGCAACTTTGCGCGACGTGGGAGTCAAAACAGAAAACAAGCTGCAAGATTCACGGCGCCCTGGAGACGGCGCGAGCATCGCACCGCCAGGCCGGCCAGTCGGCCGCGCTGCCCCCCGCCCCCCGACCGCCCCCGGCCGCCCCCGCCTCCGCACGGCCCGAGAGGCAAACCAAACACATAGAGACGTTGCGCGTTTTAACGTTGGCTTATATTTCATTTCGGCGCGCGGTGTCGGCGGCGCCCGTGGCAGCCAAGGGGCCGACAGCGAACACAGCTCCGGCCGGCACGGCGCGGCACGACCTGTCCAACGACACGACACGCCTCCGGCCGGCCGGGGGTCACTCGGTTGCGTGTATAGTATCAGCAGGCAAAGCAGAGAGGTCAAAGTGAATAGTGGCCCCAGTGGCCCTTCCTTCCTAACACCCCCCAACCCCCCTCCCACTTCCATCCTTCTCTATCCCTCAATGTGTCTCTCTCATGCTCTCATTCACACGTACACACACACACACACACACACGAAGAATCCTTCTGAAACCACCGCCGCACCTAATTTATGCACGACCCCTTGGGAGGGTGTGACAAAGAGAAGGCACCCTCTCTCTCTTTATGCCCGTATAGTGAGGGCACGCAAGCCCCACCAACCCCTTCATATTCGCACGGGGCAAGGGGGGGGGGGCGTGTGAAAGCAGCTCTAGGTATATGGGAGGGAGGGAGGGGGGTGGAGGTGAGGGGTACATGTTTGCTCGTCTCATCGTGGGACTCCAGAGGAGAAGGGAGGAAGCGGGGATCGGGTAGGAAGAGTGCAGAATTATGCCGTTGTTGGCAGAGTGCCGAGCAATCAGCGTCCTTGTTTAGACAGCCGCGCTGACAGGCTGAGGGGGCCGGGTGGGATCGGAGCACGGCGGGCGGGGTGGGGCGGCCCAGAGCCCAGAGGGGATCCGCAACACTCGGTCAGTATTATTTGGTCTAACCAAGTGCCGGTGGGAGTGTCAGTCCAGCCAGGTAGGTAACGCGTGGCCGCGACGTGTGCTATGGCGTGTGCTATGTCGTGTGCCGTGGCGTGTGCCGTGGCGTGTGCCGTGGCGTGTGTCGTGGCGTGTGCCGTGGCGTGCGCCATGGCGTGTGTCGTGGCGTGTGCCGTGGCGTGTGCCGTGGCGTGTGTCGTGGCCTGTGCCGGCGAGCGAGCGTGGCCGCCTGCTAACCCAGTTTGCCGCGGGGAATTCCGCGCTCGCATTGGAGCCCTCGGCGGTCGGTATATGAAGGGCCACCCTCACTCGTAATTGCATTGAACGTCATTGGTTTGGGGGAGGCGAGTCCATTAATTCTGCTTTCAGTTCTTTTTGTGCGTTGTCGTCGTTAAAGACGAGCGGATTAAAAGAGAGGAACACACGGAGTGCGGGTCGGGCCGGCCCAGCGGGGACTGGCCGGGGGCTATCCGGGGGGCACAAGGCTGACGGGGCGGGTGTTGGCGGCGAGAGGCCGTTGAGAGAAGAGGGCGGAAAAGAGGGCGAAGCAGTCAGTCGGGCTGAGGATGTGTCCAGGCCATCGTCCCTGCCTCCCCCCGCCCCCTCCGACTGGAGATACATAAAGGCAAAAGCGGATTTCTTTTGTCCCACCGTGAAAGAACAAAAGGAATAAATTTGCTGCCGTCTTCTTCTCTGCTGCCGCGCCTCGCCTCGGCGAGCACAGGCGCTCGGAGCTGACGGCCGGTGGAATGAGTGTATTTCCTGGGAGGGTATTGAGTGGTGAGCCGCCACCAACTTGTCAAGAGCGGGGCGGCGCCGCCCACGCAGAGTCCAGAAACACGGAGAGCTGACTTGGAGTTGATGGAGGGGATGGACTCGCGGGGCGCGCCGTGGTGCCAGGCAAGCCCGTCGAACACGGGTGAGCGGCGGGCCTGCCTACCTCGCAGGCGCCCGCGCCGCCGAGCTCAGTCAGCGAGCGCCGTGGAGGGTAGGCAAGGCCCGCCGAGCTCCGGTGAACGGCGGGCCTGCCTACCTCGCAGGCGCCGTGCTGACGCCCGCTGAACTCGGTGAGCAGAGAGGCCTGGCCACCTCCCCGGCATCTGCTTGACGGGGCGTGGCGGTCAAGATATGAGGGCATGGAGAGAAAGTAAGAGGACCGTCATGGCGGTGGGGGTGCGGCGGGGGGGGGGGGGGGGGAAACATGATTGCTCTGCGGGGCCGGTGGCGGCGGCCTCCGTGACAGAGATGCTGAATCGCCCCCGAGGGAGACGGCGGGAGCGAAGTGGAGTGGAGGGAGGCGGGGAGGAGGGCAGCGTAGATGACTGAAGACCAGGATAGCGCAAGGAGGGAGAAGAGGGGAAGAAAGAAGAAAAGGGCAGGTGTGATGAGGCAGGCTTGCGCACACATAAGGTCGCAGCACACGTGTTGGCTGTTACGTGGTCCCCTCGTCCCCACCTCAGACCTCCAGGACATCGCTCCACTTGCGGGATTAGAGGCTCGTCCGCGGAGAGAGAAAGAGAGAGTGAGAATAAAGATACAGCAAAAACGTGATTCGACGAGGATTCATTTTGGCCGCTTGATTATACAAACGAAGCGCGCCTTCCGCATTCCTGCTCTGAAATAACAAACCGAACATCGGCCAGCAGGAGAGGTGCTCCCAATACAAACAAGTTGTTCCGAGGCGTCGCCTGCTCCTGCTGCCGTCAGGCCCGAGGGGTCCACAACTCTGCCCCAAAGTATACACTGATTGTGCTGATTGTGTCGATTACTCCACCTAATTTGCAGAAAATTTGAAATTTCAGACTGGTTAGAGCCTACAGCCGTTTTTAGCCCTTAAATGAAGCCCAGGCCTCATTTTAATGCAGTTTTTAAGATTTTTAATTGATGATTGTGTTTGATTGTCTGGAAATGTGTACACTGATTGTCTCGAGTTGTGGACCCCTCGGTCAGGCCCACCCGGGCCCGCCTGTCAGAACTGCCCTCGGTCTTAATCCCCACCCATAATGCCCCCGGTAGTCCCTATTTTTGTCAACACAGTGCGGTGCCGAGGGCTCCCAGCTAACCTCCCGACTTGACGTCAGTTTGCCTCACTCTGTTCGGAACCACAGCTCAGGGAGGGGGAGGGTATCCCTCACAAAACTTGTGTCGCGTTGCCGAGCGCCCGGCCCTACCGACCACGTCCCCTGGCGTCCCCCGGCAGCCCCGCACCATTCAGGACCACGCGGCGCTCAGCCAGAGAAGTGGTGGTCTTTAGAAAGCCAGGACCCACCACGCCACGTCAATGCGAAGTGTGCTGCGCTCGAAGGCCTCAGCATCAACTTTGCCACCCCCACCCCCTTCCCTTTTCCGGGCCAGCCGTGGTATGTGCCGAATCATCCAACAACTCAAGACTTTATGATGGATGGCAAATCCCCCGTAATGTACCGAGCGACGCGTCCAAGTGGTCGTGTAAGAGAGGGACAGAAAAAAAGGGTCCTTCCCGCATCTGAGAGTCCCTGGAGCAGCTAAGCGGTATGTTAAGGGCACGCGAACTTTTCAGACGTTTATAACACTCGTATGGTCAGAAACAGATAATTTTGCAGTGAACAACTTCTGCAAGCTCCCTTATTAATTTTAAATTATTTCTTTATGTGCAGCCCCCGGGCGCCTGACAGCGAGACAATACACCCCAATGACTGAGAATGAGGAAGGAGTCAAATATGAAGCGGGCGCGTTAGAAACGAGGCTAAGTCAACACTACTCACGTTATTTCGTGCCGCCCTGCCTTTCCAACGTCGTCGGAATCTTTCCGACGCATCCGTCTCCTTTATCTATCTCTCCGTCTTCATCACTCCTTCTCTGCGTCTCCCACGTTCCGCCCTCCCTTCATATAGGAAGCTAGAAGGAAAAAAAATAGATCCTGGTAAAATATTATTACTCCCTCATCATGACAAACCAAACAGCAGCGCGGGATGGTTTGTGCGGCGGCCGCGTCCGAAATATATCTCTGTAGGATGAGGAAAAAGGGAGGAACAAACGAAGAGCCGAGGAATTGAATATAGCATCCCGTTCTCAGCCCGCCGTTCTCAGCGCCGCGTGCCCGGTGCGGCTGCTCTGCTCAACAGTGTCACGCGCACATGCGACTCATCGATGTCCAGCGCCTTTGCGTACGAGCGTCAGTTATTTCACTTTGCTAAACGCCATTAAGGAAATGCTAATGGCCTCGTCCTCCTCGTTAGGGCCACTCCCTTATCACTTTGCCTTTTTTCGGACCTCTGCACTCCCTGAAAACGGAAGGGGCGGGGGAGGGGGAGGCTCAAAAAAATACGCAGCAGAAGAAGAGGGGCGGACGACAAGAGAAAAGGAAGAAGAAGAGGAGGGGGAGAATCGTCGGTAATAGTGGCACCGCTTAGACACTGCTGGTGGTAATTAAGACTGCGCCAACATGAGAATCGGTGAGAAAGGTCCAGCGGCAGCTTTTGGCCCTGCCTTGCTCCCCTCGGCTCTCCACGCTCACTTCTTTAAAAAATGGAGCAGGTCCGCGCGGCACTCGTGAATTTCTCATACCCTCCTCGTCGCGCGCGTGATTCCAGGGAACGCTATCGATTCCAGCAGGACGGCATGGTTTTTTCAGGGCCGCGGTGGCGCGTTAATTATGCTGCTGCTGTGTGTGTAAGTGTGTGTATGTGTCTTATCTCGTGATGAAGCATTCCCTGTAGGCAGATGACATGTGGCGAGAATGCAGGCAAATCAGACCGAAAATCTCGGGAATACAGGGATTTTTTCCTTTTTTTTTTCATCTGTAGCAATGAAAAATGCCATTTGCGCGAACACCCGTCAAAATGCGGCACGTTGTTTGTGATGCGCTTGTTCGCACCGCAACACAACCTCATTACGGTGTCATGAAAGCAGCTGCGACAGAGAAAGAGAAGGGAGAGTGCGATAGAGAAAGAGAGTGCGGTGCGTTCCAGTGAGCCGCTCCGCTAGCTAATCGGATTCGGGTTGGGCAGCGGGTGGCGTGCCGCCGCAAGCCGCCACGCCGCCGTCATCGAATCGCAATCAGCTGCTCTATTTCACTTCGGACCGCAGCGGCGCCCGCGGCGTTGTCAGGCAGGGAAAACAGGTCGTTTCCGAAAACGGCTTCGGAAATCAGCCGGATTCCGATCCGGAAAGTGAAAGTGATATTGGAAGGGCCGCTCACCTCGGGTGAGCAGGCAGGAAGTCAGCCATCCAGCCAGGCAGCCAGCCAGGCGGCCAGCCAGGCAGGCGGGCGGCGTGGCGTCTGTGAAATCGGATAAGGACGCGCAGGGAAAGTGCGCACGCCACCCTACGGCGTAAGTGGAACGGAAATGTAGGGCGACCAGAGGTGTACGGCGGACGCAAAGCAGCAAAGTGGGTTGCGTTGAGTTATGCTCGGGACTCGGCCGCTGCAGATGACCGGTGCGTTCTGCCACACCGACACCGACACCACCACCTGTCTGCACACGGACACACTGCAAAGAACTACTGTCGAACTTGGCACGGTTTGTTTGAATTTCCCGCTTTATGATGAGAATGCGGTCTGAGGTCGGGCTGATCCGTGCGGCTGCCTAATGATTTTCGAGGAGTGTAGGGACCGCGTGCTGTGCCCCCGTCCTCCCCTCCCCCCCAAAAAAAATCACTCCCCTCCCACTACCACCACCGCCACCACCACCGCGGGCACGGCCGTGCACACCCGGAAAATCAATGGGCGTCCGGACTTACCAACAGAATCATGAGTGATGGCCGTGGCACGGCATTGGCAAGCGCCGCCCTGACGCCGTGGCGAGGGCCGCGGCCAGCGGCCATGCTGGCCAGCCCGGCGCGCGAACGCCTGTTCATTATTCAGCTCTGGCCGGCATCAGTACTCTTCCCGCTGCCCGCCCCCCCCCCCCTTCCCCCTTTTCGTCCGACCGCCTGACTGACACAATTGGAAGCGAACTCATCGCTGGCCAAACAAAGGCGGCGGCCGGATGGGGGCCGGCGGCTGCGTTGGCTGCGGTGGCAGCGCTGCTGGTGGCCGTGGGACAGACAAGGGGAGGAGACGGATCGTGGCAGCCGGCCTGGGCGACAGCGGGAGATGGGCGCCAGGGGCGGCAGGGGGCGGCGGGGGGCGGCAGGGGGGCGGCAGGGCACCGCACACGTGAATGCGGTCGTGTGTGGAGCAGACTGTGTCCGGCCGATAGGAAGCGCCACCAAGGCTACCCACTGTGCCCCGCCGCTGGCCCGCCCCCCTGGGACACCCCTAGGACGCCCCTGGGTGGCCCCCGGGCCACCCCCGGCCGTGGCTGCGCTGCCGTTGTTGGCAAGGGTCCGCCCCCTGGCCCACCCCCTGCCCTGGCCTGCCCTACCCTGCCCGACGCCCGCCTCCTGTTCGTGGTACTGTCGGGCGGGACAGTAGGTGTTGCACACAACATGGCGACAGGACCGGGTGCGCGTGTCACCCACAGGACACCTCTCTCGCTCTTTCTTCTTCCCTTTTCTTGGGATATCTTCCTTCGCTCTCGCTCTCTGTCTCTTCCTGTTCCTTTCTCTCTTGCCCCTCATTCCGCATCCTTTACACTTTTTTTCGCTGCTGGCCGAACACCTGACCTCATCCGCTCTGGGCAGCGGGGGAGTCAGCAGGTACAAAACGGGACCGCGAGAACATGGCATATATCGTGCACACCCTAGGCGTATTCAGATTCTCACATTGACGTCGATGAATCCTTGCCCGCGTTGATTAGCTGTCCGTTGTTTACTGACGATATGTGTGCCGTACTACTCTGCATGCGAAGCGCCGCCCAGCCCGGGCCGTGCGGACGCGGCACCGGCCCCCAAAATATATCCTTCTTCATACAGAACAGTCAGGCCGTTCGCTCGGCGCAATAAATCGTGAAACCGTTTGATTGAGGGGGAGGGGGGGGGGTCGTCACACAAGGTGCGGAGGGGAGGGGCGGGGCGAGGCCGAGTGTTTTGTTTGAGCAGACATATATCTGTTCCATCTCGGAACTCAATAAATGAGCGCTGATGCTGGGGGAGCGAGCGAACAGCGAGAGGAGAGGGGTGGGGGCGGATAGCGCCGGACGGGCCTTCCGAGGAGGCGAAGGAAGGACGGAGGGAAAAAAATAGAAGGGAAGAAAGAGAGGGATCATGCCGACGATTGGTTTGCAGTGTAGGCAGATGACATTTGGCAGCTGGAGATAGGGGGAGATGCCAGAGCTTAGCCGAGGGCCATCCGGAAGAAGAGAGAGAGAAAGAGCGAGAGAGAGAGAGAGACAGAGACAGAAAGAGAGAGAGAGGGTGGGGAGGGAGGGAGGAGGGTGAGAGGTGGGAGGTGAAGCCCACCACTCGGGGGGGGGGGGGGGGGGGGCGGAGCCCCCAGCGAGCGTAGCGAGTCAGGCCGTAGGCCTTATCCTCACAACACAATCCTATGCCAAACCTGAAGCAGACCTCCATCCCTCGACACGTCCAGCCCGTTGGCAAGTGCGGCCCCAAATGTGGCAACCACTTCCTTTCCGCTTACATATCGCTCTACTGAAAAAGACGAGAGGGACAGAGAGGAGAGAGAGAGAGAGAGAGAGAGAGAGAGAGAGAGAGAGAGAGAGAGAGAGAGAGAGAGAGAGAGAGAGAGAGAGAGAGAGAGAGAGAGAGAGAGAGAGAGAAAGAGAGAGAGAGAGAGAGGGGGGGCGGGGGCCGCAGTCCGGGTCCAAGTGGAGTGAAGTCGGTCCTACCTGGCGGTGTCTTTGCGATGATGGACCCTTGTTGGGAACGAGTTTGGAAGTCCGCAGTCGCGGCGCGGCCAATATATCTCTGAAAGTCCGGCCGGGCTGGGCTGGGCGGGGCAGGGCGGGGCTGGGGCGGCCATGGTAATAGCCATATATCTGCTTCGCCCGTACGGCCCTGGCCCCCGGCCCCGCCGCCGCGTCTTAGCCAGACCGTGTATTACGGTGAATAATACCGCGATTCCGTACGACCCACTTTCGCACTCGGTCTGACACGCGTGCCGTGCCGTGCCGTGCCGTCCGGCAGGCACCACTGCAAGGCGCGGCGAAACATGGAATGCGACACTTACGAGGCTCGGACGGGAAAACACACACGTCATTCGCTCGCGAGGAACAGTTTTACGACTCCATTTATATATTTTTTTTTATTTTTTTCTTTGCCTTGCCGCTGGGCCGTGGGAGTGGGGCCGCCTCTCTCTGCAGTTGTCGCCCCACAAGATGACGTCGCTGGAGTGGGCTGGACTGGGCTGGGCAGGACGGGGCCCGGCGTGCGCGCCGCACACAGTCCAACGCCAGCCGGGGGATCAACGAGTTTCGATGAAGTCCGAGCCAAGCTGGAGGCGCCAGCGCAGCCCTGCCAGCCCTGACAGGCCGCCAGGCCGCCCCGCCTCACAGAGACCGCCTAGGGTAGTGGAGCCTCCCGCTGCTGCAGCGGCGGCAGAGTGCCAGCGGGGGAATTCATGAAGAAGCGACGGCCGACGGAGAAGAATGGTGGTGGTTGGCGGTGGTAGTGGTAGAGATGGTGGCTGGTAGCTCTCTCCGTGGGTTTCGTTTTTGTCTCGTCGCCATTTCGCGGCGCGGCGGTCGGACAGGATATATGATTTACCGTCCCCAGCCGGCTGCTGCTGCTGCTGCTGCTCGGAGCTGGAAAGCGGAGGAAATCGGATGCGCGATCCTGGCGGTGATCATGACGGCCGTGATGGCGGATACCCGCGGCTGCAGCAGCTGTAGCGGCGTTCTAGGATTGCCTCACTGATACCACGCGAACGGCGACCCCGAGCGCCTGCGATCGCGAGGGTAGGCCAGCCCGCACGACACGGGTGCGTGCCCCGGTCGAAGTTGCCTACCCAGCAGGCGCCGTCGGTGCTGCTTCAGAAGAGGTCTGATTAGGTTTGTGGCCGTGGGACATTATCGTGGACGGGCTCGAACGGACGGTCGCGAGACAATCAGTGTACACATTTCCACACAGCCAAACACAATCATCAATTAAAAATCTTAAAAACTGCATTAGAATGAGGCCTGGGCTTCATTTCAGGGCTAAAAACGGCCGTAAAACCAGTCTGAAATTTCCAATTTTCTGCAAATTAGGTGGGAAAATCGACACAATCAACACAATCAGTGTACACTTTGGAGCAGAGTTGTGGTGGACCCCTCGGGCCAGCGTGGCACACATCCTGGCGGAGAGCATCGGCTCCCAGACAGGACCCTGCTGCGTGAGACGACGGTGCAAACAAACGAACGCCGCCTCCCTAAACCCCCCCCCGCCCCGCCCCGCCCCGCCCCCGCCCCCGCCCCGTCCGGCTCCGGCTCGGTTGTTTCTGTTCTCACGCCCGCCGCCCGCGGGTGGCTTCCCGAGCGCCCGTTGGCTTTGCCGTTGTCGTGGCACGGGCTGAGGGAGGTTTGTCGCCTTCGAGTCACGCGCAAGGCAGCGGCGCGCTGCGGCAGGACCGTCGGCGTGATGATATTGGGAACGCGATTATTGTTGGCTCACCCAGGCCCGGCACAGCTCGACACAGCTCAGCCCCGGCCGCTGCTGCTGCTGCTGCTGCTGCGGGTGGGTCTCAAACTTGTGCTCCTCTCGAGCTGGGGCCGGCAGTGAGGGTTCAGGTGCCCCCCGGCCCCCGCCGCCCCCGCCGCCCCCGTGACCCCCTCCGAAACAGCCCGAGGCCACAAAGAGATCTCATCAGCAATCAACAGGACCAGACCGGGACGGCTAGCGGAGGTCGCGGGGCAGCGGGGGGGGCCAGCGGGGCCAGCGGAGCCCTGGCAACAGACCGCTGGACGCAACCACCGCGCGGCCCCGCAAGGCACATTGTAGGGAGAAGAAAAAGAAAAGAATACGTGGAGAAAACGCGAGGGCAGGGGTAATGTGCACGGCTCGGCTCGGCCTCGGCCAGAGCGCTGCACAAGGCACAGCCCACAGCCTGGGCACGGCCTGCGGCCGGTGACCGCAGCCTGGCCGTCATGCACTGCCCGCACGGCTCGGGGCTCCCTGCTCTTATTCACGTGGTCTCCTCAGCCGGTCCTGTAGTGTCGCGCCTGCGAGCCTCACCGCTCCTGCCTGCCTGCCTGCAAGCCCGCACCGTCCCGTGCGTCATCCGCCTGACTTATAATCCCGCTTCCTCTACCTACCCTCCGGTGTTGACGCACCGGGCATGAGATTGCGTCACATCTTACCACAGCCTCATCACTCGCCTGCTGAGAGAGAGAGAGAGAGAGAGGGAGAGAGAGAGAGAGAGAGAGAGAGAGAGAGAGAGAGAGAGAGAGAGCGATGATTGTGGGGAAGCGGAAAATGCGACAAGCAGCCAGAAGGCTTTGGACCGCACCTGCGGCGAGAGCCCCAGCCGTAAGCCGAGATGAGCAGGCACTACGAGCGAAGTAAAAAAACGCTCAGCGAGCGCTTCACAGGGTTATCGTCCAATCTGGTACATTTTGAACAACTTTGAACCTTTTTTGACAATTTTGAACATTTTTAACATTGTTTGCCTTAGCCATGCTGAGCAGTGTGTTGTGACAGCTTACGTGAACTAATTTCTACATGCACGTGAACTTCGAACTTGCACGTGAACTAATTCGGACTTGCACGTGAACTTATTTGCACGTGAACTGAACGTGAACTTATTCGAACGTGAACATCCACGTGAACTTATTCGAACGTGAACATCGAACGTGAACATCGAACTTGCATGCCTCTCTGGTCCTCGCTTCCACCGCCTAAGCGAGAGAGACGCGTCGAGGCACCACTGAGCTAAGGGGGTAGGGCCGAGCTGTGCTTATTCCATCTTTGTTGCTCCCGCTTTTTGAGCCTGAGCGTAGCGAGGTGCTCTCTACTTTTGACAGGCCCTGTTAGGGGCTGGCATTACCGTTACCCTAGTTCGCAGCTTTCCCAGCTCCTTCACAGCCCTAGCTAGTTCGTTCGCAGCCCTAGCCAGCGACCTCATACGCAGAGGGCCCGTTTTCGTGCTTGTCCGCGTTTGTCTGTGCATAAGTAGTGGCGGCGCATTAAGCTGAGGCTAGAGTTCGTGTGCCTTGGCTGGCCGCTGTTAGTAGGCCCTTGTCTATGCACTTACGTCCCTGCGGCCGGGCGCCGATGAATGTTTGCTTACAACTCGTTTTACAGCTGTGGCGTGGTGAGGCGTCGCTGGAGCTGGCACGCACTCGAGGCGTGGCGTGGAGTGGTGCGTTGTGGCTGTGGCGTGCGTGGCGTGGCTTGCTGCGCCTGGCTAGGCGACGCCGACGCGCTCACCCCGCTCCCGCCCCCGCGAGGCGCGGGAGTACTCGTGTGTTCCTATAGGCTTGGCGACCTCCTCAATGTTATGCTTGCTGGATAACTACGAACGACGCCACGGGGCACGGCCACGGCCACGTCCACGGCCACGGCCACGCACCAGACCCCCCTAGTATATACTAGTATAGAAGACAAGAGAATAACTAGCAACTTGTATACAGCAGTTACCTGCAGTTAAAGGGTTAACTAACGATAACCCTAAAAATGTGTCAAGTTGATGACGGCGGCGCCGGGTCAGGGAAGGCGACGGCTCCCTTTGTTTTACTGGTTTTACTAGTCCGCCCGGCAACGCGAATGAAAACGTCATGCGAGCGTCGCCCAATAAAAACTTGCCACATCTACCGGACAAGGTTATGTGGTCCTATATTTCGATGCCTGGTACCCACTACTCCAGGTCGCAAATCTTAAATGTCATGGCAAAGTTTTCTTGGCGGCCTCTTCATGGCTCTTACCCATATTTTCATGCTGTTATCCGGAGCTGGTGCTAGTCGTGGAGGAGTGCGCACACGCAGGTCTGTCACAGATGATCTACTCCAGGAGTGCGCTCAAGCTGAATTTGACTCTTGGCGGCCTCGCTCCCTCCGTAACCCTCGTGCCCTGCCGTCTTCTTCGCTCTCCTTCACTTTCTTCTATGACCTCGCCGTCACGCCCACATGGGCATTCCTGGGAAAGAGACGCAAGGCGGGGAATGCAGGCAGAACTGGAGCGGAGGGGGCATCTAGGCGGCCCAGTCTGCGCTGGAAGCCAAACGAAGAGCTCCGAAAGACGAAGAGAGACAGAGAGCGAGAGAGATAAATAAAACCACGCGCAAAAAAATATATATTCCGCATCTTCATGTCTTTATTCACAAAAGTATAGCACGAGCAAAGAGGAAGGGGGTGGGGTGGAAATAAAGAGAGCGGAACGGTAATTTATGAAAATTATATTCGCCATTGATCAAGCAGAACAAAAGTGAAATGGGCGATGTGAGGGGGGGGCGGAGGAGAGTGGAAGGGTGAGGGGGGAGGAGGGGGGGGCGGGACTACACGTACAATCCGATGTGCGCTGCCTGCAGTCAACGAAATCCGCAATATCACAGATGGCGCCACCACACCAGGGCCTGCAGCAGCCCGACTTGCAGCGCGCGCGCACACACACACACACACACACACACACACACACACACACACACACACACACACACATTGCAGCAGCCGGAAGGGCAGAGAGAGCGGGTAGGAGGACGGTGGCAAAAGAAGCGATCGCAAACAAACCGCGGGGCGCGGCGCCTGCAGACATCAGCAGCGGCGCACCGCGGCACCAACAGCCGAAATGCCGAACATACACGCAGCGGGAAATAAAATCAGAAAATGCGGGGTGGGCAAAGGGAGGAGGAGGAAGAGGGAGGCGAAATGAAATAAGGCCGCGTGTCCGCAGGGGACCAGGCCAAGCCTCGGCGCTGGCAGCAAGCGCTGCTGCGTGAGCTGCAAGAGCTGCGAGAGCTGCGGCCGGGGAGCACAAGGAAAAGGAAAAGCAGGAGGTCCGGCAGCGTGCTGAGCCGAGGCCATGTGGGGCGGCAGCGGCGGCAGCGGTGGCAGCGGCGGCAGTAGCGCACAGCGTACACCCAGGGCGGAATTAGGAGCGCGTCGTCGCCAGCCCACCCGTCGTAAAGCAGCACGGGCACGGCCATGGTGGGCACGGCGCTGGGTGCTGCATGGCTGCTGCTCTGGCAACGCACGCGGCGCCAGCCAATACACATCTCGCCGCATCGCCGCATCGGCCACCACCGCCGCCATCGCCAGAGAGGGTACTTAATCTGAGCTGAGCATGAAGGAGTCATCTGATCATCGCCCAATAATTGTGGAAGATCAAAGCGGATCAGAGGCTGTTTTGAAACCTAATTCAAGATATGAGACCTGAGTTCCACCTGGTTTGGCGCCATCACTTTTTTTTTGTGAAGCGACAATGGGTATACTACTGTCAGGACTGTAACATTCTCTCGGAGGTCGCGCGCGCACACACACACACACACACACACACACACACACACACGTGCGGCACAGGTGATGAAAACGTAGAAGAACTCGTTAACGAACCCAGACCGAACTCTCCACTTGAACCAGGAGTCGGGATGTGGGCTGGATCGGTTCGCAACGACGCGCCCTTAATCAGCGCTTGCATTCGAGGCACGACCGCCTCACCCCTCCCTCCCTTCCTCCCTCCCTTCCTCCCTCCCTCCCTCCACCCGTTGCAGCGCGCGCAGCCCCAGAGCGGTGGCAAACGACGATAAATCCACATGACAAACTCTAGCCCGAATTAATCACTAGCCAAGGAACGTCATTTTATTTGGCACGTTCATTGCTCGGGATTCGCCCCCTGCAACATTATATACGACGAGGAGGACAATGAAGGGAAATTTTTCGCATTTTCGTGTATATTCGCGACTTGCATGCCACTCCTCTACTGGTCATATTTTATCTCTCTCGCTCAACCCCCTTTATCTCTCTCTCTCTCTCTTTCTTTCTCTCCCAGGGTGCCTGGCAATTTTCCTACGCACACAATTCCAATGTGAGCGTCGGATTAACGCAGGACATGAAAGTTAACCCCCCTTTCCCCCGGACTGTGCGGGGATCTTTCTTTCCCTCTTTTTGTCTGTTGGTCCCCGGCCCGTGCGTAATAAAACAGCGACATAGTAGGTCATGTGGGATCAGAATAAACTCGGAAAGAGCGACGAATTCCTTTCTCTCGCGCGGAAGGTTAGAGGGGGGGGGGGCATGGGAGCGGCTCCAGCTCAATGGGGTAGAATTTAAGAATGACTATCAGCGAGAAATACGATGGGAAGTGGGAGGGGGGGGGAGAAGAGTTAGGATCCGCTGGCGAAAATAGCGGAGCGAGGAGCCCCAGGGGACCAAAGGGAGCGGGCGGCGCGAGAAGCTGGGTGCCGGGGAATGGGTTCTAAACAAAGTGCCGGAAGGTGAAGAGTAAGCAGACACTGGACACTGCTGGACGGAAACTTGGTTAGGGGCCAAAGACAGGACAACAGCGCCGTGGGGACCGCGGCGCTGCGAAACAGGGGCGGGGCCAGCCGGCGTTGGCAGCGTGGCGGCCCGCACACCCTGTGTGAGGGACACCATCAGACCGCCCGCGAGCAAAATCGATGTGACACCATGGGCTTGGTCGATTTTGCGACCAATTAGCGAGCGAAACAATTGTTATAATTATGTTTTGGGGTGGGGGTGGAAGGAGGGGATGAAACATTTTTCTTAAAACTATGGTCAAATGTTAAAATGCTATAATTTTGAAATGTTAAAATGTTGAAACGTTAAAATGTTAAAATGTGGAAAGAAATTTTCTGCCGGCCCAAGCTGGGCGGCAAAGACAGCACTCGTAGCTGCAGGGGGAGCAGCAGAGTTCGGTCGGGCGGCAGAGAGGGCACCGGGGGGCACCGGGGGGCACCGCACGGCGAGCCCTTGGCTGCTGCCGTCGTATTCAATGCCACGTCGCAGGCGTTCGCCGAGCGCCCCGCCGAGCGCCGCTCGCAGATCACGTGACAGTGGCGTGACTGAGAAAATGGAATCCGCGCTCCACTCGGCTCCACTCGGCTCGGCTCGGCTCGGCTCGGCTCGGCTCCTCCCGCGTGTGGATCACGACAGCTATATCGACATTCGCAGCTCCGCCGCCGCCACCTCGGCGGGTTCACTGGCCGTCGGATGGCGTGCGCTCTGTGCGCCCCCGGCCCGCGCCCTCGGCCCGCCCTCTGTGCCTGTGTGTGTGCGCGCGTGTGTGTGTGTGTGTGTGCGCGTGTGCAGCCCCCGTACGAGCATCCCCTCCGTCATGCACAGATACGGGTGCGTGCAGCGCTTACTGCGTGCCCACACAGCGTCCCGCGTAGCATAATCACTTGCCAGCAGCGATTGCAGGGGGCAGCGGGGGGGCGCTAATTGGAGCGGGAAGGGGGCGCGACAGCGCTCAAACAACCCCCAGCGGGGTCACAGCCCCATCAAGGGGCGGTGGAGTGGGGGCGGTAGCGGTACCTGGAAGCGCGCCGTACTCCAACAACAGTCCCCTTAATGAGCGCCGACTGGCGCTGCGCAGCCGATCTACCATAAAAGTCATACCACCAACACGACCACGGCGTGGCTGCCAGCACTGCCAGGGCCCCGGGGTCCACGGGGAGCTAGGGAATGTCAGAGGGCACGGAATGACCCACCCCGGCGGGACGGGGAGGGGAGTGGAGGGTGGGGCGAAAAACGCGGGGCCATCGCTGCCGTACTGCCAATGACAGGGCCATTCGGTCCCGGAAATGACTTGGGTGCAGGCAGCATCCGCCCGCCCGCCCTGCCCTTGGCCCTGCACTACGCCCTGCCCGCAGGCTCTGGCCGCGTCTTCCCCACGTCACCCCAACGATTTAGCCAGCCCGGTCAATGCCATCATCTCGGCGGGCCGGCCGCTGCGGCAGACAATCCCCGCATGCACACGCCCCAGTGGAGCTGACCCCAATCGGACATCCCAGCGGACACACAGGCCGACGGGACTTATCACCGAACACTGGCCGATAAATTGCTCTAATTGTCAGGGACAGCTTTGTATTGCAATACGGGTGCGCCTCTAACGCGGCACCGCAGAGCCGTGGTGGTGGCGGTGGTGGTGGCGGACACGGCCGTGGGAGGGCGTGCACCTGCCGCACCTGCCGCAGCTGTCCGGGAAGTCCAGCGTCGACAGCACCGCAAACGTCTTGACGTGCGCCAATAGCGAAGCCATGGCGACGCCTGTCGCCCGCAGCCGAGGAGCGAATTCCGTTCACAGGCAGGGAAGTTTTTCACTACCCCCCGGACAGGCCGGGCCGGGTGGGTCGGACGCTTCGTGCACCCTCGAAGCCCCGGCCTGCATCCCGAACGTTCTCGAGGCCGAGGGGGTGAAGGACAGCCGCCAAAAGGCGGAGGTCAATGACGCGGCGACCGTGCCATTAAATGTGCATGGCCCAAACAGACACGCCGCGGCCACCGCAACGCACACGTCCGCCACATTGATTTGTCGGCGCCGCCGTCGCCCGTTTCGTGCGGTCGGCTCCGGGTGGCTCCGGCCCCGCCTGGCTCCGGCCCCGCCTGGCTCCGGCCCCGCCTGGCTCCGGCCCCGCCTGGCTCCGGCCCCGCCTGGCTCCGGCCCCGCCTGGCTCCGGCCACCCGGCCGTGTGTGCCGTCCGCACACAGCCGCGCGGGACATTCAAACAGGCCGCCAAGATATGACGCGGTCAGGGTCGGCTCGGCGCTCGGCGCTGCGAAAGGGAGGCCGGGTCACAGGCCGCAGGGGAAATTTGCCGAATGAGGTTTGCGATGCGACAATCGGCGACAATACATCGTGGACGCACTTATGCATGCTGCTCGTGTCCCGTTTGAGTTTCTCCGTAAGTCCCCCGCGGGCCCCCAGCCGGCCCCATCGGCCGCACTGCTGCCTCCGGGGGCGGGTGAGCCCCCACTGCCCCCAGCCGCACCCCGCCCTGCTGCCTCCCACGCAGGTGGCTGGCCGGGCTTCTGGCCTGCTGGGCCGAGGTTCCGCGTTGTTTTGGTTTGCCGCCGCACTGGCAGGGGGCGCCACCCGCGAGCCTCCCTCGGCAAACAAAATGTGGCCCCGAGGTGGCTTATAAGCTTGACCTCCCCGAAAACGCAGAGAGTTGCTTAAGTATTCACGCCTGCAGGGCGAAGGTGGAGGACCCGGTTGGGTGAGGGCGGGGGTGGAGGGCGCGGGGGTAGTGGGTCGGGCGGGGGCCGGCAGGGCCTGGGCCTTCAAACTTGTGGGCCCGCGTCGCCGCGGACCTCCTGGCAACCGGGCTCCGGCAGGATCCGGGATGCTGCCTCCTCTGCCAGCGGATACACAACGTATCGTTCGCTGTTTTGTGGGCGCTGGCCTAATTCTGCAGGCGGATGACCGCGAGAGGGGGTGAGGGGAGAACAGCCAGAGCAGGGGCTAGAGAGAGAGAGAGAGAGAGAGAGAGAGAGAGAGAGAGAGAGAGAGAGAGAGAGAGAGAGAGAGAGAGAGAGAGAGAGAGAGAGAGAGAGAGAGAGAGAGAGACGGGGGAACGTTAGCATTCGCAGAGGGTACACTTCGGGTACCTCATACACTTTGGGGATACTCTGTGTGTGCTCGCGAGGCGAAGTCCCCAGCCCGCCCGAACACGCCGTCTGAATATATGCAGCCTTGAAGAGGGTGGGGGGGGGGGGGGGCGCTCCCGCGAATTCAAAGGGAAAAGACGCGGGGAGGGGAGATGTGCTGCAGAGAGGTCGTGGTGAATGGCGGGCATAAGTCCTCTCGCAGCACCCCCCCCCCCCCCCTCTTTCTCCCCCGGCGTTTCAAAATCTCCCGCCCACGACTTTTCCTAGACGTGTCCTTTTTTTATGGTCACCTCGCCAACTGCGTGTTCTGATTTTGCCTCATCGTAATTTTCTTCTTTTTTTTTCCCTCTCGTCGTCATTTCTTTCTACTGCCATCCGCCACGGCGTCACCAGGGGGTGTAACTGGAGTGGCCGGGGGCGGGGAGGGGGGCGGAAAGCCGCCAGGAGGGACACCTACGCCCGACCTCCCGAGCGACTTAAATTCCTCGCACACGGCAATAAGCGAACCCGCGCCCTACCCGTGTTTTAATCAGAAGGCGTGATTAAATTGCCAACGAGGGCTGTAAGCCGGCTCGGTGCCCGACGGTAGCTGTTGGTGCCGGCCAGGCCCCCACCGGCCCCCACCGGCCCCCACCGGCCCCCACCGCCCCCACCGGCCCGGGGAGGTGGCAGGCAGAGGAGCACGCGCGCATAACGAGGGGAGGAGAGGTAAAAAAAAAATTCCAGCCAGAGTTTGGATAGAGGAAGGAAAAAGATTCTGACCCCCTTCTTTCCCTCGAGCCTCGGGGGGGGGGGGGGGGGGCAACTTGCGGAAAGATTCACAACAGCCGTGGCAATTAGACGGAAGTGTAGCATATCCATTCCGAGGCCTGATTGCGTTCCCCCCTCCACCTTCCACCGCCCCCTTCCTAACCAGTTTTCAAGCGGGGCAAGTGAAAGTACGGACGCCGGCTAACGCGGTGAAGGGAAGCGGTGTGGAGGAGGGCGCTTAGAGAGAGTTAGAAACAGTTAGGAACTAAGCGGTCCGGTGAGATCGGAACACCCAGCAGGTCGTACACTGGAAGTACGTTACCCGGATAGGAATCGTTCGGCCATTGGCCACCTGCTCACTGCCAACTGCAGTTGGCCATGAGTCATGTGACACACCGTAGTTAAACTTTGATCACTCAACACGAGCGCATAGCGTGGTACAACATGGCACTTGCGAGAAAATTCTCTCGCTTCCTGCAGGAGACGAAACATGAGTATCACTCCTGCGTTTGCAGTGCTGCGGCGATCTGAGCTGACCTGCTACACTTCACGAGTTTTGCCCTCATTACTCAGGCAGCCTATGGAGCAAGCGCCTCCTCAAACTGACCCATAATCCTCCGTTTTCTTTCTTTTTCTCTTTGTTTTTCTGAAGACATAGGGTCAAAGTGAAAGGAAAGTCTTGCTTCTGGTCGAGCGCTACCCGGGGCGTGTTCGTACTCCCAAAGAAGGGAAACCGTCCGTACCGGACGTCCCGTACAATCGGAACGGTAACGGTACAACACAGTTTCCGGACTGCTATCCTTTTCCCTCCTCTCTCTCTCTCTCTCTCTCTCTCTCTCTCTCTCTCTCTCTCTCTCTCTCTCTCTCTCTCTCTCTCTCTCTCTCTCTCTCTCTCTCTCTCTCTCTCTCTCTCTCTCTCTCTCTCTCGCTACTTTGAGAGTGTTCTGGCCGTGTACTCTTCCACCTGTTTCGAGGCCCCGCGCGTGTCGGAGAGAGGAAACAAACAAGTCCTGGTCCGGGGCCGCCGGCGTGTCCGGGGAGTCCGGTGCTGGCGCCGTCTATCAACGCCCGGAGGTAGCGGAGCCGAAGCCGGAGGCCGGAGGGTAGGGAGAGGTGGGTCGACCGGGCCAAGCTCCGGCACCGGACATTTCGGGGAGAAAATCAGCCCGGCACCGGCGCCGGCACCAGCCACCCTCCTGGACGTTTCCAATTTCGCTATTCCGTCTGCCGGTTTGATTTCCTCGCGGCATCGCGATGAGCAGGGCAGCTCGTTTACGAACAAACTTTCCACAGGACTGACAGCCGCAGGCCCCGCAGGCCACAGGAGGTCAAGTTCAGAGCCGCGGTGGCCACGGGCCGCGCCGCGGGCATTCTTGTCACCTCTCCTCCTCCCCACCCCTCCTCCGAGCCGTAATTGGCAGGCGGGAAAGATGGGCAGAAGAGAGGGGAAAAAATCTAAATCCCTATTTAAATAGGAAGCAGATGATACCAACTCTAAATGTCGTCCAGTTTCTTAAGGGTTTAGGAAGGTTTAAAATAAAGTTGAAATGAAAGCAGAACTTATCGTTAGCGAGAAACTAAGAATGAACGCAAAGAAAAATATTGGCAAGTTCGAAACCGTCACACAGTTTTCCCCTCCTTAATTTCCGTGGATCAAAACCAGAACTGGCGAAGGGCTTTAAAATGAAATGAACGGGGGGATTGCAAGTGGACCAGCAGCGATGGCCGCATTCCCCAGAAGTAATAGCCGAGCCTTCACTTTTCCTCGCCGTTGGTTCTGGAAGGCCGGGTGTGCTGTCTTCAGGGAACGGAGGGGGACGACAAGGAAATTTTCGGGATAGAATGGTGCGTCCCCGGGTGACCTTGGATGCCTCAGCACAGGCAGGCCAGGGTTGGCGCAGCCGGTTGAGTGATCAGGCACGAAGGGAGCAGCACACGGGGGCTGTGGAGCCTGTGGAGCCTGTGTCGGCGTGGGGAGGGCGGACTTTGCCTACAGCCCGCAGGGCCTCCGGCACACCCCCGGCACACCCCCGGCCCAGCCCCGGCAGCGACAGCACAGCAACAACTTGGGCGCCCCACCGGTCCGGTCCGGCCGGCCCAGTCCAAGGTGAGGCCGGGCAGAGAGGGTAACTTGGAAGCAAAGTTGGGATCCCATCTCCCATCCCGCAGGTGGCGAGGGGCCGCGGGGGCCGCGGGGGCCGCGCTGGCGTGGGGCCTTGGGTCGGAGCGCACCCCGATACCTGCCGGGCCGGCTATTGGGCCGGTGATTAGGGCGGAAGGCCGGTCCGATACCCGTCCGGTGACACGTCAGGCGTGCCGCAAAGGGTACCACGCCAGGTGCGCCGCCAGGTGCGCTACCCCGCCAGAAGGATGACGACGTTGATGACATCCCGCGGCGCCGCTGCCACGACGGCTGCCGACGACACCGGTGGCCTCACGGTCCTCGCTCGGCACGTATTTCATTTCGCACAGCGGCGCGCGCGCGCGCCACCGTTTTCAATTTGACAGTTTCTGACTACTCGGCCGACGGCAGCCGTCACACTGTGGGAGCGGTGGCGGGCAGGGGGGCGGGCACGGGGGCGGGCAGGGGGCGGGCAGGAGGCGGGCAGGAGGTGCCCGGGGTGGCCCCGTCACTCCATAGCGCTCTGGATGGGCAAGGTGACCGTGGAGACGGCGGGCTGACGGCGGTGTCGGACGGCCCCAAGCCGGGCCGGACGGGTGCGTGGTGCTGATAAAGCCCGTCAGTCAGCGGCCGACAGACCGCGGATGCACACGAAGGGCGCCCGGACCGAGCCGAGCGGTCGTCATCAAGTGCGAGACACAGCAGAGAGCAGCCGGCAGCCCGCAACCGAGCTAGCACGGATGGAGCCAATAGAGGACTCCGGAGAAACGGGATGGAGCAAGTCGTAACGAACAAGGAGAACTATCCGACTATCCGGATATAGCACGACAATTTGACGAAAATGAGCGACTGACATGCCTCCATTTCCTCGCACTTCCTTCCTTGTGTTCTTCTTTTTCGTTACTACGACTTGTTACTTCCGTTTCAGGCTTCTCCGGAGGGTTCTACTTTTTTACCGCATCACTTCGCTAGTTTTTTCTTTTTTTTTTCTTTTGCGAGGACAGTATGGGAGTCGCACAGCGCTCACCGAATTTGTACAGCCCTGGTTTATTTATCATCAACAAACGCTCGGCGATCGGCCTGACAAGCCAACAGCACAGCGCACAGACGTACAGCCATTGCAGCACAGCTCGGTACAGCCACTCTAGCGTCTAGCGTGTGTTTTCAGCAGTGATTCTACAGTGCAGTTCCCCGAGTATTTACACTACCACCACGCCCCGCTTTCACCCAAAGCGTACTAACGACGGGATAAAGTTGTACGATGAAACTGCGGGGCTTCAGCCAGACAGTAAACGCAAAATGACGCCAAGAGGTGGGAGCAAAGAGAGTACTGCCTACGAAGGTAAGGCTTGTGTGGCCTAAGGACCAGGTAAATATCTAAAATCTGACGACACCGCAGCCATTCAGGAGACATTTCTTGAAAACCGGAAAAAACGGCGCCACCAGGTGCGTCGCGGCGCTTTACGGAATGGTCTATGAGGCCGCCTCAGCTTCCCCTCCATGAATAAGTAGTAGTACTCTCTTGGAGAGATCGTTTCCCAAGCAGTCCCGGGAAGGCCGATCCCCTAAAACTGGTCCGAGCACCCGCCGGCCTAAAATTATTGCCGTCGACCACAATGTTGATGTCTCTCCACCGGGGCCTCCTATTTACAGGGACCACCGTGGCGGCCGCGACCCTCAGTCGTGGCTGGGGGGCTGAGGGGGCGGGCAGGGGGGGGGGGATGAGGGGGCAGAGGGGGGCTGGGGGGCTCACCGCCGAACGGGACGAAAATGAAATGCCCAGCGACCGACCGACCGCTCCCTCCAAGTGATCCTTTTTCATGGAACTGCGGCACGTCGGCTAGCTCTCCCTGCCAGGACACCAGACGGGGGCCCCGCGCGGGGCGGGGCAGGGTCCGCAGGGGGAGGACAGTGATGGGACACCAAACAGCGGCCACCAGAGTAACCCTCATTTTCAATACGCCGGGACAATAGAGAGGGAGAGAGAGAAAGGGGGGGGGGGGACTGGGGGGGGGGGAGATGGGCGGGGTCACCGCCGCGGAATGGGGAATGAGGCAGCGAGAGGTCCGGTGATGGTGGCGGTGGTTTACGAGGTCCGAACGGCCGCCGAGAGCCGAACCGGAGCGCAGAGCTGCTGCTGCACAGAGCAGAGGCGCACACGGTTTGTAGGCCCCACACGCTAAATCTATCTTCGGCGGCATACGCCGAAGGTTCGGCGTCAGACCCGTCTTCGGTTTGAAATTTCTCGCTGACGCCGAAGCTCGGCTACCGGTCACCGAAGCTTGGCTACTAGTCACCGAACGTCGGCAATCTGTCGCCGAATCATGTTTAACCCATTACGCACATCAGATTGAATCGTGGCGTAAGCCGAACCTCGGTGTTTGGACGCCGAACGTGTTGTTAATTTCAGTTTTTGTATTTCGGTGCTTCGGCGACGTATTGCCGAAGCCGCCCCGGGCCATCGAAATGGGAGTAGGGGTACGTTCTCGTCCGAAAGCGGGACGGAAGCAAATCGTGACACGGTGACTTGTTGACGAGAATTCCGGTTTCAAAATCGACGAAATAAAGCGAACGAAGGGTCTAAACACAACAGCATTGTCCACAGAATACCATTGGCGGTTCGGTTTGCCCCGATGCACATCCATTTTTCGGATGCAAATGGATTAATATCACGTAGCACCGGCAGCTGGCAATGGCCGCCTCCTCGTGCCGGAACCGGTACAGAAGCGAATCGTGACACGGTGACTGTTTGACGAGAATTCCGGTTTCAAAAACGACGAAATAAAGCGAACGAAGGGTCTAAACACCACAGCATTGTCCACAGAATACCATTGGCGGTTCGGTTTGCCCCGATTCACATCCATTTTTCGGATTCAAATGGATTAAAATCACGTAGCACTCGCAGATGGCAATGGCCGCCTCCTTGTGACCGGTAATTTTAATCCGTTGGAATCGGAAAAATGGATGGGCATCGAGACAAATCGAACTAACAGTAGTATTCTGTGAGAAATTCTATTGGGTTTTTGACCACTTGTTCATTTTCTTTCGTCGAGTTTAAGACCAGATAGTCTCTTCAGGAAGTCATCGTGTAACGATTGTCCCGCTTCCGGCTGAGGACGGGGACGCCGAAGCTTCGGCGAGGGAATGCCGAAGGTACGGTCCGGAATTTCTTGCGGCTCACGCCGAAGATTCGGCTATGGATGACCGAAGCGCCGGAGAAAGTTTTAGAGTGCAGGCCTCCGGTCGCGAGCAGTTTTCTGTCGTCGGGGGGGTTTATTCGCCTCTAGGGCGGGTCATTCGGGCCGCTGGAGTGACCGCACCGCATCGCGGCAAGGCCGAGTCACTCTTAGGGTTTGGCCGTGCGGCGGTGCGGTGTGCTGCGGCCGGATGCCTTTGAATTATTCCAGCGCGCGCGCGCTTTATACCTGGATAATACAGTTCCGGCGGACGGGCCGACCGGCAGTGACAGACAGACAGACGGACCCGGCCGGTAGAGGGGCGAGAGCGGGACGAGGTGGCTAGAGAAAGGCCCGCCCTCCGGCCCGCCCCTGCCCGCCCCTGCCCGCCCCCGCCGCCGTTCCGTTCCAGGCGCCGCCGCCTCGGCTCGCGCTCGCTTTCTGCAAGACGCGCCGCTGCGCCGCTGCTCCGGCGCGGCACCCGCATTCACGGCAGTAAACACCGGTATCTGGGCGTTGAACGTGCGCGGGGGCAAGCGCGGCCAAACGGCGCACGGAAGTTGTAGTGTTAACGTCTTCCCGACGCGTTTTCGGCGTTGGGCCCCAGCCGCCGCCGCCGCCACCGCCGCCGCTGCCGCCGCTGCCACCGCCGCCGCCGTGTTTCTTTGGCCGTCAGCATCAACGTTATTTATGGGCCAGGGCACGACGAGCAGGGAAATAAAACAAAAAGTCGGCGGAGAGAGAGAGTTGTAGCCGCGTGACCGTGAAACGGGCGAGGAAAGGGAAGAATCTCGGTCGTTGTTGGGCTCCTCCAGGCTCCGGGCTCCTCCGGGCCCGTCGCAGCCAGCGCAGCCCAGCGCAGCGGCCCCGGCGGACGAGTGAAGCCTTATCCTGAAAGCGCCCGCGGCCAGGGTTGGGTCCGGGACCCGACGGGGCGGGGAGGGGCGGGGCGGGCGTCGGCAGGCAGCGCGGTGCACGCCGGCCCGGGCCCGGCTCGTCACGTTGGCGTCGGCACAGCTTCCAGGCGTGTCCCCTTCAAAACAGGCAAGGTGCGTCTACGCCCCCGAGGGTTCCAAGCACAGCAGGGGGCCGTGCCGTGCCCGTGCCCGTGCCGTGCCGTGCCGTGCCATGCCGTGCCGTGCCGTGCCGTGCGCCTGAGGGCCCCCGGGCTCCGCTCCACCTCTGCGGGGGGTGGGGGCGCCTCTTCTACACTCGTCACACTGGCGGGTCGGGCACGCAATGTTTATGCTGATCAGGGACGCGCTGCACGGCAGGCCCCGCCGTGTGCTGCTGCTGCTGCTGCTGCTGCTGCTGCTGCTGCTGCTGCTGCTGCTGCTGCTGCTGCTGCTGCTGCTGCTGCTGCTGCTGCTGCTGCTGCTGCTGCTGCTGCTGCTGCTGCTGCTGCTGTGTGGTAAGTACAGGGCAGGACATCAGACGAGGCCAAGCGGACTGCACTGTCCTGCTCCGGCAGTGCGAGTCCCCGTCGGGTAACAACCGTAGGGTAACGGAAGGGTAACCCGGATCTACTCATGGCAAGGATAACGACGGAGGTTTGATACACCTTGGATCATGAATCCGGCGCACGGCGGCCGGCCCGCTTCCCTCTTCCCCTCCGCCTTCCGCCCGCAGCCCGGCCCGGCACGGCCCTCAGTCGCCCCCAGCAGACTGCGAATAATCACGGAAGACTAAGCGGATAGAGGTGTAATCCATCCAGGGCCCGCTCGCTGCTGCCGGCGCTGCCGGGTCAGGTCTGACAGACGACGTCAGAGGCCGTGGGGGAGGGGGGCGGGGAGGGGGGGGTTCGGTGAGGCTTGGGCGGGATTCGAACCCGCGGTATGTTGATACGGCCCCCGCTATCCTCTGCCACGCGGCGCAGCAAGAAAAGCAAGGGCACATTTTCACATTTGTATGCATTGGTGCTTATTATTTTCGTCTTTGCCCTCTCTCACTTACTTTGCCGCGCGCTCGGAACCGCGGCAATGGGGGAGGGGGACTTCTCTTAGCCGTCTAAAAAAGCTGTTTCATCCCCTTTCTCTTGCTTGTCACGCATTTTGAATTTCAAATGCATTCCATATTTATGAGCCGGGGACGGCGTGAGGTGGTGGATACGGGGGGGGGGGGGGGGCTAGGGGGTGCTGAAGGGCCGACAGAGAGGGAGATAGAGAGAGAGAGAGAGGGAGAGGGGGGGGGGAGATAGTCGGTGACACGTACCTTGCGCAGGTCGAGGCTGCGAGGCCGAGGGCGCCGCGAATGCAATCCAAAAAGCAGCACAGTACGTGTGAGGTCCTGGTCACGGTCACACACTCCGAGCGCCTCTCAATCACTGCTCACACGCACTCGGCGGGCACCGCCCACACCACGACACGCACCACACACACCACACACACGCGGCACACGCGGACACACGGGTACACTGTCACTTCATCTCATGACGCGGCCTGCCTGGGTCACACCAGACAGGACGGCGGCCACCATTCGCCGCCTCTCGCCGTCGGTATGCGGTATAGCGGGCGCAGCCGGGTTGTCTGTCTCCGTCGCACCCAGCGCGTAAGCGACACACTTAAAGCCGGCGGGGGGTGGCAAGACCGGGGGCCGGGGGGCCGCGGGGGGCCGCGGGGGTGAGGGGTAGCGGCCGCCTGCGTGCGCGTCGCGTCGCGCTGCGCGTCGTCGTGGCCCGCGTCCGGGAGCAGCGGCGTCACGCGGCGTCCGTCCCACTCGGCGGCCGGGCGCAGACTGCCGACGGCGGCCATCGGGGGTGGGGGCCAGTGGGGGCGCGCGCCGCCACCCCCAGCAGCGGCAGTTGGGCGCGCCGCCGCCAGAGGCCGCCACAGTCCGCCAGAGGCCGCCGGGGGTCAACGCTGTGCTCACCCTCCGCGCACCGGCCGCGGAGGGGAGGAGGACACACCGGAAGGGCTCAAGAGTAACGGCCCATCCAACAACATCTCATCACAAACCGACTGCCGCCTCTGCATCACCTGGGCCCGTGTGCGCGGCTCCTCACACAGCAGAGGCCCCGGCTGGGGCCCCCTCCCGAAAGCCGCCTTAAAAACCTCGGAAATCGCCGAACGGCCGCGCCGATAGCGCCTGCGAATACCAGGGTAGGCCAGCCCGCACGACACGGGTGCGTGCAGGAGTCGATATTGCCTACCCAGCAGGCGCGCGCCCGAGTGAGGTGCCCATAATATACCGTGGACGTCACTGGGCCGATTCCTAGACGCGACGTGAGAGTGGAAACGGACTGAGCGCAGCCCGGTATCGGGTGGCCTCAGGTGCCCCGCGGGTCGGAGCAGCTCGCTACGGGCCGACGCGGTCGCGGGTTCCGGGTCGCCAACCGTATGATGGTCAGCCACATTTCACCGCGACGGGACGCGGCAGTGCACGGGCGCGCGGCCTCTGATACCGGACGCCAGGGTACCCGGGGTACCAGCACCAGCCAGAGCGCGCAGAGGCCGCGGGGGCACCGGGGGGAGGGGGGGGGGGCAGCGGGGCGACGGGGCCGCGAGCGGGGGCGGGGGGAGAGCAGGGGGGATGAGGGGTCGCTCTAGGCAAAGTTGCGCATGACACGTACAACCCACATCTCCAAAGTAATGCAGTTTTTGCTAGGTGGCATGCACACAGACGGAGACCGCATTTGCATAGAAACACGCCACTTCTTCCACGCAGCCCGGCGGCGCCCCCTCCGCACAGCCCGCCCCCGCCCCGGGCACGTTATGCGGCCGCCACCCACCCGTCAGCGCCGCCCCCCGCCCTGACCTGCCCTGCTTGGCGCCGTAACGGGGCTCCTCCGGGCTCCTCCCATGACGCCCCGCGCGACTCCAAGACAAAGCCTGATCGCATCATGTGGAGCTGGAGCACAAGCAGAGCTCTGCCAGCAGCAGCAGCACGGGGTAGAATGCACTGCGCCCACACGGCGGTCTAGCGGGTTGCCTTCCCCGCAGTCCGCGAGCGGAGAGGAGAGGAGACAGCCGCAGGCCGCCGCGCTCCAGGCTCCGGATTCGGAAGTCGGGGTTCGACACCCGGCGAGAGTCTAGACTTTTTTCGTAGATTCCGGACTCCACGTTCTTTCTCCTCGCTGTGTATTGTGTCATCTAAAGGCCATTTTATCCCCGGTCATGGTATACTTCTCTGGTAGCCGTGTGGTTAGGGACCCTTCGTCCCAGTCGGACACGGAGATCGGGGTTCGACTCCCGGCGAGAGTCGAGGCCTTTTTTTCGTAGATCTCGGACTCCACATTCTTTCTCCTCGCAGGGTGGTGTCATCTAAAGACCGTTGTATCCCTGGCACTAGAATCCCCCTCTGATAGCCGCGTGGTTTGATGCGCAACATTCCGTGCGGTTGTCGGAGGTTCAATCCCCGGTTGAGGGCTTCTAGAGGTGCTTATGAGAGAGCACCCCGAAGGCCCGCTACTCGTTACCTAAGGTATCCGGTACAACCGTTCCCGGCTGTGGGCGCCTATGAGAGGGAGTCTGCAGTCTTCCTATCCCTATCCTTTTGCTTTCCCAATGACAGCCAAAAAAAAAATTATCCTGGATATACCCAGTTTTCAAATTTTGACAAAAAATTAAAATGTTTTTTTTTTCGGTTTGAGTATGTTTGGACCTACCCCTTATTTTGTGGCGCGACAAGATAACGGTGCGTAGATGAGGCAGGAACAATTTGGCTACGATTTAAGGCACCTCCTAGGGGTAAGTCGGGAACCGTCTTTGGGAATCGAACCCTGCAGGCCTGGAGTCGGAAAGGGCTCCACACTGTGCCAATGACAGTGTGCTCCCCGCACGTTCCTTCCCTTCGGACTTCATCGAAATCATATCGTCCGCAGGGAAAATGTCACGAGGTTTCTGGACGTTCCCTCGGCCAAGCTATGTACTTACTGTTTTTTTCCTCCCCGACGCGGGGCGCAGCCAGCCAGAGTGAGAGGAAGGGGAGGAGAAATATAAACGTAGTGATTTTGTCGGAATTTATCGGGGCTTTTGGTCCTCCTTGGTGCGCGCGGCGGCGCGGTGGTGCGGCGGTGCGCTCGGCCCTGGCGAGGCCCTGGCGCTGCGGAACGAACGAGAGGAGAGCTTAAGGGATTCGGCACAAGGCGAGGGATGCGATGGGATGGCGGGGCCCTTGCCGGGGGCCCTTGCCGAGGCCCTGCAGGAGCCCTGCAGGGTACGCTCTGTACTACTGTACCGCAGCGCCGACCCTCCAGCATTATACGGCCTATTGTCAGCATTATTTTTCGCACGCTCACAAATATCCGATGAAAGTCTTCTCGCGAATTCATCTTCGTAATATGACGGCGCTGGAGAGGGAAAAATGTGGCGCCGATGAGCCATCTGCCAAAAAAGAAAACATTGAATGTTTTCCATGTGAGGGTTGACAAACAAAAGATAATAAAAGGGTGGCTGGGAACGGTGCCCGATTACGTCAAAGGTCGCTGTGTACCCGGCTGTTGGCAGCCCCGGCAGCCCTCGGCCTCGGCCACGTCGATGGTGACGTGCTCTGGTATCATCGTCGCCCGCGCTGACAGAGGATCGCATGGGATTTTAATTAAACGGGCTTCGGCGCCGAGTCCTTTGACTGTGATTAATTGAGGCTTGACCAAAAAGTATAAAGGGGGGCGGAGGGGGAATAAGTCAGCGCCGGGACGGCGAAAGCTCTCATTTCGCCACCAACGTCGCTGAAGAGACATTTTTTAGAAATTTTCATTTTATTTGGCGGCCGCTGACGATGATCCGGGTCCCAAAATAATGCCGACGCTTTATCACCCTGGCGGCGTTCGCTATGTATGATTACATTACGATCTCATCTTATTCATCAAATTCGTCATTACGCGCGGGGCGGGCAAATTATTTCGTTTCTCCTCCCTTCTGTATCGCGATGATGCGCCTTTTGTAGCGTCTAGTAAATCAGAGCCGTCTGACAAAGTGGGAAAGATGCTGCCGCCCCGCGCCGTTCTAATTTTGTGTCTTTTCTTTTCCGCGCGCAGTACCAACAAGGCCGCACTTTGTGGCTCTGCTTATTTCTGCCATCGTCGGCGTATTTTTGCTGTTTTGCTATGGTGTTAATTTCACGTATGTTTGGCTTCCAAGAAACGCCAAAAGTGCAACAAGTATACCACAATCCGTTCCACACGGGTTGGTAGAGCTCTGACGAGGCCGATCTGAACAGTGCACTGCTACCGCTGCTGCTGCCGCTGCAGCTGCCCGGCGTAAAACACTTGTGTGCAACGCCCCCCCCCCCCCCCCCCCCCAGAGAGAGAGAGAGAGAGAGAGAGAGAGAGAGAGAGAGAGAGAGAGAGAGAGAGAGAGAGACCCCAAAAAACAGCCACTTTGCCTCGCCGAGCGGGCCCGCGCAGCTGGTGGGGCCCTGCCCTACGCTGCCCCGCCCCGCCAGGTCTGGCCTAGCCTACTACACACACAGCCCGGCTCGGCCTGAGTGCCCCGGCGCGGTATGCAGCCCGCCCCGCGGCCCCCGCAGCCCCCCACGGCTTTCTGCGTGAAACGGAAACCTGACTTCTTCTTGTTGATATTGTGTCGTGTGGCGGCGTCGCCAGCCAGCAGGGAGAGAGGGGGGGGGGGCATTTGGGCTTGAAGGCAGGCGGAGAGTGGCGAGGGTGGAGAGTGGGGTTGAAGGCGGAAAGGTGCGGTTAGAGGACATCGACCATCATCGACGACTGTGTGGCGGAGACGGAGAGGGCCGAGGGGGCGTGCCCCGTGCCGCCGTGCTGAGGAGCAGCCATGGAGAAAATGAATTCTGATTTGTTTTTCGGAACTCTCCTCCGACTTTAAAACAGGGAAGGCCCCAAACCGTCACATTTTGGGAATTTTTCACGTGCAGCATCATTGCGTAGATCTAAACTGGATGTCTGTGCGGTTAAAAATTGTCAAATAACGAAAATAGATCCGCCGGCGCTGGTACTCGAAGGCACGACATACGCGTGGGCTCTCGGCTGGCGCAGCCACAGGCGACGTGTCGGCGGCGCGGCTTCGAGTACCAGCACCGGCCAATAGGCTGTTTTCTGTCGGGTATGGCTTGAATTTCTCCTCCGCCCGATTCGGAACACTGCCTCTCTGGTAGCCGTGTGGTCAACGGCGCTGCGTCCCAAACGGATTCAGAACTCGGGGCACGACACCCGGCGAGAGTCAAGACTTTTTTTCGTAGATTCCGGACTCCACGTTCTTTCTCCTCGCTGTGTAGTGTGTCATCTAAACGCCATTTTATCCCCGGGCATAGTATACTCCTCTAGTAACTGTGTGGTTAGGGACGCTTCGTCCCAGTCGGACACGGAGATCAGGGTTCGACACCCGGCGAGAGTCAAAGCTTTTTTTTCGTAGGTCTCGGACTCCACATTATTTCTCCTCGCAGGGTGGTGTCATCTAAAGACCGTTGTATCCCTGGCACTAGTATCCCCCTCTGATAGCCGCGTGGTTTGATGCGCAACATTCTGTGCGGTTGTCGGAGGTTCAATCCCCGGTTGAGGGCTTCTAGAGGTGCTTATGAGAGAGCACCCCGAAGGCCCGCTACTCGTTACCTAAGGTATCCGGTACAACCGTTCCCGGCTGTGGGCGCCTATGAGAGGGGGTCTGCAGTCTTCCTATCCCTATCCTTTTGCTTTTTCTGTCGGGCATGGCTTGAATTTCTCGCCCGCCCGATTCGGAACACTAGCTCCCGGCACTCTAGCTCGCTCTAGCTCCACAGAACAGAAGCTTAACATCGAGAAAGAGACGGAGCTAGTGCGTTGCGGGCTTACCTACCTTTTCCTTGTCACGGGGCAAATGGGACACCTGGTGTATCGGTGGGTGGTTGGGCGGTGGCCGCTACGCCGCAGCGCCGACTGTGTTTACCTGGTTTACCTGACCCGCGAGTGTTTGAAGTGACCGGGCGGGTGGTCGCACTGCGCGGCAGGGAGTACCAGTATTTGCCCCGTCGACATTTACCGATCTTGCCCGAACGAACAGGACCCGTTTGCCTGACGAGTCCCGTCATGGGCCTCCTCAGCCTGGGCACGATACCCGCGGCAAAGGCGGATTGCAATTTTTTTTATTATTATTATTTACTTCGAATTTTTAAATTATTGCGAAAATGTGTTCGCCTCGGTTTACCGTTAACGAGGCGGTCTGTATTTTTAATCTTTGACAAACGGAAAGCTGTGAAAAAAAACGTCTGCTTCTACCGGGAATCGATGCGCCGCGGTCCGCTCCAGCCTGGTCAAGCCGGGCCAGGCGACGTCACAGCTCGTTCGCACCCGGACAAATGTCTATTGTAGGAGAGTATACTTGTACTTCACTGGACGCCTGCAGCCCGCCGCCGCCCCGTCCTACATAACAAAGAATCGCATGTGTGCAGCATTCCACGTCCCTGCTTCCCGCTCCGGTGCGGCGGGGAATGTCGACGACGGTGTCTCCACAGTTTCAGTTTGCGCGTCACAAAAACGCCGGCGTGGGACTCCCTCTGCATTGCCGCACTCGGTGCGCTGCGTGGCGGCGCGGTGGCGGCGCGGTGGCGGCGGCAGTCGCCGAGTCACCGGCCGTAGCTCGGAGCTCTGCTCTAATTTTACGCCTCTTTGTTCGCGCCTTACTTTGGCGTGCCGGGCTGCGCGTCGGCTGCGCGTCGGCTGCGCGTCGGCTGCGCCACGCCGCAGCACACGGCTCCTCCGCTGTAGTGGCTGGCTAACCTGCTGGCGCCTTTTCCGGCCCGACAAAGCAGAGGAACAGAGGGCTGCGGCCCTGCGGACCCGGGCCGGGTAGTCTCGTCCTCGTCTTCAAGTCGGGTCGGGAGAGGGTAGTAGCCGGCGCAGCCAGCGGCCTCCTGCTGCTGGCTTTTGGTCTCAAAAGTTTCCCAGCAGCAGCAGCAGCGGCGGCGGCAGCAGCGGCAGTACCGCAGGTCGTGCTTACAATAATTTCACTGGCGAGAGAGGCACGCGGTGCGACAAAAAGAAGACAACAAGGCCTTAGCGGTGCCTGCGGAGGCTGCGGAGGGTGTGGGGAAGGGCAGGGGGCGGGGCGGGGCGGCGACTCCGGCGTCCACAGAACGGGAGGGACGCGCAAGCTTTATTTGATCATTTTAATGTAATCATATTTTTTTTTCTCTCTCGCTTCCTCCCTTCGCTCTCGCTCCCTTCCTCCCAATGCGGCAGCAATGTTTTTGCTCTGCTTGCGGCTTTTCGACTGCCATAGACGGTATCATTATTGTGATTCTTATGCGGAGATGTGCCGCCCTCCTCTCCCTGGGCGCGGCGGCGGTGGGGTGAGGGGTGAGGACCAGTGAAGACGCCGCGGGCCGCCGCCGAGGGCCGCCGAGGGCGCCTCCACACCGCCCCCTCCCTCCGCCTCACGCCCTTTAACGAAGATCATTGTTATCGCTCAGCAGATGTCATTGTTGCCTCTTAAAGCCATCCCTCCCTCCCTCTCTCCCCGGCCCTTCCCAGGGGACCCCCTCCCCCTTCCCTTGTCCTTGGCTGCCCTTGGCCCTACGCGTGCGGCCACCGAGGCGGTGCAAATGACGACACAAGAGGGAAAGAAGAAAAGAAGCGAGCGGGGACAGCAGGAGGAGCGTCGCGGCGTCGCGTGACCGAGTAAACAGAATTAGAACGCGAAAATGAATATACGGAAGGGGCATGAAAATGCGTTAAAATGCGGGCGCGCCAAGTTGTCCGCGTGTTTCACTTCAAGTCACGCGGCGGCGGCGCTGCGCTGCATGTTTTATGTTTTACGGCCAAAGCCAAAACTCGTCGGCGGAGAGAGAAAAGGGGGGGGGGAGAGAAGGGATTATTCCAGGAGCTTTCCCCAACTTCCAGCGGCGCGCGGCAGGGCGGCGCGCGGCTGGGCGGCAGGGCCATTGACCGTGCGTCCGGTGCACCGCGCTTTGCGTTTAATTTTTGTTCTGTTTTTAGTTTTTCTTATTGTTCCCCGCACGCGCGGACAATTCTAATGCATTCAAATCGTCGCGGGAATAAATGCGCCGCAGATGGGGGCCGCAAGAAAAGGCGAAAAGTGATGAGATGGAAAAGCAGGTCCCCGGAGTGGATGAATGAGTGGAGGACAATCCGGCGCCGGCCGGCCAGCCGCCTCCGGTCCGAACCAGAGGACCCGGGAGGACCTTGACTCGGACCGGGATGGGATAATGATGTTGTTCTGCGTTGCTGCCTCCTCATCCGATTCGGAAGTGCAAATCAGCCAGCAGCAGCGCGGCAGACGTGGGGCATTTATGGACCTAAAAGCACCCGGTCCGCCGCCGCTGTCGCTACCGCCGCCTCTCCCCTTCATCAGAAGAGCCCCCGCCGCGCTGAGTAAATGCACTTCCCCGGCAAAGGAAGGCGGGCGGGCAGGGCAGGGCAGGGCAGGGCAGGGCAGGGCAGGGCAGGGCAGGGTTGGGCTTGGTTGGGCAGAGTAGGGCACCCGAAGGCACCACCGAGGCACCGCTGCCAAGGCAACCCCCGGCCGCGGCTCCACTGGTTTGATGAAAACCAAGATAGCGGAAGAACGCATCCCACCCCGCCGCCGCCGTCGCCACCCCTCCGGCCCAACCCCGGCCGACTCGCAACGCACTCTCTTGTTCTATGGTTTGCATTCTCCCGTCTCAAACGCGATACACGGCGTCGCAGCCTTTGCCTGCCTGCGTCCCTTGTCGGTCCTCTGCCCCCTCATCAAGCACCTCATCCCACTCCCCGTCAGCACGCGCGGCAATATCTTTGTGGCAATTAGAACGACTGAAAATATTGTGGCTACTTACAAACGAAAGCAGACGGTGAATAGATTCCAGTCACAAACAGGAGGAGAGATACTGTCTGCTCATACATGTCAACTAAACATTTACCTAGTCAGTAGTTGGTAGCATGACTTCACCGTCGTGAAATCTCCAGCATGTACAGCACGTGTAAAACTTGTCATCATCTGAAATAAGAATGAAGAATGAAGGGGCGGGGGGCGGAGCCGAGAGCTAAACTGAGCCCGCACAGTCGTACCAGCTGCGCGGCTTTGAAATTGAATCATCACAAAATATTTCAAATTCCATTTATCGAAAAAATGGCTTGTAGTGTTCTCCACCAATAAATATCGATTCGCAATCTGGAAGTTGAACCTAATCTGTTGCGTGGTGTTTCTGAAAAGTCCGTGAGTGACGGATAGACAGAGAGACTCACGAGTGTCGTCGGGTGGTCCGTTTGGAGAAGTGGGCTCGCTACGCTCGCCAATTAAGATGCACGTAGGTTGCGCAGTGTGCGGCGCGCAGCGCGTTTCATTAGGTTGTTTTTAGGAATCCCCCCACTCCCTTTTCCTGTCATCTTTCTTCCTCACCCTCAACCCAACCCCTCCGTTGTGACAATAGCACAACACTGCGGCCCACCCAGGCTGCCACTGATGCTATACTGCGTTGCCTCGGAGGCCGCCGAACAAAGGGCGCAAATCTGTCAATCAGTCAGTCAGTCACTCGTCGCGCGGTGGTGGGTGAGGAGGGTGGCGGTGGGGGTGGGTCGGGGTGGAGAGGCGGCAGGGTCGGCTCACTGCACCTAGAGCTACTCGCGGGCCGCGAAGAAAGAGGGCAGAGAGCAGAGCAGAGGCCGCCGAAGAGGCCGCCGAAGAGGCCGCCGACGAGGCCGCCGACGAGGCCGCCGACGAGGCCGCCGACGAGGCCGCCGACGAGGCCGCCGACGAGGCCGCCGACGAGGCCGCCGACGAGGCCACCGACGAGGCCGCCGACGAGGCCGCCGACGAGGCCACCGACGAGGTCACCGACGAGGTCACCGACGAGGTCACCGACGAGGCCGCCGACAAGGCCGCCTCCTCTCGCGGTGCTGTTCACGCGCCTTCCTCCCGCCGAGTCCTCCTTGGCCTCCCGCAGGCTGGCAGCACAGCCTAGCCCGCCGTCACAATGATATTTTATTATCGATCGACTGACATTGATTGGCGTCGCAAGCAGACGACGCCCCGCTCTTCTCTCTCAGCGCAGCCAGCCGTGACGCGGACGGGGCTGGAAGGGCGGGGAGATTCCGACTGCGCCCTTATTGGACCGATAGTGACAGCATCGGCAGTAGCGGGTCCAGGGCCCCGGCCTCGGCCCTCCCGGCCTGTCCCACGCACATATCACACCGGAGGGGCCGACACCAGAGCGGCAGGGCGGGGCGGCAGCCACCGCGGGGACCGCTAGCACCGCTGGCACCGCAGCGCAGCACTCGCAGGGGACCTTTTTAAAGGGCCGCCTACCAAACCGACTGGGGGAAAAAAGGCAATCGCTGCGGCCGGCGCGGTCCGCCACTGAACAGAACGGGGCGAACACAAAGCGCGTTCCTTTTCGTCGTCGGACTTTAATGTCAACTTTTTTAGGAGATGATACCTCAAAACACTAACATTAAAGCTAAAAATCAAAATTTAATTAGTTTGAGGTGTCAGCTAGCTTTTACTCCCGATAAGTCGAAAAGGCGTAACGAGGCCGGCAGTAGGGGGGACCCGTGGGCCCGCTAGCTGGACGCGAGCCGCGAGCCGCGAGATTGTTGCGCACTGCTCGGGCAGCATTGTTGTCCAGAACGCCGCTGGCTCGGCTCCGCCTGCACTCGGCTGGCCTCGCCTTCGCTCGCTTGGCCAAGGGCTTCTACCGAAACCTAAAATTAACTTTCCGGTAAACAAATTTGCCTCAGGAGATGTTCTTTCCTTTCAAATATCTTCTGCTCTCCCTCATAATGCAACAAAAGATAAGTTCTGATTTCACAGACACACACATAAAACTTTAGTTTCATAACATCCTAAACCCTTAAGAAACTGGATGACATTTAGAGTTGGTATCATCTGCTTCCTATTTAAATAGGGATTTAAATTTTTTTAACAAATCGCGGGCACTAATGACAAGAAAATGGAGAGCGCTAGTCGCGCGGCTGCGCCCGCGCGTACGTGACATTATGTAGTCATCACGCGGAGAGAGAGAGTGAGAGAGAGAGAGAGAGAGAGAGAGAGAGAGAGAGAGAGAGAGAGAGAGAGAGAGAGCGACTGAATGCGCGCGAGATGACCGTGAAACTCTATTAAAACGGCCGGGTTGTACCCCCCGTTTGCTACACTTAGTATCAAATGACAGCACGGCGCATAACCCGGCCGCAATACGCGGATCTCGCATGCAGAGGCAGCGGTCACGTTAAAAAAAGAAAGAAAGGATATGTTGCCCGAACTGATTAGTTCGTTGATTTCGGATAAAGGAATAAATTTAGTTGTGAGAACCAAAACTTTGTTGGGTCAGTAAAAAGTTCGTTGCGGGAGCAAAAGAACGAAAAGGGGCGTTTTCCTCCCCTGTTTGCCGACTCAACGAAGTGCGGTTCTCGCAACTAAATTTTTGCTGCGTGTGCAATATGATTCACACGGAAACAGACTGCGCGCGGAGCCCGGCAGAGCGCCGGCAGAGCCTCGGCTGTAATCAGCGCGTTCAAGCCGCCGCCCAGAACGACCAGCACCGCGGCGGCGGCTTATTCGAAAATAATTGTGGGTAACGCTAAGCTCGGCCCCTGCAGGCAACCGCGGCTCGTATTATTGATCCGGCTGGTGGTGCGGCGAACGGGGCGCGCCAAAGTCCTCCGCCCTCGCGAGCCTCCCCCCCCCCCCCAGCCTCTGCAATATAAAAACCCCGCGGATCATTATAATTAGCGTTGTTATTGTGCGGGCGCGAAAACAAGTGGCCCTAGACTGTCTCCGTGGGGCGCGTGGCGGTGGCGCCATAAAGCCAATACATAGCGGGCTAAGCCCCCCCCCCTCCCTCCCCCTCCTACTCCCCGCTCTGGGGTCCCGCACTGTCTCCCCAATCAGTCAGCACTTTTGTCAATACCAGGACCACACTGGGGGACTTCTCAAATGGCCCGGCGGGATCTTCTTTCCAAGGGGAGGAGTGCGTGGATCTCATATGGACTCCAGTGCGTCGCTCCAGGGAGTCAGCAACTTCAGTACGCCCTTTTTTTCACATGAGGTATTCTTAAAACCCCATTTCAACTTTCAAAATAGCCAAAAAAAAGAACAGTCAAATTCTACTCAAGTTTTCACGTTAACTCCAAAGAATTGGAGCCCTGGAGCCGTCGCTGGACAAGCGTCGGCCATCCCCGCCAATCCCGCGAGCGCGCAGATGTACTCTCGCCATCCTTCACTAACAGGCTACAGGCTACCGCACCGCAGGCCCAACAGGCCGCAGGCCCACAGCGCCCGACGTGGGCAGGGTAGGCAGACCCGCAACGCACGGATGTCCTCACGGTGCCTAGCTACCGGGCGCTGACGGGGCCTGAGGCGTGATGTATGTGTCTTGTCACAGGTTCCAGGTCAGGCGAGGCGAGGCGTGAACGCTCTTAAGCGAATCAAACCCTCCCCACGCTCTCTCTCTCTCTCTCTCTCTCTCTCTCTCTCTCTCTCTCTCTCTCTCTCTCTCTCTCTCTCTCTCTCTCTCTCTCTCTCTCTCTCTCTCTCTCTCTCTCTCTCTCTCTCTCTCTCTCTTTCTCAAACACACACTCTCTCTCTCCGTGTCTCTGTCTTTCTATCGGTGTCCGGCCAGTTAATAACGGGTCGAGATGTATATTCAACTCGGACCAACACCCACAGGTTGGCGTGAGATGACACTGTGTGAGAGGGGGTGGCGGGTGGCGTGCACCGGTGAGCCCAGCCCAGCTGAGTCGGCTGTTCGGATTCGGTCGCGGCGGGATGTGTCCGGCGGTGTCCAGCGGTGTCCGGCGCGCGCGGGCCCCAGCCGCACTCGTGCTGACCACTTGAACTAATGTTTGTGGATTTGGCCGCGCTCTGCGTGCGGTGAATGCGAGATCAAACACAAACAAAATGGTGCCGGCATGATTCATGGCGGGATTTGCCAACACGACTATTATCGGATCGGGCCGCAGGGATAATGCTGCCGTTTCGATGGTAAATAGTGTGTTTGCAGTGCTGAGTTATAGAGTGCAAGTTGTGGACGCAGCGCCAATAAGTAGGGGGCTGCGTTCCTTGTCATTCCGTCGCCAAGAGCAGCCGACCGGCGGCGGCGTGCGTCCTCCCCAAGGGGTTCCTCGCAAAAAAAAAAAAAAAAAGTACACCCTTTAAAAATCAGGCAAAACCACGGAAAATTTCAGAAAAATTTCAGCAAAAATAAGAAAAAGTGGAGAAGAAAAAAATATCAGAAAAAAAGGTTGATTTGAAATCATGGTGCGCTTGCGTCACGAGTGAGAAACCCATCGGTCCTCCAGCAAAGGTCAGAAATTTTTAACGTGAACTCAAAAAATTACAGAGGAAAAAAAAATCAAAAAGTCAAACAGACCCCGACGGTGGCCTGCCCCCCTGGCCCGAGCCCTGTCCACTACCTGCTGATAATTAAATAAACGACCCGCCTGAAGAGAGCCGTCTCGTCACGACCCTGGCGACCCTGGCCGAAAAACTTTTGACAATCAACATGCAAACCGCATCCACTAATTGCAGAAGTTCCTCTGCATCGCGGCGGTCCGGGCCGGGGTCAGGTCCAGTCGCCACCACAACGGCGCAACGGCGGCGCTGAGCGCAGCGCGGCGGCCACCATCTTCGTTTAGCATTTCCGCCGTAAAAGGGTACGACGAGGCGGCGTTTTATTCAAATGGCTCCCCCATTGGCCTCCCGCCGCACGCCGACCCAGCGCCGATGAATGCACCACCCTGGAAATTAAAGAACATTGCACTCGTAGTTAGCTACCGAACCGCGCGCGTAAGAAGGATAAGGTATTCAGAGAGCATTGTTCGCGGAAGTTGACAAAGAGGGGGGGAGGCTCCGCCTGGCTGCGGACCTCTTTGGGGGCGCGCGGTCCGCTGTCGCCGCAGAACACGGGTTTCCGCTCCAGGCCGCCAGAGGGCGCCAGCAGCAGCCGTGAGGAGCCCCGTGGATCTCCGATAGGCGCGGTGGAGTTCGCTGATGGGCGAAGTCAAGCACCGCATTGGTTTACGATCTGCCTGCTAAAATACCGGACGTGCCCCCTCATCTCCCCACTCCCCACTCCCAGGGGGAGAGCCGACACGGTGTCACAGAGCTGCGCATCTCTCTCGCTTCAGCGGGCCCCGCTGTCCCAGACTCCCCCCGGGCTCCGACAAGGGATTCAGCGCTGCTTCAGCCGCACCACCAACCACCGCCAGCCGGGGCTCGGGGGGCAATAGCGAGCAATAGCTCTGCCCACGGCCCCGCCGCCGCCGCCACCGCCGCCGCCGCCGCTGCGCCAGTCACTGGCTGCGAACCAATGCAGGAAGCCGTCCAGCCGATTATCTGGAACAGGATCCAGAGCCGAGGGCGCAGCCCCGGCGCAGACCGGCCCCGCGTCTAATATCATGCCGTTTAATTAATAACAAAACTTACGCCAAGTTCGACGGCAACGTCAGATCTGCGAGGGACTCATGGCGCGCGGGGGACGTAACCTTGTCCCGCCACTCCCCGCCACGCCACCCCTCACTAGGGGTGGTTGGGGGCGGCAGCCAGATGAGCTGGTGGGACTGATGGCGGCAAGTGCCAGTGGATGGGGTGAGGTGCGGGTGGGCGGGCGGGGCCGGCAGGGCCACGCCTCGCGCCTCACGGGGCCGGAGGGTTTCCGCATAGCTCGATATGAATGAGGAGAGAGAGAGAGAGAGAGAGAGAGAGAGAGAGAGAGAGAGAGAGAGAGAGAGAGAGAGAGAGAGAGAGAGAGAGAGAGAGAGAGAGAGAGAGAGAGAGAGACGGGGAGAGGGATGGAGGGGCGGAAGTGAGCAGCGAATTACTAGGAAGAGAGAGCATGCCGCCGTGATGAGATTAAATTCTCATACTTTGTTCACCCAGCTAAGACGGGAGAAGCGGGGAGACCTGCGGTTACCCCCTCCCCCACCCCTGTCGCTCTCTGGTCAGAACTACGTGTAAAGTTGTTAAATGCCGAACTCCCTCCGGCACAGGCGCGTATCTAGAATATATCTTGAGGAGTGGGCCATGACTCGCCTCTTTGTCTACTACCCTGCAGGCTGCAAGTCAGTTGCCTACTTGACAGGCGGTTTTGCAAGTGCCAATTGGGGGGGGGGGTCATGACCCCCCCCCCCCTCCCCCCCTATACATACCAGAGCCTCACCAAGCAACTTTCAAAATACGTAGCTATTTTCACGGTTTTGTTTGTTTCACGGTGTTGGCCGGGCGTACGAAAGTAACATTGAAAATCCAGCGAACTTGTTGAGCTGAAATTCATGACTAGCGCATATGCTGCTAGCACTGCCCTTCTCTTGTTGCTCATCAGAGCTTTGTGTTCGTGTGTGTGTGAGGGGGTGGGGGTAAGGGGGGAGAGAGAATGTGCGTGTATTATGAACATGTGCGTCACGCCCGCGGATGACGGCCGGCGCCAGAATGGGCCGGCGCATGCCGCCACAGGCCATGTATTCGCAGCCGCTGCCACCACCAGCGCAGCGGTATGAAGTCAAACGCCCATAACGTCGTAATCTCTCTTTTACTCTCAAGTGCCGGAGTCGTTGCGTTGGCGTGCCAGGCAGCCTGCCTGCCAGAGCCTTGCCAGCGCAGCGCCGCGCCCCTCCGTGCCGCCCGGACGGGATGAGTTGAGTAATCAACGCATATATAACCTTTACAGCCGTGCTGGGGGGGGGGGGGGGGGGCTGTGCTGGACCCCGCCCTTAATGTCCAGCCGTGTTGGGCGCCGTGGGGACGAGGAGAGTAACAACCGTTCGCTCAGGCCTTGCAGGTACCACCCCCCCCCCCCCCCCCCCCCGCCTTTCCCCTACTACCCCTTTTTACTCGTTCTTTGCTTCCTGTGCTACTACTATGACGTAGAAGCAAAAAAGAACAAGAACTGCGCTCGCCCTGTTAGTTAAGAACACTATTCAGCTAGACAACTACGGAACGGAGGGATTCTGTTTTGGGGGCGTTTCGGTTGAACATTGAAGTATAGTTAGTGACATAGCAGATTTCTGAAAAGCAAGAAACAAAAACACTCGTTTTAAGAGACCGCAAATCGGTGGTAGTTTGTCTTGGGACCAGCCGTCGCCAGCAGCCAACAATCACTTTTCGCGTCCAATGCAGGGCTTCGATTAATATACCAGTGGCTAAGTCGAGTTTGAATGTAAAAAACTGTACTACTATGTGCAACTGAGTTGGTTTTTTTTCTAGAAAATCGAACCGAGTTCATAAGCTGCAACAAGAACACATTTTCGTTTTAACCACATCTTCTTCGGGGCAGTCGTGGTTATTGTGCCAACTTTTTACGTAGTTGGACGAGTTTTGTGGGTGTAACCAATGCCTTTGCTGTCAGTGCGTTTATCTTTCTCCTTATTTTTCCCCCTTTCATATTTTTGTGGTTGACTGACATGACATGTGGGTGCTGAATTTGAAAGGCGACAGGTCGGGTGCAGCGGGTTGGGGTCTCTAGTTGACGTGTGCCGCGGAGTATTGACAACTGCCGCTCCTCGCTCCGCCGCCGCACCGCTCTGCCGCTCTGCCACCCTGCCGCCCCGCCGCCCCGCCGCGCAACACGCCCCGCACTCGGCTCCTTGGCGCGCCCTCGGCGGCCCTCGGCGGCCCTCGGAGAAGAGAAGCGAGGCGGCATGCAATATGATGGATTGCGCATTTTCGTCCATCGGGGGAAGACGACGGGAAATACACAGAGCGGGAAGCGGGCGAAAGCCTCTCGCCCCACCGCGGCACGGAGAGCCCTCCGCGGCCCCCGCCTCCGCTCTGCCGGGCCCAGCAGCTACTGCATCGCGTAGCCCGCCGCCGCCGAGCCGACGAAAAGAAAAGATCAATATTTAAATTGGAAAGCCACGGCGATGAAGCGCGCTTGCTCTGGAAGGGATCGAATGAGCAGCAGCGGGCGGGGCGGGGCGGGGCGGGGCGCGGAGTGTGTCGTGGCGAGACGTGCCGCAGCGGGTGCCGAGGAGGTAAGAGGAGGGGTAGGCCGGGGACGGCAGCAGCAGATAATGGACGAATAAGGTCGGAATGCGAAAGATTGGTATGGCGCGGCGCAGGGAGGGGAAGAGAGGGGAGGGGAGGGTGAGGAGGCCGGAGGCACCGGCGGCCGCGGATCGTGCCGGGCGGCAGTCAGATGGGCCACAGCGTCGGGATGGTGTCGGCGGCGGGGCGGGGCGGAGCGAGGCGGGGCGGGGCGGGGCGGGGCTCCCGAGGTCGTATTCCCTCGACGCGGGTCCTCGCCGGGACACGGAACGGATCCTTGCACCCCCTTTGCCACTTCCCTCGCTATATACCCCGTGCTCGTCGTGGTCCCAGGAGATCTCACGCACACACACACACACACACACACACACTCACACACACTCTCTCTCTCTCTCTCACACACACACACACACGCAATAACCTTTCACTGTACTCGGCGGTGGTCGTCGTCCCAAGACGGATCGACACCCCGACGCGGCCCGGCACTTACACTGCCATGCCGCTTCGCCCCCCGAAGGTCGGCAGCTCGGCTCCCCTCCCCCGACTGCAGTGAGCATGGGCAGCGGGCGGGGGTGTGCGGGGCGGAGCGGGGCGGCGTGTTTGGGTAGGCATTCCGGGCCCTCAGAGCCCAGCCCACAGGGAGCGCCGTCAGGGAGCGCCGTGTAGGACTCTCCCGGGCCAGGAGCGCCAGGACCTTGCCGTAGGGGACGACGACGAATCCGGCTGCAAAGATTTGTCGAGCGGAGAGGAGAGGCCTGCGCTGGGCTTTGACACCGTGGCCGTGATGAGTACGAGACCCTTTCCCCAGGGAGGGGAGCTGCGGGTGCCAGCCATGTGCAGGGCACCGCCCCAAGGACCACCGGGGATAGGTGCGGAGCCTGCAGAGCTCTCAGAAAGGGGAGGGGACAGGGGCCGTCCCCCATCCGATTCAATTTCCACTTTGTCTTCGGCGCCGCAGTCTCTGCGGTTTTGAGGCGAAATGGCCCGCGGCGGCAGCGGCACGAGGGGTTTATCAAGTTGTGTAGAAGAGCCTGTTTATAATTGCTTTTAATTCGCACCGCGGCCCTAGACGGCGGCGTCGAGTCCTCCCCCCCCCCCCCCCCCCCCCCCGCAGGGCGTAATAGCGACCCCCGCCGCGAAGACGACGTGCGCGCGCCGCGGGGACGTCCGCCATCACTTTGTCTAGGGGAAGATATGGATGCTCACTTCAACCCTACCGCCCAAATTGTGTAATTTCAAATGGTCCAACTTAACTGTTTTTTTTTTTTATTTCAGATTTTATATTTTACATTTTGTAATTTTCTCATTTTTAATTTTAAGTTTGAGGATTTCAAATTTTTCGGCTTCTAATTTAACTGCGCTCTAGTGCTCGTCGCATTCGCAGATCATCGTCCGAACATCCGTCAGCGAGGACCCGAGGATCGGCAGCGCGGGGCCCAGAGGCCCTCAGCCCTCATGCGCCCTCAGGCTGGCCGTTCGCATGTGGAGGAATCGTTAGATTTAATGAATCTTCCTCCAGGTCTCCACGAGTGCTAATAAGCGCCGGTCGGAGAGCCGAGCTGCGATCCGCCGGCGGCGGGGGCGGCGGGGGCGGCGGGGGCCGACCGGAGAACACTGTCACTGTTTACAGCGCGCAGGACAAGCCTCGGCCTCGGCCACTTTTCATCGCCCAGCTCACCCGCCTCACCTCCCGATACGGTATGCGGCGCTCGCCCGGGAGGATGCTAAGCTAAAAATAGACCGACAAGAAAAATGGCGCCGTCGGAATGCCCTCCCCCCCCCCCCCCCCCACCCCCATTAGGTCAATGCAACTCGACAAAACTGGGTCCCTCTCCGCCCCGAGGCAGAGTGGGTGGCAACGGGCGATGTATACGGGTGGAGCGATGCGCGCCAAAGTGAATTCACACAACACAGACTGCTGCCTGCTGCTGAGTTTGTTTCCGAGGGTGAGTGCAGCAATGAAAACAAGAATCACACCCCGGGCCATCTGAATAGAGAGTTTAGCCCGGTTAGGCAATTCCTTCTGAATCAAACAGCTATGTAGTTTTCTGAGTAGGGGTTCAAATACCGGCTCTAGAGGTTGTTATTTTGTTTCCTGTATTATTTTCTTTGCTGCACGTACCCTATGTTACCGATGGCTTCTCGACATTTTCTTGGACGACGGTGTTGTCGCCGTGCTGGGCAGTTTGCTTCTGGCGCACTTGCAATCTGAGGCGCTGGCGGCGCTGGCGCCACGGAGGAGCCCGGAAGACTCGACGGGGCGGGGCAGGGGCAGGGCGAGGCAGGGCGAGGCAGAGCGGGCGGGGCCCCCAAACAAACGAAATTAAAAGCCGCCGGCGCATTAGCATACCACTCCCCCGACCCGAGGGGAAATATAAGCGTCACTCGATGGCGCGCCCGGTAAATTATCAGGTGACGCCCCCTTCACGACGCGCCGTCCCCTTCTTCTCGGACAGATTCATGAATGAATGAATGAATGGGTGGACGGACGGACGGACGGACGGACAGCGAATGCACGGTTGAAGGAAGCGGTCCGAGAGCTGTTGCATGGGCGCGGATCGTTAGCCCTGAGGTGATGGCACGAACGCTGTCAGGAATATTGCCCGTTTCACACCGTCCGCCGGGCCGGCCGCAGCGAAGGCAAAAGCTGGGAGTCGGTTCTTAGGAATGGTTTATTATCATAGCGCGGGCCTAAAAACAGTTTGCAGTTGTGAGCTGCTGGCAGTAGGGGTGTTGGCGAGGGTTCGCGAAATAACGGACGTGATGCAGAACTGGGACACGTACAGGTGTATTCTTTTCCTGACACAAACCTCGGCAAAAACAAGAATACAAAGTTTCCGGAGATTGGAGAGATTATTGCGTATAACGGACAGCGGAACAGCGGCAGCAGCTGTGAGCACAGCGCCGAGGAAACGGTCGATGAGTGTCATTGCAGAACAGCCGTCCACATTCAGATTCACAGTCACATTCACATTCACCATCAATACTGATAAAGAGGGTCTGGAGAGCGATGTGTGCAGAGCCATAACCCGGCAGCACCCCGTCATCGTGGGGGGGTCCTTATTTTTGCGTGCCTGCTGGGCATTACCCGGCCCCCCGCCGCCGGCCGCCGCGGCCGAGGTCCTCCTCAGCTCGGCGCGCGCACCTGGAGACCGTCGCCGGCGTCCGACACGATGTTACGGCGCCCCCTCCTCTCCCCGACCTCTCCCGAATACCCGGCCAGGCATTCGTCTTAATTCGCGGCGGCCGTGATAAGGTAGCCGTGCGGCCATGAGGCCCCGCAGGCCAGCACGGCCCCGCGCTGTGCACTGATACGGCGAGCAGCTCTCCGGGGGGGCTAATTTATTATTGCTCTTTAAGGGGGCGCCTGCGGCGGTGGCTGAGCGGCTGAGCGGCTGAGCGGCTGAGCGGCTGAGCACAGCTGGGCGGCGCATCGCAGCGCGTGGCAGTGCCGGGGCTCCGCGGCCCGGAGACCCTGGTGGCGGAGGTCCTGGCTTAGAAGCCCCAGCACAGGCGGCGCTGCTTGCAGTCCGTCAGCACGCGGCCGAACTTGGACAGGAACTGGGTCCACGTGCACGAGTCCGCGTCGCAGCCCCAGTCCGCCAGCGGCAGCAGGTTCTCGTTGAGGAACATCTGGACGCGGTACTTGTCCATCCCGGAGCACCTGGGGAGCAGAGAGCACGCGCGTTAAGGGGAGGTCGCCGCGGTGGGCCGGGCGCAGCCGTCGTCGGTCACTCACTCGTGCAGGACGACGGCGATGTTGGAGGCGAACGGGCTGAACTTGGTGACGCGCCACTGGCGGTCGCGTAGCCGCTCGAAGCTGTTCTCGCGCATCTTCTCCGGGTCGCGGTACAGGCCGAAGAAGGCCACGACCTGGTTGAGCAGCGTGTCGTGCGAGTGATAGATGACCCCCGACGGCGGCAGCGACGCCCCGCCGCTCTTTTCCACGCGCTCCTGCAGGCTCTTCACCAGGTCCTTGATGGGCACGCACCCCAGCTTCTCGTGGATCTTGTGGCCGTACCCGGTGCGGTAGAACTCCTTCATGTCGAACCAGTACTCGAGGACCTGCAGACAGGGTATGGAGGGAAATTACTCCGTTCTACAGAGGGATGTGAAATTCGAAGTCACTCAATAAATTCACAATCATTCACAAACAAAAATAGATACAAAAAGATCACAAAATGGATTTTAAATTTCATGAAATGGTCACATCAAATTTCGAAAATTTCCCCCAAAATGGAACACCCAAAACAATGGAATCAAGAAAAAGTGAAATAGTTCAATTCGCAAACGCACAAGAGGGTGTCTTCCCTCATGGGGGGCAGTCGTAGTATGCATGCATGCATGCAGGGCTGCCATTACCCACCTCGAAGTCCGCCGGCTGGAACACGGCGCACCAAGGCGAGTACTTGCCGTGCTCCCAGTTGCGGGCGCGCTCGAAGCTGCAGGCGGTGTACATGGCCTCGATATCGTCTGCGGTAAATAAAGCAAATAAGCTGACGCTGCTGTTCACACTCCGCGGGCGGCCACGTCGATAGTGGCGCTTCTGTGGGTTCGCTAACCTGCTCACTAGTTCCAGCCCAACATCGGTTCCCGATAATTAATTTCCCCGTTTGTCCCAACTCACCGCCGTCCAAGTTGTGATAGAAGCCGAGCCTGCTGCTGACCCGCTTGGTCATGTCGGCCCACTCAGAGCCCTTTCTGAACTTGTTGAAGTCGCCCGTGATGTAGTCGGACGCGATGGGCCCCAGGTAGGCGGGGCACTTGTTGTAGAACTGGAACAGACGGCGCGTCAGAATGGGCGGACTGGGCCTCCGAGGTAGTGTTAAATGCTCCCGAAAGTTTTGGGCTGACTCACATCGGGCAGAGAGTCGAGCCTGCCTTCGCCCTGGGCGGGGAACTCCCCGAAGATTCCCTTGTAAAACCACTGAGAGCTCTCGATGCAGCGGTCTGTGCTGTCGTACTTGAACTGCGGAACAATTGTCGGTATTAAATGAGGTGCGGGGATCAAATAATTAGCGTGTCAGTGGAGGACTTCTCGACGCACTTCGAACGCGGCCGCCGTTTTGTCCTGGAAGAGCTCCGGGAAACGCTTGAGGTACCGGTCCCCCATGTTGAGGAGGTCGATTTGGCCCTGCGGCGCGAGCCGATAGGACATGGACTTATCTACGCCCGGGTACCACTTGAGGAGGTTGTCGACGTCCGCATCGCACATCCTGATGCTGCCTGAAACATTGGAGGGGGCCGGCAGGTGAAGAGTTGGCAGGTGCACAGAAACAGTGTCTCATTGTGTGTTTTCAGCGAGGCCATTAGGTAATGCATTAATAGGGGTCCGCTCTTAGATTGGTGCGCTCCTCGAAGCTTATGCAGAGGTGCTACTCACGGCCGGTGTCCTTGAACTCCCGGATTTGCGCCTGCAGCTTGGGCAGCCGCAGGATGAGCTCGATGTCGGCCTCCTTGCCGTGCCGCGTGCCGTGCCGGCCCAGGAGCCACAGCTGCACCGGCCTGCAACCTGCAACCCCAGGCCAGAGAGGATAAGGTTACCCCATGCCATATTCATCAGCACCGCACCCGGGTGTGAGGAGAGCAGGGCCGGGACTGGTGGGACTCAGTGGCTGCTGCTGCTGCTGCTGCTGCTGCTGCTGCTGCTGCTTCCCCTCGGAGCCACTTACGGTTATGAAACAAAACTTTACGTCGCGTGGGGGGGGGGGGGCGAGGACAGGCAGGCGACCCCCGTGGGCCGAGCCCAGGCCGGGCCGGGCCGCCCCAACCCCCGCCTGCTGACACGGATGCAAAGCTTTTGTGGGGATAGAAAATTTATTACTTGTTTGCCGCGTAACAAGAGAAGTGTGCACTACCAGCATAAAAGGAACTCGCCGCCTCACAACGCGCCGCGCCGACCCGCTGCTGGCGTTAAAGGGCTGTGTTCCCAAGGGCACACGGCTGGGCGGCGCCGTTTCGAAAAGTACCAAGTTCATTCAAAAGTTTGGGCTGCAGCGGCAGCGGCAGGGGCTGCAGCGAGCAAAACGGGATTTATCGCACGGGCGGGGCCGCGCGGGACGGCGGGGCCCGGTGCCCTGCGGAGCCCGGCGGAGCCCGGCGGAGCACGGCGGAGCCGCCTACCTTCCAGCCTCACGGGGGTGGGGTCCATGTTGGCCCCGGACGCCTGGTACGGAGCCCGCGTGCCGAAGTTGGCGAACGGGTTCGGGTCCTTGGCCATGCAGTAGTCGTCCGTGGCGGCCGAGCACAGGGCGAGCGCGGCCAGCAGGGGCACACCGATGGACCACATCCTCGTCCTCATCCTGGTGACGTGCGCTGCGGGCAGAGAAGGCAAACGACAGGACGAGGGTTATTGGACATCGAGGCACGTCACGGCTTTTACGGCGGCGTGCGCGCGACGTGCCCGCCATGACGAGGCACGTCGGCGGTAAAAGCCGGTCACGGTGACCTGGCCAGTGTTGCCGGCGTCACAATGGGCCGCGGGCCGCCAACGGCTCGGCTACGGCTGCACACCGGGCTGGGCGGCCGCGGCCAAGGCTGCCGCCACCGCCACCGGTCGCCGGCCATTGGCGTCAACAGTGGACCTTGTCTTTACCGCGCCTCAGCAGACTGGTGGCAGGCCGGCCGGCTCTCGGCCTCTCAGCTCGGCTCGACATTGAATTTTGAATGATTTCTTACTTTTGCACTGACAGGTGTACCACAGGGACAGTCACGATCGTCCGTTAAAAAGTCTTCAAAACTTCGCTAGCGCCTGCGAGTCTCAGGGTAGGCCAGCCCGCACGACACGCGTGCTTGCAGAAGTCGAGATTGCCTACCCAGCAGGCGCCGTTCATGCTCATGTTGGCCAAATTAGGAGACCCTTGCGGCGTAATCGTGGACTTATTTTATGGACGGTCCCTCGGCTGTCCCGGCCGGCACGCTGTCACCCAGCTTCCGCATAGGCTGCGGCCTCGGTTCACGAACGCGTACGTGACAGAATACGTTCAGGAGATCACGGGGCCGGCGGTACACCTGGGTACTGTCATGACGTTGCCACAGGAACCACCGCACCCCGGCTGTGAAAGCGTTTCGGAAACGGAAGCTAAACCACCCAGCAAACGGCGTGCCTGGAAGAAAGTGGAACGTCTCTCTAAGTAGACACTGCATCCCGTCCTGTGGCCTTGACCCTGGCCGTGGCCGTAGCCGGCGGCGACGCGCACAGCCAGCGGCGGCCGGCCGACGACGCAGGCCTCGCGGCGCACTCACCGGGACGGGGACAGGACAGGGCCGCGGCTGGGACAAACTTCTCGCGCTGAGCACACGGGGACGAGTGCGCGCCGCTAGAGCTGCTAGAGCAGCGGGGGCCGCCCAACCTCCCCGACGCCGACAACACCACCTGTCGGATGACGTGCCCCGCAGAGATAACTCGACGTCCACGACGGTGCGGTGTGTCACATGTGTGTGTCACCCGACCGGGAAATAGGTGCGAATTTCCGGTGCGCACGCGTTTAAAACCTCCATTGCCGCTGTGAAGAGCTTTTTGAATTTTTGATTGCATTTTGGTTGACTTTTTCGCAAAATTTTAGTTTTCTGCTTGATTTTCGGCGAGCACTTGTGCGTCACCCTCGGCACCGCCGACAAGACGTCTCCCTTACTCGCTGTCCTCGAGCGGCGAAATCAATCAGATGAATGGCCCGGTGCTGAGCGCAGCTCCGCGCTGCGGGGGGTGGTGGGCTGCAGCAGGGCGGGTGCCACGGCGGGTGCAGCGCGCATGGCCGCACACCGCGCGCGTGCTGTTGGCTCAGCTGCTCGTCGTCGTCACACACGCGCTCAGGTAAACACACACACACACACGCGCGCGACCCACTACTAGCGTGCGCGAAGCTCAGACGCACTCTCAGGTTGGCGCAGCGCGACTGCGGCTCGCAAGGCGAGTAGGAGAACTCTGCTGATGTGAGTCAGAGACCGGCCCGGCCCCCGCGGCCCCCGGCCCCGGGCCCCCGTCGCCACACACGGCGGAGACAAGCTTCCCACCGCCGTCCCGTCCCACCTCGACCCCGCCCCCGTCCCCGCCCGTCCGAAGGCAGAGGCAACGGCACAACGCTCGGCACACGTCCGGCACACGCCCGGCACACGCCTCGGCCGAACAGCCACGTGGGCGTGCTTGCGGCGACACGTGCCCACCTTGTAGCTGCGTACAATGGGAGTGGGAAGCGGCGGCTGCGGCCTGTCCCGTCTCCGTCCCGTCCGGCCTGGTCCGGTCCGGTCAGATCTGATCTGACCTGATCTGGATCTGGTGCTCGGAGGCTGCTGCTGAGGGGCCTCATTCCGGCGCCGGCCTCGGCCGTCACAGAGGGCAAAGCGGTTACTGTGCTTTGGCGGACATGTGTGGGCGCAAAACGGCCTGTTTACGTGTCGTTGAGGCGACCGCAGCGGCCGGCGGCCGGGCTGCCGGACCGTGACCGCGTCACGTCGGCTCGGGTTGACGGCGATCAGCTGTCTCGTCTTTCTCTGTGTCGCTATCGCCGAGGACGCCGCCGTGCAGCCGCCGCAGTGCCGCAGAGCGCGTGCGGCCGACCCCCGGCCCGAGCACGGTGACGCAAGGGGACAAAGTGTGCCGCAGTGCGCGGTGCGCTGCTGCGCTCTCCTGGTGGGTGATAACCGGTGATAACGAGCAGACCGCGCGGGCGACAGCGCGGGAAGTTCGAAAAGGTTCGCGACGGGGTTCGGGGAATTCCTGCGGTCGCGGGCGAGGAATACAGCTGGCATGCACTTTATAATAATACAATATAATACTCGAAGCACCCTTACAGCACCTGGAGTACTTATATACCTCGGAAAATATAGTACTTCGCACTCCTCCCCCTCCCCTTTTTCGCCGGCAGCCGCCTGCCCGCCGATGCGGGTCGCGCGGGATTTACATAGTGGTGTGAGTCCCACGTGAAGCCTCGGTACAATTCCGACAGTCTGTTTCTGGCTGGGTTGGGTGGGGGAGGAGGGGGCTGTGGTGAGTCCAACGGTTTGCTTCATCGCGGCAATAATCGGGACTGGAAGGGGGAAAACAGTTAATGTGCATCATGGGTAATTGCAGTCATCATGCGGTGCCTGGTGGGGGCCGGTCGGGGCCGGGACGTCCCGGGGTGTGACAGGTGTCCCGAGGTGTCGGCGGCCGTCCGCCCGCTCCGCCGCCCGGCCCCGTACATCATCCCCACCCCGGGGCTTCTCACAGCTCCTGCGCGGCCCGCGTCCTTGGTTCACACTTATGCAAATGGGTGCACGTGTCCCTCACGCCGCGCCCCACCACGCTCCCGCAAAGCCTTCCAAAGCAGTCCGCAAAGCCCCGATTCAAGGTGAGAAAGGAGGACTCGGCCGGCGCCCCAAACGAACCAAGGCGGCGGGGTGGTGCGGGTGGGGGCGGGGGAGGCTGCGGCTGCGCCCCGCGGCGCCCAGCTGCGCGGAGGCCACCAGGCCGCCCTCTTCAGCGGGAGAAATAATGTGCTAAAATTCAGGCCCCCGAGGCACGCCGCCCCGCATTAAACAGTGCAGGACAAGGCCAAGACGAGGGCATACAGTCGCACCGGTGTGCGCCGTGTACAGCCTCAACCGCTATACCGCTCGTCGCGCCGAACCCAACCGGACCCGGCGTCCGGCGTACAAGGGGTGCACCACTCGTCACACTCTCCGTACACTCGGCTTCCCAAATCTTCTACACTCACTCCACGCTCGCTTCAAAGGCTCCCGTTCATCGCTGCCAGGCTACGCTAATTTTTCTCAAATTGAAGGACTGTGCTGTGGCTGCTCTCTCCACACTCCCAAATTTACTTGGAAAACAAACTGGGTGAGTGGTGTTCACCTTCGTGAGGTTAAGTAATTTTTGGGGCCACCTCTGTGGGGCGGTTCAGTGGTGCGAGCAGCCGAAGCGGAGAGGCGTTGCGGGGGTGGCGTTGACTTAGGACGGAGCTGGACGCACCTGGACAACCCAATCGAACCGAACCGAACGGAGAGACTGGCCGAGTACAGCGGCCTCACCGGCCCCACCGGGCCCCACTCCACTCACACCGAGGGTGAAAAAGGCATAATCATCCCCCAATAAGGGGCTCGGAACGGTGAACGTGACTGTTACGTTCTCAGCGGCTCGCCTCGCAGGGGATGAAGGGGGCAGTAACAGATCTCTGCCACGGAGTCTGGTCTTTATGGAAGGAGCGCGCACACCCAGCAGCGCAGAACTGGCGGGAGCAACAACCAACAACCAACTCTCTCTCTCTCTCTCTCTCTCTCTCTCTCTCTCTCTCTCTCTCTCTCTCTCTCTCTCTCTCTCTCTCTCTCTCTCTCTCTCTCTCTCTCTCTCTCTCTCTCTCTCTCTCTCTCTCTCTCTCTCTCTCTCTCTCTCTCTCTCTCTCTCTCTTCCTCTCTCTCTGTACGGGCGGGGAGGTGGAGAGGGAGCCAGCTTGATGTTTGCTCGCAGGGAGGTAAGCGCGGAGCGCCATAAGGTGCTCGAAAATAAATGTTGACGGTTGTCCTAACAACGTGATAACGCTTTGACGCCCCCGCCGTGCCCCGCGCAGATGTTATTCATGTTCTGACGCAGAGATGGAAACGGGGAGAAGGGGGGGGGGTGTTGCAAAGAATAGGAGACGGATAGAACGGAACTCAAGAAAAACATCGCAAGTCAGAAATTATTCTTCTCGCCGTAAAAAAAAAAAAAATATCTGGTGTAAAACGGGAAGCAGGGTGACAGTGGGAGTAGAAGTGACGTTGAGTGTGGCGTTGGCGTACGCTGTGCGTCGAGCCAAGTGCCAACGTCGGTAAACGAGGCGGTCATTGACACCGCGGATCACAAAGTCATTTCACTATGCGCGGCCCCCGCGTCCTCGAATCGAACCGGCACAGTTCCCAAACGAGCGGAGCGCGAACGCCCGCCAAGGGGCCGTTCAGGAACCACTTGACACGTAATCGAGGTGCTATGGTAATATGGACGCGAAAAAATAGCGTAGGCAAGGTAGAATTTTTTGAAGAAGAAAAAAGTAATTTTAAAACGCTGCTGGCGTGGTTCTATATTGTAATTCCGTCCCAGTGGTACAAACCGGCTGGAAGCCCCCGTCCCGGCCCAGCCGCCTGGCCGGTCTTATTCCATTCAGCCCTGTGGCGTCCTCATTAGCAGGACGCGCGTATCAGCAGGACGAGGGGATGTCCGGCGCTGCGGGCGTCACAGCACACATACACGCACACACACACACACACACACAACAAAAAAACACACACGCGCGCGCACGCACCCATAGCGCACTCTCTCATAATCCACGGACTCTCCGGAACAGGAAAACCGCGGGGGAAAGAGTGTGGCGAGATTGCGCGCGAACACAGGGTTGCGCTCGCTGCGCGCCGCTGCCTGATTACGGCTAAGCCGGTGGGGCCCGCGCCCGGCCCGCCCCCGGCCCGAAGGAGAGGCAAGGCTGGACTCGACTGTTTGTCGGTATTAATTATTTTCGGCCGGGTCGTATCCGTCGCCGGCCCCGTCTTTTAAGGCCGGCTGATGAATGAGCCAGCGAGTGTCGCGTCGCATCGCCCTATGCTGCTGCCGCTGCTGCCGCTGCTGCTGCTGCTGCTGCTGCTGCTGCTGCTGCTGCTGCTGCTGCTGCTGCATCGCACTCTCTCGCGCCCCCTGTAATGAACACATTAACGCCGGCAGCAAATGGGATGAGAGGGAGGAGGGAGGGGCAAAGAAGAAGAAGAAGAAGAAGAAGAAGAAGAAGAAGGAGAAGAGTTCATGAAGCTGCGAGCAGGACGAGTTGTTGCGCAGCCACCGTCGCCGCCACTCTCGCGTGCTCTCGCTGCCTCTCTCACTCGGCCACATTCCGCCGCGCAGACACAATCACTCTGTCTCTCTCCGCCTCGAGTGGTCCGCCGCACGACACGCCCGAGAGGTAGGCAGCCCAAATTGCACCGAGCGCCAATGACCTCGGGTCGGGCCGGGGCGCGGCGAGCGGCAAGCCGTGGTGGCGCAGCCGGCGAACTAACCCAGCCCAACTCAACCCAACCCAACCCACTGAGCCAACTCGAGACGGACCGAGTTTTCTCGATGATGGTGATTGGCTTCTTTCCACCTTGATGAAGGGCGACCCCCCCCCCCCCCCCCCCCCCCCCTCCTCCCCGCTCCTGCATAGGGGTGGTTGTTGTGTGAAGAAGAGGGGAACGGGGTGGCGGGAAGGCTGACCTACTGAAAGGCGAAACGAAGGGACAGGGACGCGGGTCGCATTTCCCGAGGGCCCACTTGTCAACTTTGCTCTGGCCACCTGGAGAACTGGGGAAAGTGGCAAGTGGTGCGGGTGATAGGGGGGAGGGGTTGGGTTCGATGGGCATGTTAAAAAGTCAAGCGGCAAGGGAGGGGGTGGGGCAGAGGACGGACTGCAGGGAGGGCCAACAGATTTATGCCGCTGTCCGCGGGGCTTTTCGCCTTGTTGGGAGGTTCACACACACACACACACACACACACACACACACACACACACACACACACACGCGCGCGCGCGCGCGCTCAGAATTAGTGGCAGATTCATCCCATCGCAGCCATGGCGCGCGACCGCACTACGACGCCGTAGGACGACCAGAACGCCACCGGCACCGGCCCCACCACCGGCGCTCCAAGCATAGTAGCAATAGTGCAAACGGGGGATTTTATGGCAGGCTTGGGGCGAGTCGAGGGGGCTGTGGCCTCGCTCTAACGTACGTGCGGCTTGACCCCCCCCCCCCCTCCCCACTCTCTCATCCTCATCCCAATCCTAAGCGTAGCCCGGAGCCCGGGCCTCTCCGTAAGGCCCTCACGTGGCGCCAGCGACGCAACTTTGTACCGACCGAGTCCGAGTCCCTCCAGCCTAGCTCCATCCCGCCGCTACGCCCCGCCACGCCCCACCACGCCCCGCCACGCCCCGCCGCGCCCCGCCACGCCCCCGCACAGCGGGATCACGTCTACCCGTCCCATCCCCTTGTCCCAGTGCAGGAAATTTCACCGGAAATGCGCAAACGAGATAAGGCCGCGGGGAGGGAGGGTTCGCTTTTCTGAACTCGCTGCGCGGCTCCGGTTCGGTACCCCCCCAAAAAAATGCTAATTTACAAAAAGTCTTCCGGGGAGGCAAAAACTTTGAGAATGTTCGTAAGCGAGAAGGAACGACACGAATCGGCAGTGGTTGTCTGAGACTATTCGGATCTGAAAGAAGACTGGAAAGACATTCAGTCGAAACCGTGCCAAAGCATGCCAAAGTCAAGCGCGGCATATGATCCACTCACAACGAAGAAAAGGGTTGAAATTAAAGCTGATCGGTATACCCTGATGGACACACAGAGCGACGAAGCGGTGGGAGTGGAGGGGGTGTATTGTAACACTGGATTTGCAAGGCTGCAAGCAGCTGACGAACGAGTTTTGGAACTTTGTTGAGGAGCAAGCCCTCCCGAGAAGGAGGAGGAAGCGAGCTCTTGTAAAAGGCACGGAGAAAACCTACACAAACTGTAATACATACAAAAGAGGGAGCCTTGCCTGCACAAAAAAAGGAAGCAAATTTGGTGCTGTCGACCAGTATTCCGAGGCAGAGCTAGGCCTCTTCGGGGAGGTGACTATATTCTCTGATTGAACTGAAACTCTCGACAGATAATTTACGACTCATGCACCCAAATTGCTGACTCAAGCCAACGTTTTTAAGAGTGTTCACTTCGCTCAGCGATGGGTGAGCGGCCAGCACCGGCAACCACCGCCGCTTCCCCACGCCTAACAGTCAGCACGTACGACATACAAGCTCTGCGGGCGCGCGCGTGTGTGTGCATGCGTGTGCATGCGTGTGTGTGTGTGGAATGAAGGGTGCGAACTGCAGCAGTGGCGGCGGGGGTTGATTTATGGCCGGGGCAATAACTCTTGGAATGAGGAGCAGTGGCAGTGCGCCGAGACAGGCAGCGCCGCCGTATAACGCCCTTCACCGGCCCCCGCGGCCTCCGGGGCCTCCACCTCCTGCATGGCGCCTGGTAGTTAGGCCGTCCCGGCGGGCACCGCTGCTCGGCGGGACTGCCTACCCCTCAGGCGGCCGCCGGACCGCGCTGCCGTGCGTCGCCCGGCAGGGTAGGCAACATCCGGCATCGAGACGCACCACTGCTCGACGGGACTGCCTACCTACCAGGCGCCCCGCGACTCCACCTGGCTGGTGTGAGGTAAGTCGCCCCGGGATGTCCCTGACGCAGTGCGGATGTCCCCGCCCGAGGCCGGGCCGTTCCAGCCCCCGCCAGCGCCCCGGGCCGCGGCCGCCACCACCAGGAGGAGGTTGGCCGCCGATCTACATTTGCAAAACTTTGTAAACCCATTCTGTCCCGTCAGAGGTGAAAAAATAAACGACCGAGCGCAGAGCGTGCGACCCGGACCACCCCTACCTGGGCGGGGCGACACCACGCTCCGCTCTCCTCCGCTCTGCCCTGGGATCCCAGGTCCGGACTCCCCGCTGTGCCCGCTGCCCGCTGTGCCGGCCTAGCCGCACCTCGCTAACGACCTGCTACGTAATCCGGTGCGCTTCCAGCTTTTATCTGCGCGATAAAACTTGAACGAATTTCAAGTTTGCCCAGAGTGGTGGTGGTAGACCGTTTCGCACTCCGCCACCGCCGCCACCGCCCCGTCCAAGGCTCTGGCCGTTTCGTACGAGTCTTGTTCTTTCCTTCTTCTCTCTTTGGTCGAAGAGCCCCCCCCCCCCCCAACCCCTCCGGACCGGGGGACAGTGGGGTGCTACCTGACGGACCGGAACTCCCAGCAACCCCCTTTATCGTGGGAGTGCAGTCGCAGCTGCACTATTGCAGGGAAAGGGGTGGGCGTGCCGAATCACCTCCACCCCATCCCGCTTGTGGGGCAGGAGTGCGACAGCGCGAGAAAAAAGAGAAGGATAAGGAAGAAGAGCAGTTGCGAATGTGTCGGGTGACGGCTCGACGCGTCGCCAGAGCTAATTGGACTCGAAAGTGCACTTTGTGACGCTGCCATATACTCGTGGAGTCCACGCCAACTGCAGGCGGCGGCGGCGGTGGCAAACGTGGGATAGCTACTTCACACGCAGACAGTTTTGGCCGGTGTGGGGAAATGCGCCTCCTTTCCTTATCCCCGCCCAGCCTTTCCCACCACGGGCCAGTTCCTGTCGCGCGTTCCCCTTACGGCGGCGACGCCATAATTTTTAGGTGGCGGCGCTCATTCGGCTGGAATGTTGGGGGACTTGCGACGCTTTGCGACGGGAACAGCAGTTTGGTGTGCTGCGACTACAAAGGCCCGGACCCGGGAGGGAGAGCCGACGGGCCGTAGGGGCTCCTGCGAGGAAATAAGGCCAAAGGAGGGTAACTTAAGGGCGGGTGGAAAGGGGGCCCGATGGGTGCGCCCCGCGGCCCCGACTCGGGGACGAGACGCTCTCTCGGTGAAATTCCCTCCCGCCGCGAATAGACTGTGAGGAGCCGCGGAGAGGTGCCGGCCGGCCGCCGCATAACGCCCGGAGCACCTCCACGTCGTCGGCCCCCGTCAGGGGCCCTGCCAATCCCACCGCATTCCGTCGCCCGCATTACGCCCGCCACCCTTTCACCTCTCGCGCAAACATTAAGGAGGAATTTCATTAGTGGCCGTCCACCCCGTCAGCCTGATCTACGCCCGGCCGGCCCCCGGGCCCGGGAGTCCCGGCGGGTCCCCGCTGATGTGGAGGCGGCCGGGAGGGGGCGGGGCCGTGGCTGCGTCCCAGAAGTACCCGCTCCCGCTTCGCGCTTCGCTCTGGATGAACCACGCGTCGAACCGCGCTTCGCTGCCGCTCTGAGTTCCAGGTGAGCCGCCCGGGGCTCCTGCTGCCCTCAGCCCTCAGCCTCAGCCCTGGCGGTTATTTACAGCCTCTCGAAAGGAAGTCCGCGATAAGCCGGTCCGCTTATCATGCCGGCGTGCAAATACATGGCGGCCCGTCAAAGACGTCGGGCACGGCAGCCGGCAGCGCCCTAGGCTGGCACCCGCGGCACGACGTCCACTGCCGGCTCATTAATTCTTGCTTAGAGCGGCCGGAGGAGGCTACCAAAAATGAAACGCTCGGCCCGGCGATAAAGCACTGCGCGAGCCGGAACTGTCGAGATTACGTCCCTCCTGAGAATGAAAGAATTCATACCACTCACCCAGATCCCTAACAAGTTGAAAAATGAGCCTCTAGGCAGTCCGCCGCCAGCGGGCGGGGCGGGAGGAGAAGGGGTGGGGATGGCCGCGGGGGGGGGGGGGGGGGGGGGGGGCAACGCCCACCTGGAGTCGTTAGGAGGGCTGATACAAGCTGTGACCTACAGCTACTGCAAAAACGTGGCGGGCGTCATGAAACTTTGCTCCGTTCCTGGACTCCGCCGTGGTGAACGACGCGGCGTGTGCCTCCAGCTGGAGTCTCCAGCAGCGTATATCGCGTTGCGTATCTCTTTCCCGGACAAAAAGTCTCCGGGCCGAGCCGAGCGCACTGCGGCCCGATCTCTGTTTCTGTTTCCTGATACCCTTTGTGTCGCGGAGGGGCCTGCTTTTCGGCTTTCTCTCAGTCTTCCCCGGCTAAGCCACAGCTTCCAAATGTCGCGGGGAAATTTGTCCCCGGGAATCCTCCAGCTCCAGCGGACGGGGGACCCCGGCCCCATCGATACAGTGGCAAAAGCCTAGCCGGAGGTAAAAGTTGGTTATTGCCAAAGTTGAACCGAGCCGGCGAGCGCGCGCTTTCGTACCGATCGGTGCGGTGTTATTGCGCATTCCAGCCATTTCATGGCTGCCTCGTAAAATCGGCCGACACGTAGCGCGAGGGACGCCGAACAAATTGGCGGACTGGTACCGGGACGGAAAGGGTCCAGTCCGCGCAGCGCTCAGCCATCGCACAGCGCTCGCGGCGAGGGAATGCCACAGCAGCGCACCTGGCGGCCAACGGCTGCACCACGCGTGTACTGTTGGTCCCGTCCTTGTTCAAGTCCAAGGGAACGTCCCAAACGGAGTGGGTAGAGTAGTGCGTGATGCACCCAGGTCCCACCCACTCAAACGCGTGACTCGTAACTGCTATCGCTAGCGGATGGGGCAGGGGCAGGAAACCCAGAGGAAATCAGGCCACCACCACCACGCCCAGCCCGAGGGTCCCAGGCGCATGGAGTATCGACGAAGGCAAGTTGTATACAGTCGCGCGACAGTACCGCAGATTGACTTCGTATTCTGTTGGGCCAGCACATGAAGTATTTCGTTTCTGCCCAACAGTAATTTTGATCACGATTTTCTTTGCCTCTCGTGCAAACCTCAACCAGTGCCGTTCGCATTCGCTCGATTCGCAAGGAGCGGCCGCCGCCCGCCACGCCGTGGTCCCACGCTGGGAAGAAGAAAGGCAGCAAGAAGAAAGGCCCCCGAGTTGTGTCAGCGGTCCGGTCAGCCGTCAGCAAAGACTCGCCCATTTGTGTTGTCTGAACCTATGTTTCAAGACCAAAAATGATTCTTCTCGAGATAAATAACAGGATAGTGGAAGAAACGCTCACTCTCAAAATAAAAAACGCTTTAGCTGGGTACGTATTTGCGGCGTGGGTCCTCAGCGCTTGGTACAACTCCCCAAGCCGATAGGGTGGAGCTTCAGGAAGTACAGGCTATGTGACTATGCGTCATTGTTTACGCCTTAAACGCCTGTCAAACGGGTGGAGATCGGCTTTCGAAGTGTCAGGCGCTGTAGATTTTGCCATTCCAATTAGGGACCATTCCATTACCTTCTGCCGTCCGCCTGTCGGTGTCAGTATCAGTTACTTGGAGCTGCTGCAAGATACGGGTTGGTGTAAGGGAGGTGAAGTTCAGGTTAGGTTGGATCAATCGGCATTTCACTTTTTTGGGTTCCTCTCTGTTCGTTTCAACGTTTTGTCAGTTTATACAGAAATATTCGAGTTCCGTAGTAGTTAAATGACTGTTAAGCACATTGATGTTTCCAAGAAACATTATGTTATGGTTGAATTTAAATTTATTACATGTCCTGATTTGTTTGCATAGATTTTTAGATTCATTTAATGTGTTGTTGCAGGCTCAAACAAGAGTCAACAGAAATTCTAGCAGCTGACTTTGATGGCGTGCTTTTTCATATCACTAATGTTGGTGGTGATAAGAGCAAAGTTCGGGTAAGACATTTGTCCCGACAGTGGTGTGATTACTAGTGCTTACTCTCTCTCTCATACATTTGGTTTGATTTTCCCTCCAGGTTAGTATTTCTCTAAAATTCTACAAACAACTTCTGGAGCATGGAGCTGATCAATTACTTAAAAGAGAATATGGCCCTTTCCTAACAGAACCCGAAGATGGTATGTCCATGTTGATCAGTCGTCTATTTCCCAAAGACATTATTATGGAAGTCATTATTCCAACCTTGACCATCATGTTTCTAAAAATTATTTTCATATTCACATGCAGGGTATAATGTTTCAGTCCTTGTGGACTTAGAAAATATTCCCGAGAATTGGGAAGATATGGTGAAAAAGATTGGTCTGCTAAAGCGAAATTGTTTTGCCTCAGTATTTGAAAAATATTTTGAGTTTCAAGAACTTGGAGAAGAAGGCCACAAAAGAGCAGTTATCAACTACAGAAATGATGAAACCATGTAAGTTTTATATTATCAAGTAAATGTTTCTGCAATAAATGGAAAACTCGCAACTCAATTATCTGTTCCCATTGTAAAGGTATGTGGAAGCCAAAGCTGACAGAGTCACTGTGGTCTTCAGCACTATTTTTAAGGACAAATCCGATGTTGTGATTGGCACAGTATTTATGCAGGAATTTAAAGAGGGGCGCAAAGCAAGTCACACTGCCCCACAAGTATTATTCAGTCACCGAGAACCTCCAATGGAGCTTGCCAACTCAGGTGCACGGGTCGGAGAGAATATTGGCTATATTACTTTTGGTGAGTTCCCCTCATTTCTCTTCTTAATGTGAACTTAATTCTCTCACTGTCTTAACTGTAAATTTTCCTTTTCAGTTCTGTTCCCAAGACATACTAACAGAACAGCCAGAGACAACACCATTAATTTGATTCACATGTTCAGAGATTACCTTCATTACCACATTAAGTGCTCAAAAGCTTACATTCACTCCCGAATGCGGGCAAAGACATCAGATTTTCTGAAAGTTCTAAACAGGGCAAGACCTGAGCCTAAAAATGTGGAAAAGAAGACTATAACGTGAGTATGAGTTGATTGTTTTATGAAGGGCTATTCCATTTAGATAGAATTCTGGAAATGATGGAATGTTAATGATTCTTTTTTTTTTTCCAGTGGGCGAACATTTATTAGGAAAGAATAGCCATATGTTCTGGATCCCAAGACTTATTACCTGTACGTTGAATGGTGGAGGTTTTGTCCTCTGTCTTGCAGTGTTCTCCGCAAGCTGTGATAGTAGCGCTCCTTGCACAAAGACCTGCCATATTGTGACCATTCACCTTTTACGTGAGGTGGCCTATTCAAAGTATGAGCTTTGTCTTTAACACCTTGAAAACCCAGTTGTTATTATTATACTATTATTAGCTTCATTATTATACATAGATTGTTAATTGAACTATTATTTCTTATATACTGTATGTGATGATTTCTCTTCATAACTCCTTTTTTTTTTTTTTTTTTTTTTTTTTTTTATAACTACCATCAGAATTGGTCTGGTCAAGGGAAAGAGCGATTTCGCTCTTTTAGGGAATCAATGTTTAGTTATGGTACTGTGGGAAACGACCAAATCAATAATATAAAATTTCAGTGGCAATGAAAGATTGACAATTGATACACTAGATTCTCATTGCCTCGAGTTGTAACAGAAATAAAACAACAAGCCTATAATTTCAGGTGACCCAAGAGCTACATTTATCTGATAAACTCAAAAGAATTGTTCAGAGAATTGCTATACATTCTGATGTTTTTGAACAATGTTATAGTTTCTATTTTTGTACTAGTGCTAGTTGTGCATGTGACATTACTTCCTTATGGTACAGATTCTTCATGTGCTTCGTGAAAGGAATGGTATAAGAGAGCTTTTAATATTTTTAATGCATTTTGGGCATTTAGCAAATCCAATCACGGGTGGATTTATTGTCATTAAGTGCTGTTTGTCAGAGACCACAGACTGCACATTTTTATCCCATTTTTTTTCTTCATTTTTTTAAACATAGATGTGCAACATTGTTCAGAAGTGCTGAAACCTCTATAGTTATTTGATTTGTAATTGACCTTCTCCTAGTCTAATGAATTTCTTGTGCTGATTTCCTTTATTTCTCTCATTGTTTTCAACATCTTGGTTGCAGCTGTGTAATCATTTTATGCTTTGCTAAGAAGCATTCATTGTAACGTCATGACTAATTTATACTGACGTCAGAATTGGGTGCAAATTAATCGAATGCATTTGTTTTATCATGAACATAATTTTACTGTAGTTTATTCTAATACCTTGTTCCCCGGGTTGTTGTACTATTTATGAATATGAATACTATTGATAACTGCCAAACATTCGTAGTGTATGTAACAATATGTAACAACCATGTCAAGATGAACCAAACCATTGAATTAACAGTAATTTCTTCTAAGGAAAGACTGTTCAGCAAGCTGGGAATTCAAACGATACTGTCTTCCTAAGGATTACGAAATACTTTTACCACTTCACCAATTTTATTCACCTTATTGTTTTTTGACTTAAATTTGAGTTCCAGCTTTGAAGAGATGGCTGTTGTAGGATTGATTGACAAGAACAAGGTAGAAGACATCTAGCACTTGTCAACTTTTAGAGAGAAAGAGCACAAGTAGGTATTGTTGTTTATTTTTTCTTTATTTGGTATTTGAATGTCACAAGTACAATACCCCAAACCCTTAAATTTGGCACAGACTCGGCAGGCCGAGCAGAAAACTTGGTTTGATGGTTTTGACGGTAATCTATGTTTTTTGGGAAATTCATACTCAGCAGAGTTTTTGCCGAAGGCCCTCGTTCAATTGACGGAATTCGCATGCTTTAAGCGGAGCTACTTGAAATGCGGGAACGCCATGAGTGAATTGTACGATCTTGTACTGAATGCTGCTGTCAGTACTAGTCATCTTTCCTCTCTATTCCTACATTCACGTCTGGTAACAAAATGTTTTGTTTTTTATTTGTTGCTATGGTTTGATTAATGAATCCAAACGGATGGATCTACACCTTATCCTCTCCTGATGTGTATTCATTCCCTCTTGCATCATTTAAGGGTTTCCACTTTTGTATGTATGACTAAGTAATTTTTTTACATGAGTGGATTATTTAATTTGACAATTTCTTGCTTTGGTAGTATACTAATGCTATGATTCACTTGGGCATTGACTGTTAATTCGAATGTCACATAAGTGCAGTATGAATTTGCTCTCTTCTTTCTTTTGAGTGTTGAAAGTTTTTTGACCTGTAGAAACTAATGATGGTCTCTAGCTTATTTTGCCGGGAATCACAGTTAACACTCACAGTTGTCATCTCCATGTACCTTAAAGTATGTCTTCCTGATTTATTTGTTTGTCAAATATGATCTTTGTTTTCATTATTGTAGACCATCCTCCTTATTTCAGTCAAGTTGGAGTAGGCTCTAACATAAAGGTCGCAAGTTAAAATAACACTACCAATTAATTTTCTGGCTGAAGGAATTGGAACTTCCTATATATTAACTTCATGTCTCTTCTATTGAGCTCCTTTTTTTATTACTCAAAAGTATATAAAGGTACTTAAAAACTTTTGTTGTGTGTAAATCAGAGGGAAGTGAAAGTTGGCAGTGATACAGCTTCCTGAGTGATACTAGGTAATCTGGAGATAAAATGTATGGCATAGAGGGCTGTAAAAAATTACTTTCTAAAACTAAGAATATTTTTTTTTTCTTTCTTGTTGTAATGACTACCGAAAGCTCAAAGAATAATAGACTTACACAGGGGTAAGTCATTGAGGGAGGCCTCAAGCACCTCAAGGATGAAAGGATTATATGTATAGCCATTTGTTAGTTAATCTGTTGGGGACTTCAGAATAACTTTGCCCTGTCTCCAGTTTAAAAAAAAATGAAATCTGGTAATAAATGGCAATCTTTCATAAAGTGAACGATAACAAACAAAAAAATTAAGTAGGAAGTTGATTTTGGTCGTAATGTTCAGGTTTTACAAAGCTGACTTGTTAATGTTAAAATATTTGATTGACAGCCATGGTAGGAGTTGACTATGTGGTGAATAAAATCAAAGCATCCATTGGGTAAAGCTTTAACTGTAATCATTAGTCCGAACAGTCAAATTAACCAACAATATAAGTGTTGGAATCATCAAATTTCTGTGAGTGGCTCCAGTTTGAGCTAATAGATCTAACAATTTGAAATTCATTATTTTCTGCACAACCCTAGGCCATTTGTTAAAGCTACTACTGAAATTCAAAATAAAATACAAAAGATGCAAACAAGATTTACACATCTGAGATTCATGTTTGTAAAATTCAACAGAGAACTGAAATATTTGATTGAATTGATCCAATATTAAATCTGGAATGTTCAGAAGAAAAATACCACATGTGTGAGTGCAAATTTCTTGGTCATTTACACCACCTGTGATATACAAGTTTTCAAAACATGTTCAAGAATAGATTACTTCTTTTTCCCAAGGTCGATGCTTTTGAGTGTAGCTGTTTCTATGGCTGCCATCATAGCAGATCTGTTGACAGAACAACAAAGGTAACTTAGCGGCAATAGTGGATAAAATTTCATGTGTAGGCAAGCAATGTGCTAAGATTTACCTGACACCACGGTCCTCAAGAGTTTGGACACCTACAATAGTAGTTCCACCAGGTGAACATACTTCATCTTTGAGTTGACCTGGATGGCGCCCAGTTTGCAAAACCATTTCAGCTGCTCCCAACATTGTTTGAGCTGCAAGCTGCTGAGCCAGATCTCGAGGAACTCCCATTTTCACTCCTCCATCAGCCATAGATTCGATCAACATATACATCTGAAAACCAATGCACAAAACATGGTCGATGATCCAAAAGATTATACCCCCCCCCCCCCCCCCCCCCCAAAAAAAAAAAAAACTTACAAATGCAGGTCCACATCCTGATATAACTCCAGCACCACTCATCATGCTTTCTTTAATTTGAATGCATTTTCCTAGTTCTGATAACATTCCTTGCACAATAAGGATATCATCATCTTTTGCACTGCTTCCCCCACAAAATACTAGAGAACAAAGACAAGGTAAGTCAAAAATGGTAATTCAATATGGACTTATTAATAATCATTTCTTTTCATTAAAGCAGTTTGATATTTATACTTCCTTTACCTGAGCAACCGGCTCCCACAAGAAGAGGTGTATTTGGCATAACTCTTACAACTCTAGATGATGGTATAAGTCTGTTCAAAACCTGAAAATCAGTATACAGATAAGATTAAGAAGTTTCCTTCCATGGAATGTGAATCGCACATTCCTAAAAGTTACCTCTTCGAGAGCAGTTGTAGAAAAGCCAGCCATCACGGACACAAACAAATGGTTTGCATTTCCATTTGTTGTCTTAATCTCACTAATCGCCTCATGGAAATATTGTGGTTTCACAGCAATGAATATCGTTTTACAGTTCATAATTATTTTTTCTGAATTAACACAAGAAGTCACAAACATCTAAACACAAAAATATATTAAAGAAGGAGTCAGAGGAAGAAAGGGGAAACGATCATACCATTACTAAACACTGTATTCATTCCTTTTTCTCTCCAAAGTTTCAAATTGGTATCACTTGGTGCAGAGGCATAAATATTATTTGGACTTATTAAGCCTGACAAAAACAGACGGTATGAAAATAATTTATAAAACTCAAATGAGATATTTTCAGTGCCAATAAATGCCATTCAAATTTATACTTCAAATCCTAGGACAACTATTGTCCACAGAAGGACAAATACATACCCTGCTTAACTACACCATCAGCAATAGCTTGTGCCATTTTCCCCGCTCCGATGAACCCTAACTTGCTTTCTTGCAAGTGAAGTTTGATTGATGTTATATCCATGGTACCTGCAGAAATATTTTTGCTTTGAACTTCGGAGGGCCAGAATGTCAAATGGATTCCTAAAGACAGCATACGACAAAATTGTTTGGTTGGCTGGCTGGTCGAACGCGTGATCCCCGTGGTAAAGCCAGCTAATTGATGCTTACAACGCTACTGCGAGGTGCTAGTTATGAAATCGCCCATTTTTCAAAGTAACTGAAGGACTTGTGCGATCACTGAACCGTGAATGCTGTTTGTCACCTTCGACAACAGCAAGTACAAATCTGTACATGTTTATGTCAAATTGCCTTCTTTTAAACTATTGAGGTTCTTCAACTAATGAAAGTGTCCTCACGTAGATACGTTAACAAAGTATGAAATGGGACTATGACAAAATATTGTGTTAAATACCGTTTTATGAAATTTTTGTAGTCCAGCAGTGTCCAGCAGGCTTCCCTCTTCTTCTCATACTACCTAACGTAAACTTTTCATTCATTTGGCGTGACCAATCCGCGTTCAGTTAGTAAGTAAACAGAAGAAGTTCGACTTTGTTTACTTCCACGTTGGAAGTGCGGTGGTTCAAGGTGCACTTTGCAATGGACGGGAAGATATTTTAAAGTGTTTTTGGGCTGTAAAATGCCAAATATGGCTAGTAAAAATGGATTTTCGGAAACGTAGGCGTATCGGACCTTCTACTGAGTATAAAGTGAACTTTTGTGCATCTTTCACAATCTTGTGGTAAAATCATTCATGTCATCGTGTCTGATTGACCATATTGTGCGCCGCAAAGCTACATAAATTTAAATAGCCGCTGTCGGACTTAGCCCTGGCGTGTGTTGTCTTGATCGCCTGGGCTGTCAACTTGTTCACTCTATTTTGACAGCGTTATCCTTCTTCAGAGAAGAGTGATATCTTTATTTGCCCTAAAATTAATTGGAGTATAGGTATTGTGGTACCTAGTAACCTATACAGAAATGTCCATAACATCAGATATGAATTTGATGGATCTCCTCTTTGATAAAGAGGATCCCTCTCTTCACCTGCCGTTTGACAAGGATGATCTATATCCGAAAAATGATTTGGTTGACATTGACACCAAACCATCATTTGGCATCTCTGTAAGTTGCAATACTGACCTCAATCTTTTATCCTAATTTTTTTTTCTTAATAGAGCTTATCAGGGTATGGTTTAGTTTTCTTTTGATAAAGATGGAAAGAAGTAGTAGTAGATACCAGTTTTTTTTTAGCCTAAGGATGTACAGTAGTAACTTATTACAAGGCGACACGTGTAATGATGTAATGATAAATGATCTGTTGGCATTCTTCAGTATATGGCACATTTAAAATCAAATTAATCAATCCATCCCATCAGTGTCTAAAATACACCTCATCTGTATTTTAAACCTTTCACTCTGCTTAGGAGCTCAGTATTCTTGTTTTCAATTCATAATGTGCTTGGCAGATAAAGCATGCTTTGAGTGCAGCTGCGTTACCTTATCTAGAATGGAGAATTATCTTTGTTGTAAATCAACATGGGTTGTAATTAGCTGTGATATAAGCAGTCCTACTCAATTTTTGCTTGGAAATTTGCCTTTATCTAATTGTGTACATATGTTAATGCAGCAGCCATATGTTGTAATTAGACCACATGGTGGTCAGTGGTTTTGAAACGGGGCAGAAAATTGTCAAGTTTGCTCATGGCATTGTTTTTCTTGCTCTGCTTTGTTTAGTCTGAAGTCTGGCCCAGCAATCCTGATGAATTTCTTGATTCACTTTTAAATGGAACACCTTTTGATGATTCCATTCTTGCTGAAAATGACATAACAAATCCACTTTCAACTGAATTATGCCTGCCTGGAAATGGATCACACTCTCCATCGACTGCTATTGTGAGCAGTAGCAGCTCTGACAGTGGAATGAATAGTGATGTTTATAGTGACGTCTATAGTGATGTTTGTGGTGATCAATCAGCTCACGATGTTGCTGAAGATAGTGGAGCCTCTGTTGATTTGCAGATGTCTCCACTAAAGCAAGAGCTAGAAGAGGTAAATAACCACACCAAATCACTTATTTATGTGGTTGTAGTTAGTAGTACTTGTTGAAGGTGTTATTGCATTTCTTTATCCGTGTTTAAGGATGTTGACATTTCACCTTTGCAATCAATGCCGGCATCACCTGAAATTGTTTCATCCCCTGAGGAAGTGGCACATTATGATGTTCTGGATTCAGCTGTTGTCAGTGCTGGCATATTTGACTCAAGTCCTCAGCTTCAATTAAAAAACAATACCGCTATTATTAATATGAGTAAGTTGTGTACTTCTGCTTCCCCTTTACTCTTTTTTTGTAAAGAAATTGAATTCATTTAAAGCTTTTTGCCTCTATTTCAGATCTGTTATCAACTGATTCGGATGTGCCTGTTGCGACTCAGCATTCAAATTTATCCACCCAACAACTAACACTGCGTCCCATAAAGACCTGGAAGCGCGGTGGCCTAGGCAATGGCTCAGCTACTGTTCGTCAAATGATCAGAGTTACTCCAATGCCAGCAGTTGGATCCTCCAACTCTGGTCATCCTCGTTCAATATTATTGCCCCTTCAAGATCTCAAAGACGTTCGCACTATCAAAATTGTGAATGCAAATAATGTTGCAAACAAGAGAGCAAGTGAGGACTTTTTTAATCACCATACATGTTTGACTGGTAATTCAGTATCCTAATTGTACTCATGGTTACTTTTGTGATAAGGGTGCCGACCAATGGTTCCTGCTGTTGGAAAAGGGACTCCCGTTACTCTCCTTCAAGTGAAGCCTGGCACTGTTTTGAATGCGTTAAATGCTGCACCAGCTCAAAGCTGTAACATAAGTAGCAGTATGAGTGATATAATGAATATGTCTGGTGATGATTCAAGTGATGACTCTTCTGACAACACCATGGATCATTCCAATCCCCAAAATCCTTATCCACGACTCATTCTTTCTTGTGAGTTATTAAAAATAACAATTTATTCTTAATTTAATAATAATTTTGGGGATAATAATAATTAATGATGCTGCTGTCAAGTGACAATACACTGTAATTTATATTGTTGTCTTGCTTCAGCTGAAGAAAAGCGGCTGATGGAAAAGGAAGGAGTTACTCTTCCAACACACTATCCTCTCACAAAGCAAGAGGAGAGAGAACTGAAGCGCATTCGTCGAAAGATACGAAACAAAATATCAGCACAAGACTCTCGAAAAAGGAAGAAAGAATATGTAGATGGGCTAGAAGACAGGTGAGAATACATTCACATTTTACTTAATAACTGTGTATGATATGGTTATCAACTCATTTTCAATCCTTTTAAATTTTTCAATTGCTGTAATATAATTTTCATCCATGATTATTCTGCTTTAACATTTAACATTCTGCGTTATATAAGGCTGTAAATATGGAATCCGTGCTTTCCTCTTGTATGTTCTCAGATTGTATATTAATCATAGTCTTCTTGTTCTCCAGAGTGAAACAATGCACAGATGAGAACAGAGAATTGTTAAAACGGCTAAAAATTTTGCAGTCTCAAAATGAGTCTCTTGCTACCCAACTTCAACGTCTGAGAACAGTCGTAGCTCGAGGCATGGCAGGGGGTGGATCAAGGGCTGCTCAGCCTGCTACATGTCTCATGGTTCTCCTCCTGTCTCTGGCTCTTGTTACGGTTCCAAATCTTCGGCCAGGGAATAACAGCTCAGAAGATCAAGAACTCAGCAATACTAGTCCTGGCTCCGAGAACAAATTGCCAGCTTTGCCAGGTAAGCTGTAGTGTCATATATTTGCAGATAATAAAATGCTGTACAATGGTAGATTTCTTCAATTTCATTTCTGTTCCAGGACGATCAAGAACATTATTGCACTCCTCTGCTGCTCCATTTTTTGCAGCAGATTCAACAGATGATATGGATTTCTTTGACGAGGAAGATTTGAAATTGGCGCTTCCTCTTTTGGGAAAAAGACATGCGAGTATTCTAATGGATGAGAGCAATCAGGAGCTTGGTCCACCAGAGACTAAGCAATCACGATACTCAATTGACCCAGGTAAGATAACATATTCACCCATCACCTTTTTAATAAAATATTATTTTACTTGTGTTCTTGTAATCAATATAGTATAGAAAGATTTTGCAATCCTAAGGAATTGGTCCAGAATGGTACGAATGTGAAGTGGGTGGCATTTGTGTTTCAGGAGAGTCTGTTCGTCAGTACATTGATCCAGCTATTGATGATGTTTGGCCTCCTAACAAACAAAAAGATGCATTTTTACCAATAGACGACAGGATAGAATCAATAGTAGAACAGCTGTTGAATAACAAGACAGAAGAACCATCCTCTACACTTGTTCTACCAGTTGCACAAGAAGGTCGTTGATGCCCTTCTTATTGTTCTGGATTACTCTCTTTGCTTTTATGCACTTTTGCTTATATTTCTGTGACTCTTTTCGAAAGTGTTCAAGTTAAAGTTTTCTTTACACCCACCTCTACTTGGTTTTAATCTTTATTGATTTTATTCAAAACACTGTAGTAGTATTTCTTATGTTTGGAATCAATCCCGCTTTGTTAGAAGTACCAATTGAATTTTTATACCTTCTTCATCTGGAGTCAATAAATATTTTATGACACATAGAACTGTTAACTTCACTTGGACTAGGACATGAATTTTACTAGAATTTTCTGAAAATTTTAAGCACTTGTTTTTTCAATCAAATCATTTGTGAGTTTGTCACATCTCTTCACTGAATCAGAATATTGGATTTGGATTCAGATGTTGCAGTGCTAAAACACCAAGGATGAATTGTACAAAGGAATTATTTTCTTTTTTATAGCAATTATAGATTATTTATACTGACCTCAATCATTGTGTCAAAAAACAATGGAAAATTTAGTGTCTGTGATTATCTGTTTTAAAGTTTAGGTTTTTTGTTTTTTTCCTTTAAAATTTTTGTGTAAGAATGGTTAGGTGATGCTAGCAACTCGTGAGAATGTGACGTCATTAATTGCCATGATTGCTTTAGCCTGCCTTTCACTTAATTTACGTATATTTCAATTTCTGTATTACCAACCCATTTGAATTAGCGCTTTATGCTTTTTCTTCATCAGTTTTTTTTTTTTTTGTATGTGTGCTGTGGATTTGAAGTTTTATGTCATAAAGGGTGCAGGGATTTTGTATTTTACAGCATTTTTATAGCACTGCCTATTTAACCATAATAGTTTATGTCTTCAATGTTTCTGTTCTTAGAAGTGAGAGACTATTTTTCAGAGTAATGATGATAATGTAGCTTCAGCTTGATATTTTAATCCTGTATCCAATGTAGTTTTATACGCCTGTTCTGTATGAATTGTGCAACGTTTCAGAAGTGTTTCAGGGAGATCTGTTCAGATGTTTTATACTGAATGAGTTGTTTTGTTAAATTGTTTGTGAAAGTGTATCATGGGATGATATAGACTTGGCAAAGAAAAAATTTATCGTATTAAAGTTAATCTACTACTCTTAGTTCTTTATTGAGACTTGTGGTGACTGTTAATGTACAGTATTGGCATAGAGCTCAGTTTTTTTTTTGTTTTGTTTTTTTTAAATTTATGTGTTGTCACCATGTGTTAAAATGTTGGTAAACAACTAAGCATTTTGATTTTGATTTTTTGTTTTGTAAAATAGTGTTGCCCAGCTTGTATACTTCTATAAGCTTTCATATTGTCTCTGTGAGTGAGTGCTATTAAGGGTCTTGCTCTTGCAGTTGTGCAAGTGAACCAAGAACTGTTGTTGTTCCATTTTGAGTCCAATGGAGATGTATCGCTCCTTTATATAGATTGAAGGAATAAAGAATAATAAAATTTGTCTATCAGAATTTTTCTTTCACCCTGAGGATCTGTATTCAAAAACCATCATGAGACACCACAACCACATTTCAGACAGTCTAGTCAAGTAGTCCACAAATGAGGCAGGTAGTTCCTTGATGAGAGTCACCTGAGTGACCTCTTATTGTTAGTCGTTCACATCAACTTACGAAAAATGTGTCTCTGAACGTACCCTGCCACAACTCGGCAAGTGCTGCCTTTTGGGACCGACAGTACCTGCCCGTAACCTGCCCCAGCCATCAAGCGACTGTGCTGCGCTCAGCGGCGGGCGCGGCGGTGCTGGGGAAAGGGAATGGGATGGAGGGGAGGGGCGGGTGAAAGGCGAAGCACGCTACAAGTCCGATAGCCAGCCTCGCGGATGCGGCCACCTCCCGCCGCGCCGTGTTCTCCTGGTCCCCAGTACATTTCCCGTGCCGCCATGCTCATTCCAAACAGCATTGTTAACATATTTGGCATCGCTGCCATGAGCGGAGCCGGCGAAGCAGCTATGCCACAGCTCGTGCCATGAGGCCAGGGCCCCCGCTCCCCCCGCTGCCCCCGTCTCTCACCCTCAAAGCCTCCCCACCCATCCCACCGCGAGTGAGCTGGCCACGAAGATGGCTATTTACAAACCGCAATTTAAAGTTTCAAAAATGATGTGCTGATGGTCTGTTGACCGTTGGGGACAAAACCTTTTTCGTCCCGGCTTCCGCCAGGACCCCTGCCCCAGGCGCGGATCCAAGGGGTGTGGGGCACGCGAAATGCCCCCCCCCCCCCCCCCCCCACCTTCGGGCCTATCGTCGCCCGAAGGGCGCTTGAAAGGTAGGCAACATGCGAAGCTTTTCCGCCTGCAAGTAGGCAAAAAGTGGTACTTTGCCCCTCCCTTGGGCCGCTCCTGGATCCGCGCCTGCCCTCAAACTCATGGGAACTGGTGTTTTACGGCTGATGGTTGGCCCCGGAACACTGCATGGGGGTCCGCCTCCTGGGAAGATTTGGGCCGAAGCCGCTGTACTCTACTCGTTACGCTCCGAGTACTGGCGTGTCCGAACCTCTCAGATTCAGAGGGAGGAAAACAGAAGCTCCGAACCGAACCCTAAAAGCTTCCGTACATCTCCAAAGTCTCTCCCGGGATATCTCCCGCGGCACAGAACGCGCACAGAGGCGCAGCAGGCGTTCACGGGCGTCATGGACATGACGGGCATGGTCATGGATGGGCCAACGGGGGTGCACCCCGCCTCGACACGGGAATTCGTAATTTTCTGTCGTTCGCGGTTTGTCGATCCTGTGGTCTGTCATGAGCACGGTGCCCGTAGGTGAGGTAGCCTGCCCGCGGCGTCCGGTACGGGGGGTGCTGGTGGGCAGTGCGTCGGACGCGCTAGCTTGCCAAAGGCGCAGCAAGTTGTGCTTGTGCCCTCCCATGTCGAACCCCCTGTCGTCACGTGACCAGACCACTCCATCCCTCCCCTCCCTCCCGGCCAGTCCCCACCACCACGGCCCCCACCCGCACCCTTAGATCCCCCACCCCCGCCGCGGCGTCGTATCAGAGACGTCCCCGTCCGTTTGCGAAATTCGACCACCGCCGGTTTAGCTCAATGCACTGCCAGGAGCGCAGCGGCCGCAAGGAGGTCGGTTTCGCAAATTTGCAAGCGGCTCGGTCGCGGTGTTGTGGCGGCTCGGCTCGCTCGCGGTGTGTGTCGCGGTGGCAGTGGCGGCGGTAGTGCTCCCCCTCCTGGTCCCCATGCGTCCTCGCCATGTGTGGCCGAGAGCCGCGAGCTCCGCGAGCAACGGCGTGACGCGAGCCGAGCTCGTCCTCGAGGAAAGGAGGGGGCAGGGGGGAGGGGGCTGCGTGGCGGGGAATGACCCATGTTTCACGTGCGGAGTGCCCATGGGAGTGCCTCCAGAGAAGTCCATGGCGTCAACAACTCCCCTGTTTGCGTCGGTGCAAAAATCATGCTGTCGTTTGGCCCCCATAATTTTTCCCACACGGAGGCTTTCTTTACCATTATACTTCTCACCACACTTTCCACTCACCAAAATTCACCGAATTCATTGGTGATATTTAAAAAAAAGAATCACCCCGAATAACGTTGTTTGAATTAACGGCTTTCCGCTGTCATGTCCTTTTTCGACAGACCATCACAGTCTACAACGCATGGAAGAAATTCCGCGGACAGAAATATACATCAACATACATCTACAGAAAAATGGCATTTCAGTTCAATGAGGATTCACTTTTAAAATTTAAAATCTTGATGACGGGAGAGACAAGGAATCACAAATAAAAAAATAAAAATTAGCATTTCTCCACGATGTACTGCCACTGAGCAAACCCACATGAACTATAAACTCTTAAATTTACGCGGAAAGCAACGGAAAGAGGAAAGAGATGGAAAGAGAGAAGATTGCCATGACATCCGGTTACGCATCTCCGCTTCCGCTCATTGAATAATATATGAAAATAGAAACAAAAGTTTGAATCCGATCCTATCCAACGCACTTAAAATATTGAAAATCTAAATGGGACAGTATAATTAAGGGTAGATAAGTCGGAAAAACGTATAGATAGCCCGGCGTAGTTTTTCCTTCTTTCTTTTCCCTGTGCGCCCCCTGTGCGCCACGACACCACCCCTTCCACCGTTCCACCTGCCTTCAGCTTACCCGGTTTCCGGCCCGGTTGAGCCTAAACATTCGCCAAACACATGTGCCAGAGGCGGTAGTAGTCTAAAGAGTCTGCAACGCGCCATCGAACATGAGAGCTAAGGTAAGGAAGATGTAACTCTGTACTGTGGTTATTCCACGTTTCAAACCCGCTGTATTTTGGTATTTTTTTACGAGCAATAACGTTTACAACGTTACTGTAACCTAACTTGAGTTCTATTCGTGGAAGCGCAGAACGCCTCGTGTACGAAATTTAGGTTAATTCATCTCGTCTAATATTGTATTTCAGCACCTGTAAATTCCGTTCGCATTTTCTCGCAATCTCTGATGTAGTGGTTGTGCTTGCATTTCATTAATCGCGTCGGCAACCTGTGAACTTTTCCTCAACTGAGGTTATGAATGTCTTGTGCTTTCGGAAAGTGTCTGATTGTGATAATTTTCATGTCTGATTTCAGTGGAGGAAGAAGCGCATGCGGAGGCTAAAGCGGAAGAGGAGAAAGATGAGGGCAAGGTCTAAGTAGATCCAGGTAAATACTTTATCCCCTTAGCAATGTTTACGTGCTGTCTTTCACTTGTGCACGTATGGTTCACATACTTATCAGTGGTTTCATGTTTCTGTGCAGGTCTCATGAAAATGTTCAGAAGCAACAGTGCAATTGAATGCCCCTCGACCTTCTTCCTCCCTTCTGGATTTTGTATTCACTGATTTTCCAGTTTTTAGACTGAAATAAACATGTTGCTTCTGGAATGTCTTGTCCCTCTTTACTATTACCCTTAGCTGTTAAAACATACTACTCTTGCAAGGATCTTCTAATAGCGATGTCCTTGGGATTGCAGATGAATGACTTGTCAAATTTGTCACTGAGGTGCGATGTTATAGATGTTTATTTTGGAGCCTTTAGCTACTTAGTAGTAGCACCATATTGTCTCCAACTCAGTTCAGATTGAGAGAGAGTTTTGAAGTACAGAAACTTTAAGTGGGTACTGGAGCGCAGTATTAAACAGCTAGTCGCAGAATGACCTTTTTAAGTGTTTGAAAGGTAAATCCGCTGTTACTTGTAACTGCTGTAGTTCATGAGCTGCTTGACCTTGGTGGCCGATGCGAGATACAAGCCATCTGCACCTAGCCACTCTGAGCTCTACAGCTAAATCCTGGTGTGATGAGTAGTGGATTATTATTATTTCTCTTCTTATTTCAGTATCTTAGGAAAAGAAACTACAATGTCTGTTTCAATAAGTAATAATGTGTTCTTTTGAGTGTCCTCTCAACACTCACAGGAGGTGTCTACCTCCTCCATTCTCAATGACTTCTTCCACCCACAAATAAAAAGTCAGTATTAACTTTGTCTCCAAAGTAAAATCACTTGGAATATTCAAATTTATTATTGTTATCACACATATATAAATACAACATCAATTTTCACATAAAATGAAGATAAAAACACTTTGCTAAGGTGGAAACCATCAGTGAAAAACAGTTCATAATATTAACAGCATACAAACGTAAAGTGATGGCTAGGGATAGTACAGATAAATTCTGGAAGAACAATCTGTGCTCAAGAGTCACAAGTATGACACACAAGTCAAATTAATTACATATAAAAACATGAAACACACATTAAAGATAGTGTCCACATATTTGGCAGTGCAAAGTAAATATGGAATTATCCAGTTTCTTCCAGAATGGCAGTTTTGCAGTCCGTTAGCCTAACACCCTACATACAACACTCACCACTGATGAAATTTTTACATTGATTCAGAACTTATACTAGACTGATATGAAAGACATTGGAACAAGAAATAGGAAGACATAACATAGAAAACATGCTATGATGAAAGCCACCACTATGGAAAGATGAGGCAATAAAAACAATGATTCATGAGAAACTTTATTTCTCTTCTTGTGAATGAGTACATCTTTCGAGAGTGGTAGCCTGAACACACCAATAGAAAATTCATAATCAGCTCAATCTCCTTCAGTAGTACAAATTCAGTTCAATTAGATACTTGATTTTTAATTTACCCATCATTTTATAACACATTGGTCCAGCAAATCAACTTGTGATATTCCTCTCACTAGTCAATCAGATGCTCAGTTTTGTTTCAAGAAATAGTCTTAGAGGAATTTATAATCAAGTTTCACAAGTATCATTCACCATCATAGTCGTTATTTCAAAATGTTCACTGTTTGGTACCGTTGTCATTTATGACTACAACAAAAATCTGATAAACAAATTAAAAAACAGTAAAAACATTAAAGGTTCCATTCTTACTTTTGGTTCAAAAATTCTACAGATCAAATTCATAACATTCTTTTAGAGATCACATTGGTACAGACAAGACATGACAAAACTCCCATTATTTTAAAATGCCAGAATGATAGGTAGTTGTCAATATTTCCAAAGTTAGTGTTCATTTTCTTTTATAATACATATGTACAGTTTTCTAGAACACATTTGCTTTATTTGCTGTGTTCTGCAAGACGGTAACAAGGGTGCACTAGCACCACACATAACAAAACGTAATTGATCCATGCTCAATAGTTCATGGTTTTATAATTTTATGAAAGAAATGATGATATTTAGACATTAGATAAAGCGTATTTCTGCATTACATTCTGTTGTGACCTTAATAAACCATGAAAAAAACTCATTCATAGTACTACAGTGTCTGAAGTCACATACTGTTGTAACAACTTTTACCATGTTGATTGGGCATGAGAGTTTTTCTGATGTCCCTGTTTCCCAGAAGACTCTTACAGGAAAAAATATGCACATTTTCAATGAAAGGCATTGCCTAATGAACAAATCTGACAACTTACATATAACTTTGAAAGAAAAAGAAATGAACGATGAATCATTATCACATTTCCTAAGAATATCATAGGACAAAATTATAAGAGACTATTTTGTGGCTGAAAGAGATTTCTTTGCATGTGAGGTTTCTCTTTGTCCACAGAAATAAAAGTGATTACTGTCAACAAGGCTACTGATACAGCCCATATGCAAGTGACATGCCATTAAATACAGTACAATGTAAGACCAGGATAAAGCATTCAAAATGCTGGAGATAAATATGATTGATGACACTACTTTCTTCTGAAAGAAAAATCTGCTTTTTATGTTCCTGAAATCAAATATTTACCACATACATGTTTTAAAGGAATGGCATATGATATAGCTTGCCTAAAAGATAGGCACTTAAGCAGGACTAACAATTCTCTCATATCACTTCATACACACAGTCATTCATCTTAAAGTTACACATTCACACAACCTCATTTACTCAGATGAAAGAAGCAATAATTACAAAATGTTCCTGTGCGGCATTGAATACCCAGTGCTGGCACACAAAATTTGTTATGTGACAAACTACTTAACTAGTTAAAACTATGAATCAGACTCCTTAAAATATGAAATCACTAAGTGAAATATGGATATCAAACAGTGGAGAACTTGTACAAAATAAAATAATAATATTACAGTTAACAACACAGCCAATCTATATTTTAACATTAATTTCCAGTCCACAAGCCTTAACAATAACCACCGATCAGACCACTGCCACGGTAGTTCACATTGGAGCAATCTTACAGATGCAATGCCAAAATAAAACCTGTCAACCTGCGGACAGATGTTAAATATGCCTCTCAAAATAATTGGTTCAGAGGAATTCATTTGTTAGCTAGGCAGCACAATATCAGCTTATTTTGGTTGTCTAAAGTAGCGCAACACAACATAGCCCAGCACCCGGAATATCACCAAGAAAAACAGTAGCACCACTGTATTGACCCACAGAGGCAGGTTTGCCCCTTGTCGCTCTAAGATAACAGACACTGGAATGTCAGTTGAATTGGAGCATACTTCAAACTTTGATTGGACAGCACACCTAAAGTAGAACAAAACCCAACAATATTAGTATTCAGTATGATAATTTTGATTACATGATAATGCACATGTTGTAAGTAGCTTACTGTATTCTTTCTCCTTCACTGAACTCTACTATCTGCATGTTCTGATATGCATAGTGTACCATTGAAAGATACCTCATCCATCTTAACCAAGATGGTATATTAGTTGCCAAGTATCCACCAAATAGTTGAGTTGCTAAAGTGTACAATGCTGATATTGTTATCGATACATTCAAATCCATACAAGCAGCACCAACAAAGAAACCAGCACTCTGAAACAAAAATCAAAGAACATAAGTTCCATTTAAAAAATAAAAATTAAATTACACTGCGTCTGTTGTAGAAGGTCACAGTAAGAATGCTTACCTGGGCAACAACAGTGCTCAATAGGAGGAATCCCAGCATAGTGAGAAAAACAGATGATGATCGGAAGCCAAACAAAGGATATGATATTATGTGATAAACTGCTGGTAATGTCATAGTTAAGGGTAGTTCACCAGCCATTTTTGCCAAATAGTATGCTGACAATCGATATGATCCAGACAGTCTTTCTTTGTTAACTACTTCTCGTTCTGCTGGAACTGAAGAATAAATATTGTTGTCAAATATTGTTGTCAAATACTGTCTAGTGTCAAATAAAAGGGTTGGCTCTGGTGCCAGCTACTTACATGAGGATAGCGCATTGAAAAGTGCAAACAGCATCCAATAATTTACAGAGAAAAACATCCAGGACTGAATATCATGAAGAGATTCCTCTTTCCGTTCCAGCTGGAAGTAGACATTGCCGACCATGAGGCCCAGGCCGACGGTTTGCAGCCAGTAGAGCTTAGACAGCATGCGCGGCCTCGCCTCCTGGAAGTTCCGGGCCGACAGCACTTTGAACTGTGTCCAGAAGCCCGTCGGCCACTGCCACCGGACGTCGTCATCGGTGGTGCTGCTGACGGAGGACGAGCCGTGGCTCTGACTATCCAGCCACAGGGACTTCCCCTCCTCGTCTTTGACTGCAAACGAGGGCGGACACCACGAAGGGATGAGAAACAGTTCCAGCCAACGAGGCCGAGGCCGAGATGGCACATACAGTCAGTCAAAGTCGCTACGCACCTATTGTGGAATACACGTGGTTGCTGAGGTTGTGACTGTTGTGATTGCTGACCACGCACTTGGTGGTCAGGGACACGGCGTTGGGGACGTTGACCGCGAGCGCTCCGTTGGGCGTCGACGACCAGAGGGGCAGGGGTGGGGGTGGCTTGCCGAAGTCACAGCCGGGGGTGGCGGGGACCTGGCTGTGCACCATGGGTCCAACCATGCCGTGGGCCACGCCCACACCAACGCGCCCGTGGCCGTTGCAGGCTTGGTGCTGCATGGGGTGCGGGTAGAGGTGGGCGGGGACCGGCAGCGCGCAGTACTCGTTCAGGGCTTCCTGCTGGTACGTCGGGAGGCTCTTGGCGGCGGTCACGATCTTCTCCTTCATCTCCTCCGACCCCTTCACGCACTCCACTGCAAAGGAACACAGAGTCAAGCGTCAGTCGTTGGCAAGGTGACGGCCGGGTACGTTGGGCTGCCTACGCTCCGGGCGCTCGGCTCTGCCTCCATTGCAACAGCGGTACTCACGAATGAAGTCGGCCGGGTTGTAGTGGGGCGTGACCGTGAGGCCGATGTTGTTGAAGAAGTCGACCACCTTGTTGACGTCGCCGAAGTACGCGGTTTGGCCGTTGCACAGCAACAGCAGCTTGTCGAACATGTAGAAGATCTGCGACGAGGGCTGGTGAACGGTGACGACCAGCGTCTTGCTCTCCTTTTCCGCATACCTCTTCAGGCTCGACATGAGCATGTAGGCGGAGTGGGAGTCCAGTCCCGACGTCGGCTCCTGGAGGACAGATCACAGAAAGGGAGTTAGGGAACGTTCACGAACCACGTGACCTTTCTCCGAATCCTGCAGCGTGTGAGGGCGGTGCTGGAACACACTGTCGTTGGCGCGGGCTGTGACTGCTAGGCAGCAGCTGCAGGCTCGGTGGGTTCGATTCCCACAGACGGCTCCACACACTTCCCCACGCGCTGCATTTTTCGTGGCCAACGCAAACCAAATCACCTTGATTACGTGTCACATGGTTCCTGAACGGCCCCTTATTCCCTTCCCTTTTCGCCCCTCCCGTTTCAGTAACTCGTACCGCTACTCACATCGAGAAGCATGAGGGCTGGGTTGGTGAGCAGCTCGCATGCAATGTTGGCCCGCTTCTTCTCGCCGCCCGACAGACCGCGTTTCGTGTAGTCACCCATTCCTGCGAAACAGTTAGAATTGGGGCTGGCGTTAGACTCAACCCGAAGCAAGGGCGCACGGATACGCACACCGTACACAGCGCGACTTACTCGTGTCCTGGCAAGCGTTCAGGTCCAGCACGTCGATGATGTGGTCCACGTACATCATCTTCTGGCGGCGCGACATGGACTCGGGCAGCCGCAGCCTCGCCGCGTACTCGAGCGTCTGCCGCAGCGTCAGGTCCGGGAAGAAGATGTCCTGCTGCAGCACGTAGCAGATGCGCCGCTTCCACCGCTTGGTGAGACGCTCGCGGTTCAGCCGGATGCAGCCCGAGTCCAGCTCGGTGCGGCCCGACAGGCAGTTGAGCAGGGTGGTCTTGCCGCAGCCTGGAACAGGACATGCACACCGTGAGCGAGGTCGGGGGTCGTGTTGTCACACCACCCTGAGCGCGGCACCCAGCGGTTTCCACTCCTTCTCCTGTCCGGGAGCCCCTGGACCCCCCGGACCCCTGCAGGGACCCCGCCCACCGTAAAGGCCTGCGAACCGAACAGCTGAGGCGGGTCCTGTTCCTGGTCCTACTCCCTGCCCCCGCTACCCCCGCTCCCACTGGTCCGCTTGCCAAGTCGCGTTGGGAGTCTAACCAACCGGGTCGGGTTCGGCGGGGCGGCGCGGCCTACGCCAGAGACGGGCCAGTCGGCCCCGTACGGCGGCACGGCGCGGCAGGCACGCCCATGGCACATCCTTACGCATGAGGCGGGCCAGGGGGCCGGGTTCGGCTGGGCCCTGGCCTCTCCCAACAACTCTCCGGTCGTTGAACCCACTGTTCGGACACTGTTCGGGCACAGGGGGGCGGGGGCCGGGAGGGGCCCGGCGGCTTGGCTCCGTGCTCCACCCATCAAGCGATATATTACTCATTCAATGCAGGCAATTAAAAGCAACTGTTTCCGCGTCTCGAGCGGCCAAGCAGGTCAACGCCCTCTGGAAACGTCACGCCGCCCCGCCCCGCCTCCAACGCCGCTGGAGTCCAAATCGAACTAACTGGTCGTGTATATCGGTTCGCTTGTCCACGGCTGGGCTCCAAGGCCCGCGGCGACGGTCGGAGTGATTGTAACGCACGCAGCGGAGGGCTCAGCTGCACGGTACAGGCTGGCCAGGAACTCAGCGGGGCAGGGCGTGGCAGGGCGCAGAGGCGAGACAACGGCGACTCGGTGGCCGCGGCCGACTTTCTCCTCGCTTTGGCGCGCGGACTGTACTACTACTACTACTACTACTACTACTACTACTACTACTACTACTACTACTACTACTGCTACTACTACCACTACTACTACTACTACTACTACTACTACTACTACTACTACTACTACTACTACTACTACTACTACTACTACTACTACTACTACTCACCGGAGGGTCCCATGACGGCGAGCATCTCCCCCGGGCGGACCACGCCGGAGACGTCCCGCAGGATGCTCCTGGACGCGACGGACACGCTGAGGCCGCTGAAGACGAGCTCGAGGGGCCGGGTGCCCGCCAGGTGGGCCTCGCCCTGCTCCAGCAGGAAGGGGCAGTGCAGGGCGCCGCCCGCCACCTCCGACCTGAAACACAACACACACATACGTCAGCACGGGAGGCAAAACCAGGGGAACGGCATTCGGATGCCAGAGCCAACGTGCGCCCGGAGGGTAGGCAGCCCATTCAACTCGCCGGGCCGGGCGCGGGTGGCGGGCGCATGGTCGCAGGTGCCTCAGCCTGCACCACAGACACACACCCTTTCCACGCTCACGATTGTTTCCGGCAGAGAACTGCAGTGCGGCCACTGCGCCGGTGGTGGCAGCAGGGCGGGATGACGCAATGACAGGCAGCGGATCGGACCAACGACCACACACACACATCCGTTACGTCAGGCGGGCCACGGCGAGGGGGTCCCAACTAGCCTCAAAGGCGTACAAATATTTTAAGTCAAAAGACTCTTTTTGACTTTTTTTGACTTAGTTGACTTGCGCGTTGAAGATCGACTTGTTAGATTTTCTTGAGACTTTTCTGACTTTTTAGCAGATGATACACTTATCATCACCTACATCCTCAAAAGAAACAATAATATAAAGATAATGTATCAGCGGCTTGTACTCTCATGCGGAGGTAGGCGAGCGCGCAGAAGTATTATACCGCATGGGGGGCCGCGTTCCGCCGCGCCGCGCCGCGCCGCGCCGTGCCGTGCCGTCCGCACATACCCCCACCTCTTCGTTGTGCCGAGCCGCGGCGCGCGGGCAGCGCGGGGCTCCGCTGCGTCTCTCTCTCTCTCTCTCTCTCTCTCTCTCTCTCTCTCTCTCTCTCTCTCTCTCGCTCTCGCTCTCGCTCTCGCTCTCGCTCTCTCTCTCTCTCTCTCTCTCGCTCTCGCTCTCGCTCTCTCTCTCTCTGCGTCATATTATGTACAACTATCTTTCTTTAAGCACAAGCGCTTTGTATATTTCATATTTCTGAACTGATCTGTTGTTTTACTTATGTTAGCAGCGGTATTCTCGTGGGACTTCTTAGTCTCTTTATACCTATTTTGAAATAAATCAAATCAAATCAAATCAAATCAAATCTCTCTCTCTCTCTCTCTCTCTCTCTCTCTCTCTCTCTCTCTCTCACTCTCTCAGGGATACCCCGGTTCTGCTCTTTCCCCGCCCGGCCGAGCCGAGACGCGTAAACATTAATCGCTGCCGCCCTCGTTGCACGGCGACATCACCACCCTCTCGTCCCCTTTCACGCTTTTCCGGATCATTCGACAATTCGACTGCTCGCTGCAGCTCTCGCCGGATCGTCGCTCGGTCTCTCTCTCGCACACACCTTACCCCTCATTGGCCGCGCCGGGTGGCCGACGGGTTGCCTATCATCCCGGCGCTGACCTTGCTGAAGCGGGGCGCTACAAAAGGGGCATCAAATACTTCATTTTTGTGACAACCCTCTTCATTGAGCAACACTTACTTGCGGCAGCACAATGGTATTTTAACATGCGCAATAACAATTAAAAGTTAAACGTTACCCACGGGAAAGGGAGAAGGGGGCGGGGGCCAGGAAGGGTATGGGCAAACACAACGTCACACCATGAAGGAAAGTAGGAAAACATCACAGTATCATCTGCTTTCATGACGGTTTTTGGATCGTCATTTTTTTTGTACTTCTGTGACTCTTTTCGACTTCTTTGTATGTTCAAATAACGAATTTTCCTTCTTTTTTAAACTTTATTTTAGCGACTGTTCCGACCGCTATTGAATTTTATCGACTCTTTTGACGTTTGTTTGATATTTTGGACTATTTTTTACTTTTCATGACTGATTTTGACTTGTTTGACTTTTTTTGACTTTTTCGACTGTTTCGACCGCTATTGACTTGAGTCGAGTTTTTTGACGTTTGTTTGATTTTTTTTGGGACTATTGTTGACTTTATTGACTGTTTTTGACTTTTTATTTGACTGATTATGACTTTTTTGACTTTCCGTGACTTTTTTTTTTTTACTTTTTCGGCCTTGTACAACGACTTTCCGAAGTTGGGACCCCCTCGGGCCACGGCGTCGTCGTGCTACATCCTTCTCTATACACAACAACCCCCCTCATGCAAACTGCACGGCACACGCACGGCAGCAGAGCATCAGCCCCGCGGGGGGCAGCGCGAGTCACGTAATTTAAGGACCTCTCTCCAGGCCGGACCGGGCCGAGCCGAGCCGAGATGCGCTAGTGACCCCATACCAAGACTGTCGTGGCGTCGCATCGCGGCTCAGAGCTGCAAGTGAAAGGGCTGCACTGCGGCTGGCTGCGCCTGCTGTACCGTCGTGCTCGCGCGCGTACACACTCACACACATACACACACACACACACCTACACACACACACACGCACACTCAGAGCCAACAACCAATGAGAGATTTCCAAACACATATGACAAGTCAACTTTCCTCCGTGAAATTTTAAAGGCAGCCACTTTGGCTGGCTTTCCACAAGCGTTAGGTTAGGTTAGGTTTGCTAAGGTTAAGACAGGTAATAGGCTGCAACAAGTTCAATAGATGAAAGTGTTTGTCTAAATAGCCGTCCAGCTAGAAGTTCATCGCGCTCAAACTCGCGACATGGAATTTCAATTTTGGCGCGCGGACGTGAGGTTGGAGCTGTTTGCCGCCGCTCTCCTTTCCATTTGCGTGTGCACTTTGACCCGCCCGCGGGGAGCCGGGCCGGGCCGGGCGCTGCCAGAGGGAGTCGTCAGCGTCAGAGGCCGCCGCGGTGATGGCGCCACGCCCCGGCACGCCCCGCCACACCCCGCCACGCCCTGCACACGACCACCACAGGCCGATGCAAGCACCCATTGTGCATTGTGCGAACTTCTGCACCCTGCCCCTGCCCCCTCCTCCACCCCCACCCTCTTTCTTTCCTATATCGCTCTGCAGGCCGATCTATGGCGGATTAATCAGCCGGTGACGTCAGGCGGCCTCACGGCGGCGGCCTCTGCTCGACGCCGTGACGAGCGGCAGGGCGGAAGTCAACGCGCGTCACATTAAGGCGGCGCCAAAATTCGAATAACGACGGCGAACCCCCCGCGGCCTGAGCCGGCCCGGGACCGCGGCGATCAGCGCGAAATGTAGCAGTAGTATCGTGTGCGAGTGAAAGAGAAAACGGGGCGGCAGACACGTGGCCGCACGGCACGGCACGGCACGGCACGGCACGGCACGGCACGGCACGGCACGGCACGGCACGGCACGGCACGGCACGGCACGGCACGGCACGGCACGGCACGGCACGCGACGGCACGGCACGGCCGCCGTCTAGTGTATAGTCGGCTCGGCAGTAGTGCCGCCGCCGGCCGCTAATCGAATGGGTGCTCATGGCCGCGGAGCCGCGCGCTCGTTTCACGCCTGGTTATTAAGTATTCATAACCGGCACGCGAGCGCGGCGGGCGCGGCGGGCGCGGCAGCGGCGGCACCACGGCGGTCGGCACGCTGCGTGGACACGTGCTTCCACTGGGCGCACGCTACAGCGCACGCTGCACGCGCGGCCACACGTGTGCATCTGCGGGTGGTGTGCACACACACACACACACACACACACACACACACACCGGTATCGCACGGCTTCGGTTCCCGTAATGGGCCGCGCGGTCGCTGCTGCAGCAGCAACAACGGCGGCGGCAGCAGCGGCAGCAGCAGCAGCAGCAGCAGCAGGATTTCGGTTTTCCTCGAATGTGTTCGGTATACTACCGCTAAACTCGGTGCAGTGGCTCGCCATGCTGCTGCCACTGCTGCCCATGCCGGACCGGTGCCGCACCGGCATGCGTGGCCATGAAGCATGTTTCGGGAAGGGCCCGGAGCCCGGAGCCCGGCCCTGTGGGACCCAGTGGCCCAGCCTGTGGGACCCGGCCTGGTCCTCCGGCCGGCCCCGGCCCCCCGGTCCTTCCTGCCGCGTTGCCTGCGTGTCGGTACCACCGGCAGTTAAATCTTACTTTTCGTGCGTCCGTTAGAGGACGGGGGAAATGAGAAAAATCAACTCTCAAATATTTTCGGGCATCTGCACGACAATAACAACGGACGAACGAGCAGAGAAAGATCATCGTTTCACCCCGCCTCGGCGTTCCACTGAATTTTTCTTCTCGAAATGACGATGACCTTTCCCTAATACTGCAAACACTGACTGTGTGACTGACATGCACGGGTCGTCTCGGCTCCGGCTGGTTCGGCTCCGGCAGGCTCGGCTCCGGCCGGCGCCTAGCGCGGCTTAGGACCCAGCCGTACCGGGCCTCCAGAGGGTCCAGAGGCACCCGGAGGCCACCGGGGCCACCGGAGGACACCGGAGGATCGTTCAGCCCCGCCCCGCCCCGCCGGCCACCGCACCACCTTACTTCGTGGAACCCAGCGCACCGTAGCGTGGTCCGGTCCGGCTCCGGCAGTCCGGCCGGCCGGACACAAAAGCGTTCCCGACGCCGTTTTTACGAAGAAGAGTACTATCGACGACCCGCTTTTTATTTTCGGATTTATACCCGGAAAGTGGCCGCAGGCGAGTGCATGTGCATTAAAATGGACTGCTCACGCGTGCGTTCACCGAGATTCCTATAGGAGACCGCTGGACTCCTGGACCTGGCGCAGCGCGCTAGAGGAGTCCCGGCGGGAGGGGGGCAGGGCAGGGTGCACGCAGTGCACGCAGTGCACGCCACGGCGAGTGGGTGGGTGTGTTTAGTGTTTGCACACTAAGAGGATTAGCTAACTCGCCACGTTTGTTCTCCGCTGTACCCCGGGACGGCGGTACACAGACCGCCATCATGTCACCGTGTCACTCGTCAGCCGCAGATAACAAGCGGCTTGGGCGCCCTTTGGCTCCGCCCTCCGCCCCCTGGTGGCCCTCGCCCTCTGTCTCCTTCGTGCTATCGCATTTCTTCGCGGCACAGAACACACAAAACTAGCGTATTCCGCAGAAGAGCGAACCGGAAGTCAAGCGGCGAGATTCGCAATAAGATGAAACCGAACACGCACGTGATGGCGCCGGGGGTGGCTCTGTATGCCGTTGGTCCGCTGCTGGGGAACCTCAACGCGCGGTGAGTGGAGAGATAGGAAGAGCGAGGAGAGAAAGAGAGAGAGAGAGAGAGGGGGGGGGAGAGAGAGACAGAGAGAGCTGTTCGGGAGGTGCTTGTTTTCCGTTCGACTCCGGCCTTCGCATTCCCCCTGCACCTTGGACCGCGGGACATGACCGCCGCAGGGTGGCACGGAAGGCGATGCAGGTGTCTCAGCTGCGACGACGGAGCAGTGATTTTTCACGCGAGCATAACTGACCTACGCCGCAGCAGGGCGCCGATGTTTACGTCCTGTGCCACACTCCCGGCCACGCCTGGCCACGCCCCAACCGGACCTTTCGCCAGGCCGGCGCTAGGCCGCGCTAGGCTGCGCTAGGCGGTCGCTCAGCGGGCGTATCACGCTGACAGAGCAGGGCACGGCGTGGCGTTTGGGGCCAACTCGGCACTTAACCCATTGACCCTAAACCTGCCAAGCGTGCCCGGACCCGGCGCGGTGCGGCCGAGTGAAGGGGAAGCAGTGATGCTGCGCTATGCAGCATGGCTGCAGGGTGGCCGATGCAGCCGAAGCCGACACCCTCTCCTTCCACGAGGCACAGCAGCTGGAAGGGTTGGACCACGTCTGAGTCTCCGACAACCGCATCGAACCGAGGGCGTGACGCACACAGGCCGCGCTTCCATAAAGTGTCGACGCTGACAAATTGACTCGCGCCCGACCGGGGAGAAGGGGGAGAAGGTGAGGGGAGGCGAGGCGGACAAAACAAACATCTCGGAATTGGGGGCGGCGGAGACTTCCAGGACCGAGCGAGGCGAGCGCGGAGGGCGACGCGACGACGACCATCGTCGCAAAGGGCTCGCCCACGTCTGCTGCTGCAGAGACTCGTTTCGCGGAACGGAGGAAATCCGCACAGCGACCCCTGTTGGCTGCGGCCCGCCTGCGGCTGGCCCGGCCCGGCGGCCCGGCGCTGTGGGGGTCAGACGTCAACCACCATAAATCCGTCGCTCCTGCTCTGTGAAGCACTTGTCATGTGCGGTTGGCCAGCAGAATGCGAGGAAGGGTTTGGCCTGGCCCCGGTACGCCGGGTGGGCCACAGGGGTGGCTGCTCAGTGCTGCTCAGTCCGCACGTCTGGACGTTGCGCTGCTTCGAGGAAAACAGCCAAAAGGTCTAGCAGAGACCGCGCAGCTGGCCGCGCCCGGGACGCTGCCTCCGTGCCGCTCAGGTGCGGCGTGTCCGTAGGCCCCCTCGGCCCCTCCCAGCCCGTGCACTCATGTCACCGTGTCACTCGTCAGCCGCAGATAACAAGCGGCTTGGGCGCCCTTTGGCTCCGCCCTCCGCCCCCTGGTGGCCCTCGCCCTCTGTCTCCTTCGTGCTATCGCATTTCTTCGCGGCACAGAACACACAAAACTAGCGTATTCCGCAGAAGAGCGAACCGGAAGTCAAGCGGCGAGATTCGCAATAAGATGAAACCGAACACGCACGTGATGGCGCCGGGGGTGGCTCTGTATGCCGTTGGTCCGCTGCTGGGGAACCTCAACGCGCGGTGAGTGGAGAGATAGGAAGAGCGAGGAGAGAAAGAGACAGAGAGAGAGAGAGAGAGAGAGGGGGGGGGGAGAGAGACAGAGAGAGCTGTTCGGGAGGTGCTTGTTTTCCGTTCGACTCCGGCCTTCGCATTCCCCCTGCACCTGGACCGCGGGACATGACCGCCGCAGGGTGGCACGGAAGGCGATGCAGGTGTCTCAGCTGCGACGACGGAGCAGTGATTTTTCACGCGAGCATAACTGACCTACGCCGCAGCAGGGCGCCGATGTTTACGTCCTGTGCCACACTCCCGGCCACGCCTGGCCACGCCCCAACCGGACCTTTCGCCAGGCCGGCGCTAGGCCGCGCTAGGCTGCGCTAGGCGGTCGCTCAGCGGGCGTATCACGCTGACAGAGCAGGGCACGGCGTGGCGTTTGGGGCCAACTCGGCACTTAACCCATTGACCCTAAACCTGCCAAGCGTGCCCGGACCCGGCGCGGTGCGGCCGAGTGAAGGGGAAGCAGTGATGCTGCGCTATGCAGCATGGCTGCAGGGTGGCCGATGCAGCCGAAGCCGACACCCTCTCCTTCCACGAGGCACAGCAGCTGGAAGGGTTGGACCACGTCTGAGTCTCCGACAACCGCATCGAACCGAGGGCGTGACGCACACAGGCCGCGCTTCCATAAAGTGTCGACGCTGACAAATTGACTCGCGCCCGACCGGGGAGAAGGGGGAGAAGGTGAGGGGAGGCGAGGCGGACAAAACAAACATCTCGGAATTGGGGGCGGCGGAGACTTCCAGGACCGAGCGAGGCGAGCGCGGAGGGCGACGCGACGACGACCATCGTCGCAAAGGGCTCGCCCACGTCTGCTGCTGCAGAGACTCGTTTCGCGGAACGGAGGAAATCCGCACAGCGACCCCTGTTGGCTGCGGCCCGCCTGCGGCTGGCCCGGCCCGGCGGCCCGGCGCTGTGGGGGTCAGACGTCAACCACCATAAATCCGTCGCTCCTGCTCTGTGAAGCACTTGTCATGTGCGGTTGGCCAGCAGAATGCGAGGAAGGGTTTGGCCTGGCCCCGGTACGCCGGGTGGGCCACAGGGGTGGCTGCTCAGTGCTGCTCAGTCCGCACGTCTGGACGTTGCGCTGCTTCGAGGAAAACAGCCAAAAGGTCTAGCAGAGACCGCGCAGCTGGCCGCGCCCGGGACGCTGCCTCCGTGCCGCTCAGGTGCGGCGTGTCCGTAGGCCCCCCTCGGCCCCTCCCAGCCCGTGCACCCGCCCCCTCCTCCTACCAAGGCCCCTCCAAGGCCCCCCGAGCCCCCCCCCCCTCCCCTCCCCGGCTCCCACAGCCCCGCCCCCCTCGTCTCGTCACGTCAGTAGGGCACACCAAGGCAGAGCCAAGGCCCAAGGGCAACGACCTCACTACTTCTCTCTCTCTCTCTCTCTCTCTCTCTCTCTCTCTCTCTCTCTCTCTCTGTCTCTCTCTGTCTCTCTCTGTCTCTCTCTCTCTCTCTCTCTCTCTCTCGCGCGCGCGCGCACACACACACACACACCGCCCTGTCCAGCGAGTGCTATCTGCATCCCTGGACAGAATACTAACGCTGATAACCGGGTCGTCTCAGCGTCAAGGCTGAGTGGGCGCGGGGTGGCGCGGGGTCGGGGGTATAACATAGGCATGATTAGCGGATTAATGTGCCAAGCCGCGCCACGCCGCGCAACGGCAGGCCGGGTCGGGTCGCCCTCTTCTGACCCAATCTCGCAGCAATAGCGCGCCGCGGAACTGTGGACTGGAGCAGGGTAGGGCGGGGGCTGGGCCGGGTACAAGGGGAAGGGAGGCGGCCTGGCCTCGCGCCTCACCGCGCCGTCCGCTCGCCCTTGATGGTGCCCCGCAATGCCGCCACCATGATCACCATAATGGTCAACCCGTTCGGCCCCCGCGGCCCGCCGCGGCCCGCCCCCTCCTGCCGGCCGTCTGCCTGTAAACAAGCCTTGTGCAGGGCAGTCATGGCCAGGCCGCCAGGCCGCGGAGCGACTCCAGGATAAGCGGGTCGTCGGGGAGCTGCCGGGGGGCCGTCGGGGGGCCGCCGGGAGGCCGTCGGGGGGCCGCCACGCTGGTCAAGTCCGCGACCCAATCGGCGCGGGGAGGCGACGCCGCGACACCGTGCCCCAGTGCAGTCCGGTGGGGGACGTTAACGGGGTCCGAGTCCGAACCGAGGGACGCCGATGGCCGACGGGGACCCTAATGGTGGGAGGGAGTCGGGGCCGCGCGCGCTGACGTCCACGACATGGCTAGGAGGCCGCGCGACGGGCCGGGCTGGGAGTGGGAGCCCGCTGGGGGCAGCAGGAATGTAATACAAACCAATTAAGAAGCGTCCAAGTCCCCGCAGTTCCCCGCAGGTCCGCACTCTGTGCACTCTGCTGTGGCGGGCGGCTGCCCACATCGCGTCGTCACGTATGCAGGGCACCGCGTATCCCCGGCATGCTGTGCACACCGTGCCACCCCCCGCGAACTGCAACGGCGCCAACGTGTTCGGTGCGCTTTCGGGGCCGCACACGACAACATCCGGGGCAGAGCGGTGACGGCAGCGCTGCAGCCGCGGGGAGCCGGCCTCGGCCCCCGGCCCCCGGCCCCCGGCCCCCGGCCCCCGGCCCCCGGCCAGCGACAGTGATAGCACACTATTTCCAAATGTGGGCCAGGACGATGAGATCAAGGTCAGAGGCATGCGGCTCAGCGCGGCTCTCCTCCCGCTGCCCCCTCCCTGCTGCAGGTGCAATGCTGGTGCATCTAGCGCCCCCCACCCCCCCTCAGCCCGGTGCAGCGAAAGGCGAAACGCGAGACGGAGCGCGCGCTGCCGCCTCTGCCAGGCGCTCAACAAGTAAATAAGGCATCCTGTCCTCAAGCCGCCTCCGGTCACATTCCCCTTTCTCTGGCCGGAAACTCCCGCAAGGGTGAGAGGATACAGTGCGGGTAACAGATAACCGGCCGGTCCCTGCCAGCCTGTCCGCCTCCGCTCGCCTCCGCTCACTTGGCACACAAACACACGCAGGCTTTTACAGTTTTGTGCGGCATAACATAATGGGCGCCATCGTCTACCCCGCAGAAGCTACGTGCATGTCAACGACCTCGCAGCCGCCCCTTTCAGCGAAATAAGTGACAGTATTGCGAGGAGCACGGGTGCTCGATGAAAGGCCTCCCACAACAGGACTCGGCGTGCGAGTATCCTGACAAAGTCCTGGCCATGTCCTGATGGCGTCCTGGTTATGTCTTAACAGTCTCCTGGTCATGTCCTGACAGCGTCCTGGTTATGTCTTAACAGTCTCCTGGTCATGTCCTGACAGCGACCGGGTTATGTCTTAAGAGTCTCGTGGTCATGTCCTGACAGCGTCCTGGTTATGTCCTGACAGTCCTGGTCATGTCTTGACAGTGTCCTGGCCATGTCCTAACATAGTCCTGGTCATGTCTTACAACGCCCTGATCATGTCCCTTCAGTATCCTGCCCGCGCCCACCTGTTGCTGACGGGGTACTACTCACATGTTGTCCGCGAGGAGCACGTTGTACTGGAGTCGCGACAGACCGCTGTCCGGCTCGTCGTCGCGGTCGATCATCCTGGCGGCCTCGGTGACGGCCTCTGTCTCGGACGACAGGGCCTCCGCCTCACTAAGGCTGAGGCCGACGCTCACGCCGCTGAGGCCGGAGTCACTCGCGCCGTCGCAGTCCACGACGGTGAGGGTCGTGTCGGGGGTGGCCTCGGCCTCGCAGCACACGCCGAGCACCATGTCACTCGTGTGCGGCACGCTCTCTAGCTAGCTCGCGGGCACGCTGCACCATACAGCTCTGCGCCGCGTGTGTCGTTATCCGCGAGTCCTTGTCGTCCTGCGGCCGGCACGGGGCTCGGCTCGGCTCGACTCGGCTCGGCTCGGCTCGGCTCGGCTCGGGGTACGGTACGGCTGTGTTCTCAGGTCTCAGGCTGCGCTCGCTGCGCACTGGGAGAGCTGGCGAGCGACTGAGTGGAGCAGAGCGGAGCGGCGGAGCGGAGTGCAGTGGAGTAGAGGCATGGGCAGGGCGAGGCGAGGCAGGCTCAGGCAGGGCGGGGCGAGGCGGGCGGGCGGGCGGGGCGGGGCGGGGCGGGGCGGGCGAGGCGACCCGCCGGCCTGCTGAGCCGGGGCCGGGGCTGCCGGGGCCCAGCCAGCCCATGGTGGGCCCCTCTGCCCCTTCTGCCCCAGCCTCACACTGTTAAAACGATACCCCCCCCCCCCCCCCCAGAAAACAGGGGCACGATACTGCGAACCTCCTTTCGCGAACCGATTCTTGGCATCGCGAGACATCTCCCAAAGGAAATTCTTACAAAGCCTCCCTCTGGAAGCTCACGGAGGATTTTCCGCGCAAGAAAGCTGTGTGTAGCACCACGCATTGTGTCCCATTTCCTATGGAACGCAAAGCCTTGAGTTTCGTAAGCTTTTATAACTGTGCACGCCGCGTGGTGGGGCTGGCGGTGGCAAAGGTGGGGGAGGGTGGGGGGTGGGGCGGGGAGGAGGTGGGGGGGGGAGGAGGGGGGCAGAGCGGCCCGGGTTCAGCTCCCCAAAGGGCCTAAATAACGTGTCCAGCCGAGCGTCAGCGGCTCCAGCGGCCGCCTGAATTGGGCTAGGTTAGGTCACGCGAGGTCAGGCGCGCCCCGCCCCGCTGACGCCCCGCCGACGCCCTCTCTCCAGACCGGAACCAGGAAGGAGCCACGGCGGCCACGGGTGTGTGCGTCTAGCGTGCTGGACAGAATTGGGAATGGGGGTCAACCGGGGGGGCGCGAGGCGAGCAGAGCCGAGGAGCCCGTGGGACTGGACGGGCCGGGCCGGGACGGGCCGGGACGGGACGGGACGCTGCGGGGTGAATGATCTGAGCGCGAGCGGCTCCAAAATAAAACAAGTTTGGACACACGCTGCCCTGCCCTGCCCTCCCCTCCCCGGGCCGTGCACCGCCGGCACCACGCCGGCACGTCGCAGCACAGCGCCACGACCCGATTGACTGACCGATCGATCCATTGGGCGGAAAACACTGGGATGCCCCTGTCGCTGTCCCTCCCTTTACACCTTACCGACCAACCCGTCCCGCCTCCTCTATTAGTTCTCATATTTGAGGGTGCACCCATGAAAGCTGTTTGAAAAGGGGGGGGGGCGAGGCGTGTCGGAGTCACTTGGCCCCCGCGGTTGTTGAACTGTCCCGGCCGCGGCCGCAACAACAAATCGAAACTCAAGCACGTGGTGCGTTGCGCTGCGCGTCTCTTCCGCGGCGGGGCGGGGCGGGGCGGCCGGCAGCTTCTGCCACGGACCCCGCGCCAAGCGCATATGGGACCGCCGAATGATGCCGCCTTGCCGCACCTTTACAGCTAGTCGCAGCTGCAGGCCTACGGCCGCCTCTGGCGCATGCGCCATGCCGGTCCTGCCTGCCGTGCCCAGGCCGTGCCGCGCGCGGAGGCGTTGTTTCTCGTTTCGCGCACCGCTTTGCGCATTCCCCCGTAATGATGTCTGATTTTGAGATAGCGGAGTGGGCAGGCAGTCGATGATGATTGCCGGTTGTAGTCACCGGGACGTGGACGTCGTGGACGTCGTGGACGTGCGGGGCTGTCTTGTGGGCTGCCGCGATGCTGCTTGGCAACCGTCCAGAGCTTTATCGCGGGTCGGCCCTGTACCCTCTGCCCTGCGCGGCCCCCCGCCCCCGTCGCCCCCACAGCTTTGTGGCCGCGCGGAGATCCGCGAGAAATGCGTCCCGTTAACACCACCAAAACGCGCTAACGCTCCTGCCTCCGCACCGCCCCCCGCCCCACTCCCCCCGCTGAAGGGCCCAACGGCGAAACGAGATGCCGCGCACGGGAGACAGACAGGCAGGCTGCTGGCTCTGGCCTTCAGCTAGGCTGCCCTGGAAGCGGACGTAGCCTAGATGCATCGCAACCGGACGGGGACGTGGCGTGGAGTCAAGCAGCGTCACGCAGGGTTGGTAAACATGTAGATAGGAGGAGATGGCCGCTGAAGAAAAGATAGAAGGGTGGAACCGACAGGGATAGAGCTGGACTGGCTAGAAGAGTGGGGAGGGCGAGAGCGCCCTCGGCTGGCCGCTGTCCGCCCGCCCGCTGCACACCCGTGCGGGCGGCTGGCCTACCCCAGCGTGAGCACGGTGAGCTGTGCCAGCTGTGCGCTCCGTGCCGCGATCACTTACTCCCCCACGAAGTCATCGCACTGACAACCAAAGGTTGGTGGTCGCAACTAATTTTTAAGTTGATTTTCAGACTAGCAGTTAAATTTTGTTCGGAGATAACTTAAATTTTGTTGGAGGAACTAAATTTTAGTTGCACAAACGGAATGTCAGTTGCTCCAACACTGAGGTTCGTTGCGGGCACTAAACATTTTTTTTTCCTGCTTTTTGCTCCTTTAGCGAACCTCTGCGTTTTCCCCAAACAAAATTTTTGTTCTCCGAACAAAAATTTACTGCTTGTCTGAAAATCAACTTAAAAATTAGTTGCGACAGCTAATATTTTTTTCTCCGTGGTACCGATAGGATATTTCGACTACTTGGAGCTTATCGCTTGTCTTTTAGCGGCCTCGGCGGTGACGTCATGCGGACGGCCACCGGTCCGCGCGCGGTCTCCCCCCGGACGTGGTCCGGTCCGCACAGCTTATGGCATCCTCCGCGTGTCGTGGGCGAGGAGGACTCTAGGTGTGAAAGCTGCGGGGGTTGGTCGGTGGCAGGCAGTCGCGGGCGGGCGTCCAGGCCGGGCCCGCCCCGCCGGGCCCCAGACCTCCAGTCCGGTCTCTTGACCTGTTGCCACGTCGTCTGTCGTCGCTCTGCCGCCGCTGCCGGCGTACGGGGGAAATGCTGTCATTCGATGCCGGTGCCGGTACGGCCCCGGGCCCCCGTCCCGGCCAGGTGGAACAGAAATGGAACTGGACACCGGATACCTACCGATGCGGCGGCGGCAGAGGGCGTTTTCCAAAAAGCGCCAGCAGCGCCAGGCCTGCCCGGCCGACCGCCTGCTGACCGGCAACATCAACAACGACTTTGCCGCCACTTTTCCGCAGCCGCCCGCAGCTCAGTTCGATTTCAAAGGGCGTGGCGCAGCGGCGACCGCGCATTCAATCAGCAAAATGCGAGCCAACTCACTTCCGGGCGAGCGAGCGGGCGACGGCCGGGCGGCCGCAGGGAAGGGCCAGGCAGGCAGGGCCGGCCAGGGCAGGAGGGCGGGCAGGTGTCCAACTGTGCGCGGCGCTGGTCGCACATCGCTGTCCTCTAGAACAGTTGGGCCACCGCCGCCGAATGCAGTTGTTTCAGATGATCGCATGGCTCTGGGAAAGGAGGAGGTGGAGGGAGGGGGGGGGGAAGAGTTCGGCCGAGCGTGTCACCCGGTGACACTGTGGGCTTCTTCCCTTTCCACCACTGACCACCCACTCAAGGTGACCTACCGCATGGCCGGGGGGGGGGGGGGGGGGACAATCAGGCCTGATGAGCGCTTCAGCGTGGCGACGCCCCCCTCCCCCTCCCCCGCAGCCACGACACCACACGGAAAAGGAGTTTCCGTAAACAATCCAGGGGATAACAAGACGCTTTCGTGTCGCTCATTTCGTCCCCACATCGGCGAGAGAGGGAGGCTGGGCTCGTTACAAACGGACGTCGTCGACCGCCGTCTCCCATTCATTGAGTGTCGGACCGAGAAATTTCGCACAATCGGAAAATGCGTTCCCGTTACAGAGAAGGTGCATGAAAGAGCCGTTCTTTTCTGCCCCCCCCCCCCCTGGAATTCCGAGAGGCTCTTGCACACTCGGCTTTCTCCGCGATTATTTCACCAATCCGTCCGTCCGGGGAAAGGAAGAGGAGGGAGGGGAGGGTGGGGTAGGAAGGGGGTCATAAAAAAAGTGCAGTGCGAAAATAAAGAGTGTCAATGCCCCCTTCGCTTTTGCATTGGGCTCGACAAGAAGCGAGTCCTTTTGAAAGCGCGCGGGCAAACGTCAAATGCTCATTGCTGTCCCGTGACGTGCGCTGGGCTGTCCCCGGCCCCCGGCCGCCCGCCAGTAAATCAAAACACGCACAATGATCACGCATTCACGCCCGCCCCGAAACTAATGGCCAAATCATTTGAGGTTTGCATCTGGGGATCACGTTCGCAAAGTGGACGGGCCCGCCCCGCCGCCCCGCCCGGACAGAAAGCGGTTGACGACGAAAACGTTTTATGCACAACGTTCTGAGGGGACCGAGTGATAACTCCGCGAGCAGCCGCTGCCCGGAGCCGAGCAGAGCACAGCCGCCGCCTGCCAATAATTGCGCAACGCGAGAGGCGATCGCCTAGCAGCGTGCAGCGCAGGCGGAGCACTGTGTTTGGGCCCGGCGGCTCGGGCCGCTTCCGACCCTCCGGTGGGCTCGTTAGGGCCCTCCGACCCTCCAGTAGGCGCCTCGGACTGCTTCCGACCCTCCGGCAGACTATTCCGGGCCCTCCAACCCTCCAGTAGGCGCCTCGGACTGCTTCCGACCCTCCGGCAGACTATTCCGGGCCCTCCGACCCTCCAGTAGGCGCCTCGGACTGACTTTCCGACCCTCCGGAAGGCTGTGCTGGCCGTGCGCCCTCCGCGGGCGGCTACCACTGGCTGCGGCTGGCTGCTATACTGCGGGGGGCGGCATTGGGTAAAACATGCGCATACTATTTCCTTGGGGCAGAGCTGCTGCTTTGCCATTCGCCTCTTCATTCCAATTCACGCTGACCGAAATTCACGCTTTACGAAAAAAGGAGGAGGAGAAAGAAGAGGAAGAAGAAAGAGAAGGGGAAAGAAGAGGAACCGATATGCGCATGACGAGTAGGCAAAGGAGGGCAGCGCCGATGACTTGTTCTAAATGGGGTTCCCATAGAGGACATAGGGCCGCATGGTAGAATGGTGACGTCGGCGACCGCGCGAGATGGGAACAGCGCCGCGGCAAGATGCGGTGGGGCCCGGTGGGGCCCGGTGGGGCCCGGTGGGGCCCGGTGGGGCTCCCCTCCTCTCCTCCGGCCGAGCGCCTCGCGCGCGTAGAGGTAGGTAACGCTACGCTGGCTGGGTCAGTAGGCAAGCCAGTCCCAGTTCCCACTGGTTCCCACTGGTTCCCACAATGCACCGCTGGACGTCGCGGTGGCCTGGCTGCTCCCCGGCGGAGCCACGCGCTGCCGAGCCCAGCGCCGGCGGCAGCAATCGCGCCAGGATCACGGCGACCGGATTATCCAAGAGCAGACCCCGGAGCTCGCATAGGGCGCACAGGGCCCACTGGGCTCAGGCCACAGGCAGGTATTGCCTATTGCCTCCTAAATCGACAACACCCTTCATTCAAGCAGCTGCTGGGCGCCGGAGCGAAAACCGTGATGAAACTCGTCTTTTACGACGGCGGCCGGGCCCTTTCCTAGCCGCTCCCGGCCGCCGCTGGCCGCCGCTGGCACCGTGCCATTCGCAGCACGACACAAAGCTGCACACGGGGCTCCGTGCACGTACGCCGGCACGCCGGCACGCACACCACCCCACACAGCCAACACTGATTCATATCCATAAACGTCTCGCGGAAGTGATCCTGGATTCAGCCCCCCCCCCCCATACTGCTCGGTTCGTTGTCCGAGCAGCACGACTGGACTTAGGAGCTACGAAAAGGAAGTCGTGTCTTACGCGGCGGTTGTCGGCAGACCGACGCCGTCGTCGCCAGCGCGTCTTCCTGACGAAACGGAGGCGATAGGAAACGGACAGGGGAAAAAAGAAAGAAAGAAATATTTTGGTCACTGCGCGCGCCGCGGCTCGCGGTTCTCATGAAAGATTAAGTGTCTCCACAAGGGTTTGGAGGTCGTGATGGTGGTGGTGGCGGCGGCGGCGGCAATAGGAAGGCAGCGCATGCAATGCAAACTGTCTGACGCGTGTGTCGCCGATCCCCTTCCTGATCCCCATCTGTCAGGCCGTGCCTCCCGACACCCTTTGGTTCCCACTCGGGATCCATCGGGCAGTGGCCGGTGAAACAGACCCTGGAGGGCCTCTGGAGAGGCACTGGAGGACCTTTGGGGCACCTCTCTAGCAGGCCGGGTGACAGTCGGGCGCTACGATGACGCGGAACGGCTGGACAGGACGAGTGCTGAGGCACCGCCATGGGCACCGCCATGAGCACCGCCATGGACACGAGCGGCGTTGGCGCGTGTTGGCGATTCAATGCATTAGTCATGTATCGGTCAGAGCCAAACGGCGGGGAGGAGTTCATGAACCCCGTGCGGAGGCCCCGGCCCGGCAGCCCCGGCAGCCCCGGCAGCCCCGGCCCGACTTGTGCTTGGGCTACGGCCTGCCGGGCCTGCCGGGCCTGCCGGGGCCCTCGGCGTGAAACCGAATCCCTGAAACTGCTCCAACTCGAGTGTCGAGCCCGTGGCTGTGGCTGCTCCGCTGTGCCGTGCCCTGCTCGGCTCCGCGGACGGCGCCACATAAGCACGACTGTCGCCCGCCCGCCAGCGCTCTTATAACCCTTTTGGCCGCGGCTGCTGCTGCGGCTGCTGCGGCTGCTGCGGTCGTACGGTGTGGTGCTCGAGCGCGCCCCGATATTGGGGGTATGGTCTGGTAGGAGTATAGCGTGTGGGCCGCGCCGCCGCCGCAGCAGCCGCCGCGCCGCGCACTGCCAATTGCAGAGACAAAACACTGCTATGAGGCAGAAGGGGGAGCACAGCACAGGCGACGCCAAGCCGAAGCCAGGACCTGCCCTGCCCTGCCCGGTTCAACGACCGCTCTGGTACACGCCACGCCGCGCCGCACCGCGCCATGACGACGTATACTACACTGGAAAGCAGTGGTGACATTGTAACTTGGCGCCGCCGCCACCGTCCCGTCCCGCCCCGCCCCGCTGCCGCGCCGGGAGGCTAGGTTACATCGGCGGTGCGCTCGCGCTGCAGCAGGGCGCGCAGCGCAGGGCTTTTGCGTCACCGCACCTGGCGGCGGGCTGCAGAGGCTCCGCTGGGTATGCCCTGCCATGGCGTGCCCTGCCCTGCCCTGCCCTGCCCTGCCCTGCCCTGCCCTGCCCTGCCCTGCCCTGCCCTGCCCTGCCCGCCCTGCCCTGCCATGCCCTGCCGGCCGTAGCTCCATCTCCATCCATCCTGCCTCGGCCGGGCCCGGCTCGGCCCGCCTCGGCGCTGCCTCGCTGACCCAGTGAACAACATCAAGCCAGCCGCTCCACTCATTTCACTACGGCGCGGGGGTCGCCTGCCTCTGTGGCCGGCCAGCGGCGGGGGCCGGCGGGGGCCGGCCGGGGCCGGCGGGGGCCGGCGGGGTCACGATTCCCGTTGGAGCCGCGCGGTGGTGCCCCCATGGTGCCGCCAGGGCCGCATAGTGTCGACGCACTGCATTTAGCCCGGCCCGGGTCGGGGCCCCCGTCGGGGCTGCACGGGCCGGCGCAAGGCGCGCGCCGCACGGCCATACGGCGTCGTGTGCGCGGGCTGCGATCGCTGCGATGAGATGAGCTCACGGGCCGCCTAGCCTCGCCTAGCCTAGACTAGCCTAGACTAGCCTAGACTAGCCTCGCCTAGCCTAGACTATCCTAGACTAACCCAACCTTAACAGCGTTATAGTCCAGTAACCCCGTGCCGTGGCATGACCGGTTCGGCGGAGGGGGCAGGGGGCGTTCGCGTTCGGTTGGCCGATCGGCCAAGTCCGACGCTCAGGGGGGTGTCATTTCCATAAACCTTTCAATGGACGACAGTCGCTGGACAAACAAATCTCGGAGGCGTAACGCTCGCCGCGCCTCAATTATATGGCCTACATACGTGCTGTATATATGTCTTCGTATGTACTACTGGGGATATCCCGTGAATTTTCATGCAGTGTCAAAAATTGGTCAATTTCCAGTGACGTGGTTTGCGAAGGACCCCTAGCGCTGCGATGCAGTGGTGGTGCAGCGCTGCGGGGGGGCACGGTGGGGAGTGAGGAGGGGCCGGGGGGGGGGGGAGCGTGGCAGTGGGTCAGAGAATGGAGGCGGCGGGGAGAAGGCGGCGCGGAGCGGAGCGGCGGCAGCAGGAGAGGAGAGCAGCCGAAAAAAAGACACTGGGGGAAGGGGGCCAGAGGGAGGGAGGGAGGAGAGAGAGAGAGAAAGAGAGAGAGAGAGAGAGAGAGGAGAGCCAGAAGGAGAGAGCGACCAAGCGAAACAGAAAGAGAGAGAGAGAGAGAGAGAGAGAGAGAGGGAGAGGCGAGACAAGGACGGTTGGAGCGCGGGTTCAACGACCAGCGGTGTGCCACTGTGTTTGGGCGCTGAGTGCGGGGTAGTGGGAGGGGGCGGGGGGTGGCGCGGCTCTAGCCAGCGGCCCCAACTGGCGCCCCGCATCACGCCCCACCGTCGGCCAGGTATAGGCTTAGGTCCCCCCGGCCGCCGTGCGGTGTGGTAAGGTGCGGCACGGGATTGGACGGGGTGGGCTCGACGCCCTGCCCGGCCCGGTGGTCTAATGCTGCTCCAGCTCTCACGCTCGGTCTGCTCCGCGGAGATCGGGCGCCTGCACTGCACACCCAGGGTGTGTGCACCGAGTGTGCACCGAGTGTGCACCGAGAGTGCACCGAGTGTGCACCGAGAGTGCACCGAGTGCTGGGGCTGCGGGGGCCCTCTCTACGGAGGCCGCACGCCTCCTGCACACGGGTGCACACGTGTGTACACGCTCTAGCCCGGCGCCACGAGGATTAACTGGTTCGTGTTTTGTTTCACGAAGGATTTCCATAACGAGAGTGTTGCTATCTGCAGTAGAGTGACTCAGCAGACACGACACACACACACAGAGGCCGGAGCCCGGGCCGCGCACGGCTGGACACACACACACACACACACACACACACACACACGGGCCCTAGCCTCGGCCAAGCCAAGGGCCTAGTCGACCCGGATCTCATCGGTTCTGCCGTAACGCCCCGCCCCGCCTCCCTGCGGACTTGGCCAACATACCAGGAGGAGAGCGTGATCTGCACCCGAACGTCTCCACACCGGCGCCGCCGGCCGCCGCTCGCCGGGGTGCTCCGAACCAGGACAAGCAGAGCCCGATAATGTAGAGCTGCTGTGAACGTCTAAATCCGAGACGACACATTTTCTGCGCTGCGGCGGCTGCGGCTGCCGGCCCGGCGGGACGCGGCGGGGAGGAAGTCATTGACACTGTCCACGCCCTGCTGCTGCCGCCGCCGCTGCTGCCGCTGCTGCCGCTGCCTACGCTATCTATCTATCTCTGGAATCCGACAGCCCAGCATCTCTTGTTAGGGGCCGCAGGCGGGCTGCAGGCCGCACGGGGCGGTGAGGGGTGGCGGCCCCCGCGGCCTCCGTATCGCCACACACACACACACACACACACACACACACACACACACATAGACACTTGCTCGCTAACTCGAGGTACATACAAAGATACGTTGATGAATCCGTCCGGAAAGCAAGGGGGGCGATATCAGGTTGCAGCCCAGAGCCTTGCCTACTCGGGCCGCGCTGCAGTGTGCAGCCGAAGGGCCGGCCGGGCTGCGTGTCGTGTCGTCTTAGGTGTGAACTATAAACGATCACTCCTAATTCCCACACGCCTCACTCGGCCGGGGGCAGGCGGGGAGGGGGGGGGGGGCTCGGGCTGGACCAGGGCGGACCGTGGGCCGCCGCACCGCCGCGAGGTCCGGGCCGGGCCGGAGAGGTTCGGGGAGGAGGCGGCCGCCGGCCACGGGCTGCACGAAGGATCGTAAAGAAATCCGAGCTGCTCCAAAAACCGTTACGGGGAATATTAAAAATTTTTGAGTGAGCACGAACACGAACAACGGCTGGGGGGCACCCGGCACCACCTGAAGGCCCCGGGGGCCCCCGCGGGGGCACGGGGCGCGGGGGGCGGACACGTCACCAGACACCGGCACGGCGGGCACCACTGGGTACACCAGCACCCGCCGGGCCCCGCGGCACTTCAGGACTCTAGTGTGATAAGGTTAGAAGGGATCTGAATAAAGCGATATCCGGACGGGGATAAATAAAACTGAGTCATCTTGGCATATATGTGTATGTGAGTGTGTGTGAGTGTATGTGAGAGAGAAAGAGAGAGAAAAGAGAGAGAGAGAGAGAGAGAGAGAGAGAGAGAGAGAGAGAGAGAGAGAGAGAGAGAGAGAGAGAGAGAGAGAGAGAGAGAGAGAGAGAGACAGAGAGAGAGAGAGAGAGAGAGAGAGAGAGAGAGAGAGAGAGAGAGAGAGAGAGAGAGAGAGAGAGAGAGAGAGAGAGAGAGAGAGAGAGAGAGAGGGCGTGCAAATCAAAGACAAATCAATAAATAACCCACTCTCACTCTCCGGAATATGGAGCACTCTGCCGTTAGCAAACAGTACCTTTGTGGTGCGTTGGGGGCCGGAGGTGCCTGGAGGTCCCAGAGGAGGGGAAGAGGGGGGGGGGGAAGGCGAGGTTTAGTTGGCGCTGGGTTACAGTTACCACGGGGAGTGACACGGGAGGGCAGAGATGCGGAGCGAACCCGAGTAGCGGGAAGAGCAAACAGCGATGCGTCTGCGAAAGGGAAGGAAAGGGACGGGAAGGGATGGGAAGGGGTGGGTGGCAAGCTGGGAGCGTGAGTCAGGCGGCCGGTATGTTTGCCGCCAGAGATATGCACGATGACGAAAATAAAACTGAGGACTGCATGCGTATGTACGCGGCAGATCAGCTGTCGTGAGATGTGTGTGACGGCGCGAGCGACGACCTCTCTCTCTCTCTCTCTCTCTCTCTCTCTCTCTCTCTCTCTCTCTCTCTCTCTCTCTCTCTCTCTCTCTCTCTCTCTCTCTCTCTCTCTCTCTCTCTCTCTCTCTCTCTCTCTCTCTCTCTCTCTCTCTCTCTCTCTCTCTCTCTCCCTCTGCTGTGGGTCTGTGGGTCACAAGAGCTAGTGGGGGCCAGTAGGGCGGGCCGCCGGGGCGGGCCGGCCTAGACGTCCAGTACCCGGTTCCAGTCGACATTCGCAGCATGACGCCGCCCATCGCTTCGTCTGAGTTTGGTCTGGGCTCGGTCTACGCTCGGTCTGTGCTCCGCCATGTTGCTTCGCGGCCCCATATGGCCGCAATGAGAGACGATCGGGTGAGGAATGTCTGGCTGTGCCGGCTGTCGCTATTTCCGGGGTGGTCCGAGGGCGCCCCGCCCCGCCCCGCCCGTCCTGTACTGCCCTAATTGTCGCTCGGATGACTTGTTCCCGCGGCAGCCTGATGACGATCACGTCAGGCCCACATCACATCGGCGGGGCGGGGTGGGGAGGGGCGGGGAGGGGCGTGGCGGGAGTAATGCCCTCCGCCATACCGCCGCCACCACCGCCACCGCAGCAGCAGCAGCAGCAGCAGCCGAGGCGCTCTGATTCGAGCGGAGCGGGACCCAGCGGGGTGCGATGTGAGCCAAGCCGATACCCGAAAAACCTCACGCAGGGGTCGAGCCGAGCCGAGCAGGGCAGGCCGGCAGCCGGCCACAAAAAGGCGCTGAATCACATTTACGTTTTTATATCACCTTGTTTTTGATGTGTCGTAACATAGCTGTACTGCTGTACACCCCCCTTGCCGGCACACACGCGCCCAGAGGGGCCAAGCCACAACAGAGCGCAAGAATCACCGAACCGTAACGGGTTTCAAGCCCCTCCAAGACAAGAGAGTTCCCGGGTGGACCCTCGCTGCAGGCCATGCCGTGCCTCGGGCTCCGGCACAGCGCCCGAAACCACAAGCCGCTGCACGGCAAGACCAGAGAGGACTCATCGACAACGAAAAACGCGAAAACTACAACTCCTCGTCTTCCACTTATTCCCACTCCCGTTTCGACTTACTCCTACTCCCATTTGGACTTACTCCGACTTCTGCTCTCACTTCCACTCCCACCTCCACTTCTGCTCCCAGCTCAACTTCCACTCCATTCCCGCACTTCCCACCCTCCGGCCTGCCCGACCACTTCTGGCCCAGTACCTCAGTCCCTCCCCCAGGACCCACCCCCTCCCCCTCCAGACGCCCCCCCCCCCCCCCCCCCCCTGGTGACTGACCTGGCCCAGGCTACCCCAAGGCGGCGGCGGGGGAAGGGCTGCGTCGGGCCGGTCGGTACAACAAACTGTCCAGACGGAGGGGGGGGGGGGAGTGGACGCGCACGGCGTGGACGGATGGATGAATCGCGCCCGAGGGCTGGGGGTGTTGAACCCGGAAGCCGAATAACAACTCTGCGGGGGCGGAGGACGGACTACAGGGGCGGAGCTGGCCCGAGCGGCCCCAGGACAGGAGCCCCGAGGGGTGGATGACCGCCACGGGCACACATTCGCACCACCCGCAGCCCCTCGGCATCCGTCCCACGATCCGTTTCCTGGACACACCTCGCTTTACCCACCCGCACGCGCGGGCGGCTTCCGTGAGCGAGGACCGAGAACCGGTATACCGAGCCGAACTCAGGGGAAACACTGATAAGGATTTTGGCAAACCGTTGGTCGAGCAGCAGCAGCAGCGGCAGCAGCAGCGGCAGCGGCAGCTGCCCATTCCGCGCGCCGGCCCGCTTCCACACATCAGCTCAGAGTACTGTACTCCACCGAGCGGGGCGGAGCAGGGCGGCTTCACCTCGGGTTCAATTACCTGAAACAAACAAGGAATCGTGTTTTACAAAACGCCCGTGACATGCTGGGTCCAGTACGTCCGCCCCCCGCCGCGCTTGATAGGCAAGCCCACGGCAAGCCCACGGCAAGCCCACGGCAAGCCCACGACAAGCTCATTGCAAGCCCATGGCAAGTCTGTGGCAAGCCTGTGGCAAGCCTTTGGCAAGCCTGTGGCAAGCCCGCGTCCCCAGAGAGATAGGGCAGGTGTCGCGTGCGAGAGTGAGAGGGACAGGAGCGCTAGAGTCGTGCTGCGCCGCTTTCCCGTGAGATATGGACCTTTTGTTCACCGCGCGGAGAGGCAGGACAAAGATCAGCGCCAAATCACGTCCACGTCCAGGGAAGCAGTGGGCCAGGCACCACCGGGCACCGCACCGAGAGAGAGAGGGAGAGAGAGAGAGAGAGAGAGAGAGAGAGAGAGAGAGAGAGAGAGAGAGAGAGAGAGAGAGAGAGAGAGAGAGAGAGAGAGAGAGAGAGAGAGAGAGAGAGAGAGAGAGAGAGAGAGAGAGAGAGAGAAAAGCAGTGCGCACTCGGCTTTGCTGCCTGTCGGCCGCCAGAATAAGCCCCGTGTGCCGTGTGCTCTCCGAGGCAGGCCGTCCTGCCCGCTGGCGTGCGTTGGGGCTGCCTACCTTCCGCTGCCGCTGCCGCTGCCGCTGCCGCTGCCGCTGCCGCTGCCTGCCGCCGTGTACTACGTACTGTACTGCAGCAGCAGGAGTCGGACACCGGCTGGGCCGGGCCGCATACGATCTAATCCATTCACGTTTTGCAACGCCCCGCGCTGACTGCGGTCTCCATTATCGCGCCCCACCCCACGGCGGGATGGACTCGTTCTGCCCCCAGCGGCCTCTCATCGTGCGGTGCGGACAGCGTGCGGGTCGCAAAGGGATCATCCATTAATAACGTCAACGATAGCGTTGCAACGAGCGCACCCAGTTTGGCCGCAGTCTTTGGAGTCTCTGCGGCCAGCGCCTGCTGGGTAGGCAAATCACGACTCGAGCACGCACGCGTGTCGTGCGGGCCGGCCTACCGCGGCACTGGCAGGCGCTCGAAGAGGAAAAGGGACGCCGCACTTTAGGGACGACGCCGCAAAGCGTGGGCGCGCCGTTGGCAACTGTGTTTGCTGACCCGGCCCGGTGCCACCCAAACTGTTGGGAAGAATGGAGGCACTGTGCTGTCCTGTCCGGTCCGGTGAGCGGCCGGTGGCGAAGGGTCCGCCTGTGCAGCGGGTGCAGCCTGTGTACAGGGGCGTCGCCGGCAGATAAGGCGCGGTTTTCGGCCCTGGCAAACACGGCGCTCCGCTCGGCTCCGCTCGGGCTCTGGTGCACAGGGTACCGGGTGCCGGGAAGGCTATTTCGGTGCCCGTGTCCACGACGATGGACGTGAGCAGCGCAGACAGACGTCACGTCACGCAGCATATCACAGGCAGCAGAAAGAGAGAGTGAGATGTCGGCGGGGGGCGCACGCGCGAGGCTCGTGGCAGCTCGTGGCGACGCGTGGCGGCGCGTGGCGGGGGGCGTGGCGGAGCACGAAGGAGCAAACAGCGTGCTGATGGACCCGGAAGCGACAATTAGGATTACGCGATCATCGCTGGGGGCCGGCGGGGGCAGGCGGGGGCCCGGCGGGGTGCCGCACTGCCACCGCCTGCCCGTCACCGGAGGCCCCCGGCGGACCAGAGAGAGAGAGAAGGGATGGCCGCGGGGCACACGTCCTGCGGCCGAGGGCGCGACGGGAAAATCAGATGATTATGCGCGCGTTCGCGCGGTGAAAATGTGGTGGCGGAACTAGGAAGCCGGGGGGTATCGGCCACGGTCCAAGCTAAAATACATCCTAGGGCCCGATAGTAAGCTCAGATGAGGCTGTTCGGCCGAGCTGTGTTGCTGCAACACAAACTCTGGTTACGTGCGGGCAGTGAGTGTGCGTACCGCAGCGGGCCGCAGCCACCGCAGCAACACGGGCCTGACCACCTTGACCAGCACATTCACAGCACAGAGTTCAACGAATTGCTCCCTACCCCCTCTCGCTCTGTCTTTCTTTCTCTCCCACCCCCGACATGTGACGCTCTCTGTCTGAGGCCCGCGGGTGCCCACAGGACTCCGCGGACCTACAGGGGGCGTCGGCGTCGGGCGTGATCACGATGTTCCATCCGATACGCCGAGTCCAGGTGTCCTTCACGGTGCTGCCTACGGCGCCCCCGCAGCCCCCGCGGGGGCATCGGCCCCACGGCCCCCGCATCGCCTCCACCTCTTCCCTTTCCGACTCAGCTGGAGCAGCAGCTGCTGGCAGTGTTCCACCTGAAACTGGGGGTCCCTGCGCCAGCGCCCGGCCTCACCGCAGAGCAACTTGGCCAATCTGTGTGGGAGAGAGATAGATGGGTAGATAGATCCGGACTGGGCTGCCCAGACTGGGCGACTGGTCGATCCAATTGTATCGCGGGCCCGTTCGAAACCACGTCGCGGCCCGGCAGGCAATAGACAGGCCGTAGACAGGACATAGGCAGGCCATAGGCAAGCTATGGGCAGGCAATGGGCGGCCGGCGCCCAGGCCGCGCGGCGGGACCCGGAGGGGGGGAGGGGGTCAACGAACTGGCGCAGCGCCTCGACGCCCCCTGCCGGCCCTCCCCTCCCCTCCCCCTGCCCCCGCCGCGGCCCAGACCGCCACTGGCCGCCACTCCCCGCCACGCGCGGCCGCGCGGCCGGCCACAGGGAGACCGGGCGAAGACCGACTGCTTGGCGCCAAGCGGCGTCGTGCCGTGCAAACGTTGCGCAAACGTCATACCGCGGGTCCGGGAGGGGAGAGGCGAGGGGAGAGGCGAGGACAGGCGGGCGTGGTGCAGGCGGTGAAACCTCAGGCAGGGCCATGTCTCAGCCTCGCGGCCGTAGTTTGGGCAGGGCGTCGTGGGGGCCGTCGCTGGGGGCAGGGCGCAGGTGCCGTGCCCTGCGGCCCTGCGGTGCAGCACCGACGCCCGGGACCCGGGGCCACTGCCGGCGGCGCGCCCGCATAACACTCCACGGAGAAAAAATTAGGAACGGTCGTCACGAAAAGCAGTAAGTAAAATTTTGGTTCTTAGAACAAAAAATTCGTTGGGGGAACTATTTGTCAGCTGCACCAAAAACACGTTAATTACTCGAACGAAGAGGTTCGTTACAGGAGCAAAACACAGAAAGAAGGTGTTTAGTGTCCGCAACGAACTTCTTGGTCGCCAGTAACGTTTGCTGGTCTGGGTGTGACTCAGAAAGAGAACAAAATTTTGGTTGTCAGAACCAAAATTTGATACAAAATTAGTCGCGGTCGGTTGCGGTGTTAGATTTTTTTTCTATGTCCCGAACCCACGACCACAAAACTCGGACAAAACTCTCCGCCACAGTGCTGGTCGGGGCGGCGTGCCCCGGGTCCTGGCCAGCGCTAGCAGCGAGCAAGGACAGGGCAGGGCGCGCTCTGTTGCTGATCATGCCCGTTCAGTCCCATGCCTCGCTAGCTTCGCTCCGTCGGCGGCGTGGCGCAGCGGCTAAACCAACGCAGCTTTCCCCCCATATGCCATGGGGTGCGGCTCACGGCGCCTTCTTGCAGCGGGGACGGGACGGGTGTGGTCCGCGGCGCTCTGCGCTGCAGGGAGGTCTCTTCTCAGCGGCGCTGCCAACTCAATTAAGATGTGGCAAAACTTGATGGCTTCGGCAACGGGTTCGCTCGGCCGTGGGGTTGGGCCCCGCTGGGGTCCCGGTGGGAGCGGGTGCACGCGGCGAGCACAAGCACGCCGGCGATAACTCATGTCGGCGTGCCCGGGGGCCGGGGCGGGGGGCGAAGTGGGGGCCGGCCGCCGTCAGCACGCCCTCCGCCACCTTCATGCCGCCCCGGAGAGGGTGGCTATGAAGCTGAAGTCCACGCGGCCAGCCCAGCCCAGCCCAGCCCACCCAGGGGACTGCACTGGCCTGCGGCAGCCTGCGGTGCTTGCCTGATACCTTTGTGCTGCACGCGGCTGGACGCCTTGTGAAGGACACCGTACGGCACCGCCGGTCCGCCGGTCCGCCCCGAGTCCTTGGGAAGCTCTCCGTCGCCGCTCGGACCGTTTCTGTTTGCGTCACGACCAAACTGCGTGCGTTAGGTCGGCCGTATCACCCTGATCACTGCAGGCCGCGGGCCTTGGACTGGACCTCGGGCCTTCGCTGGAAACGACAGCTCCTCTACTCGCACACGCACACATCACAAACGCACACAAACGCACCCTGCTGTCTCGGGATCATTTTTTCGCGAGCGCTGCACTGCGCAGCGTATACAAAAGGCAAACTTTACAGTGGGTGCAGGGCGGGCAGCGGGCTGTGCCATGGGCGGTGCAGAGGCAGCATTACGCACACGAACCCCGCCGCGATAAGCTAGGAATGGCATCGCCTTGTGTGTGTGTGTGTGTGTGTGTGTATGTGTGTGCGCGCGTGTCCGTGTGTGTAACTGAGATGCTGCGTCAAACACCGCCAGAGGTGCCAGAGAGGTTCTTTCTTTGAGAGTCCCGCAGGAGAGCTCGAGGAATGCAAAGGGAGGACGCAAAAAGGGGGGAAGGTGAAGATGGCGATCGCGGGCTCGTTGTGCCGGCCGGAGTGTGGGCGTGCAGGGAGAGGGCCGCCAGGGCCGCCGGAGCGGAAAGTAGGTCAAGGACAGCGCTAAGCACCTGGCAGGCAGTGCCGGTGCCGGCCGGCCGGGGTTGCTGCCCTCCGCTCTGTGCTCCGCGGGGGGGCTGGTTGGTATGGCCTGGGAGCGACGCACTCTCCTGGTCCCGTGGCCCATTTCTCGAACCCCTCCTCACCGCCTCCTCCGCACCGCCCCCTCCGCAACGCCCCCTCCTCCACCGCCCCCCGCGCGGCCCCTTCACCGATTCATCTGTCGACAAAAGCACTACAAGGACTGCCGAGACGGATCAGATCGGCCACCGGGCCACCTGGGCTGGACACACCTGGGCCGGGCGGGGGCACCGGCACGGGGAACACACTGGAGGCCCAGCGGGGCCGAGCCGAGCCGAGCCGAGCCGAGCCGAGCCGAGCCGAGCCGAGCCCGCGGGGTGGACTAGGTGGACCATGCCGCTGGAGCCGCCGCTGGAGTCGACCACAGCGGTGGACCTTGGCGACGGCTAGATTCCAGGTCGGATATGAAGCACGGGGCCGTAAGCCACAAAGGAGGACACCCATACCGTCCGGCGTGCCGTGACCGGCCGCTGACGACGTCGCGTGCCTCGGTGCACGACGTGTGTCCTGCTTAGGGATGGCCAGGACACACACACACACACAACTAGGCCGCGCATCCAAGGACAGCAGGCGGCGGGGCAGCGGAGGATGTTGCACCACGCTGGGCGGGCGGCGGGCGGTGCGGAGGTGCGCGGCTAACGGGACTCCACTCCCAAAGGGACCGAGGAGGGACCGGCAGCCCGCCGGAGCCCGCCGGAGCCCGCCGGGACCGCAACCCTTTTGGGACGAACCAAGGACACTTGTACTTGCATTGAGGTCGTCCTACCTGCGCCACATAAAGGCCGGCGAGGGGAAGGTAGGGGAAGGGGGTCATTCTACGGGCTGCAAGCTGCGACTCCTTCGCCCGATGCCCTTGATCGCGGCAAAGGAGGGGAGGGGAAGGGTGAAACGGAGGGGAGGGGAGGAGAGGAGCAGAGCCTGCGGAGCCCGGTAAGCTGAGCGTAGGGCGCTGGCGGGGCACTCGCTGGCCGCCGTCCCTGGCCGCCGCCGGCCGCTCGCTGCCTGGCCGGGCGCGGCTGGCGCGGCGCGGCGCGGCGCGGCGCTCTCTGTTGGGCCCTGGGGGGTCATCGACCCGGGGAGTGGGACGGGACGGGACGGACGGCTGGGAGTAGAGCTGTGGTACGGCCAGGCGCACGGCGCAGCCCGGCCCCGGCCTCACCGTAAACATGAGGCGGCAAGGCAAGGGAAGGCTGGGAAGGCATGTGGCATGGCGCAGTGGGGCAGTGGGCAGCGGGCGCCGCCCCGCGGCCAACATTCACCGGTCAGCTGACCGCACAACAGCACGGCGCTGAGGCCTGCCTGCGGGCCCCGCGGGGCAGTCAGGATACGCGACGGGACACCGCGATGCCTACTGCTGCGGCCACAGGATGTGCTGGGCGGCACGTGCGCCTAAAGGGGTGGCCAGTGCCAGGCACCAGAAATGCCAACCGCGGAGGGCTCCCTCACTCAATAAAAAAAAATTCATGTCCGAAAAAAATCGAAGAAAAAACCCAGAAAAAGTCGGAAAAATCAGAAACACACTTTTAGCAAACATGGGGGTGGGGGGATAAGAAAAATCACTATTTTGATTTTAAATTATGGTACGCGTGCATCACGCGTGAAAAAGTCGGAAAAATCAGAAACACACTTTTAGCAAACATGGGCGGGGGGGGGGGGGGGGGATAAGAAAAATCACTATTTTGATTTTAAATTATGGTACGCGTGCATCACGAGTGAGAGACCCGCCTCACCAAACGCCCACAGGACGAGGCCTGCGGGCGTCTCCAGGACTCCCGGCTGGGGTCACTGAACTGCGTGAAACATTTTCAGGTGGAGGATCCTCTGGCAGGACACCCGCGCGATGGCGGTTGGCATCCTATGTGTCACAGGTCAGTGACTACCGCTCTACTGCCGCTGAAGTACGCCTACCCTGCACTTGGATTACCAGAGATCGAGGACGCGAGACCAGCGGCCCCGGCCCGGCCCGGGCCGGCCGGCTCGGCATGGCATATCCAGGCCCCAATCCCCCCCACCGCCTGCCGCCCTCTCCTCAGGTCCCGGTCCGGCCGGCCTGCCTACATTGGCAGGCTTGGGCCCAGTTCTTGGACGCGAATCGAGGCTGGGCTGGGTGGCCTGGTGGGGTGGGCCTGGTGGGCCCGGAGCGGGAGAGGTGAGGGGGCAGGGCTCAGCGGGGGGGGGGGGGGCAGTAGAAAACTTTTAGTCGTTCCGAAGTGGAACTGGGTTGGGTCACCCCACCGCTGTGATGACCTAATATGGGTCACAGGGCCTCTGGCCGTGAGAAAAGGACCTAACGCGTTATGTCGCTGGCGGCCGGGCCCCGTTGTATGCAGGACGGTACCGTTTGGCCCACCTCATCCCATTCAGTGCCGCGTGGGAGGGAGAGGAGGAGCAGCAGCAGCAGCAGCAAGACCCACAAATCTCATTTTTCTTTTCTTGACTTTTTTTTGGCGAGCGGTCCGCAAGGGAACGGGGAACGGGACCATTCACATACGGAACTCAACGTCCAGAAACAAAACACGCACTCCACCGAACGAACCATTCGCAATATGTTCGCCGATCAAAATCAGCGAGGCCAATTTCTTTTCATGCTCGGCCCAGCCCCTCTAACGCCGAGTCCCTGCGGATGTAACGGCATCTCGCTCTAGCTGCTCCGTGGGCGGAGGCCGGCGGACATACCTCTCTCTCTCTCTCTCTCTCTCTCTCTCTCTCTCTCTCTCTCTCTCTCTCTCTCTCTCTCTCTCTCTCTCTCTCTCTCTCTCTCTCTCCCGGCCACACATCGACATATCGATAATATTGCAGGCCCAGGGGACGGGTTCTCTTTGTAATGAAGAGGGGGACGCCTTCCGGTTAGGGTGGTAAGTGCATGTTAAAAAAACAAAAACACCCACAATGGAAAATAAAAAAAATCACAGCAGCAACTTATAAAAAGTTTCAAATCCTCCCTGAAAAGGGCAGTTTTGAAAGGTTTAAATAGTGTGCCAACTTTTGAGTACGGTGTGATTTTCTATACCTGCATACCATTGTTTTCCCAGCGCATTTACCACTTACCTCCACTTACGCTAGCTGGGCTTGAGAATATATTTATATAGGGAATCACTGGCAAAGGAAGGTAATGCTGGGTAATGCGAAGCAGGCGCCTTGGCGACTGGCTGCTGGCGACCCAGTGGAAAACATCCCTGCTATGTGACCGGACTATGTACTAGATCCATCCGGAAGCAAGCTAGGCCGGACCGGGCCGGGTCCGGCGGCCGGGTCACACTGCGTCCCAGTTCTCATCTCGACCGGAATCTCTGCCTGGCTCTCCGGGCGGAGGGGGGAAGGGGACGGGGAGGGAAGGGGAGGAGAGGGGAGGGCTCCCGTCCGCAAAACCTAATACCGGAGTGCCAAACTCTTTGGCTGCACCCTCTCAGTCAATATAGTGACTCTTTTCTGCTTGCACCCGCATGTGTGGGTGTACGGGTTTTGTTTTACTTTGACCGCACGCTGCACGGGATCTGAGTCTCTGCCGGTATTTTGATGCTTGCTGATGTTTCTTGGCAGCACTGCGAGCAAAACATCCTATTCTTGGGACGACCATTAGACCCTCCGTCATGCTCGATTCATCAACTAAATTCCCGGGCGCAGGCGTTTCCTAGTTTATCTCGAGAGCAAAATACATCAACGTCCTATGCACATAGGCAAACCGTCCGTGCCCGAAAAGGTACACGCAGAAAAATGAGTTGATGTCGACGAATCTGTTCGTCGATTTTGGGACAAGCAGCATGTTTAGTTGTGAGAACTACTAAGCTCTCGTTGGAACATCAAGAAGTATGTCGGAAAAGTGAATACGCAGTTCAATGTAGGTACTGAAAAAAAAGCAGCATGACTAAAAATCAAATCATTTTCAGCACAAGTGGGCTGATCCCTGGTACTGATCATGGCCTGGCGAATGCCGCAAACTCGCACCATACGAATTTAGGAAGTTGTTGACCCTTGATTGCTGGTATGCGGCCCGGCCTGAGGCCCCCTCGCACCTCAGCCGGCCCGGCCCGGCCCGGCCGATGCCCGCGGCGCTCGTGTCAGACTTGTCTTCGCGGCTAATTTATAGTCGGCTTTAATAAACTTTCATTCCCCGATATCCAATCTAGACTCTGCTTTATACCTCCGCCAGCAGCAGGACCGGCCCGCGGCGTGGCGCTGCGTGGCGCGGCGTGGCGCGGCGTGGCGCGGCGCGGCGTGCATGTTACGTAGCGCACTTTGTATCCGACCCAACCCCAACCCGCGTCCAGCCCGCCCCGCCCGGCCCCACCCAGCCCACGCCCTGCCGCGCCAAGCCGTGCCGCTCGAGCCACTTCTCCGCCGCGCCCCGCGCCGCCCGCCACCGCGGGGACCGCGTTCGCATAGCAAGGTGTTGCGCGCCGCTCGCGTGCCCTCTCACTCCCACTCACCCACTCCCTCTCTCTCTTTCTCCGAGTGATACCCCCGCGGGCCCGCACCAGCCCGCGGACGCAGCCTTTGGCAGTTCGCTGAACTCTCTGGCCGGGCTGGGCTGGGCCGAGCTGGGCCGTGCCGGCGGTGGCCGGCGGTGGCCGGCGGTGGCCGGCGGTGGCCGGCGCGGTCGCGGCACGGCGGCGGCGGCGGCGGCCCGAGAAAGAAACTAACGCCGCCCCGCCCCGCCCCAGAGTGCTGCCAGAGCCACGGTTTTCACTGTGCGTTGTGGGTCGGCAGGCGATCAATAAAACGACTTCTTGAAACAATCTAGCGGTCGGAGCACACACGTTCGCACATCGCGGCACAAGGAACGGGACGGGACGGGACGGGGGCAGCGATACGGTTCTGTTGTGCGCTGCGGTCCACGCCGGGCCGGGCCGTGCCGTGCGGACGTAACCGGCAGGGTGACGACGGTGATCATGGCGGGCCGCAGCGGGCCGCAGCGGGGCGCACGCCGGACCGGGCCACCGCCGCTTTTGTTTCCGTTACTTCAGTATAAAACAGAGTCTTTTAATGCCTCGCCCTTTTTGAGGGACTGCTGCTACCGCTGCTGCTGCCGCTGCTGCCGCTGCTGCCGCTGTTGCTGTCGCTGCCTGCTTCTGCCCTTTTACAGCGTGGGACACTAAATGTCGTTTGGGACCAGACGAGAGACGCGACGCGGCGTCCCCGGCCGGGCCGGGCGGGGCGGGGCGGTGGAGCCCGCGCACCACTAAACCCGTCGGCATCGGCCGGCAATGCCCAAGCGGCCCCGCCTAGGCCCGGCCCGAGGGGGCATTCATCACATAGGCGACACTCGCTTCGATTCGATCGTTCGATTCGATCGTTCGATCAGCCGATCGTGTCAAGCACTGCGCCCCGGCCGGCCGGCGCCACTACTTGTTGGAGTGGCCGCTGCGGCGCTGCTGTGCCACAAGGACCCACAGTGTGACCCACATCACAGCGACGCGCCATTAGCTCCCCAGTTTCCTTATTACATTTCGCCGTCCAAACGATGATGTCGTTCTCCCGTACTGACGCGCCCACTGCAAAAGGCACAATACACGCGGTCGGTTCATCGCGCTCGCGGCAGTGTCATCGAAAGTGCAAAAGTACAGGAGGATTAGCATATGTGCGGCAGCGTGGGCGGTCATTAGCATTTCCGCACTCTCGAGTGCAGATCGTATCAGAGTGAGGAACTCCGTCACCTCGGCATAAGCCCGTTGGTCACACTGACTGGACACTTTAGTGTACCTTGTCAAAATTTCTTCGCACCAGTCAAATTGCATTTTCGAGTCGATTCCATTTAATTATTTTTTTTTCTGAGAGTGGCGGTTAAGTGTCCCTTGCGACGGCCGCAGACTCGGGTTGAATGCGTGTCGAAAGGCCGCCGTTGCTCAGTGCGGAGCCTGTGGCCCGGCCCGGCCAGCGGCCAGCAGACAGCGGCCAGGCCGCGGACGGGGAGCGCCGGCAGGCAGGCAACCCAACTGCCGGCCGCGCTAGCCGGGCTTGCCTACCCTGCGAGCGTTGGGCGCTCCCTGCTGACCGGCCACGGCCGGGGCCCGGGGCCTGGCCGGGGACTGGCGGGGGTGGGGTCGGCCAGTCTAGACGCTATCGCGACTTACATCGGGCACTAAAGGGCGCCCCAACGGCAACAGCGGAGGCTATCCGCGACACGCGAGGACCGCGAAGCCCAGAAACAGCATCCTCACCTGCAACAGGCGTAGCACAGTCGTCAGACCCAATGCATCCGCACCGCACACACCACACACACACACACACACACACACACACACTCACACACACAAATAGCACAAAAAAGCGATTAATCTGCAATGTATGAATTGCAGACGGAGATGCGCTACAAGTGTATTTGCACGTATTGCAGGGGGCTGCAATTGGTAGAAACATCAAACAGACGTTGAAAAAAAATGTAAATGTACAGAGTTCATTGCATAGCTGAAGTGGCTATTTTCCTCGCGTGCCCCACCCTTCAACTTAAACTGAACGGCCGCAAATTTACAAATGTTACGAATTTTCTCGCACACCGCCCATTGGATAGTCATTCAACTCTCGAGGCGTGGGGGGGGGGGGGGGGGGGGGGAGAAGTGACTCCATAGGAAAAGGATTAGCCGCATGTCCTGCCCCTCCTGCATCCTGGCCACGGCGCGGCCACGGCGCGGCCGCGGTGTTCTGTCCCGTGTTTGCCCTGTTGTCCCGCCACGCTCCGCCCCGCCCCGCCGAGCCGTGCCGTGTGTTGTGCTGGGAGTTATGCATTCAGTGTCTGATGCGGGTCAGCGAACCCAGCCCCGACCCCCCTTCCTCCCCCACCCCGCCCCATGGGGGGCCCCTTCCCCCTCCACCACCTGGTTCTCGCGGGGGGCCGCAAGAGGGCCTGGGGAGGGTACGGAGCAGGCAGGCGCTACTCGCGGCTTGGGGCTCGGGACTCGCGGGCTGGGCTGGGCTGGGCTACCCGGGCGACCTCTGCGGTGTCTGCCTGGCCTGGCGCTGGTCATCGGGCCCGAGGCGGACGGCCTACGGACGCCCAGCGAGTCTCAAGGTGCAAAGAGGAAGAGTGGAGGGCCAGGCGGTGCATCGGTGACGTCAGCAGACGGGGGCAGAGAGTGTTTCATTATCGCTATGCAAAAGCCCGCGCCCCGCTGCGCCGCTTGGCTTGGCGCCCCGCTCGCTGCAGAGTAATCCCGGCACAAAGCGGCAGCCAGCGGCAGCGCCACCGCGAATAAACTTGTTTACACGGTCCTGGCAACCCCTCAGTACCCCCCCCCCCCCCCCCCACCTCCTCGGACCCTGCTAACCCAACATGTAATCTCGTGGCTTCTCCTCTCCTCCTCCAGCCCTCCCATTCACAGCACTCTGGCTCACCACGGAGAAGTCGCCAAAGGCCTTAAAACATGCACGGTCAAAATTTTGAATGGAAGCCCCCTTCTTATTTTAGGGGGCAGGGGCCCAAAATAAATTGTCTTTAAACAAAGCAGACCGCTTATGAAAGTCTGGAAGCGGTCCACGGAAAAAAGGTTAATGTTCGCAATTAATTTTCAAGTTTATTTTCAGACAAGCGGTAAATTTTTGTACGGAGAACTAAAATTTTGTTGAGGGAAATAAATTTTAGTTGCACTAACGAGACGTAAGTTGCTCCAACAAAGAGGTTCGTTGCAGGCACTAAACCATATTTTTCATCTTGCTGCTCGTACAGCGAACCTCGGAGTTGGAGCCACTCACGTTTGCGTTGATGCAACAAAAATTTGGTTCCCCCAACAAAATTTTAGCTCTCCGAACAATGTCTGAAAATCAACTGCGACCACTAAATCTTTTTTCTCCGTGTGCGTATGTCCACGGGTCGTGTGCGGACGCGTTGTTAGAAACCAGACGGCCGGGAAACCCCTTGTGGCTTGTTACTGCCCCCGCCACACGCAGGGCAGCACAGCACACTAAGGGGCGGGCAGGGGCAGGAGGACGAGGACGTCCGGGAAGAGACTCGTCGTCGTCGTCCTCGCTCATCTGCGTGTCGACGCTCCGGCGGCTCACGGCCCCTCACGCTCGCGGGGACCACTGGGAGCAGCCCGTCGTCGCACGCCGCCGCCGCCGTTGCGCTGCACCGCGTCAACGACCTTTCCAGAGGCGTCCACTGAGCCGTGGCCGCGAGGCGGCCGGCGGCAGCGCGGCCAAAGCTCGAGGTCCTGACCGGGCGTCCTGACCGGACGACCTGTCCCGGCCCTGGGGGGCCTGCGGGGGCTCGGGGCCCGGCCGAGGGCTGGCTGCTGACGTGCTTCCGCGTCAACACCATGAGCACCGTGAGCTAGGCCAATGGCGTCCAGGGCGGTGGCCGGGCGGTGGCGGCCAATGGCTCGCAGAGTATAGCCTTGCAGGGCCGCGCTGCGTCCTAAGGCCGTGAATTGCGCTTTTCAAATTGCATCCATCCTGTCCTGTCCCGTCAGCGGCAGCGGCCAAGCTCGGCTCCACTCCTTTGTCAGGCTGCATATAATGAAATGAGTGGCCGTGGAAAGAGGGGGGGGGGGCGTTGAGGCAGGTTCTGGAACGTCCGGATGCAGCCAGCGGCCAGCAGCAGATGGTGGGGCCGACGGGCCGGGCAGTACTGTTAAAATAAACCAATCAGTTCGGCTGCTCCGCGGAGCCTTTCTGGCTCTGGCTCACTGACCTCGCACACAGCCAAGTACTTGGTACACCAGGATGCACTGCACCGCGCGTTACGCGCACAAAAATGTTTAGTTTGTCACAACGAATTCGTTCGTTGATTTTGGGACAAGCAACAAATTTTGCTGCGAGAGATAAATTTTAATTAACAACCAACACGTACTTCCCCCTAAACAAATTTAAGTTTCCACCACCAAATTTATTGCTTGTCATTAGTATTTGTCGTGACAAGGAATCTGTCTTCGTCTACCGTCGTGCGGGACTTGTGGTGGAATGAGCACCCCCCGTCGCGGCGGGCGCCGATCAGGATGCACGGCTTGACGTTGTGACGTCACCAGGGCACGCCAACGCCCCGGGACACTTACATCGGGGATCTGCGGCAGCCGCGGGAGCCGCGGGAACTGCCAACTGGCAGCCGCGCAGGTCGCCGTCAATGACCCCCGGTTCAGCACCGCCAGCGGGGGCTGGCAGGGGCTGCCGCGGCCCGCAGCCGGCCCAGCCATAGGCCAAGCGGCGCATAGCAATAGGGAATTCAAAACAGCGACGCGCCGGGCTTGCATCGTCCATCGCAATGTCCCGAGGGGCGGCGCGGCAGAGCCGGGCGGAGCGCTGCGGGATGCCTAGGTATGGCTCACGGCTATCACGACAGACCGACATAGCATCTGCCCTGCGAAGGGGATGTAGTAGTCGGGATGTAGCTCTCCGTTTAAGAGTCCAAACCAAAACATCTAATCGAAATTAATTAATAATTAATTAAACACTGCTGTAACTCGAAAAAAAATTGGTTTTATTTTCCAAATTAGCATTTTTTTTCGAATCAAAATTTTTGTTGACTTCACAATTTTTTTTTTTTTTTTTTTTGACCTGGTGCGTGAGGTCAGGATTATCAGTACGCTCCGCTGGCGGGCCCATGTTAACCAGCCGAGGCGTGGCGAACGTCTTTCGCTCGTGCGATCCCCCTGCCACTCCCTTCCTCGCCCGCCCGGTTCCCCTCGGGGGGCCACAGCCCACGGGGGCCCTCGGGCCGCCGGACCCACGGCGCTCCTGACCAGGGTCACGCCACACGGGCGTAAGGTGCCGCAGCCAGCCGTCAGAGCGCGGAGCGGCGAGGCAAGCCGACGGAGAGGGGCGAGGGAGGGGGGGGGGGAGGAAAAAGGGTTTGGCTAAGCGTTTAGTGTGCCAGTGCCAGTGAGAGCCGCCGCCCCTCCTCCCCGCGCCAGTGCTTTCTTAACCAACAGGGGCCCTCCGCGGGCCCACGGCAGGGCCCACCGGCCCACCGGGAGGCCCACGGGGGCCCACCGCGCCGCAGAGTGCGTTGCCGCGGGCCGCGCCGGTCAACGACCCCGCCAAGTGTCAGAACACAATGCACTTTACCGCGCGTGGCGGGGCGGGGCGTGGCCGGGCGTCGAGCCGCAGTGTGTGTCCCCCCCCCCCCCTCCCACCGCGGCGCCAGCCGCACCCTTATCTGACCGCACCGCACGGTGATGCAGGAAGGAAGGCAGGCAGGCTGGGGCGGAGTGCGCGGAGGGCCAAGAAAGACGACAAACACAAATTAGCACTCGGCTCTTACCCCGGTGTGAGTGCGTGCGGTATGCAGGCCGCTGTGTGGGCTGACTGCACACGGCAGAGGCAGCCTAGTCCAAGGCCTAGCGGAGCCTAGCGGAGCCTAGCGGAGCCCCTGCGAGCCGACGCGGCCCGGAGCGGGGTCCGCAGCACACGCAGGCTGAGCGGGCGGCCTACCCTCCGATCCGCAGGCGGCCACGCTCCGCTCCACAGCCGGCCGCCACCACCACCACCACCACCACCACCACCACCACCACCACCACCGCTGGCACTGCGGACGATTTATTTTCGCGAGCGCGCAGCAGCAGCAGAGTGCTGGACGCGAACCGCGAAAGGCGTTGCGCAACCCAAAGCAACCGCAGCAGCAACAGCACTAGCAGGAAGAGGCAGCCCTCCCTCCCTCCCTCCCTCCCCTCACCCTTGCCACCGCAGCGGCTGGCAGCGGCCGCACGGCTCGGCCCCCCGGACGTACCGAGTCAGTGAGGGACCAATGACCCTGTCCATGTCCACGGCCCTGCCCTACCTCAACACGGCGTGGCATGGCGGTGCCGGTGCCGGTGCCTCTGCACGCCAGTGAGTCACTCCATCCCGCAGTGCGTCAAAGCGCCCGGCCCCGCCCGGCCCCGGCCCCGTTCCCCCGTACTCCGTACTCAGTCCACGCCGCCTCTTCGCCTCTCCGAGCGGAGCCTGGCGAAGCCTCGCTGCTGCTCCCCGTGGGAGAGGAGCGGAGGGGCCAACCGCGCGGGCTGACAGCGCACGGCATGATGAATAAGCCTGCAATCAAACCTGCTGCTCCGGGTTCAAATACCGGCGTCACTCTTTTTATTCTCCTTCCCCACCATCCGATACCACGTCGCAGTGTTGGGCTCGGCCGGGGATAGGCCGGGTCGGGCCGAGCTGTCTACCGGCGAATAGGAGGCGCGGCGCGCAGTGCGCAGCGGGCCTGGCCCGGCCGGGGTCATCGCCCCCACGCGCACAAGCGGAGGCAGAAGGCGGGCTGGGCTGGTATCGCGGGACGAGATCTAGATTCGTCTCGGAAGCAAAGAGACTCGCCTCTGCCGCTCGCGTCGCGTCGCCGACTCGGCGTGTCGCGCGGGCCGGCCAGGGCGCCGGGCTGGGCGGGCCCGCGGGAGCGGCGGCTGATTATGCAGTGATGGGCGCCCAATATGGGGCTTCTACTGGCCGGTCAGGCGGGGCGGGGCGGGGCGGGGATAGTGGACACACATCCCGGGGAGGGGGGGGGGAGGCGCTCGTGCCAAGGTCACGGTCGTGACGCGCCGAGTGTCAGCAAATAAGTGCCCTTATCGTTGGCGCTGCTGCCTCGCCGTCCTTCGAATGCCGCGTGAGCGCCAACAGAACTAACGCACGCGTTTTTCGGGGAAGGAAGCGTCGAGAGCAAAAGTGGCGCGAGAGTGTGAGTTATGCAAGTCGTGCGAAGACAGTACTGCGCGACGGGTGCGGCGCCGAGCGCCTGCAAGTGCGAGGGTAGGCCAGCCCGCACGACACGCATGCATGCATACAGGTCGGGCCTGCCTGTCCAGCCAGGCGACATGCGTGGCGCTACGAGACTTTTGCCAAAATAAGGTTTGCACTCGACATTACCAAAGAGCCCCGCGTGCGAACGGGACGATGCGGCTGGTGCGAGATGACGAGGCGGCCTGTCACATTGTGCCTCTCCCTCCGCACGCAGGGCACGCACGTGTCCTCTCTCTCTCTATTTCTCTCTCTCTCTCTCTCTCTCTCTCTCTCTCTCTCTCTCTCTCTCTCTCTCTCTCTCTCTCTATCTCCTCTCTCTCTCTCTCTCTCTCTCTCTCTCTCTCTCTCTCTCTCTCTCTCTCTCTCTCTCTCTCTCTCTCTCTCTCTCTCTCTCTCTCTCTCTCTCTCTCTCTCTCTCTCTCTCTCTCTCTCTCTCTCTCTCTCTCTCTCTCTCTCTCTCTCTCTCTCTCTCTCTCTCTTTCTCTCCCTGACCACCAAGGCCTCAGCGCCCCGCCCCGCCTCGCGTGCGGTCCATTGTTTGCTTCCCACCTGTTCAGGTTCATCACCGCGGCCGAGCCGAGCCGGCGGACCTTTTCATACGCAAACGAGCGGCTCTCGCTGACCAAGGTCACGGCGGCAGCGGCGGCAGAGGACGGACAACCGCGTGTCTCCAACGTTACCTGAATATGGTCCGCGACAGAACCATCATCACATCAGCATCGCAAAGCACAGGCAGAGCTGGTCTCTCTCTCTCTCTCTCTCTCTCTCTCTCTCTCTCTCTCTCTCTCTCTCTCTCTCTCTCTCTCTCTCTCTCTCTCTCTCTCTCTCTCTCTCTCTCTCTCTCTCTCTCTCACACACACACACACACACACACACACACACACACACACACCGGGGATGCACTCGGCCAACCGGGCTCCGCGCAAAATTTCCTCTTACAAAGCCGCGTGTGCGCGTTCCTTTCTTTACAGGACACACAGGTGCGTGTATTTCGAGCTCGAATGTAATATCAAACAGCTCACGGCGACACATCGCTCGCTCGCTGCGCGCGCACACACGCACACACACATACTTTGTGTACATGTCGTTTTCTCCAAACGTTCGCATGCCATGCGACGTGTGCAAGGGAGCCACACTCGTTCTCTCTCTCTCTCTCTCTCTCTCTCTCTCTCTCTCTCTCTCTCTCTCTCTCTCTCTCTCTCTCTCTCTCTCTCTCTCTCTCCCACTCCTTTGTTGCAGGTCGCGACGACTACAACGACTCGCAGGGGGGGGGGGGGGGGAGAAAAAGGAGAAAGATATAGCCCGATCAGCATCCACGTATCTGGCGTCCCAACGGCACGAAGTTACGCTGCGACCGCACGTCCCGTGTGGGCTCGGCTTGAGAGGCCCGAGGTGAGAATCAGTTTGTGAAAGCGTCGCAGGGCCGATATGCGAGAGGGAGGGAAGGGACCGCGTGGGCCCGCCCAAGGCCCGCCTCTGTGCGCTGACCAAAGCCCGCCGTGAGATACAACAGAAACATATGGCGCCCCTGACTGTGTGTACGAAAGCTGTGCAGCGACGCACACACACACATACATACACACACACACACACTCACAAGTTTGTGCGCGTAGAGAACACAACACCTGAAAAAAAAGCTTTCTTCCGATCAAGTCCGTGAAGAACTTCAAAATTCTACACCCAACGACTTTCAAGCGAGCGCTTAAGACTGTTTTATTTTCAGAAAAGGAAAAGATAATCGACTCAGAAAATGGATATGGCTGCTACTGCATAATTTGGCCGTTTCTTCTGCTAAACTTTCGTCGAAACGACCGTTTTATTTTTATTTTTTGGGGCTTGTTCAGACCACTAAAAACATTTCAGTCATGCCGGACATTTTAATTTTTTTTTTTTTTTTTTTTTTTTTGGTTTAATTTTTCTGGGAGTGTGTTCTTGACCCGCGCGCACAGTCCCACCAGGAGGGATCCAAGTCTTACCGGAGCCGGACAGGCGCAGGACGCAGTGAGCGAGGAGCGGGGCCCCGCTGCCGCTGCCGCTGCCGCCGCCGCTGCTGCCGCTGCTTGGGATGCATCCCGACAAGTTGCCCGGTCGCGCGCGGAATTTCCGGTTACCTAGCGAGCCGCCGCTGGAATCTCAAGGGCATAGCAGGCAGAGGCCGGGCCGGGCACAGCGGGTGCCTATGCAGCCCAGCCGTGCGCAGCAGCGCGGCACGACGCGGCATGGCGGTGAACAGCCGCACAGAGGTGGAGTGGCGCGGGGAGCGGGGAGGGCGGCGGGCGGCGTCCGTAAGGCACTCGAGGATGGAAACGCCTGCGGGTTCTAAGGTAGGCCAGCCCGCACGGCTCGCATGCGAGCAAGAGTCGAGGTTGCCTACCCCGCAGGCGCCACGCGCGCGCTATAAGCAAAAAATGGAGAGAGAGAGAGAGAGAAAGAGAGAGAGAGAGAGAGAGAGAGAGAGAGAGAGAGAGAGAGAGAGAGAGAGAGAGAGAGAGAGAGAGAGAGAGAGAGAGAGAAAGAGAGACGACGACGACGACGACTGGTATACTGGCTAATGCGGTCGAATCGACGAAAAACCTTCTTGATTTACTTATTTCTACATCGTCATTTTACTTTATTTCTGTCGAAGCAGAGCCTTAGAGCAGAGGCTTAATCCCTGGCAGCCGCTGCAGTCTGCAGCAGCCTGGCAGGCACCCCGTGCAGCCAGTGCCGGCAGTGCAGCGTGTGCACCAAATCATTCTTATTATTGCGAGAGATGGCTTCTGCCGCTGGCATCACCAGAGAGGCCGCGGGAGGGGAGGGGGTTAGTTGAGTGGAGGAAGGGGTGGGGAAGGAGGCGGGGGGGGGACTGCTGCCGCTGCGAACGGGCAGCGGAGCAACGACCGATACGGCGTGAACCAGCCCAGGCCCGCGGCACGGCACGGCACGGCACGGCACGGCACGACACGGCACAAGCCGCGGACAGTCGCGTCGCCGCACAGGGACGTCAGCCATCGCGACAATCTATGCGGATTTTCTTTGTACGGCAAAGCCAAATGTTTTCGAATACATCGCGGCCTGGCGCTTGCTTTATGTGCAACGGGAACGGATCTCAACGCTTCTTCTATTCATACACACGCATGTCTCGAAAACACAAACGAAGCAACGCCATTCGAATACCGTTTCTTTTGTGTAATAATAAACTTTGACTCAGGATTAGTGACTTTGAAGTAGAGCCTCGCAACTGTTTTGATGAGTGTAACATTGTGATCAAATTGATGTGTTTCGGAAACTTGATTGGTGTCCGGTTTGGTGTTAGTTGGGCACAAGCTGCCATGTCCACACGTCAGGGCGATGGCCGGAGCGGGGGGCCGGAGCGGGGAGCCGGAGCGGGGGCCGTGGCATCCTAGACGAGGCTAGACGCGGCGGCAGCACGAGCGGCTCATAGATTACGCCGTGAAGGTCTATGGCACGCCGTGGCCACGCCCATCCTAGGCCAGCGGTACGCTACGAGCCGGCTCACTCTCGCTCTCTAAGCCATCCGGCATCACCGACTGACATGGGGATTAAACCGTTATGGCGTTTATCAGTCTTCGCATCTCCGCCCCACTCCCTCTCAGCGGTTTCGCTTTCGTCTCTGCTGCTATGTGGTTCGCTCCAAAAATGTGGGGAGTGGCCGCAATATTAAAATGGTATTTGCTAAAGTTTCTGTGTCAAGAACACATTCCACTCAGAATTCTTCGGGGTGCTATTTGCAATGTGTGCAATTATTCGAGACTTTGGCTGTTGACTCACTGTGGGAGCCCCCGCTGCAGCCCCCGGCAAGCGTTCTCCTATCGCGGTCGCGGGTTCAAATACTGGCCTCAAACCGCCACAGTCGGCGGGGGACCTAAAAGACCGAATACAAACAAGGGCCCGCGAGGACCCCAATGGGCGGGCGAATCAGGGCCCCGATGGACACGACAGGACATGGAGTGTTTGCCCTGTTGACCCAGACAGCGACCCCAAATAGGGATATGGGGGCCTGGGAGTGATCCTGTGGGGACTCTGGCGGCCTCTGGCGACCTCCCCTTCCCTTGTTGTGCTGTGATTTGGGGCCCGCCCGGCTCCGCATGATGAATAGAATTCGGTCACTGTAATGCCCTGCTTCCCCTCGGAGCGAGACGCGTCCTGGCACGGCCGGTGGCGGCGCAGCGCGGAGTCTCGCGACCCACTTCGACGAGGCCACCACCGCGGACAGCGGCCGGACCATCAACCCCCGGCCCCGGCACGTGCAGGTGACGATATCACGATATCACGATATCGCGCCCGCGGCCGACGGAACTCGAATCCCCTACATCAGAATCAGAGGTTGTCCGTTCATTGTTCCACATCGTACACTGTTGTCATCATCACTTTACCCACATCTGACATAGTTCCGCGACGAGTCGAAAAGAAACGCGGCGCAGGCGAAAGATCGTACTCAGAAAACCGCCGTCCTTCGTGGGGGGACAATGAAATAGTTTCTTTAATTTTAAGGAATTTTCTTTCATACAATAGAAAATTTACCTCACACCAAAAGCGACTCCCTCGATTCAAGGGAACAATTACCTTGACCCAAAGTTTCTTTGAATCAGGAAACTGATTTTCTGGGTGCGGGAAACGATAGAAAATTAGATTGTTGGCTGATGGCAGTGCCGTCATTAGCACGCGCCACGTGACACGCGACGCCACGCGACGCCACGCCTGAATGACAGGGCAGCGGGTCACTCGGAGCCCCGTCCCGTCCTCTGGTTTCCTGTTACACTGACACACGTGTGCACGCCGCTGCGCACACCTGTGCACACCAGCCGTGCACGCCGTGAACACGGTGCACTGCACCACCCTGTCACCCCGTCTCGGTGCGCACTGGCCTTCACCATCCCGCTGCCGCTGCACACGTGCGTCACTGTCTGCACCCGACCGGAGGGAGAGGGACGGAACGCGTCTGCGTTGCATCACACAGCGTCGTCAGCGGGGCGCTCGGTGTCAGCGCTTCCCAGAAGGCCAAGCAGGCCCTCTCTGAGGCCCCGGCCCCCGGCCTGCACCGGCCCATCCCCGTCCTCGGCGCCGTGTCACCTTGGGCCCTGCCCTCGGGCATGCCTCGGCCTACGGCCCGCCACCACACTTCGCTCCGCACTGCCATGCCGTCTCCAGTGTGGACCCCGGCCACGGCACATCTCGCCGTCATGCCGCAGTGCCCAGACTGAGCAAGCCAGCGATAAAAACACGACACCCAAAAATACAGCAACTTTTTGGATAATGATCTTGGTGCTTGAGACGACCCTTTCAGACAGCACGTAGTCCACCGTTTAACTCACTCCCGCGGCCAGCAGGTCAGCACTACCGGAGCACGCTCCAGGATGTCTGCGGGCTCTCCAGCCGCCTGGTTTGTGGTGTCTGGCCTGGTACTCCGCCCGGACGATGGAGATTTTCGTCAAGGTCGTGGCATGGCCGGCCAGGCAGCCGCGAGCTGCTATGAGAACAAGACAATGCCCAGACACAAAAATTACTTTTCGTCTGTACTCTCGTCTCATACCCTTCACACAGAGACAGGGCGAGAGTGAGACGCAGTGACGCAGCGCCGGGGACGCGCTGCGGGTGGGAGAGAGACGAGAGAAACAGACGTATTATTTTCGGCGGGACCCGCGCCCAAGCGGACCCAGCCCAGGCGAGACGATTGAGTCCAGTGACCTGGTGGCAGGAAAATGGGTCCCCGCTCCCACCGCCGCCCCCGCCAGCACCTTCAGACGGCCACAGCGGGCAGAGGGAACAAGATCAGCTCTTTATGCAGTTCTCGAGAGAACACAGATCTCTACCAGGTGTATCATTGGCCCCGGGCACTTTCGGTTTTAGGCAGTCCCGCAAAGCACTATCTCCGCCTCTTTCTGTCTCACGCGTCTGGCCGAGGCAGAAAGAGGCGGAGATACTGTGTTACGGGACTGCCTAAAACCGAAACTTCCCGGGGCCAGTGATACACCTGGTATTTGGAGGCAATCAGATACGGGTTTACTTATGTGCCCCTTTGAAAATGAGACGAAAGCGATCAGTTACCACCCTAGCTAAAAGCCACCCTAGCCCACAACTCGCATTCCCACGTGATCTTCTGTCACTTATGAGGCAGGAGGCAGGAGAAAATCATTCTCATTCACCACAAGCCGCTGGGAATGGGATTTGGTGAGGGAGCTCTTGACAGTGCACCTTACACAATCGTCGCCGTGTCCCGCCGGCCCTCGGGTACTGCCGCGATGCTGTCACCACTCCGCAAGGTCTGTCACGAGCGACAGGCAATTCCAAGTGCGAATTTTACTATCGGAGGAAATGTAATGGCACAGCACTCGACAGCACGCCTAGCGGAGCTCGTGAGGCAATGGCTGGTGCACGAGGCTAGGGCTGTGAGGTTAACCGATTAACTAGTTATCGGTTATTGCATTAACTGAGGGTAGTAACTGGTTTTAAAAAAATACCAATTTATCGAGAGGTTATTTATGGTTAACTGACGGTTGTTGTTTGGTTAACTGACAGTTAATTGCTGAATGGTTTTTAGGAATAACCGGCGAATAAAGTTAACTAGTTGTCCATTTAACTAGTCATTTGTCGGTAAATCGGTTAACTACCCCGAAAAAAAACACGTTATTCCAATAACTCGAATAGACTGTTCCAAATTCAATAACCGCACAGCCCTAGCACGGGCTAGTGCCTCGCCGCCAGCCCATCGCGCAGGTGTCTTATCGCTATCGCTGTTTACAGCGGACCGTGATGGGACGCGCCCTTCGCATCGCAGCCCCTTTCTTGCAGACCACTTGACCTTCGGACTCGGCGAACAGGGCCTCGACGAGAGCCCTTTTCTAATAGAAAATGAAACAGAGAGAGAGAGAGAGAGAGAGAGAGAGAGAGAGAGAGAGAGAGAGAGAGAGAGAGAGAGAGAGAGAGAGAGAGAGAGAGGTTGATTTATTGATCTGAGGTAATGGACAATAGGTCCGCACCGCTCTCACACGTACAACAGTGAAGGGGGACTGAATCCAACTACCAACGCTGGTCGAGAGCCTCACCCGCATCTCTGAAAGATTTGTTGCAGGCAAGCGCTCCGCTCAGGCGTCGTGGCCCTTCCTCACTGTACCCATTGGTACCCATCTGGGCCGTCTGGCACCGCACACTGTTGGCTGTAGGACCAGATGCACAACATTAAAGGAAACAAAAAAAAAAAAAAAAAAAAGCCCTGCAAAGGATCCGCAGAGGAAACACGAAGACGTCCGAAAACATGGCGCCCGCTGGTGCCCGGTGTCCCCGGTGCCCCTGGCCCCGAGGCCCACCCACAGATCGGTAACGGTCCTGGCCGGGCGTACGCGATGCCACCCCTCATGTCCTTGGCGAGGAGCGGCACTGGTGGCCGGGCCCGGACATGACCGCTGCAGAGGCACAAAGTTAGTTGGCTCCGACTCGGCCCGAGGACGAGGACCCACGCGGCGTTTGCGATCCCACCCACCGAACCTCCGCACCGCACCGCACCGCGCCACCCCACCGGTTATTTCTGGCCACATAGCCGATGTCCTCCTGTCCCCTCGGGGACTGCGTTCGCAGTGCAGCGCGTCACAGCGCGGGCGCCGCCGTGCGCGCTGCCCGGCGCGGCCGTGCCGCCTCGCACGCGGCCGGACCCTCTCCGAGGTACTTGCAGGGACCATGCCCAGCATGTGATGTGACACAGCGCCGCGGGCAGCTATGGGCAGCCGTAGCCGGCCAGGGTCGCTGAACCCCCGGCGGGGTGCGTGAGGGAGGACGGGCCACCGACGTACGCCGCCCGATCCGTTTCCACAATAAAGCCCCGTTTCGTGCCGCCTCCAAACATTGCGAGCCTCCCTGTTTACAAACCTTGACGGCCAGCAGTGCCTGGCCCAGTCTGGCCTAGGGTCCGCCAGGCATCTGCTTCCTCACCTCATCCTCCCGTCACGTCCCGAGCCGAGGTTGTCTCTAACGCATACAGAGCGGTGAGGTATTTAAACATTGACACGCCACTGCGCCGCTCTTTACCGAAACACTGCTCTAACCAGGCCTAGGCAATGGCCTCGGCCCCGGCGCTGGCGCAAATTAGCGGCACCCGCGTAACCTTGGTCCTAGGTCCGCGCGGGTCCTGCATGAGGTACTGCAGGGTGGCGGCGCGGCGCGGCGCGGGGGTGTGCCGAGGCGCCGAGGCCAGGGAGGCGAGCGGCACCCGGCGGCAGGCCCGGCGGCGCCCACATAGATCAATGAACTTGAATGATATCGCTCACACATGTGTGGCACATGTGTCACACACAAACTGCGGCCAAGGTCAGCCCAATTGGCTACCCGCGCTCTGAGTGATGAGCAATGGCCTTTAAAAAAGGCTAAGTAAGTACCCACCCGGGCCGGCGGGTGCCGCTGTGCCAGGGCTGCGCGCGGCCCGCTGGGCGGTGTCCGGCGGTACCATGGCTCGGCTCGGCTTGGCCGGGCTCGGCTCGGTTCTGTTTGGCTATCTGCTCGGCTCGGCTCCCCAGCCTGCCGCTGCTGCCGCCTACCGCACGCACCACACCTCGAGAGGGTAGATGTGGCTAACCCGTGGGACCCACCCCCCGTCGGTAGCTATCAACCGATAAGAGGTTTCACTTTCAGTCGCCTGCCGGGGGGTCGGGGGCAGGCGTCCCGGCGGCCCCAGGACCACGACCAGGCACCTGGCACCCGGGCCCGGCGTAGCCCGGCACCCGCGCCTCGAAGGAGACCGTCGGCCTGGATCCTCCCCGCACCGCCCACCCAGAAATAGCTATGTTTGGAAGCAGCGCAGGAATGCTGCGTCCCGTCCCGTCCCAGCCGTCCCAGCCAGTCCCGGCCCCTCCCCGGCCTCCCTGCCGCACTCACAAGACTCGAAAGGACATTTGGTGCTAGCGCGGGGTAGCGGCCGTCGCCAAGCGTGCGGCAGGCGGGGAGGCACACCCCACCACACGCAAACCAATTCATCCTTAACTGTGATCTCATCCATTGCGCTGATTAAGACGCCCCCCCCCTCTTCCCCACCCTCCTGTGATAACTGGAGTGAGAAACGGCCGTGTCGGTGAACTTGCGGGGGTGGGGCCGCGGGGGCAACGGGGGCCGCAAGGGGCTGCGGGGGCCAGCACGGCCGTCTATTTCCATCCTTCACGCGACGCACAGCCCAGGCACGCACGCCGCCGACGCTGAGAGCACCTGTTAGGCTGTTACACACCGCGGGTACGTCTTCAAACGTGCGTGCTCACCAGTGCTCACGGATCCCACCGAGTAGGATTGCGCGGTCCTGTCCGTCCGGGACGGTCCGGGTCGGGTGCGCGTGCACCGAGCCGGTGTGGTGCGGGGCCGGGGTCGGCCGGGACCGCCGGGACTCCGCAAGGCGCGGGGTGGGACGGGACGGGGCAACCGCGCACTGACCGGGACTGGGACCCGGCCAGAGGATACCCCGCGCCTCCAGAGCGAGGAGTATTCCCAAGACGGGCCGTACGTCCAGGACCCAGGACCAGGATCCTACGCTGCGCCGGCTGGGCCCACTACACCTCGTGCGGCCTCACCGGCGCTGGCAGCTGGCACCGGCAGCTGCGCCGATTCCTTGCGAGGTCGCCGCACACGGCGCCAAACAGCACCACTTCCGCCATCCCGCACCCCCGCTCACAAAGGATTCCAACCCCCACCCCGACGCGCCCTCTGCAACCCCTCCCCCACCCCTCGGCGGCCTGCCCTGGCTCCCTGCCACTCACCTGGCCTCGGACGTCGGGAAATGGAAATTTCAAACGTGCCCCCGCGCTGAAGTCACGGGAGGAAGGAGCGAGAGGGAGAGAGAGAGAGAGAGAGAGAGAGAGAGAGAGAGAGAGAGAGAGAGAGAGAGAGAGAGAGAGAGAGAGAGAGAGAGAGAGAGAGAGAGAGAGAGAGAGAGACAGAGACAGACAGACAGACAGACAGACAGACAGACAGACAGAGAAGGGGGTCGACGCCCTCGCGGGGAGGCGCGCTCAATAAAAAGAAAACTGTCCGTCAATGCCAAACTGTCATCACATCACACATCGCCTCGCTTTGCCGCTTTGCCGCTCCGCCCTGGTGAGCGGAGGCGGCTGGGCGCACGCCGGCCGGACGGCGGCCCGCTTCAACCCCCGCAGCACAACGGACACGAGGTGGACACGCGGTGGACACGCGGTGGTCAGTCTGAGGAGTTTTGCTGCAGGCAGATCTGCGGCTTCGTTGGGCGCCGGCGGCGTCGCAGTAAACCACCGGTACCGCTAGGGGAGGGGTTCCGTGTGCCTAATGGTGCAGCGTGCAGTGCTGCACACACACACACACACACACACACACACACACACACACCTGCCCGTCCTTGACCTTACAGTGACCGCAGTGCAGCCGGGCCGCAGTCGTGCCGCTGCCAAGATCCAATAAACCCCATCTGTCGTGGCGTCTCGCCCCGTCCGTCTGTCCGTCCGTCTGTCCGCCCGCCAGCGGCACCTTGCGGCACCTTCCCTCCCGCCTTCCCAGCTCCTCCTGCCCATCCTGCCAAACCAATATAAGCCAGGAAGCCAACCAAATTTGTATTAAGCGCGAAAAATCGAAAAACATCGATCCTCGAATCTTTATCCAAACTTTTCTGTCCGAACTCCGATTTATCCAGCGAGCGCCTGCAGAGACCTCGGTAGGCCAGCCCGCACGACAGGTGCGCAAGCTCAGGTCGGCGTTGCCTACCCCTCAGGCGCTCTGTCGTCAAGAGAGCGGCCTTTTCACCGAAAAACCCGAGTGGGACACAGGTATCTGAAAATTATTTGGCTAGTCCAATTCCGGAGTTCCACCAAGATTCATCTAAACTGCGGTTAAACGCATACTACTCCGATTTGATCTAGAGTTCATTGAACTCAACCACGTTCGCCAAAATTCATCCGAAACCAACTGAAGTTGTTCTGAGATTCAACAGCTTTTTAAAATGTGAGCTGTTCTTTTACTCTGGTCTCCGGTGGCCGGCTCGGCTCCGCTGCTCGATTCCTGCAGTGCGGACCCTTCTTTTACGGCCGGAAATTCCTCGGCCAGGGAAACTCGGAGGAGAGGGGGAAAAAGAAAAGACGAGACCCCACATCACATCCTCATGTTGGTGTAGGTTGGAGACCGCAACCGAGGCAGATTTGGAGGAAGGGAGAGAGAGAGAGAGAGAGAGAGAGAGAGAGAGAGAGAGAGAGAGAGAGAGAGAGAGAGAAGCAGGGGAGGGGGGTGAAGCAGGGGGAGGGGGACTTCTTTGCGACGCCACTCCATGCCCTCCACTCCAATGTCACTCCCCGCGGACCCTGACCAACGACAATACGAAGCCTCCGAGAGAGGGGTTACTCAATGTGGGTGGGCAAATGAAAACATGGCCGCAGCGGCGGCAGCGGGGTATACGGGGCCCTGTCGGAGGCCCGCCGGGGGCCCCGTCTGGGGGCCTTGTTCCTGGGTGACCCTCGCATCGGGACTGCGCCCAAAAAGCCCAGGAGCCCGCGGAATACGTCCCATTCGCCCCATTCTGACGGACACAACCTGAGCGGTCCGACGAGCGTCGGACAGTGGTACTGTATAGGCTTGATTCGCGCACAAAAGGGACAGGGCAGGCGGCAGGCCAGGCGGGGCGGGGCGGGGCCGAGCAAGGCCCAGCGGGCTGCCTGACCTTCACAACACGAACGCCACCAACACCGTGGGGCAAAACATTAATTTTATTTCACCTCCCGCCTGTGACTTTACGACTTTTGGCAATCATCATCATCATCATCATCATCATCATCATCATCATCATCATCATCATCATCATCAACATGGCCACCGTCATCATCATCATGCCATACGTACTGCAACACCCGTCGGCTAAGATCATATTCGATATATCGACGAGTGAGGTTTGCAGTTTCGTATTGAGGATACGACGACGGTGACCCAGCGCGGGGGTTTGGAGCTAACCTCTACTCACTCTCCCTGCATGTCCCGGCTCCAGGTGTCCAGCCGACGCCTACCTGCGGAGCAACAAAACAAGTCGGGTTACACACGTCACAGCTCGGCACAGCACAGCACACCCCCTGGCAGACGCCCATGCGCCGCCGCGGTCCGTTTCCCGCACAAGAAATCCGTGGCCGGGCCGCGTCGCAATTGAAAACAATCTGCAATCGCGCAGTTGAGAAGGTCATGGAGGTGACGACGGCATGAGCGGGCCGTGCCCACGGAAGCAGCAACAGCAGCAGCAGCAGGAGCAGCAGCAGCAGCAGCAGCAGCAGCAGGCGGCTCCGAGCCCCCGGGCCAGGACGAAATAAATATAAAAGGGGATCGCAGGTGACGCGGGGGAGGGGAGGCCGGGGGAGGAGAGGCCTGGCGAGGACTGGTGCGGACTGGTGCCTTATGTCCGCCGTACGCCTTGGCCGTACGACTGACCCCGTTTACTCTGCGCAGCGCGGAGCGTGTCCCTTTGAGTGCCAAGGGCGAGAGCGGCGGCGGGCGGCGGCGGGCGGCACGCGGGCGGCACGCGAGCGGCGCAAGGGAAACGAGAGCAAGGATACTGGCGGACGGGACGGCTTTGGCAGCGGCGCCCCCCGCAAGACCCGGCCGGACCCCGCCGGACCCCGCAGGACCCCGCCGGACCAAGCGCGGCAAGTGAGGACGCCGCAACAGTTTGTCGCACTCTGGAGGAGCGGGAGTCCTCGTAAACCGGGGTGCCCGCCTCAAGCAGCATCGCAGGGCGGCGTGCGCCAGCAGTAGTTGCCACTCCACACGACCGGCCGTACTCCCAGGCTCGCAGGGTTAGCTGCTGTCTGCAGTTGCCACTCCCCACACGCCTGGGCGTACTCCTCGCCGCACTCCCGGGCTCGCCAAGGCGTCGCGACGCCCCCGGCCGGCGACGCTCTGGCTGGGCGACGCCGCGTTCCGAATTACGCAAGTGATGATGGGAAAGCGAAAACGCCTGCATTGCGCTGCAGACCGCCGTGGCGGGCGGCGGCGGCGGCTGCGGCCAAGCGAGTCCAACCCGGCCCGCTTCCTACACTGCGCCGGCAAAAACAAAATAATTTTTTAAAAAACATTTTTGAAAATGCAGTCTCAGCTGATGCAAGCGGGAAAATGGTCCACCAGAGCGGGACGCGGGACATGCACGCTGTCGCTTGGGGCCGTACAGAAACCACGTGGTCGAATTCGTCCCTCCCTCTTCGTGGACAGCCTAACGTAACCCTTCCTATACTTCACTGCAGGGACGTGGTTTTGGCCGTACACCGTTTCTTGACACGTGTCCCCCCTCTTCTGGCTAACTGCGCCGGTCGCAGCCTCTTCCCAAGTGACCAAGTTCCAGAAAACGAGAGTATTCGAACCCCGAGCGCAGGCGGTGAAAGGCATCGGCAACGTCGGAATGTCGGGCCGGGGCCGGGCCGGGCCGGGCTGGGCCCAGGGAGTGATTCGGGTTCCGCTTCATTTACGGGGGGAAGCCTTCGCCCCGCCACGCCCCGCCACGCCACCGTCCGGTCACCTTGGCGTGCGGTACGCACGGGAGAGGGAAAGAGTGTTGGGGGAGAGGGAGTGAGGGAGAGAGGGGAGAGAGACAGAGACATGGACTGTGCGGCTCATCCGATCGGGGGCGCAGCAGGCAGCAGGCTCCCTCGGGCACCGAGGCGCACAGGGCAGGTGGCAGGCACAGCAGGCACAGCAGGCACAGCAGGCACAGCAGGCACAGCAGGCACAGCAGGCACAGCAGGCACAGCAGGCACAGCAGGCACAGCAGGCATAGCAGGCACAGCAGGCACGGAGCACCACGGCGATATGGACCCCTCATCTGAATGCATCTCTCGCTTCACCTGCTGGCAGCGGCGGCAGCGGACACCGAAGGCCACGGGCCACGGGGCGCATTTATTGGTGCGCCCGGCTAAAGCTGCTAAAGCGCACTGTACTGTAACCCCGGGAGGAAGTAATGGAGACGTAAACAAAAGCCGACCTGGCGTCGGGGAATTGAACCGGAAGTGCGTACGTATGGTGCGCGCTCGCGGTCAGAGAGAGAGGAGAGAGAGAGAGAGAGAGAGAGAGAGAGAGAGAGAGAGAGAGAGAGAGAGAGAGAGAGAGAGAGAGAGAGAGAGAGAGAGAGAGAGAGAGAGAGGAAGTCGTAAAGACCGAGTCCGTCCCTGATAATGCATTCGCAAAGGGGGGAACGGGGCGGGGTTGTTGTCTCGTGCGGACGGCGGCCCCACGGCGGCCCTGTTGACTGACCGACAACAGCTACTTCGTCCCCCCACCCCACCCCCGCCCCCACCCCCACCCCCTTCGACTTTTCCTCGCGCAAAAAACAACAACAAAACAACAACGCGTGCTGCTGGAACGGGAGGGACGACCTGACCGCGGCTGAAAACACGCCGCCCCGCCGCAACGTGGGGGGGACTAAAATAAATGGTGGGGGGGGGGGGCCGCAGCGGGGCGGGGCCACCTGTGACGGCGGGGCGGCGGGGGCCTCGGGGGCGGGGGGCTTCGGCAGGCCTTGGGCGCACGCGGTACGGCGACGCGGCCGACGGCGTGCGCCCACCACCCGCACCGGCGGGGCCGGGCGGGTGACTGGTGCGCCTGCAGACCTGCCGCCGCCGCCGCCGCCGCCGCTACCGCCCCGCCCAGCGCCCTTGCAACGGAGACAGAGACACACTGCCGGGCTCAGCACAGCAGACGTCACTGCCTGCAACCGCCCCGCCTCCCACTGATAACATTTCTTTCGCTTTAGTTGTTGTTTTGTTTTGCTTTTACGCGCGCGAAGGTGACCGGTGCGGTGGCGGCGGAGGTCAGACGTGCTGCAGCGCGGGGATGCCTCTGCAGAGGAAGGAGGCTGCGGGGGAGGGGGACATGGCCGTCACGAGCAGCTCCAGGCAACAGGAGGGGGGTGGGGGTCAATACTTACAGGTTATGTTGGGTGCATACATTTAAAAGATTACCCCACACCTAGTCCTCCCCTCCTGCCACCACTCATGCCCCCCCCCCCCCTTCTACTTGGGGTCTGTCCTCGACACGCCTCGCTCGCAAAATCCGTCAGTATTACCGATCCATCGATGTCTACTAACAGAGGATTTATTCAAAATATCGACCGATGGTTTAGAATTCCGAGATCGTCCATTCATGTCTAGCGAACACACAACACGCATTGATCGGTGCATCGACAAAACTACGCTACTCCTGAGCTGGCAACTGCACCGAACCACTGTGGCGGTGAGGTATGTTGGCGTGTCGGTCCCCGTCCCCGTCGTCAGCCCACGCCACCGTTTTGTTTGGCAGGTCCGACTAATGTGGCTCCGGAGTTCACTTTCACGGCCACGGAGCGGACACGGTACGGCCACGGCACGGCCACGTCGGACTGATGTATAGACTGGTAGACTGGTTGTGACAACAAGCATCTGACCCGGATTGCGCGCGCGCACACACACACACACACACACATCGCTGAGGACAATATTTGAAAATGTTTCATACAGGGACCTGTGCGCGTTCACCCCAGTGTGTGTGTGTGTGTGACAATCTCTTCCTCTCCGAGAACCGGCACTCAGCCGAAAATAAAAATAAAGAAGCCAGCGACAGCAGCACATTCCTCCTCCTCCTCTCCACACATTCACGAAATCCTTTTCAATCCTGTCTGCGTGCCGCTGGTCGGACTCTCTGGACCACTCACTGCCCTCCCTCCCCCTCCAGCCCTCGAGTGTCAATGCCCTACCGGCACATTCCACTCTCTCTCTCTCTCTCTCTCTCTCTCTCTCTCTCTCTCTCTCTCTCTCTCTCTCTCTCTCTCTCTCTCTCTCTCTCTCTCTCTCTCTCTCTCTCTCTCTCTCTCTCTCTCTCTCCCTCTCTCTCTTCTCGCCTTGTCGACTTGCTGAAGCTGAGACAGCACAGGTCTACGTGTACTGTGTACTGTACTGTGGCGCACGGACCCATCGCTTCAGATGGCGCTGCATATGGTGATCCTGGGGCCGTCGGAGTCCGCGTCGGACAGTCGGACACGCCCGGCACGCACCGGACACGCAGGGACACGGCCTGGGCACGCCGCGCTGGGCCCACACCGAACACCGCACCCACTGGGCCGGGCAGCGGCCGGAGCTGCGCGGCTACCGCCTTGCGAGGTAGGCAACACAGATCGCTCCACGCACCGGTGGTTGGCGCGCTGCCTACCCCGCCGGGGGCTCCACCCTCTCCAGGCCGCCCCAGCCGCCTCGGCTGGCGCCGCTGCGCCGCACTCTCTCCCTCAGCGACGCTCGCTCTCGCTCTCTCTCTCGCGCGGCCGGCGCGGGGCACGGCATGGCACGGACAAGGTCAGAGCGCGCGTCGTCCGACTCAGACGGAACCGATAGGTGTTAAAAGAGAGTGATGGCCTCGGCAACAGATAAATCAGTGCGGCGAGGAGAGTCGGCTGTGGCGCTCCGCTGGCTCCGGTGCTGCTGCTGCTGCTGCTGCTGCTGCTGCTGCTGCTGCTGCTGCTGCTGCTGCTGCTGCTGCTGCTGCTGCTGCTGCTGCTGCTGCTGCTGCTGCTGCTGCTGCTGCTGCTGCTGCTGCTGCTGCTGCTGCTGCTGCTGCTGCTGCTGCTGCTGACCAGCCTGCCGGCGTCCCGGTCCCGGTGGTGGCGGCGCTGGCCGGGCCGGGTCAGACAAACAACTGGAGCGGCGTTGCCAAACGTGTTCCTGCCGACTCGAAACAAACGGCTTATCAGGCGTGGCGGAGCCGGCGGCGTCGACGCTATACGCGACGACCCTCTCATCCTAAAAACGCCGCGCCGCCAAACACACGCCGAATGCCGCCCGCACGCGGCACACGTGGTCACAGGGTCACGTGGGGAGGTCTGGCAACGCCGGCCGGACGCCCCGCCTGCGGTCCCGCCTGTGCTCTGCCTTGTGCCCCACCTGTGCCCCGCCTGTGGCCCCGCTTGTGGACCCCCCTGTGGCCCCGTCTGTGGCCCCGCTTGTGCCCCGCTTGTGGCCCCGCTTGTGGACCCCCCTGTGGCCCCGTCTGTGGCACCGCTTGTGCCCCGCTTGTGCCCCGCCTGTGGCCCCGCTTGTGCCCCGCCTGTGGCCCCACCCGTGGCCCCTCCCGCCCACACTGCGCGGGGGCTCGGCTCGGACTGTACGCAGCGCAGGACGAAGGGCTAGCCTTTGGGTCTTCGCTCCGCTCCGCAGGGCAGGGCAGAGCAGGGCGTCGTTGGTCGTCCACATCCGCTTTGGGCCCCTCCCGCCTCCGTGCGGCCCGGCCCGGCCCGGCCCCCTCGGCTTCAGGCCCGCGGTGTGCCAGCCCAGCCGGCCCTGCCCAAACGAGGTGCAAGCGAAAGTCATTCCGCCGCCCGGCCGACATTACATGCAGGTGTTGTAATGAGGGGAGACCAGACCACTCAGCCAGGAGGCCGCCACACGACGTCATAGCACCATTTTAATATGCATCCGGAATATTGACAGTGTCGATACAGATTTGGGTCAGACGAGGAGCTGAGTCCGAGCAGCTTGCAACATCAGCCAGGATTAGACTGTCGACTCGACATCGACAAATTCAAAGAAATCGATGTAATTCACCGTCGATTCGATACCGAAATGATATCGGAAGTCGATTTTCTCTGTCGATTCGACATATAATCGATTTAAAAAAATCGAGTTTCGACAAAATTTCGACACCACCGATATCGATTTTGTACAATTTCGACAGTGTCTATACCCGGCTGGGAAGGAGGAGGTCTGGACAGAGCCGGCCCAGGACCCGACAGCCCGCCTGCCCGGACACTCCCAGCTGCTCCCACGCACTGCTGACCTGCAGTGCTGCACTACAATCGGAGACAAAAACACCGAAGGCACTGCCGCGTTTCGCAAGTGGCGAGCGGAGAACGGAGCACACGCTGATAGCGCCGCCCGACGCAGGTAAACGCTCGATACGTCTGTGGTGGCGGGCGGGGCCCGGCGGGGTCCGGCCCTGCCTCGATACACCAGGCCGGGGCGAGGACAGGGCAACAAAGAAATAAAGAGGCTGTGTTTTTCCTTTTCTTAGATAAAGCGGCAACATGAGGCAAAGTCACCGAGATACGAAAATCGCCAGTGGGCTAAGGAAAGTGATCGTGCGCAATGCAAATCGCCAACCTCCTCTGGCTCTCCTCATCTTCTTCTTCGTATCTCTCACCCTCTCTCTCATCCTCTCATCCTCTCTCTCTCTCTCTCTCTCTCTCTCTCTCTCTCTCTCTCTCTCTCTCTCTCTCTCTCTCTCTCTCTCTCCTTCTCACACACACACACACACACACACACACACACACACAAACACACACACACACTCGCCAGTAGGCACCAGCCGCTGATAAAGCTGGGATCCGCGCCGAATGGCTTCCGCGTCTCAAAAAACACACAGAAAAAAAAAATTCGGCGAGTGGGATTCGTAACACGGTGCACGCGGATGTGCTCGAGGGGTGACTGTGAATGCTGCTGGTACCGCCGAGCACTGGCTTGGTTACCGATTGGTTACCGTACGCACACACACACACACACACACACACATATCAGGTTGTCATTGTGTTGATGTTGCCGCACCATAGCATCGCGGTGACACACTGACCATCTCGCACCCCAGGCCGGCATTGCCTGCCCCGCCCACCTCCAGTCCCCCCGGCCTCCCTTCCCTCCCTCGCTTCCCTGTCCACGGCACGGCGTCACCCCAAAGTCACAGCAAGGTCAGATGACGACGGCGAGGCGGAGTGCGATCGGAAAAGGACGCTCAACCGAATTTTCACGACTCCCCTCTCTCTCTCTCTCTCTCGCTCCTCTTTTGTCGCTTATAAGGCAAGAGGGAACGAGAGAGACAGAGAGATAGGGAGGGAGGAAGGGGAGGGAGAGAGAGAGAGAGAGAAGCTGCCTCTGTTTTCGGAGCCAGCCCGGGCAGAGTGTGCCGGGTGCGGAGCGGTGCGTCAGGGATTGTGTGCTCCAGCTGCCTGCTGCCGGGACGAGCCGAGCCCAGCCGCAGCCGGGCCCTGCTGTGCTGCCGAGGCCGGCCGAGCTATAGTTCAGCTCAGATGATGATAACCTGGCCAATTTTCGCAAACAACAAAAACAAAATGGTAGAGGAGGAGGAGGAGGGAAATAAGAGGAGTGCCGCCATACACACTGCTGGCCTAGTCACGGGCTGGGCGGTTAGGGTACCGTCACGGCCCGGAGAGGGACTGGAGGCCGTCAGCTGGACCAACACACCAAACATTCTGCTGCACGTGTGCGTCTTCTGGGCGGCCCTATTTCGACGGTAGGTAGCCTAGTCCACCTACACCGGTGCGGTCGGGTTGCCTATCCCCAGGGCGTCGGCGGGGGTGTATGTGAGAGACTCCGGAGAAACTCAGAACGGAAGTAAGAAGTCGTGACGAAGAAGAAGAATGCAGCTGTTAATTATAAGAAATCGAGTATTTCGTAACCCCCACCGCACCTCAAAAATCAAGCGATTTCTCATATTTTCTCCGGGGTTCTTCTTCTTCTCCGTTACGACTTCTTACTTCCGTTTCGGGCTTCTCCGGAGTACTCTATTGCGGTAGAAATCGTCAACAGAGGTGCAGAAGCACCGCGCTATAAGCGCCATGCTGGAATAGAAACAGTTAATAATAACAAGGTCGCGGTTAGCCCAGCGCCGCTTCACAGCAGACCCCCGCAGACCGCAGCTGCCGCAGCCAAGCAGACAGGTAAGTGCCCCATTTCCTCGCGGACTCTAGACACCCGCCTAGACAGCTCCCTCCCCCCCCCCCCCCGCCTCCTGCCCCTCACTACGTCTCCAGACGGCGGCGGCGGAGCGTCGCCCGCCTGCCCGCGCACCGCGCACCGCACTAGAGCGCCGCAGAGCCGGGCCCGGACGGCTACTACTTCTTTTTCCTGTGGTGGTGAAGGTCGCGAGACGTTCGCGATTCCTGGCCCGTCTCGTCCAGGCCGATGTGCCCGGGCCGGGCCGGGCACTAGGCCACGACCGTCTCACTCCCACTCATTGGCAGGACTAGTCATAGATTCTCTGAGGCGTGCCGGCTGCGTGCCGAACGGCGTTGCCTGGCAACGCCCGGGCCGGCCGGCGGTCCGGCCAGTGAGAAGTCGGTTGTTGTTAGTTCACCTTGAATCATCGAAACCATAGCAGCGCGTGGCGTCTGCCATTAGGTGACGTCACCGGGCCGGGCCGGGCCGGGCGGTATGGCCGCGGCGCCGGGGGAGTTCCCAGCGGCCCGCACAGGTGTGCGCAGGTGCCGTCTGGAGACCCGCACCCACAGCAGACGGGGTGGCCGACGAACACCCCCGTGACAACCCGAAGGAAGAGGGGCGGACCTGTACTGCGGATGCGAGGCGACGCAACGGCCGTCCGTCTAGTTCCGTGTCGACATGCCAAGCCATACGTGCCTTACGGCTGTTAATGGGAGTACAGTGAGCCGAGGCAAGAGCCGAGGAGGCTACCGGAAAGCATTATGCGATTCGGGTCAGTGGGTCGGCCAGTCATGGGTTTAGACGGAGCGCGGCTCAGCAGACAGGGGATGTGTGGTGCGATGTACCGAGGGCAGGCCCGCGCACGTGAGCGCAGTCAACAAAGGGCAGCGACCATGGCATGACCATGGCATGGCCAGGGCCTAACCAAAGCTGTGCAGACCATGGTTGAGCTGTTTTAATAGTTTAAGAAGAAATTAAAAAAAAAAAATGGTCGTGCTATGCAAATGAGAAAGTGCCGATACGAGTCCTCCATGTTCACACGTACACCGCTGGCGAGGCATGGTAGCTGGTCGGAAATGGTAGCTGTGGTCGGAAATGGTAGTTACACGATTGGGCATGGTTCGTGAGCGGACTTGAAAACCAGGCCCTGCCCGGAGATATATATCTGAAATGGTAGGACCTGACCGGCCATGGTCACGTGATGGTGGTGTGGATGGTAGTGTGGATGGTAGTGTGGCCCAGATGCGCGGCGCTGACCAGCACAACCTGCCGTGCTGCCGTGCCCTGAGGACCAGCACCGAACACGCGCGCCGCGCCAACAAGGCTCAGACCAGACTCGAGATACTTTTGACGCGGCGAACGCAGCCTTTACCGTTTGTGTCTGGCAACGCTGGCCGGATAACAGAGGGATCCAGACTTTGACCCCCTAATCACGAACTGAGCAGATGGAGCGCAGCACTCGCTATGACGGCCACGCCGCCGCCGCCGCATTGGGGCACACGCATGCATTGTTTACAAACGGGGGACAGACTGAATTACCGAAAAAGATGGTGATGATGATGGTGATGATTCCTGATTAATCGGGTATTTCGGAGTTGAGATTGACCGGAAATAAGAAGACGACATGAATCACAAAAGTGGATTATGCGAAACCTTACGGTATGAAAAGTTACGCAGCACGCACCGCGGAGCTACTCCGCGCGGCCTGGGGGGTGACCGTGCGGTTCCGCTTTTCTGTGATTCTTTGTCTTCTTCTTGCCCCGGAGTACCCCGTTGGACTCGGCTGTATGCGTGGCGTAGGGCCGAGCTCTGGCTATGGGCCGTGGGCCGCGGCACCGACACGGCAACCCTGGCAGCGCACCTGCGTGTCTGCTAGCGTGTGCACATGTGTGCACATGTGTGCACACGAGTGCACCGAGTGCACTAGCACAGCGCTGCATTTATTACACGCACGGACATCACATCCTCTATGCAAGGACGCCGTTGTTTTGCAAACAATGCTTCGGGGTCTACTGCTCTGCCAAAAGCGACGCGGCGCGGGCGTCGTATGCCTCGCTGGTGTTGCGCGGGTCAGTGAGGTGAGAGCTGACCCGCGCCCCCCCCCCCCCCCCCCCCCCCGTCCCCCGCGACGCCTGGCGATGCCACGCCCGGAAGTGCGTCCCGTCCTGTCCCGGCCCGGCCCGGCCCGGCCCATGGAGTAGCGCGGCCGCGTAGGGGCAAGGACCTGGTGACAGCGGTTCGCCTGGGCTTGGACTGGGCCTGGGTTTGCCGTGACTCTCCCCAACCCGCTCCGCACCACTCCCCACCGCGTGGCGTGCCGTGGCGTGCCGTGGCGTGCCGTGCTATGCCGTGCCGTGCCGTCCGCTAATGCAGCGAGCCCGCTCGGCTCGGAGCTCAGCTGCTCTCTGCACATGTTTATCGTGGGCCCTGCCTGGCCCTGCCCGTCCCGTGCCAACGGCCCGCCAGCCGCCCGCCACCATCTACGTTATCGACATCGTTACACAGACCCACAAGTTGCAATGCAGAAGAAGCCAAGGCGCCCGCCCGAAAAGAAATGGAAATGGCGGCTCTGGTGCCGCCGCAGCAGCGGCAGCAGCGGCAGCAGCGGCAGCAGCGGCAGCACCAGTCGAAATAAAACAGCGAACGTGATGGCATACAGCCACCTCGGCCACCTCCATCACAAGAAGAGAGGTCACTAAACCCGACGATGGGACCTCGGGGGACCTCGGGGGACCTCGGGGGACCTCGGGGGGACGGGGACAAAGTTCCTTGAACAGCAGTGGCCTAGTAATGTGCGCGCGGCCCCCGCGGCCCCCGCGGCCCCGCGGAAGCCCCGGCCACGTCGGCGACACAGCGAGCCCCGCGAGACAGGGTAGGGTCCATCATGCTTCGGCATCGCGGCCAGCGACGTGTAAGCCGACAGGAGAAGTCCTGGTCATCTTGGCCGTACAGACTAGGCCGGGGGCCGCCCTCACCACGTCCAACCCCACAGCGCCGGGGCCGGGCCGCGGGTTCCGCCGGCCCCGCCGGGCCCCACCGGGCATAAAGGACATCGACCCCTCGAGGCACGTCGGCCCGGCCGGCACCGAGCCGCGAGCGGGGCAGGGGATCCCGCCAAGCCGCCACCGGCCGCCACCGGCCGCCACCGGCCGCCAGGCCACCACCGCTCGGAGACCACGGCAGGCACCCGGCCCCCTCCCCGGTATGGCAGCAGTCCGCGATTTCGCCGCGCCGAGCTATGCTTGGCATTTATGAAGGGCCAGGAGAAGGGAAATTGGAAGCGCCGCCCTGTAAACAAAAGGTCGCACGCAGCCTCCCGACTGGGGTGGTGAGGGCGTATGATGTGACGGAGTTTGATTTCGGATGCACACTCCTGGGCTGTAATCAATGGGGAACCCTCAGCCTTCTTTTGATTTTCATTCCATTTTGTTTTCTGATTTTGTTCCCATTTTGTGTCGTAAATTTGACTTCTGATATCTTTTTATTTTCTGACTTGGATTTATTTTGATGAAAAAAAAAGTTTTGCCTTTCTTTGCATCGAATTTTTCGGCTGGGATGGGGCGAGGAAGAGCTCGGTTTCGGCGGCAGAGTCGTCGGCGGGCGTAACAGTTATCCGCGGATGACATTTAGATATCGTTGTCCTTCCGCGTCACATCGGCGGGGCGAGGGGTGGGGGGAGGTGGGGCCAACGACTGCTAAGTGGACTAAAAATACCTGTGTCGAATCCGCCGGGCCGCGAGCCTGCCCTGCCATCGCTTCCGCTTCGTCAATCATTTCCATTCGACCCGGCTCCGCCTCGGCTCCGCTCCGCCCCGCCCGGCCCGGCCACCTCGGCGCGGAGCCATGCGATAAATATGGAACAGGATTTGTAATTATTATCACCGGCATGACAAGCGTCTGCAGCCTGACGAGGCGGACCGAACCCAGGGGCGGCCGGGGCCAATACCTCTGCGAAGAAAGCCGCGACCGACTGTGGTAATATAGCGGCCAGATGATAAAAACAAACCAAACGCACGTGTATAGCAAGGTTCGGGTCCGTCCAAAAAAGGTTTGTCTACGGCTTCGGCCCACGGCCCTCTGCCTTGCGAAAGCAGATTGTCAAGGCATGGGTATCGTAGCCTAGCCCGATGTAGTGTGAGTGTTTGATGGCAGGCACCCTTGTTCAGGGTCCTAACGCCATAGGCCGCCTAATGCCGAAGCAGGCAGGCCTTAAGTGTGTGTGGCTTGTGTGATGGCAGGCTCCCTTACTCAGGGGCCTAACGCCATAGGCCGCCTTAGCCGAAGCAGGCAGGCCTTAAGTGTGTGGGTGGCGTGTGTGATGGCAGGTACCCTTACTCAGGGTCCTAACGCCATAGGCCGCCTAACGCCGAAGCAGGCAGGCCTTATGTGTGAGTATGGCACAGGTCGACCTAAGCCGGAGCAGGTCGCCTCAGTGCAGGCGGGCCTAAGCTTTGCAGCAGGCTGCCTAAGGTGGGTTCGGTAGGGCGAGCTAGGAGAGCAAGACTGGTCCTGGTGCAAAGGGTGTATTGGCTTCCTGGTGCCTGGCTCACCCCCGACTGTCTCCAGTCCCCAAACCTGACTGCCGATCTGGCGGCGATCGGTTTAATTTATACCTAGGCGAGCCCGGGCTCGCTCGACGACATCCCTTCCCGCCGGGCGCTCACCGGCCCGCGAGCCGCTCGGCGCGATCCGAACCCTTTCGGGTGTGTGGCGAATTGGGGTCGGGGGTGCCGTCTGCTAGGTGCGCCGGACTGCAGGCAGTGCAGTCACGGCCTTCCTACCTGGCAGCGCAATCGGCGCTGCCAACGCGCCATCAGGGTTGACCACACTGACGTGGCGGCGCGGCGGGTTTGAATCCCGCGGCAGAACTCCCTAACTCTTAGCACTACATCACTATCACCCTATTTAAAAAAATTATGAAAAAAAAAGATTGAGCCTGCGAAAGAGAAGAAATTTACAGAGAAAATATACAAAGGCGCAAGGCGTTTACAACAATGGCGGGTGATAGTGACAAACCTAACTATGGGCGGTGGCCAGAATTTACATCAGTTTCTTAACCTATATTTTTTTTTTTTTAAATGTACAACTTAACCTAAGTCTTAACCTACGCTCGATCGGACTGGTCCGTTGGCGCCGGCAGGGCCAAGCACCGCGCCTGGCGGATCGTTTGCCGCCGTTCGGCCCGCGTTTTGTGCCGGGGCCTGTCCGCGGGGCGGGTGGCAACGGTACCACCGTGTGGGCGCGTGGTGTGGCGTGCGGCCACGGCCGTATGCCACAGCTCCTCCCGCGCCTGCCGGACCGCGGCAGCTTCGGCGTCCAGCCGCAGCTGCTCCCGGTGCAGGGCTCGTTCGCGTTCTTCTAGCTGGGCGACGGCCGCGTTGGCCATGGCCTGCATGCGTGCCGCTTTGTCAATTACGTCACCCCCAAGAGCGCGGACGCTCGCGACGCGGCCCTGTTCCGCGGCGGCCTGGAGTCCCCGCACTCCGAGCATGATTTGTCGCACAAATTGTCGCATAACTTCAAACGACGATGTAGTTGCACTGCACTTACTCGGAGGCGGGTCGGCGGCGGGCGGGGGCGGTAGCTGCTCCTGTTGAGGAAACAGCAACCTGCGGGCGGCGCCGGCTGCGGTGTAATACCCGTACTGGGCCTGCGGCATCGAGGGGGCGGCGGCGGCGGTGGCGGAGAGGGGCTGCACGGCGAGGGCTGCCGCGCGCGGCGCCACCAATGATCCGGGCACCGGCACCGCGATGTGGCTGGCGGTGACGTCCTCGCGGGTTCCGGGCTTCGGCACCTCGATGTGGCTGGCGGTGACGTCCTTGCGGGTTCCGGGCTCCGGTGCCGTGATGTGGCTGGCGGTGACGTCCTCGCGGGTTGTTGGCGGGGCCGACGGCGATGTGGTTCGCCGTGACGTCGTAGGGCTGCCCCTGGCGTTGTCGGGCGGTGATGGTGTCCCGAACAGCTGCCGCATCCGCTCCTCTGTGCGCCTGTTGTCGTGTGCGGCAGGTGTCTCAGTTTGTCAGAAAGCACGGATGTTGCGTCGGCGAGACGCTTTAGCTGGCGAGAGTTCTCGTGCGCGTTGTATGACGTGGCGTTAATAACGGACAGGCTGTCCTCGACAAGGTGCACCATATCACTCTGCACAACGCCTTGCTTGTCAATGCGGGCGCTTAGATGGTCCAGGTCGTCAGCTTTGGCCACGCCGAACAGCCATTTTAATGCTGTTGACCCGCCGTCGAAAATGGCGGCGCGGCGCGTGCGTCCGGACGACGCGTCGAGGGGGGTCATTGTCAGTTTGACGTCCCGTAGCAAGCGTCTGGTATCTTCGATTTGCTCACGTAAGTGCTCAAATTCAGATGACACCAGATTCTTGACATAGCCATTTAAAGCCTGTGTCATGCGGTCGAACGCGGAAACGCGCATTCCTGACGCGCTTTGCGTGAGCGCCGCGAGGTCTTTGTCCAGAGCGTCGAGGATAAGCGTGTAGTCGCCGAAGTGATGGTCGACAGTCAGGAGCCAGTAGTGTTCACTGAGGGTGAACTCCCCTGTTCTCACGAAGCTGAGACCGCTTTGGCTCGTATCTTGCTGGACCGAGAATCGCGGCGTCGGGTCAGGTGCGGCGGGGCTGAGCCAAGTCGCCGCGACCAGGAACGAGACCAGTGACACGAGCGCCATCCTGCGGAGCAAGGCATTAATTACAGGAACAAGACACGCACACAGGTAGAGCAAACGTCGAGCTAGTCTCGCGCCACGTGAACAATTCAGGTGTACCGGAGAGGGGGGGGGGGGGGCTTTTTTTTTTTTTTTTTTTTTTTTTTTTTTTTTTAAGTTATGGCAGAATTGATTGAAGCATTTTTGCGAGGGTGAAATCTCTAGGCCGTAGGTTAGGGCGTGATGGGCTTGGACTAGGCGGCGTGGGTGTGTGCGTTGCACTCGGGCTGTGGCTGGGCGGGGCCCGGGGCCTAGGTTTGGGAGGTTTGCCCCTCGGGGGCGGCGGTGGTGCTGGCAGCGGTGGTGCTGGCGGCGGTGGCGGCCTGCGTTGGTGATCTTGTAGCTGGTCATCGCGCAATTCTTGTTGTTGTTGGTCATCGCACAGCTCTTGTTGTTGATCATCCCGCGGCTCTTGTTGTTGTTGGTGCTTCTGCTGCTGTTGCTGCTGCTGCTGCTGCTGCTGCTGCTGTTGCTGCTGCTGCTGCTGTTGCTGCTGCTGCTGCTGTTGCTGCTGCTGCTGCTGCTGGTGCGGCTGCATCGGCGCAGCGCGTCGTCGTAGGTCTACCCTGTCCGCGAAAACAATAGTATTGTCTGCGAAAGGGCAGGGCGAGGAACGGGTGCGACGAGCGGCGGGTGCAGCAGGGCTGGGCTCGGACGCTGGGCTGCTTGGCTGGGGGTCGGGTTTATTGTCCGATAAAAAGGTGACATTCCTTCTCCCCTTTTTCGGTGTTGCCTGTGCTGTTCGCATTGCCGACTTCTGTGCCTTAGCGAAGCATAACGGGACGGCACGGTAGAAAGTTTTGATGCTTCGTAGTGGGACGTCATACCTGGTGTAGGGCTGTTGTAAGTCTTGAATCTGGTAAGCATTTTCGGTGTACCGTTTTGTGATTCTGAATGGTCCTCTCCAGCGCGATGCTAGCTTGCTGCTGGGCAGTCTCGGGTCCTTATACATGACAAGATCGTGCAAAGCGTATTCCCGCCAAAACCTATTTTTGTTCTTCGCTGCAAGGCGAGCCTCCGAAGTGTCGGCGAGTTTTTCTCGGGCGGCTGCGTGTAGTGATTTGGTCTGGCTGGCTGCTGCCTCAGCATAGGTTTTTGGTGTTGCTGGTGTGTTGCGGGTTGCCTGCACCACGTCGGGCCAGGGGCACTGGAATGGTTTTCCGGTCATCAACTCGTGCGGCTGGAAGCCGTGTGAGTCGTGAATGTGCCCGTTCATGGCCATGGCGACGCGCGGCAGATGCGCGTGCCAGTCTCTCTTCTGGCGAGACACAATCTTTGCGAGGATGTTGCCCAGGGTCTTGTGGGATGCTTCCACGCTGTTGGCTTGCGGCGAGTATGGAAGTACCTCAATTTTTCTGATATGCAGCTCTTCCAAAAATGAGTTGACTTTGACGCTGCATAGATTAGGACCGTTGTCTGACTTCAGCCACTCGGGGCAACCCCATCGTGCTATCAGGTGCTTTTCAAGTTTGTGGCAGATTGTTGCCGAGTCTGTTTTTTTCAGTGGTACGAAGATGACATATTTGCTGAACTGGCACTTGATTGATAGGATGTGGTCGTGTCCCTTCGATGACTTCGGGAGGGGCCCGACAAGGTCGATCTCAACCCCTTGCATCGGGCGGGTACAGATTGGGACTCCTACCAGCGGTGCATTGGTGATTTGATATGGTGAGTTGCGCGCGGCGCACTCCTGGCACGCCCGTACCTCCATTGTGACGGCTCGTGACATTCTCGGAAACGTCCAGTGCCGGCCCACCTCGGCCAGTGTTTTTCTGGGCGCTAGGTGGCCTACCTGGTGGTGTTGGCGGATGACGGCCGGTCGGAGGGCGGCGGGGACAAAAGGCTTGTACCTGGCGGCGCGGCGGCCCCTTGGCTCTTCTTTAGCAACTAGGACGCCATTGATTATTGCCAGGTCGGGGCAAAGCTGCATGTTGCTCATGATGGCTTGGCACTCTGGATCGGTGGCTTGTGCTGCTTGAATGGAAGTTCTGTCCACGTAGCGTGGCGGGAGGATGGTGCGGACGGCTGGCCTGGCTGGCTGGTCGCTTGGAGCGTGTGCAGGGTTCCTGCGGCACCGACGGGGCCTGGCTCCTGTGTCCTTGAACAAATCAGCCAGGGAAGGGATGCTCCCTTCGGGCACCACGGTCCGCGTGGCGTGGCGAAGCGCTGCTGGATCTGCGAGGGCGGTGCTTACGGTGTTAGCGTCGTTGGCGGCCGCTGGGGGCGAGACAAGATGTCGCTGGGCATTTTGTTTCCCGGCAGGTAGTGCAGGGTGATGTCATACGGGATTGTTTTTGCCAGAAGTCGGGTCAACAGCGCGCTGTGGTCTTGGTCAACCTTGAGGTGAAGAAGGGGGCGGTGATCTGTGTGCACGGTCGTGCCACTAGCACCCAACAAATACAGTCGCCAGTGCTTTAGTGCCCAGACAATGCATCCCATTTCCCTTTCGGTCGCCGACCTTTTCGTCTCTCCCTTAGTCAGTTGTTTGCTGGCGTACGCTATAACGCGATCCTGGCCGTCGACTGACTGGGCCAATATAGCACCTTGGCAGTAACCTGAGCAGTCCGTGATGACCTTGAATGGCTTTTTGAGGTCGGGGAGGTGCAGGACCACTGGTTCTTTTGTTAGCTTGTCCTTTAGCGCCTGGAATGCCGTGTTTTCTATTTGAGTCCAGATAAACGGCGTTTTGGGGCGGATGAGTCGATGCAGGGGGCGGGCGATGCCCGCGAAGTTGCGGATGTGACGGCGCATAAAACTGGCTAGGCCTAGGAAGGATTTGAGGCCAGTTTTGTCTGTTGGCGCCTGGAATGCGTCCACTGCGGCGAGCTTCTCTTTGTCCGGTTGGATCTTCCCCTCGAAGATCTCAAAACCGAGTAGGTGTAGTCGCTCGGGCAGGAAATCGCATTTGTCAATCCTGATGGTGAGCGAGGACAGGCGAAGCTTCATGAAAACATTGCGAAGCGTGTCCAGGTGCCCGTCCAGGCTGGTTGTGGCTATGACCAGGTCGTCGTAGTAAGCCACGGCGTCCCGGACTCCACAGAGGGCCATGTCGACTGCCATTTGGAAAGTAAACGGCATGTCGCGTAGCCCGAAACACCCTCGTTTGTAGTGGTAGCGCTGGCCGTGCAGCCCGGTGAATGCAGTCTTCTCTGCGTCCGCCTCGTCAAGTTCAACGCAGTGAAAGGCTGACACCACGTCTGCCTTGCTGAGGTAGAGTTTTCCGGCCAGGAAGTCCAGTGTTTCTGCGATAGTCCGGGTGTTGTAGTTTACAGAAGGTAAAGTTATTCTGTTTAAACCTCTAGCGTCTATAATGAGACGCGGCTTCTGTGTCCCGTCCGGCATGGTCTTCACTAAAAACATGCACGGATTGGACCACTCGGAGTTAGACTTCACTATAACTCCAAGCCGAAGCAAACGATTTATTTCTTCTTGAAAGCTATTTCTCAGTGCGTAAGGGATTCGATAGCTCGATTTTCGAATAATTTCACCTGGCTGCGTCGGTATTTTGTGTTTCAGCCCAGGGTATTTGCCAATCCTCTCATTGGTCAGCGCGAAAACATCTGCAAACTCGACTATCAAATCTTCAACCCTTTTCCGTGTCCCTGCGTCCAGATGACCCAGTTTCACTCGGGCCAGCAGCTCGGCGGGGGCAGGGGGAGGGGGTACGCCATCTTCAGGTGCGTGTGGTGGCGGCGGCGGGCAGTCTTCTCCTTGCCTATTCGCGCCGTTGTGCATGCGGCCGCGCTGCGCTTGGGGGCAACGGCCGGGCCGTCGGGCCGGCGTGCCGTGCCGTCTGCAGCGGGCGGGGGATCTGCCTGGGCTGCGGCGGGGCCCTCTGGCCCGCCATCCGCGCCTGTGGAGGCATTGTTTTGGGTTGGGACGCAGTCCTGGGGGCGGCGCGTCTGCGACACCCTTTTGATGGGGACTGTCCCGCTCGGCAGGTTGGGGTCCACCGAGGCTTTGACCAGGTATCCAAGTACCATATTCCGTGAAATCGGCAAGCTTGCGTTCGACAAATTACACAGAACGACAGGGAAGGGCTGTCCCCTGGTCACATTGACCAGCGTGAACGCCACATGCAGGCCCGGCCTGCACGACGTGTTGTCGGGCTCAATCACAAAAGTCCCTTGACACTTCGCCCCTGACTTGTGTGGTCTGACGTACACTACCGTTTGTCCGGCCGGCGGTAGGGTCACTCGGTCAGTTACCACGACCGGATATTCTCCAAGACGAATCCGGTACTCTCTCTCCTTCAAAGGTTCTTCATTCTCTTCTTCTTCTTCTGTGCGGGCTGTCGCGCACCGCGTCTCTCTCTCACTCACTCTGCCCGACCCAATCGGGGCCATATGGGCTGTCGGCGCCACGGCGGCCCGCTTTGCGGCTCCGTCGGGGCGCTGGCCAGGCTTGCGTCCGGCCGGCTGCTCTGGTGGGGGCTGGCGGGGAACAGCGCTCGGATTTTTGTGGACGTCGAGCGAACTGCTGATAGAGGTATCGAAAATTTGGGGAAGTCCAGTGAAAGCTTATCGCAATTGACCGATGCCCGAAAGGCATACATGAAATCAAGGCCAATCAACATATCTTCTTGCAGTGCGATATTGTCTTCGCAGACCCAAAACCGAAATTCGAACTCGAAACCTTCATACTGCAGCGAAAGTATTGCGTCGCCAAGCAATTTTATGGTCTCTCCTCCTATCCCCTCAGCTTCGAAGCACCCAAACCTCCGGGGTGCGTCGGGCGGGAGCTGCGAGCGCTTTATGAGGCTCACAGCCGCGCCATTGTCACAAAACACCTTTCTTGCTCTGCCGTTCGTTCTCATCTCGCAGACGAGCCCATTGATTTGCGCGTCGGGCCGAGCGCGAAGACGGGTGACCTTTCCGTCTCTCTCGCGCTCCCGCGGCGCTCCACAGTTGCAAATATGGGGCTTGGTGTTCTTCGGGGGCGGACCTAGTAACGGCGTCCGGTCGCCCCGTCGTCGTTTTCCGTCTTCTTTTCTTTGCAGTCTCTGGCGAAGTGGCCTGTTTGGTGACAGTTGTAGCACTTCACTGTGCTTCTGGTGTTGTTTGGTGGGCCCCTTGCGTCTCGGGATGAGCTTCTGGTGTTTTCATGGCCTCCACGGCCTCCCGATTGGCTGCGATCTCTTGCATGGTTGTAGGGTGTTGAACTTCTGCGGCCTTCCCGGTCGCGAGAGTTGTAGCGGCGGGCTCCTGATTGGTACCTCTCCCTCTCTTGTGAGTAGCCTCTGTAATCTCGGCCACGGCTGTCTCGTCCACGGCTAGAGTCTCGGCCACGGCTGTCTCTTCCACGGCTGTAGTCTCGGCGGCTGTCTCTTCCACGGCTGTAGTCTCGGCGGCTGTCTCTTCCACGGCTGTAGTCTCGGCGGCTGTCTCTTCCACGGCTGTAGTCTCGGCGGCTCTCTCTTCCACGGCTGTAGTCTCGGCTTCGGCTGTCTCTTCCACGGCTGTAGTCTCGGCCTCTGCTGTCTTGCGCAACGCGGCGCTGGTCCTGGTCACTGTCGCGGTGGTTTCTTCGCTCTTCTTCGTCGCGCCTAGAGCGGCGTGGTGCTGGTATGGGAGGTTCTAGTCTTCTCACTGGCGGGGTGGTGGCTGGTTCTTCAGTGGCTTCCGGCACATACCTCTCTTCTCTTTCCGCGACTTGCGCGGCTTCGGCCAGGTTCCTCGGGTTGTGAGAGTGGACGAATCTCCGTATTTCGGCTCTTAGGCCTGATGTGAAGACGTCCAGCAGGTGCTCGTCGAGAACTTCTCGTCGGATTTTGTTACCATCTGGGTCGTTGGGCTTCAGAGTCAATGAACGTATGCCCAAGATCTTAATTTTAGTGAGGAATTCTGCCACGGTTTCTTTGGGTCCCTGCTTCGCTCGCATGAGCTGTCGCCTGGCTTCTTCAGGTGTGTTTTCGACGTGAAAACGCTTCTCTAGCGCGGGTGCAAGCACCGACCACGGTTGCCCGTCCAGATGTCCACTAGCCCTTAGAAATTCAATTGCGCTTCCCTGAAGTCTAAGCTTAGCAGCGTCTGCGCGCTGTTCGTCTGAAAATCTCCCCAGGTTGCATGCAGCATCTACAAGGTGGATGAAGTCTTTGATTTTGGTTTTGAATTCTAACCCACCATCAAAGAATGGAATGGCGGCAAGGGCCGCACCAAATCCTAACACAGCTTCGACGCGGTGACCATTGTGGTCGTTCTCCTCGTCCTCGTTTCGCGGTGGCGCCATTTTGGATTTACTGATTCAAACGGATAAAAAAAGGGGGGGGGGGTACACCTGTTATTTGATCGCGCTTAGCGAGTACTTACTCGGTTGTCTCCTGCGTCGTTGTCGTCCTGGCCCGTTGGTACTGTTGCAGGTCACTCGATGGCTTTACTGTTCACTGCACATTCACACTGGTCACTGAGCGAAAAATACTATATACACTATTTACACGGTTTGGCCAAGGTCAGTCCTCTCTCATGCTCGAGCCACACCTGACACCAGTATGTCAAGGCATGGGTATCGTAGCCTAGCCCGATGTAGTGTGAGTGTTTGATGGCAGGCACCCTTGTTCAGGGTCCTAACGCCATAGGCCGCCTAATGCCGAAGCAGGCAGGCCTTAAGTGTGTGTGGCTTGTGTGATGGCAGGCTCCCTTACTCAGGGGCCTAACGCCATAGGCCGCCTTAGCCGAAGCAGGCAGGCCTTAAGTGTGTGGGTGGCGTGTGTGATGGCAGGTACCCTTACTCAGGGTCCTAACGCCATAGGCCGCCTAACGCCGAAGCAGGCAGGCCTTATGTGTGAGTATGGCACAGGTCGACCTAAGCCGGAGCAGGTCGCCTCAGTGCAGGCGGGCCTAAGCTTTGCAGCAGGCTGCCTAAGGTGGGTTCGGTAGGGCGAGCTAGGAGAGCAAGACTGGTCCTGGTGCAAAGGGTGTATTGGCTTCCTGGTGCCTGGCTCACCCCCGGGACTGTCTCCAGTCCCCAAACCTGACTGCCGATCTGGCGGCGATCGGTTTAATTTATACCTAGGCGAGCCCGGGCTCGCTCGACGACATCCCTTCCCGCCGGGCGCTCACCGGCCCGCGAGCCGCTCGGCGCGACCCGAACCCTTTCGGGTGTGTGGCGAATTGGGGTCGGGGGTGCCGTCTGCTAGGTGCGCCGGACTGCAGGCAGTGCAGTCACGGCCTTCCTACCTGGCAGCGCAATCGGCGCTGCCAACGCGCCATCAGGGTTGGCCACACTGACGTGGCGGCGCGGCGGGTTTGAATCCCGCGGCAGAACTCCCTAACTCTTAGCACTACACAGATAAGCAGAGAACACGCGGGCACGCAAAGATAACAATTCCACACTGTAAGCCTTATTCGTTTGCGTAGTCACACTAAACTGCATTTCTTTATTTTCATCGGGCTGCCGCGGGGCGGGGCGAAAACGTGTGAAGGCCGTTATGCATACTACCTTTATCTATAACCGCCACTCCCCAGCCCTCCCATCCCTGTGGCCTTGTACCAGATAGTACCAACCCAAAGCCCTAGCGCGGCCCGGAAGAATAAAAAGAAACAGAAGCTGCTCACACACAGAGGAGCACATACACGCCCACACACTCACACACACACACACACACATAAGTGCACGCAGACGTTTCCACGCACCATACGATTTTTCGTTTGGTGGGCCGATAGATCGGGGCGACGCGATGTGCCGTGATATCAGAGCCGTGCGTTATCAATCCGCAAACACAGATCTGGAGAGAAAAGCGCAAAGACTCCCATCATTGTCTGCAACACTGAGGGCGCGAGGCGAGCGAGGGCCGGGCCAGACCATAGAAGTCAGGGGTGCCTCAGGCAAGAAAATCAAGGGAAAACTTGTCAGAAAATAGTCAGAAACAAGTAAGAACAAAATCAGAAAAAGGCAGGGAAAATCAGCAAAAATTGGAGAAAACGAGGAAAACCAAGTGAAAATTAGAAACAAAACGTCAAGACAACGTCAGAAAAGAGGTCGGAAAAAAGTCATGGTGAAAATCATGGTACACTTGTTGGCATCACGAGTGGGCACGGATCAGCACGGACGCCTCGGCAAGCAGACTGATCGGGGAGGGGTGGGGGGGGGGGGGGGGGGGACGAAGGTGGAGGTGGGGGAGAAGAAGAAGAGGTGAGGTACGCATGTCAATTAGGGCGCGCCGGGAAGCCTCTGGGCGCGAACGAACCAAGCGGCCGCCACCGCCGGGCCCCGGCTGCCCTGTCCCCGGCCGCCCCAGGCCCGGGTCGTGAAGTCATGCGAAGCCAGTGTGTTGCCGTTACGTTTCCCGTTGCGTGGGCCAGGCCATGGGCGCCATGAGTACCGCATCGGGTGCGCGCAGGACATGTAGGGGTGCGACTCTCAGAGCCGATACTCAAACGGCGCCTGCTGGGTAGGCAACCACGACTCGAGCACGCAGGCGTGTCGAGCGGGCTGGCCTAGCCTAGCATTCGCAGGCGCTTGCAGATTCTGGTGGCACGCGGGCGGGGCTCGGGGCTGGTGACGACTCTGACGACGGCGGGGTGTCATCGCCGGTCCGTCCTCCCGGCCCCGGCCCCCCCCCCCCCCCCCCGGGCCCCAGGCATCAGCCGGCATTGCGGCGGGCTTGTTCTCCAAGGCCGATGTCATAAAGTCCTCTGAGCAGCGGTTTCCAAATCAATGAGGCAAAAGCCGAGCCCGGCCCATGGCACCAGCACCAGCTGTGCGGCCATCCTTATCAATGCCTCCATACCGCCACTCGCCGCTCCCCGCCCCAACGGCGTCTGTCCTCGCCTCTGCCCCCAGCCGTCCCGTCCCGTCCTGTCTGTCGCCAAGCTCGTCGTCAGCTTACAAAGTAGAGTCCTGGCTGCCGGGCTGCCGCCCTCGGGGCCTGTGCACACATCACACGGCACCCCAACACTGTTATTCGCAAGCCGATAGTTCTGCTCGCTCGATGAACCGGGTTTTCGGAAGCCTACCAGGCGGCCGGCGAGGCCACCGCTAGCCGCCCTCTCCTCTGCAGCACAGCTGATATAGCACCGCAAGGCACGCGCTTTCACCCGGCCTTGCGTTTCACAACAATTTCCGCACTGAACACTCCACGCTCCACACCGTTCGCTTTCTCTTTCGTTTGGGGCTTCATCACTCTCGGCCGTGGCGCGCTCTCGGTGCCCTGGGCCCCGGGTGAGGCCCTGGGTCTGCACCCGACCCGACCCGACCCGAAGCCTTGAGGGGAGGATTAATTCTGTTATCGGAGATCTATGGGTCCAGCCGAGCCCAGCGTGGTGCGGGCTGGGCCCCCTGCAGCAGTGGCTGCAGCGGAGGACACAGACATGCGGGCGACGCCGACGTGGTCACGCGGGCCGCAGCGTCCTGGGCCCGTCCTGATCCCGCCCTGTCTTGCCGCCGGCCGGGGCGGGGCAATTTGTCGAGCAGGCCGTCGTAAAAAATGTTGTTCAGCGAAGGTTCCTGACCACGTCGTCAGCCCCGCATGACTCGGCTTGCGGTGCGCCGTGCCAACGACAGCCGGGCGGACGGGAGGCCGGCGACGGCTGCCACCCGGCGACCACGGCACTGGGCGCAACGCCGCCATCACACCGAGGCAGCAACGGTCCGCCTTTCCATTAAATCATGGATGACACTCTTTGATTTTATGTGTGACGACATTTGATTTTGACTCGACCAGAAATGGATTTTTCGAAAACTCGTGCCTTTGAAAACAATTGACTTACAAATATTTTCCCCCTTTTCCTCTAGAGTTTTTCATTTTTATGTTGCCACGGTAACAACGTGTAACACCGTTGCTCCCGCACGGGGTGAGCGCCGCTGGGGTCCGTCCTGTCGTGCCCCGTTAGGGTGGCCGCGGGCAGCCAGGGGCAGCGGGTTTTGCGTGGCCCAGCGCTGGCTCCGCTGCCACCGCGCTGCTGTCTGGAGGTCGTATTCGGCCTGCCCCAGCACCCGGCCTGCACTGCCCCCCCCCTTCCCAGCCCCGCCAGTCACGTGGTGCATCGTTGCATGTTTCCAGCTGCAGCTGCGGGTGGTTCGGCGGCGGCAGACACCGCGTCCGGAGAGGTGTGTTCAATGGGCACGCCCTCACTAACAGGGAGGGGCCCCGACACTGTGTGGCTGCCCCCAGGACGCCGCTGACGCAGGACTCGGGGGTTGAAGCCATGGCAGTGCGCGGAGGAGGAGAGGGGTACGGCACGGCCAGGGAACGAAAACAACTCACTGCAGGTGGCTGGCAATCATGAATCGGCGAGCAGGGCGGGGCCGGGAGCGACCTAGGGCGTCGGCGAGAGCTGGGCTGGCTCGTCAAGGCCGGCCCGGCCCGGCCCCGCCACCCCACCCCTCCGCGTCACCTCACCTCACCCCGTCGCCTCCATGGCCTGGCCTGGGCTCGGCCCTGCCGCGCCAAATTGTGCATGTCGAAAAGAGGCGTTGCGTAAACGGTCAGGGCGAAGGGAGAAGGGGGAGGGGGGAGGCTCGCCCCGACGGCCACCGGTCCTTCATGACTTGCATTCGCGTCCTGTCGCGCCAAAGGGGTCGGTGCGTGGGGCCGCAGTGGGGCCCCGGTGGGGCGTCGCCTGCCGGCTTGGCACACGTAGCCCGGCTCATCAAGTTGCCCACGCCCACGGCTGCCCACGGCTGCCCACGTCGGCGGCCTCCCCCCGCCCGGTAGGGGGTAGGAGAGGCCCGGGGGCCGGCGACGACCTTGGTGGCTCACTCCTGCTGATAGGGTGCGCCGGGCCTAACAGACAGGCACAGGCCCACACCACACGCCGAAAAACTCTAGCGAGGAAACAAAACGCTTCGAGTCCCTCACGATCCAACAAATAAACCGATTCGTCTACCGAAGGCAAGCCCAGGTCAGCATGTACAGAATATGCGGCGACACAGGGAGGAGGGAAGCCGGGGGAGAGGGGGGGGGGGGTGTACCGCGACGGCCGGAAACGGTGTCGCCACGTCCCCCCAGGACGTGACCCTCCCCCTCCAGCACCGGCGCGGACGCGCGCGTGGGCGTCGGTCCCACCGAAACGGTTTTGCGGAAGCACTCCACCTTCCCTCCACTTCCGGGCGATCGGCGATCGATGGCGCCCCGCCCCGCCGTGCCGCCCCGCCCCGTGCCGCCCCGCGCCCTGCCCTACCATGCCGGCCGGGGTGTGTCAAGGGGGTGTGTTACGGTGGGCCGCGCCCGGCCCTCGGCCCCCAGCCACCGAGCCCAAGGCTGCGCCAGGCTGCGCCCGAGCCCCAGCCCGCTGGGTTCGGTGCCGTGCCGTGCTATACTGTGCCGGGCCGATGGCTTCCGACAACGATACGTCTATTTCCGCGTTTTCCCGACCCGCGATAACGGTTGGGGCATCCAGGCTCGCGCGGCGGGGCGGAGCAGACGGGGCAGAGCAGTGCGGCCTGCGGCCGGCACGGCAGCTTGTCGACTCGCTCGCATGTTCAGCCGATCCTGTGCGTGTGTGTGCGTATGTGTGCGTGCGTGTGTGCAGGGTCCGGTTAGCACACCTTGAGCACACAGAAAAAAAGATCCGTTGTCACAACAAGTATTCGTGACAAACAATAAATCTGTGAGACTTAAATTTTTTGTTGAGGGAACTACGTGTTAGTGTTGCCAGCGAAAATTTAGTTGCTTGTCCCAAAATCAACCAACGAATTCGTTTTGACAACGAAACATTTTTCTTCATGAGCGCGGTGTCAGCGGTTCGCGCTGCGGCGGCGGCGGCGGCGGCGGCGGCGGCGGCGGCGGCGGCGGTGGCAGCGGCACGATGCGTAGCGTAATCTAGAGGCGCCCAGGGACGGCCGAGTGCGAACGCCAGGCGCCGCCGCCGCCACGCTCTGGCGTGGACGCGCCGATATTTGGCGGATGGCGGTTGGCAACAGCAGCCCAGGCCAGCCAACCACATCAGGCTGATAAGGCGCACTCCGCGCACAAAAGCCCTCCGCCGAGGGCCGCCCTAACGCTAGGGCTGTGCGAACTGTTCGAAATCGAATCGAATCGAATCTACGAAAAGTTCGATTCGATTCGGTGGCGATTTTTCCTACTTCGATACCGAAATATTCGAAATTTCGAATCTACAGTTGTTCGTCTGCGAACTTTGGTTGCACTGTTCACATAATTTTTGAAAGCCGCGCGCACAGAGTTTCTCATCAACGAGATTTGTCTCCTTATACTATACTGTTCCCTTTTTTGTATTATACAATTTGTTTTTATTGCGGTAACTATTTCTTAGAACGCATGGATAAATTAAATGTTTTGGTTCGAATTCGATTCGAAACTGAATCTGTCTAGTTCGATTCGATTCGACAAAATTTATACAGATTCGATTCGATTCGACGAAATTTTTGAAAAATTCGATTCGATTCGAAAGTAAAATTGGTGATTCGCACAGCCCTACCTAACGCCGCACAGGCCACGCGATATAGGCAACCCGCTCGGCTCCGGTGCACATTCTGAGACGTGCGTCACGCTTTGAAAACAGTAGACCATTTGAGAGTTCGGTAGAGGGCGTGAGTCTTGTTTTGGATTATTTAGGGTTAGCTAATAATTAGGGCGCCAGAGACTTTCGTCCCGCCAAAATAACAAATTTGCAATGTAGCATCATATATGAGACAATAATACTACAATATACAGGCCAATATATCACTATACATAGGCCGATACATAATCATATATAGGTCAACTATGTGGTTACATAGAACAACAGATGCATATTATATATGAAGCATATATAAGCCATATAGAATCATATGAAAGCTATACATAAACACTTTTACCCGGGAGCCAGTATGTACCGCTCTGCCCGACCCCCTACTCCCGCCTCACCTCGGCGCGGTGCCCCCCCCCCCGGTCCCCCCCCCCCGGCCCCCCCCCCCCCGGTCCTCCGTACCCGTGGGCCCCGGGGCGCAGGGCGCAGCTTGGCTTTCAAAATAATTCAGGGCGCCCACATGAGGCACAGAAAGGGAAGGGCGCCTTTCAAAAAAATTTTTCAAGAAAGCTATGAGGGAAGCGAGAGGCGGAAGGTGCAGGGCTTTCTGCGGCGGGGGGGGGGGGGGGGGACCAAGGGAAGGAAGGGCCGGTGGCAGTCTGCATGTTGGGTGAGCAGCAGAGCCCGGCAGAGCCCGGCGTAGCGCGGCGCGTGTTCAAATGTTTACCTACACAGCCGTCAGTCGCCGCGTTGAAAGAGCGCTGCTTGGGTGCCCAGCCCGCAGGCGGCACGGCGGCACGGCCGCGGCACGGGAGGGTGGGGCACTTCTAGCGCCCAGCCCAGCCCAGCGCGCCCACAGGCAGACCCAGACCAGATCAAGGTCTGCCGCGGCTATTTTGTAACGTGCAGGGCCCGGCCCTGTTCCTGTTCCGCTGTACAGCCGCACAGCCGCCGCGGGGCCGGCGGAGGCGTGCTAGAGCCAGGCGATCTGAGCTGGGGGCCGTGGGCCCGGGGCCCGGGGGCCGGGGGCCGGGGGCCGGGGGCCGGGGGCCGGGGGCCGGGGGCCGGGGACCGTGGCGGTCTATAGATCCCCAAGCGGGGACGAGCCTGCACCAACGGCGTCCTGCGTGGTGCAGTGCCGGGTTAGTGGAGGCCGGGTTACACCATGCAATGTTCGTGCCGAAACAGCCGCTGCTCTCCGGCCAGAGTGGCCAACACGCGGACCGAAACCAACGATAGTGCCAGTGAAGACCGCCCGACACGCGAGCCACGCAAACCGCTGCTGCTGCTGCTGCTGCTGCACAGGGCAGGGTCAGAAACCTCATCTCTAGGACCGGACGCACGACACGCCTGGCCACGCCCCGCCGTCCCGTCCGGACACTCCTGGAGGCGACGATCCGCTAGAGTAACCCGGCCTCCTGGCCCAAACAAGCCGAGCCGAGCCGAGCCGAGCCGAGCACGGGCCCTAACCTGCTGCCGGAGCGGCCGTGCGGGGCGCGGGGCGGCGGCGAGGGGCGTCCGCGGTGTGGCGATGAGGCATGGCGCCGGTGCGGGTACGGGTCCCCCCTGGCAGCCTCTGGCAGCCTCTGGCAGCCTCTGGCAGCCCAGCCCACAATGTGACTCCAGCGCTTGGTCAGTGACTTCAGGCTCGTCCACGCCACGCCATGCGCCGCGGACGGGCGCTGCTGCCATCCGTCATACCTCACTAGAGAGCACCTCAGGGCCAGATCATATCACTAGAGAGCACCTCGTGGCCTGTTCACATTACTAGAGACCACCTCATGGCCTGTTTAGAGAGCACCTCGTGGCCTGTTCACGTTACTGGAGAGCACCTCATGGCCTGTTCACATCACTGGATAGCACCTCGTGGCCTGTTCACATTACCAGAGAGCACCTCGTAGAAAATACACACGTAAAAGTTTTGTCTAAACCCATTTTTCAGAGTTATTTTCCTTGCTTGACTGAAATTAGCCCCCGAAAACCTCTTGAATTCTCAACACGGTTCACACAAAACACAAAGAGATGGGGCTGGGAGTATTCGAACCCGAGCCGTTCAACAGCGAGTAATGACCGGCCTTCGGATGGCGCGGCATCGTGGCTGCGGCAGCGGCGGCGCTGGCGCTGCCTAGGAACCGGCCGCGGCTGCCACTGCTGCCACTGCTGCTGCGGGGTGACTTGTCATCATCACCGCAGCAACACTGTATGAGTTGCGAACCCGCGTCGTGGGGGTCAAGGTTAGAAATACGGCCCATACACTACACGCGTGCGGACAAAGAGGAGAGGTATCAATGGGACACGTGGAGCGGAGAGAGAGAGAGAGAGAGAGAGAGAGAGAGAGAGAGAGAGAGAGAGAGAGAGAGAGAGAGAGAGAGAGAGAGAGAGAGAGAGAGAGAGAGAGAGAGAGAGAGAGAGAGAGAGAGAGAGTACGGGGGAGGGGGTAAATAGACACGTGCGCCAGTGGAAGCGGGGCAAGATAGATGTCATCGTGGGGTCTTCTATACCCGTGTCAGGGAGAGCCACCCGACACACGTGGAGTACACGTGTACTCTTCGAAAGGGACACATAGAAAGGGAAAGCGGGTGACAGACACGTCGCCGCGACACGTGGAACACACATGGGGCGAACTTTTGCATAACACGGTGCGTGTGCGCGCGCGCGCGCTCGCGCACCGCATGCCCCTATTGTAATAACGGATGAGGACGGGCAGGAGGGAGATGCATCATTGGGGGAAATGTTAAAGAGAAAAGACAGAGATGGCAGGGAGGACGTGAAGGGGAAGGAGAAAGCAACAGCAAGAGCAGAGCAGCAGCAGCAGCAGCAGCAGCAGGCGAACCTAACCCAACCGGTTCGTCTCGTCACGTCCAGGGAGCCTTCCTCCAATCAGAGTAGCCACAGGGCCATTTAATGACTATTACATTATGGAACGGAGAGGGAAGAGGGGGGGGGGGGGGAGAGCTGATACCTGCCACAGTGGGCCGCTACACCAACGCACACACTCACACATGCGAGTGTTTTTCTTTTGGGATTCGAAAGGTCGTTAAGCTAAACCAGGTTCAGGTGGGGATATACTTTCGTTTGTTGAGATTTACTCGAAGAAGGAAGAAAGGGTAAAACAAAGCAGAAGAGGGTTAAAAAAATGAAAACAGAAACGAGATTGTGACGAAACGGGGACAAAGCAGTAAGCACACACATACGCGTGTACACACATACACACACACACGAACTAGACAGTCACCTGGTCGAGAGTCCTGATTACACGTTCAGGAAACAGTTCTCTGGCTCCTCCTCTAAACGGACCAGAAATGTCCTGCATACAACTGCAGAGGGTCACAAAAACTGTCGTCTGAAATTATTCGAGACACTACCAGGCCTGTTCTTCGTGTCCCTCAGTTTTAAGAGAGAGAGAAAACAACATGACCTTTTCATCTTAATCTTAGCGACCTAACCAAACCTTTTCATCTTAACCTTAGCAACCTAATCTAACGCTTTTAAAAGCCAGTCAAAGTGACTGCCTTAAAAACGTAGTGCACTCAAAAGCGCTTACAGATGAAAATGCTTTAACAGATGATCATATATGTATCTCACAAACAATTTTCGCCACCCACCGTACGTTACAGATTCCAGCTGTCTGTAAGCATAAACAAAAACCTCCGTATTACAGAAGAATCTGTTTGTAATACAATGACATCTGCAACGTATCGGTGGCACAAAATTATTGGGTGTCATCAACCATCGACAACATTTGTATTCATGCATCGAAATTTGATGAAAGCACAAGTTGCACTGATGAACAAGACCAGATGAACCACAACCAGAGCCTGCCTCGACCCTCCATCAGCTCAGAACTAGGCCTTTTCGACTTCCCACATAACGGACGCACGAAGGTAATTGTACGCATGCAAACTCAGTTAATGTAAACGTAAAGTCGACGCAGAATGTGGGAGAGGGTCGCCGCAGGAGATGGCGGGCGTGGCGTGTTGCGGTGGTGCGCATTGCGGTGCAGTTGCAGTGCAGCGCCTCGGTGCGGTGCAGCAGCGGCAGCAGCAGCAGCAGCAGCGGCAGCAGCGGAGCAGTGGCCGGACGGGACGGCGGCCGGGCGGGGCCGGCGGGGCAGCCAGCCGGCACACCGGTCTAGCGCACGCCAGGCTATCTAGTCGTCTAGGTAGGTCGCTAGGTAAGAAATGGAAAGGGAGGGGGCTAGGCAGGCTAGGGCAGGAAGCGGCTGCCGCTGTTGTACACTAGCCCGTGGGCCGGCCCCCTCCGGCCCCCTCCGGCCCCCTCCTCCTCACGGTGACGTACGATATGGCCCGCAGTGCCGTCGCCTGCACGACACTTCCTACACGGGCTTATAATAATCCCCCTCCGCTGGATTTGAATGCCTCTCCCTCCCCCGCGCTCCCCGAATGCTGCCACCCCGCCAATGCCATTGCGTAACCTGGAGGGGATGGCGGGGCGGGGCGGGCAGCTGCGCCGGCCTGCCTGGGCGCGGCCCGGCCTGCAGCAGCCTGCATCAGCCTGCATATCGCGCCGTTTGCATTCATTGTACTGCAATATAGGAGGGCCGGCCGACCGCCAGCCGGGTGGGTATGCGCGGCGCATGCGCAGTGCGTGGTGCGCGGTGCGCGGTGCGTGGTGCGCGGTGCGTGGTGCGTGGTGCGTGGTGCGTGGTGCGCGGGGCATGTGTGTGGTGCTTGCGGTATGGGGGTTGACAGACCTGCGCCGCAGCGCACTGCACACCGCAGCAGCCCCTATACGGAGCACTGGTTCCTGGCTAAGACAAACGCCCTATAGGCTAGCCTCAAGCATTCGTTTATTCATTCATTCATACACTAACTCATTCATTCAATGATTCATTCAATGATTCATTCGTTCAATTATTCCTTCATTTATTCGATTATTCCTTCATTAATTCTTCCATTCATTCATTCCTCCTTTCATTCATCCATGCTGCATTCGATGCCTGGGCTGGGCTGCCTCAGAGGTTGCCACAGGCTCACCCGCTGCACTGCATTGCCCCCCCCCTCCCCCACGACACTTTCCCAAAACGAAAGCCGAGCCCTAGGAGGGTTCCGCGGCTCGGCTGGCTCCGCGTTACCTCACGTCACGTGTGCCGTCACCGGCCGTCACGGCGGTGCACGCCGGGGCCCCGGACTGTGCCGGGCCGGACCGGACCGAGGCGGCCTAGAGGCGGCCCTGCCCTGCCGTGCCGTCGGAGGTCGTTGACTTTGCCTACCTTTGAGCTTTGACGACGGTGGGGCGAACCATGGCGGCGGGCCTCTTCTCTTCCTTCGGGAGACGAAGATAGTCTTGGTCCCCCAGCAAGAACAAGTCCTTGGAAATAATCATCTCCAGGCGTGCGGCGGGCGGGACGACGGGGTGCCTCTGGGCAGGCGGCAGCAGCAGCAGCAGCAGCAGCGGCAGCGGCGGCGGCCTTAGCCGAGGGCCTGGCCGGGCCGGTCGGGTCCGGGCCTGGCACTAGCGCCGCTCCGGCTCCTCCGGCTGCAGCAGCAGCGGTGACGGCGGCAGCACCGGCATCAGAGGCCGACGGCGGCGTCCAGGACACGACGTGGGACACGGCGTGCGCGTCGCGTCCCCTGACACCTCATTCCACACTCGCACACGCACGCACGCATGCACACACTCACACCACTGCTCGACCACTGACACTATGCACTGCACTCCGGGGCTCAACGCGGGCAGGCGCGGGCCTAGCGGGCCGGGGCCGGTGGGCCGCGCACTCGCGTCTCGTCTCGGTGCACTCGGCTCGGCTGTGACGGCGCTGGTGCCGCTGGTGCCGCTGGTGCCGTGCGCGCTGGGCGGGCTGCGCTGCTGCGCTCTGCAGACGAGCGGGGCTGGGGCTGGGCGGTGCCGGCGGTGTGGCGTGGCACACTGCGGTGGGGGAGGACTCCGCTCCGCGCCGGGACGAGCACGCTACGCGGACGCTACGCGGGGCGCGACGGCTTGGCACGGCTACGCGCTACGCGCTGCTCTGCTACGCGGCCTGCCGGCTTGGCTCGCGACGACGTTCTTTGGCACGCCACGCCACGGCACGCGGGCGGTACGGGACGGGGACGGGTGGACGCGGCGGCGACTCGTGTGCGTGTGCCCGGGCCCAGCCATGGCACAGCGCACAGCCGGGACAAGCCGGCCCCCGGCCCCCCTTCCCCCCGCGACCCTCCCGGCCGGCCCGGCTTGCGGCAGCAGCGGCGGCGGCAGCGGCAGTGTGCTGTGGCGCGGCGTTGCGCAGAGCAGCGAGGCGGGGGGGCAACGGTGAAGGAGCGGCGGGGAGAAAGGGAAGAGAAGGGGAGGGCTGCTACCGCCGCTGCCGCTGCCGCCACCACCACCTCGACAGCGGCAGCGGCCGGCCGACGGCAGCCGACGGCTCCCCGTGCCGCGCCGCGGCCAGGAGGCCCGGCCCTCCCGGCCACTCCCGGCCCAAGCCGAGCGCTGAGGATGCCGAGACGAGCCGAGCCGAGCCGGGCCGAGCCCGGGCCGCGGGGTGGTCAGGGCGGAGCCGAGGCCGGGCCGTGAAGCAGGCCTGCACGGCCACCAGGACCCCCGCAGCCGGCAGCCGGCCCAGCGGACCATGCCGTTGTACGTGAGATGAGCCATTAGGCGACGCTCCCTGGATCTGCTCTATGCGAGGCTCTAGGTGACCTTGGACACAGACACTCCCCACCACGCCCGGCCCCCGGCCCGGCCGCCGGCGTGCGGCTTGCTACTGCGAACGGGTGCGGGTTCAATTGCACTGTCAAACCGGATTTCTGAACTGACTCCTCATCGCGAAAACAGAAGGCGGTAGCAGTGGTTTCGATTTAAACGATGGAGAAATAAAAAAAAATTCTAGCTCTTCTAGTGTCTTTTAGCCATGAGTCGACTTCGTTGACCGAACAATGAGCTTCTGTGATAAATTCAACAAACACGACGTAAAACACCAAGTAAATTGTCAATTTCTTGGTGGCAAAAAAACTCAAAAGGGAAGGAAGCGGATTTTTCTTTTTACTCGTTCTTGCAGATAAAAAACAAAACAACAAAAAAAAACGGCAAAAATGGGTGGGTCCTACCTCGTCCCAGACTTCCGTCCGGAACCGTTCCTGCTTAACTTCGGTGTTCGGATGGGAACCGGTGTACCAGGAGTTGACCGCCGCTAAGACACAGGCCGACGCAGCCGCCTTGGTAGGCAGGCTTCCGCAACGGCCAACATCGCCCCTTCCGCTGACCAGATTTCAGGAGTCAGCCCCCTTCGACCAGCCAGTTGGTCTGTGGCCCTAAAGCCACTCCCTCGCGGATTGAGAGGGAGGTAGGATGCCCAGATCGTACACGGCCGAAGCCGATTGTACTCTACTCTTCTACGCCATGTATCCAAGTAGGTGTTGCCCGAATACTCCAGATTCCGAGGCCTTACGCTTGAAAAATGTAGAAGGCCGAACCCTAGGCCTCTACATTTAACTTCTGCCGAGTCTTGGCAAGCACCATTCCCCTGCTCGGGCGTCGAACCACTGCTCCTCAACAGTGTATTCAACCTCCGGGGAATGTCCGCGGCCCAACGTCCGCGGTCACTCAGACAACACACTTTGAACACGTTCTTTTGGTATATTTTACCCACCATCCTCGGTCGGCAGACTGCAGAAAAATTTTTACTCCGGCAAAGAGTTGAACCTCCGACCTTGCGGTCATCGACCGGTCCGCTAGCCCACTACGCTACGGAAATTCGATGGAGGCTAACAGCGCGCTGCCGGTACTGTAGCCACTGTTGTCCCGCAGAGAGCTGAATCGTTAGCTTGCGCAGTGTGCTCTGTCCGCGCGCTGAGCCTGGCCAGCCGCCTTGTCCCGTTCGCCATTCGCCGCTGTCTTTCGGACAGCGCCGGCATTGCGCGCGGTGTGCTCCGTCTGCGCTTAGGGTCTGGTCAGCCCCTTGTGTTTCGGAAGGAATAGTGCCATTATTCACCATTGTTGCCTTCTCTGTGTGGAGACGTCTGTGCCTCGGACACAATACGCATCGTTGTCCCGTTGAACCTTCTCTGTTTGCCGGAAAATAAATTCTCTAATAGTTAATGCGGCGGTAACACAACAAACCTATTTTCCCTCGAAACTCAAAGAACGAGTCGGTCCTTGAACGCCAAGGCGTTGTCAATGTCTGTCTTGTTACTATTCACAACCCTGCTCCGCATGCATGATGTGAAGGGGGTGATCAAGACGTCTCCATCTAAACGTTTTCGCATGAGGAGTCACCGACACTGGTCTTCCGTGTAAATAATAGTACTAGTAGAAAAGAAAGTCTTTACGGAGCTTATCTGATTCCTCGACCGGTGCATCCATTTTATGCCGGTTTGACGACACGCCCGGCGCACTGGTGCATTGCGGGCGGCTTTGCCTTGTTCCCGTCTCGCTCGGTCGCATGGCGTCGCACGGCGTCGCAAGAAGTCCGTCACACTCCCACCTGTTGCTCCAGCGGGCGGGCAGAAGGTTCATACGCCGATGCTTTGCAAGGGGGAGGGAGGGGGGGGTGCCGGTGGGTTTTATTGGAGAGGTATATTAGGGCGCAACGACCTGGGCAGCGGTCGGTAGGTGCGGTAGGTGGCGGTGCCCCGAGGGCTCGCTCCAGTCCAGGCAGCCCCGCGGCCTACCTTCAGTTATTTAGCCTTCGGCCCTCGCGGGGAGCCGTGCAGAGAGCGTAGGAAGGGCTGCAGGCCCTGCAGGCGGTGTGCCCTGCAGTTCAGGACCCCGACAGGACGTGCACCCTGCGTCCTGCGTCAGCCTGTGTCCCAACAGCGACTGAGTCGTCCGCCGGTGCATTATCCTATCTCTCCCATGAAGCAAACTTCACGCCTCTCTCTCTCTCTCTCTCTCTCTCTCTCTCTCTCTCTCTCTCTCTCTCTCTCTCTCTCTCTCCGTCGTTCCTCGCTGCCTTCCCCCCTGAGTGGAGACCCGGCAGGGATAGGAGCATCGACCTCGGGAGCAACTCCCACCGGGTCGTTACCTCAACCTCAGAACCAGAGAGACCCGACGGGCCCGACGGGACGGGACGGGACGGCCGGCCAGACAAGCCCAGCACGGCGGGCCTAAACCCCTTACGATGCCTCCATGCGTGTGTGTGTGTGTGCGTGAGAGAGAGAGAGAGAGAGAGAGAGAGAGAGAGAGAGAGAGAGAGAGAGAGAGAGAGAGAGAGAGAGAGAGAGAGAGAGAGCGCGCTCTGGACAACGGGGATGGCTAGCCGTCGGGAACGGGGCTGCCAGACGATGCCGCCGCAGTCGCCGCCGTGACGCGACCCCCGGTCGCCACCCACCCCCTCCAGCGAAAGCGCCGCCAACGTTAGCAACAGGAAATACGTGACCCTACCCTACACGGAAGGCTATCGTCCCGGCCCCTGCTCCCTACCCCCCGGTGCCCCTCCCCCCTCCCGGAGCCTCCCCGGAGCCCCCGGAGTCTCCGGGGCGGAGAGTGGCCACACAAGCAGCCGCTCACTGATGGCCGGGTCCGGGAGGACGGGAGGCAGTTGGCCGGACCGGAGCCCGGAGAGGCCGGAGACCCCGTCGTGTCGGATGGGCTGCCTACCGCTGCGGCGTACCCCACTGCTGCCGCGGCACCGGCCCGGGGAAGGGGTGCCTCCACGATGTTGTAGCGAGTTCAGCACTGTGATGGCGCCTGCTGGTTAGGCAACCCCGACTTGTGCACGCACGCGTGTCATGCGGGCTGGCCTACCCAAGAGTTCGCAGGCGCTAGGCGTCGCCGTTCCCGCGGTCTCGGGTACGAGAGGAAATTCGGCCGTGGCGCCCTGGGCACGGGGCACGCACCGCACCGGGGAGCGCCTAGCGTAGACCAGGGTAGGCGCCACGCCGCGTCAGCCGGCTGTGCCGGAGGCCTACCCAGCGGCCGTCAGGCGCTCGCGGGCCCCGCCCCGCCACCCCCGCAACGCTTCGCGCTCCGCCGCCGACTTGCTGAGCCGGGCCAGGCCGGGCCGATCCGGGCCGCCTAGAAGAACATCCACCACTTAAAAATAGCGAGTAAATTGGACGCGAAACGCGGCGTAAATCGCTCCCCCGGGACAGAGAAAGAGAGAGCGCGCGAGAGAGAGAACAGCTATGTGTTCAGTATCTGCTCATCTGCGTCGAGTCGGGATGGGGGGGGGGGGGGGGGAGGAGACGGCGAGAAGGTGCTGTAAAAATAATAACACAACACAAGGATCGGCTCGCTCGGTCGCACCACTCGTTTTCGCGTGATCGCGGTGCGGCGCTGAGGCGGCAGGGATGTGCTGTGCGAATGTGAGCCGCCTTTGTGAAGGGGCGGTGGTGGTGGTGGTGGTGGTGGTGGTGGTGGTGGTGGTGGTGGTGGTGGTGATGGTGGTGGCTCCTGAGCCGCCGCCGCCGCCTTGGAGGTGGACACGTTTGCCGCGGCCGGCCCACCAGGAGCGCCTCTAGCGGGCTGCGGCTGTGGCTGCTGTGGGGGTTGTTGCTTTGCTTCGCCACGCGCGCGCTTCGGCGCACACGAGTTGAACGACCCCGTCGCGGTTATTATTTTACTACCAAGGACGACGACGCGCGCGCGCGCGCGAAAAGGAGCATTGTTCAAGATACGCTGCCCTGTTCAAACATAGGATGGCACCACACCACACCACGGGCTCGGGGCGGTGGCCCACGGGACGTCGTCGCCGTGCCTAGGCACGATGAAAAATGTTTGCGGAAAGGACGAGAGAGAGAGAGAGAGAGAGAGAGAGAGAGAGAGAGAGAGAGAGAGAGAGAGAGAGAGAGAGAGAGAGAGAGAGAGAGAGAGAGAGAGAGAGAGAGAGAGAGAGAGAGAGAGAGAGCGCAGCAGCAGCAGTTAACGAAGCCTTGCCTCATCGTGTTCTAGGGAGTTCGGTGGCTCCGTGTTCCTCGCTGTGTCCGCCGTCTAGATAAAAGTATGACTCGTTCGCGCGCCTTCAGCGGCGACAGCCGATAGCCGCTCGTTGGCGCGTGCGCCGCCGTACAGCCCTCCCGCACCCCTCCTGTACCGCACCTGTACCCTCACACGCCCCGTACGTGTGGTCCTCCCCTGTAGCCCGAGACCAAGTCCCACCCCCGTGTTTTGAGACGCGAAACTGCAAGGGTGGGGTTCGCAATCGGCATCGCGGCTCTCAGCTGCAGGTGATCGCTCATCGGTCGGTGTCGGTCGCCGCCCTGGGCGCCCCCGCCCTGCCCCTGCCCTCTGCCCCCCACGGACCTTAGAGCGCAGCGCGCACCGCCTGAGAACGCCGCCGGCGCACGGCACGGACGACGACCCCCTTATCAAAGATGAGACAGCACTGCGCAGCGCTGTCCCCGGCCATCCCGGCCCTGCCCGTGCCCCACCGCACCCCTCCTCTCCCCACCCGGCCTAGGTGTGTTCCTGCGCACCATGTGCGCACGGGGTTACGTCAGGCATCTTGATAATGTAGGCTATATTAAAAAAAATAAACATGTATCTGGGCGGCCACCTGCCTTCGCCAAGCTCTGCGCGGAACCGCGGCTCTAGCGTTTCGCAATGTCAGGACGACTAGAGCACGAGATGATGCGAGATAAATCCCAGCCCGGGTCCCGGGTCTTGGGCCCCTACCCTCATGTCAGTGTCAGTGTCCTCTCCCTCTCCTCTCCGGAGGGAGGCACTTCCCACCTGACGACGGTTGTCGTGAAAAAGGAATTGGTAGCATTCTAAGTAAAACACACAAAATACTTTAAGAAAACTGTTTTATTTATTAATAAGAAATGGTTCAAATGCTAAAAGAACATCATTGTTGAAAAAATAAAGGCAATGGTTAAGTACCACACACCATAACAGGTACAACAACAAAGGCATAATGGATTTTGTACAAATGCATTTTTCAATATCATAGATCATAATAATTGTGTGTATGTTACGGTCCAGGTCCGGAGGCCGGGCACACCTAAGATGGACCGGGCCATGTTAGGTGCGTGCAACATGGCCCGGTGAGAATCGGGCGAGGTCGGAAGTACGAATGGCGGGAATGCAGCAAGTAGCATGCGCAATTCAATACACTAATACTATTTTCTGCTTCAAATTCATCATATCACTGTTGCACCAAAATAACCACCAGGAAGAAGTTGCAATGTATTAACTAAAAAGGACTATGCAATTCTCAGAGAAAAACGTCCCTCTAGACCCATTTCACAAGATTTGACACTTCACCACTCAAAACCAAAGTTTCTCGATGTATACATGGACGGTTAAGTTAGGACATAGATAGAAACTAAAAAGCAGTGCTTAAAATAAGAAAGTGAATACTTTAATATTATGAAGGAAAAAAGCAACATGCCACAAGATTGAGTAGCCTTGATACATCATTAAGTGGACTGACACTTTACTTCACCTAATGGAAGTTAGAAACATATAGGCATAACATATGCAGGAAGAGATTCTATAAAATGCAAATAAGGAACAAATATACGCAAAGGGACATTCGTCAAAAGCTGCTCCAACTGAGAGAGATCATGATGGTGATAAATCAACACAAGACAGTTGAGCTTGATAAAACAGGAATACTTTTTTTATTTTTACAGTTACGGTACAACAAATTGCTAATCTGCTCATGGTTGAAATGCAAAACCCAAAGAAAGGAAAAAAAAAAAGAAAAAAGAAATCAAAATCAGCTTGTAAGAAAATAGATCATTTAAATGTTTTCCAGATTTAACAAAGACATAGATTTTGAAGTGTTAGTTAAATTAAGAACAAAGCATCATTTTACAGTCCTTATTAGGTACAGCACCTCAAACAGAAAGTGAATTGTCACATAAAACCATGAAAGTGAAGAAGTAAAAGTACTGTACATTAGGATAAGATTGTTCAAGAAGTCCATTGCATCATAAATCAGTGTGAATCGTCAACTCCTTAATTTTCAAGTAATTTAAGGCTAAGAAGATTAAAGAAAATATTGGTAACATTTTCCACATTTAGCATATCACTAGAACTTTTGTTACAAGATAAGCAACTATCAAAATATGCTGACCCAGCTGACATACACACATACACAAGACCACCATGGCACAGTGACACTTCGTTTGGCACACCAAAAGATGAGATTAACAAAATCACAAGTAGAAGTATGAGAGCAAAATAATTTTCAAAACTTTTCTCTTAAGAAGCCCAGCAACTCATGAAAAATAAATTAATGATTTAAGCAGTTGACATTTTCATGCAATGAAACTAGGAACTTCAAGTTGATAAGATGACAGTGATTATTTCAAATGAAATCAAAATTTAAAAAATGGGACAGACCTAACCTAACCTAAAGAAAAACCATCTTCATCTTCATCAGTGCTTAAACTTTCAGGAACAATGATAGTTTTAACTTCCTTTTTTGTTTTTTCCTTTGGCTTAGATGGTCCTAAGGTTCTAGGTCGGAATTTGTCAGGTTTAGCCTGTCCTTTTTCATTACTGATAAATGATGATGATGATGCCCCTTGAGAATTTTTCACATAAGATGCACCAGAATCTTCTCCAAACACTGCAGATGGTGCTATTTTAGAAGGATTCGATTCTCTAAAATCATGATTGGTAGATGCATTTTGACTTCTTTGCAATACTGGGTTATCTGGTGTCTTAGCAGCATATCCTTGGACGTTTGGGTCTGAGTTTTCTGCAGTCTCAGCTGACTTCTCTGCATCTTGAGATGGGGATGAGCTCTCCCACACAGCAAATCCTTGCTTGACGAGCTCTTCTCCAATATTCACACCCTAAAAGAGAAACAAATACATTAATAGAAAAAAAAATTGAGTTCAAGGGGAAATTAATACAAAGTGTTAGAAGTATACCTTTTCCATATCATGAAGTTCAATAACAGGCACTGGACTGCCAGCTCGCTGACCCTTCTTATGAGTTCCATCTCGATATGTAACAACATGAGCCATTTTCTTGCGCCACATAGCTACTTGAGCTAGTTCCTCAAACAAACTAGTGGCTTCATCTGACCATGTTTCTCCACTAAAAAAGGAAACAAAAATTCATCCCACATGACAAAATTTCCGCTGCATATGATTAGAATTAAAATTCAAAATTAGAGTCAAAATTAGAATAGCAAAGTACATACTTCGGTTTCACATGAGCTAGAATGCACTCTATAGCTTGGAAATGCAGAGTAAGGAAATCAGTACGTAAGTCATACAGATCTTTACGTCTGACCACACAACTGTCACCATAGTCTCCATAATATAGGGTGACCCTTGAGTCAGCTGTATCATATTCATCTTCCTCAACTTCCAAAACTTCTGCTCGATACCATTTATTGTCATGGTCAAATGGTGCAGCAACTATTTGTCCAACACAGATCTGTCCAAACAGCACAGAAGTAAAATTAACACACTATTACAATGTAAAGTTCACAAGCAGGCTTGGAAAATTGATTGAATGGATTGAAACCTCTTGGAGTGCATGAAGCTCCTTGTTTTCAGGAATGGTGTAATATTCTGTCATCTTATCTACTAGTTGATCCAACTCTACACCCTTGGTACTGATCAACTGTAATAGAAAAAGAATCAAAGTTGAAGGAAAGTGGAAAACAGAATCCTAAATAAAACAAACCCTCATTATACTAACCTGAACCCAAAATTGGCCTGGATTTTCCAAAGCAGACACAAAAACGTCAAAAAAGCCTTCTGAGACTGCCAAATTGAATCTTTCATTTCTACGTGGCGTACTTTTCTCATCCTAAAATTGTAAATGTTAATTACACAGTCCTTCTAAACTATGGATTAATTTAGAAATCCAATGTAATGTTCCACCAACCTCATCCTTAGCAGGTCCCATTAAGTAGTTGAAGTTGTCCTTAGGTTCTCTCCTCGGAGACCGATTTGCAATACTTATTTCTATCTTACGGCGGAGATCAGCATCTTCCGCAACTTGCTCATCAATCAAAGACTGGGCTAAGGCAATCTGCTCAGCAGTTCCTTTGATTAAAATACGCCTCTCTGCCGCTAAGGAACATTGGAAAAGAAAGAAATGGGAAACAGTGTCATTTGAACTCAAAGTATACAAAAAAAGACAACTTACCATGTTCATCATCACCAGCACTATCTACCAGTACTCTAGCACATGAAGTGCGAGTTATTGATCGGATGGTTTCACCTCCTTTTCCAATTATACGCCCACATGATCTCTTTACGAAAAAAAACGCACATTAAGTATGCTAAGCATAATTTGTTCAGCATATAATCCAAGAGATCAAGAAACTTACTGCAGGCACCCACATTTCATGGGTCAGGACAAGTGGCTGGTTCATAATGGTTTCATGAATTATAGATTCAGCAAGCTGAGCTGCTTCTGGGGTACCCTGAATTGTCACAACTCGAAAATTTTCGTGGTTACCTATTGAACATAACAGTAAATTTTACGGAAAGCAATTGGAATGGATACACAAGAAAGGAAAAGTACATACCCTCATCACCACAGTTAATACGAGCTCCAGTCTTTTCCTGAATATTTCTTATATTACCGCCTCCTCTTCCAATAAGCGTTCCCATTAATTCAGTGGGCACTTTCACCTTAATTACAGTCCTTCTTGAAGTTCTTATACCAGGCTGATGATCTGATTCTTCATCCTAAACACGCAACACTTATAATATAATGAACTTCACTGAGAACAAGAACAAAATTGATGCTTTTTAGTAGTCAAGGTACCTTCCGCATGAGCATATAGGCCACTGCCGCAGTAATTCCCGTGAATGAGAGTCCAAGAAAGACAACCAGAAAACGTGAAGAATCCATCTTGAATTTAAACTTCTTGGCCTGAAACAAACCAGATGTATAAGACGAGGATCTAAGTTCTTGAAGATGTGCTGACAACAGAAATGGCAGAATGGTTTCTTGCACAAGTTGCACTAGTACCGAAATCTGGTCAGAGGAATGACAAAAAATAAACAACAAACAACAAAAAATAACTTAAGTGACTCCGCTAATGAATAAACCCACCAATAAAAAGCAAAACAAAAACCCCAATGGAATAACACATGGGTAAAATCAGCAGAGGAAAACCACACGATTTAACCTCAATTTTGACCTTGTAGGTCACGTCAATACTGTACATATCAAGTGCGAAGGGCCATTTCAACATCCAAAGTGAAATGAACTGTTACCCTCAATTCTGAATTCAAGATAGGCTCCGCTAGATCAACAGCTGTACAGATATGAGGTCTAAATCTTAACTAAAAATGCATGGGACCGTCGACGGCGGGGTCTGCCGATGCGACTTTCAATGTAATCACTGAAAAAAAGGGCCACGCAAACTGCAATTTCCGGACAAAATCGTACGGCGTTACCTTAAAAAATGAAAAGATGTAAATGTCACTGAGGTTTTACACAAAAATATCTATTGTCAAGACTTCGAAAGTTCACATCTCGCGGCCCTGCGGCCGTCGGCGGTATGAGAAACAGGAGGCGATTGAAAGAACAGAAGCATGTCGGCTATGAGAAATCTACTCCGAGAGGGAAGGCCAAAGTGGCCAGGCCACACGGGGCCAACTATAGCAGCCGTAGAGCACCGGTTCCCGAGAGAAGATCACCGAAGTTGAAGGCAGGGGTCCTGGCGGAAGCCGGGGCGATATAGGTTTTGTCCCCAACGGTAACGGTCGACAGACCGACCATCAGCCCATCATTTTTGAAACCATGAATTGCAGTTTGCGGCCAGAGCTCACTCGCGCGCTCGCTAACTTTACATCCCCCAGGCACCCCAGGTCCGCACCTCGGCGGCACCTTACTGCCGAGCTGAGCAAGGCCATCAGTGTCACTCTCGATAACTCTGCCAGGCCGGCACTGCCAGGATGTGGATGTTGCCTGGCATCGCACTTCCTTCCTTGGGCCGGCCGCGTGACATGTAACACGTGTAACTCGGCCCCGCCGGGGCTGGCAGCCACCGGTTGCGCAAGGGGTGGATACACCGCGCTCAAGTTACCCGTTTGTTACATACTCCATTATAGAGATGCCACCCCAGAATGCAGTGCGCGGTGCCTGTCCACCGCGACACGGCGTCCTCTCTGTGATGCAAGTGGGGCCGCGCCGTGGCTCGCCCCGCCCCGCCCCGCCCGGGGGCACAACTCGCAGACCGCCCCATCATTCTCGTCGCCTCCACTACTTGTAACAACGGCCTGGCGATAATTCACGTTCGAATATATTTATACTCGTCGGATGGGACACGGCGGTTCAAGCAGTAATCACTCGACGTAGAAAGTTGCCCGACCGGGTGTGTGTGTGTGTGTGTGTGTGTGTCCAACGCCGGGTGTTTGTTGAGTGGCTGCACTGAGGACATGACACCGCTCTGCCATCATCGTCCATGGCCCGGCCCAGCCCACAAGCCTGACTCAGGCAACCTCTACGCAAACACAGTGCCGGCAGACCCATCGCCGTCGAGTAGTCAGGCAGGCGCGGGTAGCGGCAGCCGTGCCCCCCCCCCCCCCGTCCCCGCGAAGTGAAGAGAGTAGCCACGTTGAACCCAACATGATATCCTCTTCGCGACGCCCTGCGGCTCCTGCGGGCCCTGCGGCTCCTGCGGGCCCTGCGGCTCCTGCGGGCCCTGCGGTTCCTGCGGGCCCTGCGGTTCCCGCGGCGGCGAGCGCGTTCGGCCGCGGAATTCGACCTTGCTGCAGCAGCGTGGTGCAATGCACTCGTCCTGCGCCTGGAGCCTGCGGGGTCCGTGGTCTATACTTGCTATACTGCTGCCTGGCCTCTTGGCCTAGTCTGCCCGATCCACTACTGGACTTTGCCCCTTTCCTGGAATGTTTGAATGCGGGTCGTGGTGGTGGTGGTGGTGGTGGTGGTGGTGGTGGGGTTGACCGCGACCTAGCGCCGCATACCGTGCCGTGCGGGTCGAGCCCGGAGGCCCGGAGGCCCGGAGGCCCGGAGGCCCAGCCAGGCAACAAGACGGATGGATGTCGATACCCAGGAGCTTTATGGCTGCTGCTACGGCTGGGGCTTGGGCTCGCCGCTTCTAATCGCTCTGGCTCCAAACAGGGGCGTAGCCAGGGGAGAGGGTAAGGGCACACCCCCCCCCCTTCCCCTCCGAAACCGGCGACCCGGGTAGGCAACCCGCATGACAAACGCCTGAATTTAGGCAATTCGCGCGGCGTATCCCCTTTCGGAATCGAAGTCTGACAACACCCCTGACTCCAAATCCCGTAAAAGGAAAATAAATGCAGTCGGAATATGTGAGTCCGATCTGAGACTCTACTGAGACTGACCAGAGCAGGCAACGAGGATGACTTCCGTAAACGCCCGGTGTAGGCGGCCGTAGTCGATGTTTGGCTATCTACTGGTGCCGTCACGGCTCTTCCTGTCCGTTCGAATCTGAATACTTTGACGCTAACTTGCGCCGGCAGCAGCAGCGCCGCCCGCCGTCGCGTGGCGCGGGTCTTCGCATCGCGAGCGGCGTCTTGAAATTTAAAGCAGAATGACATAACTGCTGGCCTGAGCCCTGCCGGCCGGGCCGGGCCGGCTCCGTAGAAAGCTGGCCAGTCCCGCCGCGCCGGTCCCGCCCCGCCCCGCCCCGCCCCGCCCCGCCCCGCCCCGCCCCGCCCCGCCCCGCCCCGCCCCGCCCCGCCCGCTCTGGCATGCAGGTCGCGGGTCGGCGGGGTGCACCTATTCAAGGCATGCGTGGGCCGCGGCGTTGCGGCCAGGCGTCGCGCCGCCGTGGGACACTTCTGGGGCGCAGCGTTCGGACGGGGGTCTCCCGCGCCAATGTTTTGCGTGTGGGTGGGTTGGGCGTGCCTGGGTGTGTTACCGAACCTTATCCCTGACCTAACCTATCCGACATAACCCCACCCAACAACGCTGCCTCATAGTGGCGATACGGGTTCCCCCCGACCACCCTCGTCCAGGACAGGTGGCTGCCCCCCACCGCCCCCGGCCGCCCCCGGCCGCCCCCGGCCGCCCCCGGTTCCCTGGCCGAGGCCGAGGCGCTGTGATGTTAGTATTGTGTCGAGGTAGCGTTGCACGGGGGCGTTTCCGGGCGTGGCCGCGGGCGTGGCGAAGGGGGTTGAAACGACGGGGCTGTTTTGCTTGCTTACCTCTCGGTGACGAAGACCCTTGGCCGAGGCAGCCGGGAAAGGGGGAGAGGGGAGCAAGGGGGGGGGGGGAGGATCTGAATGCGGGCGTCCACTGGGCTCCTAGCCACGGCTTCTACGTGTCCACCGGCACGCGCGCCGCGCAGATACTCCCCGCGCAGATACTCGCCACTGCGGTGCATCGGGCACCCCTAATGGCACACGCGTCCACTGTTTCCGCTCGAGTTTGTTCTTTAAATTCTGAGCCACGCCTCATGGTGCCTGGGCACGGAAGGGAGCAGGGAATAGCGCGGCCATGGCCGTGCGGAGAGTGACGAAAATCCTGCCGCAGGTCATCCCCTTGCCCTTGGCGGCCCCCGCAGGCCGGACCGGAGCCGACCGGAGCCCCCGGCGCCGCCGCATCCTGTGTCGGACCGGCCAGCGGCGGCGGTAGCGGCGGCGGTAGCGGCGGCGGTAGCGGCGGCGGTAGCGGCGGCGGTAGCGGCGGCGGTAGCGGCGGCGGTAGCGGCGGCGGTAGCGGCAGCATGCCCGAACCAAACCTGCCCTTGTCCTGTGTTGCACTCGCCTGCGAAACGGTGCGGGTGGATGTAGCCGAGCGAACGCCTCACGTTGATGGATGGGGCGGCCGTGCGCCTCCCGTGCTGCTCCCCCCCCCCCCTTCCCCCTACCCGCCGTCCGCGCCACGCCCCGTTTCAGCACGGTACTACCGGCTGGTCCGGCGGGCCGGGCCGGGCCGGGCAGGGACTCGCATCTCTACAACTGTGTTGCTTGTTCCACCTGTTCTTGCAACAGTCGGCATAGGCCTACTTACGGGTGGCGTTATATTGCGATATGTGTTTACGCCGCCAACACGCTCCGCGCCGACGACAACAAGCCTTATTTCTTTTAAAATTCAAGGTTGCCACCGGGTCCGGCCCGGTCCGGGTCTGGGTCTGGGTCCTGGCAGAGGCGGTGCCGGCGGGCACCACCGGGCCCGGGTCTGGGTCCGGGCCGCGGCGCTGCCGACTTCTGGGGAAGTTTGTTGACATCGTGGAACAGCCCGCGCGCCCCGTGATCTATACGGCGACCAATACCGATAGCTAATTCGGGCCGACGCCGCCCGCTACGTTCCGCTACTCTAGATTCCGTGTCCTCATTGCACGCAGGCGGTGACCGGTTCGGTTCGGGGGTCGTAAACAGTGGCGGTCAGAGACCGATCTTTGGTGTCTCGGCCCCCTACAACGAGGCCAGATCCACTTTGGGGATCATCTATTAATTACGCCCACGATGTTACCGCAAGAGGGTCAAGTCTGGTAGGACAAGCCTGAGCCGGGATGGCGCCTGCCGGGTAGGCCACCGCGACTGTCTTCATGCACGCGTGTCGTGCGGGCTGGCCTACCCTACAACTGGCGGGCGCTCGGAGTACTTTACGGATGACGCCCTTCACGGCACGAGGGTTGTGTCGCTGAAGTGATGGACGGGGGTGGTGATGACCGGTGGGAACACCCTAACCTAACCGCCCTCCCAGCTCCTTTCATTAAAATCTGGAATTTGTAGTGTGAAATTGAATGACGAGAAGGCGGCGTCGGTCTGCAGGCGCATCGCTGAGAGGGTAACGCGTAACCCGGTGTAACCAGTGTAACCTATCCATCGCTGGGCTCTTCCTTTCTCTTTCCCCCTCATGTAAAAAACACTGGAGATCGATCAACCAAAGGGTCCCGCACTACACTGTGTGTGTGTGTGTGTGTGTGTGTTACGTGTCACGCGCGTTTACCCGGATTATACAGTGTTCCACTCGGCGCGATGCATATTATCAGATTGGGAAGAAAAGATTTAGTGGGCCGTGAGAAGGATGAGTGGAGAGTGGCTAGGGGGAGGGGAGGGGAAGGAGGGGAGGGCCGCTCCCCTGACAGATCCTCCGTGTCTTCCGCACCGGCCGCCGCGCTCCGGTCCGCGCTTTGCATGCTGCAGGCAGCTTCCTCTCCTTTCTCCCAGCGCGCACCGCTCTGCCGGCCTAGCTCTGCCGGGTCTCTGCACTTATACAGTGCGGATATAATGAGCCGAAACCTCGCCTGACTGGCGGCCTTATCAGAAATGCCAATCGCTGAGGCGGCACCTGCAGTAGCGGCAGCAGCAGTAGTAGCAGCAGCAGAACCAAGGGCCGCAGAGCCGCGGAGCCGCGGACACTCGAGTTTTGTTATTTAACGCTCACACACACCGCCCGGGGCTGCGGCGCCCGGCCCGGCCCGGCCTGCTCCGATCGCGGAGGTAGAATCCCCAATCGCGGCGCGCGCCGCCCGAAACCCTGCCCGGCCCTCCGAACACTGACATAAGGCCGTTTTGATGGGGCGCCGCGCCGCGCCGCGCACACCAACAAGACAAGCCCGCGGCGCACGGCCCTTTCCTTTTCATCCATTTTGCTGGGGTGTAATTCAGAGAGAGAACTCGTTCCGCCTACTGACGTAAGGCAAAGGAGCCGAGCCGCCTGGAGCCGGCCCAGCGTCGCCCAGCGTGGACACGGCTGCACAGAGAGCGCCACCGATATCCGATCATGTTTGGGAATGACGGGCGTGGGATCTGACCCGGTGAAAAAAAAACAACTTGTTTTTTAAATTTTTATTTGATTTTGAAGTACCATGGGTGTTGAACTCTTATCAAGATCCTTCTAAAAGAAGCGTTTTCGTTTACCGTGAATGAGGACTGCACTCGACCGTCGCATACCATTGGGTCTAACAACAGGAGGACGAGGTGCGTATTGCAGGACGGATGACCGTGGGCGCAGTCAGTAGACCTGGGTGCTGTGCCAACGAGCGACGGCCTCGGCCACAGCCGGCCACATCCCACAGCCCACGTGCTTGACCTGTCCCAAGCAGGCGGCCTGCCCGAGCCTGAGCCCAGGGCGAAGCCCAAGGCGAGGCCCAAGGCGACCTGCATGCATGCATTGCACGGCGCACGCCGCCCGCCAGCCCCGGAGCCACCCCGCCTCTCTCTCTCTCTCTCTCTCTCTCTCTCTCTCTCTCTCTCTCTCTCTCTCTCTCTCTCTCTCTCTCTCTCTCTCTCTCTCTCTCTCTCTCTCTCTCTCTCTCTCTCTCTCTCTCTCCCCCCTTCTCTTTCTCTCTATTCCGCTGAGTCAGCCAAGCATATCGGCTCGGTTTGGTTTTCACGGTCGTTGTGACACACAGTGACACGCGGTGACACGCGGTGACACGCACGGCCGAGAGGCTGCATGGACATCCCAATATGGGGAGGCACACAGTCCGCGGGGCTGGTGTGCCCCCCATAAAGCCAGTCAGCCGGGGGTCACAAGGTCTCCGGGGCTAGTGTGCCCCCCATAATGCCGGTCAGCCGGTCGGAAGAATCATTCCCGGAGCGAGCGGGCAAGCGTTAGGGAACGGCGGGGCGGAGCGCTATCAGCGACCGAAATTCTTTTTGTCCGTTCGTCATCGGCTGGCCGTAAGACAGAATCAGACGGGACGAGGCGGCTGGCCAGGCCCAGCTGGCGGACAGAGCGCCCCGCGCGAGCCAGCAGTTCTGGTGGCATACCGCCTTATGGGGGCATACCAGACCTAGGGACTGCGTATCCCCTGGCCGAACGCCTTAGGGGCTTAGGGGCTGTCGTTCAAGTTGTGGCCACTTAACTAGACTTCCTGGAGGTCCTAGTTATGATGCTATGAGCCTCCTCAATAAATCTGGTCGGGTTACAACAACTTGATCCCTGTCATATTCACGTTTAAGCGCGAATAAACTGTCAGGAGTACTTTGAAAGTACTTGAAACACCCGACCAAGTGGTGGCCACTTAATTAGAATTCCTGGAGGTCCTAGTTATGATGCTATGAGCCTCCTCAATAAATCTGGTCGGGTTACCACAACTTGATCCCTGTCATATTTACGTTTTAGCGCAAATAAACTGTCAGGAGTACTTTGAAAGTACTTGAAACACCTGACCAAGTTGTGAGACTTCCTGGAGGTCCTAGTTATGATACTAGGAGCCAGCTCTAGGGACTGCGTACCCCCCGTGCAGACTGCCTTGTGGGGTACTCCAGCCCTAGGGACTTTGTTGCGAAACACGTGACACAAATTCGCCTGCCATTCGCTCTTGGGCTAGGGTTATGTTCGAACTATTTGTGTCGGTCCCCACCTCGGTGCGTGGTGCTTGCTGCCACTGCTGCTGCCGCTGCTGCAGCTGCTGCTTCAGCCGCTCCTGCCTCCCACGCCCCTCCCCCCCCCCCCAAACAGGAGTGTCTGCGGACCCACCATGTGCCCACGTGATCAACCGGGGTAGGCGTGGACATGTTGTGGACATGTCGTGGACCCAGGCAAGAAGTGCCCGGACCAGCAGGGCCGCGCTGGGGCCGCCTGTCCCATGCAGCAACACTTTCTTTCCAGTCCCCTTTTGTTCCCCGGACTGCAGTGGCCCTCGGGTCCGGCGGGTCGGGTCGGGTACCTGCAGCCCCGTTTCCTGCCCCGGCTCCAGCCCCGGCTCCAGGATCGGCTCCAGCTCCAGCAATGACGGACACGAGGGACGCGCGCTCATCAACGCCTCCCGTCATTCCAGATATCGTCTGGAGTACGGAGGCTCTTTGCCGCATGGTGTGCCCTGCCCTGCCTGCCCCCGTGGGTCGTGGCAGCCGCGTGGGCCCCCCGAGCGTCCTTGGCAGTAACTTTCTCTGAGCCGGCGCGGCGCAACGTGACTCGACTCGGCGGCTGGGCGTTACGGTGCGCCGGGACCCGGTAGGACCCGGCAGGACGCGGCAGGACCCAGGGGGGGGGGGGGGGGCACGGTGCGGGCCCCAGCCGGCCCCAGCCGGCCACAGCCGCCGGGGTCGTTGCTTTGTTGTCGTTTTCCTCGTCTTTTGTGATGCGGTGCACAGCAGCACTGGCGGCGGTGCCGGTGCACGGTGTGCAAGGTGTCGGCGGCGCGTGACCAGCGCGTGCGAGGCGCGTGCCGGGGGCGTGGGTGTTGCGTGCAGCGGCGCACACGATCATTTCAGTAGTCATCCGAGGGGAAAATGACACTCCATTTTTACTAAAAGCTGGAGTTTCTTTATAAAAAATTAAAGTAATTTCTCCCCACAAACTGTCAAGAAACTGACAACATTTAGTTTAAATTTATAACAGTGTGCGCTTTTAAATTTGATCTTACTTCTCACTCGTGAAGCTGCACAAAAAAGCAAGTGCCCGGTGACCACCGATGGACAGCCGTGATGTCACGGAAATTTTTTTTCGAGATTGGTGCGGAGCGCGAACCATAAATGCATGGCGGAATATTTACGCGCCGGTAGCGGGGCCGGGTGCTACTAGTGTAGGCCATGGCGATCGTGTTGGAGCCGACTCCTCTGCAGCGGAAGCAGCCGCTCGCCTCCTTTTCCACAGGATCGGATATCGGACGAGGACGTTGTCGCTCTATTACTTTTTCGAACGCGTTTTGAGCGCAGAAGGACGACGTCGTGTTGGTTTTATCTTAGGCGCGCGGGCCGGGGGTCGGGTACGGCGCCGGATGGGTGGTCGCCGAGTGCCCGCCGGCTGCCGGCCCGATAGGTCGAGGCTGCAGAGGGTGCTCAGCCAGTTTCATGGCCTTTGCGATTAACGTCGCGCTCGTGGTCTGTTTGTCCAGCGGCGACACGGCGGCGGGGGGCTGGTGGGGCCCGGCACTCCGGGTCATGGTCAGCTTCCAGCAGCGGGACTCGGAACGCCGTCGAAGCCGTCGCCGTCCCCCTCAGTGAAGGCGGCGACAGGCGCTCTTGTGTCGGAAGCAAACAGAGAGGACCAGCGCGCATTGGCAGCCGCGGCGGAGCGCCTGGGAGGTAGGCCGACCCGCTGCGCAGCCGTGTTCGCCGTCGTCCGTTGTTGCCTACCCATCACGGCTGACAACGAGGACAGAGAAACTGATCAGCAACTGGGGGAAAACTGGTTGATTATCCGGATTTAATGTCCCGCATGTCTCGCTTGTCTGGCTAATCATATTAATTAATTAAAAAAAAAAAAAACACTTTCGTTAGTTGAGCAGACGAAAACAAAAATAGCAGCGAAAAAATATGAGTCTACAAATGTTTTCTAAGTCAGCGAAAATTGAACTGAAACAGCAAAGTCTTCGCTGCATCAGCGAACCCATTTCTTCTCGCGAGGGTGAGCGGGACGAGGAAGGGACGACGTCCTCTTTGCTTCCGACCCGATAGGGTAGGCGGGCCGTGGGACCCGGCGGGCCCCTGCCCGGACGAGGCTCCGGGACTGCATGGGCCTACGGTGGATGCACTTCTTCCCGCGGTGCAGAGCCCCGCGCTCTGCTGTTCCGCCGCTCCGAGCAGGTGGAGCGGGCCGCCGGTGTGGTGTGGTGCCAAGGGGAAAGGAAAGGCAGGGCGATGCACCACCCGGCTCGGCTCGGCTCGGCTCGGCTCGGCTCGGCTCGGCTCGGCTCGGCTCGGCTCGGCTCGGCTCGGCTCGTCAGGGCGATGCACTACTGGATACCGGCATCGAGTACGCTGCTGCCGCGCCGCTCGTAAACCAGCAGATGAGCCCCCTCCCCTGCAGCCGCCTGCGGCGTAGCATTGTCAGATCGCTGGGCCCAAATGAAGGGCAGGGGGCATTACGGTGTGACGTAAGACGTAGGCGTGGGCACGGCCAGGGCACGGCCAGGGCACGGCCAGGGCACGGCTGGGTATGGAAGGGCGGACGGCAACCCCAACGTACGCCGTAGGCCCAGCGCCACAACCCATAATTTCCGTCCTCAGAGTCGAGACAAAGACTCGGCCCTTTTTTTACTCGTTCTTTGCTTACTGCTACTACTGCTACGAAGTAGAAGCAAAAAAGAACGAGTATTGCAGTCGCCCTGTCCGTTAAGACCCCCTTTCAATTCTGATAAGACAAAAAATACAACCCGTTTATTGGTTATAGTAAGTATAAAATATGCTTAAGTCGAATATTCTTAAAACAATTATTTTTGGTCTTATCAGAAACCAAAATTTCTAAGTTCCAAGTGTGTGAATGTTCTCAAGACAGGAGTACTTGTTTTACAGACAGAATCCTGTTGACTTCTGAATGGCATACTCATTTTAATTAAATAATTCATCACTCTCCTGACATTTCGCTTCCTAACCACTCAGTAAGAGACATGTGTGTCGGATGTGTCACACATGCCCAACTGATGCCCTCAGATCAAAACCACTGTATACATGCGGAGGGGATTCGCCCGGAGACTACAGTAACTTGCTGTATGTATAGCAGCAGCGCGAGCCAGAAAACGCCGTTGACCACTAGCGCCATCTCTCGGAGCCAACGGTGCTGCTCTCTGCGGGACAACAGTGGATAAAGTATCAATAGCGCGCTGCACGCCTCCATCATAACTCCGTAGCGTAGTGGGCTAGCGGACCGGTCGACGACCGCAAGGTCCGGGGTTCAACTCTTTGCCGGAGTAAAAATTTTTCTGAAGTCTGCCGACCGAGGATGGTGGGTAAAATATACCAAAAGAACGTGTTCAAAGTGTGTTGTCTGAGTGACCGCGGACGTTGGGCCGCGGCCATTCCCCGGAGGTTGAATACACTCGTTGACTCAGTGGTTCGACGCCCGAGCAGGGGAATGGTGCTTGCCAAGACTCGGCAGAAGTTAAATGTAGAGGCCTAGGGTTCGGCCTTCTACATTTTTCAAGCGTAAGGCCTCGGAATCTGGAGTATTCGGGCAACACCTACTTGGATACATGGCGTAGAAGAGTAGAGTACAATCGGCTTCGGCCGTGTACGATCTGGGCATCCTACCTCCCTCTCAATCCGCGAGGGAGTGGCTTTAGGGCCACAGACCAACTGGCTGGTCGAAGGGGGCTGACTCCTGAAATCTGGTCAGCGGAAGGGGCGATGTTGGCCGTTGCGGAAGCCTGCCTACCAAGGCGGCTGCGTCGTGCCTGTGTCTTAGCGGCGGTCAACTCCTGGTACACCGGTTCCCATCCGAACACCGAAGTTAAGCAGGAACGGTTCCGGACGGAAGTCTGGGACGAGGTAGGACCCACCCATTTTTGCCGTTTTTTGTTGTTGTTGTATTTTTTATTTGCAGGGTCTGAATCTTGAGGATTCAATATACTTTTGAATTTAAAAAAATTATTGAAATGAAACGCTTTCTCTACCACCAAGAGGAAAGAGGAGCACCGCGAAAAAACAAATTCGACCAATAGTGCATGACTGTAACGAGCTCATCACTTTAAAAAAAAATCAAAACTTTTCATCATTTGAATTCACCTGGACAGTTACATTTCGTGAACACCCCTTTCCCTTTAAGTGTCCACGTGGTATCTGAACAGCCCCAAAGAACGAGCCTGTCCTAGAACGGTAAAGCGTTCTCCATGGCTGTCTTGTTTCATGCTTGCAGGGAGGAAATGTTAAAGCAAGGGGATAAGTTACCGTTAAATGCTGCTTACGCAACCTGTTCAACTCTCTATCAGTGAATATGTGTGTGTTGTGTGTGTGTGTGTGTGTGTGTGTGTGTGTGTGTGTGTGTGTGTGTGTACGGGTGCGAGTGATTCATGACATCGAGTCACGTGGTGTGACTTGCTAACCGCTTTGCTCCTTCGCGAAGGGGAGGAAGCTGAGGTCTGTGCACTGTAATCTCTCGTACATATGTGTGTGTGTGTGTGTGTATCTTCAGTACGCGATCCGCGAAGGAAAGAGGGCGTCTGGAGTTTAGAAAAAAATTAGAATCGATCCAAGTTAAGATAATGAGGACGACTACTATCGTTGTTTCGCATCGTGTACTTAACCGAGCGCCAGAGGTGACATTGCTGTTCACGCCCTCGCGGTGACACGACGCAGGTGACAGGCTGCGCTGAGGAGCCGGCACGTGCTTCCTTGCCGCGCACGCACGCCCGCCCCGGCCCGGCCCGGTGTGGACACAACACCAGAGGAGGGGAGGGAGGCGCCGCGCCGCCTGGTCGGGCCTACCGGGCCGGGCCTACCGGGCCGGCGTGTGACCGAGCCCGAGGCAGCGCGTGGCGGCGTGGCGCCGGTCGGTGAGTGCGGCCAGACCCCGCTGGGGCCCCGGCCAGCCCCTCTCCTGGAGCGCCCCTCCCCTCCTGGACCCCGCGCCGGGCCCCGCCGGGCCCCACTGGTCCGTGCCGGAGGGTCCCGTGGGGGGTTGCGGGGGGCTGGGCTCCATGAGGTCCCCGTCGACAGGCGGCGAGGCAGTGCTGCAGCGATCGCCATCGAGTGCGGAGCGTGGAGTCGCGAGCGCCGAGCCCCGAGTCCGAGTAGTCGAGCCCAGCCCGCGGTGGACTCGTGAGGCCGTGTCAGTGCAGTGCCGCAGTGCCGCAGTGCCGCGGTGCCCATGCCATCCCCCGAGCGGATTACCAGACCAGCGAATTAGCGGATGCTGACGCCTCCGACGCGCATGACGGATAGCCAGCAGTGTTCCGCCGCCGGGAGAGTTGCCAACGCCTGTCGTAAGTACCGGACTAGTGCGGCGGCGGCGGCAGCGGCGGCAGCAGCGGGTCCAACGGGGCGCGGGTTCCCGCGTAATGGACACTGAATGGACGCGCGCCGGCCCTGCCTTGCCCTGCCTCCGTCCCAGCCGCACTCTGCGCTCCGTCGCACGACACCGATCGTTTCGTTATGACATTCACTTCCCTCGTCGCCATTTGAGGATTCTAAAAGTTGTTCCCGCCGGCCGGCAGCCTCAGCCGGCCGGCCGGCCTGTTTCCGCGGTACGCCCAGCTCAGCTCGCACCGTCCCGCTAGGGAACGGCCTGGCCGGGCCAGCAGGCCGGCGTGAGTCACACCCGTAACGCAACGGCAACGTTACGCACAACATCAACGCGCGAACGTAATAGCAGATTGACATATCGCACAGCGAGCGCACAACAACAACGGCAGCCTGCAACGCGGCCGAAACACCGGGTAAGGCTGGAGCCGTAACGCAACGTAACGTTAGCCGCGCGAACGCAACGCAGCGTAACGCTATCTGGGTCGCCTCTTCGAATGCAGGCCGCCGCGCCGGTCAGGGGCCGGGCCGCGGGGGCTGCGGGGGGCTGGGCGTGCGCCGTGCTCAGTGCCGGGTAGAGCAGGGCGTGGCGTGGCGCGGCACAGCCTGTGGCCGCCCCGCAACACACATTCACATTGTCATTGCATTGTTGGTCAACGCGGTATATGGCCGCAGTGATTGGGGGCCCCGGCCTATGTCATTTGTGTATCTGAATGTGCATCTGAGTGTGTCTGCCAGTGTCTGCGCGGCGGCACGGCGCCTGGGGGCACCCGAAGCTACCGCAAGGCTGCTGCTGCGGAGAGAGGGCCGGTGCAGCGTGCAGCGAGTGCACACTGTGCATAAGCTGATCAATCAATTTCGTGTTCTGTAATAGGCGAAAGGTCCTACAAGGGCACTGCTGGGCGAGAAACTACACTGCGACGTTGAAGTATAATTTTCAGGAATCTATGTTTTGGGTTTCGCAAGCACAAATTTTTTAATTGTTTTTTTTTCTTCCCTTCAATGATCCAATCAAAATCTGTCCTTTGCTGCTATGAACATTTCACCTTGAATGTGGCTCCAGCCGAGAGTGGGCGGTAATGTGTGTGCGTTCTCTCTCTCTGTCTGTCTCCCTCTAACACACACACGCGCGCGCGCGCTAGGAAGCGGGTAATTCACTCGCTCTCCGCGCGCTGCCGCGCTGCCGAGTGGACGTTTCAAAATTCATGTGTGTTGCAGCTGGTCAGGCGGGTATACCCCCCGGACGATTTCCGCGATTGCCATGAGGCTCCGCGAGGCTCCGCGAGGCGCCGGGCCATGAGGGCTCATGAGGCTTACAGCTCAGCGGCCCTGTGAGGCAACACACGCAGCGCGCCACACTCTGGCCGGACTCTCTGGTTCGACTCTGGGCTGTACCCATGGACTGACTCTGGGCTGACTCTGGGCTGTACCTCATGGACTGACTCTGGGCTGACTCTGGGCTGTACCTCATGGACTGATTCTGGGCTGACTGTGGACTGACTCTGGGCTGACCTCATGGACTGACAGTGGTCTGGGCTACCTTTGGGAGGCACATAAATTTGGCTTCCGGCCGGCGCGAGAGACACCCGCATGGAAGTGTGAAGCGTGGGAACATCAGAGAAATGCCTTTACCTGCAGTGTGGAATTCTCTCTGATGGTGGGAATCGAAACTCTTACAAACGTTACATTCGAGGTGATTATACTCTCACGACCTGCAAGTAAACTCATAATGCCGCCTTGCAAACGACACGCAGGCATTACAGCCGATGACAGTCGGGGTCCCCCCGGGAAGGGGGGGGGGGACGGCACGGTACGCGGCACGCACAGCACGGCAGGGGGGCTCACGGGGCTCGCTGGTATGCTAATATGAAGAAAGTGAAGGTGGTGCCGCAGGTGTGTGGGTCGGAGCGGATCAAGTTGCCCTGTCATGTCGGTTGGTCCGGTCGGCGCGGCTCGGTAAGCCCCGACACACCGCGAGCTGCGATCCTGCCGGCGTGCCGTGTTGCGGTGCGGGACTCTGATGTGAACAGGAAATGCCATTTACGAAAATTTCCCGGTCATCGAGTAAACCGGAGTGACGTGAAGGCAGCGGTGCGTGGCGTTGCCGGTGCGGGGCGGGAAGGACGAGGGGACGCGGTGCGAACGCCGTACACCCTTTGATTCGGTTCGGGTTTGTTTACCTAGGAGCGACACACACTCGAGCGCGCTCCGAGTTTCTGCGAGTGTGTGGACGCTCTCTAGCGGTGTGCGACGACAGCGAGGCCCGCGGCATCGTGCGGTGCCGACAGTGCCAACAAAAACCCCATTAAAGGCCTTTCATTTTCGGCCCAAGGCCGGGAGACCCGCCGTTTGCTGAATATTCATCGCGCCGTCCTTGTCGGCGACGACTCCATATATCCGCGGCCACAAAACGATGAAAAATGAAATGGGCGTACGAGTATAACGGGGAGGCGCGGACGTCCGTCGGGTCGCGGTCAGCTGACGGAGCAGAGGCCGTGCCGCCGTGCCGCGCTTCCTCGAATACTAGTTCGGTCCGGACTGGGTTCGGCGGGTGATGTTATTATATGGTAACCAGCCATGAAGGTTAACATTGGCGGCGCCCCGCAGAGCTGCGCGGAGCGGTTCGTTGTGTTGTGGACTCGGCCGGCCGGCCGACGTCCACGACCAGGGCTGCCAGAGGCCAGGCCCGTTGGGCCGTACTTTAACAAGCCAGCAGCCGGGGAGTAACCGCTCGACACGAGCTTTGCGCAGCTTTGCGGTCGGGTGTACGCGGTGGGCAGAGAGAGAGAGAGAGAGAGAGAGAGAGAGAGAGAGAGAGAGAGAGAGAGAGAGAGAGAGAGAGAGAGAGAGAGAGAGAGAGAGAGAGAGACAGAGAGAGAGAGAGAGACAGAGAGAGAGAGAGAGAGAGAGAGAGAGAGACAGAGAGAGAGAGAGAGAGAGACAGAGAGAGAGAGAGAGAGAGAGACAGAGAGAGAGAGAGAGAGAGAGAGAGAGAGAGAGAGAGAGAGAGAGAGAGAGAGAGAGAGAGAGAGAGAGAGAGAGAGAGAGAGAGAGAGAGAGAGAGAGAGAGAGAGAGAGAGAGAGAGAGAGAGAGAGAGAGCGCCTGAAGGTAGGCAACACTCTGCCCCGGCGCACGCTGAGTGCTGCAGGACTGCCTGCCCCGGCCATGGCAGTCGCTCGTCTTGTCAGGAGTCGCGCCCACCGCGCCGCCCGCGCGCTTCCACTCCCAGTCCCACTTACTGAGGCCCATCGTTCGCGCGTACTCTCCTGGGTGCAATACGCCCGAGGAGAGGGATGACGATCTCTCCCGCCCTGACGTCATCTCGGCGGCCAATGACGCAACGCGAAGTGTGCGAACCGACCAATGGCGTGCGACAAACGGCGATAGGTGGGGGACCAACCCGTTGACCGTGATCACTTGCATCCCAACATGCGCGTCACCAGTCATCACAGGTTGCGCGGCGTGCGTCACTTTGTTGCCGGCGATTTACAAGGCAGTGGAAGCGAGCGAGGGAGACAGAGAAAGAGAGATCATGAAAGGGGGCGGGGCTGCTCGCTTATTCACCCCCCACTATCACGGTTGGAGGCCTCCAGGCCCCGCACCACATATATCTCTGCGGTTTCCCGCTCTGGGTGATGACCTGACCACCTGACCCGTCGTGGAGCGGACCGGCGGGAACCCGAGGGGAACCTGACGGAGCCCGAGGGGAACCCCGACCCTGTCATCAGACGGGGGAGGGGAGCGGAGCCAGCGGAGCCCCGGGCGGCTTCCAGAGTCTTCGGCACGCCGTTGAGTCCGACAGCCGGCCGGGACCCTCTACCGCGTCAGGGGCTACAAAACTCAATGCAGATATTTTTTTTTTGAAATTTTTTATTACAGTAAAAAGATGATAGGTTGTGAATGATTCTGAATGTACGTAAGGTGTGCATACGTTTTTGCTCACGATAAAGCTATAACCGATGTAATACTACATATGTTATAAATATGTATAATAATAACGGGATGGGTTTCGTCCCCAGCGGATCACCCGAGAGGTCATCATAGCGACCGCCAGACTCAGCGGGGTCGTGGTGGCCGTGGCCTCTGCGGACGGCCGGGCGGGCCGCGGGCACGCGCTGTGACAGCGCGGGTCAACCTCCCGGCTCCATCCGATGGGAACTGTCGTCTCTGCCCGGACCGCAGAATCGGTCTCTTTTCGTGGTCTGCTGAGCACCGTGAGAAGCACTGGCAAGGAAGACGTCATATTTTTCATTGGTTTTCCAGGCGTAGTGCTAATTCCTGTATTCGGAAATAAGCCCCACCTTGCCGCTTGCACGCTAATTGTATACGATCGTATCGATTGTATCTGATCAGCGCCGGACTAAACACTTCCCCAAATCGATATCACAAGCCGTTCGAACAGCCCTGGATAGGAAACTTGTTGGAGGGTGGCACTGTGCCACGCCGCCTATTCCTTGCAAACCAGAAGCTGGAATTGTTACGTCAGGTCCTGCCCTGGCCTGGGCTGCCCGGCCCTGCCGCCTGCCGGGGCCTCGGCCGGGGCTGCCGGGGCCTGGAGCAGAGCGGAGCGCCGGTGGAGCCAGCGGGGCGCAGGCATCGTGCCGGAGCCGAGCCGAGTCGGGGCGGAGGTGCCGAGCTGAGCCGAGCCGAGCCCTACCGGACTGGGTGCGGAGCGGAGCCGGGCCGTGTGAGGCACACCCGGCATACGCAGTGCAACGGGGAAATATTCGCGCGGCAAGAAGCCCACCGATTCGCGAATGATTTGATACATTGTCCGGAATGGTGATGACCACAACTCCGTCATCGGCGGCACAGCTTCAAGCATCAGCAGCGCGGGAAACCTGCCATTATCATGCATGTCATACCTGTCATCATTGCGGTGACGCCACCCAAATCATAAGGTCCTTGCTGCGGCGGCCTCCCCCTCCCGCCGGCAAACTGCTGCCGCTTTGACCGTTCGAGGCACGTGGCGATAGAGTGACGCGCGCTGCATGCCGATGGGCCCTGGCTGCGGGCTGCGGGCGCTGGGCCTCCCGGGTAAGGCTTCGGGCCGAGCTGAGCGCGGCAGAGGCAGCGGCAGCGGCAGCGGCAGCGGCAGCGGCAGCGGCAGCGGCAGCGGCAGCGGCAGCGGCAGCGGCAGCGGCATTACCTCATGGCGGATGGCACGGGGCGCTCTGCAGAATGTACAGAACCCCCCCCCCCCCCCCGCGATCGGGAGCCGCGGAGCCAAGGGGGTCCCTCATTTACAAAATTCACTGTATACTCTAAAAAATAATTAAAAAAAGCAAAGAAATAATTGAAGAAGAAAAAAAAGAAACAGAGACAAACTCAGCAACAAAAAAAAGTCAGAACATATCAGTACAGATTCTAAAAAATTAGAAATAAAAAATTTCAAGAAAAAAAAAAAAATGAATGAAAATTTTATGTCCTCACGAGTGAAGCATACTCCTCGCCCGGAGCACACCGCGGCCGCGGGTTGTATGGTTGTGTGTGCCGTAGTCAGGCCTCCGGGCCGGGGCCTCCGGGCCGCCGGCGCATATCAGTTGACAACAGATCGCGAATCGATTGCCCGGCTGCTGCTGCGCTGGCACAGCTGGTGGTGCTAAAGGCTTTTCATGGTATGGCGCACGGCGCACGGCGGTCTCGAGGACGACTTGGGGCCGTGGCGGGCCGTGCTGTGCCGTGCTGTGCCGTGCTGTGCCGTGCCGGGCGGTGGCCGGTCATCGCAGCCCTGCCCTGCCTCAGCTGCACGCCCGCTGTCACGCGGCGTCGCCGCTGCATTACATCGATTGGATATGCGAAAGTGTCGACAAGTGCGAGGGAATTAAGTCTGCGAGAGGGCGTTTATCCACGGGAGCCGGGAGCTGCGGTGCCGCGGGCCGGCCGGGGCAGAGGGGTGTGATGCGCGGTGTGTTGGGGGACCACCGGGGCCGCCGCGCACGCCGTCTGGTGCGCGATGCAGCCGCCTGAGCTGCATACCAAAGCGGTGGCCTTGGTGACCTCCTTTTAGCGGGGCTGCTGCTGGCGCCGGCGGGTGTCACACACCGCACTGTCGGCGCCCACTAACCACCACTCGGCGCGTCCACAAAACCCCATTGAGTCTCCGCGCTCGATACGGCTTCATGAAAAATTAATCCGGCCTTCGGGTGCTGCAACATTTTGCGGCAGCCGTTGACGCCGTGTCGACACCGGCGGTCATTATTTTTATTGTGCCGTGCTTTGCATCCCATCCCCCCTGCTATTGCAGCGCGGAGTGTACGCCGGCGTCCCCGCGGGTACAGTGCGTGCAAGAATGTGTCGCAAAGCCGGCGGCGCGGCGCGGCCCGGCGACCACACAACATCCCTTTCGTCTTTGATGTCGTCGGCCGCGAGCGCAGTCCGTGGGTATAACGAGCCCTCCCGGCACCGCGCGGCGACAGCGGGACCACGGCACGCGACCCCGCGCCACGCGAACGACACGCGACGCGGCCGATGTCCGCGACGGACGGCCTCTGCGTTTGCCAAGGAGTGACGGCGGCGTCGGCACTGCAGCGCTCGCGGCCTCTATACATTGTACAAGCGGCGGATGGGTGTCCAAACACGGCAGGCCTCCCCCTCATGCCGCCGGCCGCCGCCGTCACAGATCCGTCGAGAAGAAATGACACGTGCGTACAGTAGGAGGCGCCGCGGTGTGGGTACGAGGCAGCGAAATGAAGCAAAGCCAAACAAAAAACACAAAAAAGAAACAGTCTCTTTTAATCGGCTGCCAGTCCGAGTCCCGGTGCGCGCGCATGAGTGAAAGGACCTTGTTCCAGACAATCAGCTGTGGCTGAACGCTCCGCTATCGGCACTCACGCGCGTTCAGGTCCCCCGCGTCCCGGAGCGTCCGCACCGCTCCGCCCGCCCGGTATCCCGCCGCATAGCGCCTGCTGGGTAGGCAATCCCGGCATCTGCACGCACGTGTGTCGTGCGGGCTGGCCTACCACTGCGTTCGCAGGCGCTCGGCGGCACCACCGGTCACCGTCGTTTCAGCTTGGTGGAAATTCGGACGTACTCTGAGGATGGCGCCCAAGATGCACGCTTTAACCAATTAGTCACTTTAAGTGAAGAAAGTACATTCCACCTAAAACTTTTTTTGGGAGGGTGACATTTTTAATTTTTACCCGATGTGATTTCTTTAAAACATTTTTTTTTTGTTTTTCTGGCACCTATGCTATCGCGATGAAAATCTCTTTTTTTTAAAAAAAAAAATAATTGTTTTTTTACGAGAAGGCGGGTGCGTTTCCTTCGCAGTCCCAGCGGCCCGCCCCGCCCAGCACCGCCCGGCACCGCCCCGAGCCACTCAGAGGCCACTGTGATGCAATGCAGCGACGCGGCGTGGCGCGCGCTGCGCAGGGAGGGCCTCAAGCCTTGCTTAAAGCCCAAAGGCTCTGAAGGCGCAGTTGTAATTGCAAAGCAGCGCGGGCTCAGCTCTTTTAGCTCCTGTGACTCCGGCCGGTCCTGCGGCGGCCCGGTCGGTGGAGCGTGGAGCGGCGCTTGAAGCAGGGCGTTGGCGCCCCTCCCTGCGGTGCGTGAGGGAGGGGGGAGGGGAGGGGGCAGTCATCTTGCGGGAAACAAGGTCGATGAAGGCCGTCTGGCAGCTTCGGCCGCCCCCCTCGTCTGCCCCGCCAGCTGCCGCCTGCCGCCGCGCCGGTCAAGCGGGCAGGTGGTTTATGGCCGACTCTGTTGTGGCGCCCGCGGTGCCTGCGGTGCTGCCGGCGGACGCCGGCGGACGCCCGGACGCCCGTTACACGACGTGACGTAAGGCGTGAGGCCGCGAGGGTCAACAACCACGGGGTCACGGGGGCCATGGAGACTCGGGCCGCGGGCGTGGCCGCGGGCGTGGCCGCTGCCCCCCGACGACACGCGAAACACGCACACGGCACGTCACTTCCAGAAGGCTCCTTTTCTCACCTCTCCGAATCGTTTGCTTTCCCGATGCCTCGAACAAATAGTTGTCTCGAGATGACGGAATGCGCACGAAACACTTTTTTTTTTGGAGAGGGGGGGGGGGGGGGGTGGTTTGGTCGCCAACCACAGTGAAGGCAGAGCTAAGGTCGAGGCAGCAGAACTGCCGCGCTGACAAAATAACCTTCCAATAAACATTCTGTGAGTGTGTTTTCTGAACGAATTGTTTTTCTCACAAGTGTGCGTGGCATGTTCCAGGATGGGGCTGGGGACGGCCGTGGCTGTGGTGGCGCTGGTAGCGGCGGGGGGAGCGGGTCCCGCCGAGGGGGGGCTCTTGGACTGGGGCCGTTCCGACAGACCCGCCCTCGAGGTCAACATCCCCTGGCTGCCGTGTGAGTATATCTTTGTTTACCTTTTTCCCCATTATCGTTCCTCTGTCGTCTTCCACCTGGCTCTGCTGTCGTGCCCGCCTTTATCTGTTGTAACCTTTCCAGCCCGAACGCATTCACGATGACAAGTCCGGTGGGTGCAGGCGGCGGCAGCGGTGGGAGCGGCAGGGCAGTCGGTGCTCCTTATCTCGGTATCTCTAGGCGCCGCCGGGCCTCCCGCGTGTGGTGGGCCGGGGAATGCCGTAACGCGCAGCGCCCTCTGTGGGCGATCTGGTTTGGCGCGGAAGAGAAATGGAGCAGTCCAATCACAAGTCTCAGAATCATTTCACACGTGGCAAATGAGACACTTGTTAAACCTGATTAGGGAGTAAGTCCTGGTTGTGTTACGTTCACAGGGGCCTGGGCCTGGCGGACAGTCGTTCGCGAATCGATGAACGCCGCGGCGCCGTGTCCCCGGTACGGAAATTATTGTCGAACAGTGAGGTAGGAACTGTCGCACCGGTGCATGGTGAGCGCGAAATGTAGTGCCGGTGGAAGGATGCCAGCCCTCTCCGACGCAACCTGCTCGCGACCGGTAGTTTTTGTCGGCGCGCAGCGCGGTGATTTTTTTTTTGCGATTTTTTTTAAAGCGAGAAATTTGTAGCAGCCGCACCCGGGTAGGATGTAGTGGTTCGTGCCTCGGATGCAATCTCGGCTGCGTCCAGCGCCGCAGCGCGGCCAGTGCGAGCGCATTTCACCCGGACTTCATTTCGCACCCCGGAATCGCGCGGCGGCGACTTGTGCACACGATAAGCGGACTAGAAACTGCAGCAAACGGGAACCAACGGGGAACCGGCGGCGGGGAAACGGCGGCAGGAACTCCCCATCCTCCATCATCGAGGTGCGCGCGCATTCGCAACGACATTGCGAGGCTGTGATGATATAGGCGGCTTATCTTGTTCCACGGCCGCCTTTCTGGAAGGCTTGCATGAATATTTAGATGCAACGAAACTCGCAGGCACGCTTTGAAATATTTGATTTCTTAAGAACGCGCGGCATATGTGCGAAAGTACAGTGGTGGTAGGGGCTCATCAGAAGAACTGGAATAGAAAGGGAGGGCTGCACGCTGAAGAGGAGGCTTGCTGCGCCGTCTCTGCCGGCTCTACCGTACGGGCCGGCCTCGACATCGACACTGGCTCCAAGCTGTCTAGCTCCTCCTCAATTTATTTCCTGTCACGTGACGTAACGGAGGGAACCGCGCGCCGGCTTCCTCCAACCGCCGCGTGGCCCGCGACAACACACACACACACACACACACATACACGCATCCTAGAACACGTATGCGCATGTGTTAAGGACGTGTTCACCCTTGCACTTTGGTTGGCACTCGCACACGTGATTTAAAACGCCAGTCATGCGGCTGTTAGTCTTTTAATCTAGACATTGTAGTCGTTGACTTGCACGCCTCAAGGCCTTACTGTTTCCTTCGCTGCCCTGGTGCCCCTTTCTTTATCCTTCGCGGTTTTCCAGAAGAAGAAAGAAAAAAGTATAGTGCTTGTGGCTTGGCCGATCGGTGGCGTGCTCCTGCGGGGCCAGGGGGAGGGGCTGGGGGCAGCGGGCAGGGGGGCGGGGGCAGGGGGCAGGGGGCAGGGGCTGGGGCAGGGGCGCACGGCAGCGGGCTCAGCGGCCTCGGCGGCACCGGCAGGCAGCGCAGTGAAAGTGCCCAGGTGCTCCATTATCAGATGCAGCAGACGACGGCTGCATCCCGCAGTGCCAAAGTCGTGAGTGCACAAGTGCACAAGTGCATCGAGTGCACCGAGAGCACCGAGAGCGAGCGCGCGGTAAAGGCCGCAGGCCGCATGGTAGGAAGAAGCCGCACAACGGAAACGGGCACTAATTGTTATTCATAACACGAGCATAAAGATGACGTGCGCCCAGCCAACCTACCAGAAATACATTTAGAGTGCGTTGTTATCTTATAAAAGCGGAGCTTTTACTGCGTTTGTCTGCGTAAAGTCCACCCGCATTTCTCCCTCTTTTCGCACCTGCCTCCCTCGGCTGCGGGCAACAACCTCGGAGAGACGCCGGGCCGCTCCAGCACGTCACCGTCCCGGTCCGCTTGGTCCGAGCGCCTAGCGCGCTATGCACCTCGGGCAAAAAGGCTCGAACGACAACGACGCAGAAAAAAACAGCAAAAAGGCGTGCTGTTTTGCTGTGTGCCCACTGGCACCCGTTGTACTAGGCGTTGTCGATGCGCGCTCTGGGCGGTGGTGTGTTGCAGCTCTGATCTGTAGGTCTCACCCGCGAGCTCTGTCGTCGGCTACACTGTGTGCCGCCCCATCCTCTTCTCAAACCAATACCCGTTTCATCTGGATTCCACGTCCTCGCCAACGAAAACGGAGAATTGATTGTTTTTTTTTCTTATCTCTTTTCAGTTGAGAACGAAACTCGCTGCTACGACGAGCTGGGCTGCTTGAACGTGACGAGAGACTGGTACCATCTCATCTACCGCCCGTTCAACGTTTTCCCACTACCGAGAGCTGTGATAGATACCAAATTTATTTTGTATACAAGGCAGAACCCAAATGAGGTACGTGCCAGGTGATGGGAGGCAAATATCCTGGCGTTTGCATGGTGTTTACAAAATGTGATGCATTACATACTAACTTGGTTTCCTACACGCACAGGGTCAACTTCTCCGTGTTCAAAATGAAAAGACGATACTCAGGTCAAATTTTGATCCAAAAAAGGAGACCAAGGTGATAATTCATGGTTTCATTGACACTCCACTCAGTTCTTGGGTGAAGGTGAGTTTGTGTCCTGTGCTCTCGAGCAAAGTGTATACGCAAAATTGTAAAAACTTAGTAAAATTTTAAATTTAAAAATTTGAAAATTCATATTTGAAATTTTGCCTTTGCAGGAAATGCGCCGGGAGCTGCTCAAGAACTCGGACTGGAACGTAGTAGTGGTGGACTGGGCGGGAGGATCGCTGCCCCTGTATACGCAGGCCACTGCCAACACGAGGCTTGTCGGCCTCGAGCTGGCTTACTTCGTCAACTATTTGCAGGTACGAACGTCATTCGTTGTTAGCAGACCGGTTACCTGGTTTACATATTTGCTCGTTTGACCTCTTTTGGTCTAATGCTTTTGTACAATAACGGAGCGGCAATCTCAAACTGTCTACTTCTGTCAGTGAACGAGAGAGGAGACACGAACACCTCAGAACGGTATGGATTGGCTTCTGTATAGCTGGCGTTGATAGACTTCTGCTGTTCTACCTAAAAACACACAAGAAATATTCCGCACATGCTATGGTTTTCATCGCTAACACTCTGCGTCACTTCGCCATGAAGCAAGCCCATGAACTGTAACCGCAACTCGACGCTCTCCCCCTCTTTCAGGAACACATGGGCCTGGACCCAGGCAAGGTGCACATGATCGGGCACAGCCTGGGGGCGCACACGGCGGGGTACGCTGGCCAGCGCATCGCCGGCCTGGGCCGCATCACCGGCCTAGACCCCGCCGAGCCCTACTTCCAGGGCATGCCCACGTCGGTGCGCCTGGACACGACCGACGCTCGCTTCGTCGACGTCATCCACACGGATGGCACCTCTATATTCCTCCTCGGTAAGGCCATCCTCCTGCATCTAAAAAAAAAAAGTCATTGAAATCTGGCGCATAAAATAAGAAATAAATCGAAATTTGGTTCCAGGGTACGGCATGTCGCAGCCCTGCGGACACGTCGACTTCTACCCCAACAACGGCAAAGAGCAGCCGGGCTGCTCGGGCACGGACGCCCCGCTCCCTCTCACGCTCATCCGCGAGGGCCTGGAGGAGGCGAGCCGCGTGCTGGTGGCGTGCTCGCATGTGCGCGCCATCAAGCTGTTCACAGACTCTATCAACACCCCCTGCCCTTACATTGCCCACAAGTGCGACTCGTACGAGCACTTCCTCGAGGTGCGTCTATTGACTTTACCGAGCGAACTCGTGTACAAATTAGTGTTGCACAACTAATCATGTGACTCTCTTCGCAGGGCAAGTGCTTCAGCTGTGCGGGTAACTCCACCAACTGTGCTCTTATGGGTATGCACGCCACCGAAACGCCCGTCGGACCGCCGGGCAGCAAATATTTTGTCGCCACTGGGAAAGATTCTCCCTTTTGCCGTAAGGAAACACCAACTGCATGGTTATTGCTGATCCCGTAGTGACAATGGTGGCGTCTACAAGCGTTTCGTTTGCTCCAGGTCGACATTACCGCATCACGGTGCACCTGGCGAGGCCGCCGCGCGCCGAGTCCTGGGTCCAAGGATTTATGAAGGCGACTCTGCACAGCGACAACGGCGTCGCCCGCAACCTGGACCTCACGCCCAGGTGAATAAAACAACTAACAATCCTCCTCTCCACTTGTTTGGGGCCTGTTAAGTTAGGGACGCACGTGGGTGCGAGCGTGTGGCGCAAGAAAGTGAAATGTAGTTTGGACTGTCTACCTTCTCGGCTTTTCCGGGGTCATGAGTGTCACGAGGCATCAATTTCATGACGAAACCGTGTCTAGTGGTCGGTACAAACACGATGCGTCCGAGTTTTTTTTTTTCGAAATTTTAAAAAGTGGCTTACCATTTTTTAGTCGAAAATATTTTGTTTCGGGATTTTAAATTCATATAGGTCGATAGGGGAGGTCCAAAAAAGTACATGAGCACTTTCAGCTGCCCTTGTCTTTGGTTTTCTGTCCTGTAAGACGACAGTGGTTACTTATCAGTTTTGAAACCATAAATTGCGGTTTGGAAATAGCCAGCTGCGTGGCCAGCTTCTCACTCGCACGCACGCTCGCGACGCTCGCAGATACGCGCGTTGCTAACTTTACAGTACATTGTGGCCGCCGCGGTCCGCCGGCACAGGCTGTCGCACGCTGTGGGGCACATGTCCTAATGTCTCCTGTTTCTCAGTGGCTACATCCGTTTGGAGCACGGCGAGGCGCGCAGCTTCGTGGTGACGCACCCGCTGGACATGGGGCCGGTGCGGAGGGCCGAGCTGTACTGGGAGTACGACATGGACGTGCTGCAGCCGCGTTCGCTCTGCTTCTTCTGGTGCAACGACCACCTGTACGTGTCCAGCGTGCAGGTGCAGCGGCTGGACATGGAGGGCACACGCGGCAAGCGCAACGTGGAGCCAGCTCCTCAGTTGTGCACCGTCGGCTCGCGGGAGTACGCCGACATCGCGTCTCGGTCGTCGGCCACCTTCTACGACAACTGCGGCACTGCCAAGGGCAATCGCCATTACACCGAGACCAACGAGGACACTTAGTGATAGTGCGTGCGCAAGAGCGTGAATGTGTGTGTGATTGTGTGTGTGTCTGCGTGTGTATGAGAGAGAAAGGGAGCTTCAGTATTGATTATGGGAGATAAAAGACTCTTGGATGTAGCCCTGTTTTAAGAATTTTTGAAACTACTGTTCTAGCGTTTGATGATAGGCCTTTGGTGCCGAAGAGTTCGTTTCATAAACAACTGCTTACAATTACATTTTGGTATTCGTATTGCTCAACCTATAGAAAATTACAACTTTCTTAGAAATATGTTCTAGAGATAAATGAAACGTATGGTGTGATTGTCTAAAGTACGAGCGTTAAGTCAAATATGTCTGTACAGCTGAAAGAAAAGAAAACCACAGACTTGAGCAGGCTTATGGCTCGCGGCCCACGATGATTGTATCAATAACTGCTGACCGATGATCTAGAGTCAGCAAAAATCGTGAAGTCTTTTTCTGTGTAAACTGCCTCTTATGATCTACGGCAAATGTAAAAGTACACGAGTCTCACGGATGGATAGTCATATTTTTCTAATTGTGCACCTTTTGCAGTCATTTTGGGAACGTAGTAATCGCTGTGATGTTTTTAGTCTTAAGTCTGCTTACCCCAGCTGATTATTGTTTGCTACAATCAGTGAGTCAACGAAAGAACTTTTATTTTTCTGTTAAAAGACTTGCAATTTTTACCATTTTCTTACATTTTTCGTCCGGCAACATTGCGATACATTTTCATTGCCATAAAAAATTAGAAATCTTCGTGTTTCAAGAAGTAAACAGAGGTGAGCGTTTAAGTTCCTATACTAGAAAAGGCTTATACAAACCGTGCATCAGAAAATATCATTTTGTGAGAAAACATTCGTGTTCACGATGCACTCATGAGACATTTTAGTTTATTCGCAGCACCGTCATTAAGTGCCATACAAGAGTTATCGCAAACCAGGCCTGCCCTTCTATTCTTTGTAACGATGAAAAGCGGTGCGGCTTTTCAAATGTATTGTCTTGATTTCAAAAGGCATATCAGACAACAAGAACTAGGCCTCTTTGTAAAGCGATCTACTGCTCTTGTGAATGTGTGATGTTATTATTGTAATTGTTTTGTAAATAAAAAAAAACTATTTTTCCAAAATCTGTAGATCCCTTAAATTCGTTTCTAAAAAACAGAAGTGCAAACAGTTTACTAAGCAGTGGTTATTGAAGACAAAGAGACGGGGAAGACAAATCACGCGGGAATGTTTTAGATCACGTTTATTTCTCTTTTAGTAATAATCCTATAACGCGTTCAGTATCAGACATCCGAACTTGTTTCAGTAATGTAGTAAGCAAAATTGGATAGGTTACATGACTAGAAGCGATCCCTTACTCAAGCGCAACTGTATGAGACGTATCTCATTCATTTGCGTTCTTTCTTCGGCCATATCTTTCACTACTGCCGCCTTCTTATTTTCCGTTATGTTAACTTGACTTCCAAACGCATTTTTGCGACGAAATAGAAAAGTGAATACGCGTCAACTTAAGAAAATGGCAACAGTAAGTATTTCGCGGAATTACATGATGTTGCACCTACAAGGCAGTCTCATACATCACGTCCATTTCTTATGAGACCTCATTTCGGAACAGTCATGCCTGTATCTCTTGCCAAGGACATTGACAATGCAAATCATCACCATGACACTGGCATTGAAAAATTTACAACTTCCACGAATAAGATTCTTACAGCTTAAAAGTAGATTGAAACACACAGATCTCATCAAACAAGCTTGATTGCCTTCGTAATATTACCACGGAGCGCAATATTTACCAAGTGTTTGAAACTGTTTAAATTAGAAATCACCCTATTTTTGCGATAAGATCAAAACAATACAAATATTTCAGGACACGTTTATATTATCCGTCCAGAAAACTTCATAGTTACTATCTACTTGTATGAAATAATTATATGCGAAGACTATCCAAGAAATTGATCAACAGGCCTAACAAATTCAACAAAAAAAAAACTTTTTTGCATTCCATTTTTTACAAGTACACAAATTGCTGATTCTGCAATTTAGAATAAGTGAAGCAATGAGATTCCCAATCAGGATGTATTGTTGCGGAGTTCTCGAACATAAAACCATAGGATTGAAATTTTCATAAGTATTGCGTTAACTTCAATACTAACACGTTGTGGTGAGGTTAAACGAGTTGGCATAAAGGATTCTGACAGTGGAAGGCAAAGTCTTCTGATTTACTAATTTTTATTACGGTATGCACCTAGCCGCCCCATTATTATCCAAACGGCTTATCCACAAGTGGATTTACTTGCAAACGGCATTAACACGGACTAGAGGGATATCCACACGCCATGAAATTGTTTTTTGTTTGTTTTTTTGGTGAGACACGCGAATTTACTGGTATTTGGAGAAGAAATCACACTCGGTTTGGTAGGTGATTGAGCAGAAAAGTGGTTAGAAACACCACACCGAGAGAACAAAGTCAGTGTGCTGTGTACGTTAAGGAATCTTCTCTAATTTGCAATTCGAATGCTCTCCTGGCGTACTCTAGGCCCAGGCGTAGTCCTTTTACATTGTTCCACCTATGTTGCGAGGGCTGATATGACTGCTGTTTGTAAATTGAGTCTTTTCTCCAACCCTCAATATTTCAACAGAGCCATACTCGAGATATGATAAGTACATACAAAAATCCATACGAAATTTCCCGTCGTACATTTTGTTCAGCTTGTGCCCTAGAGGAAGATGGTATCTGGGAACAGCTCTGATTAGCTCTACATTAGTACAAAACAATCCAAATCTATCTCTACCAGTCTCTTTTCAGTAATGACTGCAAAATGAAATTTGAAATCGCACCAACACGAACAGCACTAGAAACCAAACCTAAGACAAAAGACATTGAAAAAAAGCTTCGAAAGTATTAGCACTCTCTATTAAACATCTTCAAGCAAAAATTGTGTTTCTAAAAGATCCATAACTATTGTATTCCTTACAAATATGGTTTAACAAGAATACTCTGCCGTCTTTTGTATCACATGCACCACCCCAGTTTTTTTTTGTCACCCTAGCCAAAGTATGAATTATCGCTCTTCTAGGTAATATTTGCGTTTGCTCAGAAGGAGATGGGAAACTTCGCATTGGGTCATTTAGCCAAACATGAAACTCAGCGTTTAATAGAAGAGCCTATTCATATAATGGCATTTATTATGTGGCGTCATGTGAAAACAGAATGAGACTGGAAGATTGTTTCACGAGAATATGGCTTTCATTCGTGGGAAATTTCCTCATTTCTGTACTCACATTTGCCAAAATCACAATTTGCAGCTTAATTGTTAAAATAACAATAGTTACCATCTGGTAAAGTTCAGCACACTTCACACAATTTCTCAACAAGTATCACATAAAATTTGAAAGAATGCATAATTTAATATCCTAAAGATCTCCAACTTCCGCCACGTGTGACAAAAATCACGGTCGTTCTTTTCGATCCTCACATTTTTTAAATCTCTATGATCTCCTGCAGTCTGGAAAGAAAACATTCAACTCGGTACAAAATACCGTTGATGGGATTTCTTACATGTTTAAACAAATTAGAGTTCTCCATCCCGGAATCAGTCATAGTCCATTCACGATAAGAACCACACCTAAATTAGTCTACACCCAACAGTGAATAATACATCTATGATAAAGGCAGAGCCCGTGAGACATCCTGCAGATACAGGCTGGGGTAGCAGCGGCTTACAAAAAAAAAATTGTTACTAGTTGAAAAAAGAAAAAAACGTGCACTTCACGAGGCTGGTTTGTTTACTCATATGGGTTCAACTTAGCTCAACCGTAGAAATGGAATTCAGCAATGTGCACATTTTACGTTGTTGGAAGAATGTTAGTAACAATGCTATGATTTGTCACTGGATATTTCATAAATAAGCGGAGGAAACTAGAAGTTGCAATACTTATGCACTGAAAAAGTTATCATTCGTTACTCCGATTAAAATGGTCGCGCTAGTTTCATCGCGATAATTGATATAAATTTTCTGGCATCACGCGAAACTTCAGGTGACGAAATCAGACCTTCTCCTTGGTCAATAAATTAAAACAAAAACTTCACAATCAATAGAGAGTTTAGATCAACTAGAGCACCAAATAGGTGCCCTAGTAGAAACTCTTAAAATCGTTTGGCGGCCAGCCATATTTGATCTACACAACAGTTCCATAACGAACCCAGTGTAAATCTTAATTGTGAAACGGTAGCACGGGACTGACTTCAAAATCAGGGATATAGACCACGCTGGCCGATTTACTCCTCATGGCTTCATTCAAAACGGTCGTAGTCATTTGGACACACACGATTTTATCTCGGTCTATGGTCCCTTGTGCGTTGGAGGGAAGCCGTCATATTCATTGGCTCGGAAACAAAATGTTCGGAAAGTTTGATTTACATCAGTCATAAATTTATTTGGACAAAATCATCAGGACGGGCCATGAGATTTCAAAATACAGTAGCTCACTCATGACACTTTATATATAGGGAATGATTGTGGTGCTGCTCTTTACTGATGTATAGGACACAAAATAAATAAGAATCACCTACGAGCTTCGACTAAGAGTTTATAAGGTGATTTCAGGCATCACAGAATCATTTTTTTAAAATTATTATTGAAACATACACACCATACTTTGCAGTGTTGCTTCCTACTCTCCTAATATTATGATTTAGAACCTTTGCCACACAGCACTTCTTGAGAAGATGTAAGTGCTGAAATGCTTAAGACAAATGTTTGCACAACAGAAATACTAATAAGATGAACCCGATTAATGCGTAGGGTTGAAGATATTGCAATTTGCATGCTGCTGGCTTCCATTCTGAAGGCATGATGGGAGTTTAAATTACATTAGATATACATTGTTGTGCATAAATTCACTAAAGAAATACCTTAAAATGATGGAGAAAATTAATAAAATCACAAAATTTTGTGAAGTTCGTGAGAGGTTAGCACCAGTAATAAAAGCATTGATTTAAAAAGGTCTTTTAAAATTCCAGCCTATAGGCAGAACAGCTTGTCTCGTGATCTTGCAAATTAATTGTGCACCTTGAGGCAGATGGTGAAAGGTCGATCTTGTACTTCGCTAAAGCATCCTCATTTTCAGCAACCCAGTATCCTAAAGTATCCGTATCGTACGTGGGAATGATGGTAACCTCTGGAATAGAAAAAAAAAAAAACAATTGCAACATTGATTGAACTACCAGCATTTGATGAAGTGCCAGAAATCCTTACCTAAATCTTTGTCCTCCCAGGATTGCTTAGCCTCGAGGAGAGCGTTATACACTTCCCGACTCGGCTCAATTCCACTGAAGACATAGTAGCGTGCTCGTACGCGTTTGAAGAATTCAAGCGATGCGTAATAGGAATTGCCATGGTGCGGCACGTACGTCAGGTCAATATAAATGGGGCCACCTCTGTACGACTTATTGCTTTTCCTGGGTGACTCAGGCCTCTTTTTGTTGTCAGTCGTTGGTTTTCGGTTGCTAGGCCTATCCTTTTGCGGCGTGCCTTTTGGAGAAGGAACGGACTCATCAGCTGACGCAGGTGGTGGAACTGGAGATGGCAAGCCAAGAGGCTTTCCCCAGCTCTGGATGGGATCTCTCCTAGATGGTAAACCTAAAGGTTTTCCCCAGCTTTCAATTGGGTCTTTTGCTGTGCCCTGGGTCGAGGCTGTCTTGGCCAGATCCGAGGAAGCACTGGTTCCCCCTTCATGTGACACATTTGCTTGAGGAACTACGGGTGCGGTAGGCTTTTCGTCTGTGTGTGATTCTGTATGAACGGCACTCGACGTTCCACTTCCTTCTTTTTCAGATGGACCAGAAGATTTTTGATTCGTTTCCTGTGGAAGGATACTTTCTGTGCTGCGCGTAAGGTCTGTTCCTCTAGCGACTCGGTGTTCTTCAACAGCACGGTCAAATCCTACTGATCCAGTGCTTGCCAATTCTCCGACAACGCTTGTACTTAATAAAGTTTCAAGAACATTTTCAGAAGATGTTTCTCGCACATTTTCTCCTTTGCTAGAGGGAATGTACATGGAAGAGGTCATATGATCGAGCTCTGCTTCGTGGCGATTATCAATGTGCCTCTCCACAAATTCTTCCAGAGGCTCCTCTGTAAAAGTACTGTAAACAGATGTAGTCATGGGATCTGCGATTGTCTGGCGTCGCGTATGAGATATCGTTGATCTCGTGTCCAGCATGCATTGATCATCTCGAACTCCCGTGATACCACTCACTAAGGTTCTGTGAGGGTCCCCTATGTCAAAATCAAAATGTGGCGGAGGAGGAGAGTGAGTGACTTGGGATGTTAAACTTGTAGGTGATCCAGGAGCATCATCATCGTCACTTTCCTGTCGATAGTCTCCTTCAGATATGTGAGTAGGCGCTCGGGACACCTGGCCACTGCTCATGTCGCTGTGCGGAGTCGAGGGTTCCATATCAACATCAGATCCTGGGGTGCAGCTACGAGTTGCTTCACGAGAATCTTTTTGCACACCTACTACAGAACTTAGTACACTCAAACCAGCAGACATCGCATCTTCGAAATCCGTAGTAACATTTCTGCTCACTGAAGCTACGCCTTCAACTACATTCACAATTGCTGACTCTAACAGTACACGAGCTGAGTCTGCGGTGTCTGCGTCAAGTGTCTGATAAACATCCACGTGACTTATTTTTCCACGGGCGCTGTCAATCGAATCCTCTAGCGCTTTAGCGCCTTTTGGTTCCGGTGTTGACCGCTTATGAATGGGAGAAGATTCTGTCGTGGTTGTCACCGTCACCTTGCCATCAGACTGCACTTTTTCTGTTGTGGTTGTCTCCATAGCGTCTACTCCATCTTCACCTGTAGTCACCTTAGAAACTGTCGTGACAGTTTTAGTTATTTCTCCGTGTTTCGGCGAATCACTGGTGTCTTTTGCGGTGAAAGTAGATATTGTTGTCGTAGCAGCCAGCTTTTTGCACTCACCGTCATCATCCGATGCCACATTTACGTATTCTTCATGGACACTTTTGGAAACCAGTGTGAACTCCGGTTCTCCTCCATCTTCCTCGGATTTTATATTGCCTGTTTTATCATGCTTTCCTGACTCCGAGGCTTCAGCTAGAATCTTGCCTTCTTCTAGGTTTTCCTCCTTTGACTTCGCGTGTCCCGCTGAAGTCCCAATGGTTGAGGGTATTTCATTTAATGTTAAATCTTTTTCTTCCTTTGTGACACTCTTTTCAGTTACGACCTCTTTGTCAGATTTGATAGAAATATCAAAAGCCCTGCGCCCATCATCTCCAACAGATGTGGTATGCACTGCCGGTTCAAGGGGTGTCATTGGACTTGTGGCAGCTTCAATCTTCTCAACACCAATTGTTTGGATCACAGTCGAGACAGCCGCAGACTGCTCACTCTGATGGATGTCTGTTGAAGATAGATGCCTTGAGGCTGAGTGGGAAACAGCAACACCGTCTGTGTGAGCTTGTGTTTCGGCTTGTAGGAATTCTTTGGTTACGTCAAGTGTTTCTGTCACATTTGTAAGGTTTAAAGTTCCTACCACTGGAACCCCAGTCTTTTCACACTGCATTTCCACAATACTCGTATCCCTCGTAGTTTCCGAAAACTTATCAATAACAGTAGAGCCCGTTAAATCCTGCGCTCCGCCTTCTATGTTATCTTGAACGCACTCCTCTTGATTGTCTATCTTGGAAGTCAATAGATCCTTTGCTGTCCCGGCGACGACCTCAGAAGTGATGGTTTCAAAGACATCATCTTGCCTTTTTAGGATGTCGTCGTCAGGCATATCTGTGTCTGATTCACTAGGCTGGCTCTGCCTTGCAAGGTCTTTGCACCCTGTCACGAGAATTGACGGAGTTGTCGCACCACTCTTTCGCTCTTCTTCTAAGCTTACAGTTGTGACATCAATTGTGAGATCTGCATGTTTACGAATAAGCTCAGTTTCTAAACTTTCTAATTCAAGATCAGAGCTAGTTATAATATCCACAGTGCTACTTTCTTTTGTTGTCGTAACTTTTTCAACTTTTGTCTGTGTTTCACACTTCTCTGATGATGTCATGGACGTCATTACTGACTTTTCTGTGTCTTCGGCCTCTTTTTTGAGCTTCGAAGACTCTGCTGTTTCTTTTTCTTCAAACCCTAGAACTGGTTTGGGGGAACCAAGTGATACGTTGACATCAGCGATGGTGGTTGATTTCAGCTCACACGTTTCGTCACCAAGAGAACTGTGCTGTAAAGCCCCTGATATTTCTAATGCGCCGTGCTCTACTGAAGACCGTTTGCTTAACGGCTCTGGAGAAGCTGAGGTAGAGCTAATTGTTTGCGCGGTTGTTCGCGTGGGGGAGGTTGTAGGGGAATCAGATATTTGAGCTGAGCTTTGATTCTGTGGGCCATCGGATTTTAGAGAAACTTCAACATCAGGAGCACTCGCCTCATGGCCGTTTTGGTTTTGGGGAGTGACCTGCAGTGGAGAGGTTGGTGGTGTTAAATTCAGGAAGTTTTCACTTGTTCCAGGAGATCCAGACGTTGTCTTCACAGGTGAGACAGGGGATGCTGGTGGTGTTTTCCGAGACTCAGAGGTCTTCGTAGGTGACGAGGAAGCGGGTGGAGACAACAGGGCTGGTGAAGCGGTTGGACTAGTAAACGCGGGTGGAGATGCCGTAGGACTAGTCATAGCAGGCGATGCCGACAAACTCAATTTTTTTACAGGTGACACTGAAGGCGGAGTTGTCTGTGTAGGTGAGGCAGACACACTTTTCTTGGAGGGTGTTGGAGACACAGTTGGACTGGCGGTTCGTGGAGAGGATGGAGATTGAGATGGAGATTTCAAATTTTGTGACATTGGCGGCACAGATGCTTGAGGTGACGTTTTAATAGGAGACTCCGGTAGACTTTCCTTGGATAGCGCTGGAGACACTGCAGGGGATATTTTTGTGGGAGACACCGTTGATGCCGCCGGACTCGTCTTGGCAGGTGATGTCGATGGACTCACGTCTTGGTTGGAGGGTAGCGGAGTTTTAACCGGAGATGACCCTTGTTTCGGAGAGATCGCTGGTGATTTACTTTCACTCTGCGCCGGTGACTGCTCTTCTTTCCCGGTTTCGGTTTGTGGCAACTCACCTACTTCTGATTTACCGTTGGCCGAACCATGGCCGTCCGCTTTCAAATCAACCGGACTGGAAGATTTGGGTGTGTGAATTGAAGATTCCACTACTTCTGCGTGCTGCGCGCCCCCACTAGTCTCAGTATCCGTTCGACTAGTTACCTCAACATCACAAGATACCACGTCTGTCTTTGCAATCGACATGGTTTGATTGAGTGAACTATCAAGCTCAGGTTTTGTTGTAAATGACGTTTCCGTCACCTTTTCATGAACGCTCTCGGTGATTACCTGATGATGAGTTTCTGAGGTTGTATTTTCCACCGCCTTAGTCACTGCAGTTGCAGTTGTAGATTTTGATGTCTCGATGGACGCTTCATCTTTTGCTGTTTCAATGACATCTTTCATCTCTGACTTCGCAGAGGATTCAAGGATTGTTGTCTTGATATGGACTTCCTTGGCTTCGGCCAGAATATCATGCGGCGGTTCACCAGCCCTCACAGTTAAGGCAGCCTCGATGGCAAGAGTCGTGTCTTGTGGATTAATCACCTCAACAACATCAGCGGTTTTTAAACTGGACTTTCTGCTGGTGCAAGATATGCTGCTATCGGCTTTCTCATCGTGTACCTTAACGTCCTCATTCCTTTTAGTAGCCTGTTTAGTATCCTCGTTTGCAATTGCAATGCTCGATTTCCTGCTATCTGCCTTGTGGACATCAACCAAATGCGTTATAACAGAGCTCCTCTCATCTGTTTCTCCGGCGATGCTCGAATTCCGACTTTCAGTTCGATTTGTATCTGGAATATTATCTGTAGCAATGCTAGATTTTCTATCATCGGTTTCTTTAGTCTGGAGAACATCTTCAGCACTGGTGCTAGACTTCCTGCTCGTCGCGCCTTTTCCTTCCGGGAAGCTTTCGGTGACAATGCTACCTTTCCTACTGTCCGGTTTCGCAGTCTCATGGATTACTCCATTAGAGACTCTGGACTCCCTTGCCCCAGTCTCAATGACATTTACATTTTCTTCTGCGATGCTACACTTAACGCTATCGGCTTCCTTCGCCGTTTTGACTTCTTCACCAGCAATGCTGGGCTTTCTGCTGTCAGCCTTTTTAGCCTCCGAAAGCTCATCAGCAATGCTAGACTTCCTACTATCGGATTTTTTAGCTCCTAGGACGTCTTCGATGGCGATGCTAGATTTTCTGCTACCAGCTTTCTTGTCCTCTGGAACATCTTCAACGGCAATGCTCGCCTTCCTGCTGTCGGCTTTCATTTTTTCTGGAACGTCCTCAGCGATGCTTGGCTTTCTGCTGTCGGCGTTCTTTGTTCCTGGAACTTCCTCAGCAATGCTGGGCTTCCTGCTGTCGGCTTTCTTTGTTTCTGAAACTCCCTCAACAATGCTAGGCTTTCTGCTGTCGGCTTTCTTTGTTTCTGGAACTTCCTCACCAATGCTAGGCTTCCTGCTGTCGGCTTTCTTTGTTTCTAAAACTCCCTCAACAATGCTTGGCTTTCTGCTGTCGGCTTTCTTTGTTTCTGGAACTTCCTCAGCAATGCTGGGCTTTCTGCTGTCGGCTTTCATTGTATCTGGAACTTCCTCAGCAATGCTGGGCTTTCTGCTGTCGGCTTTCTTTGTGTCTGGAACTTCCTCAGCAATGCTCGATTTCCTGCTATCGGATTTTTTAACTTCTTGAATATCTTCAATGACAATGCTTGATTTCCTGCTGTCTGCTCTCTTTTCTTCTGCAACATCGACGACAGCAATGCTTTGCTTCCTGCTGTCACCCTTAAAAGCTTCTGAAATGTCCTCAATGGCAATGCTTGACTTCCTGCTATCGGCTCTCTTGGAATCTTTGACGTCTTCAGTTGCAACGCTGGGCTTTCTGCTGCCAGCTGTCTTAGCCTCCGCAAGCTCATCAGCTATGCTAGCCTTCCTGCTATCGGATTTTTGAGCTTCTGGAATGTCTTCGATGGCGATGCTAGATTTTCTGCTGCCAGCTGTCTTCTGCCCTGCAACATCTTCAACGGCAATGCTCGCCTTTCTGCTGTCGGCTGTTTTTGAGTCTGGAACTTCCTCAGCAATGCTCGATTTCCGGCGATCGGTTTTATTAACTTCAAGAATATCATCGCCGGCAATGCTAGATTTTCTGCTGTCAGATTTTTTTTGCTCTCCAATATCCTCGACAGCAATGCTTTGCTTTCTGCTGTCGGATTTTTCAACTTCTGCGTTGATGTCGCCGGCAATGCTAGGCTTTCTGCTATCGGCTTTCTTTGTTTCTGGAATTTCCTCTGCAATGCTCGATTTTCTGCTATCGGCCTTTCTTGTATCTGGGATGTCATCGAATGCAATGCTAGATTTCCTGCTGTCAGCTCGCTTGGCCTCTGCAACATTTTCAAAAGCAATGCTTGACTTTCGGCTGTCCGTTCTGTCTGCCCCTGCAACATCTTCGGGGGCAACGCTAGATTTTCTGCCTTCGAATTTCTGAGCATCTGCGACAGCAACTGGACTTAAGCTTGACTTCCTGCTGTCAAGTTTATCAACTTCTGGTGCAATGTCAACGACAGCACTAGGTTTCGTGCAGTCAGTTTCCTCTACTTCTCGAACATCTCCGACATCAGCACTGGTTTTCTGGCCGTCTACTTCATTACCCCCTCGATCGTCTCCAACAGCAATGCCAGGTTTACTGCTATTGGTCTTTCCTCCGGCAGCATTTTCATTGGCTAAGCTAGATTTTCTACTTTCAGGTTGATCTGCTACTTCTTCAGTACTTGGCTTTCGGCTCGCCGATTTCTCGTCACACACGTCATCTGTCGCAATGCTAGATTTTCTACTGGCGAGCACTGGCGATTCATGAGCGGCGATACTAGACTTTCTGCTATCACCCTTGACGACCGAATGTCGCTTCCCTGAAGGAGACTTCGGGCCTTCTGGAGAAGAGTCAGGGGTGACTGTTACATATTCAGGATGAGTAGGTGCGTCAGTTTTTCCATAAATTGGTTCCTCTTCTACACTTGACTCCAAGTATACGTCTTCTTGTACTGCTTCAAGTGGCTCCGGAACTAAAGTTGCACCAATTACGGATGGAGTTTCAGTGGGCAATGGCACTGTAACTCCGGAGTCCGTTTCTGGAGAAGTTTCTTGTCTCTCTGTAACAGAGGCGATTGTGATAGTCCTAGGTTTTGTTCCGGCACTTTTATTTACAACATCTGCATCGAGTAAATCTGCCGGCTCAATTTCAGAGTATTTTGCATCCTCTCTTTTGATTTCGGATGGTTTTAAATCCTCTACTTGATGACCAAGAATTCGCAATTCCTCGAGGCTAACACAGATTTCTCCCTTCTCTCCTGATTGCAATCCTGTGGTTGACGAACCTCTGATTCCTACTTCTTCTTTCGTATCGACGTCTTTCTCTTGATCGTCACTTTTTTCCTTAGATTCTATCGAAACAGTAGGAATTGCTCGTTCGTGAGCAGGAACATCTATGTTTAACTCTAGTTCCTTTCCTGAATCAGCAGCTTCCCTGTTATGAAGGTCATCAGGAGCACTTTCATCTCTGGGGGATGTTGCATCCAGTGGTGCTGAATGGCCGATGTCTTCTTGCTCTAGTTTTTCTCGCATTTCTTTTATCTGTTGTATCTCACTGGTTTCTTTCTTTACAGCATCTAACATGTCCGGAGATTGAGGACTCTTCTGCTGCGCAGTTCCAGAGTTAGTGACCAGGATTCCATTATCAGTTTCTTTGCGTGTTGGTGTGAGCACCTCTGGGGAACCTCTGGAATGCCCATCCTTTGTATACAATTCTGGTTCATATTCCTCATCAACTGGCAGATCTGCTACTTCATCTGGGGTCTTGATTATGTCCCGATGTAGGGCTGAAACATTCGCGTTACGAATTTCGAAATGACCTGGTCGTTCAGCGTGACCGGCTTCCAGATCACCTTCATCTGGCTTTATCTGATCTTTTTCTTTCGTATCCTCTAGAACGTGCTTTTCTTCGACAACCTCTTTTATTTCGTCAAGTGGGATGCGTTCATCCTCAGGGAGGGTTGGAGCCGTTGTTGCCCCGGACTCTGCAGTTGTTGACATTTTTTCGTCCGGTTGACTCTCTTCTTTCATCTCCACTGAAGGTTGTTTTCCTTCCACCGGTTTTAAATCATCGTCCATGTCTCTAGCCTTCTCCTCCGACTTTGGCTCACCATCATCAACTTTTTCCTTGGACACTTCAACGGGAGATTCATCCTTTTTCGATATTATCTCTGCCGCTGACGTGATAATTTCTTGAACCTCCTCGACTAACTTTTCTTTATTGCCAGGGCTGAGCGAATCGCCGCTAATAACTGCAGAAGAATGAAGGCTGAGTTTTCTCTCTAAGATTGTGACTTCCTCAGTGCTTGTCTTCGCTATCTGCTCTGCGTGTTCCTTATCAGTGATTTTCATGGTTAACTTCGGTTCTGATTTCTTCCGCGGTTTATCAGATGAATCCTTGACTTTTTCGGATTCTTGGGTATCGCGCTTAAGTTTTTCATCTTCACCGTCGTCATCAGAGAGACCTCTATCCTCCAAGCCAACCGGTGCATGGGACTCGGCACTAACCGGGTCCTGGAATGACTCCTCAGTGTACGGTTCCTCCTTCTCTATGACAAGGTACTCATCTTCTTCTTCTTCCTCAGGTTCTCCACCCTCAAGTGAGCGGATTTCGCCATCATATTTCTTTTCATCGTCATCACAAAGACTCTCAACAGTAACGTCCACGACAGTTTCAGTTACACGCACTTCGTGTGTTTCCTCTTGAGCTAAATTTGTGTCCTGAATAACTGAGTCCTCCGTGGTTTCCATTGCCTTTTCTTCGGTCTTCTTATTTTCAGTTTCGATCTGCTTTGCACTAGTTTTGGATTCTGCTAGAGTAATTGTCTTTCCCTTTTCCTTGGCAGGTGAAGATTTTTCGGACGGTTTCTTTGTTAAATCGTCTTTTTCATTTGCTCGAGATTTGCGAATGCTCCCTACTTTGCTCGTTACTGTCTTTGTTAGTGTCTTTGCTGGGGAGCCTTGCGTTTTGGCACCTTTACTAGGGGAAACTGGCTTTGTTCGTTTCGCAATCGGCTGCTTCTCAATTGCTTTTGGTTTTGTTACAGAGTCCGCATTCTCATCTTTCTTGATTGTCCTTGTTACAGTAGATCGAGTCACAGAAGCTGTCCTTGTCGTTTGAACCTTGGATTCTGCAACTTTCCTATTATTGGCCTCCTTTGCACTCTTCGCTGGTGTCGCTGAAGGAGAGCGACGAGTTTTGCTGCTTGACCTGTTAGATACCCGAGTAACACTTTCAGAACGAGATGAAACGCCGTTCACCACTTTCTTTGGTGTTGTGGGTGAGTTCTTTTCTTCCTTCTTCTCTTTTTTGTCAACTTCCTTCTTTTCAGCTGAATGAAGCTTCACCGACCTTCGCTCCCTGGACTGAGAGGCTTGGCGGGGCTTTGATCGAGCTTTCGTACCATCTTTACTCTTTTCTTCTTTCACGATATTGTTTTGTAGTTCTTCCAGTTTGATTTCTGTTACACCAATATCCTTCTCGTTCTTCTCAACCTTTTCATTATTATCCACCTCAATTTTAGTCATTTTCTCTGTCTTCTTTGTAATAATGTGACTCTTGTTTGTGGTGACAGTTGCCGCCGATACAGATGTTGTGGTTGTTGCTCGGTAAACTTTGGTGTCTGCAACACCGCCAGCAATGGGAATAGTTGCAGTTTTGAGCACGTGGTGCTTGCTTGTCTCCGTAGTAGGAACTGTCCGTGAATACGTTTTCTGTTGCTCACCTGGTGTGATTTTATCAATCACAGTCGGGGTATATTTCTTTACCTGCGTCTTCGCACTCAGCCCAACAATGGACGGAGACGGTGACAGTGATTTCGCCGTGCAGGTTGGGTGTTTCAGAAAATCAAGGTGTCGAAGTTTCTCCAGTCCTTCAAATATTTTAACTTGGGGTGTGCTCCCAGGGAAGAGAATGCGCGTGATCGTGTCTTGTGGGTTTGCGGGCTGCCACACTAGCAAGGCGCAGATAGATACCATATTTTGAAGCGGAAATTGAAAATCTCTTGAGTCCTTTTTTAGGTGACTTGCAAAGAGCTTCGAGTCATTGGCGGTCCACCTCGCTAAAAATTCCTTGACTTCCTTAGAATCTCGAGCTGGACTGACGACGTACATGTCCAGTTTACCGTGACCAACCTGGTGAACAAAAAACACGAGTGCATGAATGGATATGCTCTATGATCGCGTATAACCCATAAAACGACGTTTACGTGGACTTACTTTGTGGTAAAGATTTACTGGTTCTACTGCTGAATCACGGTAGCATGGTGATGGCTTCAGCTGCAGATGTCGCAGATTGACCACCATTTCTTGCCCCTCGTCAACGAGGCTAACTAGTAGGTTGTCACGGTCCTTATCTCCATCTGGCGATGTGAGTACTTTTCTGTCCTAGCTCGGGCCAAAAACATCAATTTATTTGTAAACCGTAACAGTATGAAAGTGTGGCTGGTCAAATTTTACCTGCAATGTAATTGCTTAAAGCATATACCTGTAAGTTACAGAAGAAATGGCCAATCTGAGGATACACATGCGCGTTTCTTTTCCGTCGCAAAAGCGACGCAAGTCCATGAGCATTTGCGTTGTTGAGACGTGTGAGGAGCACAGCATCCAAACGGTCTAAGTGACGAGCGAAGTCCCAGAAACATGATTTTCGCCCAAATCCTCCATCGACCTGTAACGAGAAAACGTGATGGCAAAGTGTGGAAAGAAAAAGACAGAAGTATTTCTCCTTTAAATTAGACATCGCTTGTTCACGATATGCTCAGATATGCTCCGTAGACGTTCACTTTGTCAAAAGGCCACATGTATATTACTGTACCAGCATATTAAACCCGTTGATGCCAAACAGGGCAGCGTCTCCTTGGCCTCCGGGAAAAACATAGAGAGTAGGGTGACTGAAACGAATGTTTCCAACCACATCACTCGGTTCCATCAACGAATCCAGCATTGCTGGGCTCACGAATTCGCTGACATAATCTGCAACAAAGATAACGAGGGAATGATTTTACAGAAATTTGACTTTGAATTTTTACTACTTTCAGTGTGTAAAAGCGAAACTGTACCAATGAAGCTGTTGATGGCTGGGCTGCCAGCTGTGAGGACATCTGGAGGGTTCACCCGCACCCGGCAATAGCGGGTGAAAGGGTGCTGTGCAGTGGAGGCGTCTCGCCATGGGCCCTCTGCGCAGCAGTGCACGTCAACGGAAACGCTGTTCTCGTAGGCCCGCAGGACGCGCTGGACATCGGGCTCGTGAAACAGCTCAGACAGGTCGGCGTACGAAAACGTGCCGTCCTATCCACCAGAATCCAATCAAAGTTCATTCCAAAAAAAAGTGGCAACACGTACAGGGTACAGCATGCTATCGGCGTAAGTAACATACCTGTAGAATCCATGATCCAGTTCCAGCGAAGGTGTAGCCGGCGTGTAGGATGTGGCGATGCCTTGTGAAGCTCGAAAGCAGATTTCTCACGCATTGCAGCAGGGTATTGACTTGAGGATGGACAAGCACCTCGGTGACGAGGCTTTCGGACGCATATTGCACCAGACGTTCTCCTGATAGACAATACAAAACGGTTTAGTTGTGAGTGCGTGGGCAAACGAGTCAAGTAAATTTATTGAAAACAAACCATTGCGTGCCTCTTCGCCTTTTGGTGCAAGGCCGCTCAAAGTAGACAACTCTTTTTCTAGGTCGACGTGGCAGTCTGAGGAGTCCCAGGACAGGAATCCTGAAACACGGCACGATGTTTCTAGATTAGCACAGAGAAAGAAATGTATTCCGTGAGCGGTGGTTTACATTTCTGTATTTCCAGCTCAAATAATGGCAGAGAGAAGCGGGTAATCCCCAGTGCTCACTGGCCATATGCATTGCGTATGAAGATGTGATCTCGTGTCCATGCTGGGGATTAGTTGGTAATGTCCACGCCGCACCATCGCTTGCCCCAAACGGGCAGGGGAATGGTGGCCGCAATAATAGGACAATGGGCCACTGCGAACGGGAACAGGGCCAAATATAGGCACTAGAGGCCATATTTTACTGATTGAACTTGGGCCTTTGACACCAAGCGATATCATTTTCCCCAGCACAATTCCATTTTCCCTGTCATTTTTAAAAAGACTCAATATCAGGACAGAAAGACGATACATTCAGCAGCGCAGTTTCAGCGTGCCTGAACTGCCTCCACGGTCCTGAAGCCGGTTCCGAACAGAACACGGCCGTCGCTGAGTGTTGCCGATAAAGAAATGTAAAGGTCGCGAGCCCATGGTTCGCCAGTCGACAGAGCTGGGCGGTGCTCCTCTATGCGCGTGGAGCCCTTTCCTCGCCGGCTCGTTGGCGCCGGCCGGTGGCCCTCGTGATGGGAGCCTCAGAGCCGCAGAGCCGCCGCCACGAACACTACCCTTATTCCGAGGTACTGTCCCGGACAACATCGGCCGGCCCAGCGGCCAAGGCTGTCAAGCCCACCGTGACAAGCGAGACCGATGTCTTTGCGAAGCCTAGCAGCCCTCTCGCCTGCCGCCGGCCACCTCCGCTTCGAGCCGTCTTAGCATTCGGGGCGGGCCGGAGGCCGGGCCGGGCCGGGTTTTCGATCTTTATTCCTAAGGCCGCATTACCCCGAGCCTGCCAGCACTGCCAGCGCTACACTGACCGGCCGGCCGGCGCCGTCGTCACCCCCCGACTGGCAGCAGCACGGCGCTAGCACGGCGTTAGCGCCCTCTACAGCCGCACAGCGTAACCCGCCCGCGACGCGGCGCCCCTCGGTTTCCATGGTGACCCCAGCGGACGTGACGCCACGTGTATCTCACGGCCCCGTCTGCCTCACGAGGTGTGGTGAAGAGCATCCATACACAGGCGCGAGATGCACAATTGTCGCTGAAAAACTAGCAGAGCGGATTGACTTTGAGGCGTCTTCTATCTGCCTCTATGGCCGCGGTAACTGAATGCTCTGATGATGATGCAGCAGGGCCGCTACATGTAAAAAAACAACCTTTGTCGGTGAGTCGATGGATGCCGGCACTTACGGCCAAACACTCGAGGTCGTTTGCGCGTGAGTCAAGAGGCGGAGGACGTGACGCCCTCGAAAACCTCTCGAAAGTGCTAAATAGGGGAGGACGGAGGGGTGGGTTAACAGCATGGAGGGCCGGCAAGGAGGCGCTGCTCTAAATCGAGAAGCAAAACTGGGGCAAGATAAAAACCGCACTAAGTTTTGCCCAACAAAAATTAAAGCACGTAAATTAGTTACTGTCATTGTTTTTTGATTTCATTCGCGTATTCGAAAGAAACAAGCCTTTCACTTACGCGAAACTCTGAAAATGTATGAAGGAGCCTCATATTAAGGCGCGGCCACAGATCATAATTATTACGGGCGGGAAGATGGCCGGGCTCCATAAATCTCACGAGCTCCTGCAAGGCTTAAAGCCAGGCGGCGCCGGCACCAGGCACCAGTGCCGTGAATGCAAACAGCCTGCTTGGGCTCCCCGTGCTCCCGTTAGCAGCGGGTAATGCAACAGAACCGGCAGGGCCCTAGGCAGGGCTGCAGGGCCTTAGGCAGGGCCCTGGGCAGGCCGGCAGGGACTCACAGGGGCTGCAGTACAAAGCGGTCAGCGACAACAAAAGGACCGCATAAGTCGCGGGGACCGGCGGGGACCGGCGGGGACACACCAGGGGGCGCATCACGCCGCACGCCCGCAGCCCTCGATGCGGGCGCCGCCAGTGCAATGAAGAGAGGGGGAGACGTAGAGAGAGAGGGGCAAGCCGGCCGGCCGCGGCGGGAGGGGGAGGGGCGACGAAGAGAGGGAGGGAGGGGGCGCCGGTCTTCGCTCAGCTGACACCGCCGCCGCGTGCCGCCCTACATACGGGGCGGTACGATCGATACCAGAGCAGCCTCCCTCCCCATCTCTCTCTCTTTCTCTCTCTCTCTCTCTCTCTCTCTCTCTCTCTCTCTCTCTCTCTCTCTCTCCCCGTCTTTCTCGCTCTCACACACACATTCTCTCTGCTCCACGCACCGTCTCACTGTCTATCTCAAGCCAATGTGTATTTCTCACGAAAAGTAAACCCTCTAAACACACCTCCCCTCTCAGACAGCCGGCACAAGTCTTACCCGCTTTACCCCCAGCCTGAGAGAGGTGTGTGTGTGTGTGTGTGTGTGTGTGTGTGTGTGTGTGTGTGTGTGAGAGAGAGAGAGAGAGAGAGAGAGAGAGAGAGAGAGAGAGAGAGCGCGTGTGTGTGAGTACCCCGTTTCCGACGACCGCCCCCCGATTCCATCCATCTGTCAGTCCCACAAATCACGTCAGCTGCTTTCCGGGCCCTGTACCCTGTACCCGTCACACACCAGAGTACCTGACGTCATGGGAAGTGATGCCGTACGAAAGCGCCCTCCTCCGCTCCGCCCGGGGGCCCGGCTCTGGCCCTGGCCCGGGGGGCGCTGCGCGAGGCGTGTTGGGCTGAGGGGGGCCCGGCGGCGGGCGTGCCGGTGGGGGCGGCGCGGTGAGGGGGTGGCATGACCATTAATGCCCCATCCTAGGACCACGCTGCGCCCCGCCCTCGGCCACGCCGCACCGCAGGCAGGAGGCACGGCCCGTGGGGGTTGGGGGGAGGGGGTATATTTTATTTGGTGGAGGTCAGCGCATGCCGTTTGGTGGCGACAGGCTGTACGTTTCACCGGGTCCGGCCAAGCCTCCTGCAGTGCTCGGAACGCGCTGCTGGCGGAGGCGATATTTCCTCGATGGTGATGACGTATCGTGCGTACGGTCCGAAACCGGAGGCGGCCCCCGCCCCCACTCCTCCCCCTTCCGAAAGAGCAGACCACTCAGTGACTTACGTCTTTTCCTTCCCTCGCGTTTTGATAGAAAACTAGGACGAGACCCGCATAGAACGCATTTCTTTTTTTTTTTTTTTAAAGCGAAAGATGTCGCAGGCGCAGGCATCGGAAGAACGTAAGCACTCCGGCACAGAGAGGAATACATTTTTGCGCGCTCTCGTGCAAAACGGTCCATTAGCGTTACGTGTCTGATGGCCCTTTCTAATTAAATTCAGGGCCAGCAGCGGTCCCTCGTCTGCAGTATTTAGCGCCCGGGAACGGCAGCGGTACCGGGCGGGGGGCAGGGTGCTAGAGAGGGACCAGGCAGGCACCGGGGGCTCCGTGTGGCAGCGGCGCCGAAAGGAAAGCAGCGGTAACGAGCAGCGCAGGGCCAGCGGAGACAGCGAAGCGCCCGACGGCAGGGCGGCCGGCAGGCCCGCGACGCAGCTCTGCACAGTGGGTTGCCTACCCCGCCGACCGCAGGCGCTCGGAGCCGCGGGTGCAGGCCGAGCCGCTGCGGTAGGCCTGTGCGATTATTAAAATTAATCGTAACCGACCGATTACAGAATAAATCGAAAATCGTTTCGATTCGATGATCGTGCATCGACCATCGAAATCAAGTCCGATTAATCGGATGGGATCGATTAATCAGATGTAACCGATTTATCAGTTGGGATCGATTAATCGGATGTAACCGATTAATCGGTTGGGATCGATTAATCAGATGTAACCGGTTAATCGGATGTAACCGATTAATCGGACGAAGTCAATTAATCGGATAACGTCGATTAGTTGAATTTAATTAACTGGTGACAAAGAAAGTGAATTCCATCTCGCATTGACAAAAATAGCGTCGCAGAGGCCCAACCGGCCGCACCCCTTTCTTCATGTGTTTACTGTTCTTAGCTTTGCCTGTTTGCTATTGCCATCGAAACCCTCGCGTTTTCGTAGGGGATAAGGTGATAAGGAAGGAAGAGTGATGACCGACCGACGGACCGACCGGAAGACAAAGAAGGTTAATCTGATTACCGATGTACCAAGCCAGAGCACGCAACGAAATTGTAAACCAACCTAGCCTGCCAGCCAACCAGCAGGACCTTCATAATTTGTCTTTCAACAGAAAATTTCATATTATCGGCAATCGGTTTGTGATCGGTAATCGGTTTGTAATCGGTAATCGGTTTGTAATCGGTAATCGGTTCGTAATCGGTCACCGGTTTGCAATCGACAATCTATTAATAATCGATGAAATCGGTCGCAATCGACAATCGCCAAATAATCGTCACCGAACCGATGTCAGAAATCGTAATCGGTACTTTCGTAATCGGAGTCGATTAAAAAAATAATCGGATAATCGATTCGATGAATCGATTAATCGCACAGGCCTACGCTGCGGTGCGGTGCTGCCGCCGGTGTGCGCCGCGCCATGCCGGGCCATGCCGCTTCTCAGAGACCTCAGGGTTTCTGGTCGTTACTTCGGACTGCTCCTCCACACTGTAGTCATTACTCGACTGTCACGAGAGAGAAACAGAGATACAGAGGGAGAGAGAGAAAACCTGTGACGAATATTCCTCCGAATTCGACGAGGGAGGGGGATGCTGTTTGAAATGTGTAGCCGCAGGCGAGGGGGAGAATGCAGAAGCGATGCAGCGATGGGAGGGGTCAGGGAACACTGGGAGAGAAGCAACGCGAAAATAAAATGCGACAGTGGTGGAGATAAAATCGAGGCAGAGAGAGAGAGAGAGAGAGGGGGGGGGGGATTGGGGCAATCAAACGAGAGAGCAGAGTGAAGATGAGAACGCAACCTAATCTCCGAAGCGCCGGCGGCCGCGTGACGAAATCGGGCGAACGCGGCCTGGGATGAATGAAATATTCTCTGCGCTCACTAGGAGCGGATGTCGGGAAATCAGGCGAGGATTTAGAGAGGGCGGGCCTGTCGGCGGGCCCGGAGGGGCGGGTAACCGTGTTAACAGGGCCGTCACCGGGGACCACCCCTCCCCCTGCTGCCGGCCGCGCCCGCCCCCACCCTGCCACTGCCACTGCCCGGCCGACGCCCACACCCCGGCACCCCGCACGCTCCCCCAGGGACATTCCAAGAATCACCCGAACCCCTGTGGGGACCAGATATAATAAATGGGGTTAGAAAGGGGCAGGGGCGGGCAGCAGAACCTCAAACTTCCGGCGGCGATGTTCTTCCATCCCCTTTCCCTTGGAATGGAATAAACCAATACGGAAGCTGGGCTCCATCCGGCTGAGCTCGGATTAGTGGCAGGGCGGGCCAGCATGCGTGTGTGCCGGGGCTGGGCCAGGTTGTGTGCCAACTCTGAGTCGTGGTCGGACAGGCAGATATCAGCGGCCGGGTGAGTGTCTGGTCTGCACTCCCTCGGCCGTCTCGGGTACAGCTCGGCGCCCTCACATCGCCAATACTCCACCCCGCTTCTGTCACGTTTCACATTTTTCTGTTGCGGACGTGACGGCGCAGGCACAAGCCGCACACGATAACCAATCGTACATAGGATGTGCGGGGCCGCGTCACACCGTGTCACAGTGTGTCACAGTGTGTCACGCCGTGTCACAGGCCATGCAGGCACAGCGGGCCTCCCCCGCTACATTATTCAGGCGCGGACCCGCCGCCACTCGCTCATTGGGACGTGACGGGGCAGAGTCCTTATCCATCAAGACGAGAAGAAAATGGTCCCTGTTCGGCTGCGTGTGGGCTGCGGATGGGCTGTGAGGGGAAGATGGAGGAGAGGAGAGAGGAGAGGAGGGGGTGCTGACCGGCCTGGTGAGCCCGCAGCAGCCATGGATGGAAGGCGAGGAGCAAACTTTTCACGCTGATGTTTCCGAGCAGGTTTTTGTGTCCCACGCCGTCGCCGGGACCGAGGCGTGGAGGAGTGGAGGGTGCGTGCAAGGAGACGGCGAGGAGCCAGGCTAGGCCCGACCTTGCTCGTCCTACTCCTGCTGCCGTGCTGCCGCACCCGAGTTCGTCGTCGCCGTTGCGAGAGTTTGAGCGGAGCGGGGCCGCGGCGGCCCCCGCAGCCCCGCCAGCCGAGTGAGTTTCGCCTGGAGTTTCCCTCGGCTGGGACGCGGCAAGGCGCACCACCTACCTGGCTCGCACTTCAGGTTACTACGGCCACCGATAAACAATTACGTACGGAAACTGGATATTCAGTCCAGCGGAAGGGAAAAGGCAGCCGCCGCGTGCGAAACGTGTGTCGACCAGCGAGAGCGCGCGCGAGTTCGGGAACGTAAATCGGAGTCGTTGCGGTGACTTGTGTGGCAGAGTGTGGCAGTGTGTGGCACTGTGTGGCACTGTGTGGCACTGTGTGGCACTGTGTGGCACTGTGTGGCACTGTGTGGCACTGTGTGGCACTGTGTGGCACTGTGTTGGCACTGTGTAGCACTGTGTGGGCTGCGGCGTGGGACGGCGCGGGGCAGCCAGAGCAACGCTATATACGGCTGGCCGGCGCCCCGGCGGGTGCTCGATTTGCATTCATGGGCCGCTGTGCACGCTCCGCAGAGCCAGGGCGGCCAGGGCTGGGAGGCGGGCGGTGCGGCACAGGCTTCGGTCCTCTGTGTGGCCGCACTTAGTGAGCGCACAATCACGCGGACCGGTCCGGCCTGGGCCGCGGGTTCGAATACTAGCAGCCCCATGCCATGCCGGGGCGGGCCGGGGCGGCGGGAGCTCCGGGGCGGTACCGTATCGGAGCCGCCGCATAGAAGGGCTCGGCAGCTCGGCGAAACTAATCCGTCCGTCACATGGCAGCGGGAGGGCGTCTTCACCATCGATTCCGAAGCCCGGCCGAAGCCCCGCCCCGCCCCGGGGCCCCGCGTGGGGCTGCTGCGCTGAGCCCCGCTGATGCGTGGCCCCAGGCCTGTGGCCCCAGGCCTGTGGCCCGTTGGCCAGACCTTCCGGCGGAAGGGACCGCCTTGTTGTTAAGGGAACGCGGGCTTTGAAGCAGAGGAAAGCAGATGCAAGAAAGAGGCATGATAATACGGGGCGGGGCAAAGGCAGCCAAAAACCAGAGGCGGGGCGGGTCGTTACCGGCGGGAGCTGCGGGCTCTTGAGGCTGAACCCAATGCGTGTCTGCCGGCCCTCCGCTCCTCGCTCCACCCATCGCTCCTCTCGACAGTTTCAATAACCTCCGCATTAAGTCACGCATCATTATTTGCGGGTTCGCGACAGTCGTTTCCGGCAGGGGTGCGCGGGCAGGGCGGGGCCGGGCCTGGGGGGCGGGTGACTGCCCTGGCACCTTGGCAGCGCATCGACCACACAGGACGTCTTTCAGCAACATAGAATAGAGTCTATTCCTGCCCTGCACCCCCCCCCCCTCCCTCCCTTTCCTCAGGTAATAAATACGAATCGCCTTGCCAATCAATACCATATGTCATGGGCGCTCGCTTTGTTTCTCAGGGTCGTCGCGGGCGCGTCAAGGCCCTGAAGGCCGATGATAGCATGAGTGCGGCCAGGATATGGTTAAACGGCGTAAAGATACGGGGAGGGGCCGTAGGGCTGGGAGTCATGGGGCCGGACCGCAGGGGACTATTGTTCTTATTTTGCGCGCAGCCTGGACGATTGCGAACGGCATCGCCGCCCTACGTGGGCTCCGACGGCTACGTGCTCCCCAACGATGATGCCAACAGCGGCGGCGGGCGTACCTCGGGGACCCGCCCCTCTCCGGCAGCTCCGGCTCCGGGCGGCACTATTGCTCCACGGAAAGCCACGCGCCCTCTTTTCGCCCACGTATACGGCATAGCGGTAAGTCTTCGTACAAACAAGAAGGCTCCGCTGCCTGACACTATATTATCCGCGTATTTCTCCTGCTCCGGGCCCTCCGGGCCCTCCGGGCTGCACGAGGGCGCTGCCCGTTGGGGTTCCCTGTGGGCCCGCTGCCTGTGGGCGTTGCCGGTGGGCGGAACGGCGATTTCGCTTTGCCTTTTGCTCCTCGGCTCGCTCGTCTCGTCCTAACGCTGCTGCCGCAGCACCGATAGTTCTCTCCTCAAGGCTGTCGCGGCGGTATCGCGACCAGGTCGATGGCAGGAAGCTCCTACCGTGGTTCCCAGATCTGCATATGCAGCAATCGATCCGGGCGGCCTGTGGGGTGTGGCACGCGTGCGGCACGCGTGTGGCACGCACGTGTGAGATACACGGGGTGCGATCGGCGCTCACAAAGGCCCTCCGCGTCTCTTCGTCATGCGCATATACATAGTGCGCGGTGCGGATCAGGGAGGAAATGGTTGCGCGCGACTGCACATGCCCCGAGGAGGTGGAGGAGAAGGGGATAGCGAGACAGAGAGACAGAGAGAGAGAGAGAGAGGGGAGAGAGAACGAGAACAAGCGTCGTGCATCTCGTTTCCGGCGCAAATTGCGCACTCGGCGGGGGTGAAACAAAAACGTAATCCTCTGAGTGCACCTGCTGAGATGGGAGGTCTGCGAGCCCCCCGCCGCGCCGCGCCGCCCGACGACACCCCGCGCATCGTTTTGAAAAATAGAGTGGATTTAAAACTTTTCCCTCCCGTCTGCGTTGCGTCCGACTCAGAGTCTGGGGAGAGCGACGTTGCCAACGGGCGTGCGGGGCGGGCCTCGGGGCCTCCACTCACCCTGCAAATCGCCTGTCCGAAATATGTTTGCGTGCTTGCGGGGTGATGAAGGGACCAAACGTTCCATTCGCACGCAAAAAAAAAAATGATAGATGAAAACTCAGCACTGTCATTATCCCGATGATTAATCAAACGCGGTAATTTTACTCGGAATTCTGCGCGCTGAATGTTGCCGTGAAAATCCACGGAATTTCCACCTCAATTCCCAGCCGGCACACCACTCAGCTGTGCTCGGCCGGGCCGATGCGTGCAGAGCCGGGTCGATATAGGCACGTCGCTGCAGATGTGCGGACTGCTGCTGCATTTGCAGGGGCCTCCGGTGGTACCCGGCCCCCGGCGGCCCCCGGCTCTGCTTCCGCCCCACCCCGACCAAGAGTTGTTGCAGACGCCGCGGCGCCTCCATTTGCAGCGGGGACCGGCGGGGACGGCGGGGACCCACTCGTCTGTGTGTCGGAACGGTCCCCCATGGCGCCGTTGCTAGGACTCCGCTGCTCCAGAGGCGGCGCGCTGCCGGCGCTGCCCCGCCCCGCGCCTCAGCCCGCTCCCTTGCATACCGCTACTGCAGCACAGACCCAGTCTCACAGAATGCCTACACAGATCCAGTTCGGCCAACTGTGTGCCCTTCATCAGCGACACGTTCAACTCTTTCCCCCCTCCGGAGGCGGAGGGTGGGGGGCATCTGACCTCGGCAACTGTTGGCTGCACTGCACTGCGGCAGCGGCAGGCAGTGAGGTAGCAGCAGCAGCAGCAGCAGCAGCAGCAGTGTGCGTAAGGCCGTGGCCACCGCGCCGCATGCAAAGAGGTGATACCGCGCCGCAGCCCGCTGCTGTGGTGTGCCGGAGGGGTATTTTTAGAAGCGGCAGCTCCGCCGACCTTCCGCCCCCTCCAGCTTGCGGCCCGCGGCAGGCCAGCACAGGCAGGCACCGCCCCCGCCACCCCCGCCACCCCCGCCACCCCCACCGCAGCCCGGGCACGGCACCGGGCCCGTCGTACTCCTCGAACTCGATGGCTATTGGCCGATCGCGACCGTGTGTGAAGCAGACAAGAGCCGCCCATCGCGGGTTGCCGAGCAGGTGAAGAGCGAAAGCTACCCGCTGCAGCCGAGCGCGGCGCGCGGCCCATCCGCACAGCGGCGCACCGCTCCAGAACATCTACTCCGTGTGTCCCAACAGCATAATCCGGCCGCGGACAGGCCGCGGGCGGTGTAATAAAATCAAAGCAGAGAGGAGCGGAGCGGAAGGCGCACACAACGGCTCCGGCGAGCGGGGCGCAAATCTTTGCCAGACATCAGCATAGGAAGAACGTGGGAGCAGAGGGGAAAGGTAAGCAGAGGACTACTGCAAATATGAGCTCACGCGCGACGAGGGAGGAGCGCAACCCTCACTATCACTTTTTCGCACACGTAACCACCACCACGCACACACACGCACACACACACACACACACACACGGTGCACACGTGTGAGCATCTGTACTACTCGGCGCACAGCAGCAGCAGCCGCAGCCCCGGAGGCCCGGAGGCCCGGCCCGGAGGCGACGCCCGCGGAGGAACTTCCGGCGCTGCGTCAAAGCAGAGGCTGTTCTTCCTCGGTCTCCCCTCCGTCTCCGGACGTAAAAAGTTTGTCCTCCGGTGCCGCTTCCGCCGGAGCAGCGCGCAGCACTCAGCATCATGCTCCAGCCGCAGGGAGCATTTCCGACGCCAATGGGAGAGGGCTCGCGGAGGCCGCGACCGTAAAACCGGATCGGTCACACCGTAAGACACGAAGAAATGGGCGCTGTATGGAAGGTACATGGCAATGGAATTCAGTCTGATGTATGTATACGTATGCATGTATCGTATATATATACGGGAAAGGGTCAACGGTCGCATATATATATATATGCGACCGTTGACCCTTTCCCGTTTGGGATGGCACTTTCTTGGGGAGAGAAAGAGAGAGAGAGAGAGAGCGAGAGACAGAAGGAGAAAGAGAGAGATTGAGGAGGGGGAGGGGGAGAGACTCCCCGCAGCGATGTGGCGCTTGCCACTTGCCATCTCTTTGCCGTAGAAGCCAACGCGAGGAAGGTAGGCAGGGCCGTGCCGTACCATTTCCACATTGCTTGCGAGTAAACGCAGCAGTAACACGCCAGCCCCAGTGCACACACACACACACACACACACACACACACACGGCGGATAGTGCTGGTGCGTGATACAAGCCCCCCCCCCCTCTCTCCCTTTGACTCGTATCGCTTTCTCGCACTCCCTGACCTTCTTGAGCAGTACCCTCCTATCCTCCTATCCGCCTTTGCTCGCTTCCTCTCCCTGCTGCTGCGTCGCGGGGGATGGGGGGGGGGGGGGGGGAAGGCGCGATACTGCCCTGTCCACTTGCCCCCTCCCGGCACTCCCAACCCCTCCTCCCCTTCCGTATCTTATCTATGAGGCCTAAGGAAGGGCAAGGGCCATATGCCATGCCCGCTTCAGATTTATGGACACACGCGTGAAGCCTGCCGCGGTGACACACACACACACACACACACACACACACACACACACACATACATACATACATACATACATATATATATATATATATATATATATATATATATATATATATATATATATATATATATATATATATATATATATATATATATATATATATATATATATATATATATATATATATATATATACAGTTCGGGCCAGGGGGAGGGGGGGGGGACATCGGGACGCCTATTTGATCTCGCGAACAAGCGAAAGGGCGGGGCTCACGGAGGGCGACTTAAAGCGGGTGGGAAAAGAAGTAGTGCGGGGGGCGGCGGGGGCCGCACAGTGCGAAAGGTCACGACCCTCCATTACAGCGGCCCCCCCCCCCCCGGGCCGCGACGGGTTCCAATCCCAGACCCGCCCCACGCTCACTTGTCCTCATTTGTCCGGTGAGACGCGCGCACCGCGGCCTCAGCCTCTCCACGTGCCGTGCGAGCAGCGGCCATTTGTTTCCCTTTCCCCGGCGCCCTCCGTCCTCCCTCCTCCGCCACGGAGCGCACACAGCCCCACACAGCTCGCGCTCAGCCCGCGGATCAAATCAGGCGCGCCGGCCGTCTGCTGATGTTTGAATTGTCGGACGCGTGCTGAGCTGCAAATGCGTGCCTGCCGGACAATTCGTCAGAGGGATAGGGATAGAGAGGAGAGAGAGAGAGAGAGAGAGAGAGAGAGAGGAGAGAGAGAGAGAGAGAGAGAGAGAGAGAGAGAGAGAGAGAGAGAGAGAGAGAGAGAGAGAGAGAGAGAGAGAGAGAGAGAGAGAGAGAGAGAGAGAGAGAGAGAGGGCTGACGGCCATGGCACGGCCCTTCAGAGGAGCCTTCGGGGCCCTAAGGACCAACGGTGCCAGGGCCAGCAGGCAGGCCCGGTGGGGCTGGGCCGAGCTCAGGGCTGTGCCGGTCTCAGCGCCCACTATATCACGGCGTGACGCCGTGACAAACGGCTCGGACAACGCCACGCCTCGCCACCTCCGTCCCTCCCACCGTCCTTCCATCCGCCCCTCACTCCCCCGCCCCCTCCCACCTGTACTCCCCACACCTGTCCCCCCACGGCGGCCGCACTGCAAACACACGTCAGAACAGTATCGGGTGCAACACGCGACACCTGGCGCACCTCGTGGCTGCGCTCCGGGCGCTCGGCAAAGGCTTTGGCGGGGCGGGGCGGGGCGGGGGATGTTTGACGAGGACCAGGCGGCAGCAGCAGCTGTAGCAGCGGCAGTAGCGGTGGCAGCAGCCTACCCTGTCTCTACCGCCTTTTTTGCTGGAGCTTTTAGGGGCTGTTCACATGCTACGTCACGCTTTTTTGTCGCCCCCCCCTCTATTGTCACGGGGCAAACCTAACCTTCCCATGCATTTAATATAGGGCTGTCACGCTTTACACGGACCCCATCCCCCCTGTAAGTGTAACGTAATATGTGAACAGCCCCTTACCGGGGACCTTTCCCTGTTCCCCCGAACGCTCGGGGTGCATGCATGAGACCAGGGCGGGCCGGGGCCAGACTCCCATACTGGTTCGGTGTGCATTAATCATGCTCTCGCCCCCCTCCGGCTCCTCGGCCCCGCTCCCCGCCCGGCTCCGCCCCGCCCGCCGCTGCTGGGCACCAGCCAGGGACACACACACACACACACCCTCTCCCCCAGGACCCACAGGTGAAAACCTCGAGAACACTGAACACCCCCCGTGCATCACGGTGTGCAGCGTTGCCGGAGGAGTACCGCCCGTAACGCCGTAGGAATACTGCCAATAATGCCGTGGGAGTACTTCCAGTAATTCCGTAGGTGAACTGCCAGTAACGCCGTAGGAGCACTGCCAATAACGCCGCCCGGATGTGGACTGGACACGACGCGGACCCTGCGGGATTCGATTTCACCGTCCGCACGCCAAGTCTAAGCCCGCCGCGCTGCAGCAGTGCAGGGGCCCAGCGGCGCGGCTTGGCGCCGCTCGGCTCGGTTCGGCTCGGCTCGGCTCGGCTCGGCTCAGCTCGGCTCGGCTCGGCTCGGCTCAGCCTTCTGTACGTGTTTTGCTTTTCGTTATTGCCCTCGCTGCACTTCGATTTCCCCCCGCAGGCCGACGGCGCCAGCCCCGGTGCTGCACTGCTGCACTGGCGGCCGCCGCTCTCCGTAACGGCCTCTTTTACGACGGCCCCGATGATGCCCGCAGCCCGCCAGCCCTGGCCAGCCCCCGCGCCACCGGCCTCAGCAAGACAGCCCGACGGACAGGACTCAGAGGCGCTGCTCTCTTACGCACAGTGGCCCAGGTTCAACTCTTGGGCCAGCTTTTAAAAAAAAATTGTTGATGTGCCACTCTGCCCTGCAGGGCTAGAGTACTAGGAGCGCGCTGCGGTCACCATCGTGCCGGGAGTGGTCGAAAGGCTACTGAGTCTTTCTTGAGTATTGAAGTGCACAAAAGCAATCTCTCCGAAATTTTTCGGAAATATTTTGTTGTTAAGTGACTGTATATCTGACTGTTTTGTTAGGTTTACAGGGACTTTACCGTGGGATACACCACACACCCCCGTCTCCAGTCTGCTGCCGGCTTGTCTCCCCCGGCCGTCACGAGCTCCCTTGACGGCTCTGACACGGCTATACGTCGCATTGGCACTCTACACGGGGGATGGGGATCACGAACTGAATCCCTCGGCGGTGTATCTCCTGCCCCCGACCCCTTTTTGCGAGAGCCGAAGGGGCCGGCGGGCGGCAGGCGCAAAGAAAGCGCGCACAGGATCGCTTTTCTTCCGATTCCGAACGGATTCAATCAGCCTTACTGCAGAGCTGAGAGTGAGCTGAGAGGCGACACCGAAAAATACGGCCCTGCTCCCAGTGGAAAAGGCCGCGGACGGACACTGGAGATCTCCAGATCAGAGCGTTCCTGCACTCGTCACTCCGATCCCCTCTTCGCTCTTATCCGCAGCCGCGGGAATAAACTGTCCCGGACGAGAATATATCGCTCTGCGCGCGACTGCCCGGGAATTATGAAATGGAATAAAATCATAGATAGCTAGACGGGCCGGGGGTTTGGTCGAGTCGGGTTGGGTACCGCGGCACCAAGTATCTGGGTCACACCGCGCCGTGCCGCACCATGCCGCACCGTGTCGCACCGTGGCGTACCGTGCCACGGCGGGGATGCAGCTACACGTCCGAAATATCCGGCATCCCGAGAAATACATGGACCGGGCCAGATTCAATGGGGAGGGCCATCGATCACACCAGTGCAAAATATCGCAGGCCGGGCTGGGCCGGGCCGGGTGCAGCCGGAGACTCGACCCTTACCGCGCGCCCACCCGCCCCTCTCTTGCCCTTTTAGTATGGTAAAGTTTTAAAAAATCGGTCAAAAAATAATGGTCGAGTATGCAAAATATTTTTGAATCGGGCATGTGACACAAGAAACAAGACAGGCATGGAGAACGCTTTACCGTTCTAGGACAGGCTCGTTCTTTGGGGCTGTTCAGATACGACGTAGACACTTAGAGGGAAAGGGGTGTTCACGAAATGTAACTGTCCAGGTGAATTCAAATGATGAAAAGTTTTGATTTTTTTTTAAAGTGATGAGCTCGTTACAGTCATGCACTATTGGTCGAATTTGTTTTTTCGCGGTGCTCCTCTTTTCTCTTTTAATTGGTAGAGAAAGCGTTTCATTTCAATAATTTTTTTTAATTCAAAAGTATATTGAATCCTCAAGATTCAGACCCTGCAAATAAAAAATACAACAACAACAAAAAACGGCAAAAATGGGTGGGTCCTACCTCGTCCCAGACTTCCGTCCGGAACCGTTCCTGCTTAACTTCGGTGTTCGGATGGGAACCGGTGTACCAGGAGTTGACCGCCGCTAAGACACAGGCACGACGCAGCCGCCTTGGTAGGCAGGCTTCCGCAACGGCCAACATCGCCCCTTCCGCTGACCAGATTTCAGGAGTCAGCCCCCTTCGACCAGCCAGTTGGTCTGTGGCCCTAAAGCCACTCCCTCGCGGATTGAGAGGGAGGTAGGATGCCCAGATCGTACACGGCCGAAGCCGATTGTACTCTACTCTTCTACGCCATGTATCCAAGTAGGTGTTGCCCGAATACTCCAGATTCCGAGGCCTTACGCTTGAAAAATGTAGAAGGCCGAACCCTAGGCCTCTACATTTAACTTCTGCCGAGTCTTGGCAAGCACCATTCCCCTGCTCGGGCGTCGAACCACTGAGTCAACGAGTGTATTCAACCTCCGGGGAATGGCCGCGGCCCAACGTCCGCGGTCACTCAGACAACACACTTTGAACACGTTCTTTTGGTATATTTTACCCACCATCCTCGGTCGGCAGACTTCAGAAAAATTTTTACTCCGGCAAAGAGTTGAACCCCAGACCTTGCGGTCACTGACCGGTCCGCTAGCCCACTACGCTACGGAGCTATGGTGGAGAGAAGCAGCGCGCTATAGATACTTTAGCCACTGTTGTCCCGCAGAGAGCAGCACCGTTAGCTCGCGCAGGGTGCTATGTCGGACAGCGCCGGAATTGCGCGCGGTGTGCTCCGACTGCGCTCAGGGTCTGGTCAGCTCCTTGGTTCCGGTGCGTTGGGGAAGGGAGAGTGCAAATATTCACCAGTGATGCGTTCTCATGCCTGTCTTGTTGTCAATATGCCGGCCAAGTCTGACCGCTTCAGTGCCATTGTTTTCTTTCGTAATTAAGTTTTGAATGACTTTCGCACGAAATTAAAAGAAACGATGTTGAGAGAGAGAGAGAGAGAGAGAGAGAGAGAGAGAGAGAGAGAGAGAGAGAGAGAGAGAGAGAGAGAGAGAGAGAGAGAGAGAGAGAGAGAGAGAGAGAGCGGGGGCGGGGGGACTTCCCAGCCGCCTCGCCGGCGGAGACGCGTAGGCGAGACGAGGCGGCGCCTGGGTTGACAATTGGAGAACTCTGTCTGAGACACATAGGCAGAGGGAGGTGGGCGCGGGGGGATCAGGCGTACCCCCCCCCCCCTTCCATTTCCCCCCTTCCACGTGGGGTCTCGGCCCCGACGCTCCACTGTCGACCCGTCACGTTTTCGATGGACGTGTGAGACCCGGAGCCGTAGCGAGGCACTGAGCTAGTGGCGCGGACCTCCCCGCCAAGACAGCAGATTCGCGCCACAGACGAGGAAGAAACTAACGTTATCGGTTCAACTCCAAGTCGGGCGATATAACGCTGCGCGGGTATCAGTTTTCCGCGGATTGATTCAGCCAACATTTCCAGTCTTCAGCACCCGCTGTCTGATCCCCCGGCTCCGGCCGAACACGAGCGGGTCAGCGGGACCGACGCGACACGGCTTCAGATGGCAGCGCTGGTAATTTGGGTGGCAACGCGCGAAGCCAGGAGAAACCAGGCGCGGAAGGGGGAGAGTTCGCGGGGATACCGCCTGCCCCGCCCCGCCCCGCCAGTTGTGCTCTCTACTTTATCAACGTCAGGACGCCACGACGTCGGCCGGGCCTCGCAGAGGGAGCCCCGGCCGCGGACACTGGAGGCCACCAAAGGCCACCGGAGCCCCCGGAGGACGCAGCGGGTAACGAGTCATGAAGTCATGGCTGGGGGCAATGAGGGACTTGGGGAAGCTGTTCTCAAAACTTGCCATCGCGGTAAAGATGTCGACCTGGGGTTGACCCGGAGTGGACTCGGCTCGGCGCCAGCAGCAGGATTTCGGCGCGCTGCGCGAGGTCGACGAATCTCAGGTTTTACGCCGCTCCGCGCGTTCGGCCCTAATTACTACCCGGCTCGCGAGAAGTTGTTGACTAATTTAGCAACTCTTTTCATGTCGCGCGGCGTTGTCCGCCCCCGGCGAGGAGGCGGGGGGAGGGGAGGGCTGTTTCACGGAAGAAAATGGTATTATGCGGAGCCGCGGTGGGGCAGGAGGGCACCCCGGGGCCCCGGGGCCGCCGGCGCGGGCAGCGGCAGCGACACGATGTCACCTGCGGCGCCCCCACGGCGGCCGCGTCATGCCCTCCCTGTGCTCCATGTTACCGCCAGGGGGATGACGGCCTCCTTTGAGGCCGGTGTCATCAGCTGTACCCGGCGCCGCGGACGCTGGGGCGAACGTCGAGGCAGATGATGAAGGCCCGAGCCCTCGTTTGCCAACCGGGCAGAAACGGGGACACTGGCCCGGCTGGTCGGGGGCGGGCCGGGGGCGGCCGCGGGGGTGGGGGCAGGGGGCAGGGCGGCAGACCCACTTCCAAACGCCCCTCGGTATACATTTATTCTTTCGGGGTTTCCTCACGTTGCGTAACGCCGCCTTGTGGGGCTTTGGCTTTCGGGTGACGACATAGATCACACGGTAGATCGTGAAACAAATCTCAGCCGACGGGTGCTCATAGTGTGTGTGTGTGTGTGTGTGTGTGTGTGTGTGTGTGTTTGTGTGTGGGTGTTTGTGACACGTGTATGCGGGGCGTGTGTACGTGTAGCGGGGTGGCCGAGTGTTTCGCGTCCCTGAGCAGCATAGTAATGGCAAGCGGACGACTCGCTGCCTCACCGCACACACCATTTCCATGTCCCTCCCACCCGCTCTATCTCTCTCTCTCTTTCTATCTCTCTCCCTCGCTCGCCCTTCCTACTTTCTTCCATCCCCACGTCTTGCTTCCCCTTCCTCCTCTAGCAGTTCTGAACGCCTCCATCGCAAATCTACCTCACCCCTCCGCGGAAAGTGGTCATTATGCAAACGAGAGAAGATAGCTCCAAACTCTCTCTGTCTCTCTTCTCGCTCTCGTCCAGTCCGCTCGCATCGCGGCGTTCCCCCCTCTCACTCTCTCTCGCACACATCCCGACAGCGCTGAGAGCAGCTATATTCGCCTCGTAGGCCAGAGGTTACCTCAGCGCTATCGATTCTGATACGCTTCTGCGCTATCCCGACGATTGCCATCCTCGTCGCGCGCCAGGATGTCGGCGGAGACCAGAGAGAGAAGGAGAGACAGGGAACGAGAGAGAGAGGGGGGCGAAACCAACTCCTGTGATTCGCAGTGCAGCGTGGTCGTCCACAAACATCCCTAATGGGGACATGGCGTTTAGCGCCGCTGTTAAGAGTTGACTCCGAGTTGGCGGCTTCAGGTCTGACTACATCGTCTTGCGCCTACTGTTCTAAACTCCCGCTCAACACTCTAAACTGCTCTCTCTCTCTCTCTCTCTCTCTCTCTCTCTCTCTCTCTCTCTCTCTCTCTCTCTCTCTCTCTCTCTCTCTCTCTCTCTCTCTCTCTCTCTCTCTCTCTCTCTCTCTCTCTCTCTCTCAACATCGTTTCTTTTAATTTCCCTCCGGAAAAAGACAAAAGACGTGCCCCAAAGGAGAGACATCATCTCTCGAACGCAGCCGAGAATAGACATCGTCGTTCCATTTTAGATCGGATCTACTCTTTTCGTCATTCTTTTGAAAGTTCTCATCAGCAGAGGACGGCGCTGTCTGTGCGCGCGCATCAAAACGGGAGCCCATCCAGCAGCTCTTCTTTTTACACCGCCGTTTGTCTCGTTAACCGGCTCGTTGCGAATCGGTGGCGGTATATAGGCCCTCCGCGATGCCCCTCCCCCTCCCTCCCCCCCCCCCCCAGCAGACCCTGTGCCGCTTTGCGCCCCCACACCCTCGCCTTTGTTCCCCCCGAACAGGAAGCGGGGCGCGAGTGCGTGGTATGAAAAGGCCGCGCAAACGAAACGCTCTCCAACACAAAAGGTCTTCCGAGAGTCACAATAAAGCACCTCTGTCTCTCTCGCCGATAAAGGCGGCGCGGGCGCCGAGAACGAGACCGAGAGAGAGAGAGAGAGAGAGAGGCATGGGTGTCGCTTGTTCTGGACGCGTCCCCGGACCACACCCGGCGCGTGTGCCCCGGCGACCGCGGCCTAAAGCATCGGTCGCGGTCGTTTGTCGGCGGGGGGCCGCGAGTGCACGGCGTGGCGCCCCGGACGTGCCGCCCGCAACCCCGCAGGGCCCGCAGGCCTAATGCAGTGCCCATTACTGTTGCAAGCGATATGTGCGCGGGATGTGACGGCTGTGCAGCACAATGAGCAGGGATTCGCCCGCGGGCTGAGGGCTGGGCACACCCCCACCCCCACCCTTACGCCCTCTCCGCGCTCACACACGAGATCCGAGTCAAAACGGAGATTTAACTTTCATGAGGCTGCCTACGCTACCCCCGCCCCCTCCCCCACCTCCTCCCCTCGCAGTGCCGAAGAATATCGACTCTCCGCGGGCGCAATTTCGCGCCGGGAACGTTACTATTGTAAAAGGCGGGCCAAAGTAGAGAGTGGAGCGGTGCAAGGAGGCGGTGAGGAACGGGCCGCGCTGCCGGGAGCCGGGACTCGTGCGGGGCCCAGGGTCTGGTCTACTGGTGGGTGGCGCCGGTGCCGATGAGGTGCCCCGCCCCGCCGACAGAGGCAGCCCGCCCCCGGCCCGGCCCCCGGCTCCCCAGCCCCGGCCCCGGCCCCTAGCCTCTAGCCCCCGCCCTCGGTCATTTCCATTGCAAAGCTTCCCCCCTGCGCCGCCACACGCCGCCGCCGTGGCCTGGCCAGGCGGCTCGGAGGCCGGGCTGAGGCCGGGCTGAGGCCGGGCTGAGGCCGGGCTGAGCCCGGACCCGCGGACTCGACGCCGACTGCCGTCTGTCCGGTAAACACGAAAGCCGCGGGTACAATTACCTGAATTTTATTTTGGCCAGAGCGTAGCAAGCTGCTCTCTGCAGCGACTTTGACGCTTTCTTAACCGTCCCGCCGTTACCCTCAGAAACTATTATTGTTGTCCGTTCACTTCTCCACCGACGCCAACTGGGCTGTATATTCACGTTGCACTTTATTGCGTTGCACTTTTGTTTCGTCTGTGTACTCAAGTATTTGCGCACACCCCTTTCCTGTTTATGTTTCACCAGGAAAGTAACAGTTTACATAGCGTTTTCTTTCAGGTGCTGTATCTTTTTTACAAACATACCCATAGTTTTGTTTACCAGGGCGACTCAGTGCTTCTGGCACTGGAGGTTGTTTTTTTTTACTCCGCAGCGCTCCTGCTTCGGGCCGGGCTGTCGCGTCTACGGCTCGGCTACCCCTGGGGGACGCACGAGCGATGGGCATGGGATGGGAATGCGCCACCGGCATGGCATATTTCGTTATTCTCCTCCCCCCCCCCCTTTCCGTCCCTACCTGCCCGCTATGCCGGCCCCACTTTATTTCCGCGCACGACTCGAGGGGGGAATTGTTTCTGCTAATCCCTCTGGATATGAGACACGGCTTATGCCATCCCGACAATCCCTCCGCGTTCCCCGTTCTATTTTCCCGACGCCGACGTCGACGCCCACCCGGCCGTCGACAGGCCAGAGCCGCCCAACTGCCGCGTCGCGCCGCACGAGTTCCGGGTGTATGCGCAGACCGCCCGTCGTACCATTCGTGCTCGCTGTCTCTGTCTCTGGTGCTCTGCCATTGCTGTGCCCTAGCGCCGGGGACTCTGTGTGTGTGTGTGTGTGTGTGTGTGTGTGTGTGTGTGTGTGTGTGTGCGCGCAGGCCCCGTAATCAAATAACGCCCGATGGTTTGGACTAGCTGGGGGAGCCGGGCGGGAGGGGATGGAGGAAAACGTCACCGCCACCACCCCGTGCCCCCCCCCCCCCTCCGCCCCCCTTCCCCGCCCCCAAACCTACTCGGATGGGTGCTGCGTGCGGAAGGCTAAAAATAGACGTTCGCGATGATTCTCATATAGCAGCCGGGCCGGCGGAGGCGCCTGATTCCAGAAGTTATTGCTATTTCACGCGGCCGCCGTCAGATGGAGTGCGGAACAGCACCGTCGGGGAAGAGGCGAGGGCGAGGCGGTAGAGGCGGCCCCGGGCGGCCCCATCCCCATCCGTCTGGCCGCCACCGGCCGCGCTGCTTCTGGCTGCGGCTCAGCCCTCACCCACCTGCAACACACCAACAAGAGGAACATTATGTCGAGTGGCCAACAGCCGCCAACAGCCGTGCTGACAGTGCGGGGCCTCGCGGCGGGGGAGAACAGCAGCCCCGCTCAACCCTGCATATATTTAAGCCGCTGACGACCATACTGTCACCTTGACAATGACAATACAATGACAACGCAATGACAATGATAATGACAATAATGACAATGACAATTATTACAGCCGAGGGCCGTGTCCGTGTAGCGCCGAGGGCAGCCGAGGGGGTAGTGGACATCCGGCCCGCGGTCGCCTCCGGTCGCCTCCGGTCGCCTTCGGCCTCCGGTTGCCTCCAGTCCCCTCCGGTCGCATAAGTCGCCTCCGGTCGCCTCCGTCGCCTCCAGTCGCCTCCGGTCGCCTCCGGTTGCCTCCGCGCCGCACAGCAGGTGCCCTGTGGGCCCGTTCGGTCAGGTCCATTCTTTCCTCCCATATACGTTACGCCGCGGGCCGGGGCGACGGCTCAAGGACGCCGATTAGCATTGCGTGATAGATTCTGGTTGCAGGTGGGCGTGGGCCGTGCGGAGGGCGGAGCCCAGCGGAGCCCCAAGCCCCCGCTTCGCTCTCAACTCCATCCCTACCCCGTTCCTGCCCCGCACTCGGCCCCGCGGGATGAGCAGATCGCAAACGTAATGCTAATGATGCTCTGGACTCGCAACGGATCCCACTGACTTGAGCGCGCGCCGGGCCTCACTCTGTTTAGTTAGCCGTCCCTGCGTTATTGGCCGACTAAATATTCATGTATTGAAAACGGAGTAAAATGGAAAGTGCGCTTTGTTTCGATCGGCGAGGGTAAACGTTTACACGTTTACACTGCTGCTACCGCACCGCTGCTGCTGCTCCATCCCTTGCTTTCGCAGCTGTGACGCGCGAAAAGTCACCAAAAACGTCGGCGCTTCGGCGTCGCGTTGGGATCCCCAGACCGGGCTGGGCCCACGCGCTGCATGATGCATCGCATTACACGAACAATGCCGGCCGTGTTCGCGGACCACGCCATTGTCAGGACCACCTTTTTTTCCCCCTTGTTGTTGGTCCCTCTGCATGTTTGCACGACGAGCGAATGACGTACTGGGACCGACGGGGCCGGTGCCACACTGTCAACAACAATCACGGTGTCACGACAACTTGCTACAAAATTTCGCCGCGAATTGACGTTCAAAATGAAGATGTTTCTCTCGTTAAACGCGAAGCGACAGAGTTTCGACGATTTTATTTCATTTTTCAGGTAGAGCCTGCATGTTGGGCGGGAGAGCAGGGGAAGAACGGCTATGGCGAAAATCCCTGGGGGAAACACAGCGATGGGAGGAAGGAGTGACACGAATTTATAACGCTCGCGGGGGGGGCCGGGGGGCGGGGGCCGGGGGGCCGCCGCATCTGTCCACTTACACGTATGCAGCGAGTGATCGATGCACCTCTGCGGACGCCAACGGACCGCCATTTTGTTATTGGCCGGGGACGGGGAGCTGTGGGGGACGGTCCACTCGGCGCTCCGAGATAGAATAAAGAGAGAGAGAGAGAGAGAGAGAGAGAGAGAGAGAGAGAGAGAGAGAGAGAGAGAGAGAGAGAGAGAGAGAGAGAGAGAGAGAGAGAGAGAGAGAGAGAGAGAGAGGTCGCAAAGCTTCAGCGACTTTTCAGCCCTTCCGGCCACAACCGCATCGGCTTCCCGCTTTGGTTTATTTTTTTTACGGCGAAGGTCCCCCGAAAAAGGTAAAAGCGATACTAATAATAATAATAACAACCGAGCGATGGCGTCGCGATAAAATAAAGAATTATTATTCTCTGCCGCCCAGTTTCGCCGCGCGAGTCACGGCGGGTGCGCTCATTAATGCTCCAGCGAAAAATTACTTTGCTCGGCTTCGGCTATTTCCGGCCCGGAGGTGCGGAGCGCTGCGGAGTACGTGACTAAAAACATTCCAGGCCGGTCATGGCGACGCTTCCAGCTTAGGCGGGAGTTGCGGTGTGTACAGAAAATCAGTTACTGTCAGATATAATTTGGGTGTGTTTCGTAAACGAATTTCCCTCGGGCAGTCGGCCGATGCTGCCGCCCCGAAGATGCGCCGGCGGTCCGAGCCGAACCGAACCAACCCCTGCGGCCTGCATCTTTCATCCCCCCCTCCCCCCTCTTCACCCCTCACGGCGCCTGCACCTCTCCTCTGTCGTCCGTCTGGCGCAGGCCGCCTGTGCGGAGCAGGTGGAGCAGGCGGAGCGCCCGTGAGGGTAGGCAGCGCGCTCCACTCGGGTGCCCGGCGGGTCTGCCTACCCTCCCATTCACAGGCGCTCCGCTCCGCTCCTGCTGACGGACGGCGGCCGGCGGCCAGCGCCGATAGCCGACCCCGAGCCGACCCCGAACACTGCCGCCGCACATATATATTTCTCTCCGCCTCCCGCGCTGCTAAAAACAGCTCACGCGCGCACAGGGTGAATAAGTGTTATCGGGCAACGATGAAGCGTTTACATTTATCCGTCCGGAAAATCCATCTTGTGCGGCCATGGGCCACGCTGATAATTTTTCAGCGTTGCGTGAAAGATAACCTCCCCTCCCTCCCTCGCTCTCTCTCTCTCTCTCTCTCTCTCTCTCTCTCTCTCTCTCTCTCTCTCTCTCTCTCTCTCTCTCTCTCTCTCTCTCTCACCAACCTCACCCCCTTCTTCCGCCCACGCCCTGATTATACGAGAGCCTGGCGTCGTTTCGGCTGACGAAACCCTAGCTCAAGCCGCCCTCACACATACACACACACACACACACACACACACACACACACACACACACACGGTGGCATGCGGCCCCCCACCCAATTCCAGCTCCCCCAGTTTTGTGTTGCCCTTGGCGTTTTGCGGGGAGCGGGCTGCGACGACGTCGCGCAGGAGCAGCAGCGCCAGCGCACGCTCGGGTGAGCGCCGAACCGTTTACGAACACTCACTCGATGGCGAACACAACCTCCTGCCTGCCTGCCTGCCTGCCTGCCTGCCTGCCTGCCTGCCTGCCTGCCTGCCTGCCTGCCTGCCTGCCTGCCTGCCTGCCTGCCTGCCTGCCTGCTAGCGGTCGTACGTCGTTCCCAACCTTCGTGTCGTCCGAGGGCCACTTACCCCCTCACCGCACCGCACCGCCCCCCACAGGCCGCGCCACATCACCATTCCAGACATGAGTGCCCGTCGCCGTCCGCCGGCACCACGGCCCGCCTCTCCCACGCGCTCTCTGGCCGCGGAGAATCGCCGTCGATATGCAATGCGGGTCCATCGGCAAACTCCCTGCTGGCTCCGGAGGACTCCGGGACTTCGGGACTCCGGGACCCCAGGACTCCAGGACCGGGATGCTGCGTTAGCCAGCAGGAATGTCACCGCCAACGCGAGATTGCATTTGGGTGCGGCACGCTGCCGGGGCGCTGCCCCGCCTCCGCCTGGCTGACTGACGGGCCGCGGGGACGCCCAGCCCCACGCAGCCACAACGCGACATCCCTAATGCGAGCGAGAGAGGCGGCGGCGGCGGAAAGGGAAAGAACGAGAGAGAAGGAAGGAAAACGGAGGCTGAATGAAGGAGAGGTAAATGCTTTATTGCGCCCCGCAGTCGTCGTGTATGCGCGTCCCGAAGGCCGCGTAAGAAATGGGACGTGATGCACGGATAAAGGAACGGGACTCAGAGAGAGAGAGAGAGAGAGAGAGAGAGAGAGAGAGAGAGAGAGAGAGAGAGAGAGAGAGAGAGAGAGAGAGAGAGAGAGAGAGAGAGAGAGAGAGAGAGAGAGAGAGAGAGAGAGAGAGAGAGAGAGAGAGAGAGAGAGAGAGAGAGAGAGAGAGAGAGAGAGAGAGAGGGGGGGGGGGGCTGACGAGACGGGACGGGCGGCTGCGGACGCGTGTCGAACAACAACAGACTGCCATAAATCCACTCAGGCTGGGCGGCGGCCAGAAATGACCAGCGACGCGTGAAGAGGGTGGGAGGGGTGGGGGGTATGGAGAGGCTGGACTGGGTAGCTGGCGATAGTCGGCTGGGGGTGCTGTGCAGTGCGGTTGGAGGCAGGCAGTGCGCGCTGGGAGATCCGCTGAAGGAAGGTGGAGCGATCAGTGTTTGCCTGGAGTCGTCGAGCGCTCACTACGATAGCATAATCCGCGTGAATGGTTAGATGGATCGAGATTCCATAACGCGCAGCGTTCGCAAGTTTCATTCATTTCCTTCACTTCTCGGAATCCGATACATCGGCTATCACTCTAGACACTTCCGGCAGGCGGATATTCGCATACCGCGCACGCTGATTTCCCCTTTCCTTTCGGGCACGTCCATGAATTACGTGAGAACCGTCTCCGTGTGGCCGCCATACATCTGCAGGGAGATGTACCCCCCGCGGGGCTCTCGAGCGCGGGGTATCTCCCGGAACACCGCTCCGACCTTGTCTGATGACTATCGCATCACCTAATTTGTGAGCCGCCCCTTTGGCGGGGAACAAGCTGAGGGCAATGATTCTGCGCGCTGCGCGCTGACTGCCGGAAGCGCCCTCGGTAACTTTGTATTGTACACAAGGCGGCCGTCGGCGCGAGGCCACCCTCCCCCTCCCCCTTCCCCACCCCCGCACCCTCTCACTCATCTCTTACTGCCCTCCAAACTTTGCCGTGGCCCCGGCTGGAATAAAATGTAGAAGCGGCGGCAGTGGCAGCAGTGGCGGCAGCGGCGGCAGCAGCGCAGGGCCTCATAACACAGCAGGCAGCACTGGCAGCACCCAGCACCCGCGAGTGCTTGCTGCTATGTTTTTGGCCGCATGCCTTGCGCATGCTTTGGCAGCCCGGACACACCCTCTTCTCGCCCCCCCCCCCCCCTCCCCTCTATCTCTATCTATCTATGCATCTCTCTCTCTCTCTCTCTCTCTCTCTCTCTCTCTCTCTCTCTCTCTCTCTCTGGCACAGGATAGAACTAGGACGACGCAGTGGGAACTACGCCCGCCGGCGACACTGATCGCTTCTGCTGCCTCGGCCCTGCCTGCCCCGGCCCCCGGCCCCACCGCCGCCGCCGCCGCTGCTGGCGGACGCACGCAGTAGAATTTAACGATCACGTGATGACGTGGAGTCGGGCTGGGGCCGGCGGGGCGCGCGCGCCTCTGACACTGTCCTCGAGGGCGTGGTACCCAGTCGGGTGCTTTCGGCTCGACTTTGCTTCGGTCGACACATTCTCAATGGGCCATCCGCCGGGGGCGGGGGCGGGGGCCCGGGGCCGTGCCGATGGCCGTGCCCAGGGCCGGGCCGTCCCCCAAGACAGTCAACTCCTTTTACGGCGCAGCGTCGTGCGACAGCCGTGTGGTCAGTCCCAGGGGGGCGCAGGGCGGCGCAGGGGCAGCGCCGGACACAGCAGGCCCAGCAGGAGAGAAGAGTCCGCCGGGATGCCGCGCCGAAAGACACGTTACACGCGGGGCCCAGTTTATAGTGCGCGTCAAGGCCCTCATCGCCGAGGAATTGAACCCTAGACCCTCGGGACCGGGGGTTTGTGCCGGCGGCGCCTTAGCCCGCACGGTCGCTTGGACAGCCATACTGAGGGCACGTTCGGAAGTATATTTTAGGCACTGTCCGCCAAGCTGTGTCACAAGAAAAGTTGAGCGACCGGCAAGAATCGAACCACGGACCTGTCGGTCGCCGACCGGTCCACTAACCCATGCGGCTACCGGGCCGCGATGTTGTCGACTGCGCTCCCAGCACTCTAGCTCCACAGAATAGAGCTGACCATCGACGGACGCTGTCCCGGGATCAACTCTTGCCTACGCCTATAGATTTTTTTTGTCGATGTTCAGCTCTACTTTGTGTGTCTATCTAGCTCCACATAGTAGAGCTGAACATCGACAAAAAAAATCTATAGGCGTAGGCAAGAGTTGATCCCGGGACAGCGTCCGTCGATGGTCAGCTCTATTCTGTGGAGCTAGAGTGCTGGGAGCGCAGTCGACAACATCGCGGCCCGGTAGCCGCATGGGTTAGTGGACCGGTCGGCGACCGACAGGTCCGTGGTTCGATTCTTGCCGGTCGCTCAACTTTTTCTTGTGACACAGCTTGGCGGACAGTGCCTAAAATATACTTCCGAACGTGCCCTCAGTATGGCTGTCCAAGCGACCGTGCGGGCTAAGGCGCCGCCGGCACAAACCCCCGGTCCCGAGGGTCTAGGGTTCAATTCCCTAGATTCGAGGGTCCCGCCCGGGGGGGCGTTCTGTGCCTCTGGAGAAATCCAGGGGGAGACTCGGGGGATGTGCAGAGCTTCTAGGGTTCGAAGCTTCTGTTTTCCTCTCTGAATCTGGCAGGTGTGGACAGCCGCTACTCGGTACGTAGCGAGTAGAGTACAGCGGCTTCGGCCGTGTACGAAGGGAACCTATGTCCTCCAAATCTTCGCAGGGGCGGACTCCCACGATGAGTGGGGCCAAACCAGGCTGCGGTTGAAGGGCACTACAGTATAATGGAGTCCCGGCCTCATCGCCGACGTTCAGGTCGTCATCGTGGTCCCGCTATCGCCGCCCCGCACAGCCCACCTCAGCGCCGCACTTCACGCTACGGGACCTCTCAAGGCCCCGGCATCGGCACCCACTTCGGCAATACGATGCTTCAAGAGGGAACAAGACCTGCGTGGGAGCGAAGTAGGGGGGAGAGAAAGAGAGGCGGAGAGGGAGTGAGCGAGAGAGAGAGAGAGAGAGAGAGAGAGAGAGAGAGAGAGAGAGAGAGAGAGAGAGAGAGAGAGAGAGAGAGAGAGAGAGAGAGAGAGAGAAAAGAAGGGGAAAATGGGTGTCGATAACATGACACCCCTCGGATACGGTTCGTAGCTCACGCCGCTCGCACCCCCTTTGCTGCGCCCGCTCTCCTCTCTCTCCTGGGCCGGGCGCCGGGGATGAAGCAATAGACAATGAGCAAACACGAGCCGGTCGGGGCGAGTGGGGCCGAGCCAACGCGGCGGGTGGCATGCACGCTGCCAGCCTATCTCAATCCGCCCCAGCCGAGCCCCGCCCCCGCCCACCCCCGCCCCCACCCCCACCCCCAGACAGCCACCCCGGCGCCAGAGATGCGGCTTACAGGCTGGGCTGCGGTGCATCGCCGCCACTTTCTGCTCCGAATGGGAACGAAAAATGGATTGCGAAAAGTAACCGCGTGGGGTGGGGGGACTGGGTCTGTGTGCTTCGTTTGTGGCCTGGAAAAAAAAATATATATTGAGGGTGGAGGAAAAGGCCCGGACCCAGCCCAGACCCATCCACTCGACTGTGCATCATGCGCAAACAAAACGGTCAAAGAGGCGGGGAGGGGAGGGGAGGGGGCGAGTCGCTGGGAAAATGAAATGTTGAACGGGAGGATGAAAAAAGTAGGGAGGAGAGGAGACCTCGGCGATGTGGCTGTGGGGCAGGGCGGCAGGGCGGCGCACCTAGGAGGCTTGCTAGACTGTGCTGCGGGGCGGTCCAAGGCAAACCCCTCGTCCTGTCAAGCAAACACCCCGCTCCCCCGCCGCCTTCTGATAAGGGAGGGGGCATCTTGCAGAGGCCGCTTTTGGGGTCCGGGCACGGCGGGTGTTTTTGGGACACAGAACGGTTTCCGGGTGTTTGAAGTAGCGCTTCTGAGGTGCTCCCCCACGGGTACTGCGTATGAGCGACAGGGTTCCATTTGTGGCAAGTCGGTGCCGCGTTGGAGCGATGGGGTCGCCATTCACCCTGTGACTGCCACTGTGCCGGACCGGACCGTGCGTCTAACCGGTGTGGCTGGTGGTTCCAGTTTATCTCAGGCTCAAGGCTCCCAGCCCCGAGCCCGGCCGCCAGCACGTTGCCGATGTCCTTTCGTGTCGCCCGCGTCCTCTGGGCGCTTCGCTTTCAATGCGCTGCTGCGGGATAGGGCCGGGCGGGGCGGAAGAGACGCCAGCCACGCAGTCGATTAATCATGAGGCCGGCGAGAGGAGCAGCGGAGCACAGCGCCGGGAGGCGGCAGCGGCGGCGGTGGCAGCTGCGGTCGGGTCTCTGCTTCCGGGAGAGGGCCGCATTCTCCCCTAAACCTAACCACGGGTTTGCGTGCGGAGAGGATGAGCTACACAGTGCACCTGCTGCCGCTGCAGGAAATCGACAGCCGTTGGCCGCGGTGAAATGAGGATCGTGAGGCAGATGATTGAGGGAGGAGGTGTCGATATAGCCGGATATAGCTGCTGAGGCGGGGCCCCGGAGGTGGCTACGGATTTAGCCGCCGAGTGAGATGAGTAGAGACACGAGAGGCTCCCGAACGGGATGATGTGTGGGGCGGTGTCTGGGCCCGGTCCCTGAGGATGCCGTACCTTGCCTGCTCGGGGATCGTTAGCGGGGCGCGCTGGCGGCACGCCGGGCAACGCCTTTCGCCGTCCAGGGGTCACCGACCCCGCCGGTCTGCCGGGGCGAGTCCACGGAGTCCACGCCCGCACCGGGTTTTTGGCTCACGGAAGACTACGGAACGCCACGACAGTGTGTCCACACGAGGGTCGGGCCGGGGTGGTGTGGGGTGGTGTGGTGTGGTGAGCCACACCCACCTCAGCTAGGCACGCCTCTGGGAGCGGCAGCGGCAGCGGCAGGCAGCGCCTCTGAGCCCCCGTCGGGCCCGGAGGCCAGAGGGACCGGCCGTCGTTGTGTTGCGCGTGTCGCCAAGACCGTGTGGGTGTCGCATGTCAGCGTCACAGAGATATCAGCCACCAAGTACGCTCGCGTGTGGGGCGACTTAATCTCCAGGCGCTGCTGCGCTTGCTGGAGCGCAAGCCCGGAGCCCGAGGCCGAGCAGCCCGGATCCCGTGCCGGAGCAGTCCGAGCCGGAGGGCGGGTCCACCGGGTGCCATGCCACGTGCCACGCGTCGGCACGGCCTCGGCCTGGAGCGGACAGGAGTGAGTGATTACCCGCAGGATACACACCGCCCGGCCAGGCCAGGCCAAGCCCGACAGTGTCCGACCCGAGCAAGCTTACACAGAGCGCGGCGGCGGAGACCGGTGGAGGCAAACGCAGCAAACACAAATCGTAAGGAATCCTTTAGTGAATTTCGTGAATAGGTTGGTTGCGAGTTTGTTACGGAAGCGAAACGACTTTGTTGCTGCTTTTCTATCACGCAAGTAACACATAAGTTGCACTAACAACATTTTTAGTAATCGCAACCAAGTTTACTCCCTGTCACAAAATTAACTAATTTTTTTCTCTGCGTGTACGACGAACACAACCGTGGCTAACCAGCCCGCCGCTCCGCGCCGGCCACCGCAATGAGCTAAAAGCCTCCCTCTGCGGCCAAGTGTAAGTGTGGTGTGTTCCTGGAACAGAACCGAACCCCCTGGGTCGCCCTGCCGCCGCCCCCCTTTGCACCTGGCTGAGTCCCAGCCCGAGCCCTGCCCCGGCTGTGCGCGAGCGGCGCGCACCTCCCGGCGGTTTTCCGGATCGGCAGGGTGCTAGCGGGGTCCGGCTGGGGCCGCCTGGGGCCGCCTGGGGCCGCCTGGGGCCGCCTGGGGCCGCCTGGGGCCGCCTGGGGCCGCCTGGGGCCGCCTGGGGCCGCCTGGGGCCGCCTGGGGCCGCCTGGGGCCGCCTGGGGCTGCCTGGGGCCGCGAGGAGAAACCACGAGCCGGGTCAGGCTGCCGGCTACGCACACACTGCGTGCCTCCTCACCTCACACACTCCAAAACAGAAGGCGGAAGCGGAGTGAAGGCAACGGGCCGCCGACACGGCTACGGCGGCATTTGGCCCGGCGTCAGGTTCTGGGAAGGGTAAGGCCAGGGTTACCGCAGCCGCAGCGGGGGAGAGGAGGTTGCCGGAGGTGCCGGAGGTGCCGGAGGTGCTGGAGGTGCCCGACACTTAACTCACACAACATATGGAAGCACGCCGTCCGCCACAGTTTGCAGCGGCGGCGGCGGCGGCGGTGGCCCCTCGTTAGTGGTGCCTGCCAGGCCTCGTCTGCACACTGAGAACCCGCCCCCGACCGCAGAGCCAAGATCCACACGACGGCAAGGCGAGGCCGACACAACAGGTCTGTACTCCGGGGCGTTTAGTTTGAAACAAAATGGGGGCCCCGCGCGGGTCGGGCCTGTCGGGCCTGTCAGGCCTGTCCAGTGCGCTTCTGCCGCCCCAGCCGCCCCCACCGCCCCCACCAACCTGGCCTCGGCGCCGCCGGGCTGCGGTCCGGCGACTCACCGACAGCACCGCTCCGCTCCCCGCCGGCAAACTTTGTGAATTTCTGAGAATCTCTTGTCAAACTCCGACCGAGGGCGGACAACGAAAAAAAAAAGGAACACTGAAAATAAATAGTGTCATTAGTGCCTGGTGGCGCCCGGTGTGAGGAGCGCTACGCGCCCCACCCCCGCCGGCCAGCCGGCCCCGCCCACAAGCCCCCCGGCTCCGCCTCCAGTCTCGATCCGGTCCGCTTGCGCTATTTTCCCTCGACAGAGGAGGCGACGCGGCCGTCGAGACATCGTCACGGCAGTGAAGGAAATGGCAGGGGAAGTGAGGGATCACAGGAGCCGGCGGCGGTAGAGGTCCTGCAGAGGGCAGCCATGGGCCCACAGGGGAGACTAATCTCAGCGATTCAGGGCGGGGGAGGGCGTCGACGACAAGGAGGACAAACGAGGACAACTGGGTGGAGAATGCCAACACCAGCCCACTGGGAGAAAGGCGAGAGAGAAATAGAGAGAGAGAGAGAGAGAGAGAGAGAGAGAGAGAGAGAGAGAGAGAGAGAGAGAGAGAGAGAGAGAGAGAGAGAGAGAGAGAGAGAGAGAGAGAGAGAGAGAGGGTGGGAAAAGCGCTGCTCGGCACAACAGTGGTGGAGTGCGAAAGAGCAAGACCGAGATAGAAATAAGAGGGGGACATTAAATAAAGAGGGAAGAAGTTGGTGGAAAGAAGATATAAGGGAAAAGGAAAGAAGGGGAGCGGCAGGGAGATTTGGAAGAGGAGGAGATAGAGGCGGTTCGGAGAAAGATCGGAAGCAAGGTGAAGGCGAGAAGGATAGGGGAGGGGAGGCCTCTCCAGCGTCGAGGAGCCTGTCGGTCCACGTCAGCCCGCGGCCATCCTGGACGGGACGGGACGGGGCAAAAGAATGGCAAGCCAAAATTCTATCGGCTGTGTCGGCGGCCAACAAGGACGTCTCGCAGGAGGAGGGATGGGAACAGAGAAAGGGTTGTGCGTGAGTGTGTGTGTGTGTGTGTGTGTGAGTGAGAGAGAGAGAGAGAGAGAGAGAGAGAGAGAGAGAGAGAGAGAGAGAGAGAGAGAGAGAGAGAGAGAGAGGGGGGGGGAAGAAGCAGGGGCTGCCCACCCGATAAGGCGGGCATTTGCACTCTGTGGGTGTGAGCCCCTGGCTGCCCCTGGCTGCCACTGGCTGCGATGGCGCGGTGTGGTGCGGGCTTTCGCGGTGGACTGCTCCTAAGACGGATACGCTACGCCACACCACGTGAAACACACGGCTCCTGGCTCTGGAATCGCCTGGAAGGCGCTCTGGAAAAGGGTTTTCGTGGGCTGAGGTGGAAGTGGTGGTGGTGGTGGTACCAGCGGGGCCCGGCCCGACCAGCCAGTCCGCCAGCGCTGCTTCCAGCCGGGTAGCTATCGATCCGAGAGACCGCTGGTACGCAGGCGGGTACGCAGAGAACAAGGGAGAGAGGGGGGGGGGGGGAAGGAGGCCGCGGGCCACCGAGAGAGAGAGAGAGAGAGAGACAGACAGATAGAGAGGGACGGAGTGAAAGGGTGGGGCGTGCGGTGACAGGCCAGACCCACTGCCCCCAAGAGGGCGGGCCACAGTGGGCCACAGTTACGCGGAACCCCTCCGAAATGGGCGACGCAGGGCGTCGGTACACACACACACACACACACACACACACACACACACACGCGCGCGCACGCACGCACACAGCATGCGGGAGTGGGCATAGAGAGCACCTGTGCCGGCGCCCTCTCGTCCTGACTGAACAAACCCGCTCGGTTCTACAATTTATGAATCCAAACTTGGCCGTCCGGTCGGCGTGGGCGGATAGTAGTCGCGGAGCATCCTGGGAGTAGAGAGAGATTGAGAGAGAGAGAGGGAGTGAAAAAGAGAGAAAGTGGGGGAGGGAGAGAGGCGGGATTTCGAATTGAAGGCCGCGTTCGTGTTTTGGTCCCCGGGACGACGACGCCTGGCAGATAAAGTCCCGCCAACTTAGCGGAGCGAAATGTCAGACGTCAAGGCGCACCGCTCCTCCTCGGCGCGTAGGGTCCGCCCCGCACGGCCCCGCACGGCCCCGCACGGCTCCGCCCCCCGCCACGCTGTTGGAAGCTGGACTGCTGACTGACTGGTCGGATTGCCGATGGTAACACCGAGTTGGTTCGAAGAAAAGGAAAACCCAGAATATTCGTTGGTCATAGAGCTTTTTTTTTTCTCAAGCTGGATAAGTTCGCGGACGGAAGCTAGTCCGGCGAGGCCTGCTCAGCCTTCAATAACTAATGGTCCGGGGGACGCGGCCTCTAACACCGCTCCATGCTTCTACCAGTAGTTTCCACGACCACACTTCTCCTCCCCCCCCCTCTCTCTCTCTCTCTCTCTCTCTCTCTCTCTCTCTCTCTCTCTCTCTCTCTCTCTCTCCACACACACACACGCTCTGTGGTCTTCTTTTCTGTCGCCATGAGGATGGGGTAGCGAGCGAGCAAGAGTAGGAAAAAGAGAGAGATGGAAGCCTCACTACACGCCTCTGCCAGGCAGCGAGGCGACGCCTGAGAGTAATGCTCTCCTCACCAACGGCGAGGCGAGAACGGAAATGGAACAAGCACTAAGCACAGAAGAGAGACGAGGCGATGGCGAGGGACGCGGTGCGACAGAGAGGCCAGACGGCTGCTGGGCGGCTGCTGGGTAAAGCCTGCAAGCACTTGGCTGCTGCTATGAAAGGAAGATGAGGCCGGTAGGACATTCTGGAAGGCGGTGCGCGCGACTGACTGAGCCCGCGGGCCGGATCATATGTCAGCAGGCAGTGCGCGGACCGTGGCGGGTGGTACGGAACGGTACTAAATGGAATGATAAGGGCGGTGACGTCACGTCACGGCCCCCTCGATACAAAGGCAGTCATTCATCACGTGACCATAAAAGGCGGGGGCGCAGGCGCGTGCGTGCTGCCGCGAAACAGCCCGGGAGCGGACGCGCGCGCGCGCACGCACGCACACGCGCGGATTTCTATATGAAAACGGCGTGGCGTGCGCGGGGTGCCGGCGGGGCCGGTATATTCATGTGGGGGGCGGCGGCGGTGGGAGAGAGACGGATGTAGGAGCCTGACAGATATTTCATTTCGCGGCAGAGGCGACGTAAAGGGGCTGAAACCTAACCTGCAGTCTGCCCTGACTTACTAAGCCCGGGCCTCTCTCTCTCTCTCTCTCTCTCTCTCTCTCTCTCTCTCTCTCTCTCTCTCTCTCTCTCTCTCTCTCTCTCTCTCTCTCTCTCTCTCTCTCTCTCTCTCTCACTTTCGCTCTCTTCCTACAAGTTTTGTCATTTTCTCTCTCTCTACTCCAGCATTTCGTATTCTCCTCCACGCTTTCCTCATTCCGTTCCCTACTCAGATCCACCTGCTGAGGATATGCGATGCGGCATGAGACAGAGAGAGAGAGAGAGAGAGAGAGAGAGAGAGAGAGAGAGAGAGAGAGAGAGAGAGAGAGAGAGAGGACGCTGAGTCGGAAAGGGATGGGGTGGTCGGAACGGATGAAGCCATCGCGTTTGATTGACACACCTCCCGGGAAGGGGGTGGCGAGGTGAAGGCCCCCGCGCGCCTCGGGTCTTTGGAGTCAGCGAAAGGACCGGACCAGACCACCAGAGCCGCGCGTTTCGGTATCGGCATGTGTAATGGTCTCCGGCCGCGACCGAGGCGTGTGACTGCCGCAGTATCGGGAGCGCCTGCGAACGTCGGGGTAGGCCAGCCCGCACGACACGCGTGCCCAGCGGGGCCGCGGGTGCCTACCCACTAGGCGCTCTCGGCTGGGAGACGGCCGACCGGCAGCGGCAGCACTACCGCCGATGAAATGGGAGGCGCTCTGGAGCAAGAGTCATGAGGCGTGAGTCATGAGACATTCAGAGTACACACAGTCGGGATGACTCGCATCGCTGCCGCGTCACGGCACCGGGGGCTACGCTACGCCTTGGGCCACACGCAGTAGTGGGAGGCGGACAGGGCGCGGGGGATAATGCCAGTTTCCAGACGTGAGGTCTCGCCCAGGGCCTCGGCCCCCGCGGCGTGCGCGCTGCCGTGCGTCAGTCATCAGACAGAGGGCGGCCCCGCTTTTCATCATTCGCTAGTCGGGCGCGCAGCGGAGTGGTGTCGCAAACACCGGCGAAAGACAATTACCAAGGCGGCGAGGCAAATAATGAGTCTCCGTCTCGGTCCTCCGCCCCCAGCAGCAGCAGCAGCAGACTACAGCGTTATTTCAAGTAATCCCCTCCCAAAGCCTCGCACGGAGCGCGCGGGCCTACAGCCTGCTACAGCCCCCCCCCCCCCCCCCGCACTGAAGTCCGCAGTGCCGGCCGGATCGTCTCGGAAGTGGTCCCCTCTCCATCGGAAGCGCCCCTCTGGGGGCCCCCTGTCGGCTGGGGGACGCGGTCGGCGGCCCTCCGCCCTCCCAGGCTGCTGTTATGGGGGCGACACGACTTCCAGGCCACATCCCACAGGGAGACGTGTCCCCGGCGGCACCGGCCCGGGCAGTGCGGTGCGGGGCGGCCACCAGCCGGGGGTCTGGGGTCCGGCCTGGTCAGGGGAGAGGGCCGCGTTAGAAAACGGCCCGGCCCTCGCCGACCCAGCGACTGTTCTGGCCGGGCCACTGGGCTAACCTCCCCCGGACGCCACCCGGCGGGGCCTCCTGGCTCTGGCCGGACTTGAGAAAGTAATGAAAACCGAGTCATGCACCTCCCTGCGCCGCCAAGGGGGGGGGGGGGGGGGGGGGGGCTGCTGCAAAGCATACAGAATCGCCTTAATGAGACGGATAAAATTACTCTTCAGTCCAGCAGCCCGGCCGGACCCGCTAGGCGCCATATTAATGGAGAAGTTAGGCCTGAGCTCGGGGCTTCGCTGCGAGGCTAGGACGTGGGTTAGGAGAGGACCCCCGGCGAGGACCGAGAAAAGGTCTCGAGGGGTCGAGCCGTGCCGAGCTCGGGGGAAGAAGGGCTTAGCGGGCAGGGAGGTTTCCTCGGAGTCGAGAAGGTGAAAAGGCCAGGTTACAGGGTCAGGGGTGCCGGGGACGGGGCGGGCTGGGCTGGCGGCCGGTCTAATTCGGGCTGAAGGAGACCATAAGGAAGAGGCCGCAGCAGCCGACTCCGCCACCGGCGAGATTCCAGGCCGGCCGGCCGGTGTGCTGACCAATTTTATCCCCCTGATGGGACGGGCCCGGGCGGGGACCGCTTTGGCTGCTGCTGCTCCTTCCTTCCCCACTTTGCAGTGGTTTATATCAAGAAAGCGCTTGTTCAATGCCGCCGCCGCCGCCTCCACCGCCGCCGCACCACCACCGCCTCCCCCGCCGCTGCAGTTTAATCCCCAGCGCCGCCCAGCAGGCTTGGCGCATTCTGGCAGTATTTCAGGATTTCAGAGGCTTTCCGTGCGAGTTGCGAGGCGCCGCCCGGCGGCGCAGCAGCGCGGCCCAGAAGAGAGATGATCCATGTGCTTCTCGGCGTGAACAATGCCCGTTCCACGTCGATGCATTCCCAGCCAGGACGAAAACACGGCATTCAACCAAACGAAAACAATTTTTTTCCCCTTCGAGTTGCAATTAAAATAACGCGGGTGCAAACATTGTGCGGTTTCGGGCTGACTTAGATCGCATGCGCGAGAGTGCCTGAAGAGTACTACTGATTATCTGTTTAATATTACCCGCTACCTGCTACCTATCCTTACAGCTGCGAACCTATCCGAACATCTGCTAGCATATCCTTGCACCTACCAACCTCCTAACACCTGCAAACCTATCCTGCTAACCCAACATAAACTGGAGAGATAAAGAGTGACGCAGCGTGTCGTCTATCTAAATAAACATATCTAATCGCAAAAATTTCACATTGTTTCCTGTCCATGTATTCACTCTGAACGTGACAGGTATGTCTCTTTGAAACGTGACTGTCTAAGTCATTGCTTTAGGTCCTCCCTGCTCCGTCCCCACCCTTCCGCTCCACGGACCACCCCCGCCCCAACCTTCAGCGACGTCGAGTAATGAGGGTTGGAGTTTGTCTGGAGGAGCGGGAAGAGTAGCGGCGGCCGGCCGAGACGGACGGCGGGCAGCATACGTTGGTTAGAGAAGTTAGTGGCGGTGCAGGGGTCAGCTTGTAGTGGGGTACCGGGGCACCGCAGTTATACGGCGTAACGTACTACTGGGGCGCCAACATGACGGCAGCAGCGGCAGCAGCAGCGGCAGCAAGCGGCAGCAAGCGGCAGCCAGCGCTGTGAGCCTGTGAGCCCCGCCCGCAATGGCGTCGTCTCGCCCGCATCATGTTCGCACAGCCCCCCCGCGCTGCTCATTATAATGCGCGCTGTAAAGCTGTACGATGTGGGGCGCGCGCTCACACACACTCACACACACACACACACACACGGCGGTAATTATAATAAAATTCATATCGCAGGAAAAGAAGGCGGGAAATATTTGGACGCGAGCAGCAGGTTATATTTCTCCCGCGGGGTCGGCGGCGGGCGGCGGTGCAAAAGCAACGCGGCAACAGGAGAGGGTGGGGAATAAAAGTAAAACACCGAACGTGCCGGGCCGGGCCAGGCCAGAGGCCGTGGGCCAAGCAGGCCGGGGCTGGGCTGGGCAGGGCGGGCCGGGCCGGGGCTGTAATACGCTTACATGCTTACTCGCCTCGGCGTCGCGAGCTGCTCACCCCCAGCCGCCCCGCCGCACCCCCCCCCCCTCCCCTCCCTTACCTGCTTCGGCCGGCCTGGCCGTTTCGTTTGAGCCGCGAAGCCCGGCAACCAGGACAACACAAGGTCAGAGTGGGAGGGGACAGCGGCAGCGGTAGCTCAGGCTGGGCGTTACGTCCGGAATAAAGAAGCTCGCCTCACTTCCCCCAAACAAGCAGCCTGCGTGGCAATGTGCGCCATCACCCCCCCCCCCCCCCCTGCACCCGAAGCTCTTTGAATATTTAGCACAACACTTTCCTTGAATACCGTTGCAACTTATTCTGCAGTAAGTTCTTCTAGAGAGGGACCTAACCTGAAGTACAACAACGGGAGCAGAGGTATTCTGGATAAGAGGTCGATAAATTCAAATCTGCATAGCACTTCGGGGCCGAGTCAGAACTAACAACCACCCCCACCCACCCCGGCTGCGGCGCCCCGCCCCCGGACTCGGCGAGACGCCTTTTTAATGCTGCTGATTTTCAGTCGCATTTTTATATACATAAAAAAAACACACACACACAAAAACAAAAATAACGGGGAGCTTAGACTTTTAGCGCGCTTGGACTGGAGCTGCCTCGTGCTGTGTTGTGGCAGGAGGGCCCCGCGCCCCGCCCCCACTGCGGAGCAGCTGCATGTGTTTGCCGATTCCCTGGCGGCCACTCCGCCGCGTCCAGCATTTTTATACGGGTGCGACGACAATGCTCGGGCTTCAGCCGCATTACAGCGACTCTCTCTGTACTCGGCCCTGCTGTGAAGGGTCAGGGGAGGGGGGGGGGGAGGGGAGGAGATAGGGGAGAGGATTATGTGAGAAGGAAAACCAGAAAGGGTCGTTCCCAAAAACGCCCCGAGAAAGCCTATACAGAGAGAAGAGGTGCTGGGGTGGTGGTGGTGGCGGTGGTGGTGGTGGTCTTGACGAAGGCACGGCGGAAGTCCTTCAAGTTGAGATTAAAATTACCGCCGCCGCCCGCATTGTTTTCTCATTTCTCGCTTATTTTTTCACCCCCTTGCCTCTCCTTGTGTTCCCCCAACGCCTTCCGCGCGCTGCGTTTTCGGTCCGCGTTGCATTTTAAAGCCCGAATTTCCGTGCCGGGCGGCACCCCCCCCCCCCCCCCCTCCCCCCGCCTCACCCCTCCCCCCGCCCCCCTAACCTGTCGTTGCCTCACCCGCGGAAAGTTAGCGGGCGCCGCGCTAATCCGGCAAAGTCTCTCCTCCTTCTGAATCCGAGACTTTCCAGGGAACTTACCGGTGTGGCTTACAATGATCTCGTGCTTGCTCAGGAAATTGGTTCCGTCTGTTCTTCCTACGCCACTCGAAATGAATGCCAGAGGGGCTTATGTGCACAAAAATGTGCATAGGGGAGGGTTGGGAGGTTGGGAGGGGCCTGGTTTGTGATTTCGTTGACATGCGCAGAATCAATATGTCCACGTCCTGAAACATAACATGCGAGCTCATGGCCTCAGTGGTGAAACTAATGACATGGGCTGGCGGCAGGGGCCGGACACGGTTACATGGCCTGCGGGGACACGGCAAACACGACGGACGGCGGCGGCACACATAAATCGTTCATTCATTCATTCATTCATTCATTCACTATTCACTCGTCCATCCATCCAGCATGGAGAATCGCACGCGTCTTCCATTCATTCATCCGTTCTGTTTCTGACCACGAATGGCTCATTGCACTACCCATGCTTACCTGCGATCCTTCACTGAGGTAATAAACTAAAATCGACATGACGACCATTTTCTGGGTATAGTCGGATCTACTAAGACATGTGTCTACGGTCAACCCGACTAAAACTCGGAGTTTTAGTCAGACCGATTCCAATTTTCTTTCACAGTGCGCAAGTGCGCCGCTCTGGCGGCCCCACCTGCACGAGGCTCATCTCATCACAATAAAACGTACAATAGCAGCCAATCGATGCGGCCCCGGCGGTCTGCTGCTGCTGCTGCTGCTGGCTATCTAGACCGGTGGTGCAGCCCCCCCCCCCTCCCCACCCATGCGGGATCTCTCAACCCTCTTCTGCTCGGTCGAGCGCGACATGCGACAGCCACTGCGACCCGCCGCGCCCCGCCGCGCCACGGCTCCCCGCCCCGCCCCGCCCCGCCCTGCACCCAGGACCATCCGCAGCCATCGGGAGCCTTCGAGGGCCCGCAAACCCAACGGCCCAACACACAAACTTTTGGCCTGCCATCGCTCCATCTCCAAGCCCCTCCGCTCGGGTGGACATAACAAATACCACCGAGCACGGGCCCGGGTCCGGTACGGTCCGGTCGGGTCGGGGCGCCGCTGATTCAGGGTGGCTCGAGGGCTGCCGTGCGCCGCTCCGGCCGGCCCGGCGGCCCAGCGCTGACCCCGATCTCGAGGGAAAACAAACGCGTCCGATAAGAGACGGGCTCTAGACTCTGGTAGGCCGTTGGTAGGACTGTGTGGCATAGGACCCGGGTAGGATCCCGGTAGGACTGCGGTCGGACTTCTCTGTGGAGCTCACGGTAGGAACAACGCCGCTTTACTGACTAATCCGGCCGGCCAGCTCCGAATTGGAACGGAAAGGTGCGTGGAAGACGGGGCGCGCCCCCGGGGGGGGCGCAGAGGGGCGTGGCCTGTGCCGGCTGGGCCCCCATAAAGTGACCCAAATCTACCCGGCGGTGACCGGACGCGGAGCGGGCGCCCAGAATGCGGAGGGCGTAACACTAGTTGTGGCGGGGCCAGCCGAGGCCAGCTGAGCCGAGGCCAGCAGAGGCCAGGCGAGAGGCCGCTCTGAAAAGGCAAACAAGGGTGATGAACAGCGGGCCTCCACGATTGAGATACGGGGCGGCCCTCGCGCAGTTGGACGCCCCTCCCCCTCCCCCCCCCCCCCCTCTCTCTCTCTCTCTCTCTCTCTCTCTCTCTCTCTCTCTCTCTCTCTCTCTCTCTCTCTCTCTCTCTCTCTCTCTCTCTCCTCCAAATTTATATATGAACCGGCAGAGATAACGACGTTATTTAACTTTGTTTTGCCGACGGATATATATATAGTTTGTAGACGGCCGTCTAAACGTGTTTCGTTTGACGTCACAATTTGTGTCGAGGCGCATGTGTGTGCGTGTGTGGAGGGGAGTTGGTAGTGAGTTTCCGCACGCGTGCGCGTGTGCTTGTCTCACACGTGTCCGAGCCGCGGGCGCAGAGTGTGCGACAAGACCCACAATCCATTCATCGTGTGATAAGGGTCCCAGCTGCTGCTGATATTCACAAAGTTGAGGAAATGAAATGCATTCGCCCGGCAGCTAGGCCCCGGCACGCCACAAGCTTGACCCTCGGCCTTGGCCCCACGCCGCCGCTGCCGCCGCTGCTGCTGCCGCCGCTGCTGCCGCTGCCGCCGCCCAGCTGGCCTCGCTTCCTTGGCAAGCATCGGCTCCCGGCCCCGAATTGTGAACGAGAAGGAAAAGTCAAAAGTCGGATTTGGCGGACACTTCCTGACCCCGTGCGTGCGTGGAGAAAAAAATCTGCTTGTGCCGCGTCGCGAATTTTATTCGAAGCCGCCAGGAGCTGAACTGCTGGGTTGACACGTTGTCACGGCTAGGGCGACGGCCACCTGGAGTGTTGTATAACGTGCCAGTCGCTCTCTCACCCGCCCACATCGGGGCCCGACGGTAGCAGAAATAAAGCAGGGCGTTCCTGGTTATCTGCGCTCTGCGCGTGGACTCGATTGAATTTTGCCGTTGATTACGTTCCGCTTCCGTGACTGCGGGCCGAGGGCTCCGGGTGGGTACAGGTGCGAAACCAAAACAGCGGGACTGCACAGGTAATGCCGCGGTACGGCGCACGGACTGGAGGGGGGACATGACCAATGCGCCAAGCGGCCAAGCGACTGCAGGACACCATGGAGGGAGCGGGCCGAGCGGGCCGAGCGGGCGGTAGGGGGGAGGAGCAGTCCCACCGAGAAAAAGGCTGCGCCAGACACTGCTGATGCTGCAACCACTGCGCCGGAACAAACACTGTACAGAGCTGTGATCTGGCTAATCACCCGTTGATGTCGATTTCCGCGGCGGAAAGGAAGCGAATGAACTGGCGACATTTTATTTCATTATCTTACCCCGCGTAATTAAATAGGATCCTTTATTTGCTGCTTTAAAATAATATATTTGCATAATGATTTGTTGGAATATTTTGGGGGGCTATGCGGATATGAACCAGAGCCAGGATGAGGACGCAGCCGCTGCCGCTGCCGCCCCGCCCTGGGCGCGTACAAGTCACATTAATCATGGCTGGGCCTCGTGCTCGTGGCTCGTGGCTCCCGGGGCTTTGAGTTTCTTACCATAGCGGACGTGAGGACCCGGCTCCGGGCGCGGCTCTCCTACCCCCACATTCCTCTTCCAACCCCGCACCGCACACCCCCACGGACAATACGCACCAAAAATGTGTTTCTGTGCCTACGGTGCCTGCGGCCTCCAAGACCCCCAAGGTCACGGTCGTCCGCGACCACAGCCGGGCTCCGGGCCAGGCTCTAAAGCGGTGCGGCGCCGTACGAGTGTCAAACTCGAGAGCGGGCGAGGCGAGACCGGCGCCGAAAACGGGGTACGGCCGCGTGGCGAGGGTTCGGGCGTGGCAGGGGGCGGGCGCATGGGCGTGGCAGCGAAGGTCTCCAACGGGTACGGTCCCAAGTGGAGCGTCTGTCTCACCCCCTTTCGTCGCGCAGCGCATCGCTCCGCCTCACTCTCTCCGCCTCGCCACGCCCGGCCCGCCGCGCCCGCTTGAGATCCCTGGGCGGTAGCAAGAACCGAACCGACCGAACGCTGTTTGCGGGGAACTCAGCTGCGCTCTGCAATCACGAAGCGGCCACCGCGCCGCCTGTGGGACACAGCTGGCTGAGACACCCTCCTCCTCCTCCGCGGCGGGGAGCAAAAATAGAGCCCCGGGCGCCACCGGAAGGACGGCGAAGGGCGCTGGCCAAGACCGTTCGGTTCAGTTAGGTTAGGTTCGCGTAGTGAGCGTTCGCAGTGGTGAAGGCCTGCCCGTACCATTCTCATCTCGAATGCTGGGGCCGCTCGTGTATGCATGGCTGATGTGAGCCTGTAGGCCCCGGGCGGGGGCGGGCGCGGGCCCGGGGGCACACTCGCCGGGCTGATGGGCTTTCCGTGTCCCCCGCCCCCGGTGCCGCCCCCGGTGCCGCCCCCGGTGCCGCCCCCGGTGGCGGGGGCAGAACGCGGGGTGTGGCGGGCGGCACCGAGCAGCCGAACGCCCGCATCACCTGCCACTCCTACTGTCGGCGCGCCGCCCGCGCTGACACTTCACTCCCCCACCCCCACCCCTCGGTGTGCACCTGGCAGGGCTGCTGCACGGCCCCGCAAGGCTCCACAGGCTCCGCAGCAGCTGCCACCCCCGCTGTTTTGCATGAAGAATCCCATGCAGCCCGAGCGGTGGAAGCAGAGGGATGGGGTAACTTGCAATGAGGCTGTGCGCTGTGCGTGCAACGGGGGCCGGCGAGGACGGCGGGGACGGACGTCGGGGACGTCGGGGTACAAAGCACAGACTCTGTGCGTCGGAGACGGCGGGGACAACAGCGGGCTTGATTGAAGCCGACAGAAGAGGATGCAGCTTGGGACGTCGTCACGCAGACAAGGCGAAATTCGCAATGAGGGCGTCCCTCGGGGCTCCAGCAGACTCCATCAGGCTCCAGCGCCAGGCCCCGGCCCCGCACCGCATAGCCGAGGCTCCAGCGAGAGGCTGCCGTCATCATAGTGAGCCCGGCCCGGGGCAGGGCGGGGCCGGCCGCGCGGCCGTGGTTGTGGTGCCGTGGTCGTGGTGATGAGATGATGCGCCGGTGATCACGGCCAGAAAATGGGGTGCGGAACTTTGGGCGTTAACAAGGTAATCCTCATCGCCTTCCTCGACCGTGCGCCGAGGCCGGGGGCTTTGCTGTGGGCCTGCCCCTCCCACTTGCCCTACCGCCATGATGGAACACCATTTCACACATGGTCATCACTCGGCCACGGCGCTGCTGGGCAAGGTAATGAAGGTGTGAGAGAGACAGAGGCCCCTGTCCGCCCCCATGCCGGACGCTGGCCCTAATCATCAACCCCAAGTCTGATTGCGCCAGTCCCAGTTCAGATGTGCGTGCGCGGGACGTTCGTATGATGAAAGGCTAATCGAGGATGGAACGGATTTTTGTGTGTGTGTGTGTGTGTGTGTGTGTGTGTGTGTGTGTGTGGACTGGACAGACAGGCAGACAGACTGACACAGACGGAAGCGGAAAATGAATCATTAAACTGGGGCAATGAAAGGCTGGCCAGACCGACTGACGAAAAAAGGGAGGGAAGTGTGCAGTGCAGCAGCATCCCCACTGGTCCCCGCTGGAACAGTACCCGCTGGTCCCCGCCACGCGTCACGGCTTCGAAACGAAAAGCAGCGCACGAGGATCCTGTTGTCCACAAGCGTTGATTGAATCGATTCGGTCCCCGAACTGGAGCTGCTAACCGGTCCGGTTTGGGTCGGATTCGCTGCTGACTGTCTAGTTTAGGCGTTTTCGATTTTGGTGATTAACGATCCCATCGCTGGGGGTTGGGCCGGGCCGCCGCGGACGTGTGGGGATCACCTGTCCGCTCCGCACACACCGCACCGCTGGCCGGCCTGAACACGATATCCATCCCGCTACCAGCTGACTCCCCCGCCATGGGATCCCCGCGGGGTACGGGGCCCCACCCCTGCCAGGCCGACGACGGCTCGATCAGCTGGTACCAGCCGCACCCCGGCGGCCCCCGCGGCCCCCCCACGGAGCTTTGCGCCCCTCGGCCACGCCCCCGCCAACGCCCACTATCGGATCGATTCCGCCGGCTGGGTTGCCTACCATGGCGGGGCGTTGGCGGGGGACGCGGGCCGCTGGGCGCCCGCCGTGCTGGGGGCCCCGGCGGGGGGCCGGCGGGCGGTGGCGCCGGGGTGTCTGACGCCGTGCCCAGCCAGCCAGCGGCCCGCTCTGTCCCCACGGTCCCAGTCGCACTGCATGCCGGGGAATAAATAACGCAGCGAAAAAGACCCCTTCTGAAGCCGCGACCGCGGCGTCGTAGTACTTAGGCCGGCACGACACATGAATGTGCAAAAGTCGGGTTTGCCTATCCATCAGGCGCCATTCGTGTCCTATCGAAAATTTATGGTCGACTTATTAAACTTTTTGATGCAAAGTGCGAACTGGTTTTTGAGTGTGTAACCTCGGCGAGCCCTAGGGCGAGGTGTGAGAATCCCCCAGGGATGACGGTGATCGCCCTAGTTCCTGGGTCCGCTCTCGCCGCCTAGAAGGTGCGCCCCGAGCTGCTGCCCTGCCCGTGCCGTTCGCTGACCCCGGCCCGGCACGTCCGTCGATGGATGCCGTGGTGCTCCCCGCGCAATCTGGGGAAATGACTCGCGAGGGAGGAAGGGGCGAGGTGCTGGAAATCGATTATGCCATAATCAACGGAACATCCCCTGCCCCGCTGTGCACGGACGTACACGTGTCGTCTTTTCCGGTCTGCTGTTGAGTCACGTCAGTTTTCCACGAATTATTTATTCTTTGTGTTTGTGCCGGCCTCACGTTATAACTCCATTAACTTTATTGGGCGGCCAATATCCGTCCCAGGCCGGACCGCGGCCCGGCGGCCCGGAGGGGTGCCTAAGCAGAAGCGCCGGGAGGGGCTCCCCGGCTCGGCTGCTGCAGTGGGGGCGGGGGGAGGGGGCGGTGCCTGGCCAGGGCCCGCAGATCCAACCCCTTGGCTTTTGGTCCTGCCTCACTGCGCCTCGGCGTGGGGACCGCGGCCCCCGGTGCCTCCGGTCTCCCCTCCCTGACATCACACCACCGCGGGGGAGGCGCGGAGTCGGGACCGGGGCAGAGCTTTCCTAGCGCTGCGCCAGGCCGAGCCCAGGCCAAGCCAGGCCGCATTGTCGGCGCTAACGGCAGTTGCCCGAGTGCGCAACTAGCGAAAAGAAAGTTGAACCTGACGGGCGTGGCGGGGCGGGGGCGGGGCGGTTTCTCTCACACGCCGCCGAACACCGCCGCCGCCACCGCGAAAGGAGAGGCGAGAGATTTGCGAAAAGGGAAGAAGAGGGGTAGCGAGTCGAACGACACTACCGCTGTAGGGCTGTGAGGGAAGTGGAATGGACAGCGGACCGGAGGAGGAGAGAGGAGGCAAGATGAGACAGAATACAAAGAGGAGGAGGTCTGCGGAGGGGAAATCGTGAATGGAAACAAGGAAGGGGGAGGTGGAGGTTGAGAGAGTCCGGCGCACAGATTCTGTCAGAGGGATAGAGAGTGAGAGAGAGAGAGAGAGAGAGCGGAGAGGGAAAGGGAAACAAGAGCTCGTCGACAAAGTCGAGCCGGGGCCAAGTTTCGGTGCGGGGTAGGGCGCGGGGAAGCCAGCCAGGAAGGACCCGGACGGTCACGGTCAGGCACGGCAGCGGCAGCGGCGCGGCCACCAAGTAATGGCCCGGACAGGGCACGACGGATGCCTCGCGGGTGGCCATCCCGTCGTCCAGCCCCGCAGCGCCGCCCATCTCCGCCAGGCAGCGACTTTCCTGCCCCCCTCCCCTCCTCTCTGTCGCCTCTCTGCTGGCCTGCCTGGCCGCTAAAGTCGAGAGTCGCGGATACTTTGTCCGAGCAGCGAGCCCCTTACCCCCTGCGGCTAGCCGCAACCCCCTGCAGCCCCACCCCTCGCGCCCACCCCCGCACTACTGGATCCCCTTCCAGCTCCACGCGCTGGCCAAACAGTCATGCAAATCACCGCGCCGCCCCGCTCGCCCACTACTATATGCACGTCAGGCGTTTAGCACCCCCGAAAAAAAAAACGCGGAAGGAAAGTATGAAAAGTACAACGCAGAGGCGGGTGGAACGGCGCGTGGACCTGGATTGATGGGGCAGCAGGCATGACCGAGTTTCAGCAGAGTCAGCCAACGCCGGCAGCAGCGGTAGCCCGGAGCACGGAGCCCGGAGCACGGAGTTCGGAATCCGGAGCCCGGAGCCCCCGTGGCCCATAAATGCAGCGCGCCGCCACAACGGGGCGATAAGCGACTCGCCTTCGAGGTAGGCAACCATTCCGACAGCCGAGCAATGCCGTTCGCGTGCGGCCAGTCGGCTCGGTGGCTCGGGCCCGGGCGAGGGGCCCCCTACCGGCTCGAGCCGGTGTAGCGTAGCGTGGTGTAGCGGCTACCGGCATGCGGCTGGGCTGGGCTTGGGCGGGGCACCCACAGGGTCCCCATACCACTACCAACACCACCACCACCACCACCACCACCACCCTGCCCGTCCCGCATTTTAATACTTTCACGTCATGGTGGGAGGCTTGTTCAGAGGCGAAATTAAAAACGAAAGCTGGAAAAATCAATACTGCCATCAAGAGAAAATATCATATGAAAGTTCACGAAACGAAAAGACATATTGAAAACAATTCACTCTCCGAAACGGCGGTGAGCAGTGCAGGGCGTTCTGTCCGAAACGAACTCTGCGGAGAACACAGCAGCACAGCACAATGCTCGAGCCCTCCGGTTATTTGGCGGTGGTAATTTGTTGAGCGGGTTTAACTAAGCGCGTCGCCCCTCCCTGTTTCGAGGCTCATTTCCGGTCCATGTCGGCCCAGCAGAGGACGTGGGCCGCATGCTTCGAGTCCGTGGCGAGCCGGAGCCTCCGGTAGTGTTCCGAATCGGGCGGGCGAGAAATTCAAGCCACACCCGACAGAAAACAGCCTTTTGGCCGGTGCTGGTACTCGAAGCCGCGCCGCCGACACGTCGCCTGTGGCCTGTGGCTGCGCCAGCCGAGAGCCCACGCGTATGTCGTGCCTTCGAGTACCAGCGCCGGCGGATCTATTTTCGTTATTTGACAATTTTTAACCGCACAGACATCCAGTTTAGATCTACGCAATGATGCTGCACGTGAAAAATTTCCAAAATGTGACGGTTTGGGGCCAAAACAGACCTCTCACCCGGCCTACCCGGCCCGGGTCGGGTCGGGTTGAGAGGAGACCAGCGCTTGAGATGCCGCTAGCCCGGCTCGCCCGCCCGATTCGGAACACTGGCCTCCGGGCGGGCGGAGACGGGGCGGGACGGTGCGGGGTTCGATTAACTTGTTCTGTTCCCCGCTCTCAAAGCGCCATCAGCATCTGATTCTCCGCCCGGCTCCGGGATTTTGTGACGTTATTAAGGCCTGGCCGCCGTGTGTTTTGGAGGCCTCCATGGAGGCCCTGAAGAGGATGTCCAACCCAAAAGGCACGTAGATTGGGTCGCAGGCCCCCGGCAGTGAGGCACCCACCCAGCCATGGCCCAGGCCCAGGCACCCGCCCTATCTCGCATCTCTCGCCGAGTTGAACTGGCGCTGGCTGGCAGCGCCGCGGGCTGCTGCTGCTGCCGCTGCAGCTGCCGCTGCTGCCACTGCTGCTGCTGCTGTCGCTGCTGCTGCTGCTGCTGGCCTGGCCGGGGGACGGGAAATAAGCGAGCGCAGGGAACCCATTAGGGATGTTGATTTGTTCTCGACCCGTCCTCACTTTTGCCTTTTTCCTCGAGTCGTCGCTTCCCCTGCCGCTGCTGCTTCTAAGTCGCATAGCTAGTCGATGGCTTTTTGCAGGGGGGAGGGAAAGGGAGGGCGGGCGAATCAGCAGCGTCGCTTTCTGTATCTACGAGCTCTGCCATTTATTTGCAGAGGGGCCCGGCCGCGGTCATAGGGGATAAAACACTGCCGGGGAGAAGGGGCACGATTCGGGAAGTAAAAGGAAGGACATCTTGGTCCTGTGGACCCACTCTGGCCGGACCCGAAGCGGGGCGCGTGTGAGTGTGTAAGGAGGCCAAGCTCGACCTCATCTTCGTTGGCAAACTCGCGGCTAGAAGGGAGGCAGGGGAGGGAAGGGGGAGGGGGTTGACCGGGCTGCAGGGCTCGCGCGCCCTACATCCCCCATCATTCTTCCTCAAACTGCCTCACTCACTTACACACACACACACACACACACACACACACACAAACACAAAGACGAGCTCAGTGCCGCAACCATGGCGCCCACCAAGCGTCAAACTTGCCTCGCAATTTTGCACTTTCCTCTCTCCCACAAGCCGGGAGTGGTGAGCGGAGTAGGACGAGGGGGAGTCCGAAACCAGAGCACACGAAGATGGCCCGGCAAACGCCTGGCAACTTGTGCAAAAGAACATGGAACTCATTTCAGCCGCCCTATATTGATTTCCCTTACCAATCCGTGGCGGCACCCAGCCAGATTCATGCCAGCGGGGGAGAGGGATGGAGAAGGCAATGGCGGGAGGGAGGGGGAGAGAAAGAGAGAGGTATGCGTCTCCTCTGGCACGGCTGGAACACCCCGCGCTGGAAAGGGTGGGAGGAGACGACATGGGACAGGATCGTATTTCGATTTTCACCTCACTTCCCGGACTTCCATCATTATCGCTTCTTCCTCGCTCCTTTTCGAACAAGGCGGCGGCGGTGCTGCCCTTCTTCTCCTGGACGGGCGCCAGGACCTCGGCGGCCAGGACGAAGGATGATGGTGTCGTGGCTGCGGCAGAAGAATGGCCCAATGGGCCCAATGCGGGTCTACACGCCTGCAGGGGGCGGCCGGGGGCGGCCAGGGGGCGGCCGGGGGCGGCCAGGGGGCGGCCGGGGGGCGGCCAGGGGCGGCCGGGGGCGGCCCGACAAGGGTAGGCCGCCGACAGCGGTAAGGCCGCCCCGGGACCTTTTCACATATTTGCTGCTTGCAAACAGGCGTCATCATTACGCTGAGTGGGTCCATCCCGATCCGGAGAAAGACAGGCAGAGAGAGAGAGAGAGAGAGAGAGAGAGAGAGAGAGAGAGAGAGAGAGAGAGAGAGAGAGAGAGAGAGAGAGAGGGGAGAGAGCGAGAGAGGAGAAGACACATGGCCGCGTTGCCCCCAACAGACAAATGATGATGACAGCAGGCGCGGTAGCCAATGGTATTCGCGTCGAGCGCAGGGCTTCGTCGTGTGGTCGTGGAAAAGCGGAAGGCAAGAGATTCTCTGCTCTGTGTCCCACTTTTTTTCGCCATCTTTCTTTTTCTTTTCTTTGTGGTAAGCTTAAAGTAGCCCGCAGCGGGCCGCTGTGTCGCCGCCCCGCCGCGTCGCCGCCCTGCTTAGCCCGCACCCTGCTGCTGCTGCCGCCGCTGCTGCGGTAGCAGCCACCCCGTTGTACTCTCGGAGCCGTGCTTTAAAACAGGGGCTGGGCTGGAAGTAGCAGCGGGATCAGAGAGGAAGGAAGACAAAGCGAGGGGCGGAGAGAGGAAGAGGGAGAGAGAAGGAGAGTGTTGTGGGTGTGGCCCGAGGTATGGCGGTGGCTCGTGGCGGCGACAGCAGCTTCATCACTGCGATGATAAAACGGTGTTTTCGCTGCAATCATTACAGGCCGCCGCTGCAGGAGACAGCCAGCGCGCCAGCGCCCGGGCTCGAGCAGTTGAGACACTACTTGCCATGTCCCCGTGTGCCGTGTCTTGGCCGTGTCCTGGCCGTGTCCAGGCCGTGTCCTGGCCTGCTGACCGCCCCTGAACGACAAGCGGTCGCGAACGAAAAAGGTTGCCGCGGCACAACCGAGCCCGATTTGCGCGGTGGCACGGCGGTACGGCGGCACACAGTGCGGGCGAGGGGGTAGAAGGCGATAGCCTCTGGGTCACGTCCAGGCCCCTCCCCTCCCCTCCCCTCCCGGTGCGGCGCCTGGTCTGGCCGAACACTGGTCAATTAATGGATTAAACGGCCCGGCTCCGCCTGCGGCCCCCTGATCCCGCCCTTTATTACGACGGCAGATGGCACAATAGTACCACAGAAATTATTAACACGTCCGTGCGGAAAGGGTAGCGTCGGGCGCCTGCAAGCGCCGGGGTAGGCCGGCCCGCACGACACCGCTGAAGTCGTGGTTGCCTACCAAGCAGGCGCGCTCAAACCGGCCGGTTCAGGTTGCACTCGTGGTAATCCCGTGGCCGTCCTTAATGGGTTCGCTGTGTCCTGCCGGCCGGAGGTGCAGGGCGCCGGGCTCACCTGCCCGCCCCCTCAGCCGAGACACCGGCTGAGCCACCGGCTGAGGCGCCGGCTGAGCCGCCGCCTGGCCCATAACACCCAACTTGGACTCATCTCGCGTGATTTATCGACGCTCCCCGCCGCTCCATTCAGGAGGGGGCGTCTGCGCGCACTGCTGCGCTCGCCATTGATGTCGCAGTGACCAAAAGGCGGAGCCCAGACCGCCTCGCCTCACCTCACACCTCCCCCCCCCCCCCCTCTCCACTGCAGGACATGAGTTATACGGGGACCCTCTGGTTCGGTCCGGGCCTTTTGCTGGCCTCGCGGAAGACGTGGGAGCCGGTGGGGGAGGAGGGGAGGGTACTGCAGCGAACGGTAGCGGCAGCGTGAATAAGGGCCGGTCCATGCATTCACGTAAAGACCCAACCCAACCCGGCCGCCGACCGCCCAGCCCCGGAGGGTCCCGGAGAACAGTATGAGAAAAATCCCCTGCAAGTATAGAGATTCTGGAACTTATCTTGTGAAGAGCAGCAGCGAACGCACTCGCCGTCTGAAAGGAAATGGGTTAAAAAGCAGGGGCCGTAACCATGGAGTGCACCTCGCCCCCTCCACTTGCACCCCCCCCCTCCCTCCTCCCTCCCTCCTCAACCCTCCCTCCTCCCCACCGGCCCGCTCCACCTCAAACAGCTTTTTATTGCAGCCCGGTGTTCGCGGCACTTAACTGATAACAGCGAAGGGATTACGGTAGGGGTTGTAGCAACGGCCACTGTGTTTTCCCCTTTTTCTTCGCTCTCCTCCCTCCTCGTAATTTTTTTAATAGAAAAATTAACAAATGAGGACGGAGATCCTTTCCCTTTTCTCTAAAGAAGGGAAATTTAGACGTTGGGGGGGGGGGGGGGGGCAGCGCGTCGTCGCCGCCGTTAGCCTCGCTCCGAGGTGCGGATAGAACCAACAACAGCAGAAGGAGGCTCTTTGGGTGGTTCTGCGTCCGGTAAGAATCTATGAACGGCGTGCTTGGCGACGCTGCGGTCACGAACAACATGTACAGTGACTGCCACCGCAGCCCGTGATGCCGCGGTGCAATATTGGCCGCCGCCGCCGCTCCGCTCCCCCGCCGATATGTAAAACGCGACAAGAAAACAAACCGGCCCCGCGTGTGGTGGGGAGGAAGAGGGAAGGAAACTAGGGGTTGTGTTCCTCTTCTCTGCTGTGCGACAGGGGGAGTGTGTATCGGCATACGAAGCGGAGCTCCCCAAACCCGCCCGCCGTCCGCGGCTACCCGACCTGGACGAAGGGGTTGGTTTTTACACCAGCCGTGGACCCCAGCAGGCCCCCTGGGGGGCCCCGCGGCGGGGCGAGGACCTCGGCCACGCTCACGTACCTGGAACAGAGGAGAAAGAGACGCCCTGTTTTATTCCTGTGCGTTCGGAGAAGACCAAGGTGCGTTGCGGGCCGGGCGATGCACCACAAAATAAACGGCGTCTGATACGTGCGGCTGGAGTGGCCCTGCGCCCAGCCATGCCCTGCTAAGCCCTGCTATGCCCTGCCATATGCCCTGCCATATGCCCTACCACGCCCTGCCATGCCCTGTCCCTTAGCGGCGGTGCGCGGCGTGAGTGCTTCTCGCCGAAAAACGCGTCTCGGAATTTTGTGTGTCTAGAAACACAAAAGAAATTTCCTCTGCGGAGGTAAACAAGTTTGTGGTCGAACGGAGGCGGTTCTATATATAGACACCCGCATCCACCGGCAGCCGTGGGGACACCAGGATTGGGGGGGGGGGGGGGGGCAAGTCCTCCACCCCCGGCCTGCCCCACCCAGCCCCGGCCCTGGACTGCCTGGGGATGGGGAGATCAAACTTGGTCTTGTCTGCAATGTTGGCTGTTGCGACCGCCCCGGTCGCTCGGAGCGATTTTAGTTGCGAAGGGGAGAGGAAGCCTAAACTCATCCCGCGCCGCTGCGTTGGCAAACCTCCTTTCAGACCAAAAAGCAAGTGTTTTTACCTTTAGTTATTATGGAACAAAGTGCGCATGTGCGGAGCCCTCAGCCCTCGGAGGCTCCGGCCTTGAGCCTGCTGCACGAAAAATGCCACTGTCGCGGCCCCGGGGCGGCCCGGCGCGCGCGCACGCCCCCGACGAGTCCCCTGGCCTGGCCTCCTGGCCTGGCCTCCTGGCCTGGCCTGGCCTCCTGGCCTGGCCTCCTGGCCTGGCCTCCTGGCCTGGCCTGGCCTGGCCTCCTGGCCTGGCCTCCTGGCCTGGCCTCCTGGCCTGGCCTCCTGGCCTGGCCTCCTGGCCTGGCCTCCTGGCCTGGCCTCCTGGCCTGGCCTCCTGGCCTGGCCTCCTGGCCTGGCCTCCTGGCCGCGGGCACGCCGCGTACCCAACTGGCGCCTCCGCCCCCGCGGGCCCCGCTCTCTTTAGAGCGAGGAAGCAAAATGTTTCCGTTTCCTGCGCTGCACTCAAGGCCTTTTAAAGAGTAAACAATCGGCCCTTCGCTGCGCTTATTTTTTATTTTTCCTCGGGCCGAGGCCAAACCGGCGCCACTCTACGCCACCACCACCACCACCTCCGCCACCACCACTACCACCACCAGAGGCCTTGGCGCGGGAATGCGCCCTGTGGTTCATGTAATTGCGGGTATTACACGGTGTTTTATTCACTGAGATGACGGCAGAGGGCGCGGCGGGCGCGCGGACATGTCGCTAAACGGGTGTGTTTGTCCCGCGGCGCTCACGCCCCGGTTTCACGCCCTGCAGCCGCCGCTGCCGCTGCTCTGCTCCGCTGCCGGGGTTTTGTTTTTCGAACTCAATTTATCGAATGCCGATAACACCCGCCCTGACTGCTGGGATGGGGGGGCTTGCAGTGAAACGTGAAATGTTGCTGGTGGGTGCGCGGTATTAACGTTACCCGGTCATACCGCGGGGGCGGGCCGGGCGTCAGAGATGCAGCAGCAGTGGGCTCCGCGCGCCACGACCTAGTTAATTGGAAGTATTTCCGGCCTGGTGATGCGCGCGCGCGAGAGAGAGAGAGAGAGAGAGAGAGGGAGAGAGAGAGAGAGAGAGAGCTAAAGGGATGCGGCCGGTCCGGCCCGGTCCGGGGAGCGAGAGCAAGCGAGAGCCTGAGTGCAGCCCAGGGTAGGCAAACTGCCAAACACATCACACCGGCGCTGCTGCTGCTGCTGCTGCTGCTGCTGCTGCTGCTGCTGCTCGTCGTCGTCACGACCCTCTCAGCGCCGCACTCGTCTCGCATTGGAACTCGCCCCCCCCCCCCCTCTCCTCTGTTCCCTTACCGAGCTCAGCTCGTAGGCGACAGCGGCTGTAGCTGCAGCGGCACTGAGGCAGGAGAAGCCACGGTCACCAACTTCGCTCTTTGGTACACAACTATTTAATAGTCTCCCTAAAAAAAAATACACGCTTCCACCATTTATTTGCAGCCTGGCACATGGCGCCTGCAGCAGGCAGCTACGACTTGCGCATGAACACGTGTCGTGCGGGCTGGCCTACCCTGGCACTCGCAGGCGCTCGGTGATCAGGGGTTGGACCTGGCCTTGGGACCGCCTGGGTGAGGCGGCTTGTTGGCAGGTTTGCAGTAGTAGTTGTTGTTACCCCACAGACCGCGCTGCGGTACGCGAGCTCCAAATCACAGGTTGGCTGCCTGCGCCCCTTTGGCACGGCTAGCACACCGACCGCACCCCCGGCCCGGCCCGGCCTGTCGGGGAACTACTCTCCGAGGGTGGTTCGGCCTGTGCTGCCCGTGTTTGCCCTGACCCCCGGCGGCCACCACCCTCTGCCCCCGAGAGCCGCTTTCACTATTCGCCCGCTTGCCCGGCGACGGCGGCGCCGAGACTTACGGGGGGCGCGGTATGTGCAGCTAACGCAATTCGCGAGTTGTCGCGCCGTCCCTTCCGCGCCGACACCCCCACCTCACCCCCCGCGGCGTCCCGGCCACGCCCCAAGGGGGACAAGAAGACGGCCCACGGCGGCCCCCGCTGCGTTCTTAGTCACGCACTGTCGATAACATGCAGGCGCTGGCCCCTGCAGGTCTGTGGCGCCTGTGTTTTCTTCCTTTTTTTTTCGGGGGGGGGGGGGGGGGGGGGGGGGTACCGGCGAGCTTGGCTTGGCTATGACGGATTGTAGCAGGCGACATGGGGGGGGGGGGGGGCGGGCGGGGGGTGGGGGGGGGGGGCAGCAATACAGCTCCCAAAATGAGATCGATCACGTCTGGGTGTAGTGCACCGGGGTGCGGGCGGACCCTTAGTCTCCGTCTGCAGAAGTCGCCGCCGCCGCCGCCGCCGCCGCCGCCGCCGCCGCCGCCGCCGCCGCCGCCGCCGCGCTCCGACCAGGGCTCCGGGAATAGAGGTTTCCAATGATACTTTAGAAACGGAGGTTGAAGAACAACAACTCTTCCAGACCGGAAACTCTCAAGGGCACGAATGAGAAACTTGAATTGCGTTTTGAATGAATTTGGTGGTTAGTTTCCATATTTGGAGAGGCCCTTGTACGTCGATATTTCTCATACCTGCCCTCGAGAGTTTCCGGTCTAGAAGTGTTTTTTTTTCTTCAGCTTTCGATTCTGAGCCTGGTTGGTAACCTCTATTCATTTGGCCAAATCTATTTTTCGATGTGTTCTGCGTGTCCTCCATGCCGCAACCAGACCTCCCTCCCCGAGGCTCTGGGGCCGGGAGATTGGACGGGGCGGATGGCAGCACCGATACTTTGTCCCAGAGAGCAAAAGCTTCTCGAAAGTCGACAGACTCCATATACTTTGTGAACGTTCGGGAGGAAATGCATGTACTCTGCACTCTCGGCGCTCCACTGCTCCCTCTATGGAGCTCCCACCGACCCTCATGACCAATCAGGAGACGATGACGTTCGTGTGTTTGGCCGACATGCATGCATGAGCTGTCATGAGCGCAGAGCCATGAACGACCCCTGGGCGGGGCGTGGCGGGGCGTGGCAGGGCGCACCCACACAATCCATTACATCATTAATCAGCACGGGAGCGCTCGCACCGTTCCGTGCACCTTACCGCCTCTCATTCTCTCTCTTTCTCTCTCTCTCTCTCTCTCTCTCTCTCTCTCTCTCTCTCTCTCTCTCTCTCTCTCTCTCTCTCTCTCTCTCTCTCTCTCTCTCTCTCTCTCTCTCTCTCTCTCTCTCTCTCTCTCTCTCTCTCTCCCCCCCTCCCTGTCTGCGTCGGCCAGGTTAAACTGGTCATGCAGAAGCTTTCCACCAGTCATCCGTATCATTTTTATGGCTAGACCAGAACGCACTTAGCGTGTGTTGCCCCCGCCCCCGTAAGAGCCCGCTGCTCGCTGGCGCCGGCAGCGCAGTCTGCAGCCTCCCGCGACACACGGACGGGAGGCGGGCTGCCTATGCCTCGCATCACAGGCGCTCCTCAGCGGCGGCCGAGAGCCGAGAGCCGAGATCCACCATCAGCCCCCGAGCTCAGCCAGCCGCTTTAGTTGCATCTCTTTCATGTGGAGCGCGACGTCGAATGATTCATGATTCTTATTCATTCCCCATATTCACGTGTCATCATCATCATCATCATCATTATCGTCGGGCTTATGCGTGCAGCCCAGGTGCTGCTCGCTGCACTCCAGTCGCATTGCGATTCGTGCGGTGAGGGGCGCGGGCAGCAGCAGCAGCAGCAGCAGCAGCAGCAGCACGGCACCGAAGGCCACGCCGCACCGCCGCACCGCTGGACCTTGAAGGCCGCCGCTGCCGCGGCGCCAGGGCCCCGTGTCCGCATGCAAGGCTAAGGCCAGCCGAGGCCTCCTATCTCCGCGCCGTGCGGTGCGGATAATTAGAGCACGTTATTCGCAGGCGGCTCTCTCGCCGGCGGAAGGGGAGGCGCGGCGCTAGCACGGCGGAGGCGGTGGCGCGGCATGTCACGGCGACATTCCGACTGTCTCTCCTCTGCATTCCCGGGGATGCCCTCCTCGCCTGTGGCCCCGGCCCGCGCTGTGGCTGCTGTCGCAATGTTACTGTCAGACCTGGACAAAGGCACAGGCAGCCCGGGCCGGGGCACGGGGTAGGCCGCGGCCGGGCAATGCGACCCCGAGGCAGCGACACCACCACCGTAGGGCTCTTGGCCGGGAGGAGGGGGCGGGCGGGTACTGCGGTGGGCGCAGCGGGACTAGCAGGGCCAGCAGGGCACCAGGGCCAGCAGGGCACCAGGGCAGCAGGGCTAGCAGGGCCAGCTGGGCTGCTGCTACCCCCGCGTCCCTCCCGGCGGCGTCAAGCTGGAAGTGTCACCCGGGATTAATAATGCGTGCCATTTCGGGGGCTGAGTGCGCCAATTTGGCGACGACGGAGCGCGCGGCAGGGGGGCGCAACTTTGCGGGCGCAACTTTGCGGCCGCAACGGGGTTGACATGTCGCTTGACGTCGATCCCAGCTGCTGTTCGCCTACAGAATTGTATACAGGTTGGCCACCTCAAGTTGGACGTGCGCTTTAAGTCCGGCTTCAGTCCGTCCGCCCACCCTGCACCGCCCTATCCGAAACCAGCGATATCGGATGAACAGGCCGCATTGGAAATCCTGCCCGAACCCTTCCCTTCCCTCCGGCCTCTCCCGCTGAGAGCCGCAGTTGTAATCAAGTCGGAGTTGCCAACTTGCGGGCGCCGGGTATGTAAGACGGGGGAGGGGCCGGGCCTGGCTCAGGGGGGTCTCTGCCTCCTCACCGAGCCGCACAGCCAGCACCGCAGCAAACTGACGCAGCCCGGCTGAGGACAGCGCACAGCATGAGAGTGACATCCCGGCCAGAGAGAAAACCGGCGACCGTCGCAACTTTTCGTCGATTCGACGTGGGACGCTGGTGAGTAAATCGAAGCCGATGCTACATGATGCATAGTCTTATTTCTGGCTCGGCATCCACGCGGTGCGGCGCGGCGCGACCTCCCCGTCCACTCTTTGGTTCATTCACGGGCGTGTGAGGCAGGGCAAGGGAGTGGAGTTGTGCCCGCCGTTGTGCGTCCCGGCCCGCCCGAGCAGACTGCATCTCCTCCACTTCTCAGCTATTTATATGGCCAAACCCCGCAGCGACATGGCAAAGACCGACTGCTGAGCCCGAGCCGGCCGGGAGCCCCGCCCCGCCATGTCTGTACGACACACGCCTCTCCCTCCCTCCCCCTCCTCTTCCTGAGTCGGCACCAGAAGGTGCTCGGGAGTATGCAGTCGGATGCGGTGGCGGTGGCGGTGGCGGTGTCTAGCGAGGAAGCGGGCGAAGCGGGGGGGACCGACTGGACAGTAGAGATCTGCAACGAGCGAGCACGAGCGAGCCGGCGAGACTGCCGCTGCCAAGCTGCCAACACAACACAGCGGTGCACCATAACAACAACGGCACCCGCAGAGAGCCTGCCTGGCAGAGGTCTGCAGGCGGTCGGTCGAGGCGATCCGTCTCTGATCGCCTGCTCAGACTCGCTTGTGCGAGTGAGACAGGTGTGTAGCTGGGTGCCGAACGGACGGGCGACAGGCAGCGGTCTCTCTGGCACAGCAGTGCACAGCAGGCGCAGGCGCAGCGAGTGGGCTGGCTACCACCGCCGCACATCCACCCGTAGTACTTCTGTTCTGTCTCTCTCGCACCTACTGCCGGTCAATGAGAGCGACAGAGAAAGACTGTGCCCGCAGAGCGGCGCTGGCTGTGCTGTACTGTAGTCGCCCAAGCGGGCGGCTGACGCCGGCTGAGCCGCGCCGGTTCGCTCTCGGCCGAAGGCGATCGAGTGGACCAGGCGGATACCGCTCGGCAACCGGCGGTCCGACTGTGTCGCCCGGCCCAGGCGGATGCGGTACGAGGCGATCCTATCCTAGCCAGGCGATCGAGGCGGTCCGCCCGAAACCAATCGCCTGCAGACCTCTGCTGCCTGGTAAAGTATACCAGCGGCATGAGAAATTCGGCGGAGAGAAAATGAATACCAGATAACAACGGGGCCACTGGCAAGGAGCGGCGTTGAGTTTCTCATAGGGCGACGGCACAAGAGAGGAAGCGGTGATCGTCACGCCGCGCTTCCAGCCCCCCCCCCCTCCCCCCTCCACGAAGCACGCCTCTCCACGTAGCCCCCCCCCCCTCCCCCTCCCGGCTGGGCACGCATGTTGCCATAAAGGCGAAGGGGGGCGACGGGACGGCTCGGGACGGGCCTAAAGGCAGCCGAAGACGACCTCTCTTCCGGAGCGGCAGTCACACAAGACAGCGACTGCCGCGTCGGTTTTTGTCCGCTCCTGTACACCGAACGCGCCGCCCCGCGCCGCCCCGCCGTGCCACTGCAGCGACTCACGCACGCTCCAAGGGTAAAAATACATCCCGCATCGTAACGCACTTGGAGCGGAGCGGAGCAGGGAGACCCCCGGCTGGGACTACCTCGCAGGCTCCCGTCTCCGCGCACAGTTTTGTGGGGTTCGTCCATCAATGAGATGACGTCATCCGTTGGCGAACCGGAACAAGCATTCCGGTCGTAGCTCGGCGCCGATGTGGCAGCGCGGAAGCTGTGTCCGCCCATAGGATGTACGGGGTTTACGAACGGACCCTTGGTTGCGGGACGCGCCACGCCACGGTCCCCAGCCTCCCCCGGACCGCGCCGCGACAAATGTTCCCTTTCTCTCTCCCTCCCGAGGCGGCGCGTGCCGTGTAGCTCGGAGCTCGGCCTGGCGAGGACGGACGCTAGCAAGAAGCTGCTGCCGAACTGATTTTTAAAAAAATACAAAAACTAACCTAAACTTTTCATCTTGACCCTAGCAACCTAACCTATAACGCTTGTAAAACGCCAGTCGAGGTTACTGCCTTCAAAACCATCCCTGTTGAACACACTAAATATTTTAACATTACCCCCGCGGCAGGACAGGGGGAATCTTGTACCACTCGCAGGCCGACAGGCCGACAGCACATGGGACCTCTGTCATTTCTGGCCTGCAGAGCTGCCAGCGCGGAGCATTAGGGGCGGGGAGGGGGGGGGGGGCTGGTCGCGGGCACGGCACGGCTAGCGGGGGGCCAGGCAGGCCGACTGATTGAATTAGAGGCCCCCGCTTCGCTAGCGCCCCCTGCAGCCAAGGTCAGCCCTAAGCACAACACACGATGACAGGACAGGTGAGTGGTGAAGGGCAAAGGGCGGTCTAATGACCAGGCGAGCACGCCACCGTATGCATCCGACTGCATGTACGAGTCGACCGCGACCCCGGCCGACCCGCCCCGCCACTGCCCTACCGACCGACCTACGTACACTACGTATACTGTCACATGGCCCCACAGCCACGGGGCCCTAACGCCGTGCGGATGTCAGGGTTAGGTCCTTGCGGCCTGCGGCGCCACCACGAGCCCTGTCCCACGCGGTTACCTGGTGCTCTCCGTCATACGGCTCGGCACGGCACGGTGACCCACACGGAAGGCATAGGCGACTCGCCCTCCGGACCAGCCGCGATGCTTTTCCCACTTCTTCGCACCGAACTCTCCACACCCCGCGGCCATGGCCCCGCCGGCCGGGAAAGGGGCCAGAATGGGTAGCGGCCAGAAAAGTTGAGAAAGGAGAGAGAGAGAGAGAGAGAGAGAGAGAGAGAGAGAGAGAGAGAGAGAGAGAGAGAGAGAGAGAGAGAGAGAGAGAGACGGTCGCAGTGGAGTGGGGGAGCGCCGGCTGCCGGCCACAGTACGCGTCGACGATGAGTCATGAATAATTGAACGGCAGGGCGGCCAATATTAGCGGATACGGTAGCCGGGGCAGGGGGCCGGAGGCGCACCGTCCGGTCCCGGACCGGGCCCCGCCACAACCTGCGCCTCCCCAAGGAGACTCTGGAGCAGGAGCTCCCGGGTCACCGGCCGCCCCCATCATCCGACACATTTGCAGGATTAGATGTCAGCCCGCACTGCACTTGGCCCCGGACGGCCTGTCACTCTTTCTTTGCGGTTTCTAAAACCATCCCGCAGCATCCAGCAGCCGTAGCCGTGCCAATGGAAACGGGCATAGACCTCACCCAATTTTGGACAATATTAGACTTGAAGAGGTTGTCTTGAAAACTTCACCTTGTATTGAATGTTTGAGATCCGACTTAGATTCAGCTCGGCGCCATGATTCCAGAAATGAGGTCACATGCCCTTTTGTGATAGGAAATCCGAAAGTTAGTGGTATGGACCTCCTCAACTCCTATCTTCCACATTCCTGCCAGTGTAGAGGGCGTGTGACCCTCGGTGTGACCGCATTTTTGGAGTCCTGGCCCTGAGCTGAATAACTCAGGTGTCAAACGTTGCAAAACAGCCTCTTCAAATTCCATATCGTCCAATTATCCAGCTCTCCAATTATCGTCCAAAAATTGGGCCATCATTTTGAGTGTCAGATTGTCAGTGTGTGGCCACCAGCACAGCCCCTCATCCCGCCCGTTCCGTTTCGGACTCGGAGTGCAGCGCGCTTCCGCAGCCCCGCCAGCCCCGGCCCCACCAGCCCAGCCCAGGCCTCTCTGCAGCCGCGTCATTTCAGGCGTTACGACGCTGGGACGCCGACGCCGGGACGCCAAGGGCCGTGACAGGGGCTGGGCTCGGCCAGGGGCACGAGGGGCACGGGCAGGGTGCAGCACGGGCACGTGCACGGGGGCACGGACAGCAGCACGGCCACGACACCACCGTACCGAGCTGCGAGCGGCGCTTTGACGGCTCTACGCGCTCAGCATGGTATTCGCGCTAGAGTGCCCCCGCGCCGTCGGACCTTACTGCCCGCTGTACACAGCGGCGCTGCCGCCGGAATCACCTCAACATTTTCCCACCCCGCTGGCTCTCCGGGGGAGAGCTGGAAACACCGAACACACCGCGCTGGGAATGTGTCTCCACGACATGGTTTTGGCCGGCCTCTCGTTCCCATTTTCAACGCGCGCCGCCACAAAAAACGCCCCCGCTTCCTTCTTTTCCTTTCCCAATTTTTCTCGCACACAATGACAAAACGCGAGTAAATCCCTCTGCTGTGACTGGCCCGCACACCGCCTAGGTCTCCCTCGCTCTCATTCATTCTCCGGTTTTGTTTTATTCTTGTGTTTTCGGCCCGTGGCGGCTTGTGGTGTCTTGCTGTGTGTGTGTGTGTGTGTGTGTGTGAGGGGATCGTCCACACAGAGCCCTTTGAGCCCGTGGACTGGCACACACCCTAGTGGAGGGGACTCCGGCCCGCCCCGCCCCGCCCTACCCCGGCCCCCGGCGTACCCTGTACCCGACCTCGGTAGGTATGATTTATTCATGGAGTGGCATGCAGCTTCTCTCCTTGACCATCCGATTTGCGCCAGGCAGGCAGCCAGGCAGGCCGGGGTAGGCTAGGCCTCGGCTACATAAGAAGCCACGATACTACCCGCCTCATGGTGCCAGCCACAGCAGCCCTCCGAGAAAGTGGTCCGGGACCGCGCAGAGCGGCCGGGGACACCGGCAGAGCTGCCTGAAGGACTACAACGTCGGAAGGGTCGTCTTTTCGTACACTGTTAATTTTACATTTTTCTGTCGCGAATTCACGACAAATTTGTGTCACGAGGCCTAGTTGTTATAATAGTTGTCTCCGCAACGACTTTCATGTACCAAATTTCTGCCGCACTGGAACGGCAGTTTTGTCGGCAAATAACACTGTATTAAACGTTCGGAAACTTCGGTCGATCAGGCACGACTCGTCAAAATAAGCGACAGATATGTCAAAAATTTTCAGGACATAACTTTTTGACTGTGTAAGGCCGCGCCCCGAACTGCAAGTGATTAGCGGCGTGAGAGGTAGTTGGCGGTAATTACTAGCTCATCCCCTCACCTCCCGGACCAGCCCCATCCCTTCCGACCCGACCTTGCCGAGGGCGTCTAATGCATAAGCCACGTAGCCAACCCGCAGCCCGAAAGTTAGTCATCGACTCTGATCCCACACTCTCAAAAGATTTAATTTTTTTTTAAATCAGATTTTTTACTTTTTTCAGTCGAGTTCAGTTGAGCGTGGCAGTCTGCCGGACCGAGGCGCCTCGGGCGGGGCAGACGATGAAAGAGCCACTTCACTCGTAATGAGTAAGTGCAGATTAAATTATTTCAATTTCTTTTTTTTATTCTGCTGAGCTCCGACTAGCAGTGGGGGGTGGGGCTGGGCCGAGCACCTCGCCTCACCCCCGCCCCCATCTCAGCCCGATAATCTGCTTCTCAAATATAACCCACGGCAATAAAGTGCTGGGTCAGGCCTTGTTGGGGGCTGCCTGACGCGGGCTGAAGTTCTGCCCTGCACTCTGCTGCTGCCACAAAGTCCCAGGCTGCCAACGGCACGGAATTGTGCGTGAAGCGGTGCGGCGGGTGTGGGGGCGGCCGGGGGCGCCGGGGGTGGGCGAGAGGGAGGGGAAGAGCATGATACGATGCGCTCCGCGAGCCAAACTCCCTTACCAAACTCCCCGGGACAAAACTTTGAAAATTGGATTTGGTCGGATGGCGACGCCTTTTTATTATTATTATTTCTATAAGCCGTCGTGCGACTATTATATCCCCGTGCAGACACACGGCAGCATATCGATCGTCAACGAACAAATTCGTTGTGACAATTAATCAATTTTTTTTTCTACGTGCAGGGCTGCCTCGGGCCGCCGGCGCGTGTATTTGCCGCTCGCTTTGTACACAAAATCCCTCACGCCACGCCCCAACGTTTCACTCCGTGTTGCAATTAAGCGTCACCAAAAACGCAACACAACGCCGCACAACCCTCAAAACAAAAGGGATGAGGCGAACGTACACTTCCCCGCCCGCTGTTTCTCAGCTGTGTGCCGGTTGGAACGAAATCGACTTAGCCCAGACCCCCAGTCCAGCCGCAACACTCTTAGCAATACCGCAGTGTAAAACTCTCTCTCTCTCTCTCTCTCTCTCTCTCTCTCTCTCTCTCTCTCTCTCTCTCTCTCTCTCTCTCTCTCTCTCTCTCTCTCTCTCTCTCTCTCTCTCTCACACACACACACACACACACACACACACACACACACACAAACGCGCGAGACGAGCGCGGCCCTCACAGCTTCCTGTGCTTCATCCCCTGCTGCTTTGCTGGCCGCCTCTCGGCCCCTCTGCGCCGGCGATGCCTGCCTGCTTTCACTCCAGTTCTCTCTCCTGTCTCCCTCTTCTTTCCCCACCCTGTGGTATAGCTGCGGATGGCGGGTAAGAGAGACAGTGAGAAAGAGAGAGAGAGAGAGAGAGAGAGAGAGAGAGAGAGAGAGAGAGAGAGAGAGAGAGAGAGAGAGAGAGAGAGAGAGAGAGAGAGAGAGAGAGAGAGAGAGAGAGAGAGAGAGAGAGGGAGAGAGATGTCGGGAGATAGAATAGAAATGGGGTGTGGTATCGGGCTGGAGCCCTCGCCCTCGACATTGTTTGTCAGTGTCCCGTTCGGTATGTGCGCTAGCCGCGCTAGCCTGGCCCGGCGCTAGCGGCCGCTCCCGACCCAGTCCAGCATCTCGGCTGGAACACCAGCAATAACCGTGTTCCACGAGTCAGCGGCACGGCGCGGAGAGGGGAAGGGGAGGGGAGGGGGGCAATGCGGCACCAAACTGGCACCGCGAACCCGACAGCGCGGCCTGCCCGCCGGTATTCGAACCCCGTGCTGTGTGCGGAGAGAGGCGGAGGGGCAGAGAGAAAGGAAATAACGCAATTTGAGAGCAGCGTCGTTGGCACCGCAAACTCGAGGTCAAACTGGAAATGCGCCCGCGTTGTGCGGCTGAGGGGAGAGAGAGGGTGACATCATGTTGTGCGGCCCGGCAGTTGACAGGACAAAAACCGGCGCCGCAGAGGGCGGACATGGGGTGGGGGAGGAGCAGCACCCTAAGGCGGCCTGGGGGCCGGGCCAGGCCGGGGCCGAGCGTTCACCTTGGTGTCACTCATTGCCATTGATCCGAGTGAGGCCCAGTAGTGCGGGGCCAGCCGAGAGTGTCACGACGTCACCACAAGTCAGTCGGTGAAAGGCCTCGAAGGGCGCCATAGGAGGAGCCGGGCTCCGTCTGTGGGGGAAAATCGAGAACAGGGTCGGTATTCGAACCTGCGCCAACGGCAGCCGAGGAGAAACTTTCGGGGAGCGTATGGCAGGCAGCCCGCGCTCACGCTCCCGCTGGTACAGCATAGCGATGGCACTGCCGGCTCGCGCCTGGCCCGGCAAGGTCGCCCTGGCGCGGCCTCCGCCAAACGGTGTGACAGCAACTTCAGCTGCACTTTTCTATGGCGCTACCGCGCGCTTCGATCACAAATTTCGGCATTGGCGCCCAACTTTTTTCCACGCTCCCGGAGCGCGCTCCAAAGTTAATTCGTTACGTCTGCCCGGGCCGCCAGGCCCACCCCAACCCCCACAACCACCCCCGCCTCGCCACCCCCTGCTCGGCAACAACGTCGACGTCGGCGCTGGCAGCACGGTCTCGGCCTGGCCATGGCCTGCTGTCCGGGGAGGGGCGCCATTTTTTATTTATTAAATGGCGCGCCTCTGTTTGAACTTTTGCCGCGCCGCGCGCGTCCGTGAGCGAGTGCTCTTCCTTTTAATTCCTCGCACATCGCACGCACTCTGACTGCACCTTTCGGCCGGGCCGGGCGGCGGCCGACAGGTCGACAGGTCACCCCCGGCCACCCCTGGCCACGCCCCCCTCGTGTCCGACCGGCGCCTCGCTCGGCCCTGCCTGGCGCCGCACGCACTACACTCTGTAGGCCCCCGACAGAACGGTCCCAGGAGTGACTAAGCCCCCTCCCTGCCGCCGCCTCCTCCTCCAGGCCTGGCAAACTGGACGCGAGGACGTGCGGGGCGTTCTTGACCGGCCGCCCCCAATGTCCCTCTACGTAGGACGCAAGGACCGCCACCGTGCCTCAAGGCCGCATCCCTGCAGCTCTGTCCGGGCCGGGCTGGTGCGCGGTGGCAGCCCGTAGCCCGTCTGAGTGCAGGTGTCGGACCGGGGTGGCGCCGGCGATGAGGCGGACCCACTGAACCGAGAGGAGAGACCTAGGCGAAACCTTCATATCTGCGCAAATCGTGCTCACTGACCCAGTTCTGTACACATCGCAAACCCGGCCCAGCGGCGGCGGCGGCGGCGGCGGCGGCGCGGTCGGCCGTGGCCGAGGGTGGGCGGGCCCAGCCCAGCCCAGACCACGCGGATACCCGAGACCGGGGACGCAGCGAGCTTTTTGTCCACACGGACCACCACGGCCAGCCATGGTCAGGGGACTGCCGGCCTCAGCAAGATTAGATTTAGGACGGGTATATCAAGCAGGCACGGCCAGACTAGAGAGACTCCAGACGGGGCGCGTACGAACACGGCAGTGCGCCGGTTTCCCGGCTGATATATCGTCCGCAGGGCGCCGTCGCTGCCTCGCACGCAGCCCCAGGCCTGGAAGTGATGGCCGCGTCTAACACCCGGGCTCCGGGCCCCCGCCACCCGCCACCGACACTGAGGAAAGTCATGGAGCGAACGAGTCATGAAATGTGTTGCAGGATCCGCCTAGTGGCCGACGGTCCAGCAAACGGCCTCATGGACGATTTCCGGCCCCGTCTGTCGCCGCCTGCCGCCCAGTGCCGGAAGGCCGGATCCCCCAGACTTCGCACAGCTCTTCCGCCCCGCAGATTGTATCCGGTCATTTCCTCCAAACCGCGACCGGAACCGGAACAAGGCTGGAAGTAATTTCTTCAGACCGCTTTATTTCTGGATGACTTTCTTTTCATTCCTTCGTCCTCTCCTGACCGTCCGAGGCCGGCTGCCCGTCCACGTTCGATCTTCCATTCCCTTTGCTTCCTTTCTCTTCCCTCCTCTTCCCTTCCCTTCCCTGGCCAGGCCCACTCCTCCGCCCCACGCCCGCGATCTCATCTATCCGCTTCCTTTCTCCGTTATTTGTTCCGCATCGCGTCGCTCTTCCACATCCGATTGATTGCCTATGTGTTTATGTGGAAGTGTGTGTGGCTAGAAGACGCTAGAAGTATGGCGCCGGCTGTGCCTGCTGTCTCCCGGCAACCACGACACTGCTGCTGCTGCTGCTGCTGTTGCTGCTGCTGCTGCCGCCGCCGCCGCCGCCGCCATTCCTACGTCAAATCTCGTCGCCGCAATATCCTCCCTGCGGCACTAAGCCCTCCAGGATGTGTGACAAGACGCACGTTCCGGACGTGACACGTATGCAGTGCACATGTCATGTCGGCCTCCTTACCCCCGTCGGCCTCCCGTCGACCCCTTTACCCTCGTCGGCCTCCTGACCTTCGTCGGCCTCCCGACCCGCGTTGGCCTCCTTACACCGGCGGCCTCCTCCTGACCCTCGTCGGCCTCCTGGCCCCCGTCGGCCTCCTCCTGACGCCCCGTCTCGCCTAGTCTGGCTCAGACGTCTGCTCTTCGAGGTCCACGTCGGTCCCGGTGCTCGGGGTTGTGGGGTCGGCCCTGCCGGCCGCCGGCCCTCCTCGCGTCGCCCAGCAACGCGACGTTCTGATGGGCCGTGCCGTTCCTTTCGGTCGATAGCGAGTAGAGCGGCGGCGGGGCGTCGGCTGGAAGAAAATGGGGTGCGGCGTGCGGGGGCGCGCCGTGCTAGCGTGCGGCGGCGAGGGGGGCGGCGAGGGGGGCGGCGAAGGGGCGGCGGGGGCGGCGGGGTGAGACAGACGGACGCCGGCCGGCTTGATGGGGCTGGATAGGGGTCGGCATGGCAGCGTCGGGTCGGGTCGGGGGTGCAGCGGGCACGGCGGAAGCGACACGAGACAACGGACGCCGCCGCACAGTCCATGGTAAGAGCGGAGTGGGGCGGTGGCCTTCAGTACTACTGGGGCTGCAGGAGACGATGCAGCCAGCGGCAGCAGCCAGCGGCACGAGGGGCACACCAATCCTGAATATTTTGTGCAGGCTACCTTACTAGTTTCCAGCCGAAAAAAAAATTGTTATCCGGAATTCGAACAAATTGATACAGGCGCCAGGGGCGTAGCCAGACTTGGCTTTCGGAGTGGGATATGCAGAAGTAAGTGCCTAGATCCAGGCGTCTGCTATGCGGGTTGCCTACCCCGGTCTCCTGGCTACGCCCCTGGAGGGCGCCCGGTTCGGTCACAGGGTAACCCGCGACCGCAGAGGGTCACCGCACACCGACAGCGACACGCGGCGAAATGGACCGAGGATGGCGAGGGGAGAGCAGCGAACAGCGGGCTCCCGGGCTCGAACCCATTTCAGGACATTTCGCGGAGCATTTCGGCCCCGGCGACGTTCGCCGCCTCGATGGCGGGGAGGGGGAGGGGTGGGGGGAGCCATCGTTGGGCTCCAGACGGCACTACAGCAGGGGGCACCATGAAGGCGGGGGAAGGGGGGGGGGGGGCGCCGTGCCCTTTGCAGCCCCCTCGGCGCCGTCGGCGGAGGCGCCTCTGCCGTCCCTCTCTCCTCCTCCTCGGTCCGCACGAGGGGCACGAGAGCGTGAAACGAGCTGCTGAATACGAGGACGGCCCCACACGTTTCAATTAGGCGTTGGCGTGCCTCGCTCCACACACTCACACACACACACACACACACACACACGTCATGACGCACGCAGACGCGCACTTCTAGCTCACCTTTGGCGATGCGCTGCAGGATGAGGTCGCGGTGCTCCGCCGAGTGAGGCTCCCCGATGATGATGAGCAGGTATCCTCCGGACAGCGGCGACGGCGGCGGGTGGGCGCCGGCCGCGGCCACGGGGGGCTCGGGGACCGGATCGACGGCGTCGGGGGCCTCAGCACCGGCTTCCCCCGGGGGCGGCGCGTCGTCGGCGGCGTCCTGGCCCCCGTTGGTCGGGGACGACCCGTCTGGTGCAGCAGGGCCGGGGTCCGGGCCCGGGTCGGGGCCCGGGTCGGGGGCCGTGCCCCCAGGAGGGGCCTCCATGCCCCTCTGCTACCCCGGCTGCCCTCCGAGCCTCCGCGCTCGAGGTGGACGCTGGAACATTTTAATCAGAGGGTCACACGGCGGAGTGGACAGGGGACTCACGGAGGAGCCTGGCGTCGTAAAGATTCGGTGAAATAGTCCGCCGGGGAGGATTACTCTGCGATAGTCGGGCCCATAAAGCACTTCTCGCTAAGGACAGCCACGGCTGACGGCGGCGCCACCCCCGGGCCGGAACCCGTTCAGGGCGGCGGCGCGGGACCTGAATAAAGTGCGTGAGTTATTGGTGTACGGAGTAATTGCTCCGCCGGTCCAATCAGTGCGGGGCGGCAGCGAGGAGATCCTTATGCAGAAAAATACAAGGCAGTGCACGGAGAAGCGTGGCGGAACCGGGGGGGGGGGGGGGGGGCGGCGGGCGGACCCGATCAAGAATAGGGAATAATGAGGATGAAGAAACTATAAAGAGGTGATCAATTCCAGTCCGGTGCGCGGGGGCCGCGGGGGCCGAGAGCAGCCGAGAGCCGCGGTCTGTGACGCGTGCGGCCGCGCGTGCTCGTTCTATGCCGATGTGTTCGGGAGGCCTAGTTCATGGCGTCGCGCCCGCGGCCTCATCTCGTGTCTAATTAGACGGCGATATCGCATCTCCCGCCGGCCGCTGTTTTGCAGCGAGAAAAGGGGAGGCGCGACTCCCCGCCCGCCGCGACTTTGCATACCGCGGACGCGGTGGTTGGGCCCGAGCGCCACACGACGGATATGCACTCATTATTAACGGCGCGGCTCCAGCAGCGGGCTGCAGCGCGGCGGGGCCGGGCTCCACGCCTGGAGAAAATCACTTTGGGTAAGTTCAGGTTGAAAAAAAAAAAATTCTCAAAAGTGGGCGTTTTTCTCAAAACTCTTCACTTGGTGGGCCGCAGTCCCAGCCGAGCCTCGTGAGTGCGACCGAAGCCCGAAGCGCAGTGAGGCGTCGGCACGGCACGGCGGCTGAGCACGGGCCGTGGCCGCGGCCAGGCAGCAGAGCTGTGGTAGCGCCGTGCTGTCACACATGCAGGCCATCGCCTTGGCGTCGCCTGGCGTTGCCTAGCATCGCGCTACCGGATCGGATGACGAGTTAGTCATATGGGCAGGCCGCGCCCAGTATCGTACACGAGTATAGGATCGTGTATTTTGTCCGCTCGAATTACAGAAAGCAATGGGAGCGGCGGTATCCGGGCTGGTGGTGGTGGAGGGGGGGGGGGGGGGGGGCAGTGCAGATTCGCCAGCACCGGACGCACCGGACGCATGCGCAGTACCCCCCCCCCCCTCCTTCCTGCTGCACCCACATCTCCCACACTTGAAGGGACCTTCGGGTCAGGACGCTCCCACCTCCGTTACAACCACAGGGCCCCAAGGGAGTGATAACTACTTAGAGGGGAAGTGTAACCCTAACTTCCGGGGGAGTTGTAAAATATCACAGAAACGGCCGCGACCAATTTAAGACAAAGCTCTTCATAATTATGGCCGTCGCACAACGTCAAGTCACGGGCCAAAGGACCCCCCCCCCCCCCTTTTCCTTCCCCTCCCTTCTTGTCCCATAATGGAAAAGCGAAGCAAGGTAAAAAGAATCTACAAATTACTGTCCCGTCCCACCCCACCCCCTGCTTTCCACCCTTCAATTCTTCCAAGAAGTCTGTCTCGGGGGCCGAAGCCGAAACCCGGCCCCCGACTAACAACCTCCCGGCGGTGGCGGCGGTGGCGGCGGCGGCGGCGGCGGCGCGGGGGCGGTGCAACCTCCCTGAGGGTGGGTGAAGTGAACCCTAAGGGTAATGCGGCAGCGCCCCCCCCCCCCTCCTCCCCGCGGCCTAGGTCGGCCTGCGCCACTGGCCCACCCCCACCCGGCCCCGACAGCAGCCCCCCTGGGCCCGGCACGGCCCCGCACTGCGCATGCGCCAATTCCAGCTGACATGTCCGAGTTCCCTCAGCTGTTCTCCGGGCTGGGGCCCACCGAGGCCCCCGACGAGGCCCCCGCCGAGGCCCCCGCTCGGCACGGCCTCCACGTCCCCGGGGCGGAATCGGCGATTGGCAAAAGCAATCTGTGCTAATCAAGGACGCAATCCCCAGGCCGCAGCCCGAGTGTGCGGGCGTTAAAATTGATTAAGTTGGCCTCTGGCGCGACGCGGGTACTCGGGTGCTTCCCCGTGCGGACCGCGGCGTGAGGAATGAGGTCGAGGGAGGCCGTGCAAGGCCAGGGGAGCACGGGGGAGGCCGGGGCGCACGGCCGTAGGTACTCTGGTACTCACATGCCGGTGTGCTAGGCCGCGGGCCGGTGCGGTGCAGGCCGGGCGGTGCGGGCTGCTGGCTGGACAGGGAGGGCCGCGCCGTGAGGTCACCAGGAGCGCTGGTGGTGGCCGCAGTGGGCTGTTGTCCGCAAGGCGTCCGCGATGTGGTGGGTGCGGCGCGGCGAGTTCGGCGAGAAGACAATCACAGGTAAAGGATGGTAGAGGATAGATAGAGAGAGTGGAACTTGGAGGGCTGTGGAACAGCAACCTCCCTCTTCGCCCGCAACGGTCGTCCCCCTTTGCCGTCGGCCGGCGAACTGAGGCAGGGCAGGGCTGGGCCCGGCCGGGTGGGGCCTGGGGCCGGGGGCGGGGGCCGGGCCGGGGCCGGTACGGCGTGGAGCGGTGCGGTGCGGCGGCGGCGGATGGGGTAGGGCGTAGCGGCCGCCGGGTGGGGGGCGGAGCCGCGGAGCAGCGGAGCCGGGCGGAGGGACGCGGCGTCGGCACAGCCGAAGCGACGCTCGGCTGGCTCCAGCGCCGTGCCAGTGCTCGCGTATTGTCTGGGTGCGCCAGAACCAAATGACGGCCGAACATCCTCTCGCTAGATAGATGTAAGTCTTTCAGACACAACAAGACAGTCATGGAGGACGCTTAAGCCAGCGTTCTAGGACAGACTCGTTCTTTGAGATTTGAGCGAAAATAAGTTTGTTGTGTGAGATGTATGAGTGGTATGAGGTACAAGTACAGGATGGGGGAGGGAGGGGAGGAGAGGGGAGGGAGTACTGACGTGGAGCAGACAGGTATGAAAATTATCCATTTATCGTAAATACAGCGCCGTTTTAATGATTAGAAAATGTTTCTTCCAGCCAACAGAGCAGATTGAACGGGAGAACAATGCTCGGCGTGTCCAAAGAACAGACTTCTTGTTGTGAATTCAGGTTTGGGGGTAATTTCAGCGAAATAAGGAAAACTTAGTCTTGACAAAAACAGTTCAGTATGTAGCGTTAGCGAGCCGCGAGGCGGAGCGCTATCAGCGACGAAAGATTCCTTTGTCCGTTCGTCACCACGGTTATGACCAGACACAGACATCAGTCAAGTCATCTGCGGGACAACAGTGGCTACAGTATCAATAGCGCGCTGCCTCTCTCCACCATAGCTCCGTAGCGTAGTGGGCTAGCGGACCGGTCGGTGACCGCAAGGTTCGGGGTTCAACTCTTTGCCGGAGTAAAAATTTTTCTGAAGTCTGCCGACCGAGGATGGTGGGTAAAATATACCAAAAGAACGTGTTCAAAGTGTGTTGTCTGAGTGACCGCGGACGTTGGGCCGCGGCCATTCCCCGGAGTTGAATTCACTGCTGAGGAACAGTGGTTCGACGCCCGAGCAGGGGAATGGTGCTTGCCAAGACTCGGCAGAAGTTAAATGTAGAGGCCTAGGGTTCGGCCTTCTACATTTTTCAAGCGTAAGGCCTCGGAATCTGGAGTATTCGGGCAACACCTACTTGGATACATGGCGTAGAAGAGTAGAGTACAATCGGCTTCGGCCGTGTACGATCTGGGCATCCTACCTCCCTCTCAATCCGCGAGGGAGTGGCTTTCGGGCCACAGACCAACTGGCTGGTCGAAGGGGGCTGACTCCTGAAATCTGGTCAGCGGAAGGGGCGATGTTGGCCGTTGCGGAAGCCTGCCTACCAAGGCGGCTGCGTCGTGCCTGTGTCTTAGCGGCGGTCAACTCCTGGTACACCGGTTCCCATCCGAACACCGAAGTTAAGCAGGAACGGTTCCGGACGGAAGTCTGGGACGAGGTAGGACCCACCCATTTTTGCCGTTTTTTGTTGTTGTTGTATTTTTTATTTGCAGGGTCTGAATCTTGAGGATTCAATATACTTTTGAATTAAAAAAAAAATTATTGAAATGAAACGCTTTCTCTACCAATTAAAAGAGAAAAGAGGAGCACCGCGAAAAAACAAATTCGACCAATAGTGCATGAGTGTAACGAGCTTATCACTTTAAAAATTAAAAAAAAATTCAAAACTTTTCATCATTTTATTTCACCTATCCGCTCCTCATATATTTTCGGACTTAACCGCTGGCACTCCGCTAGACCGCGACGAACAAAGGTATCTATTGTTGACTCGAGGCGGCGCCTCATCCCAAGACAAACGACCGCCCATCTACGTTCTTTAAAACGGCTGGGAACGAGTTTTTATTTTAAATTTTAAAAATGTCGTATGTCATTTCAAAACTCAATCAACAACCGCGCAGTGTGTTTGGACCTAACCCTAGACATTGTTTTTTTTTACACATGAAATTAGTGTCTAATGACACTCATGACCTCAGCAAATCCGAAAGAAGGGCCCGGTTCGCGTTTACGCCTGGGTCGCCCAACTGGCATGTCATTTCCAGCGCCTCATACGACCAAACCACAGTCCTTTCTGAGCAACCAAGGGTGCTCCTGTACTTTTTTTGGATCTCCCCTAACACCCATATCAATTAAGTCAAAATCCGGAACACAAAACTTTTTCCGGCTAAAAACTTTTTTAAGAATTTTGACAAAAATTAAATTTTAGTTTTTTCGAGCGCATCGTGTTTGGACCGACCCCTGGACATGGTTTCGTCATGAAATCGGTGTCTCATGACACCTATGACCCCGGAAATACAGAACTTGTCCACGCCTGGAACGTAGGCAGCCCAAACTGCACGTCACTTTCATAAGGCGAAACCACGGCTGTTTCTGAACAACAAAGGTTGCTCCTGTACCTTTTCAGTCCTGCCCTATGAGAAAACTTTCACCGCTCTATCTCTGATCCTCACTGCGGTTATCGGTCTCTGGACATATATCTGCAAACCCCCTTTTCCTTTCAGCTCTGAAGCCGACGGGTATTGAAGAAAGGTGGGCAATAAAAGTCACGTTCTTTCCCGGAACAGTCGTTGTACCTCTGCACTGCGTACTGCTCGTACTGTACTGTGACGTGCCCGGTGTGACAAAAACCTCGTGTATGTGGACTGTCCCGCAACGCAAGAGTGAATTCGGTTTGCCTATCTGTGGTCCGTAAGGGGCCAGGTGAGATGGCTGACCCGGATTTTCTCGTCATGTTGCGACGAACACCATTGGAAGCGTATAATTTGCGGCACGCCTGTCCTATCGTTAGCCTGTCTTTTTTCCCTTTCTAGATCTAGGGGCCCTTAGCCATGGAGTATATCATAATGTCGCCTGAACGCGACACTGGCGCCATCTAGTGGAGGAGTGAGGCACTCTCCGAGTAAGGCACTTGGACAAGGTGGCATGAATGAGGAAAATTGCAAGATTTTGTACGAAACTTCACTTTATTTATATCACTACAAAGAGTATTATTTACAAAAGCATGACATTTGGTCTCATACAGAAATTTTTCAGACATTGCATGATTGACACAGAATAGGAGAAAAAAAAGCTTTAATTTTATCTACAAGCCAGCCAATGAAAGGATGGCAGCTGCTCTCTTCAGAAAGAAGAAGGGAAACAAATATATTGTACAGCAATCCATAAAGCATCTGTGCCTAATGTCAACAGAAAACAATGATTGGGACTGGTATTTACAGGCTACTAGGAAATTATTCACAAGCTAGAAATCACATTTTCATTTCTTCCACACTTTTAGCTGTCAAGGTAGTTATCAGATACATTAGTATGACTTTTTCTGATTTACTGCTGATGAAGCAAGCAGGTTGAACAACTTTTATACAACCACTGTTAGAAAACACACAACTTGCCTGTTCAAATTCCTTTTTGTACTTCAGGATTTTTGAAGATTCACACCATGTCTGAGATGCTGAGATACATTCCCAAATAAAAGGAAAATCATCACTGTTTTTGAACACATACCAGGAGTGAACAATATACAGAAAGACCCTCTTTACGATAATAGACATAAACTGAAACTAAATAGCAAATGTCTTTGAGTCTAACAGGTACTATCAGTCTATTAACTTGAAATGATGATAGGAAACTACTACTCTTATTGAGATTATTGAATGACTCACAAATATGACCCACGACACAACTTAGCATCATGGCAATACATCTGATAAGCAAACTCCACTACAACTTAAGAGGATTGTAAAGCAGATCATTATTTAGCCTTCACCGCAAGGTGCAGTCCCTGCTCCAAGATCCTCTTTTCTTTTTAAGTACAGTAAAAGTGGAAATCAAAGCAGCAACTCTGTGCCAAAATCACCAACACAATGTACATCATGGTGTTGTTCACAGCTAATATTCTTCTAAGCCTAATAATAACAAGGGATGCATACAGAAAACCAAAATACTTTAAACATAGAAACACTGGTGTCAAACAAAGATGATATGCAGATTTTGCGAAACAATAAACGCTTTGTAAAGAAACAAAAAAGAAAGACGATAGGCTCACGACTCGCCTGCATTTGTTTACGGCATCTTCCATATCGTGAGGCACAAATCAAAATTTATTAAATGTTGAATGCTTATTCCCTGCATAGCAAGTTCATCAAAAGCCCACACAATGTAATACTGTTTAAAAATAATAGATCTCTTTACAGTTGCAAACAAAAACAAAAACAAAAAAAGAAGAAGACTGTCATAGAGACAGACCACAATTTGGAAAGCTGTAACTTTCGTTCACTGCTGATGTTGCCATTCTTCTAACACAATAGATTCAACATGATCATATACAAGTGAATGATCCAATTTGAATTTTTCTTTGTATTCATGATTTAAGATAACATCACACATCAGTTGAATTACAAAAATATTATGAATTCATTTCACACCGATCTTGATTGACATATAACAAAATAACAATGTTGGTTTTCTCTGGTAAAATCTATTTTCCAAAAGTATTAGTTTGGATTTTTGCAGTCAATCTTTCAGGTAAATAACCTGGTATGATGACAAGTCACAAACATAAAATAATTAAAACATAATTCAATTGAATTTATACAAACAACCTACAAATTTATACTCTTTAATTAATACATCTTTATAGCTTAAAATCCCTTAATTGCCTTTCTGCAATTTCAATTTAACCATTACAAGTGTTATTATTCATAGTTTTAGATGTCTAGAGAAGAACCGCTGCCAATTTAGTTACATTCAAAAGAGATGTTGTTACCACAATATAAAGTTTGAGATAAGCAAGCTCTCATGATTAATTTTGTAAACACTCAAAAGAGCCCACACGATGTATGTATGGAATATGTCCCTGAAGTCAAGAGTGCAAACGGAATGTTATTTTAATTTTTGTAATGTAATATCTTTTGTGACTGAAGTAGAGAAACGTTTAAGGTTCAAAGTGCAATATTGAAATGCGTTTCCAGTGATTTTCACATAGACTCCACAGAAAGTAAATCCAACATAAAACTAGAACACAATACTTAGAATAAGATCACAACTATAACTAAACTAGACAGAAAGAACAAATAGGATTGTTCACTTCAAATAATAAATCTAAACACAGGAAAGTCACAGGAAAGCAAAATACAATTATGTATCAACAATATGGCAAAACTCTAGGAGGGCAGAAAGAGGCACATGACACAGGAAGCTGAGCTTGTGGTCCTATATGGAAAACATGACTCCTTGTAAGAAATGGCTGATATTGTAGGTGGCTTCACTGGCATTTTACAAATTACAGAAAGAGTATACAGTTCTTGACCATGACCATCGGAGGAGTTTGTCACAAAAGTTGAGTATAAAGAACATAGAAGCACTATTGTGCCTTTGCCAGTGGCCAGTGATTAGCGATCAATGCCAATCTATTTTGGCTCCATCTTTGCCCTCAGCTTCGCGTGCACCTTCATAAACTCTGGTTCTGCGCCGTTGTTTTTGTCTTCAGTTTTCTCCTTCTGAAATCAAAGACAAATACATCAGTAACCAGTTATAATAAAATACTTCTGAGAGATGAGCAGACACTGCTTACAGATTCCAGTTTGCGTGCGCGTTCTTCAATTACTCGTTCGAAGGGAGTCTTATTTTGTTGTCGCTGCATTTCGACCTCCTTCTTCACTTGGTGCTCCTTGTGCTTCTGAAGAGCTCGTTGGAGTTCAGATTTTTGGTTGAGCGGATTTTTGCCCCTGAAATGTCAATTGACACTGTATTAGTACTTCGTCTTTCAACTACTTTCTGCACTAAGAAGTGATACTAACATTTTTGTGTTAAATAAGAGTTCCCGGTGGAGGTTCTGCTTCTCCGTCGAGTCCAGGCAAGGGTTCTGGGGCTTCCTGGGCAGGATCAGCCCTTCCGAGTTGACAAGCGGGGGTCCACCTGTTGGCATGGGCCGCCCCAGTCCGCCAAGTCCGCCGATCAGCCCCCCGATGGGCTGGTTCCGTTGATTGCACCTTTCCATCAGCTCAGGCTCTGGGATCATGGCGTCCGAGTAGATGCCGGCTGTAACAAATGAGCAATTGAATCAATGTTTGGAAAAATAACAAGGGTGGCCTGGCAGGTGCAGGAAATGTAGGTTTGGAACAGCAAGGGGGGGGGGGGGGGGGCGAGCGCTGCGACAGGTAGGCGACCCTCTCTCAAACGCGCGGGCGGGTTGCCTATCCTGCAGTTCGCAGGGGTTCGCTCCCCAACCAACCGGTCACCCGAACAGCTTGGTCTACAGCTTTATTTCATGGACCCTATCAAGCGAGAAAGCCCCGTACAACTAACTGGACTAAATCCGAGCATGCGCTCAGCACTATGGAACACGCCAGCGGGTCAGGGTGGCACTGGCACAGGCGCGCTGCACAAAACGCTGCAGCAGTGCGGACGGGCTGCCTACCCTGCGTAGCTCGGGCGCTCCTTACCACGCGCGGCGGCCGCTCCGGCGCGGAGCTCCACCTGCTCGAAGATACTCATGCGCTCCAGGATGCTGGGCGCGGGCTGCGGCCTGCTCATGGTGGACGCGGACGGCACACTGGCGGGGCTCGGCCCTCGGCGACCTCCCCGCGGCCTCGACGGCGGCCTCGACGGCGGCCTGGGGCGCCTGTCCGCCCGGCGCAGCGGCACGGCGCGGGCGGAGCGACTCGACTGCGCTCGGCCCCGAGCATGAAGCCCCATGGCAGACCCATGGCAAGGCCCCCGGCGAGGCCCCGGCCGCAGCGCCAGGCGTGGAGGGGTAGAGCGACAGGTGACGGCGCGGGACCTAACCAGCTTAACCTGCGACCAGCGCCATCAGTGTCCCTCCTCGCCTGGGCGGACCAAACGCCCATCTGAATAGGGCAGTGAAGGGATGGTCCAAAGGAGGGGGAGGGGGGAGCAACAACCAGAACCTAGGCCCCTAGTTTTTCAACACAAGAGGGAAAGGCACCAAGGAAAACACGAATCCCCTACCTGCGGCGAAGTTAAATTAATTGAGGAGTGCACCGGTGTGCGGTGCATACGGGAGTGGAAAAAAAAGGAATGATATTATGAAATGAGGTTGGCTAAACGACTTGGGGGGGGGGGGCATGCATGGTGGAAGTCCCTGCATCAGCGGGACTCTGCCCTGTGCAGGCCCTGCTGTCCGCAGTGGGACGGTCGGTTAGGCACAGACAGGATTTGGGCGAAGAGTGCAGCAGATCGGTGACTGGGCTGACACGTGACATCGGACGGCCAGACCGGGCAAGCAGGTGAAATAAAAAACTGAACTGGTTTCCCAGCCGCGCGGCGCCAGCCTTTCTCACATCATTGTCTCTGCCAGATCGCCACGCGCCGAGCACTCCACGCACCACCATTGATCACTAGCGTCGCTAGCTACTGTTCTTCAGCGTCGACCTCGAAAACGATATCCGCTGTGGTCTCACATTGCGAAGGCGATGAGTTTCATGCAGCCGGGAGGAGGTGGGTGGGATGTAGTCGGCTCATCTGACGACATATTTTCGATTTTTAATTATAAGTCATTTAATGCGTTTGAGGAAAAAGAATCTATTTCCTTTTGGAATGTGTGCCTTTGCCACGGTTTTTTCCCTTCTTTTTTTTTAAGGGGGTGGGGTGGTGATACTTTTTGATGGCATTTGTGAACAGCATCTTTATTCTGTGTGCCTGCACTGAGCATGCCAAAAGTCCAGACCGCTCTGGTGATACCCCGCGCCCTCGCGCTGGGCGCTCTCCAGCGTGCGGGGTATCCGCGCTTCTCTAAGCTTCTAACCCACCTGGATCGTTCTCGCCGATTCGCTTCCTCAGCTCGTCCAGGGATGCCTTGAGATTCGACTCGATCTGGTCCTGCAACAGAGACAGCAAAAGTGCGGGTTAGTAGCTGCGGTGCCTGGGAAGGGGGAGGGGAGGGGGCATGGGATTTGCGGATTAGCGGAGCAGATGGAGCGCTATATGGCCACTGCTGGCCGCTGCGGGCGGCGGTGGCAGCAGCAGGGGCTTCCGGATTACCTAATGGCCTTAATGTCATCGCCCCTGCCCGGCCCGGTCGCGTGCCCAGAGGACATAGACGAGGCCCCGAGCGAGTAACTACCCGAGACGCGTGCGGTACGGCACGGTGCAGTGCGGTGCACTCGGCGGCAGCGGCAGCCCTTGCTGCTCTAAGTGAAGTGAGTGATGATGATCGGTGTCATTACGTCACGGGGGAACGAGACCAGTTCGGCGAGCTTCAGCGGCGCCGCCCTCCCGAGGACCGCAGTGAGGAAGAGCCGACCGCGAAGTTCACTTGCCGCAATGATCAGGGACGTTTCCGCGCGCCGCGAACTGAAGACAGCGCCGTTGTGGACGAGGAGGGACGCCGACGCCGCTGCAGCTTGATTGCCAATTTCGGAGCAGTGGGTCGCGCGCTGTCTGCCTGGCGCTGCCTCGTGCCGCCGGCGTGCCGCGCCGTACCCCGCCGGTCCCACAGAGCAGACAAACAAGTCCGCGAGGCCCGGAAGTCCGGAAGTGGCCCCCGCGGCCCCCGCGGCCGCCGACGCTGCAAGCGCTGCACGCTGCACGTGCTTTCACCCGGCACGACGCGGCACTATGCGCACTCGAGCACACCGCGGCCCGGACCGGTGAACAGGAGCTGCGGGGGGACCGGACCGGAGGGCGCCTGCTGGGTAGGCAATCTCCGGTGCTCCACACACGCGTGCCGTGCGGGCTGGCCTACCCTGGCCGCTCGCAGGCGCTCCCCGGACGGCGGCGGCACCTACGCGTGACCGTTGCCAGGGCGGAAGGGACAGACGAGACGGAGGCCGAGGCCAGGCGCGGCTCTGATTTCAGAGAGTTCTCTCTCTCTCTCTCTCTCTAATTTCACGTCGGCAAGGACTCGCCACTGGCCGGACGGCGAGGCTTGTTGGCCGGGCGTGGCGGCCAGCGCCGTGTCAGCTTCGTCGAGCCCACCGGGCGCAAACTATTCGCGATGTTGGCGCGCAATTCAATTGAGGGGCGACGGATGTGTGTCGTTACGTGAGCGCGGAGTGGGGGGGGGGGGGGAGATTGGGCCGGGCTCGGCGGCTCAGCCCGGCGGCTGGCGGCAGCGCGCGGCCGCTGCCCTGTATCACCTGACGAGAAGGCGCACAACAGTTGTGAAGGAAACGAGTCGTCGATGGATGGAATGCGTGCGTTTTGCCAAGAGAATGGGGTAGTGCGGCCTCGGAGTGCAGCAAATGTGGAGCCAGTTATCCAGCACTGCAGCCGAGAGAGGTGCCCGCGGCGACAGCCGGGCGGCGTCGGAGCTCGGGCGGCGACTTTCATCAGACTTGATACCGCCGCGGCAAAAGGCGAGCAGAGCACAGGCGACAAAATTATTATGCACCGCGTTATTAACCCCGTGTTACAGGCCGGCTATTGCACCAACCACGGCCACCGCCCGCCCCGCCATGCCCCCCCCCCTCACTTTCCGGCTGCTGCTCGGCGTGGGGTAGTGACGGCGGCGTTTGCGAGGCACCCGGCTAGGCCCGGCGCCCGAACGCGAGGGGTATAAACGTGTCAAATCAAAACTGGTACGACGTGAGAGTGAAGTCCATGGGAGCATAGCATTTATACATAGCAGAGAAAGCAAGTGTACATTTCGAGTGTATTCAACTTTAAAATCCTTAAATTTCACAGCACACTACGGTCTTGTTAAGGAGATTGGGATAACCGCTGAAGAGAGTGAATTTCTGTCGTTTGCTTTTCCTATCCAACCTGGCCTGACCCTACCCTGTAAGCTTCGGGTTTGGTTTGCGAAAGCAGGGCACGAGCGCGGGCCCGATACTGCGCTGCTGCTGCTGCTGCTGCTGCGGACCACAAAACAGCACTGGGCTCTGGTCAGTGCTGGTCAGCGGACTCCCGTTCCGTTTGGGCCGTGGGCCTCCGTTGTGGGCTGGCCGTCGGCTGGCCGCTGCTGGGCTGTGGCCTGTGCCGGGCTGCTCTGCCCTGCTCTGGCGCGGCCGGTACCTGACCTTGGTCACGCTGAGCAGGCTACACTGGGCCAACACGACGCTGTCCCCGCGCGCCGCACCATGCGCCACAGCAGCAGCAGCAACAGCAGCAGCAGCAGCAGCAGCAGCAGCGCCCTAGTTGCACGTCCTTCCGCTGGGTGTGGCATGGCATGGCGCACGAGCCTTGGCCCCCATGGCGCTGCTGCCACACCGCGTCACGCCGCGCCACGCCGCGAGCGAGATAGCGAAACGCATCCTACAAAGCTCTTGGAGTGAAACTGACATCACCACATCCCAGCAGCCCAAAGGAAGGGGCGGCCCTACCGGGCCCTGCGCGCACTGCGCACACCGGGTGCGCCTGCAGTGCAATGCCTGCTCCTGCTCCTGCTTCCTTGGCGCCCTGCTCTGCATGCAGCCGGCCCAGATCGGTACAACTCGGCCCGATCGATGAGACTGCTCTCAACCGCAGACATGGAAATAAGGTCCTCCAGGACGTGGACCCGCGCCGCGGGGCCCACCATTGTGTTCAGCGCCTTGTAGATAAAGACGCGTATAATAAGGTGAGCGAGTGCATGTCTGAATGCGAGCGGGACCGAGGTCGCAAGCGGGGACGTGCGAGCGCAAGCAGGCAATCAATATTTTTTCAAAAAAATATTTAATCTTCGTTTTGTTTCAATTTTTTCCAACAATTGTTCCAAAGAGGAGGGAAGTGGATTTCTCTCTGGGTGCCGGGCGGCGGCGGCTGATGGAGCTGCAAGCGCGCGGACAAACTGTTTTTGCTGCTTCGCACGGCCGATTGTTTTCAGTCAGGTGAGCCCCGCGGCCGCGGACCGGCCAGGACCACACGCCACTGCCCTGTTTTTGTCGCTGTTATTATTTTTTTCTTCCCCGGCGGTTGGAGCGCGAGACGAGAGAGACGCGTGGGCTGTCGGTGTTGTGGTGTGGCATCATCATCAACAGCACGGCCCGGGGGGCGGCGGGGGGCGGCCGGGGGCGGCACCAGCAACGGCCACAGATCCACACGTCTGTGGTCCCCCGCTACTGTTCCTACAGTTTTCCGCACAACATCCAGGCTGGCATCTTGAGCGTTGTCTCCGTTAAGCCGCAGTGAGTGACCGCGGCGGTGCGGTGCCAACGGGCCGCCGCCGTCCCTCTGGAATGTGGACGGATCGGTGCAACGCGGCGCAGCGCTACGGCACGCTACATCGCCGAGCCCAGCCCAGCCCAGGCCAGGCCGACTGTGCCGAGCCGAGCAGCGGGTCCTCGCGAGTCCAGCCGAACCGTGCCGCCGCGGGGGCGGGGGCAGGGTAGGCGGTGCCGGGGCAGTGCCTCGGCGCGGTGCTGCAGGTCGTCGAGGTCGTCGCTCTCGCGATGCCGGATAGATCAGAGCTGCCGCGGCGGGCCCGGCCCGGCCCGGCCCGGCTAGGACCAGTTAGATTGCAGTGACACGGCGCCGTCTCGCCCGCGGCGCCCGCGGCCAGGCGGGTCGTGTCCTCGGGGTCGTCCATAAGCCTGTGTGCCCACCGAGAACCTCCCGGACCGGCTATGACCGAGATACGTGATGTGTCACTTTACGGACGGCCCCCCATTGCAGCATCCTGACGGCGACATTCCTCGGCCGTGACGCGCAGAAGACTGCGGACGCTGTGGACGCCGATGGCCAGGCCATCTACGGTACCGCCCCGACCCGCCGAAACCCAAACGGCGCGGAATGTCCTGGGACGGGGGCTGAGGCCGGGGGCTGGGGGCTGAGGGCTGAGGCCGGGGGGCCGCTGGGCCCTAGAGCCGAGTCGACGACCTCTGCATGACACAAGGACTCGCTGCACACAGCGACATGCTGACGAGGTCCATAATGAAGGGCTCGAGGGTCCCGGAGGGTTCCGGAGGGCGGGAGGAGGGAGGGAGGGAGCGAGAGAGGGAGGGAGGGAGGGCCGCACAAAGCCCGTGCTCAAGGACCAGCAAGACGGGGTCCTACACGTGCGGCGCGGTGCGACGCGACCCCGTTCCGTTCCAAAAGCGCCCTCCTCTCCTCCAGCCAGGCACCGCGCCGGACCTGCTCGGCGGGGACCTGGGCGCGGAGCCCCCCGGTGAAATGGCAGCCGCGGCCCTTTGCGTTGGAGGCGCGGGGTCACGGGGAGGCCCGCAACGCCCTCAGCGCGCACCCCGGGGCTGGAGCACGTCGGCCCTGCAGGGGCACGGGGTCGTCGGGGGCCTCGGCCGGGGCCGTCGCCGGCCTCTGACGTCTTCGCTGAGCAAACACCGACGAACACCGTGCTCCGTTATCAACACGGCCGGCGTGTTGACAAAAATGAGCGCGCACTTTTTCCATCGAGGTTTCAGCCAACAGAGTCTCGGGCCCCCCTATTCGGCCCGATAACAACAGGATGGGGGCAGAAACAAGGCGGCCGGCCCTCGGCCCGGCCCTAAGCCCGCGCCCGCCCTTAGCCAGCCCCACCCTTTGCTGGCCTTATCACAGGGTATCTCCGATGCCCTCCTGGCATGGCATGGCAATCGCCCTCCAGACTAGAGACAGCACACTGGGCCGTACGGGAAACCTTCCACGGAAACTTACACACACACACACACACACACACACACACACACACACACACACACACACAAAAAATTCGTCTGCATACTCAAACATCAGTAGCCACAGCCACCCGTAATTTTAATGCATGTAACGCTTCAGCAGGACTCGCAGACTCGTACGGTACGTGGGTCTAGTCGCGGTCGGCGGTCTGACCTGGCCTAGCCAGCCTCGGCTCGGCCGCTGAACCATAGCGGCTCTTGAGCCGGCCCCGCGGGCCCGGGGCAGCGGCAGCAGCAGCAGCGGCAGCAGCGGCAGCAGCGGCAGGGCACGTGGAGACATCGCGCACGTCTGGCCCGACCCGACCCGACCGCTCACTGCGGTGCAATGATCCGTTTGTTGACCCGAACTCGGCAGGCGCCGGGTAGGTAGGCAGACCCGCGGCACCGCCGTGCGCGGCGGACACGATTTTGCCTACCCTGCCGGGCGCTCTCCGTTCCTGGCGAGGAGCGGCGAGAATGCGATGGGAATCTGTGGAAGCCACAACAGCCGCAGCGTAACCAAAACCAAAACCTGCATCCCGACCGGCACAGCCGCGGGAGACGTCGCCGGGCCGGGCGGACCTCTCTCTCTCTCTCTCTCTCTCTCTCTCTCTCTCTCTCTCTCTCTCTCTCTCTCTCTCTCTCTCTCTCTCTCTCTCTCTCTCTCTCTCTCTCTCTCTCTCTCTCTCTCTCTCTCTCTCTCTCTCTCACAGCTACGGGCGTCCGGAAGAAGGTGCCTCGGCATGCGGTCGTAAAAAACAGGACCGGGCCTCGGCCTCGGCACCTGCGCCGTGCCCCCGACGGACACAGACCCAGGCGAGGCCAGCCCCCGGCGAGCCCCCGACAACCACCAGAAAATGTAAAACGCGTTCGAAAAGGTCGCCGGGTCTAAAGGGCGGTGGAGGCCGTGGCGCTGTGCTCGGCCGGCCCCTGTCTGCGACGTGTGTGACAAGTGAACGTAGCGGGAACTCGTACGGTGCACGTTCAATTACTGCCCTGTCCTGTCCCCTCTCTGGAGGGGGCGTCGTGTGCCGGCCGGGCGTGGTCGGCTCCAGCCGGCTCCAGCCCAGCCCGGACCGCAGCTTCCCCGGCTGAGCTCGACTGAGCCGCGGCCCGGCTGGAGCAGGCGGGGCAGGTGGGGCAGGCGGCCGCGGACCGCTAGCCGCAGCTAGCCGGCGCTATGCGGCGCCACACGCCTCGGCGGCCTCCTCCAGGACGGACTCAGGCGCACATTCTCTGACTTTGAGGGATTGCGCCCTCGAATAAAACCGAGGAGTGCGCGACGCTCCGTGATAGTAACGGCAAATATTGACAAAGCAGAGCGGCGAGCACACAGACGAGGCCGTGCCGGCTGAGGTCGGCACCCTTACAGGCCCCGCAGCTCCGCAGCACCACTCGAGCTGCTCGACCATGAGGACGGCTGCCATGTCGTCTAAACGGAGCCCGCTGTAAAATATGTCAATACTTTTACGACCTGATTGGCGGCGCCGATAATGACGACGGCAACCCGAGCAGGAGACGACGGCGGCGGCGGTCACAAGTTTGCGTCCCCGTTACCCAGTGTTTACCCCGGTGTTACCCGGCGCTTACCTCGGCGTCCCACAGACAAAGCCGCCGCCTCCCGACAGTAAAGAAGTAAAGCAGCGTCGCGGCGGTCCCAAAGGCGCCCTTATCTACTTTGCACTCATTTCACGAGCCGCAACGCGCCGCTCTCTCTCCGGAAATAGAGGGGGCGAAACCGAACCGATACACCTCTGCTGGCGGCCGGGCGGGCGGACTCATTGATAAGAGGTTTTTACTGCGGAACCTACGGCCGGACGGCGACGGCCACGCCCTCGTCGGCGGTCCAGTGCCGTTACTGTTCACTCTGTTTCATGTTTCACTGTTACGCTCTCGCGTCTGCAACGACTTCGTTTGTCAGTCCGTCCACGCACACACGCACACGCACATACACACACGCACGGGGTCGCGCACAGCACCGCTTCCTGCGCGGCTGACGCGGGGCACATAAGTCGTGGTGCCCCGCCCAGGTCCAGTGACTCTACAAGCGGGCCACAGACGGCCGCAGAAATACTGTCATGTCCAGCAGGGCTCGGCGGCAGCGCGGGCGCGGGCCGTGTGTCAATACCAGGCGACACTTATCGGACACTTATCGGGCGGGCAGGGCATGCAGCCGACCTGCACGACCCCCAAGGTGGTCTCTCTCTCTCTCTCTCTCTCTCTCTCTCTCTCTCTCTCTCTCTCTCTCTCTCTCTCTCTCTCTCTCTCTCTCTCTCTCTCTCTCTCCCTCTGCCGCAATCACTGCGCGGTCGGCGGCATGACGGACCGTGAGGGCCGACTCTGCGATAGGCAGCAGCAGCTGCAGTGGAATGCAGCCGCCCAGATACGTGCGTCTGCCGAACCCTCCTGCGCCACTCGCTGGCAAATTGTCGGGACGGATTGCGTAACGAGTCGGGTGCAAATCGCTGCAACCTCCTCCTCCTCCTCCTCCCACGCGGCGTCGAGAAGAGAGGGCCCCCGCCCCGCCCGAGCGAATTCCCTCTAATCATTTGAAAGCCGTGCGGCGCACGGCTCGGCGGCAGCGGGGGGCTCATGGGCTCATGCACGAGTCGACTGTGCAGCACGGCGCACGGCGCACGGCCCACCGGCACTCCGACCCCGGCCAGCTTCCTTCGGACAGACAGCCAGTCTTGGCTCGGCTCGGCTCGGCCTGGGCGGCTCTCCACTCGACCAGATCTCTTGCGCTGGCCCATGCCAGGCCAGCCGACAGCGCAGGGCGAACCTGACCAGGCCGACACACAGCAAGTCCCGTTGCCAACTTTACAGCACGCAAGAACAACGCGTGGCCGGCGACGACCACTCTCGTGCTGCGCGCGCGCGCACACACACACACACACACACACACACACACACACACACACACCGGGCCCCCTCCATACGCCTTGCGCCGAAACGGCGTCGTTGTATAATACGCCGATCGATCGGGTTTTAGAAGCAAATCGGAGTGGCGTGGCCAGCCGCGATATATAGCGTTAGTCGGGGCCGTTGCGTTGTCCTGCCCGGGTCCGGTGGGTCCGGTGGGTCCGGCCGTGCCGTGCGGCCCGGAAGAGCCGTCATTGGGCCGCGCCACGCACTTGTTCTCCGCTGCGATGAGGGCGACGCCCCGCGCCGCGCCGTGCGCGCTGGCATCTGATGACATCACCGGGGCACAAATTATTCACCACTCGGTTGGCCGGCGGATGCGGGGCCGGGCGGGGCCGGGCGGGGTGCGGTCACGGACCGGGGGATGAGTGACTGATGTCCTCATTGACACCTGTCTGGCCGATGGCAGCCGATGGTAGCCGAGGGCAGCCGAGGGCAGCCGCACAGTGGTTCATTACGTCCTGTCGTGTCGGAGCGCCGCCCGCGGTGGCCGGCGTCCTCGCGGCCCTATCGCCGGGGTGAAGGTGACAGAGTGGAGGAGGGAGTGTGGGGCGGGCGCGGCGTAGTGGCGGCGGCAGCGGCGGCAGCGGTAGCAGCGGCGGGCGGGTGAAAGTGCAGCGACAGCGGGTGACATGGGCTATGGCGCCCGCCGGTGCAACAGGGGGGCGTACGTGCACGACTGATAGTGTAATCACAGCGGCGCGGACGGAAGCTCGCGGCAACAAGTGAGGCTAATAACATAATATCGTGCCCTGAACAGCTCTCGGCGGCCGCCTTGACGCACCGCCCATAGCGGGCCGGACCGGTCCGTGGCACGGGCCCTCTCACGCCTTCGAAGCCTCCTCGAACAGTATTTTCATTTTCAGTTAACTCCCCCCCCTGGGCGGACTGCGGTGCCCGCAGATACCCGGCGTCGTGGCGTTGGCTGCCCGCAGGGCCCGCAGCTTCTGCGGAGCACTTTCCCCGCCCGGCCGATAGTGAGAGGGGGACAAGAGAAGGGAGTACTGCGCTGATGGCACGGCGATACACACTGCAGGCCGGGTGGCCGGCTGCAGTACGTGCACACCCGCGTTGGGCTCTGTCAATCGAGTACGACCGAATCTCCTCCCGCCTGAAACCGCAGCGACGTCGAGCGCCTGCGAGCACTGGGGTAGGCCAGCCCGCACGACGCGCGTGCACGCAGGAGCCGTTCGTTGCCTACCAGACAGGAGGTCGGCGGGCTGCCCTTGCGAGAACATGAATGGACGACCCACTCCCGTGTCCTGCACACCGGGCAGGTCCCGGAAGAGCAGCAGTCCTCGAAGTGTCGCACATTAAGGACGTCCCTGACCAGTCCGCACCGCACCTGCTCGGCACCTGCTGGAGGTGCTGAAGTACGTCACGTGTCGGCGCCGCCGGATGGGCGGACGGGGCCACAAGGACACGGCTCAGGCGCTACAGGATGATATGGGAGGAGGCGCCGGGATGACAGGTGTGCAGCAACAGTGCCAGGTGCGAACGCAAACACACGTATGCACCGGGGAGGTCCGCTATTGCGAAACGCGCGTGGCCGAGGTTGTCGTCAAGGTGCTGCCACGCCCCGAGGCCCCCTCTCACCACGATACAACACTTTTCTTCAGACTCACATAATAAGCTCCCCATGTGTACCCGTGCGGCTTTAACAAAATTTCTTCGCACAGGCAAAAATAATGCAGGGAGTGGCCTTTCAGAAACAAAATACTACAAAATCTGTTCCGCGCGCGTTGCATCATTGCACATGCAGGCACGCCATCTCGACGCATTGTAAACACAGGCCGGAGAAGTCCGTAGAGGCTGCAGACAAGAGGAGACGGCCGCCTATCGGCTCCGCCAGCGGCATCAGGCGCGGCCCCGCGATGCCGCAGGAAGAGCTAGGCGGCCGACGGCCCGGAAACGGGCGGTCCATCCGGTAAGGGGATTCAAAGGGCTGCCCCGATAGAGGCCCCGGCCGTCAGCCCTGCCAGGACCCGACAGGGCCGACGGACAGGCCCCGAGGGCAAAGGGCACGACGGTATTAGCGGGCTCCTTATTGCGTCACGGCCGATGGAAAAGAAAATGACATCATGTCTTGGATAAGGGCCCGCCGGACTCCGCAGGGCTCCGCAGGGCTCCGCAGGGCTCCGCAGGGCTCCGCAGGGCTCCGCAGGGCTCCGCAAGGCTCCGCAAGGCTCCGCAGGGTCGGGTAGCCGCCGTGCCTTTTCAAACGTGAGGACTTGATTCGGTTGCCGGCCCCGCCCCGCCGCGGGGCGTTCGGTGTTCGGGGGTCCGCACGCCAAGATGGTCCGCGTTCTTTGTTCACGTAACGCACGGAGCGTCTCGGCAGACCTAGCCACACTGCTGACATCACTCCGGTCCGGCGGCAGTGAGATGCGCTTTACGGTCGTGCGGACCGCCGGGACCGCCGGGACGGCACACGGGGGCTGGATGCAGCGTCAGCCCATAAATAGCGTGCCGTTGGCGCCCCGCACCGACGGACCGGCGCGGCGCGTGACGGATCGCAACGAGACGTGACCAACGCGGACGGGCCGATCATCGGCGAGTGCACCGTGACATGTCACAGTCACGCTAAGCAGGCCGAGGGCGGCGGAGCACTGGCGGATCAGGGGACCATCTCAACGGGCTCAAACGGCGCCTGCTAGATAGGCAACCGCGGCTTCTCCGTGCACGCGTGTCGTGCGGGCTGGCCTAAGTAGATAGCAGGACCCGCTGTTGAAGGGTTTGCTGCGGGTTGCCTGCCCACCAGGGCCGGAGATGAGAGGACGGGCCAGGGGTTTTGTTGTTGTCTTGCAGCTGCTTCGCCGCGCTTTCTCGCCCTGCAGTCGGCGGCAGAGAGTCTGCAGCGCGGGCAGCGCGGGCCCCGGCGCCTGCAGACCCAATGGAGGCGATCGCAGGGCGGGGCGGGGCAGGGAGCCAGCCTTGGGAATGCGAGGTGCAGAGGGCGCGACACCAACCACAGAGCCACTGCATCCAGAAAATATTTCCTTCGATCAAGTCTGACATAAATAATTCTAGACTAGAAGATTTTCAAGTCAGTAGTCTTGACTCCAGCTAAATTTCGACTTAATCCAAAGAAAATTTTCTTCATTCAAGTCTGATAGCTCCGGAAAGATCAAAGTCTCCGTCTAGGTTTTTCTGGGTGCCACCGCTTCCTATATGATGCCGTAACGCCCACGGTCCGGTGGTATCAGAGCAGTGGAGCAGGGCCCCGCCTCCACCAGGACATGCGATCACCTGAGCAGGACCAGGCGACAACGCGGAAGGCATCGGCTGCTGCTGCTGCTGCTGCCAGCGATACCAAAACCTTTACTCTCTCCTCAGTTCCACACACAAATCGCGTATCCAGAACGCGGGCGCGGGGCCCGGCCGGTGCAACCGTAATGCAGCCAAGTGCAGCATAATGCAGCCACAATATCATGCGGCCAGCCCTCTGCTGCACCGCCGACTCGCCAAGTGAGCCGCTTGCATTACCTAAACAGAGCAGGCAGACCGTGCCGGAAGTGCCCGACAAGACGGGGCGGAGGGGGTGCGCCTGGCCTGACCTGTTGCCCGATTTGGTGCCCGGCCGGCGGCACGACGAGGTGTCTGCCGCTCGGCTAAGCGCCCCGCCACGACAGCTCTCCGACTGGATGTCCACCTCGACCAGGCGCTCCACTCTCGCGACATTTCACGTGAACCGCGATACGTCCCGATGCGGCCAGACCGGTGAAGCGAACCGCGTGCGAGCAGCACGACGACGCGTCCCAAAGCACGATCCACTCAAGCTTTTCCCCCGGGAGGGGGCCGGGAGGGGCTTGTGCTGCCGTGCATGGGATGGGCCGGGCCGTGCCGGGCCTCGCCTGCTGCAGTGCGGATGGGGGCCGGGCGCTTGCGGCGAGGAGTGGAGTGAAGCACGGTCGCCACGTTCACTTTCACTATCTATCTGCCGCACGGCACCGCCGCACCGCGCCGCATCGCTTCGCATAGGTTCGCGGACCCACGGGGCTCACTGGGGCGCAGCCGGGCGCAGCCGGGCGCAGCCGGGCGCAGCCAAAAGTTATCGCGCATACAGCGCTGTGCCGAAGGGGATCAGTGTTTTCAAATTTGCAATGTATTAATATACAAAAATTTACGATGTTCGCCACTAATGTTGCGTGATGATCGTCACAAAATTGTGACGATTGCTACCTAAACAGAGCAGGCAGACCGTGCAGACGATTGTCACATTTTTTTTTAGCAAAAGCAATCACAATTTTAACATGTCACTAAATATTAGGAAGCATTTTCATTTGGAAGCAGCGCAAGGATTAACAGGCAGATGAGCTGAGCCGGCATTAGATCATGCGAACAGATTGGCGACTGACAACGGTCTATCGGCATTACGCGATTGTAATCCGATGTAGTAGTACCGGCACTCGGTTGTACGAGTTTATCAATCACCGACATACATCAATCAGGCCCTCGACAGGCCTGTCATTCAAATCAGAAAATTCCGAAAGAAAAAAAAAGATAGAAATTTTGTTTCCCGAGTGAACTGAGATTTAACGCGCTATTCGTGATGGTTCGGACTGTTGCAAACCACAAACCGAGGAGAACGACACTGCACATGAAATCTGATCTTCTAGTTTCCGTAAAATATACCAAGTTTTACGACATTTTTGATAAATGATACCAGCTGACATGTGAGCCCCACTCCCACGCAGGTTTTCTGGGTACAATCAATGAGGCCACTTGTCTGCACGTGAATTCGCGCGTTATCAGACAGGACAGGGTGTGTCCTTATAAGGCAAGGAATGCCGAACGATTTCCAATATGTGGAGATAGCGAGTGAATCAAAAGATTTACAGTCAGGCGCATGCCACGTCGTATATCAAGCGAAGCCAGGAGTCTGGATTTAGGGCTTACGGACACCGCAGGGGACTGGGCCACCACTGACCTGAAACAAAAGAGGACATGGTCTGGTCAGTGACTCGATGCACATGTGGCGCACGTGACGCATACGCGCAGCTGGGGACGCAGGCAGATCAAACGTCGAGCAGCTCGGCTTCCGGCACAGTAACAACACATGTGAGAACGCCGCATGGGCCATCAAACGAGTCAAGTCACATCCGTTGTGACGACTGAGACAGGTCCAAGCAGACCCCGCCCATATATACTGTCAGGTTGGCAGTTTCATTGCCCGAGTCTCTTCGCGTAGTTTTCTTTGGCGAGTACTTTTTGTGATTTTCAGAAAACATGCTTCAGTCGGGAGCGGAAGCACGAGTCTACCCACTGGAGGTCAATGTTGTGGCCCCCCGGTACACTCTGATTTTGCAAACCAGAATAAAGCAGCCTCTTATCTCCGCTTATCTTTTCTTTTGTTTGGCAAACCATCACGCGTTAGCACGCGGAAGTGGTTTCGGGCCCGTGTCTTCCTAACGAATCGGTTCGTCCGCATGCACGGCTTCCATTTAAGGGATTTTGCTATATGATGAGAACGAGGCCTCCCCGTGCGCAGCAACGCCTTACTCCCACGTCAATTAGACCGTTCGTTAATTGTGTTTTTGTTGTTGTTGTGTTTTTTTGACGTAATGTCCAGCATCACGCGCCATCGCCAGTCACGAAAACAACAACAACTGCAGCAAAAGTAAAGTTGTACGAGATGTGCTGCACCGGCAAATCGGATCAGCTTGATGCGCCCGCATCTCGGAGATGAGCGCCAGCGGGCCGTCACCGTCACCCCTAGCTCCCCGAGGGTGTGATAGCCTTAGACAACTCAATTAGGCCCACTTACAGCGTCATGCTCCAGCGAGGAGAGGGACCTGCTGAGCCGGGCTAGCGGCCGCGGGCCCCGCCCACTGCACCGCTGCATTAGGCAGAGCAAACAGCAGCGAAGGCGGCCAAAAATAAAACCGAATGTGGACAATTTTAGCCCCGGGGTCATGGAGCAGAGTTTACATGGCAAACGTTGAGGCAAATTTTGCCAAAAAAAAATTTTCAGTCAGGAAACAGAAAGTGCCGCAGGTGTCGACACAACCCAACACGATCTGCCGCTGCTGTCTACCGCCTCATTCTGCTTTGTTCTCCTTCATTCGCACCAAGGAAATCACAAATGGCCAGCAATTTCTGGGCCGCGCGGAAGCGGAAGGCAGAGATGAGAAGCTGAGCAGCCCTTTAAGCCTCCCAACGAGCGGCCGAGGTGTGCCGTCCCTCCGCCACGCCCGCGTAACACGACAACCCGCAAAGAAATCCACCCGCAGCGATTGTGTCTGGGGGCGCTGGCCGGCGCTGACGGACACGGTCCGGCGCGGGCATTATGCAGCCGAACGTCGTCGGGAGGGCAGTGCCACGGCGGTGCTGCGCCGCTTCATACAAATGGAAAGGGAGGGAGGCTCACGACCAAGCAATAAAGACACATGCGGCATCCGGGGGAAACTCAACTGACACACTTCGACGGGTCCGCTCTCCGCGGAGCGCGGCGCTCCGAGTCGATAGGAAAGGATGTCCTTAAACCTGGGAGGGGCGGAATGCGCACACTAATCCCGGGGGGCGGGGGGAGCACAAGCTGGGAGTGCTGCTGCTGAGAGCGGACCTGCGGCGAAACCACTCACTCCGGCTACACCGGCACCTACAGGCGGGTGAAAACGTGGCGGCCAGCATCTGGTGACAATCGGCTGTTTTCGGCTGGCACTTTCCCGCTGCTGGCTGAGGGCCGCACCGGTACGGCGCTGGGCCGGAGCACGGCGCCGGGCCGGGGCACCAAGAAAGCAGCCACCACGGCGACGGTGTAAAAGAGCGACGCTTTCGCGGAAACCGGGGCGGCACGGGCGCGCGCGCGCGCGCGGCGCATTTCGTTCGCCTCGCCTAACCAGGTGTGCCGATAGTGTGAAGCGCAGTGCGGCGGCTTCCGCCCGGGCGACACGCGCGGACGGGCGCGAGGCGTGAGGCGCGGCGCGTGCCGAGGGGGATTAGCTGTTAGAAAGCGCGCGCTTTTAATTGAGACCGATCGACCGAGCACTCCGAAATACGCACTTCTAGAACGATGGAAGAGTCGCAGAGACCGCAACCAACTTCTCTGAAAATGGGGCCACATGACCTTTTCATCAGCATTCCTTGCAGACCCTTCCTATCGGGGACACAAAGAGGGTGCTGTGTGGCCGACATGTGTTGCTGAGGAAAACAGGGCCTCTCTGGCCTGGCATGTGTATGGCGTGTGTGGCAGCGGCCGCCGGGCCATGAATGCTCTAGCGTGCGTCAAACGCATCAACGGCCGGATAATTCAAGACCTGCAGCCGTGCCGCTCCGGCGGCGGCAGGGCAGGAGGCTGAGCCGAGCCGAGCTGGGTTGTCACGCTTTTTGCCAGACTCCCCGCTCACCCTGCTCTCCTCCGTGTTGGCGGTGAGCTTTCAGACTAGCTTAATGAACCCTCTCGCCTCCTCCCCTTTCGCCTCACTCCGTGCACAATTTTACAGAAGCCCCTCCCCTCCTCTCTCTCTCTCTCTCTCTCTCTCTCTCTCTCTCTCTCTCTCTCTCTCTCTCTCTCTCTCTCTCTCTCTCTCTCTCTCTCTCTCTCTCTCTCTCTCTCTCTCCAATCTTTTCCCCGCCTTGCCGCGTACGACGCAAGGTAACCCCCGCCCCCCTCCCCTAATCCCGCTGTACCAGAGGGGCAAGACTACTTCGATGCGATGCATTCTGCAAGAGGAGCAAAGCAAATTTGAGTTGGGTCTCCTAGATGAGATAGAACAGAGTCTAGTGCTGCGCATGGACCCCTGCCGGACGTCATCCCGGAGCACTCTTGTCATCCGCGAGGCTAGCGGCGCATAGGCGGTGCACAGTGCAGCGCGGCTTATTATTTTCTTCCTCTTCTTTTTCTTTCTTTCCGTCGTGGTGTACTCGCTTTGCCGCGGACTAACGGGCTGCTCAGCGCTGCACGGCCGCGACGGGGCCGGGCCGGGGCGCTACGCGGCATGCCTCGGCTGGCGCTGAGGCACGGCTGAGGCACGGCTGAGGCACGGCTGAGGCACGGCTGAGGCACGGACAAGGCCGGGCATCGCCCCCTACCCGGCGGCACGGCGGTGCTCCCGTCCGCGGTGGCCGGCCCGCAAAAGGCAAAAGGGCCGAAGGATTGAAGCGAGGCGACCTCCAATCGAGGACAGATCGACCCGCGGAATCGAGGCCGGCGGGGCGGTCGGGGCGGGCAGGGCGGGAGCCCCGGCAGCGCATTGTCAGGTTGTCACGTCGTTTGCCGCCCCAAAGCCGACCAACGGTTCGGTGCAGCGCGGCGCATTACTGCAGCGGTTCCGTTCCTGTGGCCGCCCGCCGCCACCACTGCTGCCAGACGACGTCGCGGACCCTCCTGGAGGCCGCGGCGGGGTTTTGACGGCCGGGCCGCGGCGCCCCCGTGGCCGTGAATGTGTTAACGGCGGACGGGACGTGCCCCCGCCGCGCACCCTCGTCGGGATGGGAAATTCGGCACGCGGGGAGAGGAGGGAGGGCCTTGGTAACGTAACGAGGTGTGCCTAAACACAGTGGTTACCGCGGCTACACGCCCACCGCCGCGCGCTGCGCGCAGTATGACGAAGCGGACGACGCCATGACTGTCTGGCCCCACCCGGCCGGCTGTGGGTGACACGTCAAATGATGCGGGGATCCGACGACTCTGATTATTATTTTATTATTTATTAATTAACGAGCCGCCATGTGGGCACCACCATGGCCGGGCCTCCGCCGCTCGCGGCCGTTACGATGAGGCTTGCCCTCGCGGCCGCGGCACGGCACGGCACGGTTCGGCTTCGGCTGGCCCGCTACGCCGCCGCCATCATTTAGGCGCCACTGCTCCGAATAACGATGACACGCCTCGCAATCCCAGAGATGGCCGCGAGAGACGCCGTGCTTTTAATCACCTCGGCCCGATGGAGCCCCTCCCTCCCTCCCCTTCTCCCTCTCCCCGCGCGGCGGGTACGTCAGCGTCACTGTGCTCTACCGCCGCCGGTGGACAAACAGCAACAGCAGACGGCCCCGCCCCGCAGCGCCCCGCCGCGCCCCGCCGCAGCGCACAGCCCCCGCGGCTGATGGATGGCCGGGCCGCGGCCGAGACAGGCCAGAGGCCTCCCCGCCGGCCATCCAGCTGCCCAGCGTTTTTGAATCGATTCAATCGACCCGAAACTGACCTTGGCGTCGGAAAAAGTAGAGGAAACGCCGCCGCCCCCGCAACGAGCGGCAAGGCCGATGGAAGCAGGGTTCCCACTAATTTTAACATGACATTTTCCATGACTTTCTGGACAAAAATTTCCATGACCGTTCCTACTCGATCTTTCATTTTTCATGGTGGCCACGAGCTTGAAAACATAAATTAAAATGTATTGATTTTTCAATTTTTCTATGACTACCCAAAGATTTCTATGACTTTCCATGACCATAATTTTTCCATGACTTTTCATAACTTTCCAGGTTTTCCAGGTTTTCCAGGTTTGTGGGAACCCTGTGAGCACGTCACAACCGACGGCCTTCTGGACGAGTGGCGGATCAAGTCAAGGTCCAAACCTCGCCCCATCCCCCCCAGCCGCCCCTAGTCCGCCCCCAGCCCACCCAGCACTCCGTATCCACGGCGTCATCGCGCTAAATTTAGCGTCCACAACAACAGGCAGGCAGGCAGGCGGGCGGGCGGCAGCGCGGGAGAAGGCCTGGCGAGAGCCTTGGCGTGCGGCCCGCCCCGCCCCTCCGCCTTGGCCGCTGCCGCCCTTGAGCCTTGAGGTGCCGGGGGAGTGAGTGCGCGGTGCGCGCACACCGTCCCTCCGGTCCCTCCTATCGGGCCGCGTAGAAAGCTCTCGGTCCGAGCGATAGTCGGCCGCCTCGCCGCAGCACGGCAGCCGCGACGCCAAATCGGTCCCTCCCCTCCCCTCCTCCGCCCCCCCCCCTCCTCCGCTCTCCGCACCACGTGGACTTGGACCTGGACGCGTGCTGGACGGATCGGGCCGACACGGCATGTTTGCGAATGGAATCGAGCGGCCATTTCCCATCCGGAATAGCCGTCGCGTCACGAACCTCACTTCCACCTCTACGCTTGACCACCAGCAGCCCCTAGCGAGGGGAGGGGAGGAGGCAAGGGAAAAGATCAGGGGCTGGAGAAAGGGCAGTTTGGAGCGGGCGGGGCGGGGCAGGAGGGCGCGCTGCTGAGAGTAAAGATACGGCACGAGGAAAGGTCAGGGGTCGTCATACCAAGTCTGGCAGAAGAGTGTTTGTTTTCAGCCAGGAAGAGACAGTACAGATGCGACTCGCGGAGGAACTCATCTCCGCTCATTTCACAACCGGCAATTGGACTCTGAATTTCGGGTGTGGAATCAAGCGATGAGGGCGGGAGTCACCTCACCTGCTTTGCCCGGTACAGCAGCACCACCGAGGCCGGCGAGCACCTGCTCGGAGCACCCCCTTTGTCTCCGGAAATGTCAGCGGGGCGGGCGCGCGCGCGGCGGGGGGTCCTGCCACGCCCTCCACCACACCCCGTGACGTGACAGACAGCGGCCCTTGTGACGTCACCTGATTGTATTTCGACCCGAGTGTAGTGTAGTCTGGCCGGTCGGCGACCCCCCGCGGAGAGCGCAGCCCTCCCCCCGCCGCCGCCGCTGCCCCCCACGACGTCGTACAACGCTACCCTTTCTCCTTGATTAGCGGGGCCCGTGTGCAGCGCCACCACGACCCCACCGGGGGCCCGCCGGCCGAGACCTGCTGGGGGCTCTCGAGGTGACGTCAAGGACTCGGATCCGCGACGTCATAGTGCATCATTAGAGGACACGGCACGGCGGGGGCTGCGGGGCGGGGCCGGGGGGGGGGGGGCCGGCGGGGTGGAGCCGGGGGCCTTCATTAAGGGCACACGAGCTCTCTGCACACGGGCCCGACCTGCCCTCGACGGAGACATTAAAAACAGGAAGGCGAAGGTGGCGGCCAGGAGAAAAGCAATGCGAAACAACGACCAAAAAATAACCGTGTGCAATTAACCGGCGACTGAAATTTCTCCAGACGCCACATAGCGGCGGTCCGACTCCCACAGACCTCCAGTATCTGCGCCGCTGATAAGCGCTGATAAAAGAGCACGCGTGTGGAGCGGGCGGGGACCTCGGCGGGGCTTTCTTGGCCGCCTCCTCTCCTCCACCTCCCCGGGGTGGCCGCGCCACCCCAAACCCCGCCACCACCACCACCACCGCCGCCACCGCCACCACCACCACTGTGCCGATAGCGAGGACGTCACTCCTGGCAAAGGTTAGCGCCGCCATGACGTCGTGGAGAGGCGCCGCCCGAGTGAAAGCAGAGGGGACGCGGGGCCGGCCGGCCGGGCGCCGTTAAAAGGCGTGATGCCGTGATGGCCGGCTAAATACCAGACAGCGCACAACCCTGACGTGCGCAGGCCTTGAACTTCGCAGCAACGCCCGCCTGCGGCCCCGAGCCAGTACCCTAATCGGCTTGGACCACCTGCGGCGGCCCGGCGGGCGCGCCGTAGGCTGTGCCGCCCGCACGGCGGAGTTCACGTTGCCTACCCAGCTCCGGTAAGGGGCCGTGGCTAGCAGTCGGATTATTCGCGACACAACTCATGACCGTCTCTCTTTTTCTTTGCCGTTCCACAGACAGAGAGCAGGAACAGGACGGGAGAACGCCCTCCCCGCCACTGGCCGGCCATGTAGGGAAAGCCAAAGTGGCACTGGGACAGGACTGGCGGGGGCCGGGGCGGGGGCCGGGGCGGGGCCGACGGGTCCCTGCTGTAAGTACTGTCGGTCGCCATGCGGGGCCCCGGCAGGCAGGCAGGCCTGGGTCCAGTCCGGTGACATGTCCCTTGTGAGGCGGGGGCGGAAGGAGAGGGAGAGAGACAGGAGACACGAAGGAGGGCAGCACACGTAACAGCCGGCAGCAGCCGGGTATTTATCGACGGGGCCGTGCCGCGCCGGGCCGGGAGTCGAGGCTTTTGTCGTAACGAAACAAAGTGACACCAATCGGGTCTGCCGGAGCCGTCCGGACCCGGGGCCCGGAGGCGGCCGGAGGCGTCGTGCCGCGCGGAACCTTCCTGCGGCACGTCCCGCCCCGGCGACGCCGAGCGCCTGCGAGCGCCAAGATAGGCCAGCCCGCACGACACGGGTGCACGGAGTAGCCTTGGCTGCCTACCCAGCAGGCGTTAGCTCTCGCAGACGGATGGTCCCCAAGCATCATCCTATCCTCCGCGTGCGAATGAGGTGCCGCGGCGGGAAGAGGAGGCTCCCGTCGTGGGGAGAATAGCGTCCCGTGGGTATGCGGCTGGGAAGGGCGGGATGCTGGGATCAGGATCAGGCGCGGCATGGCGGCGTGACGCAACGCTGAGGTGAATGTGGTCAGGCCGGGCCTCAGCCGGGCCTCAGCCGGGCCTCAGCCGGGCCTCAGCCGGGCCTCAGCCGGGCCTCAGCCGGGCCTCAGCCGGGCCTCAGCCGGGCCTCAGCCGGGCCTCAGCCGGGCCTCAGCCGGGCCTCAGCCGGGGGACAGGCCGACAGGCCCGGGAGTTCATTACAAACGCACGCGCGCTCCCCGCAGTAGCGGCTCAGCGCGGGAATCCGTTCTGAAGAATTAAACAAAAGCCAAAACAAACGGGGAAAAAATTTATATGAATCCGCGCCGAATGCTCGTGTGGTTCCGCTCGACTGCGCATGGGCGCGCGCCGCACGCCAGAGCGGAGGTCCGGAGGTCCCAGGGTGAGACTTTTATGGTGCGAAATGCAAATGGAATAAAACGGCGGCGGGCCGTCCGCATTGCATAAGCGAGCGGCGCAGACAAAACGTAAACACCTGTCGCCAAAAGGCGTAATTGTTACGTTAGCGGGGCCCTGCGGCCTATCGCTGGCCTGCCATGAGAACGGCCTACTTCGGCGACAAAACGCGACCGTCAGCCTGTGCTGTGGGAACGGCGGCGCGGCGTCTCCCGCGGAGATATCGAACCGCGGATGAAAAGATCTACCGCGGATAGCTGCAATTAAGACGCCGAAGAGAGCGGCGTGGGTGGGGGGCAGATCCAGGCCGCGATGCGGTGGTGGAGTAAGATTCTCATAAACCGCGCACCAGCGGGTCCGCCGCGTCCGGGCCGGGACTGCCGATAGGAGCGTTGCGCCGTGAAATCCGTATCAGCGCCTTCCTTCATCGGCTTCCGCCTTCCGCCGCTAATGATTATGTCTCCGGCGCAGGGCATCGCAGACCGCGGCGCGGGCGGGCGGGCGGCTCATACGAGCGGCACGTACGGCCGGCACACGCGCCAACGCGGCGTGAAATCACCCGACCGAATAAAAACATGCGCCATCACCGGGCCGGGCCGGGCCGCCCAGCCGCTCTGTGCTCACGGGCTACAGGCAGACCCGACCCGGCAGACCCAAGGTGACCCGACCTGGTCCGGGACCCCAGAGTCGCGTCGCGAGTCGTATATACATGTATACAGCGGACGGAACCAGCACATCTGTACACTGCGCGGTACACTGCAACGTCGTGAGTTTCAAAAAGAATGTAAAATTGTAAGAAGGAAACAAAAAATTAAATAAAAGGAGGCTGAATCCCGGTGGCGCGAAAAATGCAGAGCACACCAAAGGATCAGCGGCACAAAAGTTTATCAAAACTTTCCGCACTCGAATTTTAAGTCCCTCCTGCGTTGTTCCTTTCTCAATCTTCTTTCTACTTTTCACCCCCCTTTTTGCGAGGTGGGTAACTCCCTCGCATCAGACAGTTTTAAGTGATTTGAATTTGCTTGCGTGACGGTAGGATAGTCCAATCAGTTCCTGGAAAAGGAGAGGGGAAGGGATCACGTTGACACCGGTGACCCCGGTGGCCTCGCGTAGATATGCTCGGCGAGGTACAGGCAGACAGGCTGCTGCAGCGTGCGGCCGCACAGGCTGGCACGCCGCGTCGCAATTTCTCATCATCGGACACCACTAACCGGGGGCGAAACTCACCTTCTCGTCTCGCGCGTCCTCCTCGCGGGTTATTCGTACAATCCACAACACTGCCGGGCACTCGTCAGACACACACACGCACACAAACGGGTTCTCAGCGCCGCCGTCACACTCCCTCCCGGTACGGGAACCCTTCCCTTCTCTCCGCAGGGGATCGGGTCTCGTCACTGGCGCTGGCACATCACATCACACTGCACAGTTGGCTTCACATGACACCGGCCGCACCGGCCGGTCACTGGGCTGGTCACTGACGCGGCGCGGCGTCGCGACGTCGCGCTCACAACACACACACACGGACGACACGCGCACAGACACCTTCCCGTCGAGGCAGTCGGGCGCCAACTACTGGCGGGGCGGCGCGGAGACCAAACTACGCCGCGCGCCGCGCCGCCGCCGCTGCTGCTGCCGCCGCGGTGCCGGCGTGGTAGGGGTAGGGAAGGGGCAGCCGTCGGCGGTCCTCGCCTCGCGCCGCCTTGTGCCGAGCCGACCGCCGCGCCGCACCGACCCGAGGCCCGGCCCGGGGCCCGGGCTGTCCAGTCGGCTTCGCTCGCTCGGCGCGGCGCGAGCTAGAAAGCCGTGCTTAACAGGTGGGTGGTGTGGTGGGGGCCGGGCCGGGCCGGGCTTCTGGCCCGCGACTTTGTCAGGCAAAGGGGTTTGACACCTGCAACGGACCGGTCCCCCGGACTGAGTCCGGACTCGGCTATGGTTAGCGCGGCACAGTGAAGGCCCACAGAGAACAGAGGGCTACAGCCCATGTGTGGAGGCCGGACCGGAGGCCGCCGAGGACTGTCTGTCCCCGGGCCACGACTGACAGTCTGCAGCACCGATGCAGCAACAGCACCATTCGAATACAGTACCACCCTATGCGGATTATCTGCGGTACAGCAACCCCTACAACCCCTACCACAGTTATGACCGGCCCACCTAGCGGCCCCTGCCGACGGCGTGGTCACACGACCCCATGACCCGGTATCCGCCGTGCCCGCTGTGTCGGGGAGGAAGACGGAAGCCGAAGCTGCTGTGCCGGCCGCCGTTGTTGGAGCTCTGGCGCTGCTGGCGCTGCTGGCGCCGCCGGCGGTACAATAAGGAAGCTCAGTCCTGTCCCTATCCGGCCCCTCCAGCTCCTCCGGCCCCTTCAAACCCTGTCTGTTGTCCCAGGACGGCCTAGCGATGGCCAATAAAGACGAGCACAGCGTGACGCAACCATCAACGCACCGCTGCCGCAGCCCGGTGGCGCGAGGGGATCTTGGCCCAGTAAACGGCGACGACACACACGACACCACATGGCAACGTCCGATTTTTTGCAGTGCCCCCAATTTGTGCTCTTCCGGAAATTCTACCAGAACAGGTCGTGTGGTCCCACTCTGATGGTCACGAGTCTTTGATTTCCAGCGCACGCCATTCCCACTGCCGGACTCGGCCGGACTGCGAACCCGAAGCAAACCCCGAACCCCCAACCCCCCGAAGGGCCCACGGCGGCCGCCGCAACGCACTCTCAGCCCTCGGCTGCCATAACACGCGCCGCATTCGCGCGCCGTCTTCCTGTCCTGCTGTCCCGGCACGCTGGGCACGCTGGGCACGCCGGTGGCAGGTCATGCGTGTCCACAAGTGGGGGTAGAGTCCGCGGGGACGGCCTCCCGGAACCAGCCCCGGACCGCGCCGCACGCGTTAAAAGTTTTTTGTTCGACACTCCGCGAGTCCGAGTTGGCCACACCATCAGGAAGCGCTCCGCTCCGGGTCCTCCGGGTCCACCGGGTCCACTTCGCGCCGTGGGGTTGCGCCAGGCGAGGCGCCAGGGATTCCTTTCGTCAGCAGCGCGGAGTCGAAATACTTTTCAGGTCGTGTGTCGCGCTATTCGTGCGGCAGACTCGGCCTGGCTGTCAATGCTGCCGCTCCAGTTCCGAGCGACAAGACATTAGTGCTGCAGGCAGCGCAAGATCAAGCCGCGATGAGAATCCGCGCAGCAAACGGCCCGGGCAGACGCCCCGTGTAGTTATGCAGGCCCGCGACACGCGCGTGCCCCGGGCTGCCTACCCTCCGTGCCCAGGGCGGCCGGGCCAGGACGGGAGCTGGAGGCCACTGGAGGGTGGCTCGCCCCGAGGTCCCTCACCCCGCCGCCGCCCCTCCAACCCCTCTTTTCCATTTTGCCCTGCTCTCATCCGGAGAGTACAGCAGTACAAACAGCCCAAACGCAGCATCCAGCACGGGGGGGCTGACAGAGCCATTGTCACACAGGACAAACGACACGCCGAGCACGGCCCGGGGGCACGGACCGCGGCGCCGAGCAGCAGCAGCAGCAGCAGCAGCAGCCCCGAGTGAGAAGAGTCAAGCGTAAAAGCTGTCACAGCCAGAGCACCACCTGCGTAAAGAGCACAAGAACAAGAAAGGGCGGGGCGGAGCAGGCCGGGGCACACTGAATGCGCAGTGGAGGCGAGCGCGCGCGGTCAGCCGGCGTGTCGGCACACAATCGCGTCAACGGATCACCATCAGCTCTGCAGGGCTCTGCGGACACTGGCTGGTGCTGAGTGCTGAGCGTTGGCGCCGGGCGAGAGGTCCCTCGCTGGTGTGATTCAAAATAAAATATTTTGTTGATATTTTTTTATGATTTGTTGTTGTTGTTGTTTCTTCAGTTGTTTTTAAATTTTACGTGTGTTTTTTTTTTCAATCTGATTATTTTAGAGTGCACATCGATTTTTTTTTATTTTTTTTTTTAGTGAGGGTTGGTGCTGTGGACTCTGCGCTGCACTTGGCGGGCACAGAGAGCCTGCTGCATGTGTTCTCGGAGTCGGCGGGGGCCGCCGCGGCGCGGCAGGGGGTTTAGGCCGTCCACATGAGGCCCCCGTGCCCCGCGCCCCCCGCGCCCCCCGCGCCCCCCGCGCCCCGTGAGAACGCATCCCTCTGACGCCGCCCGCCCAGCTGACGCCAGAGAACGCACTCATCGAACTTCCGACGCGACGGCGGGGCGCGGAGAGTGCGCGCGCTCAAACGCCGTGCGCCGCGCCAGCATCCGCCCCTCCCCTCCCCTCCGCCTCCGCCGCCCTTGGGATGCGCCGCTCATCTCTAATGGAACAGCGGTGTGCCGGCGGCACAGCACGGCACGGCACTGCACGGCATGGCACGGCACGGCACGGCGCCCCACGCATCGCGGCGCGCGAGGAGAGATGCTCACATCAGCGGCCATTGTCACCGTGCAGTGGCGCCTCCGGAGGCCTCTGGTCCGGGGCCCATCTCATCAGTGCCCCCCACCCCCGCACAGAGCAGGAGTGCAGCGTGTGTGTGTGTGTGTGTGTGTGTGTGTGTGTGTGTGTGTGTGTGTGTGTGTGTGCGCGGGTGTTGACACCGCCAGTGAGATGCCGGGGGGAGAGGGGGAGGGACGTCCCGGGTGTTGTGCGGTGTGCGTCCTGTCTGCGGGCCGGGACGCGGAGAGGAGGAGAGGACCTCCTCGCACACGATACTCGCACGACGTTTTCGGTCATTAGCGCCCGTACGACTACGAGAAGGCCGTCGTCGTCATCCTGACCGAGTGACCCGAAATTGAAGCCCTCTGTGTGCGTGTGTGTGTGTGTTTGTGACGCAACCCAAGCGTCAAGTGAGGCGACACGCTACGGCGACACGCGCACACGCACGCGCCGCGCACCACACCGGACGGAGGGCAGCCAGCAGCACCACACTAACGGGGCCCTCCGCCCGCCCTGCCGCCGTGCCGTGTGCAGTGCAGTAGTTGACCTGCGGAGCGTTCGCCACAGCCGTGACGAAGCGCGGCGCAGCGCGGCGTTGTGTCGTGATGGGAAGCAGGAAGCCGGATGAAGCACGGCAGCCCGCGCCAGCCCAGCCAGCCCACACCGCGGCCGCAGGGGCCGGGCCCTGCCCTGCCACGGGCCCTGCCACGGGCCCTGCCACGGGCCCTGCCACCTGCAGCTGCGGCCACAAAAGCCGCTCCAGGTCGCTCCTCACTGGCTGCGGGCTCCAGCGGGAGAGGATGCATGCATAGTCTCCAGGAAACTACACTCGAAAAGTTGACAAAAATAAATAATCACAAAATTCAGTTATGTATTCAAAACAGTTATTCAAATTTACAAGCAAAAAGTGATTCCCCTTTCCCCTCGGCGCGGTCCCGGTGCGGGGGATGGGTGGCGCCATCAGGGGAGGGGTGGGGGAAAGGGGTATTATAGGTATACCGCGGCGCGGCACGCGAGGGCGGGCGGGGCGGGGGTGCCCGCGGAGGGTGGCCGTCCACACCGCTTCGCGACCATGACGTCATCCGGGCGCGTGGCGCGGACGACCACGCGGACGGATAGGCAGGCCGGGCCTCAGGCCAGGGCGTCGTGTCGCGGTAGTAGTGTGAGTAATACACCAGTGGCCCAACTAAAGCACGCGTGCGGTGGGAGGGGGGGGGGGGAGGCGAACGGCACCAGCGCGACAACACGTTGCTTTGTGAATCACACTCGCTACCCGCACCCCTCCCCCCTGCACCGTCGTCGTATCATCGATTTTAAACCTAGATATATTTTGGCTCGGTCCTGACGTTGCCATGGAGACACAACGTCGACAAAGAGTTTGCGACTCGCGCGATTTTTAATTTTTGGCTCGGTGGTCTGGATATCACGTGCTCCTATTTTTTGTTCTTTTTGTTCCACACTTTTTTAAAAAATTCGGTGGCCCCATACCAGGTTCTTGGATGCCGATCGGGATATTTTGTCGAACGCGATTGAGTTTACGGTGTTCCATAATTTCGACTTTTTACGCCAGTGCAGCTGTGTCGTATGCAGTACAATCACGACGGTAATTGTCACCGCGGCCGATGCCCTGCAGCGCGGACCCCGGCGGACCCCGCAACCGCAGGCAAATCTAATAACTGGCCAGTCCTGCCGGCGGGGCGAGCCGTTTGCACACAAGCCGGGGGCGTGGCCGGGCGTGGCTATACCTCCACGGCCGTGCTGCTATCGCCTGCTAAGTGCGCGCCGCGCTGCCGACTGCCACCCACGCATTGGCAGGGAAGGGAAGGGTGTCGGGGAGAGGGTTGGGAGCGCGTGTAGCGGGAGGGGTGAACACCCACAGGGTGTTCCAAGTTCCAACAGGGTGTTCCGCAAACAGGCCCTAGGGTAGAGTACATGCGCGTCTATGACTACCATCTGTGGGCACGGAGGCCCTGATCGAGGCAGCAAGTTGGGCCGGCATTGTCTAGTAGTGGGGGTCCGGTAGGGGCCGAGCCGAGGGCCGACTTGTGCAGCACGGCGGCACGGCACGGCACGGCATATGCAGACACGGCGGCGGCGGCTCTTAGCGGCCCTTAGCCCTCGGGTGGGGGTGGCTATGCTCCCTCCCCTCTCCGCCACCCCCGCAATTAGCAGCATGCCGCCCGGTCCAGCGGCGGCGGCACGCGTGTACACGATGTACACTGCCCCGAACGCCGCTTCACTTCCTTTTGTTTCCGGGCACCTGCCGCTGCTGCTCCGGGCCCGGGTGTGCAGTGCGGGACCCCTGCGCCGCAGCGCTGTCGTGCTAACTACCGCTGCTGCTGCTGCTGCCGCTGCGGGAGCAGCAGCACGGCCAGGCGCAGTGAGACAGGAACTCATGGGGCGGAAAATCGCCACGTCTCGTTCCTCTCCGACCGGCTAGGCTCGAGTGCCCCGGCCCGGCCCCGGCCCCCGGCCTCTTGTGCAGCAGTCGAGTCGCATGTCGCAAACGCCGCCGTTAACACGGTGCCGTGTGCGCGGCTAGTCCTGCCGGGCCGGACGGACTGGGTCGATGCGGGACCGCCGCCGCCAACCCCTCCCAGAACTGGACCAGACCAGAGGGATTAGCCCCAAATGTGCATCATCGACTCGGCCGCCGTATGTCGTCTATGCAAATGAGCCCGCAGCCGGCAGGGGGCGGCATGGCGTCCTCTGTGCTGGCCCGGGCTAATGGACGCGGCGGCGCTGCAATTCATTCATCGCGGATTCCACTCGTCCAAAGTCATTCCGACGATCGCTCACCCTCCGCTGGGGCTGGGAGCATCGAGCATCCATCACGCACGTCCACACAACATTGACGCAATAAGGGCAAAGGCGTAATTTGACACCGCAACCGCAAGTCTCGGTATGGAAATGACGCCTGCTAGGTAGGCAGCCACGACTTCTGTGTGCGCGCGTGTCGTGCGGGCTGGCCAACCCTGGCACTCGCAGGCGCTCGACGTCGCCATTCACGGTGTAGATACGGTGGAATTCGGACGTACCTAAACCGAGTCGGGCCGACCCCCCCAATAACATCCCAAGCAGTCAGTCACAGTCGCAGGCACAAGGGCGGCTTGTCGGAAGCGTATCTCCGTCTAGCCGCTGGTGGGGAGGGGCGGCGACAGCAGCGGGTGGCGACGTTGATACGAGCAGGGAGTGCACCGCGCGGCAGTGCCATGCTGCCTCCCGATGGCTATCTTCCCTTTTCCCTCGTCGCCTCTCCGTCTCTCTCTGCCTCCCAGGCTGTCTCATCGAGGACCATGTTTCTCTCTTTCTAGCTGCTGCTGCACCACCCATCGGGTACGATACATCGCTCACCCCCGGTCCGGTTCGGTCCGGCGGCCCACAGCGGCCCTGATCGTGGCCGACGGCTCGACGGCACGTCCCCATTGGTCCCCGTCGGTCCCCGTCAGCGGCAGCGCCCCGCCCCGCCCCGCGGACAGCATCAAAGGGCTTATCTGAACAAGGTGCGGCGGTGGAGAGAGGAGAGGAGAGGAGCGGAGCGGCTGCGTGCCTTCGTGACTAAAAGCCGGCCGCACTAACAAGCAGGCAGCAGGCGTCTCGTCCCCTCTTCTGTCAGCCTGCCTCCTCCTCTCTTCTGCAGTCCTCGCGCCCAGGGGGCAGCGAGCCCAGGGAGCCCAGGGAGCCCAGGGGGCAGGGAGCACAGGCAAGGCAAACCCTGGCTGGATTCTTGTTTTCTTCCACACCGGCACCCTGCTTGAGTTGTAAAATTTATAGAGTGAGCGCATGCACAGAGTTTAGTAAACTGCTCAAAGTTTCTCAGCACAGCTCAGCTGAGAGTGTGTTGTTTCCGCATGCCAAAAGAGTAAATATGGACATTCTGTCAATTATTTATTATCAATATAGTGTCCATACAGCTCAAATGAATATATTAATATGATTCAAGAAAGGAGCTGGGAAGAGTTTTCCACTGTCGAAAACAATGTCTGTAAATATTGGAAACAAATTTCAAAAATACACTCACCATGTTTTCAGAGTCTTCGTCATCCAGCACCTCATCGTCTGTCTTCTCCAGAAGTTGTGCCTGAACCAGGCCAACACGACGGTTGGAGTCCAGTGAGCGTACTGCCCACCACAACTCCCACTCCTTACTGAGCACCTGCATACACAAAATTTTAAAAGATTTAAAAATTTAAGAGACATATTATATCATCAATGAAAGGTTGTTGTTAGTTATTATTTTTGTTTATCAACAATGTTTACATTAATCCTGTGTACACACATAAGAAATTAATAAAAACTCTAATTCAAAAAACTATTATTTAAACAGCACTGATATGTATAAAATTCTGTATTGTATAATAAACAACAGGGATATCTAACCTAAAACACCGGAGAAGTAATATACCAAGCAACGTCAAAATGAAAGAAGTACTGTTTAAAAAGATTTTTCGATAACTTGGGGCAAAATTTTCTATCGTAGGGAATACCTGTTTTAAGTGGAAAATTCCCGGCAACAACACGTCTCGTTCAAACGTTCAAACTTCTCCACTCCACCTGCCCTTTGTTTACAAATACAAAGCGGACACCACCACACTGTCCTAGTATATCTTCACTACTGAGATGGTCGTTAGCAGACCTTCACTGCATATTTTTGTTCTATACAAATTCATTTGAAATCATAGCCGATTGAGAAAGTGCAATTTATCTGCATTCAAATTTTCCATTCAAGAATGCAGACCAACACTCAGTGAGAATTTTTGTAATGTTACGTTGGCATTGGTGGCCTGGACAACCGGGTGTATACATCCTGCGCCAGGACTACCCCTCGCTCGCAGAGACTCTATCTCCCCGTCCCGAACCCAGACCAGAATCGATGCATGCTGCGCGGAGAGCAGAAGCAGACGACAATGACGCCCGACGTTTTCCTGCCCTTCTTTATCTCACCACTACAAACACCAAAATTTGGTATCCATCCATACAAACAGTATCTTAAAACATTCCCCCAAATCTTGTCGCCTTTCGGAAATTGGAAAAGGGATGACTGAGGTATGCTTGAGGGGCTCCCCCGCGGCACGAGTTAAGTGCCAGTTGCATTCGACCTTACGGTAAGTTACGGAAAGATTCAGTGGTTCGACGCCCGAGCAGGGGAATGGTGCTTGCCAAGACTCGGCAGAAGTTAAATGGAGAGGCCTAGGGTTCGGCCTTCTACATTTTTCAAGCGTAAGGCCTCGGAATCTGGAGTATTCGGGCAACACCTACTTGGATACATGGCGTAGAAGAGTAGAGTACAATCGGCTTCGGCCGTGTACGATCTGGGCATCCTACCTCCCTCTCAATCCGCGAGGGAGTGGCTTTAGGGCCACAGACCAACTGGCTGGTCGAAGGGGGCTGACTCCTGAAATCTGGTCAGCGGAAGGGGCGATGTTGGCCGTTGCGGAAGCCTGCCTACCAAGGCGGCTGCGTCGTGCCTGTGTCTTAGCGGCGGTCAACTCCTGGTACACCGGTTCCCATCCGAACACCGAAGTTAAGCAGGAACGGTTCCGGACGGAAGTCTGGGACGAGGTAGGACCCACCCATTTTTTCCGTTTTTTTTACACCAAATGCAGCTAATTTTCAGAGTTTGTGCCAGTGCGGCTACCAGTTGCGGGACCAGTCCGCTGCTGCAGAGTGAGCGATTACTGATTACGGGGTCGCCTTTCATCGCGGTTATTTTCAAGTAGTCGCAGAGAAGGGGGAGGCCGTGCCGCGGTCGCGTGAGTGCCGTGCAAACGAACCTCCTGCCAGGCTAGCACTACAAAAATGCGACCACGAGGGTGCTGCAGGGGCTGCAGTGCCTTTTGTCTACCGTAAGTCCTTTGAATCTGGGACGTATGAGTGCATCTCTCGCTTGCGAGAGAGTTCCCTTTGGGGTATATGACGGGATTCTACCTTGGCAGTCGACTACAAGGCATAACAACCGGTTCCCACTGAGTGGCATTTTCTTCGCAGGGAGTGCGTTGCACAAAAACTCTCGACACCGAAGTTGGCAGGGGCCCCTCAGCTCAGATGACACAAACCTCGGGGTGGGATGCTCTAACCAGGGCCGGGAGAGGTAGGGTATCCTTTTTCATTAATTCCTTGATTGTGTGAGCGATACTCCTCAATGTTGAAGCAGTGAATATATTCAGCATGTGCACTAAAATCGAGTGGTGAGTGGTTTACCCCTCGACGCGGCACGGTGCCGGGCCTAAACGAGTTCCGCGGTCGCAGCCGGACTTCCCTCCCAGCCCAGGCCGCAGGCCGGCGCCGACCCACCGGCCGGGGCGGGGCGGGGCGGGGCGTCGGTCAATCGGTCTATCGGCACGGAAATTGCCATATTGCCCGTCGCGTATCGAATCACGCCAAATCACGCAGGGAGTGCCACGGCCAGTCCGCCACAAACCGTGGCTGCCATGTCCCCGACGGTCCCGGCGGCAGGGCGGCAGGGCGGCAGGGTGACAGGGTGTTCGGCGGGGGAATATGTTGTGAGTGTCGCATGACAATTGAGGTCGTTCCCGAGTACGGCGCTGGGTCGATTGCTAATGTGCACGAGCATACAGGCTGCGCGGATACCCACCCTGAACACGTCACCCTCCTTGAAGGAGAGGAAGATCTCCCTCAGGTCCTTGATGTCCTTCTCGTTGACATCGTCGCTCACGCTTGTGAGGTCCTCGCTCGACTTGGAAGTCCGCTGCTGCACCTGGTTCGGCAGTTCCAGCAAGACTTTGACCCTGTCTGGTTTGTCCTTGATCGGTTTCTCCTCCTCCTTGTCCTTCTCCAGCTCCACTTGCTCCTTGTTGCCGTCCTCCTTGTCCTTGGTCTGCTGGTCGTTCTCTTTGTCCTGGAGGCGGATTGGTGACTTGTCCTTCTTCCGCGAGGACACCTTCGGTGATCCGGGAGTCACCGTAGGGTTGGCGCCCTCGTCAATGGTTTTGGCGCTGAGCTTAGTGAAGAACTGGATGTTCTGGTTGACCTTGTTGTTGAGGTTGAGCGTGTTGATGTTGGACGCGCGTAAAAAGTTAGGCGAGGTGGGCACGGACTTGGTCTCGCTCTGTGAGCTCGCCGGGGTCCTGGTGGGCATGTCCACGCTGAACGAGCACTTGGCCCGGTACAGCTCGAGCTTTGCCATGACGGGGATGAACAACAACCCCTAGGCCGGCGGGCGACTAACCTCACCAGCGCCCGGCGCCGTCAGGAGGTCCTGACTCCACCACACCCTCAGAACCCTCAGGACCCTCAGGGACCCGTAGGGACCCGTAGGGACCGGACCCCTAAGGGCCGAGGCGGGCCGGCCGGCTGGGGGGCACGGGGCACAGGAGCACTACCGGGGAACGCCAGACGCCACGGGGGTCAAGCGGGGGCAGACGCGGAGGGTAGAGGGAGCCGAGAGGGGCTGCGGGGGCTGCGGCTGCGGGGCCGAGCGCGAGGCGGAGTCACGATAGCACGGCCCTCTAGCGCCGTGAGTGGTAGCAGACTGAGAGCGGAGCGCGAGACGCGACGCGAGACCAAAACAAACCGCGTGCACCACCCCCGCCTCGCCGCCGCCCGCCCCCCGCCGCCCCAGCCTTCCGCGCCGCGCCCGCCTTGGCGGCTATGGTAGGGGTGCGGGTCGATATCACCCCCGTGCGCTGCGCACCCTGCCGCCGCCGCCGCCGCTGCTGCCATCCCCTGCGCGGCCCCCGCCGGCCCCGGCTCCAGCGGCTCCAGCGTGCTCTGACGTCACCGTCACCACGCAGCGACCACAGAGCGCCCCGGTGCGGCCCCCGCCGCCCCGGCCACTATCTCCCGCACGTGTTGGCCACGGCCGTGACGGGGCGGGACGGGACTCAAGTGCGACCTCGACGGGGAGGGGAGGGGGCGGCCGACGGCCTCCCTGCGGAGTGAAATCGGGGGTCCATCAGGGGGAACATGTCAACGCCAAGGTGCCGGGCCGGAATACCTCCCCCGTCACGCACTACGCCGAACGCTGCCCGCTCCTGACGACGGCCCCCGCCTATTTTCGTCCGGTCTGTGTGTGATTAAACGTCCACGTCGTGTAATATCCGGCATCGCCGAGAGGGTAGACAAGTTTTCAAGCTCGTTTGGAATCAATTTAGGGGGTGCCCAGCTCCAGCTCTGCCCCTTCCCCCTTCGCCCAGGTGCACGAGCGAGAGCGTTCGCCCGCCCATGTTGCCTTCCCCCCTCTGGGTGCCCCACGCCCCACTCCCCCCATCCGCCACCGTTCGAAAGCAGCGCGCTGTCTCCGTCTTCTTCCCTCTGCCTCGATGGTCCGCGCGAGCGATAGGGACAGAAAACACGCCGTTTGCCGTTCGAGCTGATCTCGGCGTTCGCCTCACCTCATTTCCATCCCATCTCACCTCATCGCGCCACGAATCACTACCATTACTCCTCCCAATCAAAATCCAATCTCCGGTGGCTAAGTGCTCATCATGAGTGTGGTCCTAGTCCCAGGGAGGCACGCGTACAGGTAGGCCCGGGCCGGTCGGACCGATTACGTAATGGGGAAAGCGTCGGTCGTTACTACGCAAACCACGTGACATTTTCCGGGCACTTTTCATCCCACCCTGCCCGGAATGATGGTGGGAGCAAACTGTCATTGGTACGAGCCAAGTCTCCCCGACTCCCGGCCTGGTGGGTTCGAATCCCACTAGCAGTTCCCGACGCACATCCCCCTGGCAGATTTAGAAATCAGGATCAAAACAAACCAACGACCCCGTCTCGTGGTTTGTGGACGTTCCCTCTGAAACGCCGAGCAGCCAAGGAACGGCGACATACCGGGCGCCTGCAAGTGTCTGGGTAGGCCAGCCCGCACGACACACGTGCATGCAGCAGTCGCGATTGCCTACCCAGCAGGCGCTATTTGTTCCCACCCAGACTGGCCAGATTAGGAAACGCGAACCGGGAACGTCTTGATTTGCCGTGGTGTTGAACCTTGCTCTCCAGTTTCTTTCAGTAATTCCCTCCATCTTTTCTCCAGTCATTCTCCACTTCACATTTAGTCATACGGAACTGCAGTCACCGTGCGAAATGCCCAAGACTAATGTGCCCCTTGGTCTCAACCGGTCTCAACACACTGAACCCGTAAAAACCCACCGCGCAATAGGGTATTTCGGAGAAGGTCCAAACCGGAAATGGAGAAGAAGTCAAGAAGAACATCAGCGGAATCAAAACGCGGGTATCATGAGGGTTACCGTAGCAGAGAGTATCTCCGCCACGGCATCAGCCACGGGCCAACGTCAAAAATTTGGAAGCTTAGCTCTCGCTGACGATATGTCACGACCATTTGGTAGGGTCAGACAGCGCAAATTACAACAGCGCGGCCCGGGGACGTACACCCTGAGGTCGCGCCCAGGTATACAGGTGCCGTCTGACCGCATCAAATGGTCGTGACATATCGTCAGCGAGAGCTAAGGTTCTAAATTTTTTGACATTGGCTCGGGGCTGACGCCGTGGCGGAGATACTCTCTGCTACGGTAACCTTCATGATACCCGCGTGTTGTTTCCGCTGTTGTTCTTCTTGACTTCTTCTCCATTTCCGGTTTGGACCTTCTCCGAAATACCCTATTACGCGCGTCTCTCACTTCACAGACCCCAGTCTCGTCTGAGCGCTCCGTTTGCCCGTAGTACTCCGCTCGACTCCGCTGCATTGCGGCGGTACGAGCAGATTCCGACCAGGGCTGCCAGGGCACGTGGCTGCCCTAGGATGCCCGGAGCCGGAGCCGAAGCCGGAGCCAGAACACCACGGCCGTGAGAGGTCGGGCCGGGGGAGGTGGAGGGGTCCAAGGCCACAGCTGCTGGTGCCGCTGCCAACGCGTGTCGTCTCCCTCCCCCTTCCCCTCCCCCAAATCACCCCTCTCTTTCATCCCCCTGCCTCCGCCCCCTTCGTGTTTCCCCCCACCGAGCACTGCCAAGGTCACCTCGGACACGACTCGAGAGGGGGGGGGGGGGGGTTACGGCGTACACGGGGTGCGTGACGGGACAACGTAGCGCCCGGGAGTTGGTACACAAACAATAGAAAGGTTCACAAAGGAGGATGGTAGGTTAGGGCCATGGCAAGCACTCTTTGAATCCAGCTGAGGGTTAAAATAAAACTCCATTTCACATTACTTAGCCACAGTGGCAGTATCTTTTATTTATAAGAACTGAGTAAAAAGATAGCATCCTTCTCACAAGGAATTACAAATTCTTCTCGATCTACAAAAATGATGATCCATGCCAAATGTGAACCGGTCTACAGAACACCCACAAAACCTTCCTCAGTCTTCAAAACTCAATCACATCAGGCAGATAAGTTATATCTCATATTCCTTATGGCCACTTGATTTCTACATTTAACCACTTATAAAAATGACATTCACGTGAATATTGATATACAGAGGATTTTTAAAATGCATAGATTTTTAAAATGCGTAAGTTAACATCAGTAAATGAGCCCCTTTCTTTAAGCCCTGAATTCATTGTATTAAAATGTTAAAAAGTACAGGCATTTTCCTAGGTAAACAGAAATTTATTCTGGAAATAGTAAAATCAGTAAAAGTGAGTTTTCTTAAGGAGAACTCATGATTGACTAGCTTGCACTTATCTGTGAAAAAAAAAATCAATTTAAAGAATACAAAAGCATACCTGTTCACAGACCATTACATACATATATACATGACACATTTTTGCACAAGAAGAAGAATCCCATGGAGCTTACTTATCTTGTTATTAAAAATTAAAATCATACCCGACTGCCGGCAAACCAGAAAAAATTAACCAAACCTTTCGGTAACACAATAGCAAAATAAAAGAGAAGGTAAATCATCACGACTAGGAAGCACAAATATTGTCATCTTTCCAGAAAACTTTACCAGTACAATAGCAGCTAACCTTACAGCTAATTATCAAAATCTTTAAGATTTCTAGATACCATGTAGTAAATGCTGACTTACTGATTATTTGGGAATAATGAGGGCAAAAAAACCTCAAACTCGACAGGTTTGAGCCCAAGTACAATATGTTTAAATAATTTAATATACGACTGATATAACATGTAGCACCTCTCATTAATGAAAAACACTGCATCATGTCATTAGAGACCACTCACATATGATTTTCTTACATTAATAATTTTCCTGTCATTACCAGATTTGATATGCAGTGATTACTGAGGTACTTCGTAGTACATAAAAATAAGTGAATGACTCACAGTTCTCTTTTTTTTTTTTTTTTTTTTTTTTTTTTTACAAGTATTAAAAAAAATCAAGGAATGTTTTTAGGAATACAAAATTCACTATCCATAAACATGCACATTGAAGAGAAGCTTACAGAGAGTTTAAAAAGTGCTGACAAATACATAGGGTCAACTTAAATGATACTGTATGTCTGTTCCCTTGGCATGGCAAATACCATCTCCAAGTCACTGTCTAGGCAAAATTACTCCAGCTATTTATGATTAATACTGAACCATGAGCATTTTAGGTGCAGTTTGCAGACACATTAAAAAGTTACACACAACCATCAGTTATGAAAAGTCAAGACATTGTATAAAAAATAAGTATCAGTAGGGAAGGTGAAACCCACAGAGAAAATGGAAGAATCACTTGGCAGTTCATGTCCAGGATTAGGTTTACTATTTTTACTTAACAGTATTGGCACAGTGGGAACTGTTAATAGGCAGTAGTACTATTCCAAAGTGTTAACTTTGTTTCCTCGGTGAATCTCAAGTTGTTATTCAACTTTTACAATGTTCTGCGTGATAAAAAGATGAGGGCACCTGTACTCACAGTTAGATAAAGATCACTGATGTGATCTGAAAGCTGAGAGCCATGTATCACAGATGGCAACTGCACAGCAGTTGCAATACTGCATCCTGCAAGATTTAAATACTGAAATCTGTCCGCAACTTCAAGCTGACTATCATGGAGTTGGAGCTTTGGTAAACACAGTAAAAAGGGTTATTAAGTTGTATGTTGTATACATCATAGACAGTCATCTGCCACTGAAAGCCCAACTTAGTCAAATATATTATTTATCGAAGTGGACTCTCTTATATTGTAGTTACTCCCTCCAAAATGGCAAAGAGTCCACTACAAACACTCTCACAACCACACAATCCTTAGAGATATTTACTAAAAAATATATTTACAGCTTAATCACAATTTCAAATTTGCTTTGGTAAGTGTTTTGTAAAAATATACAAACATCCACACTTGTAACTGCGGATGTACAAAATACTATTACAGAAATACAATGATATGTAAAAAAGAAAATAAGATATTGAATTAGAAACGTACATGATTGATTCCAAGTAAAATTGTGACAAACGGATTAAAAAATACACATAACAGAATTTAAAAATTATAATGTGAGCACATTTACATTTCATTTTTATTTTAAATCATCAACTGATGAATTCCTTAAAATTTCACTCTTTTCCTCACAGATCACACGTTGAGCACAAAGTGTGCATGCTTCAATAAAACTCATTTTCTACTTCGGTATGGCACATGGCAAAAGGTACACCACTTGACACTTCATTTCCACTTAAGTTCAAGATTAAGAGGACGATAGATCATTACTTGCACATGAGCCTTCCACAACTACTGGGGTGTTCTGTAGACGAGGGACAGAATAGTTCTCAACACCAGAACCAGACCCCGATCCTGCTGAGCCAGTAGATGCTCTACACGAGCCTGAGCCTGCAAGCACCAAAACAAGAAGGTCTTTAAAATGGAAAACAAGCAACAGAAAATTCCACTGCAAGAAAATACATACCAGAATCAGAGCGATCCGATGTGTCCTGTGAGGTGATAGACTCTATACTGACTGCTACATTGCTGGCAACAGCCTTTGGAGGAATGGGAGGTGGGGCTGTAGAACTCTGACTTCGTGGAGACAGAATGGGTGGAATTATATTCATGGCATCTTGACTGAATTCAGACCTACAGCATATTCAAAGAGCAAAATAAAGCAGTTAGTATTTTTGATATATTTCTTTCAGGAACTTTTTAAATTACCCAAAAGTTACCTTGGACCAATATTATTAGAAGGAGAACGAGATGCCAAGTCAAAGTCTTCATATGACAGATTGTTGAAGTGCTGTGCAGATAAGGGTGTAGCAGAGGTGGGAGTTGGTGCAGAAGAGGGTGTAGGAGTAACATCACCCAAGCCAGAATCATCACCACTTGGTGCTCCAGGAGTGACCGGAGTGGTCAAAGGAGTGTTAGTGCTTTCCACATAACCGTCAGATATTTCAAGATTTAAATCCATAGATGACCCAGAGTTAAACATGGATGATGATCCCTACATAAATCGAGCAATATATACATTAGATTTTTAAGAAGACTTTCCGGACAGAAACTTTGTAGTAAAACCTACATACCTTCTTGCTCAGAGGTCTGCGAGGTGGAGCTGGCGGCTGCTGAGCTGTGTCAATGTACAGGCCTCGTTTGTCCGGTGCTGTAACAATGAAAAAATAAAAAGGGGAAGTTTAGGACTCCGAGCCCCAAGCAGGTTTAGATCAGAGTTAGTTTGTTTATGCTTACTGCATCCTCTAGGTGGCAGAGGAGGAGCTTCTTCACCCCCATTTGGAGTGCTGGATCCATCCCATATGGACAGCACTCCATCAGTAGGTGTTGGTAAGGAATGTCGTAGAGCTAAAGGTTTAGGGCTGTCTGGTCTGCTTATGCTCAAGGACCTCTGATGACTAGGTTTGGGTGGACGCTGGATCTCTCCGTCGCCGTGAAGTTCAATTCTGAAAAAAACATACAAAGTATTTATATGATACCTTCTTGGGATCAAGTTGTGAACAAAATGTGAATACTGTTGTACCTTGACTTCATTGGCGGTAGAGATGAGTAGTCTAATGTGCCCCTAGTTGGGGTCCGTGCAGTGCTTCCAGCAGAACTCATGTTTGCTGCATAACCTGATGACCGTGGTCTTGCATCTCTTTGTGGTATGGCTGGGGGTGATGATGACATTCCATTCTCCTGAGGAACAATAAGAAAGCATTATATTGCATATTAAGTAAACACTCACAACCGCAGTACCCACACCCAGATCCAACAAATTCCAACCATTGGCTTGCTGTAGATATCATCGTCCACTTCAGAGCTTCCAACATGATTATCATTAGCAATGAAATGCCCATAGGCACCACTGCTGCAAGAAGATCGGTTGCTGACACCATCCACAGGCATACGTTTCTCATTAGGCAGAGGAGGAAGTGGGGTGCTGTAAAATGAGGAATGGTTAACTGTTCAGAAACATGAACAAAAAATAATAAGAACTTTAAAGGGACAATTTCAAGTAAAAAGAGACTGACTGAACAATGCTGTGTTGATTATTTCCCCAATTTCTAGGCAATGAAAGCCCAACACTGAGTTCTCTCAGGCCCTGTTCCATTTGACCTAGTCGTTCTTGAAGACGGCGATGCAATGGTTGCACTCCTGCTGGAGCTAATTGACCATGCAAATGTAATGCACTTGATAAAATGTGCATCTGTCAAAGAAAATACAAAATATAGCAAGTACTGCACAAAAACTTAAATTTGCTGCAAATTTATAATGCAGAAACAAACCTGTTCGAGGATTAAAGTCTTCAGTAAATAAACATGCTCTGCACATTCTGGGTGATTCTTGGTAAACTCAGCTGTGAAAAATGCTTGCTGGTATTTTGCAATACCACCCATAACATTTGCATCAATTATGCCCTAAAAACACAAAGACATGGTGTGAATAAATTTATACAAGACATAATTTTGCATTTAAAATTAATATTAGGTATCATACCTGCAGCCGCATAGTGAAAGGATTGATATTGCGTTTTGAATCCTGTTCGTATTGTGATATAAGTTGGCGTAGTTCTCTATTCACAGCTTCCATTGTTTCACATGCAAATTGTACAGGTGTTATTTCCTCAACAGTGCGTTCAGTCACTTCAAACCATCTTAGAATGCCTGGTAATGAGGAAGCAGTTGCCAATGTGGTACGCTCCAGCCACAGACTCTGCAAAAATGTAGGGTACTTTGTAGCAGTTGAATCAAAATTTAAGAAAGAATTTTAAAGCTAGAAATGAATAAAATTACAACCTTGAACTCATTATCTTTGTCCACAGGTCCTTTATGAATTGGTCGATCAAACTGGAAACGTCTCACATCATTTACTTCATAGAAACTAGTAATTTTTTCTGGTAATTCATTTGGAAGCGAACCCTCAAACAATGGGTTTGGCTCTGGTATTGGTTTTACATTACATATTTGAATATCTAATTCGGAGTTAAGGAGAAGTGGTCACATTTTTAGTTCTGAGATTCATATTATTTCTGAAAAGATTGTAACAGACACAGGCAAATACTAACACAGCACAAAATTCTTTTGTTATTTAAAGGATACATTGACCATCTGAGTTGATAATACTGTCATCAGGTGGAGTGTTTTTCATTAAAATTTGAGCAGCAGGAAATTCAGTCTGCAACCGTTGTGTGAATGCTCCAATTCGCTCATATTCCAGACCCCGATAAACAAATACTTTATTCTGAAAACATAAGAATCAATCATATACTATCTTGAATACATATGCTGCCATTATAAAAAGACTGTCATCATACCCTGACAAAGAGAGGAAAACTGAGCCCATAAAATCCCACACGGAAATACTCAGGTTCTGGTCGAAGTTGGGTCAAGATGTTGTCAAAGAATCTGGCTTGAGTCTTCAAAATATTGCTAAGTTTGGCATAATCAAAGAGTTTCTTTTCATACAATTCAGCAAGCTCTTTGCAAAGGGGAATGCCCTTTTCCCAGCACTGGCAACAAAAATCATTTCCATTACACACTTACGGAACAAAATTTTGATACATAAGAAAAATAAAAACTAAATTGATATGCCTCACCTTGCCCTTATCAAAATAATTGATAATCTGCTGATAAAGCTGCTGTTTGCGCTGGCACTCTGAGACGTTGTTAAAATGAGGATCACCAGTAAGCGGAGATGAACTCCATGTAAGCTGATCAGCATAGAGCTTCATAGTAAATCCAGCTTCAGTGAAATTCTCAGCAGGAAAGTGGAGATCATGCAATTTATAAATGTATCGTAGGTACATCTCCTTACGATTTATTTCATTTTTGTAGAAGTTCTGAAGTCACCAAAATATAATTAATTAAAAGCAGAAAAAACCCACTTTAGGGTATTGAGGGAGACAATACACACTGATCATACCAACAAATTGACGGTGCAAGACATTCTTTTGTCTCGGTTTTCATCACCCTGCATTACACTTCTGTAATCCAACAGTCTCTCAAGCAGTCTAGTGACAGAACTGATAAACGCTGTACCACTCTCTTTCCATGTGGGATCTTTGTTCTGGACTTGTTGTAGAAGGCTGCATTAAAAATAAAATAAAAAAGAAAGCAATATTTCAGACCAATGAAGGAAATGTAAACTTCATAGATGGCTGGCTTTAAAAAAAATAAGAACAGAGATTATGGAAACCAGATTATTCAAAGATAAGGCATAGAAATGTCTAGCATGTTAGAGGTAAGAGTGGGGCACAACAACATAACACAGTATGCAGCACGAAGCAACTCAAAAAACAGAAAAATAAAGAACAAAAATATCTACACATTTGGCAGATTGCTTTTCAACAGCTGAAAACACTCCAAGCTCTTACCACTGCATCAACTTACACTGCACTGAGGTGCTCCCTATCAGTCCCAGTAAGCAAGGAAAGAATAGAGAATAAATTAGTTTCCCTTGATACACATTTTTAAAGAGAATGCTAATAACTATCTTTTACAAAAATGAATGGTTAGGATGAAACACTGTTACAACCCACACCAAATATGATGTTCATAGTAACAATCATACTTACATGGTATTAAAAAGCTGTCGATATTCATCATCACCTTTATTTTCACTGATGAGGATGTCAAGTTTATCAATGAGTTCAGACTCCACCTGTGAATAATAAATATGTTACATCACGGTTGAAGATTACGTGAGACTGGAATTGTACACTACTGACGCTTACCTGCTTAAAATTTCCTCGGGCCCTCTGCTCACACTCCATCATGTCAAAAAATATATGCAAAGTGGCTTTACGCAATTCAGCTTCTGGGACCAAAGTCACCTCCAAAAATGGTCCAACCATGTGAGGAATGAACTTTATCTTGTGCTCACCTAACCTTGACCACATTCTCAAAATTTGGAAGCCCATGAAAACTCTCATATCTCCATATCTTTCCATCATTTTCTCCCTTTTCACTTCACTGAACTGCTCCAGCTGCAGTGATGGTTGAGTTAGGAAAGCAACTGCCAAATTGAAATACTGGTTCCATAGCTGGTTGTCAAAATGTTGGCATCTACCATCATCAAGAAATTTAGACACCAACGGTTCTGAAAGTTCTTTCAGGCTATTCAAAATTACTTGATTTGCAGCCATTTTAATGACAAGCCAGTCAGGAGGGAAGACTTCTTGCTTGACTAGATCCCGGAAAACTAGAAACACTCTAAGTAGAAAATCTTTAGTGGGCTTGTGATCGCCAAGTTCTTCCCACAGACGAGCATAGTGATATTCATCAAGCAATTGCAAAAGACCAATCAGACATGCCACTAAGTTTCCCAGCACTGATGTAGGGCGATCAATGATGATAAGAACTGTCTGAATGAGCATATCGAGGGTATGGATACACAGAATTTCAACATCATGGTGGAGGCAGTTATTAACTTTGCCCTGATCTTGAAGTTGAGTCTGTCTCTGTTTGAACAAGTAGCCCAATATTTCACCCAATATTTCAGTGCACAGACGCAACTCATCACGATGAGCAAGGTGCATGCGCAGCTGTTTGCAACACATGCCAAGCAACTGGCTTCTGGACTCGTCATGCTGAAATAATTTGCTGGTCACAAGATTTCGGACTGCCACAAGTTTTGCCTGAGTCAACTGTGGAGGAAGATCTCGGGTGGGTAGGCTCTCCAGCATGTTGGAGGCAATATGGCTCACTTCTGGCACTTGAAGAACCTAGAAATAAAATAAATGAAGGTTGTATTAACACAAAGAAAAACAAACAGGTTTTCTAGAAACACAATCCTATGAATAGGATGACATACCTGAGTGAGCTGTTCAAGCACTGCACTTATTGAGTGCAGAAGGGCAACCTGTGTAGGTAAAATCACTTCATAAGAAGTACCCAACATTTTTGTCAAAGCATTAAACACCATGAACAAATCTCTTCGAAAGCTGTCCTCATAGGCACCACCAGTGGCTCTAGAGAATAACAGCCTTGATTCAATGATGAATTTAAAAATGTATTCAAGAGATCCAAAGCATTTTTGCATGGGTTCCTGCTTCTCAGTAGAGCTAACACGTTCAGCACAATGCTGCACACTTGTCATGAGTCCTCTGAAATAACATGAGAAAGTAACTTAATTCAACAAACCCAAGAGAAAAAAAATGAAATAGAAGCAAACACTCAAAGAAAGATAGTTCTTACTTATAAACCAAGGCAGCAGCAAAATGACCTTTAATGTATGCATCCATCACAGGTCTAAAGTGTTCAAATCTACTGTCCTCAAGGTTACTAAATATGTGCACCTATGGAATTTAAATTTACAGAGAGGGAGAAAAATTGTATTAATCACAAAGATGTTGCCACAGTTGTTTCAGAGTCTGAAAGCATCACTCAATATTAGTATCTTACCAGGACGTGAAACACTAGACCAGAATGTGTTGTTGAGTTACCATCTTCAGTTGAAAACATTGAAAACAGAGCATCAAGAACATCTTGAAGGAACTTTACAAGCTCCTCTCCATTCAGACGCAAAACTCTGGTAAGTGCATCTTGAACTCGCCCTGGATGTTCCAGATGTTCTTTCCACTGAAGAAGCGACAATAAATCAACTGTGGCAGACAAATTTACATATTTAGAACAGGTTTGTTCACAACTGAGGAGAAAATTAAAAGGTTCACATGGAAAACATATTATAATCAAATATTACATTACCATTTTGAGTGAGTTTTGTTGAACACAAAAGGGTATTGATGAACACAGTTTCTTTGTGGCTTCGACCAAATGATGTTGAGGTGGTCTGACCAATACCTTCGGCCGCTTCGCGAGAGCCCGATGGTAAAGCCAGATAAACTTGTGGGTCATTCAGTCTTGAGCGATCTTCACATTTGTAGATGTACAGTTCATGGGCTCCATCACATAAAGTTGCTCCGCCAGCTTCCATAAGACGAGCAAATGAAAAGCCAAATATCTTTTTGTTGTCTGCTTTCTCTCTTGCTGCAGAAAAAAAAACAAAGATTGTCAGTGCATTGAAATACCCCACAAAATACCACATATAAGGGGAGAGTCTCACTTGAGCAATGGCGGTACTCCAATCGAACGTGAGATCCATAGAACTTGTCAATAGGAACAGCTAAGCGCACAGTTTCCATCCAGGAGGGTGAATTGTGGTGGTACACGATCATAGACTGATATTCGGTAGCACCATCCATACCGGAAGCACCCCAGAGACATTTCTAAATAAATGGAAGGTAGGATTGCATGAGATGAAGTCATATTTTCAAGTTTCATATGATAAGCATATGCACAAATACTTACGTCCAGAGGCTTCCCATCAGAATCAAGGACTAGAATTGTTACTTCAATATTTTTGGCAGTAGATTTTCCACCACGTTCAAACTCCCCTCTTTCCAAAGTCACATAAAGATCATTCCTTAAAGCAAGAGCAGTGTTATAAGTTCACAATGGAAAGGAGAAAAAATATGTGTGCAAAATTATTAGAATCTCCAATTTAACACACTTTTGAAATTTTAAATGAGTATAAGTACCTTATATCCCCAGGCATGATGACATCAGAAAAGCCAAGTTTTTTGGTGAGGGAAATATTCTTAAACAGAAGAGGATTTTCTTCTTGCACTTGAGGTAGCTCTCCATGAAGAAGTTTCACAGACACTCCAATACCTGCAGATTGTGGTGTTACCATATAGATTAGGTTTTCTAGTTCATTCCTTGGAACAATAAAAGGTATTTCATCATGAGGTAGAAAACTTACCACAGTGCGGCTGTCCAGACAAGACACTGTATTTGTTACTCTGTTTCTTAATTATCAGCTCATGGAGTTGGTAGTAGTCTTTCTCATCACCTTGGTAAACCTTTCAAAAAAATAACTTCCAATCACACATCTGAATGAAAATTGAATCACAACAAGCTAGGTTTCATACTGCATACTTTAACTGTAAACTCCCTCTCCTCTCCGAGTGTAGCAGTGGTAGACGACCACATGTTGGCACTCAGTGTGTTGGTAGAAAATCCACCGCCTCCAGCATTACTTAATGACCCACCACTCAATTGGGCATGACCAAGTAACAGCAAGTCACTGATGTTAAGCACAGCAACACCAACAGGCCGTCTGAACAAGTTAGAATTTGTGAGCATATTGCCACCAGATGTTCCTGTACTTAACTTCTTTGAAGATTCTGAGTAGAGCATCTTGCCCACTCTCATCACATGGGCCACTAGACATATTTCCTTACAAAGGTCTGCATTACCAAGATCCTGAAAATTAACTCAAATTAGAGTTGCTGTACTAATTTTAATATATCTATCAGTTAGGAGACAAATGTAGGATAGAAAATACTCACAGTAAAAATGGTACAATTGCTGTGGAGTTTTTCAACATAGTTTGAAAACCCATCCTTGGATATTCTGACTAGAAAACGTTCACTGAAACCAAGGGAACACATTTAGATAGTCAGATGGTTCAGAATATTTAAACATGGGAGAGTTGTGTAGAGGCAGTAAATAAATACCTAATATATTTTAGCTTCTTTGAGTCAAACAGTGAGAAGTATATCTCAGTATCCTCTCCGATATGATGCCCAAAATCTCTCATACAGAAGTATAAGTGATGAGTCAAAACTTTCCTGGTTTCCTTGCGTTTCAATGTGCCTCTTGACTGGACAAAAGAAGTAGAAGAATACAAATAATTAAAAATCAGGCTTCTGTTTACAACAAAAACAATTAGGTACACTCAAAGGTGAGTACTACATACCGAAGCTTCCCGAGAATTCTCGGAACTTTGTACGTGCTAGAAAAAAAAGAGCAAGAACAAATCCATTAGTACAGTTGGTTCTGGCGTGTTGTATTTTTAGCTTATTTCCTGAACACTCACCACTTGGTACAGCTCTACGACACTCATGGTGGCCGGCTCCACCATCTCGGCGCCGCATCTTGGAACGAGATCCAAGCCAAGCTTCCTGCAGACAAAAGAGAGGACTTCAGAGCGAGGGGGTTTTCACTCGGGATTTTCGTGTACAGAGTATTACATAATACGTGTATTACACGGTATTACGCCGGTATTGCACTGGTATTAAAGATGTATTGCACCCTCTATTTTACCATTTTAGAGCATATTTTGTTCGGTATTACATTACGCGTAATACCTTGATCGGGTGTGAGGGCATTACGCACGAGATTTTCGTGCACAGAGTATTACATAATACGTGTATTACACGGTATTACACTGGTATTAAAGATGTATTGCACCCTACATTTTACCAATTTAGAGCATATTTTGTTAATTTTCGGTATTAAATTACGCGTAATACCTTGATCGGGTGTACGTGCACAGGGCATTACGCAAGTGAAAACCCCCTCGCTTCAGAGAATGAGCACCACGGCAGGCGATAGTGTAGAAGTCTATCAGAGGGTAGCGCCCGGCGGCTAGGCAGCCCAACCGGCACCCCGCCCAAGACAGGCAACCCAAATGGCACGGCGCAGTGACCAAGGGGGCTCGCATTCGATCAATGGGTTCGCTTGATTCATTTTTATTTTATCAACAAGTACGACAGCAGGCTGCTGCTGCACTTGGGTCGGGGTGAACCGCGTGCGACAGGGCACAACGCATTATCTGGGCAATGGAGCGTGACACGGGCCCGGCGTGCCCTGGCGTGCCGTGCCGTCACGCCCGAGCGGAGCCAGCAGAGCCAGCGGGCCGACCGGAGCCGCAAGTGTCACGCTGCACCACGCGACCGACACGCGCCGATGCACACCTGTTGCTGGTCGCGTGCCTCACGCCCCCGCAGACCCCTAGGGAAAGTCGGGAAATCGGGTGCCTTTGGAGCGCTGAGCTGAGCGGGGCGCTGAGGTTGGCGCTGCTGCGCCGCGATGCGCTGCAGTGCACGGGGCGGCCCCCTAATACCCGTTTTGCCAGAGCTCAGCCGCCGTTTTGATCGGGCCAAAGCGGTGTTGCGCCGCGCTACGCCGCGCCACAGCGCTGCGTTCTGGTCCGAGGTCAACGCTCCTCTCCAGTCAGGCCAGCCAAGCCAGCCGCAGCCCGCCGGCCCGGCCAACCAGCCAGCCCAGGATACGGGCTTTGAGACGGCACGGCACGGCACGGCACGGCGTCGCGTCGCGGACATGGTGGGTAAGGAAACCCGGCCCCGGACACGACAGTCGTGTTCGTGATCCGGCCAGCAGGGAGGGGGAGAGAGATCGAAGGGACCAGGGGGATAGAAAGAGAGGGAGGGGGAGAGAGACGGCTATGGCCACGCCCACGCCCCCTGACAGACGCCGCCAAAGCCATCACGGGACTGGATCGGCAAAGAATGGGCCCCGTTGACACGGCATGGCACCGACATCAGCGGCCGAACGGTCCCGTCCGCCGTCCGTCCCACGGCCCGAGGCCTGAGGAGAGGGAGGGCGCCTGCGGTCTGCGCGGTAGGCAGGCCCGCACGACACAGGCGCCGAGCGCGCTGCCTACCTACCTGCCTACGCTGGCGGCTGAGCGAGACTCGCCCGTGGAGCTCCGACAGACAACCCGCAGCCGGCCCGGGCCGGGTCCCACGGTGACTCTACTCCAGGCCGCGCGAGGCGAGAGAGGCAGGGAGAGAAGATTGAGAGGACAGGACAGGGGGCGGGGCGGGGCGGGGCGGGCGGGGTAGGTCCATATCCCCTGGCCGGTGTGGAGGGCGCTTGCAAGGCTGGGAGTGCCCCGAGGGGCCGAGGCAGAGGGCCGGGCGGCCGGGCATGCCATGCCACAACGATGCCATACCCATACCATACCGCCGGCCAGTCAGGGCGGCTAGAGACTCAAAGACTGTCGCACGGGAACAACAGCGCTTCTGATCGATTCCGATCCATTCCAGGACTGGGCAAAAAAATAATTACAAAAACTGAGACTGCTGCCCGTCAGCGGATGGCAGCGGCGAGAGAAAAAGAGCTACAGATCGCTGTAGTCCGTAGCGCATCGAATGGGCATCAAAGGTCGCGTGGTTGTTGCGCAAGGAGTGCGCTCGGCAAAAGAAGATGCGTAGAGTCACGATGACACAGCTCGCGGAGCGGCGCTGCTGCTGCCGCTGCTGCCGCTGCTTCTTCTGTGCCGAGAGCACACAGTGCACACACACCGCCAAGGTGAGGTACGCCCCAGCGGGGTACCCGAGGGGCAGGATCAGTAAGAGCGCCTAAGCCTTAGAGCCGGAGTACGCCGCCCGCCGCAAGACAGTTTGATAATTGATGTGGATGTCCGTGTCGCCCCGGCCCGGCCCGGCCCGGCCCGGCCCTGTTCCCACGCGCTGCGCCCCGTCTCCGCCTCGCTCCGCCGCTCCGGTACGCGGTGCGGCGCGGTGCTTCCCTCCCGGACTGCGGAGGCCGGAGGCGTGGGCGCGGCGGCTCTGTTCCGGTCCGGATCGTCTGCCTGCTCTCACGGAGTCCGCTCTGCTCTGGGGCTGCCGGCTGCCGCGGGAGTCCAAACAGTCCGAAGCTCACGAGGGACGGACCACGGGCCCCGGGCCCCGGGCCGCAGGTCCCGGACATGAGGGCGCCCCCCGGCCCCCCGCCGCCCCGCTCCGCTATGCGCCATGACGCACACGGAGCCCGAGCCGATCACCGCACGGCTCAGATCCTGATGTGATCACGTGATCGGATCGCCAGGCCTGGCTGCGCCTGGCTGTACGCCTGCATGCATATTGTTGTGGCTGATGGACCAGGCTCACGCCAGCTCACGCACGGCAGAGCGGCACCGCCGTGGTATGCCCCCCTCACCCCCTCCTCCCCCCACACCGTGCCACACCGTGCGCACCGCCTGCAGGTGCCTCTCCAGTCAGTCAAAACAGTCTCGCCCTGCTTTTCACGGGCTACGCAGGAGTCCAGAATACGTCTGAATCACCCTTCTGAAATCGCGAACGACCAAGCCGAGCGCCCGCCAGCTACGGGGTAGGCTAGCCCGCACGACACGCGTGCGTGCAGAAGTCGTGGCTGCCTACCCAGCAGGCGCTATTTGTGCTCAGACTGGGCAAATTAGATTACTGTTTGCTCTCGCGATATTATTGTGGACGGGAGAGAGAGAGAGAGAGAGAGAGAGAGAGAGAGAGAGAGAGAGAGAGAGAGAGAGAGAGAGAGAGAGAGAGAGAGAGAGAGAGAGAGAGAGAGAGAGAGAGAGAGAAAGAGAGTTCTGCAAAAACAATACGATCGCAAAGTCGTTCCCATGCGCGAACTGTCGTCGCGGTGACTTGGTGACGGGCTGGCGAGGCCCGGCCCAATAAGTCAAGTTAGGTCGCGGTGGAGGGAAACAATGGCTCTCGCCCGCACCGTCCGTACCGCAGCAGGGCCTGGCCGGGGAGGACAGGGGGCCGCCGCCGCCCGCCGCCCCCACCTCGTGTCTCGCCACCAGGTGCTAAGGGGGTTCGGCTCGGCTCGTTCACAGCGCGTTCCACGCCAACCCACTCGAACCCGAGCCCAGCTCGATCCGGTCCGGGGTCAGGCAGGCAGGCAGGCAGGCACAGGCACAAGGCACAAGGCAGCTCAGCCCCGCCTCAGCAGCGGCCAAACGGCAGGGCCCCTTCTTGTCTTCGCCGCCCTGAAATCACTGGACTGGGGAAGCGCGCCGGCCCGGCCAGAGGCTGGTCCGCTGGGCTGGGCCGGCTGCCGGCTACCGGTGGACGCGGTCTGACAATAAATGGAGCCGACAGGTGTTAATTATTCGCACGCCGACACTCAGGTCTCAGCTCAGGTGGGCCCCGAGGTGGGCTGCCGGGCTGGGCATGGCCGGCGAGGCCCCTGCTACTGACTGGAAATCGCTCCAGCTCCAGATTAAACTGTCTTTCGGTACGGTAGTGCGGAGAACGAACGCCGGCCAATCTCGCGGGGCCTTCGCGTTACGCGAACAGGGTAGGATATTTGCGATCTGCAAAGAAGAGAGGAGACTCCAGCAAGCTCCGGTCCTGGAACCAGTTCCATTCCAGAGCCGGGACGGGACGGGGGGGCGGCACATCGCTGCTTGCGACGCAAAGCGCTCGCTGCACTGCGCGCGGTACTCAGTGCGACCCTCCCCTCCCCTCCCACTCCCTCCCTCTCCCCTCCCAAAGCCGCGTCGTCATTTTATAGCGTTTTGTTTAGCGCTGCTCGCTCATTGTTTTTCTCCTTCGCACAGCCCCAGGTCCCCGCCTCCCCGGTCCCCCCGGTCCTGGTCTGGTCCCGGTGCGCACAGCCCGGCACAGCGCGGCTCGCCGGCATGCGAGGCGCACACCGAAAGGAAAACCTGGCGGGCGTGAACGTGAAGCAAGAGCGTGGCGTCGGAGAGCGGCTCGACTCGAAGCCTCCTCTGCCTCCAGGGCGCCGATGTGTCCTCCGAGACAAAGCAGGTGAGGTGGCCGCGGTGGCCGCTGCCGAGCTGAGCCCGGTAGCCGCCGGGTGACTCACCGCCGGCCCGGCAGTGCTGCCCGTCATCACGGCCACGGCCGCACCGGCACCGCCGGCCGCTGGGCACCGATGGTTACCGATGCCCACCAAAGGCCTGTCTGATTGATGGAGCCGGCAGCCCAGCAGCCCTCCCTGGCTTTGTGTGCTGCGACTTGCGTAGGCCCGGCCGGCCCCGGCATCCCCCCCGGCATCACACTGACTGACGCAGAGATCGTCACCGCGCCGCGGCGGAACCCCGATATTCGGCCGGCCGGAAGTCCTCCCAACCCCACCAGAACACGACGGAACGGACACGGCGGTACATTCCACCGCACACATGCCCGTCCAGACCGCCAGGTAATCCTCGCCGCGTTTTCTTTCCCACGTGTAACGACGTCCCGAAAACCCTTGCGGTTGGATCGGACCCCTTCTATTCTGCCCCCCGTCATTCCGTCCTCGTCCCAAAGTCATCCTTTTGTGTCCAGTCTCCCCCGCAGCCCCCCGCAGCTGGCCGGGCCGGGCCGGGCTCGGCAGTGCCCCGGCTACCGTCCACAATTATCATCATCTCCACGTGTTTGGTATACTGCACCCCCCGCCACGCCCCGCCACGCCCCGCCACGCTCCGGACTCACCGGCTACCGATTCCATTAATGCCATGATATGCGTCCGAGCGAAAGCCCCCCGGTGTACACTGTGGGAGAAAAGGGTGTATGCCCACGCTGGAGCCACCTGGAGCTACCTGAAGCCACCCTGCCGGCTAGCTCTGCCAGTGCGGCTGGCGCCGGCAGTCGTAGCCAGAGCAGCCTGAAAGAAACTCGACAGAATGAAGTTTCCAACAGAATCCCAGTCCCCGCGCTACATTGTCTGTAGCCGGCTACCGGCCCCTGGCTGCGGGCACGGCGGGCTCGGGGATAGCGTCGTAGCGTCCGACTCTCCACATGTCCAACCGGGTCCAGCCCTGCCCTGCCGGGTCCAGCCCAGTCCACTCCGGTCCACTTTGAGGGACCGGCTACTGCCCGGCTACTGCCCGGCTACTGCCCGGCTACTGCCCGGCTACTGCGGCCTGTGATTGGACGCCGGGCCGCGCCGGCCGCGCCTACGTACTGCCCCACAAGATATTAGCTTCGATATTTCAGAGCCGTTGACCTTCCGTTCCAGTAGCAGCGTATGTTGTTGGTATTACGGGGCCGGTGCGGCTACCGTTCGGCCGCAGCCACAGCAGCGCCGCACCGCGCCCGAGGAGATGGGCGTAGGAAGGGACCAACAACGCAGAGAACCTTCGGCTGGGCTCTGGAACCCGGCCGGCCTGACCAAAGCTGAGCACGAACCGACACAAGTTCCTTGAAACGACGAATGACGACGCAGTTCTGAACACCCAACAAGGGATACTTAGAATCTTTCCGTAAATTGAGGAGGAGTTTATTTCAGACTAAAGTGAATAATATTGTTGGCATGAAAATAAAAGAGTCAGAGCGTACAGACACGACCCCAGAATTAACTAATTTTCTAGAGACTCAAACGCACGGGGCGCGAGGTCCCAGAAGATCCCGATCCAGGAATTCCGCCCTTTCACGCGGCGACGCGTCGCGGCATCGCTGGATGCTGGAGCTGGAGAACTCGGGAGGATGGGGCTTTCGCACCGATGTCGCTGAGATATATCAACTTCCAACCCGTTCGCCTGCTTAGGAGAAAGAGAGAGAGAGAGAGAGAGAGAGAGAGAAGGGGGGGGGGCTCCCGGTCCACAGGGTCCGGTCGCCTCGGCTTGTGGACGCTTCAAAGGAGAGAAGAGGAGGCAGGAGAGTTGGGAGTGGTGATGGGTAGTGGGGGAGGGGGAGGGCCGGAGGGGGCCGGAGGGGGCCGGAGGGGGCCGGGGGAGCCGGAGGAGCAGAGGCCGGGTTAGACTTGGCAGATAGCGACGTTGCCAGTGTCACCTGCCCGGCTGTACTTTGTGGCCTGGCGGCACAGCGGGGCGCTGGGGGGCGCTGGGGGGCTCTGTGTCTGACTTCCGACACCACAAGACCCTAGCTCTTCTGTGGACGCCTCGTTGGGCAACGAGCGTCTTACAGTTCTCCGCGCCGCCTTGTTGAAACGGATTCGTCTCCAGTCCAGACAATCGTCACACGAACACACGCCGGCCGGGGTATGTGATAACGCGCGCATATAATATTTCACTGTACATTTTCCCCTTATCTTTCACGCATACTTCGTTGGGGGCATCCGCTCTGTTATTTCAGACGTCTCCGGCGCGCCGCGCCCCGGCATGGCATGGCATGACTCGGCGATCCCCCTCTGTGATACGACCATCAGGACCAACACACTCTCCAATAGGAACGTTACTCGATTTCCGAGAGTGATGCGGCGTTTTGGCACGGGGAATGCCATGGCGCGGGCCCAGACGGGCCGAGGGGCCAAGCGCCCGCCCACCCACCACCCACCACCCACCCCGCACGCAGCACCAGGCACAGAGCATGGCAGGGCTGTCTCCGAAAACGTCAAGTTCCTCTTATTTAAAAACAATCGCATAGCGTACGCCTCCATGCAGAAAAGTCCACGCCGACGTTTGCAAGATTTGGCTGTCGTTGGCGTTACAGACCCCGGAGGCCGGAGGTGTGATTCCCTGCTCCGCACATCGCATTGGCGTGCTCGCCCGCAGGCCCACAGGCCGCAGGCATGCCGCAGGCCGCAGCCACACCGCCGGCCCAGCCCGGGCTCCCTGGGCTCCGGCCGGCCGCAGCCGGGCGTCAGGGCAAAATGCCATGGCAAAACGCCGTTCGCCGTGAGGGGCCGCGCCGCAGCGGGCTGCCGAGCCCTGCCGAGGCTGTGGGCCGCGCGTGTCTTAGGGCCGGACCCTCGGCCGGACCCTTGGGCAAGCACTGCAGCGGGTAGGTACCTCCATAAAGTGGGGAGAAGGGAGAGGAGCGCGTCCTGCAGGCACCCACCGGCTCCGCACCGGCCGGCACCGGTCGCCTCTCAGGTATCCAACACCACCGATACACCCCCCCCCCCCTTTCCCCTCTCGGCCCCAGAGCAGGACGGCCACGCCACAACACTAGAACGTGGGTGGGTCGGGTGGACGACTTCATTCAGTAACAAACAACAACGGCGATACGACGACGACGACTTGATCGCGCAGTCGACGGACTTTATAGAGGCCGGCCGGACACAATGAGGACCACCGGGCTGGACCCGGCACCCGGCTGGACTGGAACAGCCGCGGGGGAAAGGGGTAGCGACCGCCGGCCGCCCTCGGCGGAGCGGAGCGCCTTGGAGGTAGGCAAGCGCTCCGCTCCGCAGCGCACGCCTGTGTGACGGGCGTGCCTACCCGGATCCCGGCAAGGCGCTCGGCCCGGCCGGCCCGGCCCACTCATTCACACACACAGATTACTCGCGGGGTCGCCCGCCGGCCGACGCCCATTGACAACTCTCTTCCTTTTCATTGACCAGACGCCGGTAGCGCCAAACACCTGCGGCCGCCCGGCCGGCAGCTGGAGCTGGACCACTCCGCGGTGTCCGGCTGGAGTCCGGTCCGAGTACACGTCGCAGCAAATAACCTCGTCCACCCCCGCGTCGGCATGCAAACAACACCGCGACATCCGCACTGCAGAAAAGGCTCGACCGTGACGTTGTATCGCGTTGCAGCGCGGCACTGCACCGCACTGCACCGCACTGCAGCGGAAGTGCAGCACGACGGACGGCACGAGGCGCGGGCAGACGACTTCGAGCCACTCGAGAACCGCACTGCCATTACCGGCATTCCCTTCTCTTCCTTTTTTGTCTTTAAACGTCATACAATCTCGGACCAGGATCGTATTCTCATTTATGAGACGGGGGAACAAAAACGAGAAGTCGCGCGCAAAGCAAGAGCAGCAAGCAGCAGCGAGCAGCGCTCTGGGAGGAGCCGGGGGAGGCCAGGGAGGGCCGGAGCCGGAGGGGCCGGAGTGCGGCCGGATCAACCACATGTGACTCATCAGAAAGGCCAGGACGGGGCAGTGTTCTTGTGCTCGTGCGCTCAATGTTCCTTGTCGTCATTTTATTGGCCAGAGCAGAGCCCTTTGGTTTGGTTGGGCCTCCCTCTGGGCCCCTTGTGTTTCAAGCCCCGGCAGGAGGGACTCGGCTGGGAGCGTACCGTTTGCTGGCGTGCACAGGAACGGGACGGGAATGCCAAAGGGACGACGGCAGGATGACGTCAAGCTAATTTAAGGAAGTCCGCGAACGGAACGCAAGGACGGCACTATCAGCGCCATCGCGGCCTGTTCCAGTCCTGGAGAACAATGGGAGGCTCAAGCCCCCTCCCCTCCTCTCTCATTTATTTAGACATTTTTTGTTTTGTTGTTTGTAAGACATTTTCCGGCCCGGAGGGAGGAACCTCTCCAGCGGAATATACCCTTGTTTCCGGATCAACCAATCAAAATGAGAAATTCATTTGCTCAACCTCATCTCGTGTTAGGTTATTTGAGAATCTTGACTTTTACGTCCTCCTCAGACGGAACCCCCGCGGTTCACGGTTCGTGTTCTAAATGCACTAGAAATGCGTCTGGATAAGAGATCTCTCCAGTCGAACGGCGCGGCGGGGTGGAGTGAGTCACGCCAGTAGTCACGCCGCACGGGCCGCTTCTCGCTCGGTGGCCGCTCGGTGGCAAAGGGTAGCCCGCTGCGGCAGCGGGAGCAGCAGCGGGCAGCGGTAGCAGTAGCGGTGGCGGTAGCGGCTCCTCGCTTGCTGGATGGGTCCGGTGGGCAGCGGCGAGGCGATACCTCGGTGTGTACCTCGGCGGGTACCTCGGTAGGTGTGGGCCCTCGCTGCTCGGTCCCCGGCCCCGCCCACGACTGCCCCAAAGATGTCGAAATGTAAAGTGGTGACCACCACCCATCACGGACTCACCAGAACGTCCTTCAGGAAGTACGCAGTGTTCACTGAAATTAAATCGTAAATCGGCATCGAATTCTTAATCGTTGTTTTGGGGTCGTAAGTTTCCATCCATTCATGTGGCGGCCGAAGCGGAAGAGGATGGACCGGCCTGCTGCCAGGGCGAGGATCACAGGACTCGCACGAGCCAACCAGCCGCGCGGCTCTGGAGCCTGGCGTGCTGGAGCCGCTGCAGCCGTCTGCTGGAGGATGGAGTTGGCTGGAGTCCGCCGGGGACTCGGCCGCAGGAATGCAGGCGATGCTCGCTCGACAGGCGTACAGCAGGCGATAGGTACGAGTCGGGGGGAAGGGCCTGGCGTGGAGCCGCAGGGCAGCCGCAGGGCAGCCGCAGGGCAGCCGCAGGGCAGCCGCAGGGCAGCCGCAGGGCAGCCGCAGGGCAGCCGCAGGCCCTTGGAGCCACGACGGTCTGCAGCTACCGCCATGCAAAGGGCCCCGCCCCCGACCCGGCTACGCCACGGGATTCGCTTCACACCTTTACGACCCAGACAGCCAATGGCCGCCGGCCACCGCCGGCCGTGCGGAGCTGCAAGTGCGCCCCCAACAAGGACAAAGGGACGGGTATATATACGTGCGCGCGGCGAGCCCCGAAAGGAAAAATAAGAAAAGCGCCCGAAAAGGGCGTAAAAAGGAGTAACGAAAAATAAAGTCGGGTGTCTCGTCCCGATAATTTAACCGGCCCGGCCAGTCCAAGCCAGTTTGGGCCCGCTGGTCTGCCGCTGGCCGCTCTGGCCTGGCGACGCATCGCTCTCGGCGGAGCCCAGCGCAGCCCAAGCCTGGCGCAGGCTGAATTATGCATCACGGCATACGAGCCCGCCAGTCCGGCCCGGGCGACGCGTGCGGCGCGACACCGAGGCGACCTGGCATCGAGGTGGCATTACCCGCGCGGCCAAAACCAAGAGAGTGGGACAAGGGCCCAGACGGCGATAAAAAAAAAAAAAAAAAAAAACAGCGATTGGTTCTTTAAGAATCAAATATTCGTTCGGTAAAATATACGCCAGCCACTAGGACTTGCCCTGGCGGGTCCCTGATCACCGGTGAATGGACGCGGCCAACTAGAAGACCCCCGCCAGAGACTTGAACGCCGGCCCGGCCCGTGCGGCCCCACGGCCCACGGGGCGCTGGTCCGCATGAATGGGATGGGGAGCTTGCCCAGGCCCAGGCCCACGACCAGCCTGGGGCCGGCCTGCCTGAGCTTGGCCTGGGCCCCGGCCCCGGCCCCGGTGCACCGCACTTTACCGAAATAACACAACACGTCCGTCCGGCTGGCCGGGCATAAAAAGGGGCGGGATAATGACGGCTCGTCGACACGGAGACACCTATCCGTCTAGCCAGCCAGCCGCCCGTCCTGGGAACTGGGAACAAATGATGTGTGATTTCTCAAAGGAAGGACCCGACGGACCCGGCGCACCCGGCGCCGCGCGGCTGCGAGCGCCAAGAGGGCGGGCAGCCATGTTCCGTCTGTGTTTTCTATCATCTCGAAGTTCACGCTCTGGAAATCATTTTGGTATGGCGGTGATAAAACTGATAAGCGATACCACGGCGGTATGTAATGCCATGTTGGGGACCTCGGGAGCGTTCTCTATGTACATAAACACATCGGCATGTGTCGCGCCGAGTTCATGAGTAAGTCATATGCTGCCGTAACAGGTGGCCGCCATAGTGTTATGCTGGTCCCCGCAAGAGCAGAGGCTTTCCTCCGACTATCCTCGGGCCATCTGCACATGCTGCCGGAAGCGCGCCGGCGGAGAGGACGAGGGCAAGAGGAAGACGGCTAAGAAGGGAGTACAAGAGAAATGTTGAAAGAGAGAACGTCCCTGAACCGTTCTAGGTCATCATCGCATCGAACAATATGGATCGGGAGTTGATTGAAGTGGAGGGAGGGGCGAGGCACGAGTGCATGGCCGAGCCGCCCGTGGCCGCCCGTGGCCCACGTTGAGCCCCGGGGCCTTTAGGGTGAGTCACGACCCGGAGGCCGCGCCATGCCAGGCCGCACAGGCTCCAGGAGCTCCAGGAGCCACAGGCTCCGGTCCGGGAGCTCGGCTGCTGGCTGCTCCCCGTGCGGCGTGTGTCTGGCCGGCAGTGCCATGTATACAACACACGGAAGGCTGTAACACTATTCGGAGAGCCTTGAGGGAGCGCCGTGCACCAGACGACTTGCACTGTGCGCGGCTGCGCCAAGCTGCGCGCTGCAGGAGTGCTGCGTATTCGAGTGCACGCCTAGGCAGCAAGCAGCAGCTGCGGCAGCCGCATGTGTTTGTTCCGCGAATGGCCCGACGGTGCGTGACTGTGCCGGGTCAGCGAAACGCCTGCAGTCGCGAGGGTAGGCAACCCGGGGCGCAGCCGTGTGCGCATAGGCAACCACCGCTCCGCAGCGGCCCGGAGGAGGGAGGATTGGCGTCGTGAGAACGGGGACTTGAGGGTGGAGACTTCAGGGGTGGGGACCTGAGGGTAGCAGGGGCAGGATGTGCGGGGGCCGGCGGGGAGGAGGCCGGACGGTGCCCGGAGGAGCCGGCCGGTGAGACGGGCGGCAGGGCGCAGAGCCGAGCCCGCAAAGATCATTAAAGTCAATGTGAGATAAAGGCAGCGCAAAACGGCCGGGCCGGGGCCGGTCATGCCATATCGCCGCGGCACGCCGCCGGCACGGCACGGCACGGCACGGCACGGCACGGCGGAAAACGCGCGGCCATATAATTACAGGGGCCGTCCTGCATGCGTTACTGCATGGTGGGGCCCCAGGTGCCCCGGGTGCCGGCCGAGGCCCGGGGTCCGCCGTCGTGGCCGCAGATTGCCGGCAGAGCACTTGCAGGCGGATAACGCACGTAAGTAATCAGGTGCCTGCCAGGCGGACGCGTCGCACCTGCCGTCCAGCCGCGTCCAGCAGCGGCTCCGAGGCCGGGCCGTGACACGGCCGCGGCTCTGTTCAATGTGTGACGCGAAGCGGGCTCCTGTGTTGCCACGTGCCACGGCTGACACCGCTCACATCATTGTGGCGCTAACACGCACTCGACAGGGATTTTCCCTCACGCGACGGACATAAATGGGCCGAGTAAAGAGCGGCGGCGGCGACTAGACCCCGGCCCCCGTGAGCTCGGCGTAGATTCGAGACGACGTCCGCGCAAAGCCCCAAAGTCAGCTGCGGCAGCGGATCTCTGCAGGTCACCGGCCGCGGGGCGTGAGGCGTGAGGCAGCCGGTATATCCCCGTGTCGCGCGGATTCCGCAGACGCAAAGACTGTGAGGTCACGTCGGACACGGGTCCTGCGGGCGCTGCACACACCTCACAGGTAGTAGCGGGTGGTAGCCGTCCATCCATTCTGCCACTTTCTGACGCCCCCCGCCGCACGGCCCGGGCTCACGCCCCCGCTGACGTTGGCCGCCGTGGCGTTGCGTGGTATGACGGGGGCCCCCCGCCGCCGTCGGCCGCCGTCGTGGGGACGATCCGCGGGGGAAGACCCCTTTCGCCCCGCGACGGCCTCCCCTCTCCTGGACTACTATAGCGTGCGTTGCCTGGCGTTGCCCCGGCTCGGCTCCGCCCCCAAAGGCCCCCGCCACGCGCAACGACGGCTGGGGCCTGGCGCGCTCGACTCGTACGGGGCCGGCCGGGAGCAGCCTGCTGGCAGCCCGCTGGCAGCCCGCCGCTGGTGTGCTGTCGGCGTGTTGGTCTGCCTGCCGGGTGCCGGGGCCGGGCTTGGGGCTCACAGTCTCCTGGACCAGCCGGCAGGGCAGACAGTAGACAGCACAGGCCGCGCCGGCTACGTCCGGGCCTGTCAGTGCCACCAGTGAAGTGACAACCGTGACAGTGAGTGTGCCGATCGAACCGAAAAGGATTAACGCCCCCACGTTGGATTACGACTTGGATATCGGAACGAGAGGAGACGAGGGTAGGTGTGTATCCGAGTGGGTATCGCAGGGAGAGCCTGCTCTCTCTCTCTCTCTCTCTCTCTCTCTCTCTCTCTCTCTCTCTCTCTCTCTCTCTCTCTCTCTCTCTCTCTCTCTCTCTCTCTCTCTCTCTCCGGGCTAGAGCAGCCAGAGCCTAGCCCGCTCCGAGCCCGTTCTAGTTCCAGTCCCAGACTCTGTCTCCACTGGACAGACTTGTGCCGCGCCGCGACTGCCAGGCGGGACCCGGCTAGTCCGGCCGAGTCCGACTTTATCAGCAAACGCACCACTCCCCGCCCTCGGCAAACACAAGGCAGGGGCGGAGCAGGGCGGGGACGGGTGATAACAGGCCTCGACAGGACACGGCCAGGACACGGTCCAGGGCACCGTCAGGACACGCAGGACAACGAGACGCACGTCGGGTGTGTCCTGTGTCGTCACAGACACCTCAGAGTTCCCACGAGCGGCCGCGCCTTCCGAGAAAGCGATCCCGGCGGCCACGGCAGAGGGAGAAAGGGAGGGCGGGGGGGGGGGAGGTCATATGGTGCGCTACACCGCGCTTGGAATGGAACTCTCAGCCTCACAGCTCCAGCAGCCGACTGGGTGCACGCGGCCTCTACCCCCCCCCCCTCTCTCCCTCTCTCTCTCTCTCTCTCTCTCTCTCTCTCTCTCTCTCTCTCTCTCTCTCTCTCTCTCTCTCTCTCTCTCTCTCTCTCTCTCTCTCACCCTGCCAGCCCCGCGGGTCAAGGCGGGTACGGCTGCGCGGCGTGGTCTAGTCTAGGCAGGGCCAGGCCGCGGCGGCGGAGCCTAGCGGAGCCCACGAGCCTGCGGCCTGGCCTCCAACACTACGGGGCCCGCATCCACGGCTTGCGCGGCCCTCGGCCTGTGGCGGAGGCCAGAGTCCTGGCCACAGAGTCATTGTGCGCCATCGCGGGGGGCAGGGCTGTCACACAATGACTCCTCACCGGGGAATGAATTGGAAACACGTCCGGGGCGGCGGCAGGCGGCGGCGGCAGGTAGTAGCAGCGGCCGTACAGTCGGGCGCAGCCAGGCCAGTAGTACAGCCCGCCCGCCGGTCGTCCGTCAACTCAAAAGGCGATTTCAAGCGCCATCAATTAATCGAACAGCGCGATGTGCCGCCGTGAGGTGAGGCGAGGTGAGGCTGTGCCGGCTGCGGCTGCGGTGCCGCGCGAGTCAACATGTCAAAGTCCACAGCCGTGCCGAGCACGAACACCGGGACACGGCCCGACACGGCACGACACGCGGCATGACTAGCCTACTGGACGAGGCAGCCGGCGTCTCCGGCCGGCAGGACGGACTGACACTGACAACGAGAGCCGCGGACGTGCCCGACGTGCCCGGCGGCGGCCGTCGCAATAGTACACCGCCGAGAACATCGGGCCGCGGGGCGCGGTGTAAGGATCAGCGGGGGCGGGAGTGCGGTCCAGAAGTTGGCCGATGTAAGGCGGGCCGTGAATGAACGGAATGATTCATATGTTGGCGGCACGGCCGCGACACAAAGCCGCGGCCGCAGCCACGGCCCGCGCGTGCTGGGCGCTGCCGGGCGGCGCGGGGCGTGGCGTGGACACGACGGACGGGATGTTGCCGCGGCGGGCGGTCTCCCCCCCCCCCCTCTCCTTCTCTCTGGATTGCCTCTGGATAGGCCGGATGCGGGCGGGGCGTTCATATAGGTCCCAAAAGTGGCGGTAAATTACCGGTAAACTCACCGGCGATACACACCCTTCCTCGTCGCCACGGGCTTAATAAATATCATGAGTACCCAGCGTATTTTTTCACCGCACGGGAACAACGGGTTACGGCGGCGGGCCCCCGGCGCCCGCGCTGCCGCGCTCTTCTCCTCGGGCAGGAAACGCGAGCGAATCAACGGGAGCCCCGGCCTCCTTGACCAGACCAGAGACCAGCTATCAGTCCACGGAGTGCTACTACTACTTCTCACGACAGCCGCACATGGCACACACCCGCTAAGTGGATCATTTGCACCGCCATTACTTGCCGCCGGTTTGGTCTGGCGCGCGTTGGATAGTAAGTCGGGGCTCTTCGGGGACCGCACGCACGCTGCAGCAGGCGCCCCGACGTCGCCCCTCCCTCGTGGGTGTGGGGGGCAAAACAAAGACACCAAATCTGTCTGGGAGGGGAGAGGAGAGCGAAAGGGTTCCTCGCGCGCCTTCTTGCGCTCTGCACTCGGCGAACATCTGTGCCGTCCTGTCCCTGCCCTGGCCCGCCCTCGGCCGCGGCAGCCGCGCGGCCCCTCCCGGGGACCAATTGAGATACTTATAGGCCCGAGGGGACAGTATACAAGACAGCAGAGGCCCGAGGCTGCCACAGGCTGTCAGAGGCTGTGCAAGCCTCCAAAGCGGACCAAGGACAAAGCCACTTGCCGCTCCGCTCGGCCGCTGTGTCCACTTCACGCGACCGTATAACCAGGGTGGTCATACTGGCCATGTGCATCGCAAGGGCCGAGCCGAGCTGACCGGCTACTGAAGGGCCCGGGACTCATTTGTGATCACGAGCTATGCGCTGGCCGGCCCCGGTCTGACGTCTCACCTCACCTCCCTCACCTCCGTCCTGCTCATGCCCATGCCTCATGCAGCAGACGACGTACGGACACACCACTCAGCTCCCAGGACCTGTCCCACCACGGCACCGGGGCAGCCAAGGCAGCCGCCGCCGGGGCAGCAGCCGGGGGCCCCGACGGGGCCCTGCCTTCGTAAGGCTGAATTTAGATCAGCCGCGCCGCTCCGAGAAAGGGCCCGGGGGAGAGGGCAGAGGGACAGGACAGGGCCTCGGGGGCAAGGAGCAGGAGCAAGGGTGCTGGGCTGTGTTGGGCCGGGCGTGTGTTGCCATAGGAACCACAGCAACCACAGCTACGGCGCCATGCTAACACGGCACGGGATCATGTCATAAAGCACTTGACACCGCCCGGGCCCAGCCCGGGGGCAGCCGGGGGCCGAGGACCGAGCCAATCGACACTCAGAACCCTTCCAGAATTAGGAGCGGTGCCCGTGCATAGCGATGCACTGCCCAGTTCCACCCCGCAGGGCTGCCGCTGCCACCGCCGACCCGGCAAGTCCCTTCTCTTCCGTGTTCGCAGCTCCCAGCCGTGCGCGCGAATGCGTCGGCCGCCGTCGATACGTGACCGGGTACGTAGGGTACTGTACGGCACGGCTGTGTGCAGCTAAAGGCCACCTGCTCGAGCATTGTGCTGCTGGCAGCGGGTAATGGTGCCAGGGCCACATTACTCCATTTAAACTACGCGGGATCGGCAGGGGCGTTCTGCATATGGGCCTGCGAACGTCGCTCTCCTAACATTACAGAACAACATATGCACGACTACAGCCAAAGGGAATCCTTAAAAGGATGCGTTTACAAACGCACATGAAGGATCGCACCAATGGTCGCTGCTGTTGCGGCCTTGCGGTACCTCCTATCACACACATCCGCATCGCTGGTTGGATGAATCAGTCTGCTCTTAGCGGGTTCGTCAGTCGCGGAGTGAGGCTATCCTTTACCAGTTACGCAGGCCCCCCTGACTCACTGACTCGCTCGCGCGGGGGCGGGACTACGCTCGGTACGTACGCAGCCGCGACAGTCCACACGCGATCTACAACACTCAGGATTCCGAGAGACCGCGCCGCTGCGGGAATCAGAAATCGACGAGTTTTCGAGCTCCGCGGGCACAAAGGTACACGAATTTCTTTTGCGAACAATTCGATTAGGAGCAGGGGAGACGCGGCGCGTCGTGTCGTGTTGGTGAGGTCAGCGCAGATCCCCCGCGGCCCCGTCCGCACATGTCTGGACGGTCCAGTCCCATCGTCCCCAGAAACCGTACGCGGACGCCAAATTGGCGATTTCTCGGTATCCTCACTCACGCTCACACACGCACGCACGCGCGCCGCTACACGTGAGTCACACTTCCCCCTCCGCCTTCCCTTTCTCCGGGCGCGGCTCGGCTGCTGCTGGCTGCCGGCCGGCACACCGTCCGCCGCCCATCCCGCGCTCCGCGCTTCTAGAGATCGTGATCAGATGCTTGGGTGCTGCGGTGGGGCTGGGCAGGCTGGGCGCTGGGCCCGTGTGGACCGGGCCACGTGCAGTCGAGCCGCAATCAGCGTAACAGCAGCCGGCGGCGGGAGGCAGGAGAGGAGGCAGGGCGGAGAGGCATGCATGCATGCATGTGCAGAAGGGCAGCGCAGGGCAGGGCGGCAGGGTCAGGCCAGGGTCAGAGGGCAGCGGGGCCGACCGGCCTGCCGCGGCCTGCCCCCGGGCAGGAAGCTCTGCATTACTGCCGCGGGGGGAGGGGGGCAAGGGCAGAGGGCGGGCAGGTGTGCGCAGCGCGACCGCCCCGCTGTCGTAGCGGACAGGCGGTCAGATGTGTCAGCCGCGGTATGCGATGTTACCTCCCCGGCGACGCCCGTGTATTGCCCACCACACCTCCGCCCTTATCAGCGCCCCGCCACCGGGGACACCTGTTGCACCTGTAGCTCGCGGTGCTCCGCCTCCACGGGGCGCCGGGGGCACTAAGGGGCTCCAATGGGGCGAGGCGACGGGCTGACGCAATAACGGAACGGCTCTCGAACCCTTTACATTCCCATTCCGGCCGCACTCCGTGGCGGTGCGCCGCGCCGTCGGCGGCGTCGACGTCGACGCGGGCCTTCTTCCCTCGGCGCTTTCAACGCGGGGCGGGACAATGGCACGGCGGCGACGGCGGCTGCGACGGAGGAGGGGGGGAGTACGGAGGAGACCGACCCGCCGCCGCTGCCACGCCAGGCTGCACACTTCCTGGCTGACGAAAACGCCACGAGACGTTGCTGCGTCCCCGGGGTGGCGGCGGCCGCCGCTCGCCGAGGAGGCCGTCGAGTGCTTCGGCCTCATCTAGCGCCGAGCCGAGCTTGTCCCGCACGATAGCAGTAGCGGTGCAGTCAGCAGTAGTAGTGTCACGCCGGCGCAGGTGGGCGACGCTGGCCTCAATACGACCGAGGTGTGACGGGGCAGACAGAGCACGGCAAACAGACAGCCGGGCAGGGAATGCAAACAGCGCCCAGCCCACGTTTATCTCGTTTCTCTCCGAAACGACGCCAGAGGGACACAAAAACACGAGGACGGCGGTGGACCACGGCCCGGCTCTTGGCTCCGAGCCCGTTCTCCTCTCTTCTCTCGCATTTTGAAGCGCCGGGGTGATAATGCGCGGGCAATCGGCCACGGCAGTGAGTCACCCCCTCGGCCCGGGTCACCTCTCGTCTCGCCCTCACCGAGGCGCGAAAGCGAGACGAAAGCGCATAGCGCTGCTGCTAATGGGCCTTGGCAGTGCTCAGTGCCAGTCAATGCTACCTGAACCAGTGAGGACCCGAGGTCTACCTGGGTGACCTGCAGCAGCCGGGACCCCAGGGACCCCTCCCCGTGTTTGATATCAAACCCGGGACAAGACGTCCGAGGACGAGGGACCGTCGAGGGGGAGATCATTGGGCTAGCGCTGCGTGCGCTGCCTGTGGTGGCCGAGTCCTGTCCTGGCTGAGCGCATCACAAATTCTCACTGACGACGCGTGGACCGGACCGCGTCCGCGAGATAGATAACCAGCCAGCGCGTAGGGCCGGACGCGAAGCGGACCTCGCCGCGGCTGCGGGCTGAGCCGGGCCGGGCCACACTTCCTGCTATGCTATGTTTGGGGGAAATTGGTGGGGATCTATTCCGTGTCGGTGCGAAGGCGAAGGGCAGAGGGCAGCCCTAGCTGGCCCGAGCCCCGGCCCTGCCCCTTCAAAGGGCTTCCAGGAAGCCATCGCCCTGCGCACAGCTTTGCCGTGGCTTTCGTCAGTGGCGAGCTGTCGGGCTGCGCTGTCACCCCGTGCTGTGCAGTGTCAGTGAGTGGGAGGTGGGATGCACCGGGACCCGGCCGGGGCGGGGCGGGGGCTGTGGACCGGGCCGGGCCCGGCGACACCTCAGGAATGGAAAAGCAAAGCACGAGCGGGGAAAGACAGGTGACAATTACACGCCGCGATTAGGCGGGATTACGGAAATCCCCGGCCTGGCATAGGACGCAGCACGGCACGGCCAGCGGAGCCAGCGGAGCGCGCAGCCTCCTCCCAGATAACGCGACGACAGAGGAAGGGCCCGGCCCGTAAGTGCTGCACTAGACGTAACGGCGGCCCCAAAACTTTACCGCAGCGCGGTCTCTCCGGGAGCGTCGCGTCGCTTTGGAAAGTCGGGCCCCGGCGCGACTCCGCGCAAGTTAAACGGCCCTGATTGAATAAAACCAATCAATCGTCGGCCAGCCACAATAACGAGGAACGAGGCGAGGCCTTGCCGCGGCCGGCCGGCGAACGCAGCAGCCAACGCCAGTAGCAGCGTCGCTAAGTCGGCGGGGCTGGAGTGGCAGTGGGGCCCGCGGCCGGAGTGGGGCACAAATGCTGAGCCTGGCCAAGCCAGGCGTTTTGACTCATGAGCAGAGTTCTACAACGCCAGCTTCTCTGGGCGTGTGGCCGTGCTGGGGCCCACACCTGTTCGCACCCGGACATCGGATCAAGCAGCACCGCACACTAGCCGGAAGCCGGGGGTTTTGCGGTTGCGGGTTGCAGAACCGGACGGACTGTGGGCTGGGCTGGGCCAGATAGGCGTATTGTCGTGAAATTCGTGGGTGGTTTGCGTTGCGTGAGGCCGGAGGGCCGGAGCAGGTGCACCGTGCATTGTCTTGTCCCGGCCTGGCTTGGTTCGTTGGGACCCAACAACCGCTCGCCGCAGCAGCGCCGCTGTGCCCTCCAGTCCAGCTCTCCAGCTCCAGCAGAGTCCGTCTGTCTGCCGTCCGGTCTCTGTCCGACTGTCTGTCTACCCGTCCTGCCTTCGCCTGGCTGCCAGCCGTGCCTGGCCGCCTACCTGATCCTGAGAAGCTACTGGAGCGCAGCGCGCCCCGCGGCAGGCTCTGGAAGCAGCCCGTCTCTTGCAGGCGGTCTCGGCCGGGCTCGGACGACCAACAGCTCCACTCGGCACGGGCCGGAGGGGCCAGAGAGTGCCAAGCCAGGCCAGGACGGGACAGGCAGGCAGGCAGGCAGCCAGGCGGGAGTGCCAGACCGTGGCAGGGCACCGTGCTGTGGTATTTACTCAGGTGAAGAGACGGCACAAAGAAGGGCTCTCCGCTGACGCGTCGCTCCGCGTCTGTTGTGTCCCTTAAAACATAATCCCTATCCCGTTCAAAGTTTGGGATTCTCTCCGCGCCGCGAATCGCTTCAAATCGGCCCGCCGGCCGCCCTCTGGAAGCGCTCCAGACGGTGGAAATGACGCCGAGTCTGTGATATCCTAGATACCAACCAACAGGACCTACATCCTGCACGGTAGGTAGCCGACCCTGGTGTACCCCTACCAGGTACCCACCGTCGCTGGAGTGAGTTTCGACGTGGATTTTCGCTCGGGATACCCTTACTACCTAGTGAAAAGTGAAGTGGCCAGCGCAACGCAGCCGTGCGGGAAAAAAATAGTGCTCGTGGAAAATAAAACGTGGTGCAGTGTGGAGTGTGGAGAAGTGTTGTGAAGTGCATAAAGGAATGCAGTGCTGAGGAGTGGGGAGGAGTATCCAAGGAAGGAGTGAAGTGAACTGCTGTGAAGTGAACTCGCCTAGTGAGTGAAGTGAAGTGAGTGTAGTGCGGCGAAGCTAGACGGAGTGGGGTGAAGTGATGTGAGAGAAAGTGAAGTGAAGTGGAACGAAGTTCGGCAGAGTATAAACAAGCAAGTGGTGAAGTGGGATGTGTGGAGTGTGACATAATGAAGAAGCCCGAGTGCTGCAAGTGTAGATACATAAATAGAAAGACTGTTCAGGAAGAAAAATTAATTTGACTTGGAGTTAAATTTGAAAAACATAAAAATAATTAGGACTTGAGAGCTACAAAATCAACAGTAAAATTGAAATAAAACAGCTACCACATCAATAAAAGGAATTATTTGTTGTATGTTGCAGATAAAACTGTCGAAAAAGGACCAACACCAAAATGGCAATCATTGGGCTAGTCTCATCCCTTGCGGGATTTGTCAAGGTTCGATACCTGATAGATAAGGCCATTATTGACAACATTGTGTTCCGTTGTCACTACCGAGTCACGTCTGCCATTTTGTTTCTCTGCTGTATCATTGTGACTGCCAACAACTTGATTGGTAAGATTTTAATATTTCTCTATTTATAGTTTAAAATTTTTTAAGATAATTTTATAAATTACAGTTAAATATAGCAGTATTTTTTTTTCATTGTTAATTAACAAATATGGCTTGTGTGTTTACAGGTGACCCAATTAGCTGCATCAATGATGGTGCAGTGCCAGGACATGTGATCAACACATATTGTTGGATCACATACACCTTCACTTTGCCTCACCAACAAGGACAACCTAAAGGTTCCTACGTAGCTCATCCTGGCTTGGGAAACTATGTTGAACATGAAGATGCTCCCCGTTACCACTCCTACTATCAGTGGGTGCCTTTCATGCTGTTCTTCCAGGTCAGTAAACCTTCATTAAATTACTAGATTCATGTTGAAAAATATACTAACAAGGCTGTTCTAATTCTGATTTTTTTATTTTTAGGGACTTATGTTCTACGTTCCTCACTGGATCTGGAAGAACTGGGAGGAAGGCAAAGTAAGAATGATTTCTGATGGCATGCGAGGAGCAATGATTGGCCCGAAAGAAAACCGCAGAGATAAGGTCAACCGTCTTGTGCAGTACATCATGGACACACTCCACATGCACAACTTTTATGCTGCTGGTTACTTCCTCTGTGAAGCTCTAAACTTTGCCAATGTGGTATGTGTGCTCACATTTCTACTACAGATTTGCAACTACTAGCTGATTGGTTTGCAGAGTAAATAACATTTTTTTTTTTTTAATTTCTAAGGTTGGAAACATATTTTTCATGGACCTGTTTTTGGGAGGAGCTTTCCTGACCTATGGCACTGATGTCATCAAGTTTTCAGGGATGAACCAGGTATGAGCAGTCTGTTATAAATTTGCTGTAAACAGAAATTCTTAAGCACTTGCTAACTGTTTTGTTTATGTTTCAGGAAAACCGAACTGACCCTATGGTTGCTGTGTTTCCCAGAATGACCAAGTGCACCTTCCACAAATATGGTTCTTCAGGAAGCTTGCAGAAACATGATGCCTTGTGTGTCCTGGCTCTTAACATCCTGAATGAGAAGATCTATATTTTCTTGTGGTTCTGGATGATTGTTCTGGCTGTGATGTCTGGAATTGTGCTCCTGTATAGCTCTGCCCTAGTGGTTCTACCATCAGTCCGAGAGCTAGTACTGAAGTGGCACTTCCGAGTGGGCACACAAAATGAAGTGGCAATATTGACTCGCAAGACACAGGTAAATTATCTATTGAGCACACTTAAGATATGAATCAAAACGGATCAATGCAGATCTTAACATGTTATTAATTCAGCTAAATTTATTTCAGATTGGAGACTTCTTGCTGCTTCATTTGCTGAGCCAAAATATGAACATGATGGTGTACGGAGAAGTTCTAAATGAATTGTGCAACAAGATGTACAACGGTAATAACCTTCCAACGGCACCTTCAACATTAGAGCTATCACCTATATATCCTTCTGAGAAGCTGAGCAAGATGGGACGTGAGACTGAAGCATAGTATGAAAGGTAGACTTGTTTTAGAACGAAGATCAGACCATCCATATTATAAGTTGTCAAGTCAAGACCAGATTACTCTTCACAGTGTTAGAAAATTGTTTATTTTTGTATCAATTGTTGACAGGGTGAATCAAAAATGTTTCATGGCCAATTATGAGGAAATGATTTCTAGTGTATTTTATGTAATATTAAATGTTGTTTGTGTGCGTGTTGTGTGTGTACGAATGTGAACTTGTGTGCTTGTGTGATTGATGTATGAAAATTTGAGATAAAGGTGCTGCCATTATATGAATTGAGTATTATGTCTACTTATAATAAGTTACTAGACAATTACAAAGTATGTAATGAGCTTGAGAGCGGCAAACAGTTCAGCTGCTTGTAATTGTTAATGGATCAAGGATTGATTCATCTGATGATCTACTGCCACATTGATTTTAACTCTGATATTAGAATTGTTAGAAAGTATTCCCTTAGATTTTGCTTTACATTCTTGTTATAATTGCTCATAAAGGTGAAATAAAAATTGTGATGTAAGACATATAATACGATCTCTACCTGCTAGCTAAGTTAGAGCTGAATAAATTCCATTGTATGAAATATCATTACATTTCAGTAAATGAATATCATTCTGTTCATTGAAGTCCCATAAATACAGCAACGACATACAAAACCAACAAACCTTCCTGGTATATAAATATATATATATTATGTAAATTAATGTCAATTTTATTTTATTTTTCTCTAGAGAAGAATATCTATGATAGAATGTTGGTTTGTAAATAAGTCTTATCGTCAATGGAAAGTTAAGGATAATTTTAGAAGAACAATTTCAGAGTCTATTTTCCTTTTTGATTGTCATTATGTCAGTGATATTGATTGTCTTGAAAATTACCAGGTACTTGGGTGTGATATCTCATGTCCTGTTGGCCCTTCTGTGACAAATGAAAGTGATAAATCTGTATGTTTATGTTTTGTGACTTTCAGGACTAAAGTGCCACTTTTGTACTTCTATAAATAAAGTTATTTAAATACTTCCTCATTATAAACTGCAATTTCTCATATTCATATTACCTAATTACCAAAATTGATGGTGGACAGTGTTTTTCCAAATTATTGCTAGGGTACACCAAAACTTCTTGATAGAAAATGAAGCTTTACAAGACCCGTCATTCACAGGGTGAATGGAACTGTTATGTTAAAAATGATTGTATGTAAGATTGAGCAGCTTTATCTTATAACCTGTCAGCAGATAAAATTTATATTTGGGGCCATCCATCCCTCATGCTGCTGCTTACAAAATGTTGTGACTTACCTGTTACCCCAGTCAATCTTAGCAGTGATCTTGAGTTTGAGTTCTCGAGTTTGGTCCTGGGTCAGTGTGCCAGTCAAAAGTTGTCGACGCCAATCAAGAAGGTCTCTCATTACTTTTCTTAGGGTGTTGAATTTATAAGTCTCCCTTTCCTGAGGAAGCATATCTTTGAATTAGTAATCTTAAGAGGAATTTTCAGTCAGCATGTGAGAATTTCAACACCTACCACATAGAGCTTCTTCCAAATGTTACCCCATTCCCGAAGTACAAGAGTAACTTCGCGGACAACTGGATCTTCGACAGGGACAACTGACTCAATAAGGCTGTGACACAAAAAAAACAAGGAAATTATAGGAAAACGTATATGATATTCCAATGTATTGAGAGGAAAAAAATACACACCCTTCATTGTCGATTTTGCTTGGTTTTATAAAAATGTATGAGGCTGGGAAAACTCCCTGGAAAGAGATAACAACAACAATAAGAATGCAATGCAAGAGAGAGAAAAAGAAAAATAGAGCAAACACGCACCTTTATAGCCCTGTTTTTTGTTGCAAAGCCCCGATACCATCCTGGAAAAACAAAGTAAACAAAAATAATATAAAAAAACAGGATAAGGATCAGTTGGATCAGTCAAAGGAAAAGGGCCGACGCTGTTCGGTGCTAGCCAAGTGGGTGAACGCCGAGACCGTAGGCTGTACCGCCGAACACGAAAGGCGAATGGGTTGCCTACTCCTCAAACGCAAGGGGCACTGGGCGAGCCGCACGCGGCATAACGCGGCAGGCCATGGCCACTGGCCTGGCCGCGCCGTGTCCCGCGGTGTACAGATTTACAGACCGGTTCAAGATGCATTTGGTGTCAAAATGTCATGAGCCGTATTTCTCATCACATGCTCCGGTCCACAACGCACATTTTGGAATTCAGTTTCACTCGACCGGACAATGGAAAAAAAATCGCGTAACATGTCCTCCAAAGTCATATACTTACCCAGGCACTCCTCTTGTATCTGCACTGTATCGCCGATCTCGAGAGGAAGCCCGAACCGCGTGTCTCCTTTCCAGTTATACACCGCTGGAACAAAAATAAATTTTGATATATCTTCGTCTGTATAAGGTTATTGCTTATTAGTTGCCATAGCGTTCGGAGTTCGGAGCCCGGTGAGGCGCACTCCTCGCGCAAAAAAGGAAACATCCCTTGTGGGGATCGAACCCACGACCTTTGGATTAGAAGTCCAACGCGCTATCCTCTGCGCCAAAGGGACTTGGTGGCGGAGGAAGGCCGTATCGCCGCTTATGAGTGAGGCGCGCGCCGGCAATGGAGAGGGAGAAGGAGCTCCGCCTGCCCCGCTTCCCCGCGCCCCCCTCCCAGAGGCGAACCGAGCCGGGCCCTGGCGAGCCGCGCTCACCGCGCAGCGCGCCGCGAGGAAGCAGCAGAGCCGAGCCGAGCGCCGGCCGAAGCGGCGGCAGCAGCAGCAGCAGCAGCAGCAGCAGCAGTGGTAGCAATAGCAGCGGCAGCGGCACAGGAAGCCACGCATCCTGACGCGCCGCGCCGCGGGCAAATGTGTCAATCACCGCCACATCCCATCCCATCCAGATTCCAAACGCACGGCCATCGCGAAAGCACGCAGCTCGCTGCAGCAGGAGCTGGACACTGCGGACTGTGGTGAAAGTGGCGAGAAAAGAGGGGATGGGGCACGGCGGGCACGGCGGGCATGGCGGACATGGCAGGCCACAGGAGGCTGCCGGTGGTGGACCCGGTCTGGGCCTGGGGGGGCCTCACGGGGGGGTCTGGGCCTGGGGGTCCCGTGAGGCCGCTGGGGGAGGGGGTCTGAAGCGCGCGGAGCTTGACCCCGGTCAGCGGCATCAGCGGCACCCGGCACCAGCACGGCACTGGGCACGGCCAGGCACGGGCGCGGTCTTCCTCACAGCGCAGCGCTCGCTCATTAGCGCCCAGCCCACGGGTCATATGCCGCGCACTCGACGCATGGCAGCGGTGCACTGTTGCACCAAGTACACCGTTACACACAGAGTTACCCCCAGGGTAATTAACCCTACGAGTTACCCTATCGACACCGAAGTAGTACGGCTACTCTTGCAGGCACATCATGGCCTCAGAGGCAGTGGCGGGGAGGGCATACGGGCTGCTCCGGGTGGAGTCTGCACACGCTTTGGGAAGCGGCGAGACGCCGAAGCCGAAAAGTCGACCTTAGCACGCCGAGGAAAAGGGACGGGGCGGAGTGCGGGTCCACACGAGACCGCAGCGCGCGCCGCCTGCAATAAGTAAACAAGCTACTTTACTTGTTTTTACGGGCAGAGAGAGGGCCGGTCCCTCGCCCGGCCCGGTCCACCCAGACTCCGACCAACGGAAGCACGGTGCCGTGCCGAGCCCAGAGCCCAGCCCAGCCTGCCCCTGCGTTTTCAGGCAAGGTCACTTTCAGGACTTTCGGTTCAGCACGATTTTCCCGGCACATGCCCGCCGAGTCCGCAGCGCCCAGATCGACTGCACATGTACCCACCACTCGCCTCCTGTGGTTTGGTTCGTCACTTGGTCCTGCCATGAGGGCTCATTAGGGGGCAAACCTCATTCTGGCGGTAGTGGCGCCTGCAGGATAGGCAACCACGACCTCTACATGCACGCGTGTCGTGCGGGCTGGCCTACCCTGAGCCTACCTACGAAACCGCACGGGGTGGTGGGGTAGTACTGCTGGTATGCAGTGTGGCACGAAGCCATGTGCGAAAACTGTGTACAGTCCCGGCGCTGTGTGTACTATATATACATCAGCCGCCGTGCGCCAAGCATCTCCCGGCTGCTGCTGTGTTTGTGTTTGGACTGGCACAGACTGTACACGCGCCGTGGATGGACTTCCCGTACAAGCGGAGCGGAGTTGTGAGCGGGGCACAGGAGCTAATCCTGATGCGCCGCGTCATATTCCATAGGCATTTCCTGTCCGCGTGGCGCCCCGCGAGCGAGATAGCAAAGGGAAAGGGAGGGGAATGTGTGTGGTACTCGAACCCGTGAACCCGTGCACCGTCCGACACGGGGGGTGACACGCGTCCGCCACGCGCCTCCCCTTCGCACGGCCCGCAAATCGATTCGTGGTGTCAGGACTCAGGAGGCAGGGAGAGAGATATGGAGCGAGGGAGGGAGGAAGGGTGGGTGGGAGGGAGAGAGGGAGGCAGAGAACATTTTACATCAGCGAAATGCTGCAGCACGAAGCGGCCGCACAGCTTGCCGTCCCCATCACAAAGGGAAGGCGGGGGCCACCCTGGACGCACAGTGCCGCCCTACCGCCCCCACTGGCCGCCCCCGAGCACTGCACTCCTCCCCTCCCGGTGTATCGCGGATCGAGGTGTACGACGACCATTTCTCTCTCCTCTCCTCCGCGGCGCGCGGCACCTCGCCCAAGACAACGCGGCGTCCGGCGTCTAGATGTGAGCGTGCAGGCGAAAAGCAGTAACGCATCTTCGACGCTGGGCCTGGACAGTCCCTCACAAAAGAACAACAGCCGTCGACGCCCAAGCAGCAGCGCTGCGTCAAGTTTAAGGATGTGCGTTGGACGCCGACGCCCTCGTCATCACGATAGGCACTGGCGATAGGCGGCGGCCGATGCGACGCGAGCGGATGCCTGATGCCGCCGCGCTGCGTCAGGCGGAGCTGCGAGTCCGCAGAGTTTCTCCCCGGACCGACTTCAACTCCGATCAAGTTCTCCTCCTGGTCACGTCCTGGTGGTCCACATCATTGGGTCACGCGAGAGGGTCGCGGCGGCGGCGGTGGTGGGAAAAGGGAAAGGAAGGGGGCGCAACGCAAGAGGGAGACGGAACAAGGCGGCCGAAGCGGCGGAGCGGAAAAGATGGCGTTCAGAGTAACGAAGCGGCCGGCTCATTTTCAATTATCAATTTAGTCTCCTGAGAAGAGGGCGCAGTGCAGTGCAGGGATGGGGAGGGGTGGGGTGGGGTAAGCAGGCTAGGGTCAGTGCCATGCCATCCGGACAGCCATGCAAACATGCAGGCCGGCACGCCGACAAACCCTTCCCTCCGCCATCGCTTAGCTCCTCGATTTGGAGGAAGCAGGAAGTTGGCTATTAGCACCCGCAAGACGGGGCGCCGTGGACACCCGGGCAAACAGCGCTGCTGCTCCAGCAGGCTCCGGCTCTAGCTCCGGCCGGCACGACAGCCTCCAGCGGCCTCCAGCCTCGGCAGGCTCCAGAGCCCGCCGTAGCCCGCCGCCGGGGTCTGGTGCAAAAACTCCGGAATGTTATTAGTATTTTCTTTGTCTGTAATCATAGTCGGGGGCAGCGACCAGCCTTAACCGCCCCGCCCAGACCGTTCTTCGCTTTCTCGTTGTTTCGGGCGTCTACCCTGAAGCCTGAAAGATTTACTGCACGGGGTGACTGTCCGCCCCGGTAGGCAGTATCGACAAGCCGTACCCCCACCCCCACCACTGGTCGCGGTGACGTCACCCCTCCCCCCCTCCCCACACCCCTTTCAGCTTTCAGCGGCGCACCACCTCAGACACACCACCAACATCACGACGACGAACGCCAGCAGCAGAAAACGCCCAGAGCCCAGAGCGCACGCGGCCGACCTTGGCATGTAAAGAATCCAAAGAGTGGAGATAGTCCCGCAACGCGAGGCGTCCCGTCCCATTCCATTCTAACGATGTGAACTAGTGCTTGAGGCGTGGGAAGGACACCGGACACCCGCGGCCAGCACCGACCAGGCCCAGGCCCAGCTAGACCCGGCGAGTTCGCGCCTCCGTACCGCTCCAGCCTCTAGCGCCTCCCACTGCACGCAGTGGATTTCAAACCACCGATGTCTCTCCACCCCCTGCCCTTCCCTACTTTCTTGTCCTATCCTTCCCTCCCCTCCCCCGCAGGCGGCCTGCTAATGCACTATGCAATGGCGGGCGCGGTAGGAATGCGTGCAGTTTGAAAACCAAATGCCACGTCGAAAGCGGGGAGGGGACAGGGCAGACTGACAGGGGGCAGCAACCCTTCATTACTGCGGCTAGTCGGCGCATTGTTCTCCCGGCCGGACAGCCGCCCCCTGCCCCGCCCTCCCCTCCCCTTCCTGCCTCACGGCAGTGCCACATAGTGCCAGTGCACACCCACCCGACGCCAAGCCCCTAGCGCTCCTGGCGATGGCGACCGGTGATCCCCTGCCGAGAGGACGCTAGGACCCCTCTATCAGCGTGAGCCCCGCCTAGTTGCACTTGTGCAGATGAGTGCTATCGACTTGACTCGCAGAGACAGCCGGACCGAGGTTTGGGTAGTCCAGCCCTTGCTGCTGCGGGACAGCTCTCCTCCTAATCGGGTGGCATCGGCTTCCCTCACCTACAAAGATAAGAGAGGGGCCGCGTCCGCAACACAGGCAACGTGCTCTGTCTCCGTCCCTCTCCTACCAAGATATGAGAGATGCCCCTGCAGGACAAGGCCGCAAGACGATGGTACAAAAGGGAAGGCGGTGCGGCCCGTGGTTTCCGAGCGCAGCCCAAGGTCTTGTTGAGCCAGTAGGGTTTGCCGCCTAGAGACGGTCCGGATCTCGGCCTGTCTCTGTCCGAGAGTTGACGGCAAGCGGAGCGGGTGTCGAGTCAGCAGAGGGAAATGCCCTGTCTCATGGTTCATGTCCTCAGAGGCATTACCCCCAGCATATACATCACATTGACAGTCCCACAAATGGATTAGTTAAGCAAGGTGGTGGGTTAATGTTTTTTGTTCAGTTACAAAACAAATGCAATAGCTACCAAAATAAGGAGACCACAACCAGACACTAGGAAAATACCATACATGACAATCTGAAATGGCGGCAGACAGATTCTTTAAAAGTTTTGGCGGTAATGTCAATGTTTAATATCAAGCGATATCAAGTGTACCATAAACTAAAATTTAGTCCAAGTCCTTGCACAGTGTATAAGAACAGAATGATAAGAGCTGCGTTGGTTTTAGCAGGAGTATACGTAAAACTTCACAGCAAGAAAAGGATTTTAAATTTTAACTGAGACCACTGACACATTATTGCAATAATTAGAAGGAAATATATTCCAAATTATATCGATACAAACTTTGCAAACAATTCCCTATAACTATCCTCCCAAAATTTAAGATGAAAATCAATGAGTACTCTATAACTCACAAGTAAAATTAAAGAGCTGTTCAGATCAAAACAGTCCAATAGTCACGGTTTTTTAATTTTTTTCTAATGCAAAGTTTTGATGGGGCACCGAGAAAAGTTATGAAATTCTATGTAGATTCATTCAGGACAGTATCTCATTGCACTGACACTCAAACAGCAACATACATCAGAATGCCACAAAATGCAGAAAAAAAGTATATGAAAGTAAGGTTAAGGGATTGTTTATATAGAGAACCGGCAAATTCGCCGTCGACAAGCAATTTTAAAGTTACGAATATAGGTAGACTACACTTTGGCTGAATAAAAATGCACTGCATAGCAAAATCAGAAATGTGAAAATGCATTGAAAAGTAGACTTCAACATTCTGAAAGTTCAACTTTCTAAAAACAATAGTAATTTTTAGTCGTCAGTACTTGCCGGTAGTGCCTAGTGGAACTACCGGTTTACAAAGGCCAATAAAATTCAGAAAACCAATTTCAACAAGGGGATTGCAAAATAAATAAACCATTCGTCCATAACGAGTACAGACGACATTAGCAAGGGCTAAAGATGTTTTGACATTTGTGAGGTATCGGGCAGCTACTCACCAACGCCATATTTCTTCGTTTTTGTTGCAGTCCACATAATGAGCGGCACAGTATCACTTCAATCACTATAAATTAGCCATTCATTCTCAAAATGAAAGCTATATTGATCATTTTGGCAGATACACTACAGACAATCACAACAGTACATGTCAGTGGTGTCAGGCAGGATACCACTACCACTCTGAATGAACAACGTAAGCTTCACTTTCGGTCTGTGAACGCCAGCTGTGCGAGGCTAGCTGGGTACTGTCTGGTATGAGAAATCTACATGCTGTGTCCGCCCCCTTGCCCCGCCCATCCGCCCCCTCCGCCCTCCGGCCGCTCTACCGGTTGAGCTGCGCGCGCCGCGAGATGGCAGCACCAAACTGCAGCAAACTGAGCGTGGGGTGTCTCCACATCGTAGAGACTCCATGCGATGTAGGGAAGACCGCCGCAACAGCGATAAGGTACTGCTATTTTCTCGATACGACGACCTAGTTTTGAGGCATTTCGGGCTAAAGGTGGCTAAAGGGAAGTAGAAATGAGGACCACCAAAGTCCAAACGTCCAAAGCCAAAGGGGGTGCGTAGCCGGATGTGAAAGGGGAGGGGCCTCATTTTCTTCTTCGCTTTCGCAAAATACCTAATATCATCTGACTGGGCATAGTTTGCCCGATGAGCCCTTTGTGTCCTGGAAATCTAGCATTCTCGCGACTTGTATATATAACTTCACAAATTGTTGACTCGCAGGGATCGTCGGGTCGTCACCACTTCGAGTATTTATCACGTGTTGCCAAGGGAAACCAACACCCGAGACCCGAAGAGTATTCCAGGATTTCAGGTAGGCGGTGGACTTCCCCCTCCGTTTTCCCCTCAACTTTCCGCTTCCACTCCGTAGTTTCCTCACAGTGGTGATTTGGTTGCACAGCACCCTGCGAGTGGCAATAGAGTATTTCGGAGAAGGTCCAAACCGGAAATGGAGAAGAAGTCAAGAAGAACATCGGCGGAAAAAAAAACGCGGGTATCATGAGGGTTAGCGTAGCAGAGAGTATCTCCGCCACTGAGTCAGCCACGAGCCAACGTCAAAAAATTTCTAAGCTTAGCTCTCGCTGACGATATGTCACGACCATTTGGTAGGGTCAGACAGCGCAGACATTAACCGCGAGGCTCGTTTTGATTCCGCTGATGTTCTTCTTGACTTCATCTCCATTTCCGGGTTGGACCTTCTCCGAAATACCCTATAGAGTGTGTGTGTGTGAGTGTGTGTGTGGTGGCGTCGACCTACTCCAGAGTCTCCAGAGCTAACTGCACTGGAGTCGCTGGACTGGAGGGCAGATGCACCGCGAGCTCCACCTTGTCCAGCCAGAGCCGGAGACTTGTCCTGCAGGCTCCGCACTCTCTACCACTCTTCCCCTTCCTCCTCCAGGGAGAGGGGAGGGGGGGTGGAGCACTCGTTAGGAATCCGTGAGCAGATGGAGGGGGAGGGGGGCGCAGCGGCACGCCGGCACGCTACCCGCTGTGGTGTTGCCGCGTTGGAGCGCAGTAGTTGTAGCGGGGTGGGGCCCAGTGGGCCGACAGCGAGTTCCCGACGCCGAGTAGTCTGCGGGTGGCGGACCGGGCCGGACCGGACCGGACCGCGATCGCGAACCCAATCGCAGTGCGGTGCCAAGGAATTGCAGCCGCAGGCGCACCGCGCGCCACTCGAGATATCGCTCCTCGATGTCCGTCCTGTCCAAAGTGCAGCTCTGTGCTCCCGCCCACGGCCCTGCGACCGCCGCCACCGCCCCATGACGCCGACGTGAACCACGGCCGCAGTCATCCTCCCCTCCCGCTCCGCACTCGCTCACGATGACGCTGCAGGACGAGCCGCGGGCGCGTCGGGCCCAGCACACCGCCGAGGAGGTGATCGAGATCCTGCCCGGGGCCGTGCCCGACGAGTCCTCGGGAGAGCCTCACCGCGGCGGCCAGTCCGCGCAGCCAGCCCAACCCAAGCCTCCCCCGGACGCCCCCAAGACCCCCACAGCCCCGCCGCCAGGACCTGGTAAGCGCGGACGGGCGGACGGTACGGTGGTGCCAGGATGAGGCGTTTGGATCGCGGTCAGGATCAGGCACTTCTAGGGCACCGGGTCCCTCAGCACGCCTGTGTTTGCACAAGGCAGTCTTGCCCTGCCTCAGCCACACCTGACTAGGCACCTGCCGACCACGCACAGCCCCGCACTCAGTCACACAAACAAAATAAAAGGAGGTCCACTTATTACTCTCACTGCCAGAGACGCTTGGCGCACGAGAGAAAACCCAGCAGCAGTCGCAGCAATGCAGCAACAACACAGCAGTGCCCCCTGCCCCCACCTCCTCTGCAATAGTGACTGTTTGCAACACGGACAAGTGTAAACGACGTGGACGGAATGACTTGGGTCGGAGACCCGTTGCCCAGCAACGAGGTGCAGCAGCGGCAACGGCCGTGTGTGCGTTACCCCGTCGTTACCCCGTCCGTTACCCCGTATGTGCGCAGAGTGCGCCGTAGACTCTGCTGTGCTGCCGCCGCCGATACCACACGCAGAATTCGTTTTCAGTCTGACCTGTCCTACTGTTCCGCTAACCCAGATAGCAGTGGTCACGGTCGGAGGGGCTGAGATGCGGTGCAGACGGATGCGGTGCCATGCCGCGGCCCGCGGCCGCCAGCTCTGACGCCGGCCGGCCGGCGTCCCGGACATGAGCCTCATCAGCTCGGTAATCAGGTCCATAAGTTTGCGGCCGTGTTTGTATGAGAAAGTCGACACAGCTTATCGGCCGCCGAGCCGCACACGAGGACTTCCCTTACCGCGTACCTCTTTCGGTTTGGTCCTCTGGACGAAAAAACGGAAGACGGGAGGAAGGATAAATGATAGAGCAGGGAGAAGGGGCACGAGGTATCTGTCAAACGTTCGCGTATGCAAGTCACGGGAATTGGAGAGTTTGCAGAGCCGCAGTCTGCAAGGCACGGGTGATGAACGACAGTAAAAGATTTGCATAAATGGTTCTCACTGCCGATGCATACAGAAAAAGCAAATAATCATAAAAAAGGAAACGAAATGGCCTTGAAGGTGCGGGGCTTATTGCCCGTGGCGTGTGGTCTCTGCGAGGGTCAATGACTGATGCTCAAAAGGATATTTTCGTACGCAGGGTGCATGTAAACACCTTTACTCAGTTATCAGTCGTAACACGTATTATATGAACAAAGACGAAAAGTTCTTAAATCAGATTTAAAAACCGAAAACACCCGTTCCCGACAAACGACTCGCCTCAGCGCCTGCGAGATGCCGGATAGGCCAGCCCGCACGGCACCCCTGCATTTCATGGGCCGAAGCTGCCTCTGCCTACCCTCCAGGCGCCCAGTGGCACCGAGTCTCTGGGTGACGGATCGGTTCTTCTTCTGTGCCTTAACACATGCACAAGCGCGAGTCAAAAACGGAACGTGAGTGCACCGTGAATCTTCGCGTAATGGATGCACATTTATTTCACTCCAGTGATTGATGGTTTAGCAAAAACCACGTATAAAGGCCATCTCCGTGTCAAAGACATCTGCACGAGCGCCGGATCAAAGTGCTTTTAAGAATGTTAATCTTCTCGACGAAACATTAAACGTTTCGCCGACCTTGAGTCTAAAAATCGAAATGTACCCGGAAAGTACACAGATAAGCGGAGCGGCACAGCTGTGAGCTCACAGCCTGCAGCGGTCGGGGAGCTTGGACGCTGAGAATGACAATCACTGGCTAATTGGCATCCGCACGATGGTAATTGCCGGGGCCGCTACACACACACACACACACACGAGTGCGTCCGAAACGAAAGCGACACCCGCGAGAGTTTCGGCGTGCTGCTCTGCTGGTGTTGTGTGATGCAAACGAAAAGACATAACAAACCTGACGGACGGGATGGGGCGTCGGGACGGGTGCCGTGCGGGTCGGCGAGAGGAGAGAGGAGAGGACGGAGGAGAGGAGAGAAGAGGAGGGATTGGCGGCCTCCGGTCACGTGATCCAAGTGCTGAGGTTTATTTCTGCCAGAGAATTCCGCGGGGGCACCTTGTCCTTCTCCAGGACGCCGGCATGGGTTCGCGGGTGGGTGGGCGGCCGCATGGCGCCGGAACCTGCTCTATGTCGGCCGGTTCCAGACGCCTCGAAGGACGAACTGGTCAGATCTTCTGTTGGGTGGCGGGGCGGAAGCGACAAGAGAGTTCAACTTCAACACTGTTATCGGCGCGCGCTGAAGAGATATCGCGGCTCTTTTGTTGGCATGACGTGCACCCTCCCCCTCACAGTGGAACACTTAGAGGCCGATCAGTAACCACGTGACACGTGATCGAGTCACTTTGATAGTTTGGACGCGAAAAATCGCGGTGCAGGGAAGGGCGTGGAACCGTCTGTGGGAGTCGAACCCACCGGGCCTGCAGTCTCGCGGAGACTATCAAGCCCGCGCCAACGACAGTTTGCTCCAGTCCCAATCCCACACCAGGCAAGGATGCGAAGATAGGTCACGTGGTCTGTATGAACGCTCACTTATGGACCGGATCAGAGGACCCGATCTGGCCGCCGGTGTCCACTGGGTGGTGTCGGCGATCCTGTCACCCCCGGAGGAGCCCCCCCCCCCCCCCCCCGGGGAACCGGCCGCGGTGTCGTCGTGGATGGGCAACGGTCAGGACTCTAGGTCAGGGCCGGCAGGGCGAGTGCGCGGTGCGCGGCTCGACTGGCGCGGCCGTGTTCGCGAGTTGTCACATCGGCGGCGGTGTGTGGCTTCTCCCGTGCACTCCCCTGTCGTCCCCACCGCCCGCTGCCCTTCCCTCCCCTCGCCGAGGACCGCTACGCCATGGCTTCGCACCGCCACGGCCTACCCAGTGCCCGAGTCCGAGTCCCCCCGGCCATGACGCCCTGGCGCCCAAGGCGGAGACAACGACACCGGCACTACAACAGCCGCCGCGGACACTGAGTGGCAGTGCCACAGAGCGGTGCAGTTGGGGCTAGTTGGGGCTAGTTGGGGCGCATGGCTCGGCGCGTTGTTTGCGGCGGCAGCAGCGGGCAGCTCGCGGACGACGACATCGCGTTGCGTCGTCAGCGTCTAGGTTCGTCCCGTCCCGTCTCGTTCGATCCGAACGGTATCCAGGGCGACAAAGCGGCGGCGCGGCGGCGCGGCGGAGATTGAAGGGGACAACGACACAGGCCGCGGCCGCGCCGCGGGGGGCCAGCCAACACCAGGCCAGGCCAGCCGGCTGCCATACCTGTTGCCGCCGTCAGAACAGACAGACGTCGGGGAGGCGGAGGCCGCGCCGCACCGCCCCGCTCCGCAGCAAACCTCCGCAGCCGAGCCGCGTGTGTGCCTTTGCAGCATGTGGGGAGGAGATTCCCTCGCGTGGTTCGCGGCCCTGGTCACGGGGACGAGGGGCATGGCGAGCTCCAAGAAGGACCACGACCATGGCGTCCGCAGCGGCCTTGCAGGTGGGTGGTGAGGGGTGGTACCCCCGACGGCGGGCGGGGCGCCGCAGAGGGAAGTCCCGACCGTTCCGAACCACCCTCGCGAAGGCTTGCGTGTCTAATTCACGGTTCAAGTTCAGGTTCATATGCCTGTTGCATTTGCCTATCGGCCGGCCTCGTCTGTTTGCCGTGTCGTCGTCGTGTGTCGGCATGTGACGAATCGCTTATTCTTTGACTTTCAACTCAACCAGCGGACTGAACTGCGACTTACCTGGCTGTTTGGAAGCGCAGAGCACACAACACATAGCGCCCGCGCCCGCGCGCGCGCGCGCACACACACACACACACACACACACACATACATACACACACACATACACATGATTCCAAGCGCAAAATGGTTAATACTTAAACCCGGCGAATGCGTGAGTCAAGAAACACTTCAGTAGTTAAAAAAAATGCTAACAGTTCCTCAGGATTCTTTTTAGCAGATAATACATGATACATTTATCATCACCTATTCTATCCGAAGTTAACTGTGATTGATTCGTCGATTACCCTTATCAAAATGCTCACCTCTCACTCCACCTCGCCTCGCTTGCAATGAAGGTAACGCTCCACGAGCCAATAAAGTGTGGGAAGTCAATCAAGTGTGGGTAATTGTGCTGGACTTCGCGGTGCATCAGACCGCGGCTGCTTTTGTCGCCACGAAGGCAGGTGCAATATCAGGCTGCAAGGTGCCACTGAGTTGCTTATCGCTGCCACCGCCAGACTTCCTGGGTGTCTGTCCTGGCTACACCTCCGACCATAGCAGCACACTGTACGCGAGCAGCAAATCTGTTTCGATTTTCGGCGCCCACACAACACACAATGCCACCGTTTTGCCATGTCGCTCCGGCGGATTTTCCACTCGTCCACTTTTGTCGTCCCATTGGGCGCAAAACTCGAAACGGAAAAGGGAGTAGTGGGAGGCGCGGGAAAGGGCGTCACAAATGGTCCTACGACAACCGTCTTCTTGATTGCTCCCGCTGGGCGGCCGGCTGAGCCAGGCCGCAGGCGCAGGGCGCAGGCTAAGCACAGGCTGGCAACCGAACGTCCCGTCTCCAGGCCCAGGCCGGGCCTAGCCGGGCCCCGTGTCGTCATGTGATGGAACTGACCACACGACGCGTCACGTGACCAGGATTGGGCAAAGTATATAAGTGGTAAGGTCAGCACCGGGGCCGGGGCAGCAAATAGTCACCAGGGCGGCAAATATGTAGCGAGTAACCCCACATGGCGCTCTTGTGGGATTCTGGCTGTGTGACCGTGACATTGTGTGTGAAAGGGTCGTCCCTGTGTTGCAGCCGCGGACAAGGCGTACACGTCCCGATGGGTCCGCGGTCTGATCCGGGGCCTCATCTGGCTGCTCGGGGTGCTGGTGGTGCGGCCGTGCACCATGGTGCTGTACCTGACGCGGGGCCCGCCCAAGCGGGTGCCGCCCATCGCCAACCCCATCCTGACGATGCGCGCCCAGGACATCGCCCAGGCCGTGCGCACCCGGAAGGTGAGTGTCCCCGGCCGCAGACCGCCACCCCGTTATTGCGGTTCCCGACCCCCCGCCGTTGGCTATCCTTTGGCTGCGCAGCTCCGCGCCGAGGAAGTGGTCGGCGCCTTCGTCGAGCGCGTCAAGGCGGTCAACCCGATCGTGAACGCCGTGGTGGACCAGCGCTTCGTGGACGCCCTCCGCGACGCCAGGGACATCGACGCCAGGCTGGACGCCGGCGATGAGGCGCTCCGGGACCTGCCCCTGCTCGGGGTCCCCTTCACCGTCAAGGAGTCGATCGCAGTCAAAGGTATTCGCGCGCCCAAACGCCGCCGCCATGAGAGAGGGACGGCTTGCTTCATTTTTGTTTTGGTGCCATGCAAATCGTGGCCCTGACACGACAACCAAATCGATGCAGCACTGCGCGTGTTGTGTTATCGGGTCGGGCGGGGGACTAATCTCCGTCTGCATGCCGGGAGATGCATTGAGTAATCGATAAACACATTATGTGTACGATATCCTCCAAATGTGTCCTGGTGACAACGTGGTGTGTTTGCTGTGCAGGTCTGTCGTTCCGCGGTGGCCGGCCGGTGGCACGCGGCGAGGAGCGGTGCGCCAAGGAGGACGCGCCCACCGTGGCCCGGCTGCGCGCGGCGGGCGCCGTGCCGCTGTGCGTCACCAACACGCCCGAGTCGTGCTTGTGGTGGGAGTCGCACAACGCCTACACCGGCTCCACCTTCAACCCCTACGACACTCGGCTGACGGCGGGGGGCTCGTCCGGCGGCGAAGTGAGTAAGGGACTTCCCTGGAGGGACTTCCCTGGAAGGACTTTCATGGAGGGTCTTCCCTGGAGGGGCTTTCGTGGGGGATTTTCCTGGAGGGACTTCCCTGGAGGGACTTCCCTGGGGGATTTCCCTGAGGGACTTCCCTTGGAAGGACTTCCCTAGGGGGTGCCGGTCCTGTGACGTGCGACACTGCTGTCGGTTACGCCTTTTCTCCGTCCCGCTGCCGCAGGGCGCCCTCATGGGGTCCGGGGCCTCCATCCTCGGCGTCGGCTCGGACATTGCGGGATCCTGCCGCCTGCCGGCCTTCTTCTGCGGCGTGGCCGGCCACAAACCTACCCCCGGTAAGTAAATTATTTTTCGGTCCTGCCTTTTTGGCCGTGCGCGTCTGGTATTTAGACAGAGCCCCCCCCCCTCTTTTCCCTTCCCCGCCTCTCACTTGCTTCCAGCTTGCCTCTCACCTTGCCGCCTTCGCACCTGCAAACTAATCAAACCTCTTAGTGGTCTGTAGTGTATGCGCCGCGGGCGCTGCGTGGTTCCCTGCCTGGCGCCTCTGTTTACCCAAACTGTCTCAGGTCTGGTCACTACCGCGTTCCTCTCTCCGCTTCCTCGTGTATACAAGGTAAAGGGGGTGACTTCCTGTTGCAGAGATGGTGCCGTGGGTGAGCCACGCCCCGGAGTGCGAAGACCCCCGGTGGCCGCAGTTCTTCACGCAGGCCCCCATGGCCCGATATGTGGCTGACCTGCCCCTCGCCCTGGGCGTGCTGGCCGGGGACAAGGCGCCGCAGCTCCGGCTCGACGAGAAGGTGGACGTGAAGGCCGTGCGCGTGTACTACATCGAGTCGGAGCCGTCGTCAGCGTGCTCGGACGCCGTGGGCCCCGAGGTGCGCACGTGTATGGCGCGCGCCCTGCAGCACCTGCGCGGGCGCGGGCTGGACGTGCAGCCGCTGCAGCTACCCGGCCTGGTGGACGCGTTCGCTACGTCCTGCGTGCTCATGCTGCAGCTGCGGCGGGTGCACACGGTGCACTTTGACCCCGCGCGCCCCGACTCGCTCCGTCCGGTGTGGCGCGAGCTGTTCCGCTTCCTGACGTGTCGGTCGCGGTCCACGCTGCACTGCGTGGTGGCCGGCGTGTTGTTCGCCATCGCCCGCAAGACCCCCAAAGACCTGATCCGCGCCGCCGAGGAGCACCGCGCCGCCCTGCTGGCGAGGCTGGACGCGGCGCTGGGCCATGACGGCGTGCTGCTGTACCCATCGATGCCCGAGCCGGCGCACCGCGTCGGCATGTTCTGGTGCCGTCTGCTGAACGCGTCCTACCTCATGGTCTTCAACGCCCTCGGGCTGCCCTGCACGCAGGTGCCCCTTGGCCTCGGCGACTCCGGTCGTCCCGTCGGACTGCAGGTCAGTTGAGTGGGAGTCGGTACCGTCACCTACCTTCACCGTAATGATAATATTATCTATTTTTATAACATACTTCTTTGCTTCAGGTTGCGGCCAACAAATACCAAGACCGCCTGTCCCTGGCTATAGGCAAGGAGCTGGAAGAGGCATTTGGGGGATGGGTGCCTCCTCCAACAAAGGAGTAGACGGACAGTCAACTTACATATTGCTCAAATATTTCCATGTTGTTTGTGTGATAATGCATACTCGAAATTGAGTTGTTGCAATGTTTATTTTCATGTATTATTGTGATATGACTATGAAGTGAGTAACTGTTAATTAATTTGCTAGTGACATCAGGATTGATGACTCTTGTCTTTTTGCTTGTTGATTTATTATTAAGATTGCATGTTATTTCTTTGAGGTCTTAAACTTGTGATATCTTTAGAATCCTTTGCAATACTTTAACTAATCTACATTATACCTTTGTAAAAACGGAAGTTACCTGAAGTTAATAAAACAAGTTTGCTACAAAAAAATATTTTTATTTTTAAATAGAAATACAAAGTTAAATGATGTGTTTTTCTTGGTACCCAAAACAAATCTATTCATCCTCTTCACTGTGGATGCTCCGAACATGTTCTTGTGTCACCTCACTGCTTTTATCAATTCTTGCAACAGATGACTGCCAACGACGCACTAGGACTTCATGGACCTTGCACTTTTTAATAATTGTTGGTGAAGATGATTGACTAGGCAGAGAATCTCCAGGAAAAATCACATAACAGAAGAGGACCTCCTAGAAATAAAAATAAAGTAAATTTTTTGGGCAAGTCTTTTAACACCTTTATCTTTATCCAGGTATAAATACTCACTTTCCCGGATGTTTCAGCAAGTCTATTAAGACCCATCAGGGTTATCCAGTCCAGTTGTTTTGTATCAGAATCAGTTTTTCCAAAGATGACTTCAGTGCGAACTACATATGACGCATGAAAAAAGCTTGGCCCATTTTTATACAACACTAAAAGAAGTAGAAGGGACAAGTTAGTCAAATGTTAAGCAGCCCTATGGGACACTTTTAATGCTGAAATGAACTCACAAAAGTCTCCTCCAAATTTCAACCCAGATTTAACAACCCAGCCCTTGGAGCGGAAATGATGGTAAGCAGCATAACGCTGTATAAAACGATTATCGGATTCAACACATAAGGACCAAAACTCTGAACAGCTTAATATTTTCTGGCCAGATGCATCAGATATATATAGACATCCTAAGCCATAACTAAGAAACAGTGCTTCTTCTAGGAGCAAATTGAGGACTTCTGGTGTGGAGCCACTGTCATTTTCTATTCTGAAACCAAGTCAAATATTTGATAATTTAAAATGACCAGGAGTTGCAAATTTTATAATTACAGGGGGAGCTGAAAACTCACCTGGGTCTCAGCTGAGGAATAAAATCGTCACCTTCTGTGTCTGTATCTGCAATAACAACTATCTCCGTTCTTTTGTCTGAAGCCTGTGATGGACTAATTTCACTATTCTCCTGCTTCAAAGGGGCACCTCTTACACTTTCCTCCAACCATGTGCACCTTCTTTTCCACTGTCTTTCTCGAATTATCTCAAGATTCTGAACTTTTCTTGCTGGGCGTGGTAGTCCGCGCGTCAAAGAACCTTTTCCAAAAAAGCCCTGGAACATGAGAATAAGGAAGTTAAAGAGTTTGATATTAATCACCAACAAAATTGACAACTCAACACAAAAAAGAATAATGTGCATGTCAAGAATGATGAAATGTACCATATTATAAAGAGATGAAATGTCTTCAATATCACAGACTTCTACACAGTCCCCATTGAAACGGCCAGAAAATGATTTCCATATAGCAAGGTGGGCAGGAATACCGGTCTCACTTTCAACCAGCACAGGTAAAGGGTTCCTTGCTCTCTGATTAAAGCGCCCTTTCCGCCGTGGTTCCTTCAAAACCGACATCTTTTTGGTAGATTGTTTTCTAAACAGTAACCTGTAATAATAATAATGAATACAAGCATTATTAGACTATTTTCTTGAACTCCAAGCACTTGGACTGATGTATTTCAAACCTTTTTGCATGAGCACACTATCAATGGAAATTAATTCATTCAATCATTCTTCCTTTGAAAACATAATGACAGGTAGCAAGTAAACACTACGGCCACGGCTACTCCCACCACAAGGGTTAGGTCGGTAGGAGGGGGAGCAACCGTCTCCAGCTTCAAACAAACAAATGTTCAAATATTTCTGATTGCTGAGATGAAATTGGTGTGATATTTCCTAATGACATCTATTGGCTAGTGCATATTTGAAGCTACTTTCAAATCATGAATAAGAAACGGCAGCGCCAGGAGATAGGAGGGGATAACGGCTTCGAAGAATGGGTGGGTTTGAACTCTGGTTTGTAACCTATATAAGTTTATATGGAATTACAAAACTTGCCTGTACTCTTTTTTTTCAGGGAGGTTATATGGCTGCTAAAAAGAGTAAATTACATGGACAGTTTCTGGAACAGGCTAAAAAACAAGGACAGGAATCAGGTTCTTCAAGTGATATTTTCACAAATGTGTCTGTTTTTGTAAATGGCTATACCGGTAATCATTTGTGGCTCTGAATAAACTCCTACCTAATTTTTTGAGTGTAGCTGTTTGTCATCGTGGTTTTTCTGTTTCAGTTCCAAGTGCAGATGAAATAAAGCGTACAATGATGATTCATGGTGGTGTTTACCACCACTACTTCAGCACCGAGCATACTACTCACATAATAGCGTCAAACTTGCCTGACGTCAAAATCAAGCAATTAAAAAGTCTTCATGTTAATGTAGTGAAGCCTGAATGGATTACAGCCTGCCTTGATGCAAACCGTCAAGTTGATTTTCGACCATTTTTGTTATATTCCCATCAGTCTAAAACACAACCATCCATTCGGGCCTTTGCTGCACGAGGTACACCTGAACCAGCTCCAAATTGTAATACGCCTAATGACTGTGATGATGGTGATAGTGATGCAGAAAAGCCTGTAGAAGCATTACCGGAGGACAATGATATTATGAATGATAATGTGGATGAATATGATGGAAGAGAAAGTAGTGAGGACCTTTTTGCATCACCGGAAGTACAAGCACCACAAAAGGGTCCATCCTGCGCTTTAAATAATTCTACAGGTTCTCCAGACTTTCAAGAGTCAAGTAAAATTAAAGAGGATGGGTATGAGTTAAATGAAAGAGAGAATAGTGAGGACCTATTTGCATCATCACCTGAGGTACAAGAACCCCAAAGGGGTCTGGCCAATGCCTCGCATATTCCCAGGATTCCACCTGTTCTGAAAGAGGAATCCAGTAAGACGAGTAACCCTGCACGAAATGCATCAGAACCAAATTTTCTCTCAGAATTCTACCGCAATTCCCGTTTACATCATATTTCTACAATGGGAGCCATGTTTAAACAGCTTGTTTCAGACATGCGTAAGAAGAAAAATGATTTCCCAGGGCTCGTTTATTTGAAGGAATGGAAGCAACAGAATTCAAATGTGAAAATTAATATTTGCCATGATGATGATGAATTCGGTAGTTCACTGGAATATAACTTTTCAAAATCTGACCCATCTAATGTGCCACACAACCCAGGAAGAATAATAATGCACATTGACATGGATTGCTTTTTTGTGTCAGTCGGAATTCGTAAATATCCTCATTTGAGAGGGAAACCAGTGGCTGTGACTCATTCAAAAGGAAATAGTTCAACGGTTCGAAATGGCTCAGATCGAAAGTTTGAGTTTAATTATTATAAGGAAAGATTGGAAGCAAAGCTCAAAACCAAAAACATCCACGAAAATCAAGAATCTTTGCAAAGTAGGGTATCTTGGACAGATGGAATAGATGATACAGATTCTATGGCTGAAATAGCATCTTGTAGCTATGAGGCACGGAAGAAAGGTGTGAAAAATGGGATGTTTGTTGGAGCTGCTCTTAAGCTTTGTCCAGACCTTTGTGCTATTCCATATGATTTTGAAGAGTATGATAAAGTGGCTAAAATACTGTATAGTACAGTTGCTAGGTAGTTACATTTTTATTAATACTTACAGGAGTATATTTCTCTTTGGGTCTTTGTTAATCATTTATATTGAAAAAATCAAACTGTGTTTCAGTTACACTGTTGACATTGAAGCTGTAAGCTGTGATGAAATGTTTGTTGATTGTACTGATGTCTTGCGCAAAACAAATTGCAATCCTTTAGAATTTGCATCATTTCTCAGAAAGGAGATAAAGGTAATTGTTAAAGTAGAAATATTGATAGATGTATGTGCTACTTCTCCTCCCCCTGCTTCTGCTTCTGGTTAAAAATACTGTTTGTGTAGGAAAAAACACAATGTCCAGCATCTACAGGATTCGGATCTAACCGTCTGTTAGCAAGATTGGCAACACGCAAAGCTAAACCAGATGGCATGTTTCACATAGAAGAGGCGATGGTTGTTGAGTACATGATGTCTGTGGATGTAAAGGATCTTCCAGGTTTGTTTGATTCAAAAGCCAACTCTTTCTTTATCTTATTTTGGTGCTTATTAAAGTTAAAGTACTGAATCTTTTCAACAATGGCAACAATGATTTATTTTTTCTCTACAGGCGTTGGACGTACAATGGCTGGTCAGTTGCAAGGAATGGATGTTGTCACTTGTGCGGACCTGCAAAAACTTTCTAAAGCTGAACTATGTGAAGAGATGGGTGCTAAAACTGGAGACCTCCTCTATAAGTGAGAATTTTTCTAGTTTCCTTACCTTTTCAACCAATATAAAAAGTGTTGAATTGGTCTTACTCTCCTTTACAGTCTTTGTCGTGGACAGGACAACAGACCTTTGAACTTTGATCACCATCGAAAGTCTGTATCAGCCGAAGTTAATTATGGAATACGTTTTAAGAATCAACAAGAAACAGACACATTTATTCGTCAGCTTGCAGTTGAAGTACAGACGCGACTTAAAGAGGCCCATGTGAAAGGGTGCTGCATTACCTTAAAACTGCTGGTAAATTGTCTTTTTTTTTTTTTTTTGTCAACTATTTTTTAGATGAGGAATATTTTTAGTTTGAGAGATGAACTTGCTAATATATTTTTTTAAAATTGACATATACAACTTTCTCAAAGAAAAATCTGGTTTTGTAGGTAAGGGCTAAGAATGCCCCTATTGAAACAGCCAAGTACATGGGTCATGGTGTGTGTGATGCTTTGTCAAGATCTTCTAAACTCTCAAGAGCTACTTGTGATGCTGATTCCATTGCAGAGTGTGTATAGAAATTACCACTACTTTCTTTTTTTTTCTTTTCTTAAAAAGACAGCAGTATTGTAATGATTTGTGTGCTCATTTTTCAGAGAAGCATTGCAGATGTTGAAAAAGTTGGGTGTAAACCCATGTGATTTAAGAGGGATTGGAATTCAAATATCACAATTGGAAAGTTTGAACAATGCCTCTATTGGTGCTCTTGATAGATTCATTGTCAAGAACAACCATGCGAGCGCTTCTGTTTCAACTTCAAAACAACCCTCAAAACCACCACCAAAGCCAGTTGAGACCTTAATAAGTCCCAAGAAAAATGTCAGTTCATTAAGAAAATCTCCCGGAAAAAAGAAAGTGCTTTCACACAAGGATACTTTAACAATAGATCAGTTTATGGGTGTCAGGAAAAAGAGAAGCCGTGAAGATAATATTGCAAAGCTACCGGCTCCCACTGACCTTGACCTGGAAGTTCTAGAAGCTCTACCAGATGATATCCGCAATGAGGTTTTGGAAGCATATTCTTCCAATAGCAGAAATAAACCAGAGCAGTTAACCATTGGCAGTGGCAATGTTAGTAAGACTGACTGCCGTCCACTATCACCCATACCAAGAATAGACATGGAAATTTCATATTCACAGGTACATAAGGACCCAGACACAATTCAAGCCATTTGTGCACGCTTTTGTTAACAAATATTGCCTGTAAATAATGTAGTAAAGACATGGAAATTTTCTGGCTAGGTTGATCCAACATTTCTTGAGGCTCTGCCCAGTGACATGCGAAAGGAATTGGAAGCAGACTTCTACCAACGTAAGGCACAAAAACAACAAGTTAAGAAATCAGTTGGAAATGGAATATTTGAAAACACACCCGGACCTTCACATTCGCAAGGTGCTGAGGTAAGTTTTGTAACTGAACTTGAGGCCTTTTTTAAGTATTCCACATACCTGTATTTTTAATACTCATACTTTAAAATGATAAATTGAATGCTCAGGTGCCCCACTGTTTTATGAAGAAGTCTTTATTGAAAAGCTTTATTTCAAAGCCTAGTGAAATCAAGGACATGATCAGGCAGTGGGTCTTGCAAGAAAGTGAACCTCAACCATGTGATGTTCATTTACTGGAACACTACTTCTGTGACCTTGTTTACGAGAAAAGTATAGATGACTTGCATGTCATATTTAAATTTTTTCAGAGGTAATTACCATGTACAATTACAATCTACCAAATTTGATCTTCTATGTTACACCCGCATTGAATGTGTTTTGTAGATTTGTTGTAGGACACACTGGGACTGTATGGAGGAAGAAATTTAATGAAATTTTGTCTACTGTACAAAAAAGTATGCAGCATGTGTACAATTCTTCTCTGCAAGTGGAAGATGTTCATATGTCCAGTTCTTCTGATTAGAAGCCAACAATAAACCTGCATCTTGACCCTGGGCATGTAGCCTGGATGGAGCGAAGAAGCCTGTTCAGGCTTAGCTATGTATTTTTCTAAATATATATTAATTTGTCTGTGATTTTAAAGAGCAAGCTCTGTGATAAAGACTGTTTAAACAGAAAAATGATAACTTTCTCTTACCAACAACCTTGCTTACCTTTCCCACAGAAGATTAAGTTTTTCTTTGAATTGAAAAGGGAATCGTAGAAAGAAATAGTAGGTTTTCATTATATTATTTTAATTGTTTAGTTGAATAACAGAATCACAACCGTACTTGTATTTTACGAACCAACTGGCACTATAAAATACCATTCTTTACAATGATCACGACCACAAATGCTGGACAGCGTAACACCACCATTAAAATTACACAAGCATAAAATGTTTCACACTCTACACAGCTTAGTCACAAATAAATTAATTTCAAAACATTTAGTTTAGAGTAACTCTAACTGTTTGTCCATTGGCCAATGGACCTGACAGACTAAACTTATCTGTCTTGAACAACGCTTTTACATACTGACTGACAACAGATTTTAAGTCACTGGGTCCTGTGTGCTCATTAAGAACAACTGTGCACTTTTTATTGCCACACTCAAGATTAACAAACTGAAAGTTAGGAGTGGGAGTAACACAATTAGGCTTTGGATGATTTGCAGGGGAAACAGTCAACACATTCTTGTTCAGTGTCAAAACTTCAACTTCTTCAGATAAAACTATACCATCAACAGAAATATCAAAACGGACTCCATGAAGGCCGAAAAGCTTCTCGATGTGATCATGCAGCCCAGTAAAGCTAAGAATGTTTTCTTTCCATGGATTTTCCAACATAATCACACCCCAGTTCTGGGCACCCAATCGAGGCTGTAGGCCTCCACTCAACTGCACCTTCACATACCTGGAAATAAAAAGAAAGCTTGTATTTCACTTCAAAAAAGGAAAGACAGTGATAGGTAGATTGAACATACGTCAGTAGTAAAATCAGGGAAGTGAGGAACACAATACTAACCGGCAAACAGGTTGCAGCTGCTCCTCCTCTTGGACAGTACTGGGAGTACCAGCATAATCTGGGGAGAAGCCTTTGATAGCAACAAGTGCCAGTTCTACATCCTTCACCTTACTACTCTCTTCTGATATGATAGCAGCATTTGCAGGCTTGGCAGAAATTGGTCTAATGGGGCCTTTAACTGCAGTTTCAATGTAATCCCTGTGGCTGGTCAAAACATTTTTGAGTACACCATCACCTGATACCTTGTAGTACATTGTTACAGGATCCAATGGCATCAACTGAGCCTTTTTACGAAGTTTCTGCACTCTATTGATTACTTCGCGAGCAATACCCTCTTCTAGCATTTCTGAACTCTGTGTTACATCTAATAACACAAGCACATCATTATCAGAGTGAGCTTCATAACGTTCTGAGAGTTCTTGAGCAGCTGGTCCAGTGAAACTGAACATAATGCGTACATCATCTTTCTCAATGACATTACCACAAAGTTGCATTTGACCATCAGCCAAAAATTTCTGCAGCTGTGCATCTGTAAGATTCTTGATTTCCTTGGTTACGGCTTTGAATTCACCTTTTAGACGAGCACCAAGTGTCTTGTGATCAGGTTCAGCTCTAAGAGCTACACCATATTTTAGTTTATCACTGGTAAGAACCATTCTCTTCACATTTAACTCTTCCAATATATAGGCTTCAAGCTCTTTGACCTCAGCGAGGAATGAAGAATCTTGGTGAATAACTACAACTTCTGAGAGAGGATATTTGATAGGAAGAGTTCTTCGGTCCCGGATCACACGGCCAAGCTCGATGATAGTCTGCATGTGTGAGACTGCAGACTCAATATCCTTTTTAATCAAATCTGGATTAGGAGTTGGCAGCATAAGGTAATGGACACTTTCAGACTGGTCAGTTCTGTTCAGGTGCCGTAAGTTTTGGTACATCAGTTCACTCAAGAAAGGGGTGAAAGGAGCCATAATGCGAACCATTGAGAACAAGACACTGTAAAGGGTTTCCAAACCCCTACAGCAATCATCAATACCATTGTCACCCTTTAGTCTCCGCCTATTCATTCGAACATACCAGTTAGTGAGATTGTCAATGAACTTGACTAATTTAGGCACAACTGTATAAAGCCTGTAAGCAGCCATTTCCTTCTTGACAAAAAGCAGTAATGACTGTGAGAATGACAAAATCCAGCAATCCATTACATTGCTTGATGTTACACAATTATTTTCATCATATTGGAAAGAGATATTATCCTCCTGTTCAAGGCGAATTATATTTTGAGATAAAAATCTGTAAGCATTGTACCAGGGTAGGAATAAATCTTTCAAAATGTTTTTGACTCCTTCTTCTTTGAAACGAAGACTTTCAGCTCGAACCACAGGGGAATTAATTAGGTACAGCCTCAATGCATCAGCACCATATTTATTCACCACCTCCAGTGGATCAGGATAATTTTTCTTTCGCTTAGACATCTTTTGACCATCTGAAGCCAACACAAGTCCATTTGCAATAAGGTTTTTAAATGGGGGTTTTCCAAAGAGAGCAGTTGAAATTACCAGCAAGGTATAGAACCAGCCTCTTGTTTGATCAATACCTTCAGCAATGAAATCTGCAGGAAAACATTTTTCAAACTCCTTGCTGTTTTCAAACGGATAGTGAGCCTGAGCATATGGCATGGAACCAGATTCAAACCAGCAATCAAATACCTCTGCAATTCGCCTTAGCGGCTTTCCACCTGGACGAGCTGATGGTATCTCTAGATGGTCAATACTTTCTCTATGCAAGTCCGTGACTTTATGGCCAGTCAAACTTTCAAGTTCAGCAATACTTCCAACACATACAACTTCTTTGCCATCTTCTGACACCCACAGAGGTATGGGAGTACCCCAGTACCTATTCCTACTTATTGCCCAGTCACGAGCATCACGCAACCAGTTTCCAAAGCGCTTCTCCTTCACAAAATCTGGAACCCAATAGGTTTGCTTACTTGTTTCCAGAAGAGACTCACTCATCTGCTGAACACGAACAAACCATGAGGGTACAACTCTATAGATAAGAGGTGTATCTGACCTCCAGCAGAAAGGATAATTGTGCTTAATTGTTGAGTTGTTGAACATTCGTCCATCTTCTTTCAAGTGCTTAATGATTAGTTTATCAGCATCCTTGATGTACATGCCTTTGAATTGTGTCACTGGTTCTGTGAAGCAGCCTTGAGCATCCAGAGGACATGTAATATCATCATCTCGAGAGAACATGCCATTATCAACACATACTCTGTAATCGTCTTCACCAAAGAAAGGGGCACACTGAACTACGCCAGTACCAGAATCGTCAGTGACATAACTATCTGCAAAAACAGTGAACGCTCCCTTGCTTTCCATCTCTGGGAAAAATGGGAAGAGAGGGATGTACCTTTTACCCTTCAGCTTTATACCAGGGAATTTTTCTTCAATGGTGTAGTCATCTTGACTCTTGAAAACACTTTCCAACCTCTTCTCCATCAATACAAACAATCGACCAGAAGCTTTTTCTGTCACTTTCACATACAGCATGTCAGGGTTGACAATAAGAGCAAAGTTGCTTGGAAGGGTCCAAGGAGTGGTGGTCCACGCTAACAGTTCCAAAGGCTCATCTCTAAGTTTAAATGCAACTGTGATGGAGGGGTCATTGACATCTTTGTAGTTCTGTCCACATTCAAAGTTAGATAGAGGAGTATTACATGCTGTTGAATATGGCATTACTTTGACTCCTCTATACACGAAGCCTTTGTTGAACAACTGTTTAAACACCCACCAAACTGACTCCATAAACCATGGATACAATGTTTTGTAGTCATTTTTGAAGTCAATCCAACGCCCAAGTCGAGTAATGATCATTTCCCACTCTGTGGAGTACTTCATAACAATTTTTCGACACTCAGCATTATATGCTGGAATGCCCATCTTAGCAACGTCTGCAGGTCCAGAGATACCCAGTTTTTTATCAATCTCAAACTCAACAGGAAGTCCATGAGTATCCCATCCAAATCTTCTCTCTACATGAAAACCGCTTTGGTGTGCAAATCTAGTGACAATATCCTTGATGGTGCCTGCAAGAATGTGACCATAATGCGGCAATCCTGTAGCAAATGGTGGTCCATCATAAAAGGTGAACCTTTCCTTCCCTTTGGACTGTTTAAGGCATGTTTGAAAAGCATCAATTTTTTTCCACAACTTCAGAATGTTTTCCTCTTCCTGAGGAAAGTTGATAGATTCTGGTACCGGCTGTGCCATGTTGGGTACGCCTGAAAAATAAGACAAGACACTGATACAGCATGCGTTTGGTTTTCGTTTTTTTTATTTTTATTTTTTACAGGAAGTGAAATCAACATATCTGACGGACGTGCAATAGTAGCCACCAAAGATGATGCAACCAAATAATGCTTGGTAGACATCTTCCTTACTAGAGATTGAATACAGAAGAAAAGCCAGCACTATTGAACACATCACTAACCAGTTTTTGAAAAAGGTTTACGATGTTAAATTAATTCAGCTTGAGATGTAAAATAGGGTAACAAGAAGAGCAGCAGACTGGAAAATGAGCTCATTGTGCTGAGATAACATTGGGATCATTTCATCAGAATACAGGAGTATATTCCGGTTATTATACTCCGGTATACTACAAATTAAAATTCAAAATGCAATGAAAGTTAAGATGACCGAAATGAAGTGGTAATGGACTTTCCGCGGCACTTCCCGACAAATACTGACAAAAGGAATCAATGGTAATCGTATGACACCGGTAAAGTTAGGTTAGTGTCTCCGAGGCAGTCATATGGAATATGAAACAAAACATTGAGTCCTGAGATAATGGTTTCAGTACGTTCCACAATGAAGAAGGCAGTCACACTAAACATCAAATAGAAATACACTTACACTGACACAACGTATTTAGGAAGAATTACCAGTTGAAATTACTCAGCGGACACATGGTACGTGAGCTAGCAGGGGCTAAAAAGCAACTTCGTTCGAAACGAAAGGGGGAGGTGCGAGGTGGAGGTGGGGGGCAGCGCGCATTCGTGACCCGCCGAGAGGCTACATGGCTGGTATGAGAAATCTAGAGGTATCAAAAGTCCAAGGGAAAGGGGGGGGGGGGGGGGCGCTCAGCCCACACCATCACCGTAGACGACGGAACCGACGGAACGGGGGAAGTCCTCGGGCTGACGTCACAGTTGGGTAGCCGACTGGCAGTGCCATGCTACCAAGTGCTACCGTACCGCACCCCCGGGGCGCCGTGTCCGTCAGTGGCGGATCTAAGAGCGACGTCAGAGGGGGGGGGGGGACATGCGGAAAAGTTACGCCGGTTTCCTACATTTCCGGCGGGCGCCTGGGGGAGGGGAAAGGGGATGTCCTGTTGCCCCCCCCCCCCCCGATCCGTGTGTCCGTGTGCTTAAACTTCGGTAGAAAGATGGGTCGTTTTGTTTTTTATGGTTATGGATATCGATGCGGTAGGCTGCGAGAGCCTAGGGCCGTTAGCATGTGTTTGGCGTCTCTATAGCTGAGCTCGAAGCTTAAATGGAGAATGATTACGCAAATATTTTTCTATCCGTATTCGAGGGGTCATCCATAAAGGATGACCGGTTTGTTTGAACGGGGACCGGGGGGGGGGGGGAGGTCTCCAAATCCGGACATGGATGGACGTGAGGGGGAAGGGGGTTGCAATTTTTTGAGAATACCCGGACATCCTTTATGGATGATCCCAGGACCAGGAGCTCATCACATGCTCTGTCACGTTACCCCCCCACCTCTGTTTTGGATGGTACGATCTCGCGACAAACAAACACAGTGTGTCCAGATCGTGATCGCTGGTCAGCGCGTGGACCGTTTCAGATCCGTCGCTCCGATTGGTCGCTGCCGCCGAGCCCCCGCGCCGAGCCCCCAGCCGCAGCCTATCCGTGTCGCGCCCCGTCTCCGACGGCGCCGGTGGAAGACACGCCGCCGGGAGCTGATAACCTGGCACCGGTCGTGACCCTGACCGATTCCGATCCCGCCGAGTAAACGGTGTCTCCAAACCAGACCCGCCGCACCAGTCGGAGTCGAGCCACAATCCACGCAGCACGCAGAGGACACCATGCCGGCAGGAGAGGTAGCGTGTGGCCCAGCGGTCCCTTCGGGTCTCGCAGGGAATTCCATGGGGAATCCATTAGATAACCGCTGCGTGGAGACTTGGCAGAGAAATAGGCGTATAATTAATATCATTCCTCGAGGCGCACTTCCACAGGGAATTCCAAATTCTGTTTGCAAATCTGACGGAATTCCAGGCAAGGCAATGCTCCACGCACCTTCGTGCGGATGCGGTGGGCCGCGTTCGTTTCAGCTCCAACAAGCTCTTCCACGTAGTGTCTGAATCTCAGTTTTGAGTTTGACAACGTCGTTGAGAGCAAACTTATTTACTGTTTTCTCGCCTTGGCAGGGATCCAGAAAATGTGTTTACACGTGTGTGGAAGGAGAACGTGGAATGCCGATATAATGCGCACGGGTTTCTTTCTGTTTGTCGCTTCCAGCTTCAGTACCTCAGTGGGTTCGGGAACGAGTTTGCCTCCGAGGACCCGCGCTGCCCTGACTCCCTTCCCGTCGGCCAGAACAGTCCCCAGAAATGCCCTCACGGCCTGTACGCCGAGCAGCTGTCCGGGACGGCCTTCACGGGTATGACACCAAAAAATACAGGGAGTGTGGAGTTATGAGCTTCTGTCCGCTTTGCCTTAGATGCTAACCGAAAACCTAACGATACAGCGCCCCGGAAAGAGAACAGGCGTTCTTGGCTATACCGCATCCGCCCCTCGGTCATCCACGACCCCTTCGTGCGCGTCAAGGCCGACTGCAGTGAGAACTTCAGCGCCGCCAACTGGAACGAGCACCCCCCAAACCCCAACCAGGTACAGGACCGAAACCAGATGAGACCGTGTGCCCATCTACAAATGTCATGGGTTCAAATACCAGCGCCGTAGATAGCGTTTGTAAATGTTCGGTTTCACGGTATTTTGTGGCTTGAGATGGTATTGTGCTTCAGATGCGGTGGAAGCCGTTCGACATCCCCTCCTCCCCGACGGACTGGGTGGAGGGGCTGCGCACGGTGTGCGGGGCGGGCGACCCCCGCACCAGGCATGGCCTCGCCGTGCACGTGTACGCGTGCAACGCGAGCATGAAGGACAAGTGCTTCTACAACGCGGACGGCGACTATCTCATTGGTGAGGAGAAATTTGAGCGATCGTCCACACTTATTTCCTTTTGCAACAATGCAGAGACGTTTTATTTGTGTTTTGTGTTCTAGTGCCTCAGCAGGGCTCACTCCGCATCGTCACCGAGTTTGGCCGTATGGACGTGTCCCCCAACGAGATCTGCGTCGTTCAGGTCAGCAGCCCTAGTTCTAGTAATTATTCCACCCGTGAATTCCATGTCGCTGACCTATTTATGCTTTAACAGCAAGGTATGCGTTTCTCCGTGTCTGTGAGCGGCCCATCGCGCGGCTACGTCCTGGAAGTGTTCGACGGCCATTTTCAGCTGCCCGACCTCGGGCCCATAGGTAAGGTGTATAGCATGCAGCGCGTGGATGATGTGGCCATCTGTGTGCCTTGAGAGCGCCTGATAGGTAGGCAAAAACCGACTCTTGCGCGCACGCGTGTCGAGCGGGCTGGCCTATCCTTGACTTCGCAGGCGCCAGGGCGCCGCCGCCGGGAATCTTCCTGTCCTGAGAGGAGCAGCGTGGTGCCCAGTGGTGCCCCTGCCTGCCTTCTCTGTTGCTAAGCTGGCCGTCTCTCGTCGTGCAGGTGCCAACGGCCTGGCCAACCCCCGCGACTTTCTAACGCCGACGGCGTGGTACGAAGACCGCGACGTGGACTACACGGTGGCTACAAAGTACCAGGGCCAGCTGTTCGAGGCCAAGCAGGGCCACAGTCCCTTCGACGTGGTCGCCTGGCATGGCAACTACGTGCCCTTTAAGTACGACCTAGCCAAGTTCATGGTCATCAACGCGGTGGCTTTCGATCACGCGGTAAGAAAGGAGCGGCTGTTTCCGCCCGGAACTGGCACAACCGTATTCTTCTTAATTCAGTATTACGGCGCAGGACCCGTCCATCTTTACTGTGCTTACCTGCCCGTCGCATCGTGCTGGAACGGCCATTGCAGACTTTGTAATCTTCCCGCCGCGCTGGTCTGTCCAAGAGCACACCTTCCGCCCCCCTTACTACCATCGTGAGTATCACAGACAATGACTGAAGATTCTTCTGGCTGCCTGCCCATCACTCCGTCGTGCCTTTTCAGGCAACTGCATGAGTGAGTTCATGGGCCTGATCCTGGGACGGTACGAGGCTAAGGAGGAGGGTTTCCTGCCCGGCGGCGCCACGCTGCACTCCATCATGACCCCCCATGGGCCGGACGCACAGTGCTTCCAGGCTAACTCCGAAGCGCAGCTCAAGCCCGAGAGGGTTGCGGATGGCACACAGGTGGGACATGCATGTACAGATAACAGCATCACTGCTTTTAACTTTACATTTCAACTGACTGAATTTTCCCAGGCGTTTATGTTCGAATCGTCCTTAAGTCTCGCTGTCACGAAATGGGGAGAAAAGACGTGCCAGAAGCTGGACGACAACTATTTCAAGTGCTGGAAATCCCTCCGCAAAAACTTCACCCCACCCAAACCATGAGGGCCTGCTCTTATTATTTCAATCGCATGTATTTTATATCCTTTAGTATGTGTATTCTTGAGTCTTATAACAATAAACTGATCATCATGATGTGGTTCAGAGTGCTCCGCCAGAATGACAGTTTTGCCGATAGTCGTAAATTAAATGATTGACATGGGAAATTAAAGCAAACGACACCGCAAAGTAAGTTCGAAAAAGAAATTTATTAATGAGTAACAGGTTGCGTTACAACTAAAACAGAAAATACGATAAAATGCCAAATGAGGAGGGGCTTGGCAAAGCATCCTGATTTGTCTTCGTCATGAAAGGGAGGGAAACACCACAGCATTTGAATAGACCAAAAATATACACGAGCAGAAGTGCCACTGACTAGAATGAAGCGAAACTTTAAAGACAAAATCGACCAGATTTATTTAACATCAAATGAAGTTGTAGATCTTGAGGGGTAAGAAAACGAAAAAATGCCAAGCCCTCTTCAATCAATACGGTTCTAATACACAACATAGAAACAAAACAAATCTTGGAACAATAAATACACTCGGTTACAGGTCAGAAAAATTATTTCTACGTTTCAATGACAAGAAGAAAAGTTAACAAAAACTGATGGCTGTGCCAGTATTTAAACAAAAAAAATTGTTCTCGACATCACCACTGAACAACCGAAATATCTGGTAACAAATCACGTTTTCAGAATTAATCGGGACGGATAGAGCAAAGAGCTGGTGGAAATGGATATAAAAGAATGAGCAGGTTGCCCCGTAAGAAGAACAGAAGGAAGACGGTGGCGGAGCGTAGCGCGGACCCAAAACAAAGCAGACGACGCCAACATAAAAGTAGCGAAATGATTTTGGTCTTCACGGCATCAGTAACCGACCTTAAAGCACTTCTCATGGTATTGGATTATTAGATAGCTCGGGCGGCCTTTGCTCCACTCGTTTAGGCCCAAATTGAATGCATTGTTTTGGGTCCGTGCTACGCCACGCCACCGTCTTCCTTCTGTTCTTCTTACAGGGTAAACTACTCATTGAACCGAACACTGGAATTTCGTAATTTAGGCCGAAATGTCCTAGGTGCTCGGATGTGTCACCTATGACATTTTAGATGTCAATATCTTCGGGATTTTTTTGGATCGATATGAACGCATCCATGTGCGTAAACATGTGACGTTATTTATTTTGATTACCAAGTACGTCCCAAGTGTGACGGCGGATTCGAGCAGCCGATACCCAAGAGAGGGAAGCTTAAGCAGGGTCACAGCAGCTGACATGATCACGTCCTTCCCCATGAAATAAACTGCTCCAACGAATAGCTTTACCAATCATCCCGATTAAAGGCAAGTGCAATGATTATGATTTGTTCCAAAAATAAATACGATATGACAAAGATACTTATAATACTGTCATCTACACAACGCTTCAATGCACCAGCGTGTTATACAAAGTAATTACGTATACTAGAGATTCCCTAAAATAAAACATCAGGGTAGGACGGGGTGAAATGGATGAGTATGCTAACACATACACACGGAAACATTATTGTAAGTAAAAAACACATGATATGCAAACATAGAACAACGAATAATATACAGCACAATCAATGAAATGTTTTGAACGATTCATTTCCTCTTGAATAACTGAACTCGATCTACGGAACCTGTATGTTTTCAATCGCTCTCAAATCTACACAGCAAAACAATGACGAGTCAATCGTTCATCCGAGCTGGTTTCACTTAGAGACAAATTTTTTTGAGTGAGAAGCTTGGGATTCCAAACACATCACCCACACCCACCCCTGCACGAATAAACTCCTTGCTTAAACTAGGTAACGTGGAAAGGAACAAACCCGTGCAAGGCTAGGCGGAAACCCGTATGAACTGTGACCGAGCTGTTAATATAACGGCTCTGGTCACATATTGATTGACTCCTAATAAGTCTGGTCAGTTTGGTGCCTAGCCATGTAGCTGTAAATAGTGCTGCATGACCGGAACAGTCAGGACCACTAACACAAAAGAACATTTAAATCCCTTCTAAGGGTATCGGCTGTCATAGTAACGCGCTAGCATACAGGCCATATAATTAACGTATTACGTACATTATTTCTCACATCAACATGAAGTCAAATTTATACGCCACTGCGATAGCAATAGATATCGTGGCTGATACGGCGAACGCAAGTGCAAAACTACGTTGCATCTAGCACCGTGAGACCAAAGAAAGACCAATGAGACATGAGATCTTTATAAAGGTTCGGGGTACACAACACGTTTTTGTCAAATGATAGACTATAGAAACAATAAAAACAGAGATGAATTAATAAGAAAGAGAAACATGCCTGAAATTTAACGACACACAGAACAAAGGAGAAACTTAATGACATTAAACATTTCGCTTTCTAACTATATCGACATATTTACATCGTAGTCTTAAACATAATACAATTTTCGTGGCAAAGCGTATTTGCCACGTTGGTTCAGGAAATGCATACATATTATAGGACAATCACATATAAAACAGTTACCACAGTAGAAAAACCAAATGAATCCTAACGACGTATATCTCATGTGTCTTTGTTGTAAAAATAAAGAAGTATTTACACATTTAGGTATATGGAGACAAGTTCTTTCTAAAGCGCAGAAAAGTTGCTGCTTGCGACGTCTGATGACGATAATGAATAAGTATTAGCCTTATTTTTCTCATAACAACACAGTTCAGAACTATGATAGACTTGTGCTTCGATAGAACATAATGTTCTAATATTGTAATATGATATTTACACTAAATAGTGACTTTTGCGACACGCATATGAAGCGTTTTCTCGATTATTTATAGTAAAACAAAAATACTGAAGAAATTTTCACGGTAAGTAAACGTCTGCACATCAAAGGGACTTAAAAATGGCCATTGGAATGGTGTATACCAACAAATTTAGTGCAAGAGCATTGAGCCAATGGTTCGCAAATTGCTGATATTATTGTGCAAAATGATTTTAGTAACACTTTTCAGTCTTTCTTTCTTCCTTACAATCAGTCTTGCTATACTATCTGTAATCAACAAGTCGATGGAACTAATCTTCGACGAATGCAATTCGCCTGCTGTCGATTTGACGTCGAGTATCTTTCTAGCTGAATACGAAGACAAAAGGTTTCTATGTTTATAGGTAACGTAATGTGATTGGGATTCAATTATTTGAAAGGCAATCCTGTTGATGACCAGAGGAAGCAGAAATTTCTTTTTTTGTTACATTTTGGGACAAAGCGATGGATTCAGGCTGGATGGTTTCAAAAGTCCCCGTCTGCCTTTATTTTTTGCCGCAGAAGGTGGTATTGTTTTCGACTACTGATATTACTGACAGTTCGAAGGGATTAGATCAAATCTCAAAAAGTAAGTCTTACATCAAACATTCAGTGCAATATCAGAAGTGAAAGATCTCTCAAAAGAATACACGCAAATATCTTAATCTAAGAAAATCAGGGTAACAGAAACAGATTTAAAAAAAAAATTAAGAGAGGTTCAGTCTGTTGGGATTCGAATCGTATACGTTTATAAGCTAAGTTCCTTCTAATAATGAGTCATTATGTCTAAAAACTTGTCGTTTTTTTTGGTTGGTTCACTAACGCATTTCTATTTTGGAATGACGGAAAATACGTATGTAACAAGCGAAGGGAGAAATAATTTCTCCCTTGTAACGCCTGCAAAGGGGTGGGTAGACAACACATTGCCCAAGTTCCTAGGGAACGCTAGATAGGACAAAATATTCGAGGACCAGGATCGCTGCGATGTGCACACCATGAATATGGCATACATGCATGAAGAATGCTACAAACAGGCGATACGCGACACCAAATATAGAGTTAACTACAGACAATGCATTAAGAACTAACACAGAAAGAAAACCAAATGACAATTACGTGAAGCGAGTTTACAAAATACTACGAGCTTAAATCCAAGCAACTACTTTAAGCACATCACTGCGGGGAATCGCAGTACAAAAACGAAGGAAATCCTAAACAAATAAGGTAACAAACAGAACGAGAGCCCGCATGTGTAGGGAATGTAGAGAATGGTATAGCCAAAAATAAACAAGAGTTTCACCGGCAAAGCAGCAAGGCAAAAACAACAAAAATGAGCTCAAACTTTTGCAAGTGGGAATATCCGTCCCGCATCTATAATCTTCGTCTTCCAAAACACTTCTCAGCATGACCAGCACGCTGACCAAAAACGCACCAGAAACAATAGTACACTTTAAAACATTTAAACTCAAAACAACAGTTAACAACGCTGAAAGGCAACTTTGGGGCTTATGCTATACTCATAAGTTCAAATTAACATACATTATATATAAGTTTCAAATTGTCTGACAACAAATAGATCACGGATCGCTTTCACCTTCTCAACCGAAAAACAACGAGGATGGGAAAGATCGCGCAAATACTGGCGGACTCTTTGTTATTAATAATAATAATAATAATAATAATAATAATAATAAATAGAGGCGAGGAGTCGCATGATGCCCCAGTAAAAAAGAGTGACAAATCATCACAATGAAACAACAAAATATGCACATTAAAAAAAAAAAAAAAACAAGATTCGTATACATGCGAGCCGGTGTTGCAATACAACCGGTAGACTTAATTAGAGGTAATAAAAGAATAAAATGTTACAAAATAATTTTTTTGGCAACGCTCTTCTGTACCTTCAAATTACTTAGACGGGGTTTGATCGGTGTCAAACATGGCCCCACAATGCTCGGCTTGTCACATCACCCAGCGCCACGTCCGTCCAAAGCGGGGTCGGCGTGTCTACTACGAAAAACGTCCTTAGGGTTGCAGTGCGTCGTGCTGCAACTCTTGCGGCGTTCTGGGCGAAGTTCTACATATACTTGCTTGATGCCTGGGCTGCACTTGATTAGAGGTAGCGCTGGCCCCAGCCGCGAGATTCCCTGGCGCCCCGACAGCCGTGCGCCCCCTGGGGGCCGCGGGCTACGCGGGCACCGCGAGGGTCTCCGCGGGGGTCTCCGCGGGGCGGGCGGGGCCTGTATGGGGGACCCATGGCACCCATAGGACCCAGCAGCGCGTAGGAGCGCGCAGCAGCCATCGACACCATGGAGGCCACGGAGGCGGCGGCTGCCCAGCAGTTGTTGCTGCCGCTGCTCCTCGGCCTCCAGAGATTGCCCGACGCTGACCCAAAGGCGCTGGGCGCGCCGGGAGCGTTCGCGCTGGCCACCAAGCAGTGTAGACAAGAGCAGAGAGAGGCCCGCGACACCTAGTGGGAGTTGTGGTTGGACGGCGTGCCATGCGGTGTGCCTTGCGGCGGCAGCGGCGGCAAGCCGAGCTGCGCGTGCGGCGGCGGCTGCGGCGGTTGCAGATGCATGTTGGGGCCCATGTTGGGGCCAGCGTGTGCGGACCGATAGTGAGCCTTGAGCGAGTCGATGCGGTTGTACGAATTGCCGCACTGCGGACAGTAGAAGCGCTCCTGGCGGTGCGTGTGCGAGTGGTGCCACGGGTTCGACACCTCCTTGCCGCACTGACGGCAGCGCCACTTTTCGCGGTCGGCCACAGTCTGCGGCGGCACGCGCTCGAACATGTCCTTGTAGGAGGATGACTTGTAGGAGGTGCGGGCGGGGCGCGGCCGGTAGCGGTGCGGCATCGGCTGCTCTGTGGACAGACAAGGCACGGACAGGTCACGCCTCCGGTAGCACGACGGCGGCACGCTTCAGCACGCGCTGGGCGCACGCGGCGGTACGATATCGCCCCCCCCCCCAACCCCCTCCGGCCCCCGCCCCCGCGCCCTGCAAGCCTGTTATAGCTGACGTGTTGTTAAGCCCCTAGCGGCTGCTGCTGCTGCTGCGTCCCGACCGGCAACGCTCGGGGTACCAAATTTATTCGAATCGGAGGGGAATTTTGTGTCAAAGCCATATGTTGCCTGAATGCAGCACATCATCTCATCAGTGGTGGACTGAGGGAGTAGTCACTCAGGTATTGTCCGGGAAGCAATCCAACTGCGGTGCATTCTATCCAGCATTCTGATCCAGTTGGTACGCGGCGATTAAGGGGCAATGCATAGTGGCGAGGCAAAGCGCTAAAAGAATATGCAATTAAAAAGCATCATTGGCTTGCAAAGGAAAGGTTGCGAAAGAAACCGGGACAGTCCCAAACCAGCGTCATGCAAACAAAAGACGAGCGGGAAGTGCAAATCACATTTAAAAGGAAAGAAAAATTAAATCGGGGGTACAGTCAGTGGAAGTACAGAAAAAAAAAGAAAAAAATCCTCCACCGAAACAGAGAAGCGTATAATAGCGAAGCCGTCGTACCTTCATCATTGAGCGGTAATCAGCGAAGGTCAAAAATTTCCGACGGCATTTATTGGAGAAAGAATTAGATGCGCGGGGGTGGTGCGAACACAACACTATTGATCTGTTTGATTTGCTGCGAGGGATATCTCCAACAAGGTGCAAAGAGAAAAACAAAACCGGCAAGGCGAGGTATAAAAGACATGAAAAAATATGGAATGCTCGTCATCTACGCGACAGATCCGGCGTTATACGTTGGTACCGCCACGCCAAAGATTTTGCGAAAGCGGTGAGTTAAATACTCGGTTAAATATCACGCTATGCCGTTCACACTTACAATGATTCTTGTCGCAACCCGGGAATGCGAAAGCTGAGCTATTAGACACTGGTACTTCATTTTCACTGTTGTTGTAGTGGGGTCGCGGTGGGAAGAAATTACCAGAGCGCGTCCTGTCTCCTCGCCAACTCCCTGAGCAATCGCTCTGCTGAGAATTTGTAGATAGGACGCACAGTCACCCCCCCCCCCCCCTTTTCTCAATAAAATCTCTTCCTGCTTCTAAAGAAGGTGGAAATTCCACTTTCTGCTGGGGCTGATGAGATTCAAATTAATTAGTGGGGCAGTAAGTCACATAAGAAGTGCCAAGTCAACAACTGGCGTGCGCGGTGCGCTGGCGCGTGGCTGACGCGGGTGGTACGCGGTGTAGTAAGCTTGCGGCGACGTTGTCACACTCCACAAAGTGCAAAGAAAGAACTTAAACTGGAAATAAAGAAGCACGTTATTGGCAAAAAATATCTTGTTTTTGAAATGAGATTTTAATAAAAGGTATTAAAATCCTAGTATACAGCTGAGGAATGCTTCCCGAGCATTTACGATCTCATGCACTTGCGCTAGTTCGGAAAGGAGACGTCTCCCTGTCAACACAGCCTGCAAACAGTAGGGCAGGCAAACCCGCAAGACACGGGTGATGTGCGGAACAGCAGGGAAGGTGGAACAGCCTCTTTCATGAGCCACATTACAGAGACGACCGAACAACCAGCTAGGGACTGGTCTCTTACAACACAAGGAAAGTAATATGCGGTGGATGGAAAATTGGCATACGACGGAGTTATTCGGGTGAAAACAGAGGTAGATTCCGGTGTGATGAGAGATGGACTATTTAATGATATTCCTACAATAGTGGTGTTCCAAAGGCTAGGCACTTACAGCCATTCTTGAACAGCACAACAGTCTCTTAATTTCCGGTCAGAGAAGAAGACATTACGGCCTGTAAAATTAAAAAAGTCAAGGAAGCAGGCCAATGTCTTCAAACCTACGATAAATAAATAAATTTGTCTATTTATTTTGTTAAAAAGGCTTACAATTTTACCCAACTTTTATGGAGATATAAGCACATTCCAGGTTGAAAATGGATTGAAAGAAAGAAATTGCACACATATTTTCCAATGAAAGGAATGTAAGATAGGGAGTTAAACAGAAACAGCAACTGATTTTACGTATTTTATTAGTAAGCTCAGAAATAATACATAATCAATGTGAACAATGTGAAAGTTTGTTTGGTTCCACAGCTGACTTAGATAATATTCCACATCCAGGTACCACAAACTGTACAAATATGTCATAGAAGAGACAAGCTTATACTGCCTCCAGGAATGTCTGTAGTCTATTTCTAAAGATAACACATGATTTGACACAGCAACGTTCCAATCCTTAACAACTTAGCAACAGAAATATGCCTGACTTGCATTATTATAGATCAGATAGCTTTTGACAAGGAGAAAGAAACATGTGCAGGCTCTGCCAGCATTAACACTGAACACATTGGCATCACATTATAAGAGAAGAAAAAAGAAAAAGTAAGAGGTAAAAGAAAATAAAAAGAAAAGACAAAAATGTTTGTTCAGACCCTGTTCAACACTTTTTAAAAATCCTATCAGATTTGGCATATTTGGCACAAGTTGTCCTTAATTTCCTATCACACACAAGTACAAAAGCACTTCACTTATCCTTATTGCACAGACAAAACTCGAAACTGAAGCAAGAAACAGAAACTGGGTCATAAAAAAATGGTTATCTTAGAAAGTGTTTCAAGTCAGTGTGTGAGTAAGTAAAACTTATGTTAATCACATCGGTCCATGATGCTGATTTACTGACTAAAAAATTAATAAGCTCACTTTTATTGCACTGCCATAAGTAAGTCAAGAAAATGTTGTATGAAATCTGTTGTTCAATTGCAATATTCCAATAGAAAAGTAAAATTAGCAAAAGAAATAATAATTCACTGCTTTGCTTTAAAAGTAACTAAATGTTTCACCTTTCTCCCTTTTATGATGCCTTAGAACCTACTTAATACATTACAAAACTAACAAAGTTATACGCTTTTCATAGATGTATTGACAATATGTACAATGTATTTTACACTCATTTTACCCTTCTCAATAAACATTTACCAGTTTCGTTAAAAATAAATATACTTTACAATATAAAAGTGTGGACCATTGGGCAACTCACCCAACACTCCGACACTTCAAATCCTAATACCATTTTAATTGTACAGTTTTAAAAAAGTCCTCACAATCTAGACCAGCTGGACGGATATCAACATAGCTTTCACTAAATAAAAAAAATCTTTCCCTCTGCAGTAAAAAAAAAAAAAGAACGTTAATTCCAACACATAAGAAAACTTAAAGGCATTAATATTATTAATGTTTTTGATACTTGGTAACTTATGGTAGTTCAATAATAACTGATATTATCTATAGAATAAAATCACATTTTAGCGGACGATAATTATCGTGGCCATCCTTTCTTATCCTCACATTTCCATCACTTTCTAAACTGAGTGGAATTCCCATACAAATAAATACTATACGACATAAACAGCTAATCCATGGAAGTTACTAGTGCAAGTGAGCAAGGAGTTCTTATCATTTGGACCATAACTAAATTACAATGAGTTCCATCTTCCAGTGTGAAATAGGTCACAGTGAAAAAATTTTATACCTTGAAAAAGAAGCGTGTAAAATTTCCTTGACAACCAACATTAACCATAAACAAACACAATGCTGCATAGCTTTTGTTTCACTACAAGCACTTTCCACTCTTGTTTAGTGACATGTGACTTTGGGGCCTAAACTTAAGTAGCATATTTCAGTACTGCTCAAAAACACATTATGGAAAGCTTTCTGAAAATTATGGGCAGATAGAGAAAGCTTACACGCTTTTCATTTCAGTGTATAGGACTCATGACCAGAGTGCTACACAATATGGGCAAATTAGAGAGATATTTCAGTAACCTACAATTACAGAGCCACTTTGCTACTCTTTATGGCATAACATACACTGACTTGATGCTGGCAAGTGCCCTGCAGGGGGGCATTTCAATTCAAAGGCAACAGAGAACACTTGCAGCAATAGCGGGCTCTAATTTGATTGCTTAATTCTACAAGGTGCTTCCCTACACTGTTTTGCTTTTTTGTTCTATTTTAACTTTTTTTTACCAAAATATCCTGCTACAGATAAATCAGATGAATGATTCCCTACGCCAAATTTTTCAAATTTGTATTCTTTTCCTTTAGTGGCAGACAAAAAGAGAGGAAAAAAGGCAATTTCTTAACTTATAAACATTTGAAAATCACATTGATAAGTATTAAGTTTTGGCATGAAAGGACAAACCTTTCTAATGTATAATTACAAACTTGCACACAATAAAAATAAAAACTGTAGCAAAATGTAGAGCAGAAATCTCACAAATAGAATACCCCTAGTGTAGATCAACACAGCCTAAAACTCATAATATTCACATTGACTATCATTTCTGCCAGAAATCCAAACTTATGCACGTTGAACCGAGAGGGAATTCATACCCCACAAGGAAGAATTCCCTCTTATCATTGTTAAAACCATTAACATTCATGTCACAAGATGGAAATCAGTCCTTTTAAAATAATACCCTTGTTACTGCACACTTGACACGGGTCCTTACTAAATGAGCACCAACTGTTGAAACAAACTATAAGAATTTTACAAACAAACATAAAACAAGAAAAAATATGTAAAAGTCAACATTCCACAGTCTTAAAGAAATGGTTAAATGCTATTGGCATGTACATTAGTATGTCTCCTGAAAAACACAATGAGAGAGCTCTGAAACACCGTAAAGTGATGGGATTCCTAACATGAACAAGGATTAGTTCGATGGAAAGTGTTCAGTATAGTGAGATATTCACACTCATGTACTTTTCTTTTAAGTGAAACCCCAAAGGCGAGATGTAAATAATTGACAACAATCATAAAAAAACTGCCGAAAGAAATCAGAAACACATGACTGAAACAGAATGCAGGCAACCATTTTTCACCAGGACTGAACAAATAGGAAGTTGGATCATAGGAGGGTCAGGATGTTGGGTAAGCTTAAAATACAAGAAGAGACTTATGGACCAGTTATTTGTGCAAAATTTAACGGCTGTCTGACGGATATGGAACACTAGTAAAACTGATTGAATATGCTTATCTGAAAGCACGGACCCTGAAAATAGGTTTTAAATATTCTTCCCATTTAACTATGAAAGAAAAGTAACTGCAATGTTGCAGTCAAATGCAACTTTAAAAAAAAAAAAAAAAAACTTAATTGCAGCAGAAATAAGAAAGCAGCTCAGATGGCAAGCATATCAATAAATATCCATTCCATACAAAATAAAAAGTATCATGCAGAACTGAAGTCTACATACACCCAAAGGAAAAATAATATACGACCATCACAACTCATGGGAGCAGAAAACGCAAATTTAAATGCTCTTAAAAAACACTGCTTTAGATAAAAACAAATTTATGAAAGCTGGGTGCAAATAGATCCATACACTTGACATGTGCTTCTGAAATAATCCATAATGGCTCCTAATTAAGTAAATAATATTTGATTCAGACTGTTGATTGCAGTGCCATTACCACACAAAGGTAATCCTTGTTCTTGTTGGACATGCTTTAGAAAAATTCAAAAGAGCACAAATGTTTCTCATGGAGAGAAAACCTTACATTTACTAATCAATACCAGCCTTGAAATTATGTACAAGTATAAATTGTAAGTACAGTGAATGGTGCAAACAGTACAAAAAGTGGGATATAGCACTGGCATTCAACCTCAACCAGCCGATAATAGAAGCATAAAGCCCACCGTACAATTGAGCCTAGATATTTGATCAAAATTCTCCATGAATACATATGCATGATGCTCTCTTCTCATCAGTCCATTCAGAATTTCTAGCCAACAAGTAATAGAGATGCTGGCAACACGTACGTACCATTACAAAATTAAGAGGTCAGCCAACCTGATTCAATTGTCATGACCTATCGCATCCAGTCCATAAAGAGATTCGTTATTGTGGCCAATTTGGCAAATAGTCTCATATTCCAAAGAGCCACAAACTCAATGCTATTATAAGAGGAAAAAAAGTGGGAGAATTTGTATCATGCAGTTAATATTCACAAAATCTTCAGTACCTGAAGTGCAGCAATAGAAATAATCAGACTACACATTGATGAAAACTGCTGGACAATAGTTAAAACAGAACCACAACCTTAGATTAAGTTAGACAAGCATACTACATGAAAAAAAAAAGCCTGCCATCATATTCAGTTGAGAGATCTGTTTTACACATTACCAGACGCAAACTTCAGATTAGTCCCAAGTACTTCATCATAAGTAGGTAAACACGCAGAAAACAATGAACGAGATTACATTGATGATATATAGATTCAATATCAATGCCACAACGGATCTTACTGTGAATGTTGTTACAAAGTGACAATGCCTACAAACTCCTCACTAGCCATAAAGAAACCAAATTCGTTGAAGTAAATGCTCACTTATGTACAAAAGAAAGGAGCTTCATCCATTCTGTGTACTGTCACAGCCAATCAAAACACAGATATCCAATCTACACACTTGCATGTGCAAGCAAATCCACACAAGCCGACTACAATACACAATATTGACTGAGGAGCTGACTGCACTATGTGATACTGAGCACAACAGAGTAAGGTACCAAAATCCTAACACATCTGAGATTTGCAACAGCTACTGGCAAAGGACCTACAGTTAAGTACACAGCTTCTAACAGCACCTTTATCACAAGGGAACAGCACAAGTATCCAGTCTCTGAAGTTTACAAACAAAGCTGAAAGAAACTTGTACAGAATTCACATTACCTTTGAGGCCCACAGCACACGTTAAGTATGCCTTTGCATCCACTTTCACATAAAATCTATCCTACGCACACAAACACACATCCTTGTCCAGTGCCAACCTATTAGTGTCATTGCGCAGAACATTTCTGGACTAAGGCAAGAACTTTGGTCATTGGCATGGCTTAGACTACAAACACTTACCAACCCAACAAAAAAGGGAAGGCCTTCCTAACCAATCCTCTGAAACATTTGAGCTCCAGTTAACAGAATTCAAAAATTGGTACAAGCAATCTTACTACATGTGACATAGTTCACATGTAATTAAAATGCCTATTTACAGGGCCTTAACTTGAGCTGTGCACAGACAGTTTTCAATATATAAGAGACATTTAAATATCATGATTTGGCCAGAAATGAGTATTGTATAATGACAGTTAAATTCACTTTAAGCTTTAACTAACAAAACCACATTAAAGATAAGTACACACATAGACTTGAGTGCACATAGCACAAGAGTTTAATAGAAAAAGGTACACAATTTGATTAATTTGCAAGACATTAAGGTCTATACACATATAAATGAATCACAGCATACATTTAAACATACAGAGTAACAATCATACACAACATCTTATTTTATAGCAAGATAAGAAGAGCACAAATCAACAAACATTTTTTCAATGGAAATAACGAAAATAAAAATATAACTTCATATATATATATTGTGTCTATATAATATATCCATATTCATTTATATAAAAATTGTTTGTATCAATTGGAACGACCATCGCTCACTCTTAAACCAAATTTGACTCACATTGTCGAAAAATTTGAGATTTGCAAAAGTGGTGCGCTTGTCATACTGAGCACATTGAAGGTGCTAGACACCTTAAATAAAGTACAATGTTTTGACGCACAATGGAGTTGCACGTAATACAGGGATAGAAGAAAAAACTAAGGAGCCAGTAGGCCATTACAAAAAAAAAAGGGGGAAAGAAAAAATTGAGAAAACTATGTAACAAATATAGATTCTTTACATAATATGTTAATTCTTTTTTTCAGACTAGAAAAAGTTGGTTAAGGGATTAACAAGAAAAGGGCATTTCCAATTCAGAGATTAATGTAAATATGATAAGGAAAAGTGAATTTAATGTTGAGTTTTCAAAGTACTTGGGGCATTTTTAGATCAGTGTATTTGCTGAAAGATCTTCAGCTTTAAGAGCTTTCAATATGGTTGTTAGGCACATGAAACAAGGGCTTGGTTTTGGATACAAAAATTGTAACCCAAACACTGGCACCTTGCTATTTTACATGTAATAAACTATCACATCAAACACCTATCCAGCACAACAAATCTCAAGGAGAAGACATCATGACTGGATGTTACAGTACCTGACCAAGAAACAAATATATAGATATATATATATATGTAGAGATAAGAAACAGAGCCAGAAGACCACAATACATATTACTTTCTGATAGATGTAAAGTCCTAGAAGTGAGGTTTTTAACCCACTCAGGCTGCAACAAAATATGAAAGACTTATCAGCTCCCTTCTTGTAAGATAAGAAAAATAATTCGAAATACCCTCATAAAGGGTCTTTACTTGTACTGCTAGGGCGGTTTTGTTGCAACCTGGGTGAGGTGCCTGCGACTATCCAAGCACCCGAAATGAGCAGTGATCTTGACGGCCTTACGGGGGTCCAAGTCCACCAGGACCAGGAAGGGAGGACGGTAGGTCCAGATGCCTGAACGGCTGGCTCGGGTCCCACCACGGACGGTAGGCGTTGAGCAGTCCGCCGATTCCGGCCATCGGCCCAAAAGCTTCATACACAGAGCGGGAGTAGAAGCCCAGGCCTAAGTCTGGGTCTCCTCCTCCCGCTCCGGCTAATCTTCAGGAGGATTTGTCGCTGGCATGACTGTCCTCTGGATCCCTGTCACGCTCCCCGAGGCCGTCGCCAAGGTGCTTGAGCTCCCAGTCGCGCAGGCTGCCGCTGGACCGGCCGCTGCCACCGCCGCCTCCTCCACCTCCGCCAGACCCACCCCCGCCCCTCGACGTGGACGCGAGGTCCTGCGGTCCCACGGAGGACTGGGACTGGCCCGGGGAGGGCGACGGGGACGGCAGCGAGCCAGTGCCGCCGGTGCTCGGGCGCGCGACGAACTTGCTGAGGTCGGGGTTGAACAGCGGGTGCTTGAAGCGGCAGTGCGTGCGCAGGTTGTCGCTGCGCGTGTACGTCGCGTGGCACAGGGGACACTCGAAGCGGCCGGGGAAGTGCACGTGGTAGTGGTTACGGACGTGGGTCACCACCTTGCCGCACAGTCGGCAGCGGTGCAAGTTGTTGGCCACCCCCTGGATCCGCTCAAAGGTCAGCCGCATGTGCCACACTTTAGACCCTGCGAAGGAGAAAGGGCCGTGTGTCACAATGGATTTGATCTCTCTTTGGTACCCTGGTTATATATAATGTTAGTGACAAGCCCTGCTGCCGTTTGCGTGCCTTGCCTAGCCGTGCGGACAGGGACAGGGACAGGACAGGGCTGTGCCAGGACATAGGTAGAGGGGAGACAAGCACACCGATGCCATGCCCACGGCCCACAGCTCTCAGCCCTCAGCCCCAGCCAGCCCCCCAACAATGGGCATGCCCCCTCCAGGCAGGACTAGGCATGCCATGAGGACACAGACAACACCACGAGCCATTAGCCGCCAGGGTTAGGCACACAGCAGCGTGTATTTCTCTTTCCTTTGTCCCACATGCTTGTTTAGTCTAGTCATATAGTCCTCTTTCTTTCTGTTTGGTTTACTTCCCCCTTTTAAGTCTTTTTTAGAGACCCTACTTACAATCACCTTGCTTGCATATCAGGCCTTGCAGACCACACTTATCAACAGTTAATTAAGTGTGGAGTTGAAACCAAGTACGAGTAGTACATGTCGGTCAAACTTTTACAAGGAAAGCAATTAACAATTTCTGAAATTATTGTAACAATATTCTTCCAAAGACATTCAATCCACACAAGGTTTTGTATCACATGCATATTGCACCCATTGAATGAGTTGTTCTCATGGAAACATGCAGCAGCAATGCCATTTAGCAGCTGGTCTTTGAAGTTGTGCTGTATCTGAAGACTCACAAAAATGCACCGTTCACTTCCATCAGTGGGCATCATATAACTGATGTAAAACGACTAACTGTCAAAGTAGCTGGCATGAAGAGAAATATGCAAAAGATTGCCAAGGCACACTACGCTTGGAAACAAATTAGTGCCAGTATCCTAAATGTATTGTGCCCCATTGACAATGCACAACTTTCACTCACAAAGTGTGTATTTCCTTATTAGATAAAAAAAAATGGTGATGCTTTTCACATGAGTTATTAACTATTAAGAAGATAAATTTAACACTAATTTTATAATGTACATAAACAACCGAAACAACATGAATTCCTCCTAAATATTTGTGCAGTAGAACCATGCATGATGAACTGTGTTCCAATGAAATGTATTATTACCAAAAAAATCTTAACCTAAGAATAAAATCCTAATTGTTCGCTAAGAAGTCAGAAAAATGTTTTAATGGACTGTAACAAGATGTTCTTTTGTTTTCATTCTTCATTTGTACTTAATGCTTAAATGAGTTTCTGCATTGTGCAAACACCTCTCACTATAATCATGATACCATTTCCAGTAGTTTGGGTACTCAAGTGCCATTACAGTACTGAAAACCTTGGTCAAGCAGCTGGGACGAATCTCATAGATAGAGCAGCATATGAACAAAGAATGTGAGGTACCAGAGCATAAGAACATACAGAAGCAGCGCCTTTACAGAAGAAAAAAAATGAATAAGGATGGTGATGTGCTGGATATTAAGTCATAATGAAGTGGTTGTTGTTGAGTGGGCTTTGGCAGTTCACAAGGAAAGAAGAATTAATGCTATATTGTATTGTTACGTAGTAACAATTTATTGCTTGATAAATTAATGTACATGTAGCTCATAGGATCTTTTTAAAAGAAAACAGTTGACAGAAAATTTACAATGTAAATTCTGTCACTAACAAAATCAGTCTTGAGTCTAAACCACATGAACCTGTAGGCCCTTGAGTTAACTCCACAAAAACCTAGTAGGTTTAGAAAAATACTTTTATAGTTACTACAGAAAGTGTCAGTTCAACAAATGTATGTATAATTATGAAAGAAAAAATATATATTTAAAAAAAAACACCACATCTTAATTCATTTATGAATGGGGAAGCAAAACTGCTACAGAAATGTGATATTTTCAGAAGCACACAGTATTTAGAAAAATGTGAGCTCAGGAACGTTGGGAGGGGGGAAAACCCACAATGTACAGTAAAATTAATTTGAAGAGTGAAGGCAAGATGAGAAAATGACACCTGTTATACAATCACGACAAAATCCTCTCTCTGAAGTTTTCTGGAGGAAAGGCACATGAAGAAAGAGATGGCGAGTGAGATCTCACTGTCTAACAGTAAAATCATAGCAAAACCAATGACCCAATTCCCAATTACACTAAGTAGGAAGTGTCACTAAAAGGTGGCTTGCCTCTCTAGCATAAGGTTTGAAATAATAAATGCCCCACTGCCTTTCTGTACCAGCTCGGCAGAGATGCTTAAACTCAAATGCCTGATGACACAAAAATGGAATATGGTTACAATTTAATAAGCCTCAAATTCCTTGGTATATGTAAAAGTGGCAAGGAAATGTGCAGAAAGCCCTATGCCAACCCCTGCAAGTTCCTGTGCACTACTACATGTAGTGAATTATTACGAGTCCAGTTAATCCCTCTGGAAAATTTACAATCGAAATTCCACAATGTGGATGTTAAAATAGATGAAGACTTAGAGAATAAATTAGGTACAGAGTGTCAGTTACAGTACAAATACTAAAATAATTCCTTTGGTATCAATCATGCATATAATTGTATCTTAAAAATGGCTGGCATTTCCCATAATAAAAATATTATGTCATGAGAAGAACGCAGCAACTGGCCTGCCAGCTGCTAGCACACTAACTAGTAGACAGGAAAATAAAGCTACCAGAAAGTGTCTCAAATTCCATTAGCATGATAGAATTAAGGCTGAATGTCTTTTGACCTTCTGCTAGAAGATACAACTGTACACTTATTTTCATATCAGCTATAATACCGAAAACTTAAAAAGGTGGGAACATGGAAACTTTGTAGAAAACACTGATAAAGAAACTAGTTTTCATAAGACCAGATCATTTCTCCTCCGGTTTACCATCACTCTGTTCGGAAGTCAGTTTGTGTTTCATGCGCATGTGACGTTTAAGATTATCAGCACGGGTTAGGGAGAGGGGACATAACGGGCAAGGATATTTCTTAAGAGCATGCATTTTGTGATGTCTTTCCATATCTGTTACTATTTTGAAACAAATTTTACATTTAGCTAATCCATGTGATAAGTCCTCAAACATTTGCGTAAAGTCTTCAATAGATAGTTCAACCTCTGCCTGTGGATAAAGGATTCCTGGAAAAGAAAGAAAGAAAAAATGTAGCACTTATAACCATGGGCCATGGGTGGGAACCCAGAGACTTCATGGGGTTTGAAATTTCAGGTTCAGAATTTAATGAAAAAGAATTTAATTTTGGTATCTTTTTCTAAAAATGGCCACAAGATTTGAATTTTCGCACTTCTTAATCCTTGAAACATGTGACTCAAATGGATAAGATAATTATCATCACCTGCCACTATACTTCTACTCTACATATGTATGAGTCTACAGGAAAGACAACACTACTTCAAGAAGGGACCTACATGCATAACCATCATAGCACAGCACACTCACAGAGAAGAAGAAATAATCTGATTTCAAGAAGGCAGTTTCATCCGTTTCATCCCTGGGCTAACTTAAGTATATATTCTCCTGTCTACATACGATCGTGGTGGACTTTCACATTTTATAGAAATTCACAGTTTAATCTGGGCTAACAAAGTTATTTCACAAGAGAAAAGAGAATGGTACGTAATGTGGGAGGGAGAGATATATGACATGATTGAACACTACATGACATGATATGAATGAAGCGGGATTATAAAGTTGTGTTTCTTACAGTCTGCAAGGAAAGCAGAGATTTCATGGGGAGCGACAAGGGGATGGTCTGAAGGGTAGAGTCTGTAGAAGGGAAGACAATAGTTTCTGAAATATATGCAATTAAAGTTTGGGAACAAATTAATAAGCCCTATTTGTCTTGAAAAACTCACATTTTCACATGCTCTACTCAAAACATGACCTAATTTTAGTTGAACTGCCTAAAATAGTTCAGTGCTTCTCTCATAAGGGGTATTCAGGGTGCACAGCTTTTATGTGTCGCTTTAAGTTATCTGGCCTAGAACGGAACACAAAGCAGACTGGACACTGAGCTTTTTCATTTGAATGCGTTGTAAAATGATTCTTCATGTGTGAGACAGCCCTGCCACAGATCTTGCACATTGTCAATCCATTGGGTAGTTTCTCAAAAAATAGTTTGTGGGATAATTCGTAGCTTGATGATGTTTGAGCAACGCCTGTAAACCACAAAACATATGTGTTACACTCAATGTTCCCACCCTTATTCACAAATTAAATAGTTGCACTAAAGACAATAAAGTTCATTAAATCAGCTTGAAGTATTGAACTGACAGCACGCCATGCACATGGAGGCATTATCAGTTTTCATGCACATAATATGTTAGGTGTATGCTGGACTGTGCTGAGGGAATTAACAAGTTTAAGAGTATCCCCCAAATTTTAAGGCTTCTACAGTGCAGACACTAACCCTGAGGCTGAATCCAAAGGGTAAATACTATGTACATGTCCAGCACCTCTAAGAAGCTACTGCACATCCTAGGTCTCCTACACAAAGGCAATAGTCAGTATTCAATTTACAATTCCACTATGTGCAAGTAAAAAGGCGCTCAGTTTTTTTTTTTTTTTTTAAAAATATTTTTGGTTTACTAACTTTAGACAGTGCATCTTCATTTTTTCCAACAGACCACGGACAATCGATTTACCTATAAGTTGAGATTTGGAAAGCCTAATACTAATGTAACTCATACACAATGTTGATAACGCTTGATTACTGATATTTGTGAGGCACTTGCACACACGAGTGTAGTCTGCAAATATCCACATTGCTCATAGAACAAGAGCAAGAGTAGTGAGTGGATGCTCCCCTTCTGTTTTAGCAGTTGACTTAGTCATAAAAGCTTGCATGTTGTGTTTGAGAGGAAACCAGTACATTTGCATATAAATAAAAATGCAAGATATGAAACAAATATGACAGTTCTTAAATTTTAAGTTCCAAAGATCAAAAGAATTCTAAAAGAAAAAAAAAAGAAAAAAAAAGAATTTAGGAGTAGAATGCAGCCTTCCTTCTAGCACCCTTTGGAAAAATCAAAATAAGGGTCAAATGCAATACCACCCAGCGGAAAACAAACTACCAAAAGAGCAACATCATATAGGGTTGACTGAAAACATTTCAGAGTTAATAGTAACTGTTTTATTACATAAAATATTTTTCAAAATAGGTACAAATTTAACAACTTTTTTAAAAAAAAAACCTGTAATATAAATCCCTGCACCTTGGTCCACTATTCAAATCAACAAAGTATGTTTTCTTAAACATCACACATATACATGCATATGCAACAACTCAAAAAGTATTTTCAACTTGATAACACTTGATTTAACACTAATACTGAAACAAAGTGAAATACTTCAAACTTAACTTTGACATAGATTTGTAAATATTCCTGAGCTGATTGCTTGTCTTGTCAAATGAATTACAGCCTATACAGCATATGACTAATTTGTACAATAACTCAAACCCTTGCATAATAATACCTTAATAAATAAATAACCTTAAATAAAATCTTTAACCTAACTGAGCAAATGATATATTCCAACCAGAAATGTGAGCAACATGTTTACACTGTTGTGCTTATTGATTTTGCAGCTGGACTTGAAATCAAGAAACAAACTATTTTGGTGAGGCCAGAGCAAAGAGATCACTGATGCATCAACTACAAGAGGGCTAGAAATAAATAACTAGAATGCAGAAAAAAACATCACCTATTGAAATTCAATAGAAAGATCAAATATTTGTTCAATATCAACTACCTTGGAGACAAGGGATTGTCAAGCACCTGAGGCTGCCGCTTCGGCATAGCAAGGTCTAAGCCCAGAAATCACAAATATGCTGCCACTGCATAGTTCACAACACAGAATTGTCTACTGGGCACTGTTTTCAAAAGATAAAATAGAAAACCCATTTAACTTTAAATATTGTGATAGTATATATGGGAGTCAGGTAACAGACTGATTCTCATTCAGAAACTTTAACAACAGGTGCATTGCAAATAAGGACAAAAAGAAAATAATGTACTAAATTTAGCACAAGTGTTTCTAGGGTAACAATTTAAGTGCCATAGCTAGGCAGTAATGCTTGGAAGTACCTGTGTAGTTGAGTAGTCTATTAAAATCGTTTTAGGACATTCGATGTCCCAACAGGTAATACAAATGGGAATAAAATCAATGAGGGAATATCAAATGGCACTAAAAGGAAATGTGAAGAGCCAATGGGATTAAAGGTTTTCAGCAACCAAGAGGCTATCAATCCAAACCTCCCCACTACACATTTATACCCATAAAAAATAAGAATAAATCACTGTTTGGACCAATTAAAACCAACCACTGTTGTGAAGTTCTACATTGGTTGAACTGGTAACAGTTCCACTGATTACATATTTCTGACAGAAAATGAACCAGGCTTATATGGCTAGAGAGAGAGAGTAATTTAAGTAACAACAGCTTTGGTATAAATAATATTGCTCTAAAGAACGTCATAATTAGTGGCACAATAAATAACAACAATAAATTATGAACTCACATCTTTGTACCAGTAGAACCCGTTTCTGTGAAAAGCTAACAATTTATGCCAGCAACTATATGAAGTTTCAACCCATCAATCTAGGTTCCCAACCCATAAACTCGCTTAACAGTAAAGCACGCGTCAATATGCTGAGCATTTCACGCAATAAATATGAATGATAAACACTAAACTCCAATGCTGACTAGTGATGAAAAATTTCAGAGGGACCTAAAAAACAATCTTCTAAAACACCCCACTATTTAATTTTGTTGCCGACAAGAAGTATATACTGTCAAATTTAAAAAGTAAAAAAATAAATTTCATTTTTTTTAAAACTGAAGAACTCACAGCCTGCACAAACTGACAACATACTGTGTCAGATACCATGTCGGTCTCTAAGATGCCGTTTTATATTGTCAGAACGCATAGTCAACCGGCAGATAGGACATTGACGTTTATCAGGCTTATGAGTCTTGAAGTGGCTTTTCATGTGCAAAACAATTCGACCACAAAGTTTACATTTTGCCTGACCAAATGGAAGTTTCTCATAGAAATCTAAATGAGATATTTCAGTCCCTGCAAATGTATCGCTCGATCCTGCAAAACAAAAAGAAATTAAGATAAAATAAATTTCTTTCTCCTCAGATATCATTGAAGTAATACCTTGACAACTAATGACAACATCAATGTATTTTTCTCAAAATCCAACACCAAAAGATGTAGAATGACTGTACAATTGTCTGTTACCAAGAGCCATCCAAGAATCTTAGAGGTAGAAGAAAATATAACCAATCCATCCCCACACACCCCTCATTTTTGTGCACAGTCAGTCAAAGACGAAGATATGTACCAACCAGAAAAAGGGCAAGAAGTGAGATAATAAAGTAAAAAGAGCATTTAGAGCTGTACATATTCCATGTCTTTGACTGCAGCAGGCAAAGCATTTATGCTCTAGTCGGCAGTATTTCCTAGTATTTCAGATTGAGAAGAAGTTTTTCAAACACCAAATTCTGCTGCCTGAGCAAATATCAAAAAATACTACCACACTTTTGAGACATATCTGAACAGTGACAATAAAACTGCAGGATTTAAGCAAACCCATTATGGTGCATGGAAGGAAGTCTTTGAAAAACATGAATGCAATTTGAGTGACTTTTGCCACAGAATATCTGTATGAAAATACAGATGGACTCAGCGCTTATGTGTTTCCCAAAAATGCACGCATGTCTTAGCATACTTCACTACCACAAATTGAAATAAATAGAGTGTGAGGGAGTGGTTCAGTATATATCACATGAAAATTAACAAAACTTTCTAAACTTGGACATACTAAATGCCACATTTCTTTCTGATTTGAAGTTATTTTGGCATAATATAGATGAGGATGAATACATCCAACTTCAGCTGATACGAGCCGCAACAGCTTACAAATACATCTGATAACTATCACATTTATAAGGTCTCCTTTGAAGTCCACTGCAGCTGTTGTCCAATTAACAAGAACCACTTTACAAGTGGTCTACATCAAGGCCATTTACCAATATTAGCAAAAGTGAACAAAATCTATAAAACAGCTAGCTGAGATCTAGCCCCTTTGACAAGACAAGCAATTGGAAAGAACTGGGATTCACTGTAGTTGTCACGCATACCAAATGCAAATACAGGACAAGGTGCAAGGTCTATATCAGACATACAATGACCATACTATCATTACTCTTTCACAGTGAATTCTTTTCTACATCTTTCATTCTCCTTCCATAAATGTTATCGATACCCTTACCTTGATGGAAAAATGCGCAGGTAAATGGTATAAATATATATATATATAAGTATGATATACGAAATGCACACTATTTACAGAATAATCAAATACAAAATTTTCGGTTTTCAGAATGTTCTTCAATTTTAAGTCAGACTGCTTGCACAATGCAATATTAATATTAACTGATGGAGAATGGGTTTAGGAATTGCTAATAACATGTGTGTAACAAAAGTTTAAATTTTTCAGGGATGCTTGATGCCTTGTACTTAAAGAGTCCATTTCTAACAAATTTAGATTTTTCAATCTGATTTTTTTTATCATATTCACAATTTGATGTGGTTTGAATTTCTGACCAAAAACAAATAAACTACTACTATTAGTGTGAAGTATCGTCATCACCGAGGGAAAATTTTCCAAGTATCTATCAGGTAGAAAATGATTCACATTAAACTAAACAGATTCAGAAGACATATCATATCTTCTTCTAAGCTCCACCCCGTGGGTCCGACGAAGATGAGTTTTCAACTTATCAATTCGTGTGTACACAGCTTCACATATGTTGCACTTATGAACTCCTGGGAAATGTACTTGCACGTGATGCCACTTGTTCCGGACTGCCTTTGCACACAGTTTGCAGAAGTATGTGCCAGGAACCATGGTATTGGGCACGAAAATACTCTCCGACCGCAGAGAGCTACCTGGAAGAGAAGAGAGAGCTATGAAAGTCTCCCTTCTCTCTCAGGAGTATGACAATAGTTTCTTTAGAGTCTTTTCCTTTTCAGAGAGAACCACTACCCAAGAGGGTTCTCACTAAAAGTTATTGTGAGAAGGGTGACTTTTGAGACAATTCTTATCACTATTCATGACATAAATTCAACAAACTGCTTAAATGATCTACTACACAACAACCACAAATCAAATAACTGTCATGGTTCAAGCATGGAACTAGGAGTAAAAAATATGTATTCAAACTGCTAGTCACTCAAAGAAATTTTAAATACACCAAGTTCATATTTCAAAAGTGCTCCATATTACATGCCTGAGCCCCTAAACTCCAATGTGGAATGGGAAAATACTTCGGGGACACGAAAAACGACCATAGTCCCTGTAAGCAGAGAGATCTGCTCCAAATCACACCTCCTCTGTATATCTACATACATGCAAATCAACATCATCAGTTACGGTCAAACAGCATGCACACACTCAGCAATCGTAAGGAACACAATAAAACTTTCAGGAGAGAAAACAGTAAGGTATACATCATCATCACCAAAGGAAAACAACACTCTATAAGACATATTATGTGGTCAAGAAAGATTTCTAGAAACTTTAAATAATTAAGTGAATTAAGGTTTTCTTAATAACTGTTCATTTGCCTCTTTATGATGTATGATTTGATGATCTCCACTTTGAATTGATCACTGTTATGATGCAAAATGGAAAAAAAAAAAGACAATGCAACCATGACACCATTTGACATTGATTATGTTCTTTCTGAAGTACAGCCATCCAACATTTCTTCCATGATCAAAACCAAGAAAAACATGTTGATTACAATAACACAGGATGCATGTAACAGTAATTTTTAAAAAAGGGTAAGAGGGGAAATAATGTGACGACTGAGTGTGATGAAGGGTGAAAACATGATTCCATATTTTAAAATCTACCGATTTAACCACCGGTAATACCCTACGAAAGTTGTAAGGATAATTTCCCTACTTTCTTTATGTGTGCATTTTCTTTCAGTTGTACCAGTTCAAGCCTCAATTTATAATACATACGGGAGACTGTTGTGCATTGTATACGAGCATTAGCAGAATCTTATGTATAAAAGTATTGATTTGTTTCCAAGCCTGCAACCAAGATAACTATTCTAGATTTCTCAAGAGAGGAAAAAAATGGCCTCCTCCTTTGCACTTACCAGGAGTATGAGTCCACGATATGGTACGGTCATAAGTCTTCAATACAAGCAACAACCTTCCAAGGATCCAGTTCTTCAGTTGACCTGGCCTACACTAGCATTTAGGCCTAGGACTAAGAGTTGCCTAGGTCTAGGTTTGTACACGCAACAGCAGCAGGAATCCCTCTCTTTACCACCCCACCCCAACTTTCATGCACAGGGCAAGCCCAAGGTTATCCGTGTCACTGAAAGGAACTCTTGTTAGGTGGTAGTAATCCTGATCCTATAATGACCATAAAAATAAAATAGGAAAACCAACAAACACTGTGGCAAAAACACAAACAACCATACAGAAAGCAACCTAAAGCTACTCAACAGGTGCATGCATTAGAAGGATTCGATGAATAAACCTGGCTTTGCTGTATCCTAGGCACCAGCACAAAGCCGATTGTCATAGAGCTACTTGTGTGTGCATTCTCTTTTCCTGAAGTTGTTTGTAAGCTCGTTAACCCAAACCAAGATCCCATCACCACTATTATCTACATTGACACACAGGTAGGAAAACACCTGAACAGCTCATGCCAGTTACAGTACCATGGCCAGGCAGACTCATGAAATGGAAAAACAAGGACAGGAAGAAGTCCTCCTCTTTGTGTGTAAAATGATCAAAACAGTACAAATACACCGTTTAGAAAAAAAATTTGTTGGTAACCAAACTAATTTTTTAAAAGTATAGTGTAGTCATTTTGTAGGCTAATTCAGTACAGAATTTGACACAAAGGAGGAGGAACAGATGTATAAGAAGAAATCCAAGTCACCCTTGGAGAACTACTTAGAGTAGCTTCGCCACTTCAGATTTTAGATTTGCAAAAAGTTTTTTATTTTTTTTGTTTTTTAAATACCAAAGGCTGAGCAGTTCTTATAGTTTGGGGTATCAATTGTAGGTCAAATCATGGAGTGACATTTTGTCTATATCCTAAATTACACTGGGAGCGATACTGCAAATTGAGCTACAGCCTCCCTGTACATTGCTAATACGATAAAATAAGAAAAAAAAGATGAACTCTTACCATCAAGCGCATCCAAGCTGTCTGCTGCTGATCCTCCTCCTGGTTCCGCGTCGCTGGGATCTAATCCACCATGCTGTGACATGTTACTGAGGTCATCTGGGTTGAACAGCGGTCCACCACCCTGCAAATACCATGAACATCAAAATGTTTAAAAAACTTCAGTCATCACAGAAGCTCAATCAACATTACAGACATGCTACATTTTTAAGATTAAAAGTAATCCTCCCGTCTCTAATCTTGATTTAAACTCAAGCAATCCATTTGTTGATTCTGGAATGAAATACTCAAGCAGAGTTTTTCTTCTCTAATCAAAACCACTGAAGGTTTCTTTGTATTAGCAATCAAACATAGTAGCAAGAAAATGGTCCATGTTACACAAGAGAAGCCAAACAAAACATGCGCAGTCAAATCTTGCAGCAATCTACTCACAATTTCTGCTGTGCTCATGATAAATTGAAAAAGCAAGATGTGAAGACACCAAAGTTGATGAGTTGCAGGGTTGTGTTGATTTATATTTTTGATTCCACAATGGGAACATAAAGGGAGGAAAGCAATAACACACAAATAACCCACAATGTATTTAAATATTCTTCGAACGCAATATAAAATACCTTTCAATTACCAAATAAAGATACATTTAAATAAATGTAAGTACCATTACTGTCTTTCTGTCATGAGCATGTTTGTTTCTTGAAAACCAGAGAACATACCCACAAGTACATCTGATGGTTTCAGGCATAGCTAGCAGTTAGAGGAACACTTAACATGCCTAACTCTACAAAGAAGACAAATAAACTGTAGACACTAAAATGTAGTAGAAACTGCATGGGTGCAATGGAAGTAAAACACTACGAATAGTTATTGAGGAGTGAGAAGGGTTTTAAAGAATAAACACATGACAAGTAGTTTTGTTTTTATGTAATGAGATAAACAAAGCCACTCTTCGTTTTACACACTCGAGAGGCTTCTTTCCTTTTTGTACATTTGAAAAAAATGTTGTTAACATCAGTCCAGCTGAATCCAAAATAAAGACTTCATCACTACAATTGTACGAGCAGGTCAGAGTCACACACTGGATCAGAAGTAAAACAAAATACTAGCAATTTAAGAATTACATGCTTCAGAAATGCCAATGTCTATGGTAAACATGAAAGTATGAAAAACACACTTTGAAACCAGGCTAACCCACCAACAGGATGAAGTTTGTTATTATAAGCAATTAGGGTTCTTCAGCTGATATTTCACAATACATCAACTATCACAGTAATCCATCTCAAAACCTTCTCTTACACAGAATATTTACAATGAAACAGAGTAGAGGCTACTAAAATGCACACAGAGGTCAGGAAAGGAATCTAAATATAATAAATATAATTGACGTTCCTTTCACACTTAACCAAACCTATCTCTTTTCACAGAATTCTGAAATCTTGACTACCAATTATGACAACTACTCTGCCAGCACTTCAATCTATCTCCCTATCTTTGTGACCTTCATTGCCCAGTTCAAATGTTGGTTCAGAATTTTTCTTAGCTTTATGGAAATAAACTTTGAAAAGTATTCACTAATTGGGTGTAGCAGAGAAATGAAGGATGTTAGAATGACTAGAAAACTCTGATGGAATGACACAGAATAAAGAGAAAGGAGAAAGGAAATTGGCAATCAACTGGAGAGGTAAAAAATAGATATAAAGCCTAGTTTACATGTAAGAATTGAATTTTTGAAGAAAACGTTTCATTGTCCACCAAGAATGCTGAAAGTCTTCACGAGTCCCCAAATAAGATACAAGAATGCTACCAGCACACCTCAGATAAGTAATTTATACAAAATAATAGCAGTTTACATTAAAATATAATTCATACATTTGATAGTGAAGACCAGCTCCAACAAACAAACAGGGACTAACTCCCAAAGAGAACAGAATTTAATCAAGGAGGATTGAACTGTGAAACATTTGAATAACAATTGAGCATTGGAAATTTTAAAGCTTAGAAATTAGAGACCAATAAAAATCTTAAAAATCAATAATGATATAAAAAGATACTAAACATTTTGGCTGGTTACAGAGCAACAAGTTCAGAGATTTCCCCGAACCAATACATGACAGATTTTGAAATAATATTATAGGCACCCAGTTAGGTTGTATGTCCAAGAGATCAATTCCAGGGTCATATTAAAAAACCATATTTACACGATAAGACGCACTCAACTAAGAAATAGACCTAGTTCATAGGACAAAAAAGACCCATAGGACTCCTGCAAAGTCTGCCAACAATTGTAACAATTATAAGACACACCCAGTTTAACCGGGACCGAAATTGGGTCAGAAGGTTGCTCATATATTTATGTAAATGCTGTATGTAGAAAAGAATTTCCCTGCTTATTTTGCTTCTTTAAAACAAACAAGCAAATGTGCCACCTCAGTCAATTTCATACGGGCAGCTGTTGCAAAGCTTCCAATAGCACTATTATCTACAATGTAGGTTCTTATAAATACCATGAAACATTTTATAGAAGTAATAATTCCATATTTCTGGATGCTGAATGAACTAACATTATGGGCTTACCCTGTAAATAGAGCTAAGAAAGTCCTTCCTCCCTTCCTTCCATAATTGCAATAGTACACCATCACTAACCTTACCTAGATTCTAAGCTGGTTAAAAACATGACTTAAAAAATAATGACTGAACAGAAGACAAACTAACTAGGGTCATACCTCAGTTGTTCCATTCTTGATACCAGCATAACAACTTACATATCACAGCTTACTCTTCCCTATACAAAGAATCAAATTATAAAACGAACTTTATACTGTTAGTGACACATGAATATGACTACAAACCTTTCAAATCTAATCTAGCTTTGAGAATATTTTTTTTTTACATACATATATAAGTAAGAAAAATAAACACTGCAGTGGGAAAATTGAACAGTTTCAATACATTTGGTTAACAAATAACGCGCTTAAGATCAAATTTAAATTAAGTTGACATTGGTTGATCATTGGACTATCTCTTTCTAAAACTTCGCATGCAGGTTCAAGCAGTTAAAATCTTACTTCCCTAAAGTAATTTAAGTCCAAATGCTCAATCTCACACTAGTGGCACTTCTCCTAATGCCCACTAGAATCAAGAAATTAAAAAAATAAATAAAAACAAGAAAATGTAACTGGGATTGGATACATTCAGATCACAGCCAAACTATGGCTTGAGTGCACGGCAGTTCAGGCCTGCACTCATCACAGGTTCAGCTATTCCCATTCCCATCAGAGATAGGCAGAAAAAGGAAACAGATGACACAATACAGGAAACTATAGAGTAAATGGTGGAGCAACAAAAAAATAAATTATTTCAAGTGACTTGCCACATAAGTTTGCAAACTGCACCAGGTACCAAAGACAAACAATGAGAATTAGCACCATATGAACTTAATAAATGCCCTCAAATAACTCATAATAACTTAACTCCCTTGTGATCCAGACATGTGACAAATAAATGCTACCGATAATAAGAGGAACTCAAGAGTATTTCGAAAAACCCCTGGAATTGTGACATGACCAACGAAGTAAAACAGATACGAAAGTTTAAACATTAAGACACATTTGGTATGCAACTTGCAGGTTGAAAATGGTTGAACTTACTAGAAGTAAGGATTTACTTCTGCCGGTCAAAAACTAGAATCATCTCGAGTTATAAAATCCTCTTCTTTTTCCATACAAAGTCTATGAGCTTTACATTTGTCATGATGATTGACTATCTCTAGCCGAAAGTTACCATTACCTTCAGCAAAAGAGGTGCGAATGTCTGGAACTGACTTACTCCACTTCCGACAATATTTACAATACATAATGTTCAGATGTTCATCATACTGTAACCAACGGTACGACTCAAGCCATCCTGCTCGAAATCTTCCACCTTTCCTCTGACCACCTGAACCACCTGCACCAGATGATCCACTAACACTCTGGGGTGACTGTATCACAGAATCTTGCCTTGAGACAGGAGGCAATGTTTGCAGTTGTGTTTGTAATTGCAGTTGCTGTAGGTGCTGATGCTGAGCTGTTATTGACTGCAATTGCTGATGATGCTGAGATGGTTCCTCTTGAACCTGAACTTGGCTTCTATTGTGAATGTCTGCACCGACTTGAGAAGTGCTCATTAATGCTGGAACTGGCAATAATTTACGAAGAGCTTTGGAGTGGGATCGCATGTTAGATGTTAAAGCAGAAGGATGTAAGTTGTGAGAAGAGGGATCAACAGTCATAAGAGAATTTGTATTTAAAATAGGGACTCTTGGTATGTCTACTTTCTTCTTAGAGACTAGGTAGTGAAGATGGCCTTTAGAATAATCTGCTTCTAATGCAGCTTGCGATGTTGCTACAGATGTTAAGTCTGCTCCCCCTGTCACATCCAAGCCAACCATACCCCAATCACCCACCGACGCTGTTGTGAGGCCAGCGGATTCACTACTTTTCCTTCTTCCACTTGTCTGTCAACAAAAGAAGGAAAAGAAATATCATTATTGTTTCTCTATAAATGTAATCCCCTCCCCTCAAAAGCTTCCTCACTCTATACCTGTTAGATCTTTTAAGTTCTTTAAGTGTATGCCAAGACAAATTAAATTTCTTCACCTCATTCAATCTTCCCAATGAAAGGAAGCTAGAATGGCATTACCAGTTTATTAAAAGAAATGAGCTTCGGGGTTTGCTTTTCAAAACTGTATGTCAGTATGAAGTCACCTGAAGTGTCGTTGAAGCAAGAAAATTACATACAATCAGAACTAGGTCCAACCACAGGATATCAACAATTTTTTCAACTATTACTAAAATTTAAATACAAATCCTGCTGTATGTCTTGGCATAAATATGTTAGTAAGAAAGAAATCAAGAATATTGGAAAGACTAATGGAAATAAGCCAGTTAAAAGAAAATCGAGAATTTGGATAAACTGTTGGAAAGGTGACAAATTAAAAGGTAAACAAAAATTTACTACTACAGGATAATTGTAATTTAATTTTAAAATATTGAAGATAATTTGAATAAGGAACACTTTAAAAGGGTAGCCATATGCTGACACAAACTAACATTAGGAGACAAATTGAGAACAAGTTGCATGCCTTTCTGCTTGATAGGTTCTTATTATCCTGCCAGCATAAATAGGATAAAATAGGAGAAGTACCCCAGAATTGTCTGCGAAGCCCTTCACTGTACTGTAAATTGTGTGAACAACAATGTAATAATTTCTTTGTAGCAACAAATCGCAAGTCACATTTTCTTATGCAGTGAGCCACCAGTTTTGGAGTTCACAGTACCTCACCAAGAGTGAAAGGAGAATTTAAAGTGTTAACTAATAAGGCACTATCTACAGGAAGCCTGCTCACCAAAATGTAAGACAATGAATGATATACTCACTTGGAATCCTCAAGAATGTTTCCATTAATTCTTCTTTCACATGAAGTACAAAGCACAATGTGTATCCGATGCATCCAAAATTGAGTTCAGGACTCTCACATCCCTATCTGCGAACGTCTTGGGCGCTTCAAGTGAGGCAAGCTTTGAAGGGGAGAGGGAAGGGGGATGGGAAGGGAAGTGGAGCACAACACAAAACTACTTTGGCTTCCGATCATTTGAGCACCTACAGCATCATATCCTTATTAGCTTCCATGAATTGTAACATGACCATTTTCTTGCCATTCACTGAATAATGGTTCCCTTCCATAAACCCCTCCAGAACGAGAAAACTACCACTAAAACAGAATGAGCAACAGTGATAAGGTTTTGATTTGACTTACCGGAGGCATATTGTGGAACTCGTCCAATTCTTGTTTAATTGGTGCTGTTGATTGAGGTGGAGGGGAGACATCTAACACATCATCGACATCTGTTGGACTTGGTAGAACTGGATTTAAACCACCACTAGAAGATAAAAGGCTTGGACTAGTCTTGAAGCTTAACTGAGATGCAGGCTGTTGAAAAATCAGATTAAATGTCCATTAAAGCATTGCCAACAAGACAATAAGAAATATATTTTCAGAAAAGTGGACTCAAGTAGAGCCATCAATACAATGAAAAAGCTAGATCCACAGTAATTAACAGCCCTACACTTATTCACAAAAACTAAGAACTGAGTGAATAAGTTTCTTAGAAAAATAACAGATCAACACAGACCAGAGTAAGAATTACCTGAGCATTTGAGTGAAACCTTTCACTTGGGCCTGCTCCTGAGATTGTGTCCCCGCTTGATGATGACATACGCTTTCGTTTTGTTTCTGGTGGAGGTGTGTCATTTCGAACCTCTACACTTCTGACAGGTGTGCTACCCCTAGAATTTGTCCCTCTTGAGGTTGATTCTTCTGGCCTTCTTGCATTGTAACTGTCTGTAAGTCCTCGCACTTGGAGTGCTTCTGCAGTCTTAAGAAACATTGGCAACAAATTCTGACTAACATTCACTTCACCTTTATACATAAAATGTAGTAAAGCTTTCATTTCTCTGTAGTCAACATCACGTAAGAAAATAATTGGATGTGGCACTTTGTTTTGAAGAAATATGTTTTCAAAATAGGGACTACAAGCAGACAGTATTGTCTGATGGGCTTTAAATGTCTTTCCATCACAAGCTAATGTTACGTCCACTAAGGCTTCCCTTTGGAGTAGGTCACTAAGCACATCTGTCAGGTTTGTCGGGTGATTGTTCCAACGTAGGCAGAATTCTTGATCCATTTTGTTAATTTGAAAACCTGTAAGCAAACAAGTCTCTCAGTAAAAACATATTTACATGAAAAATACATCAAGAATCTCTGAAATGTGATGGCAGTCTTGTGCAACAAATCTGTACAAATGAGACCAAGTATTCAGCAAACATGTAAGAGAAATATAAATTAGTACATGGGGGAGGAAATGAGAAGAAAAGTGAATGAAAAAGTAGAAGGGTTTAGGAAGAGCATTAGGGAAGAGGAAGAAAATAGCTGCTAAACAAAACTAATACAGTAGCTGAGTATATATTGTGGCTCATCAAAATTGAAGCATGCATGTACACCAAGAATAACATGCACAAAGTGTTGAAGGAGCAATGTTAAGAGATGCTCCAGGTCAACACACAATTTGCAAGAATTGAGGGTAAAAAACGGAAAAAGAGGGGGGGGGGGGGGAAGAAAAACTACCACAAAAAGGTCAACGAGATAGAGAAGATAAAAGAGTATTTTTTTAACAGGAAAATTAGTTAAATGGTTATTTGCCTGTTCTGGGGCAAAAAATCTTTCTGCACTACACAAATAACATGATCTTTTCACATAGTCCAAAGTTAAACTTGTTTAGAGTATCTAGGAATTTAGAGCATAGATCGAAAAGGAATGATGCCAAATTACTCTGCAACATAACATGTTTGACTACACACCCTGGCCTAGAACTACTGTATACCCAAAAAAATCTAACAAAAGATCAAGGTTTTGATTCACTTCAAACAGGACCCACAAAATAAACCTCATTTTTCAAACACACTACTCAAAAATAAACAGTGGTAACTAAGACTATATTTTTAAATTGTGATAAAAGAATCAACCTAAACCCAGAACTTAGCCTATATTCACAGAACGGTTTTACAAATCATAACTTGGCAACATCAAAATTGGGTAAAACCAAAACACCTGGCGACAAATGTATCCGCCTCCATTTTATATCCATCTCCGGGAAAAAAAAATTAAATCCGTTCTATTTGTGCTGTTTCCAGGAAGTTACCGGTCATTATGGACAAACAGATCTTTTTTTTTTTTTGCAGCTCAAAAAGCACGTGTCAAAGAATAAAAAAGGTAGTGTTCAGAAAAAAGAAAATATTCCACTAGAAAACTACAACAGCAGGACCTTAGAGGAGGAAAAGTAGAAGAGCTGAATTTTAGTGGGGCACACAAGTAGGCCATGTAACTTCCTGGTGCTTTCGGCTATGACAACACATATGCTAACTTAAATCTTTGGATTCAAAAATAAAAATTTAGGATAAAAATTGTAAAATTAAATAAAAGCACACCTGAAGAAATATGGAAGAACCTCAGGGTTCATTTAAGTGAAGGCAAATTTACAATAATACACATGCTAGTTTCAATCAAGGTTATTTCCACTCTATGACCATGTTCACAACTCCAAATACCATAAACAGGGTTTTAGCTCTGACTACAGCACAAAAATCTGCTATGAATGCAGACTGAGGGTCATTAACCCCCTCCCCCTTATCCCCACCAGAAATAATCTTCCCTTCACCACATCTTGCAGTAAGGAGTGAAATGAGTAAAAAAAAGAGAGCGACCAAGAGAAAGAATCAAAATAGGGAGTAATCTAACCTTGAGCGCATAATATCCACAATAATACACACACGGCACCGCACAAACACATGAACACGAACTTTTCAAGACATTGTCGAGATTTGTGCTGGGACATATGCAGCCTGCCTCAACCGTAAACACGCACGCCTAGGTGAAACCATCTCTTGCCAACATGACAGAACGCAGCGCGCTGCGCGGGCCGCGGGCCGATGTGTGTCAGCCCTCCCCATGCCCTGCCTCTGCCCTGCCATTCCCCCTTCCTCTTCAGCCCCACCCTATCCCACTCCGTCCCACCTCGCCCCGTACCCCTGCCCGTGCCCTTCCCTCTCCCTAGCCCCTTCATCTCCCCCTCCCTCGCCCCACTTCCAAGTCATGTCTGTCAAACACACACACACACAACTCTCATTCTGTCTCTCTCTCTCTGTCCCTCCCTCTCACTATCTCTCTCTCTCTCTCACACACACATACACACCAACAACCACTCAAGGCAAAGACAACACACAAGGAAAACATTTCAGCAGAAGAAAACTCGCCAAGCTGGAAAAGTGGACGTTTAACAGCGCCTGGAGTCAACAGTCTAAAATGAAATCAAGCTAAAACAAGGTCAAGCCACCAAGCTTTCAAACCGCCATTAGCCAATCTCTAGGTCATAAGCCTAGACGCATTGTCTGTCCCAAAGGTTCTACCTCGAACCAACAACAATGTTCCGCACAATGCATGTGTCAGTCTAGCCCAAGTACACCCATAAACATTTTGACAACAATCAAAACAACATGTAATCAAACAACGCGGTGCAATAGCTTACCTTTTTGCGAGCTATTTTGCCATAACACCAAACAATCAACCGACTCTTTCTATCACGGCCTCCTGGATATGTTGGTATCCATCGCTTTGTTTTGCGTAGCATGGCTAGAGGGCGGTGGTGGTGCAGCCAGGGACTCGTGGAACTTGTACCATTTATTTATAAGAAATGGTTGCGTTTGGAGACCGTTTTTAGGCACTAAATCAATTTTCAGGAATAAAAATGCTTTCCTGTTGTACCTTTAAGGTTAACTGTGGCGTTCCTGGTACGCTTCATAGTAGACAAGAGAAGCTACTTTTCGTGACTGTATAAGATTACTGTCAGACCAGATTTCAGTTCTCAATCCATTACTTTTAAATTTGTTATTATGAATGACTCAAGAGCGGGGTGAACTTCGAGGTAATGTTGGAGCCATTTAAATTGTGCAGAGCAGGAGAAAATAAGCCGTGGTCGCTGGTCACTGGTGTTGTCGGAGTCGGACGAGGTTAGAGGAACGAGTGACGTCATCTTCGGTTTTCGACGTGGAACTCCCTCTTCCGCCAAGCAGAGCTTGCCAAAAGATTGTACATGAACGTTCAATAATTATTGCAATGCCATTGTTTGATAAGTCCCAAAGCATTACGTTAATTTACGTAAAATGCGGTAGTTTATCATTTATTACGAAATTGGAACTACTAGAAATTGTCAAAAACAATCCTGTGGTTTTACTCGCACAACAGCCTAGAAATGTTAAAATAGAAGCACGCTAAAATACTGTGCCAACGTTTTATGTGATTTTAAACTGTTTTTCTTTCATCAACGTGTGCCCTGCATAATCGCACACCTTATCTAACTTTTTCTCCCTCCTTTCCCCCCCCTCTCCCTCAACGTCTTCCCCGCAGCACAGCCCCGCGCAGCTCATTTTCTGATTTCTTGTCCCACTGGCATTTATCCCTTTCGAGGTTTATCGGGCCGATAACATTCTCAAGTCGAGCTGGAACGGTGATGCCACGCTGCTCAGGGCTGGGCATGCTGGGCTCGTCCCGGTGCCGCTGGGTGGGTGCAGCGCAGCAGACGCAGCCAGTGCAATCGCTGATTCGCGGCTCGGCCTGCCCTGCCCATGGCCTGCCGCTGCCGCTGCCTCTGCCTGCGCGTGCAGCATGCCGTGCCGCAGTCAGTGCAGCGTGCACGGCGTGCACTCGGTGAGGCGGGTGGAGGTTTGCCAAGGCAGGGCGGGCAGGGAGGGGAAACAGACCTCATGATGCCAAGAATCATCTATACCGTCCATTCCATTCCACTCCGCGCCGCGCCGCGCCGTGTGTGTTCGACACTCAGGGGGCTCGAAAAGGGGGCTGCGGGGGTATTTGATAGCGAACCTTCGGTAGGAGGAGGTCGCCCAGCTCGAGAAAGAGCTGTTGCTGCGGCTGCCTCTGAGCCCCCCGGCCGGGCTGGGCTGGGCCGGGCCGGGCCGCGAGACTCGGCTCGGCTCGAAGAACTCGACAGGTCGCGCCGTGTGCACAGGCATCGGCATCGGCCAGCCCATTCCCTAGTTATTAGACACCAAACCAGTTCTCCGCGCTGACCTTGGCGAATAGCATGCGCCAAGTATAATTAAGGGACAGGGCGCGACGAATCGGTACCGACATTCCCCTGCTGAACGCAGCACGTTCCGATCAGGTGACAGTACTGGAACTACACTCCCGCGACAATCGCAAGTTGAAAAAAAATCAACTCAGCCCGTGGTAATTGAGCCCGTGACTTCTGGGCTCGATTTTGAATATTTCGAGGCTCTTACATTTTCCTCATGGACAACCCAATGCGACCCTGATTCGTTTCGGACCTAAAGCTGTGCGAGAGCCCCACTGCCTCCGCATACTCTACTCTGCACCGACGGTGCAGGTGCAAGGCGCCATGGTCCCTTGGTTTCCCTGCCTACATGATGTTCCACCGTGCAGCGCTGAGCCGACGCCGACCATCGTGTTCGCGAGGCAGAGCAGAGGCGAGCCGAGCCGAACGGGCGAACGGGGACGCCTCTTGCCCTTCACCGAGTTGGCCGCGGAAACCTTTTTCCAGCAGTCGTGGGAAGGGACCGCCCCACCTCGCCCCGCCCGCGGCCAGATCCTGGTCCTGTGGCATGTCCTGTGCTGCCTGCTGCGTATGAGCGAGTGCGCGCGCGCGTAGGACCCCTTCCCTTCCCCTGCCGTTCCCTCCGTGCCTTTTGCCAGCCAAGGTCAAGAACCACGACTCCTCTCGGTATGTGTCTCCCTACGCCTCGGCAGCCCATGGCAGCGGGAGTCGGCTTGGGCAGCTCTACTCGAGGCGAGGCTCGAGCTCGAGGGCATCCAGGGCCGTCCGGACGGGGCAGAGCCCGGCAGAGCCGGGCACAGCGGACGTGTCCGAGACTCGCGGAGTGTCGTGCCCCCCCCCCCCCCCACCTCTCGCCCTCTTCGTCCCACTCCCATGAACACTCCGACTGACCATGAGGGAGGGATGCAGAGTGAGAGAGACGGGCTTGCGCGGCTGCGAACGCCGCCATGGGCGTAGGTTTGAAACTTGGACTCCAGGCCGCCTTGCCGCGCGGCGACTCGCCGTGCCATGAGGCCCCGCGCACGCGCCCAGCCGTGCCGTGCCCATGGCGGCCCATGGCGGCACCTGTCTCTCTCCGGCGCCGTGACTCCCACATGAGCCGCGGCGGGTGCGACGGAGACGCACGACATCGTTTTCGCGGGGGGGTCCGCGTCACCGCGAGAGATTTTTTTTTTTTTTGCACGCAGCCGTCAAAGCTGGGCCCAGCCAACATCTTGGCCCGGCCCAGCCCAGCTCAGCCAGCCCAGCCAGCCCAGCCAGCCCAGCCAGCCCAGCCAGCCCAGCTGCCTTCGTGTGGGAAACATTCCCGGAACCCGAAGGAACCAACCTGACGTGACTAACAGAGGGTCTTTCTTAGCGTGTTGCCACCATTGCCACCGGCTCGGTCCTGGCCGTGCCTGCCATGCCCTGGCCCAGCACCAGCAGACCATGGGCTGGCAGCCGCTGGCAGCCGCTGGCGTATGGGCCCCATGGGCTGGCTGTGGGCTACCATCGAATGTCCCGTCGAGGGAAATAAAACGCACAACCCATTGCCATTTTTTGCCCATGACCCACTATTTTGGCAACTTTTAAAAAAAATTGGAGGGGGTGGGGGAGGAGCTGCTGAGTTTGTGGCGACGATAAAATCCGTCTACAAGTACCGTCGCGGTCAAACAAAAATGGCAAAAGGCAGTTGTGCTGGTGACTGGGCTATTTCTTCTCGAGCGGGCCCTAGAAACTGACTCCAATTAGTACCGGTATTTTGCTGAGATTGCCCACTCATGCTGACGCCAGTATGTTGCATTTCATTTATTTCCACCTGACGAGTGTAGCCCACTCTTCAACCTGTTGTTTCTTTTCCTCGCAGATATTTCGTTTTCATCTCTTAATTTCCCTTTCCTACCCTCACTTACTTGAGCCTTTTAGTTTGGCATCATTTCCATGACGAGCCTAGCGTTGTGCAAGTAAAACCATAATAAAAAGAGCAGGATGTTGAGCAAATTGGCTGAATGAATGAACGAGCTCTTTCAATGAATCTACCGTAATGTGTTTATCATCGCTTTCTCTTCCTTTTCTGCGGCCGATGAATGCTGGAGAGCTGCTGCTTGCTGCCGTTGAAAGTGATGCCGGATGGCCAAGACTCTTGCATTTCTTTTATGTAAAAAATTACTTTACATTCACAAAGTAATAATATTAAAAGGACCAGGCGCGTCTCCGAAAATGAGGCGGTCATCGATGGCAGTTATTTTTTTTGTGTGTGTTTTTTTTGTGTTCGGGGGGGGGGGGGGGGAAGGGGGGGGGCTTGTCCGTCGCCCCTGTTTTCAATTTACTAATACGGAAAACCGTGCACTTTCGTCTGAACCTTCGACATATTCGAGCTGCGCAGTTTAATCCGGCCTACCGGCCTAGGCTAGCCTCGGTGATCGGTGATCGTTGGGCAACCTGTCCACTTGCGCGGGGTCGTTCTTAAACAAGTGCACAAATCTATTGAAATGTATTTGTTTTGTTGCATCCAGGAGCGGGTGACTGGATCGGAGGAGAGGGGGAAAAGAGAGAGGGGGAGGGGGTAAGTACGCGCTGGAACTAGGCATGACATCAACGCCGATACCCATGCCGTGGCTGCCCTGGCAAGGTGGGATGCAGGCCGCGGCGGCCAAACGACCGGAGAATGCCATGCTGATGCCGGGGCACTCCGGCAGCGACGATAGTGGCTGACGCCTGGGAGGCCTAGGAGGTAGGCAGCCCGGAGGACTGTCTGGACCCATCCCCGCGTGTGCGCGCGTCCGGAGCCGAGCAGCGAACGAACCGTGTGTGTGTGTGTGTGTGTGTGTGTGTGCTCACGGGCGCGTGTGAAAACCCACTCAAGTCCGGTGCGAATCCAGTCAGAGTTACGTAGCTTGTCGGTTAGGACACGCCACACCCCAGAACATGGAGGGGGCGAGGGGGAGGGAAGGGGGGGGGCGTTCTAGGCAGCAGCTAGAACTGCCAGCCCGGCCCTGCCGCTGGCTCCACCCGCTCCGCCCCGCGCGCGCGGCGCGGGGCCGAGCCTCAGACCGAGCCATGGAAAAACGGCCGGTGCGGAGCGCGGAGCGGAGCGGGGCGGGGCGGGGCAGAGCGGGGCCGAGAGAGATACAGGTATCTAGGTACCGCTTGGCGCTGCTTGGAGCGGCCTGTGCGACTCTGCTCGGCACGGCTCGGTGGTGGCGAACTGCCGGACTGGGACTCGTAGCGGCGTAAGAATGCGGTCCGGTCTCAACTAGTCGCGCAACGTTTAGCAGACTCTCATCTCATCAAGGAAAAAACTGACTGCTGCCGCTACTGCTGCTGCGGCCGCTGGGGCTTGGCGGCGTCCCGTCTCGGCTTGGCCGCCATGTTAGCAGGCCGGCCGGCCGGCCGAATCCGCGAGGATTTCATCCCGAAGGAAAAAAGAAAGTAGGGTCGGGAGGGTCGGGTTGGGGGCCCACGGGGGCCCACGGAGGCCCCACAGAGGCCCCACAGAGGCCCCACGGGGGCCCACGGGGCCATGCCGGGGCGGCCGCGCGAGCCTTGCCACGACCACTTCTCGGACGGTCGTCGCCCCCTCCCCTGGCATGCCAAAAAGAGCAGCGCCAATGATAGCCGCATCGATCGATCCCATTTTATTTATTTTTTTTGCTCCCGGCGCGGCCGGCAGGTATATTGAAGGGAATTTCGCGAAATTCGGAAAGGGCATATTGTGGCACGATAGTGTGTGGTAGTGGGCCTCGAAAATCGGTTTCACGCCTGGTCCAAGAAATGTAATTTAGCTGTGAGAAAAATCCAAAGTAAGGAGGAGAAGTTGGTGCTGTAAATCGTTACGGAATGTAAATCAAATGTTATTGTCATTAGTCATGAAACAAGAAGAGGCTCTAGTTCTCAATCAGTGACAAGAAAAATGCAGAGCGAAAAAGAGAAGATGAATATCAGTTCTACAGTTAGATCAAGAAAGTCTGAGGCCAGGTTTAGCACGTTCTGTGGTGGCGGCGGTGGGGCCGCAGCGGTGCCCAGAGCGTCGGCTGTCCCGCACTGGATGCTGAAGTCTTCGTCTTCGTCCTAGAGTGAACCATGTGAGGCATGCACATCAGCGCGGTATTAGTACACACATAGAGTGAGAGGACACAGAGGAATCAAGTTTGGCCTGCGTGCGTAACACATAGATCGTATACAAGCTACAACATTTAATTTCCTTAGAGCACACCAAATAATACGTATAGGTATACATCCAAGTTAATATATATATATATAAAGAGGGGACAGAATAGCAAGAAGTTTCAACTTCGGCTCTCGAAGTTGTGTAAAATGTTTTTTAATACTTTGTAGCCGTTGTTGGAAAATAAACGCATCATAGAAAGGACAGACATAAGAAGAGCAGAACTCGCATGGTCGAGCTCGCAGGAACAACAAAAGGACAGGCAACATTGATATTACGGGTGAGATACACAAAAGGACAGACAGAGAAGGCGAGCACATTGATTGCGCGTGCACCGTGCACCATGTGTCGTTCTACGGCTACACAGTACCACATAGCGGGATAAACGGGAGCAGAGGGAAGATAGAACAAGGTCCAATCGAGTGCACTGGTATTTTTTGTCCCTATTTTTTTTTCTCTCGCGGATTCAAGACAGCCGTGCCGCAAAGCGACCAGTTTCCAAAGGGATCCTCCAGGAAGCCAGCGCTAGCAGGCCGCGGAACGGGACAGGGCGGCCAGGCTAGGCCAGGCTGGTCCGAGCAAACCCGCGATCCAAACCGAACCGTGAAGGCGCCCGCGCCAGCGCCGCTCGCTGGACGGTTGGACGGAACGGCCGGATTCCGTCGCTACCCCGTGCATGTAGGTCGGGCCAACACGCGCAGCCCGGGGTACCTCCGAACCGAGCCAAAGCCAGACGCGGCCAACTGGAGAACCTCAGCTCGGAACGGCCGGCCGCGGGCCGCGCCAACGTCAGGCCCTCATTTACTTTTCTAATGATGCGCGGAAAAATCCCCCTCTTTCCCCTGGCGAGTTTGCATTTTTATGGAACCTCCGTGTTCAACGTGGAGGCGGCACCGAGGCAGCAACACGCGCCCAGCCGCATTGTGTCATCTTTGCGCCGCGTGTTTGGCGTTCGCGGCCCCTCCGACCGCTGCTTGCTTGACAGCTCAGCTCCGGCCCGGCCGGCCACCATGGGACCATCCATTAAGGACGGCCACGGGTAAGCCGAGTTTGGTCAGCCTGGGTACAGATGGCGCCTGCTGGGTAGGCAATCTCCGCTCCTCCACGCGCGCGTGTCGTGCGGGCTGGCCTACCCTGGCACCCGCAGGCGCCGTAGGAGTCGCAGCCAGTCACGGTAATGCGAAGAATACGTGAACGACGCCCACGCTGAATCGCCCTCGGATGCAGGGAATTGCGGGACAGGGCGGTTCGAAGGGAGACGTAGCCCAGGTCCAAGCGGAGAGGGGGACCAAGGGAAGGCCACGGGAATGGGAGTGGAAGGGCCGTGGTGTGGCGCCGTGGCCACGGCATTGCAACGCTTCCCAGCCGTGGCCAGCTGCGCTGCGTGTGCGAGGCTTGGCTGGTCCCCGCTGGTCCCCGCTGGTCCCCGCTGGTCCCCGCTGGTCCCCGCTGGCCGTGCCGCCTCGGCCCGCCCTTCTCCCCACCTGCCACGCCGCGCCGGCCTCACGCCTTGCAGAGGCGCTTTACGACTTGCAAATAGATTGGCATCCCGGTATTTTTTTTTCTTCTCCTTTTGCGCGCCTCCATCCACGGCGGCGCGGCGGCCACCGCGGCGTCCTGCACCGCGCGCTTCGGTCGGTGTAAGGCGAGGTAGACGGCGGTAGGTCGGCTCTCTGCCCCTCTCCGCGCACGCGCACTGCACTCCACTTACATGCAAATCTCGTTTTTCCCCCCTCGCTGCGCGTGGCTTTCCGCTCGTCAGTAGGTCGAGTGCGGTGGGCGCCGGCCCGCGGAGCGGGGAGGGAGGGGAGGGGGGCGTCTCCAGCCAAGGGAATGCCAGAGTGGGAGGGGAGCTCTGGGAGTAGGGCACGCGAACCGTGGAGTGTGGAGTGGCACTGTAGCGAATGGGGGAGGGGGGGGGGGCAGTTGGGGGTAGGTTAGGTAGTAACAAGAACTCGCAACTCAGCGTGCGATCCGGGGGAGCGCATGGAGCATGTCAGGAGATGCGGTTGCCTACCCGGCAGGCGGTGCTCTTTTGATACCCAGACTGGCCGAACTCGGTCTGTCCTTGCGGGATTAGTGTGGACGTTGGGAGTCCTGCAACGTTAACGGGTTCGCGGGGACCGGAAGCAGGTGGTCCACACCGGCCGGTTCGTGGCTGCGGCTGCCCCAAACGGGGCCCATCGCCTCGGCTGGCCTGGTAGTCTAGGAGGTCTGCCGCTGCTGCCGCTGCTGCCGCTGCTCGCGGTGTAAAGGTCGGAGTTCATCCCGCCAGATGCAGCCGCCAGTGCAGGTCGGCGCCGCATGGGATGGGAACGGCGCCTCTCCGTCCCCCTACCCGTCCCTCCCCGCCCCCCTCCCGCCACGCCTGGTCCGAGCGGCGGCGGTGGCGGCTGCAGAGGCTGCCAGCCAGTGCCGCGAATGCCGCTGCCGCCGCCGTCACCCGTCACCACCGCCGCCGCACACGGAGCGGTACCTCGTCCTTGTAGGGGGAAGGGAAGGGAGGCGGTAGGACGAGTCGCGCGCAGCAGGGCCCGCAGGACCCGCAGGACCCGCAGGACCTCGTGGTGACGTAGGCATGGGCTGGGCCCGGCTGGGCTGGGCTCGGCTCGAGGGAGTCCGTAGCGGAGCGACCGCTTCCGGGTGTCCAGTCCTGGCTCCTCGTCCCTGTCCCGTCCCGCGGCCTGGCCTGGCCTGGCCTGGCGTGTCTAGCTCATAGAGAGGGCCCCCGGCCCCCGGCCCCGTCTGCGTAGTCTCACACATAACAGGCTCCCACGAGACCGAACGAGAAGTAAGTTTACAGCCTTGTTTGCCGTGGGCTTGCCAGGCCAGCCTCGCCGTGGGCTAGACGCCAGCTTCCTGCCGTGGGCTTTCTGCCGTGGGCTTCCTGCGTGGGCTTGCCGTGCGTACAAGCCCATTATACCGGACGTCACGTCGCCCGAACACGAGCCGGGTTTTTTCATATTTGCTGAGAGCAGAAAGGGCACAAGGACGAGGGCGAGGGGGGCCGGCAGAACAAGCACAGCGCTGGGAACTGGACTCAAGGCGGGCTGCGTCGTCTGACAAGGGAGTGTCTCGACCCAAGGTGTGCATCTCAGACATCGCCAACATCTTGGGGTTTGTCTGCCACATTTCATATCTGTATTTTTCTTTGGCGGACCGGACACCGCCTATCCACCCCGTAACTTTTGCGCTCGCCTGATTGCTGTCTATTTTCGAACAACTGATTCAGGTTCGGGCAGCCGTGCCGCCCTGGTTGGCTTCGTGGTGGTCGTGTCTGCGTACGGGACGGGGAAAAAGGGATCGGAGTGCACTGACCAAAGCACCCTCCTCCCACCCCCACTGCCCACCTGCCGTACGGACTCCATAATCTGTACCTCGACGCGAAAATTACACCCCCAGTCCGGAGCGGACAATAAAAAGAGCCACCCTGAGGCCTGGGGCCATCGCACGCCTGAGCGACGCATATTGAACATTCACCCGCAAAAACAAGAAAACGAGAGGGAATGCGCCTTTCGCTGCTATTCCGCGCGTGTCGCATGGCGTCCATTATAATACATAACATGCTCAAAAATGATTGGTCAGTTTTGCATATTTTTTTTTTAAATCAAAAATAAGGTATTAAAAGCGTACAATACTTTTTACTACCCCGTCCATGACCCAGCCCATCCGCCCTTATCAGGCCGCGCTCTGGTCAGGCTCTACCACCCCGCGGTAGTTTTTTGCCCGCCGCCGCCGTCGTTGGACGCTTCAAGCCAAATTCCAATTCTCTAGTAAGGCCGATGCGGTGCGGGGCGGGGCGGGCGAGCGGTACATCACGTGGTAAAGTCACTGTACACCTAACGAAACAGTCTCACGTGCAGTCACTTCCAGTCCTTTCCCAATCATTCAAGACACCATTTACCGAAATGCGAAAAAATTCGGAGAGGCCAGAGATGGCATGTTTGACCGCTGGTGACAAATCCTATGTCGCCCTGGGTTCCCCCAGGACCCCTGCCTTCAGCTTCGGTGATTTTACGGGAACCGGTGCTTTACAGCTGCTAGTTGGCCCCGGGACACTGCTCTAGAACCCGCTACCCGGCTGGCGCCGGACGGATCTCCCGGCAACCCATAGCCCGTGCCTATCTGCACGAGGCCCCCTCCGCTTAACCACGGCCTCCGGGACTCCATTATACTGTTGTGCCCTTCGACCGCAGTATGGTTTGGCCCCATTAATAGTGGGAGTCCACCCCTGCGAAGATTTGAAGTACTGTGCCACGTTACTCATCGACCGAAGCTTCGTATACTATAGCATCTGTCCCCAAAGCAGACATGAAGAAAAATATGACCCTCGCTTTCCAGTCTCTTCCAGGAATTTCATCCACTCTCCAGCCATTTAGAATTTCAGTCTCTGTACAAAATTTTCAGGATTGGTTTGCCCCTCGGAGGCGGGTCGGGGCTGGGCAGCAGCGGGCTGCGGGCCGCGGGCTGCGTGTGCGTGATGGATGGGTGGCCCAAGCCGGTCGTTGGCCGCGGCACGGCCTGCCGGCCTGCCCACGGCTGCGCTACCCTGCGCTGACCGGCCCGGCCCGGCCCGGCGAGGCGATCACAGAAGTGCCCATCACGCCAGCCGTTTTATCAAAGCTTGTTACGCTCAGAGCGGCGGTGGCCGGGACTAGGAGGGGTGGTGCGGGGGTCAAAATCACAGCACAGCCGGCCGGCTCCCGAGGGTGCAGCTGAGCGGCATCTCCGGGCCACAGAGAGTCAACAGGTGAAAAACGACTCGGTTCTCGACTTCACAGAAGGAACGTCGTGAGCCGGGCTGGACGGGCCAGGGCGGGGCGGCAGCCGGGGGTTATCCATCCTCGGACCGCTTCGCGCGCGCGGGCACCCGGTGGCACCCGGTCGAACGCGGTGGGGCAGCGGGGCAGAAGCCGACATAAAACGGATCATGGCACCGTCGTGTCGGCGTATCTGCTGCGTTTAACGGACGTTTTCGCGCGGTACATAGTCATCGGAGATTCCGTGGATGGCAAGCATTTTTATTGCCTTTTCTGCCACCTACAACGGTTCGAGTGCACGAGTGCAAGCTCTGATAGTGATTTTATTGTGCTGCGACTTTTATTTCTCTTACATGCCCAGAGAAACGCAAAAAAAAAATCGCAAAAAATTAAATTCCAAGAATATCTGTATAACTTTCACAGTAAGAAATACATTCAAATAAATAATTGCAGGCGGGGGATTTTGACTGTGCTCCGGCGGTACCCCATCCCTCAGAGTGTCATTTCATCCCATTTCGGGCCCTTTTTGCCCCTCGCCTCCCCCGTGTCACCGCCGTTCCCCAATTCCTGCTCGGCACAAAGGCACCGCCTTGGTAGGGCTTACTCGTGGATCATGGCTATGGTACAATTCGTTTGCCGGTACCGAAGCCCGTCCCGCCCGCACCTGCCGCACGACCTGCCGCACCTGCCCGCCTCAACGTGAGCGGAGGGGCTCTGTGGCTGCGGCTGAGGTGTGTGCAGATTGTGCTATCGACCGAGCAGCCAAAGCGGTTCTGGCTGGTCCGCTGCGCTATGGGCCCCACCCCGCCCCCCATAGCGCTGCCGGCTGTGCCACGAAGGAAGCCCTCTCACCTCACTGAGTTGTGGCACGGCCCGGCTGCCGCCTCGTTCGGCAACAGACCAGCCCAGGCCGTTCGCGCGGCGGCGCCCCTCTCTGCCACTTCCGCGTCACTCGCTCTCGCTCGCACTTCTACTTTCATGGCGTCGAGACCGTGGGCGCGACAGAGAGAGAGAGAGAGAGAGAGAGAGGGGGGGGGGGGGGGAGGTGGCAGCCAGGGGACAGGACAGACGGGCTGCGAAGGCTGGCTCCGGCCACGCACTGCCGCCGTGCTGGATAGGCCGTCCCGCCGAGCAGCCGCGCCCGCCTGGCTGCCTACCGCTGAGCCCGCGGGGGCTCCCCGCCCGATGCTGAGCGGGACTCAGCGGGGCTCAGCGGGGCTCAGCGGGACACGGCGTAAGAAATTCTCACTTTGAAGCGCCGGGATTCGGAACACGAAGCAACCAACAGCCCCTCGCAGAACGAGAGTCAGCCCGGAAACGTCTCCACAGGCTGCCAGTCCGTCCCGTCTGGAAGGACCCGGGTTCGAATACTAGGCGTGCGGGGCGCGCTTGTCCTGGCCGCGCTGTAGTTCACCAGGCCGATGGGCAACTGATCAATAATTACGGAGAGGAGATCGGCCCGTGACTGCGGGGCAGGCGGCAGGCGGCAGGCGACGCGGGTTCAAATACCCCGCTTGTTTGCTCCGCGTGATTTTCCTGCCTTGAGCAGACGAGGCGGAGGCGGTATCGCAGCCAGTGAAGGGGGAGGGAGGGGCCTTAGGAATCCTTATTGTCCTTTGTTATGTTGGGCTGGGCATGAGAGTGGGAGAGAGAGAGAGAGAGAGAGAGAGAGAGAGAGAGAGAGAGAGAGAGAGAGAGAGAGAGAGAGAGAGAGAGAGAGAGAGAGAGATGCAGGGCTGGCCACGTCGATGCTCGTCTCACAATGGAGGTTTTCGCGGTCGTATTTCCGAACATAATTGGAGGCGACTGCTATTTATGTTTACGCAGCGGGACAGAGAGAGAGAGAGAGAGAGAGAGAGAGAGAGAGAGAGAGAGAGAGAGAGAGAGAGAGAGAGAGAGAGAGAGGGCAAGTGAGAGAGGGCTGAAATGGGGCAAGCAGGGGAACTGATGAAATCAGCGGCTGGGACTGGGAATCCCCGGTTCGGTTCGACCCGCAGACGGCCGAGTTATTCGCCATATGGCCCCGGTCCTGGTTAAGTTAGATGATTTCATCCAGAGGTGGAGACAAGGCGAGACCGAAGCCGGAGCCCGCGTAGTCAAATGTCTCGTTTCTGTCAGCGTGTGGATTAGTTGGAGGGCTGCGACCTCAGGCGTGTGAGGAAGGTGGTGTCCACTGCTCGACTCGGGCCGAAAATTGCAGGGACGGGTGGAGCCAGAACTGGAGCCGGCAGTTGGCACTGGCGCCGAGGAGAGATTGCGCGCACACATTGCGGTTCGAGGGCCAAGGGATACAGACAGAGGCAGGGCCCCACTCTGACTGCACCGGACCCCACCGCCCACCACCACCCCCCGGCGGAGAGACAAAATTTATCTAAGTGATTCGCGGGTTGTGCCGCGCGTTCTCGGGGAGATCCAGGACTGAATCGGAAAACAGGGCTGCGGCGGAGGGGGGATTTGCGGAATGGAAAACGAAAGACGACGAAAGGAGGGGCAAGGGGGAGGGCAGAGGAGCGTGAGAGGAAGGGGGACAGAGGACGGGGGAAGGAGTAAGACCAATAAGATGGGTCAGTGCGGTATTGTTGGGTCGGAGGGTAGTGAGGCTAGCGGGAGGGAGGAGAGACGCAAAGTCTCTGCTCTGCTTTTTGTTGTTTTTTTTTTATTTTTTATTCCGGAATAATGCATGTCGTGATAGAGGCGAGCGCGCGCACGCATCAGGCAAACGACTCATCGGGGGGCAAATGGATTCGCGTGGCGTGCGCGTGGCGTGCGCGTGCCGGCGTGTGCGTTACGGACAGCGGCGGCGGGTTTGGAAATGGCAGTGCTCGCAGCGGTGGCATCGGCTCGGCGGGCTGGGCCGGACTGGGACGGGACGGGCGGCGGAGCGCACTGTGCTACTTTTGCATTTTGCATGTGTCAAAATGGGAGAGAAATAATGGTGTTTGCCGTGACAGCGGCGGTCTCTCCGCGCCGCCGTGTTGGCGTTGGCGTTGTCGGCTGGCTGGACGGCCTGCCGACCTGGGCCCGACCCGTTAGCGAGCTGCGTTAAGTGACGTTACGCGTTTCATTTCTTTTTGGGGGCAGAAACTGACAAAATTGGGCTGCAAAATCCTGAAAAAGTTCTGAATAACTCGGGAGATTTCCTGTTTTTCGGATTGAATGACTTTTTGTTTTGCGGTAATTGCCTTCCCTCCGGGGGGTCAGGGCGGAAATCTCGGTATTACACGGTACTCGACACGGTATTACATATTTTACCGCATCGCAGGGTATTACGGGGACAACTTGTACATGGTATTACGGAAGTGAAATCCCCCTCGGCTTTGAACGGGCCGAGGGCCCCGTCAGGTCCCAGGCCGAGACTGGGACGTTTGAAGGATCCCTCCCCTCTCCACTCCTCCCCTCCGTCCCATCCCCCTGCCACTACCTCCCGTAGACTGGCAGCCAGAGTCTGGGACCGGGAAGGGGCCGCCGGCGACGAGGCCGAGGGAGAGAGAGAGAGGGGGGGGGGGAGGCGCGCGAGGGAGGGTGTTGACCTGCTGGGGGGAGCGTGAGTGGCGGGGAGAGAGGGGAGCGAGCGACGCCGCGAGACAGACGCATGAGACGTCGCGACGCCGCTGTGTCATGTCGCGTGTGTCTATACCTTACTCTCTTTATTTGCCGTGACGTGTTCCCTTTCTCTGTTTCACACACACGCACAAGGCACGCTCACGCAGCAGCCTTGTTGTTTGGCGAACTGGTGTTGTATTTTGACCCTCTGCCCCCGCCCCCCCCCCCCCCTTTTCTTTTTTTTTGCAGCCCTCCCTATTTCCTGTCTTGTCACAACAGCATCAAAGGGCGCGGCAGGCAGCGGTACAGCGGACCGCAGTGAAGCGGTGGCGGCAGAGGCAGCAGCGCCAGCGGCGCCAGCGGCGGCGGGGCACAACAGCAGCCGTCGATGCCTCAAGGCTCAGCCCTGCGCAGCCCGAGTCCCTCCTCAAGGCTGGCCCTACCCTGTTCCCCTGTCAGGTAGGCGTCGGCCCCGTTGGCGTCATTGGACCCCCGGTGGCCTCCCGTCGGCTCCCCCTTGAGGGGTAAGACAGGGCCCCCGGCAGCCCCCGGCGGCCCCCGGCAGCCCCCGGCAGCCCCCGGCAGCCCCCGGCAGCCCCCGGCCTGCCTGGATAGGCCAGACAGTGGCCGCCGCCGCCAGCCGCCCCCGCCCTCGCCGTCAGCGATCGGGAAGGAGCGGACAGAAAATGAGTTGTGGTGCGCCCGGCCCGGCCCGACCCACACGCCAGGCGCCACCCTGACGCGCGGCGGCTGCGGCGGCGCTACACGCATATGTCGAAGCTGGGTCGCGTCGCGCGCTGCAGTGGCTGCAGTGGCTGCAGTGGCTGCAGTGGCCGCAGACCCTGCGTGCACTGCGCACTTCAGTCTCGGTTTGCTGGCAGCACTGTGAGGGCAGCACACACACACGGACGCAGTACGCAGCGTGAATGAGATTTTTTCTTTTCTTTTCCGGAGTGGATCTCGGTCATGAGGGATTGGGCGCCCCCTCTCTATTTCGTCGGATTTGGTTTGGGTATGGAGGGCGCAGTCGGCTCTTTTATTTTAGAGGATAATAGCATGGGCCGGCACACGAGGAGAGCACATAATCTGGCATTGCTTTGGTCGGTTTAGACCAGGCCGGCCCAGGAGCGGCCGCGGCACTGCGGGCAGCTTGAGCTTCGAGTGGGATGGACTCTTAAACGGTCCGAAAGGCGACCCCGTGGCGCCGCGATTCTGCAGGACGAGATCGGGGGGCGCAGGAAGAGAGAGGAGGGGAGGAAGGTGCAAATACGGCTATCGCTGGGGAGGGCTCTCCGTCTCTCTCTCTCTCTCTCTCTCTCTCTCTCTCTCTCTCTCTCTCTCTCTCTCTCTCTCTCTCTCTCTCTCTCTCTCTCTCTCTCTCTCTCTCTCTCTCTCTCTCTCTCTCTCTCTCTCTCTCTCTCTCTCTCACCCCTACACACAATCTCCCTCTTTCTCGCAACTGCTCGATCTTCTTTCTCTGTCTCTCAATGCCCCCCCCCCCTCGTGTACACCATGAACACAGCCAGTTTCCTTTACCTTCACCACCCTTCTCAGCAACCAACCAGACACCCTTCTCTCTCTCTCTCCTCTCTCTCTCTCTCTCGCACACCCATGCCAGACCCAATACGGAGTCCGATTTCATGAGATCTGGTGATGTACCCGCAGGGCCTCGCCCCCCCCCCCTCCTCCCTCCCCCTTCCCCGTCGCACCACCCTCGGGAGGGGAGGGCGAGCGGCGTGCGCTGATCAAAATCAGGTCGCCTCATGAGTTGAAGCAGCCTAGCTCTGCTGCTCTGCTCTCGGAGTGGGTTTGGTGCGCCCTCAGACCCGACCCCCAGCCCAGCCCAGCCGAGCCCTGAGGGAGGAGGAGTGGTCGGGCTGCGGCGGGGCGCGGGAGGGCGGGGAGTTGTGCGGGGATTGTGAAAGCAGATTTAATTGCTGCGCGGCGGGCACACCAATGTTGTTGCCGCTGCTGCTGGCCTCGAACTCTAAAACACGCACACATACACACACACGCACGCACACACCCGTCAGCTTACACGTCTGCCCGTCGCTCTCTCTCTTTCTGTGTCCCTTGCCCTCTCCACCGTTTTCACAACTTTAACGCGACGCGAGGCCGCGGGGGACAGGGGCCGCGCCGGGCGCGGGGGCTGGCGGGGGCCGGCGGGGCGGTGGTGGGCCCCGCCGGGGGAGGGGATGGGGTGGCGGTGGGGTGGGGGACCTGGCCACTCCCGGCTTTGGGGCTCATGACTGTGCCCGCTCGCGCAACAGTTAGAGTTGTTGTGAATGGTTTCTGAATTGGCCTCTTGTATTTCTACGCCCCCTAACAAGGGCAATTTCCACGCTCCGGTGGCGCGGCGGCCGGCGGCGGCGGTGTCTCATGGCAGCCCATGGCGGCCGGCGGCGGCGGTGTCTCATGGCAGCCCATGGCGGCCCGCGGCGGCCTTCCTCACGGCGCCGCCACGTGAGAGGCCACGGAAGGTTGTCGCCGTCCTCGGCATGTTTTTGAAAAATCCTATCTCCCGCTCCGGCCGACGCGTCTGTCTGCCTGCCCTCTGCTGCCCTCTGCTGCCCTCTGCTGCCCTCTGCTGCCCTCTGCTGCCCTCTGCTGCCCTCTGCTGCCCTCTGCTGCCCTCTGCTGCCCTCTGCTGCCCTCTGCTGCCCTCTGCTGCCCTCTGCTGCCCTCTGCTGCCCTCTGCTGCCCTCTGCTGCCCTCTGCTGCCCTCTGCTGCCCTCTGCTGCCCTCTGCTGCCCTCTGCTGCCCTCTGCTGCCCTCTGCTGCCCTCTGCTGCCCTCTGCTGCCCTCTGCTGCCCTCTGCTGCCCTCTGCTGCCCTCTGCTGCCCTCTGCTGCCCTCTGCTGCCCTCTGCTGCCCTCTGCTGCCCTCTGCTGCCCTCTGCTGCCCTCTGCTGCCCTCTGCTGCCCTCTGCTGCCCTCTGCTGCCCTCTGCTGCCCTCTGCTGCCCTCTGCTGCCCTCTGCTGCCCCTGCTGCCCTCTGCTGCCCTCTGCTGCCCTCTGCTGCCCTCTGCTGCCCTCTGCTGCCCTCTGCTGCCCTCTGCTGCCCTCTGCTGCCCTCTGCTGCCCTCTGCTGCCCTCTGCTGCCCTCTGCTGCCCTCTGCTGCCCTCTGCTGCCCTCTGCTGCCCTCTGCTGCCCTCTGCCCCGCCTGTCCTCCCTACCACCGTCTCTCCCGCACTGCCGGCTCAATTTTTACCCCGATCGCCCGAGTTCCCGGAATCAAGTGAAATGTAGCATAAGTCAGCGGGCGGGTTCGTTAACCCCCGCCCCGGTCTGCGTTTCCCTGCCCCCGCCTCACCACCCCCTGCGCGGGGGAGGGGGCGGGGGCGGTACAGGACGGACGTAGGATGCCATGTGGATAAGCAGGGGGCGCCGGCGGGGCGTAAACACACGGTGCCCCCCTCCGGCTCTTCCTCCCTCCCCTCTTCCCCGCTCCCCCTCTTCCCCCCTTTGCGGACAGCCAGGGCTGACGATTTCTTTTTTCTTGTTGACATCAACTCATATAGCACACACCAAACTGCACTGAATACGCGGAGGAGACGGCGTGCTGTGCCAGGCTGTGCCCAGGCTGTGCCCAGGCTGTGCCACGTGCCACGGAAACTCAGCTTCGTTGGCTCAGCGCAGAGAACCCCAAAGCCCAGCAGACAGCCTGCGCCTTTTGCGCGTTTTAAGCGCATTTCCACCTGCCTAACCTAACCTTCTGCGTTTACATAGCCCCCTCTAAAGGAGCTGTCTGTCTGTTGGAGGAAGCTGTCCTGTCGTCTCCGACTCGAAACGGGGATTCGAGATCACCGAGTCGGTGGGTGTGGGTACGTTTTGGCAGTGTGGCAGGTCTGTTGTCTTTTTGTCTGTCTGTCTGTCTGTTTGTCTGTCGGTCATATCGCCCCCCGTTCCGGTTCGTTCCATTTTCCAGTCACCCCCTCCCCCATGTCCACTACAGGCGTTCGTCGAGCCTGGCAGAGCCCGCAACTGGACCGGGCCGGCGGCCGGGGTGGGTGTGGGGTGGGCGTGGCCCGTAGTGAGGCGTGGCGCGGCGCGGTGCAGTGTGGCGGTGATATGTTTGAGACCGGCCTTTGCACTTGTGCCCACCGCCCCCCTTTATGCTCGTTGTTTTAGACGTCTACCGACGTCAACATGTGAGCCACGGCTATTGCTAGTCCCAATAGCCTCTCCCCCGCTACCTGCTGCAGCCGCTGGGAGTGGGGTTACGGTGTCATTGCTCCACCCCCTGTGAGGGATCCGCTATACATAGCGACGTGCACCACGATGATTAACACTTGTGTCGCAATCCAATGCTGTGCAAATATAATCCCCGCTTTTCATCGCGGGAGGGCCGGAGATAAAATTCGGATGTGATGTGGGTATCGATTCTCGTTCAAGAGGGCGACACGACTTGTAAACCCTCCATTCGTTATTCACAGGGGTACAGCCGCGTCTGAAACGGCGGAAACATGATGACGTAGCTCACTGATTTTTTTTTCTCTTTTGAAACAACACATTCGGCCGTCGCGCGCGCGAAGAAAAAAAAACATGCTTGCTTGCGAAGAGCAGCAGTATTGAGTCTGGCCGTTCGTCCGTGCGGAAAAAGGGACGTGCCCGAGCGTCACAACACACAACTCATTTGAGCCCCCATAATAGCATTTTGTAATCTAATATTCCGCGCGCGATTGCAAACGCTGTGCGCGATTTCGGCCGCCTCCACAAACAGATCGGACGCACCCCTCACGTGCCGTCAGATCCCCACCCCCACCCCCACCCCCACCCACCCCCGGGGCCCCGCCCACAGGGCGCGCCCAGTAGTGCATGGGGTGCAGCGCGCAGCGCAGACTAGGCCAGCAGCGGGAGAGTGAAATTACATCGGCGGGGGTCCATCAACACGGCGCAGCCGACGGGCCAGCAGGGCCAGAGTCAATTTACATGCAATCCCTAGCCTGGCTCCACTGCGCGCCGCTGCCCCGCCCCCGCCCCTCCCCGCTGTGTCCCCTCCCCTCCTCCCCCCTCCCCGATGGAGCTTTTCAAAACAGGGGACGACTCGGCCGCAAGCGCCGCTGTACAAATGTGCCGGCCCGGCCTGGCACGCATCCCGTGGGGCCAACAGGGGGTCAGGTCACGCCGATGGAAAAACCATGTCGCATAGCGGGTGCACGTGCACGCGGCCAGCCCGGGCGAACACGACCGGTAAATCAACGAGTGTCGGGGATGTTGCTTTTGTTCGATCTGGCAACATTTTACGACAGCGATGGCTCATAATAAGGTGGGACAAATCAGTGGGGGACACGACTCGACAATTCGGTGTCTGTCGGATTACCATACCTAGCATTCCTGGAGTACCCCAGATTACTCAGAGTACCGCGGATTGCTCCAGATTACTCTGTGTAAATTGCTACATGACACCCTGAAAAACGCCGGATTACCCGGATTACTCTGGGTTACTGCGGACTCCGGATCCGGATTACCCAGGATTACCCCGGTTTACCCCGGTTTACCCCGGGTAACCCGGAATAACTAGGTTTACCCCGGGTAACCCGGAATAACTAGGTTTACCCCGGGTAACCCGGAATAACGGGTAACCCGGAATAACTAGGTTTACCCCGGGTTACCCCGGATTGCTCGGAAAACCCGACGTCTGTCTGTCGAAGACGAAGGAGTTGTTTCCCCCTCGGGTCGTGGGATTGGGACACCTGGCAAGGGGTCAGCCAGCCACGGCGGCCGCGGTCTCGCGAATGCGACCTGTACCAGTATACCAGCTCCAGAGTGCCCCAGAGGTGCGCGCGGCATGCCGTGCCTGACCCGGCGCCTTTATTGCCCACTCTGGCCCTAGTTATGGCACAGGAAGACGAAGAAACTTTTTCTTGGCCACGGCAGACGGTGGCGCACGGCCTCGGCACGTGGTCGGTCCGCGGGGGGCCGCGAGAGGCATCGGGGTCGGCGGGGAGCCGCGAGGGGACAGCACGGCTCACTGATGGAGAACAGAAGGTCGTCGCCTACGGGGCAGGGCGCCGCCGCCGGACGGCGCTGTGTATATAGAACAACCCCCTCCCTCCCTACCCCGGCCCCGCGGCCACTCGCCTGTTCCACGTAGTCTCCCCCCCCCCCCCTCTCCCTTCCCCGGATGACCAGCGGCCGTCACGTAAGCGGAGACGGAGATGATCCTTGCAGGGGAGGCCGCTGCTGGCTGCCGCACACCGCGGCGTGGGAGGAGGCAGGCCTTCCTGTGCGCCGCGGACGGCCGCCCCCGCCCCCCGCTCCCCGCCCACACCCCCCGCCCCCCACACCCCTTTGCCACCGCCCCGCCAGTCCCTCGCCACGTCGAGGCCGAACCACCCTCCGCTGTCGGCAAAGTGTCATAATGGCCAAGCCATGGACAGCCCATGGCACGACCCGTGGCAGCTCTAAATGAGCCATCAACAGGCAAAACCCCACCCTCGGCCCCGACCCGGCCCGGCCCACTTCCTTGTCCGCTCCCCACCCCGCTCTGGGCTTTGGGGGAGGGGAGGTTTGCACGGCGTATGCTGGACGCCGGGGGAACGTGGCGGTGTTGACGGCGATGTGCCTGAAACAAATTAAAATCCGCTCGCCGACACCGACATGCCAGCGGGAGCCCCCCGATCGGGAGAGGGAGAGGGAAAAACGGGAGAGAGAGAGAGAGAGAGAGAGAGAGAGAGAGAGAGAGAGAGAGAGAGAGAGAGAGAGAGAGAGAGAGAGAGAGAGAGAGAGAGAGAGAGAGAGAGAGAGAGAGAGAGAGCGAGAGAGAGAACGGAGTGTAAGGGCAGAGCGTCTGTGGCGAGGGAGGTGGGGAGGGGCGGCCACATTGATCAACGACCAGATGCAATCAGAATGCCATTATATTGCAGACCTCAAAGGGGAACCACCGCCACTGCCACTACCACCGCCACCACCACCGCATCACCACCGCGCCTCTCTTTATTAGAAATGAGCTTTGAATCTGCGTTGCAAGTTAGGAAACACATTATCAGCTCAGTCGTGCGGACTTTAATTATCATAGTACGTCCGCGTCCATGTACTAGAGCTTACAAGCTTGACATAGCGAGCGACTCAATTTTCTATTGGTCATCTCTCTCTCCCTCCCCCCCCCCCCCTTATTCCCTTCCCTGTCCGCAGGATCAATTATACGCTCTGCTGGCTGTTTACTGTTTACGTCTAGGTACCCCCTCCCCGCCGCTTCCGGTGCCGGCGGGAAAAAAAATCGATCGTCGTCGTCATCGTCTGCCACTCTCTCTCTCTCCCCCCTCTCTCTCTCTCTCTCTCTCTCTCTCTCTCTCTCTCCCTCTCTCTCTACCTACTCACTCCCGGATGTCTTTACCACCTCGGCCGATATCTGTCGCGGGCATCGCAAGCGGCGGAAGGACGTGGGCGGAGGGGAGTCCGTCCGTCCGGCCCCCGCCCCCCCCCCCCGGCCCCCTGGCCCCCTGGCCCCCCAGGCCCGAAGGGGTTGGAGACCTCGCGTGTACGTCCGTTTCAATCATGTAGGGAGGCCGGCGCGCAGGCCGGTAAGGGTGCCGCAGGGAGGCACGGGGACTGGTGTGGTCACCCGAGGTATTTACCGGAGCAGCTCAATTCGTTGAGTCTGGGAATCACATGGAGAGCGCGCGCGTGTGTGTGTGTGTGTGTGTGTGTGTGGGTGGTATGACTGCTCGGCTCCATATGACCGCTGCAAGAGAGCGCACCGCAAGAGCCCTCTGGTTCTGGTGGTGGTGGTGGTGGCGGTGGTTCGTGTTAATTAAAGCGAGACTTTTAATTTGTTCCTTATTTTATTAGTTTGGATTATTTGAACAGTACGCAATTAACTGGACTGTGTGTTCTCTCGTCTGCCGCTCGCCCGGATCGGTCTAATAACGCGGCCAACGCAGCTAGCAGCCAGCGCAGCTCATACAGCCCGGCACGGCCCCGGCCTCGGCCCCGGCAGCGACCTGCCGGCTGCCGGCTGTTGCTTTGATGAATGCGGTACGGACAGCCCCGGGAAAAGAGAGTATTTCCAAAGCGGCTGAGGGCGGGCGGCACTGTCGGGTAGGGTCGGGGTCACACGCCAGGCCGACATCACTCTTCATACACCGAGCGCGTCCCTCATGTCCTCCCAGATGGCAATAATGCGTTCTCTGATATCGCGATATAATTTTGAATGCAGTATGGAGAGAGAGAGAGAGAGAGAGAGAGAGAGAGAGAGAGAGAGAGAGAGAGAGAGAGAGAGAGAGAGAGAGAGAGAGAGAGAGAGAGAGTGAGTGAGTGAGTGAGTGACTAGAGATAATGTTGGAGTAGGGCGTCAGCTACTACCTCTCCACGACCTCCACGACTACTTGGAGCAACTCGACTCCTCGCTTGTTCACCGACCAGCCCCAGGCGACCTAACGGTAGAAAGAGATGGCAGCATGGAAGATGCGAGGGGAAGAAGAGAGAGAGGCAGAGAGATAGAGAGAGACGGACAGACAGATGGGTGCGACGGTGCGAGCGAGGGGGAGAAAGAGAGACCGATCGCGCAAGCAGCAAAGGGAGTGACGGGAGTTTGCTGGAGCGCGCGGCGCGGCGCGGCCGGTGGAAGCCTTCCCAGCGGAGCCCCCGGCCCGGCTGGAGTGAGGGTCGAAGAGAACAAACTTCTCGCCTGTCCGAATTCGGAGCGCAGCGAGCGCAGCGCATCCCCATGGCGGCCCGGCCCGGCCCGACCAGGTAGGCGGGCCTTTGCGCGCGGAGCAAGAGGGAGAAGTAGAGTGGTGTGTAGCGAAGAGCAAAAGAGAGAGGAGCAGCGATGCCGACCTGCCAGAGGAGTGATCGAGTTGGTGCTGGAGCCAGCCACACTCGTTTCTCTCTCTCTCTCTCTCTCTCTCTCTCTCTCTCTCTCTCTCTCTCCGCACACCACCCTCTCCCTCTCCCCCTTCAAAACCAGCCGACAGCGCCTGATCGACCTGTCCTACTGGGTACCTACAGCCACGACGGCGAGGAGGTATGGAATGGCGTCGCTGCTGCTGCTGCTGCTGCTGCTGCTGCTGCTGCTGCGGTGGCGGTCACCAGAGTCCATCACCCGGTCGATTGCCGCCCGAAGGTCTTAGGCGCTGCCGGCCGGCCGGCGCGGCATTGGTTGTCGGCTCGCCGGCACGCTCATGATTTTAAAATACCGAAGGAAGAAGAGGAACGGGACGCCGAGGGCGGCAGTGTCACGCCATGCATGGCGGCGCCTCCAAGAACAACCCCGGGGCATTATTTACAGGAGTGACGCCGGGGCGGGAGAGAGAGAGAGAGAGAGAGAGAGAGAGAGAGAGAGAGAGAGAGAGAGAGAGAGAGAGAGAGAGAGAGAGAGAGAGAGAGAGAGAGAGAGAGAGAGAGAGAGAGAGAGAGAGAGAGAGAAAAAATCAGCGGTGCAGAACCAGTATTTGAACCCGCGGGAGAAGCGACATCGAGACACCTCTTTTGTTCCCTGCGATATTGCCCGACTAAAAAGTCAACCCCGCGTGGGTTGGTTTGGGGTGCTGTGCGCCTCGCCGCCTCGGCCAAGGCGGTGTCGGAGACCGCCGTCCTGGCCGCCGCAAATCGCCGCGTGCAGCAACAGATGACACGGGAGAACGCATGCACATGCAGTGCACGCGAGGGTGCCGCCGGTGCCGGTCCGTGTCGGTCCGTGTCGGGTCCCGCCAGCGGTCCCCGGCACCCTCCTCGCACTCCGGCGGGCCAGGCCGCTCTCCGCCGCAGGCGCCCCGCCCCGCCCCGCCCCGCCCCGCCCCGCCCCGCCCCGCCCCGCCCCGCCCCGCCCACTGCCTCCAGCAGCCGTGCAGCATGCGCCCACATGCCTCGGCGGGCTGCCATATTCATGATGTACAAAGACACGGTCGCAGGCCGCGCATAGTCGATGTTCCGCCGCGAGCGTGTGCACACAGAAAGGTCGGGAGCGGAGAACACACACACACACACACACACACACACACACACACACACACACACACACACACACACACACACACCTACACACACACACACACACAGGGGAGTAATGAGAGCGCCGATAATGTAGCCGGAGAGGCACGTGAGGACACGGCCGGGACAGATTAACAGGCACCGGGCAGCGCTCGGCAGGTGCCGGACAGCGGACAGCAGGTGCCGTGTAGAAATACTTCTCATACCCAGCCAGTGGCCGGCTGGAAGTGGAATGAGGGTTGACGGGAGGTGTGACGAGCGGGTGCCTAGAGCGAGTGCGCACGGTATAGCAGCATTAGGCGGGGGCTCGCCGCCCGGCTGGGTAGGCGGTGGCCGAGGCCCGCACGACACACGAGCGCGGCGGGTCTGCCTACCCGGCCGATGGCAGGCGCGCGGGCCGGGCCAGAGGCCAGGCAGCAACGCCGCGCCCCGCGACAAACAGCACCCCGTGCTCCAATAAAGAGCACGGATTAAATCACTGCCGTTCCGTATACTCTCAGTGAGCACCGCCGAACCCCCGCAGTCGTTGTGCAGCGGGGGAAAAGTCCACCCCTTTCACTACAGTTTAATTTCATTTCATATGCTTTCGTTTTGTTTTTATTTTAATCATGCTTTTTTACCCTGCACCGTTTTGGTCTATAAAATGAAATGTGTTTATCAGCGTGGCGCCGACCTATGCATACGTGAGTGGGCGTCTCTGGCAAACGGGAACAATCAGCACGGAAGCAGGACGTGGCATTGCTGCCAAAGGTGGCTCGTAACCCGAAACCGTGAAAAGCAAGCACGGTTGTTTCAAAAAGCTTAAATTTGTGGACCTGCGCGCTCGAACGCACCAATGAGGCCTTCAAACAACACGACAAGCTGTTTTTCTCCCCCGCACATTTTTATTTTCCTTCCCCTGCTTTTTCGAGGTTTCCCGCGCGCTGACCCGATCCACGATTATCGTTTGTGTAGCAAATATGCACGTGCTTCATGATGCTATCGGACTTTCAGCGACTCTCCCCCTCGCTGGACTGGTGGCCGGACAGACGCCGCGGCGATATTTGGGGAGTGCGGAATATTTTTATTTTTTAAGTAGGGTGGCGGAGGGGAGGGGTGGGGATGCACTCCGCCCCCTGCGTGTCACGGAATAACAACAACTCTCCGTACACACATTCGGTGGCGATAGCTGTCATGCGATGCGAACCCGTCATCACAGTGGGCGCGGGGCTTGCACGGGGCGCGCGCGCGCACACACACAGTGAAGGAGGCGCAGCCGGGCGCAGCGATGGCCATGTAATGTCATTTCAGATCGCATGTTGATGTTTGCGTCAGACGCGGCGTGGCCGAAACAGGCAACACGGCCACCGTTACGGGCAATGGCCCAGGGGCGCAAGGTGGGCGACTTGCGGTAGGGTGGCGGCGCGGCCCTGGTGGGCGGGCAGGGGGGGGGGGGGTCATTGTGGCGCGCCGGACGTACGCGCGCGACGCGCGTCGCGAGGGCATTGGCAGGGTGGGCATACCGTCAAAGGGGTGCTGCTTCGGATTGACAAAAAAACAAAACAAAATAAGAAATAAAAATTGGTGCTTAAAAAAAGACATTCACCGATAATTACTGATAAAAGTCCGTGGACACGACGACTGTGTAGTGTAGAAGTTTGTAGATCGCATGTTGGTGTCATTTTCGAACGCTTGATTGTTCGTTACGCTCACGATGCACACACGATAGACTTGCAGCTCCCGCGAGACTCGCGCCCCGACGTTGAGTGACGTGCCCCCCCCCCTCCCCTGCAGCGCATGGTTAATGACAGGTCGTTTGACAGGCTTGAACTGCGTTCATTGCGGAGCTGGCCTGGCGTTAAGTGAAATCCGCACCCCATACCGCGCGCTATGAGCGAGCTCCCACATCAAATAGAAATAGTCAGATGCCGACGCCCAATTTTTCTTTTAAATCTGAAAATGTGAAGTATGAGAAGTGTAATGTCGCCGCACTAATAAGGCGTCGTGCATATATGACGTCATGAATGTTTGTGGGTGTTATTAGTTCGTAACTTGCAAAGAAAATAGTTCGTAATCTGTTATCGTAATGATACCTCACGCAACGAATTTTTTTAGAGGCGCGACGCGTGCGGGAGCTGCAAGCCTATCGTAACGGCGTCAAGCTTTTCCCAGTGCGAGTTTCCAGTGCCGCCCCATGCACTGCTGGCGCCCCACCCGTCCGTGCCGTGGCGATCCGTGCGTCATTAGCCGCCTCTCCGCACTGACTGGCGAGGATCTCACGGCACGGCGGGGCGGGGTTAGTCTGTGCTGATTCATTTGAATAATAATTCTTGACGCGGCGCCGTGGCGCGCGCCGCTCGGGGACGCTGGAATCGCTCTATATGGAAATTGCAATTCGGGCGTGCGCACGTCGCACGTGCACTTCCTGCAGTGAGGCTTTTTCCGTCCCTCGGACCGCACTGACGACACTGTCAAGGTGTCGCACAATTGCACGACACCACCTGTTTTAAACTCGGAGTTTCCATAATACGGTGCCGCGAGTCGGGTGAGCACGTACACAGCATTTGCCCCCGGGGACAACTGGGGTCGGGGTTGCCGCCCGCCCTGCTCAAGTTTCCCCTCCATTTTTCATACAAGGCGGCAGACTTTCACGGCCCCCGCCCCTCCTCTTCGGGAGCACGTCGGGGAGATCAGACGGTGGCAGCGTGTGGGAGGTGGACGCGGCCGTCTCCCACACTGTCCAATGCGCGAAATATTGCTTGGGGGCGACAAAATGCTCCGCGCAAAGTATGTTTGGCAGAGACAGCTTTAGAGCTACTAAATCATTCATTGGTTTCGCAAACGCAGAGACGACGCTTCGCCTGAGACTGCGGCGGTGGCGCCTCCAGCTCACGTCCCGTCCCTCCCCGTCCCGCTTCGTCCTGAGTGAGTATGACGTCAGGAAGAGGACAGCCTGTCTGGCTGATGGCTTATTGACTGCCCGCGCGTGTTGTCCGAGATACATGTCGGGCCGTGCGGCAGCCCTGAGGGAGCGAGAGAGAGAGAGACATACAGAGAGGGAGAGGGAGGCAATGACAACTCGGAGAGATACGGTCCGAGAGAGGGGGGCGTGGGGGAACCAGCGGTGTACAACATGATCACCGATTACCAATAATATTGAAGATTATTAGAAGTTAATGCTATTTTAAGGTCCTGATGAGTCATCACATACTTGTTTAATTGTAGAAACCCTGCAGACATTTCAGAAAACGTCGAAAAGCGTCGATATCAGGCTATGATTACGAGTGATAAACGGCCAAAGAGAGCTCACTGTTGCCAGAGTGGTCCCCCCCTTGCACTAGGCGAAAGCATGTAGCCGGAGCCGGGCCAGCTAGCCCTCCAGCCCGGCCCCGGCCCCGGCCCCGGCCCCGGCCCGGTCCAAGCCCGCAACAGGTCACCCCCACCCACCCGGCACAGGCCAGAACCCATCCCATCGCCATCGGCCCGGCCAGCCCGGCCCGCGGCGGCGGCAGTGGTGGTCTTTGGTATTTCCCTGGCCCGCTGCTCCTCCTCTCCTGCTGGCCTCTTTCTCTTTGTGTTTTGCTCGCTCCGACAAACTGGCTGACTGACTCACTCAGCTAAGCCCGCCTCGAACTTCAACCCTCTCTCTAACGCAGTCTGCGCTGCCCTGCACGGCCTTAGCGTGTTAACAACAGCCGCAGAGCCACTGTATGCAGGCAGGCATCTCTATCTCTCGTCAGGCTGCGCTGTTCGTTATGGAAGATATCTTTTTTGTCCTTGATTCCCAGGAGTGTGCCTTAAGGCCCCACCACAGCTCCACCAATATGCCTTTGGCGTTAAGGGAGCTCGAATCGATACAAACAGCACAGTTCTGGCCCTGCGTGCTACTGCATCTCTCTCCCGCTCCACCCTCTCTCTTAGGCTGTCGTTCTGCCTTTGTATTCCAAGCTGTGTTTCTTTTGTTCATGTCTATAGGAAATACTGACTAGCGACGAACCCGTGTGGAGAGAGAACGGGAGGAGGGTGAGAGAAAAGGACAGAAGAGCGCTTAATGTTCCGAATAAAGGAACAAACTTTTCCTCGGTGCGCGAGTTTGAAACCAGACGGGACGGGACGGACGGACGGGAGGTAAAGTTTAGTCGTGATGGATATCTGGTGGGGATGGAGGGGATGGGGATTAATGGGAATGGGTACTTGAGAAATATGAGTTTTAAAATGGAATTGGCTCCTGTCTTTTTCTTTACGGCGCGCAGCGAGTTGCGACCAAGGAGAGGAACAAAGTGTCGTCCGGACAACAAAGTCTTTTCTCGTTCTGTCTTATGAAAGAAAAAAAAAGAACAAAGGATGACTTGGGACACTTGTACACATCCTGAGAGAATAGAGTCACGCTAGGAATGGAAAGAATCAGGGCACTTCACGGTACGTTTCTCTTTTACTGCAAAGGTCGGAGTGTCGCAAACAAAAGCAGTTTTTTTTAATGCGTACACCCTAAACATTGTTTTAACATTGTGAAGTACGAGTATTTTAGATGTTACTGGTCGAAAAGATTGTAACATACTGACTTCACTACTCACTCTTGGCAATTTCCCATCTTAGTAGTGGGGCACATTGTCGCAGAGATCGATTTCGATGTGCACCCGCCGAGTGAAAACTGCGGGGTGTATTGCATTCAGTGCATTGGGCTCGCGCAGGCGCGCCCAGATACACAAAGAAAAAATATTAGTGGTCGCAACTAATTTTTAAGTTGATTTTCAGACAAGCAGTAACTTTTGCTTGGAGAACTAAAATTTTGTTGGGGGAACTAAATTTTAGCTGCACAAACAAAACGTTAGTTGACGTAACGAAGATGTTTTTTGGAGGCACTAACCAATTGTTCTTCTTCTTTTCGCTTCTTTTGCGAACCTCTGCGCTGGAGCAACTAACGACGTTGCGTTGCTGCAACTAAAATTTAGTTCCCCGGGCCGAAATTTTCTGCTTGTCTGAAAATCAACTTAAAAATTAGTTGCGACCACTAATCTTTTTCTCGGCGTAACTCATTTCCTTCCGTCGATTCAATTCCTGCCGCAGTGGCGGCGGCCGGCGGCGGACGCGGCCGGCCCTTCCAGAGCTCATCCGGCTTGCAGCGGCCGCCGCCGCAGCCTCAACGAGCGCAGCCCGGCCGCCGCTGCCGCTGCAGCCGCCGCAGCATCCAGACTGGCTGACCTACATTTTGGGCGCCGTCGCACGTTGTAGCGGAGCACGGCAGAGCGGGGCGCCGAGCTGGCCGAAGCGGAGCCGAAGCGAAGCCGAGCCGAGCCGAGCCGAGCCGAGCCGAGCCGAGCCGAGCCAAGCCGCCCCGCCCTACATTTTGGCCAAGGTCAGCCCAGCTGAGCGCGTGCATGTGCAAGGGTCTGGTGCACGTTCGATGCACGTCGGCGGCGGGGGCAGCGCGGGGCAGCGTGGTGCGGAGGGCGGCGGCGGCGGTGAATAGGTCGCCCTGGCAACGGCCGCAAACACAGAGAGCGCGTGGCCGTAGGCCTCGCCCGGGGGAGCACGAGGACAGGGAGGAGAGAGAGAGAGAGAGAGAGAGAGAGAGAGAGAGAGAGAGAGAGAGAGAGAGAGAGAGAGAGAGAGAGAGAGAGAGAGAGAGAGAGAGAGGACGTGGGCGAAGCGAAGAGCCGCGACGAGAGAACTTTGACGATGCAGAGCAGAAACCAGGACGATGAGGTGAACTGGGGTAGGGAGGTGAGGCAGACAGGGTGCGGGTGGGGGTACGAGCCGACCGTCTCTCGATGGATGAGGGAGGAGGGGGAACGTCTCTACCCCCTGCTGTCTCTGTCATTCTCTCTCTCTCTCTCGCTCCCATTCTTCCTCTCGTTCTCCTTCCGCCTCTGCCTGTCCGTCTTTCGAGGGCTCAAAAAACTCTCTACGCCACTTAACTGGGGGAAACCGTTCCTCTTGCTTTCCCCGTCTTCCTTCCCTATTCTGGCCTGCCCACCGATTCGCCGTCGTATTGTTGCTAGAAGGTGGAGGCTGGAGGAAAGGGAGGGGTGGAATGGGAGGGATGTAGTTGTCCGGGACCGCACAGACGATTTTCTGGGGGAGGGGAGGCAGGGCGGGGCGAGGGAGACGAAGGGCAGCGAGAGAGAAGAAATGCAGCCTGGTTCCAGGTGAGCAGGTGGTTTGGACCGCATCAGAGGAGAGCGCACGCCAGGAGGACCAGAGCCCGGTGCTCGGAGCCCCGGCTGGGGCCACGACCCACGACTATATCCCCAAACTATTCGCTCGGTCTTGTTGCTCGCTCAGGAGGGGGTCGCGGCCCGGCCTGGCCCGGAGAAGGGAGGTGGACTTGTCTCCTTGGCAAGCCCCGACACTGTGCTGCTGCTGCTGCTGCTGCTGCTGCTGCTGCTGCTGCTGCTGCTGCTGCTGCTGCTGCTGCTGCTGCTGCACTCCAGTGCCACACACCCCTCCCGATTTGTCGGGATTCCGCTCCGCGCTCACTGACAACTTGCCCCCGGCAGACCGAGCCGTGGCGTGCCGTGGCCGGGCGCGTCGGCCGGAAGTTAGCGCGTACACAGCGTTCCGTCACAATTCGTTGTCCGGGGCTTGATGCTCCGCTACCAAAACCCTACACTCCGAGAAAAATGAAATAGGAACGTTTCGCAGCGACGTTGTTGCGAAGGTTTTGCCCGGGCCGATGCGTTTTTACACCCACAAAAACGTAGACTTAGACTTGTTTTTTTCCGAAGCTATCACACTTGAATGAAGACATGATACTTGGAGAAAGTCTAAATTTAGGTGGAGTCAAGACTACAGACTTGAGAATCTTCAAGTCTAGAATTATTACGGTAAGACTATACTTGACCGAAGAAAACATTATTCTGGGTGTCTGAGGTGGTTTGTGTCCGTACGTATTTCATAGTAAGGCCGCAGCCCCGTTGCGGCCAGGCAGCCGCTTGAACGCCGGGACGTCGCGATCAGAAGACTACCAAAATTAATTTCCTTACTTCAGCGGACTTAAATCCAAGTGCAAAGATGAGCATCAGGCGCGGTTCCGTCGGGTCCAGAGTTAGACGGAGAGCGAGCGAGACAGATACGTCCGTCGGTTCCGACACCGTCCGTCGCTCATCTTTGTACAAGTGTTTCCAGTGGTGACGAGCCCCTTGGAGTTACCACCGACGTGATTCTCGGCGCCTTTTATTTTAATTTTAAATACCGGTCCGGCGAGGCGATGGAGGCCGCGCTGCTCTGACGGGGGGGGGGTAGACGAGCGGGGTGAGCGGGGCACGACGCACTCTAGAAATTGAATCGGGCACTTTCCAAGATTGACGATACAAATTAGACGGCGATGCATCAAAGCCGGCGGCTGGTGTCTGATCGGGTCGTCGGCTCCTGCCCCCACCCCCACCCCCCTCCCTCCCTGAGCACGCCTCGTTACTCACTCGCGTCATGACACATGGGCGCACCGCTTTCTACAATATTTCACAATCGTTGCTCGGGTACCCGCAAACGCACAACCTGACACGCTCTCACGCGCCGCCGCCGCCGCTGCCGGTGAAACATGGCGCTGGCACGGCGGATAGCGGGCCGCCGGGTGCCTCGCCGCGCGCCTCGCCGCGCGCTTCCACTCCACCAAGTGCCTGCTGCAGCCCCGCGCAGCCCCGCCGCCAGCGTATGAGGGGCCCGGGCCGAGTACAAATGTGCGTCGGGTAGTTGTGGTGATTACCGAGGCGGTCATGACGGACATGATGGGTGCACCACAACTCGACCCATGCCTCATCTCAGCGCAGCGGCAACCCGTGCGCTCTCGTGGGGCGGCGGTGAGCGGCCTGTGCCGAAAGACGGCCGCACACAAATAAAATGCTTATCTATTATGCATCCGTACTCAGAAATCCGCACCAGCACGTCCACGGTGTTGTCTCCACCCAATTTGGCCAGTCTGCGCGCGATTGGCGCCTGCTGGGTAGGCAATCGCCATGCCACTCCATGCACGCGTGTCGTGCGGGCTGGCCTACCCTGGCCATCGCAGGCGCTAGGAGTCGCGGCCAGTCGCGGTGCACACGGTGTGCGTGCGGGGCGGGCCGGGGTGGACTATGGCGCGTGCGGCAGGGGCGAGGCGCGTGGCCGGCGCGTGGCAGACCGCATGCAACAGCCGCATAAATTCTTTTCAAACGCGCCTCGCTTCCGAGACCGCGAGGGGTGCAGGCCGCTGGCCACGTGGTCACGCACGCGGCGGCGCTCACCTCGAACACCGCTCCGCCTCGATGCCAGTAAAACATTTTGCAAGGCGAATAAAGTTGCGTGTTCGTTTCCTCTGAATGAACCGCAGTTTTGCATCAATGTGACATGAGCGGATGCTGGAGCTGGATTCTCCATCCCCGGAGCCCTCCCCGGGGGGCGAGACGAAGATAAAAACGCGAGGCATGATCGGTGAGGTACATCGGACGGAAGTGCGAATACAGCGCAAAAGAAAAAGTGTTTCTCATTGGAATCGTTCCGCGCATTTCCTTTAAAATAAAAACAAGTAGTGAAAGAAAGAGAGGTCGGTGGTTGCGAGCGCTGCGCAGCGCTTCGGTGCAGTGCATGCACTCTTTGCGTTCCCGCCGCACTGCACACTCGGCGCATGCGCGCTGCCATCCAGTCAGGGTGATGCCATTCCATCTCGGGCGCTCATATAAAAGGACCGGGAGGAGAACTGGCGCGAGTCGGCTCGCAGCGGAATGCACTCGACTCGGTTAGCCTCGGTTCTGCTCCCTTTCGCGTGCCGCTTTTGTTTCTTAAAACGGTCTGCCACATTGAATCCGCCCGGTGCACTCGATTGGAGTTTGAGTTCGGAGGTATGATCGGGAAACACGTGCATGCCCCAGCGCCATGTGATTGCTGGTGACATTTGGGAGAGGGAAGCGTTTCAGACGGTTCGCCGCAATGTTATTATATTTGCTTTTCTGTGTCTTTTTTTTTTTGACCGCAGGTTGCCTTTTTTTTTATCTTTTTTTGACGGGGAGCATGAAATGAGGTTTTTGTGGGAGCAATTAATTCAGCGGGGACACAGGGAGGAAAATTGCACGCGTACCCAGAGATTCGCACCCGAGACGGTATGAATTTTGCAGTCAAGGCCCACACATTCCACGGTACACAATACGTGTTGGCGACGAGACTGTTTCATTTTGTTCTTATTTGGCAGGTTTCGTCTTCAGGCACAGCAAACACCTTTCCCTCCCCCAGCCCGCTGCTTTATTGCGCCCGTACATTCCACAGGTTCTTTAAGGAAATTTGTTTTTCCTCTTGTACCCTCGATCATCATCATCGTAAATCACGCTTAAAGCAAAGACGCAGAGTCTTACTCACCTGGTCTCCAGGGGGTAAGGATTAGCCGCTCGAAGGCCCTACATCGGTCCACGGGGCCAAACGGGTCAGGCCGGCCGTTCGCCACCGCTAGGCCGGTGTGGCAGCCTCCGGGGCCCAGGCCTGGGCCGGGGCCGAGGTCGAGACGGCTGGGGCTGGCGGTGGCCGAGGCCGATGGCGCCCCCGGAGCCTCGCTAGGCGGCGCCAAGCCGGACTGCCGCCAAAAGTCTCGGCGGGGAGACAGGGCGGCGGGGTCCTCTTCTCGAGGGAGTTAACACAACGATACGACAATTACAAGGATTTACACGAGGATTAAATACAGTTCTTACAAGCTACTGTAGGTTACACAGGAATGAGTGAGAAATTCATTCAATTCATCACACCTATACAAAACACACACAAACACAGAGAGGCTAGAGTTATTTGGAGGGCAACAAATGTACAGGGGTGGGCGGGGAATCGCAACTGTCCGTCCCCTTGGCGAACGCAGGAGCGTCAACACCTCACTGGGGCTCCGTGAGGGACGCGGCGTGACACGCGGCGCGCGGCGCCGTCACGTGAGTGCGAGAGGGAGAGAGGACAGGGGCCAAGACACAGCGACAGTGAGCGAGCGACACTGGGAGGAGAGTGAGGCTAGGCGACTGTTGCCGGAGCCGAGCGAGCGACGACTGGCGGCCGCCCGGGGTGCGCGGTGCCGGTAGGGTCGTGCTGGGCTGGCTGGGCTGGGCTGGGCCGGGACGGGCTGGGCTGGGCTGGGGGTTGGGTCCCGGAGCCGAGCCGAGCCGGGCCGGGCCAGGCGCGCGCGGGAGCCGGGTGAGGGTGGGAGGGAGACGGGACGGGGCGCGGCGGCGGTAGCGGCGGCCACTCCCACCCCGCAGGGCCGCAGCCGTACCTCGCCGCCGCCGCCGCCGCCGCCTAGCCCGTCGCTTCGCACCCCCGACGCCCCCTGCCCTGCCCGGCCCTGCCGCCGGCCCTGCCCTCGCCCCGGCGGCAGCACGTGCGGGCGTCAGGGCTGGGGGTGGGGGCGGCGCGGGGGCGGCGCGGGGGCGGCGCGGTGGGATGCGGAAGGGGACGCTGCCACGCCGAGCGCGTGCGCCGGCCTGGACGCCAAACGGGACGCCGAGCGGACGACCTGGGACACCGCGGGACGCTCTTGCCGTGCGCGACAAAAAATGGTGAACTGTCCGAACTAATTAGTTCGTTGAGTTCGCGAGAAGCAATAAATTCAGTTGCAATAATCTAACCTGAAAAAAGCAAAAGGCAGAATGAACTCAACGAAATGTCAGTTCTCGCAACTAAATTTATTGCTGGGACCCGAAATCAATGAACAAATTAGTTCGGGCAACTAATCATTTTTCTGCGTGTATGGGCTGGCGACCCGATTGTCTAATCACGCGAAAGGGACGGAATGAGAAGAGACGAGGCCGGCGACAACAACCCGGGATCCACCGGCACCCTCCTGGAACTTTTTTATAATTCACTTCACAGAATCCGCAAAGTAACTCGCCCCTGAGTATTTTGTCTTCTACAGAAAAACAGTTTCATCGGCGTGCACGCAAAAAAATCGCCAGCACAGGTGCTAATTTTTTAGTAGTATACGCCCAACTAACATTTTTTAGCACCGGTGCTAACTTTTTAGTTACCGTGCTTAATGTTTAGCCACGTTACTAAAATTTTTAGCAACGGTACTAATTTTTATTTAGTTGGGCGTGACTTTTTTGCGTGTGCAGTAAATTTGATCCAGAGGCACTACTATTGTTACGTGAATCTTTAAACAGGCCACGCCCGCGCGACGGCGACTGAGCCTCTCCGTCGTCGCCGTCGCCCACTTCCATCGGATGTGCCCGTGCATTTTTCATAGCGCATGACAGGTACAGGCATCCCTCGCAAAATTAATGCACTATTATTTCCGCTCTTGACGACGCGGTTGGATCGGATAACTGTAGGGATCCCGGGAGACGAGCCCGCAGTCCCAAGGCGGCCCGGATGAGTCACCGCTGCCTATCACTACTTATCCGACATAATCAATAATTATTCGGCCTCGGGCCGGGCGTTGGCTCGTTTCTTGACGGCGGGGCCGTCCGGCGGGGCCAGTGTCGTTTCGGCCTGCTCTGTGCCTCCGCTCCGCTCTGCCCTCCCTTATTATGCCTTGGAGACCCTCCTCAATCCGGGCCAATATGAATGCAGCGCAGACACAAACACCAAGGAGGCCAGCTCACGACTGGGCTGTGCACGCAATGACAAACTCGAGGTACCACTCCGAAGTTATTGATAGCGAAAAAAAATAAAATCGGTGTACAGTGACATACAAAAATCATTAGAGAAAATGAAAATAAATCAGCAAATGACAGGAAAAAAACAGTCAATTATACGAGACAAAATGTTCAAAATTTCAGAAAAAAATTTCAGAAAAAATTGTCACAGAAAACTGAAAGGTTGAGGCAGCAAATATAGTCGAGATTTTGGAACCTACGAGCCGCCCAGTAAGGGTCGCAGGAGGCTGCTATAGTCACGTAATCTATAACGGGCCCTTTCGCGTGACCGTTCTGATGAATGGGTCGCATAATGAAGCACTCACCGGGCGTTTCTAGGAGGCGCACCGCTTTCCCTTCCGGGCGTTGCGTCACGGGGCGTCGCGTACCGCCGTGCTGCGTTTTGACGTGTGCCGTTTGGCGCGCGGGCCAACGGAAAACCACAGTATGGCGCCTTACCGCGGCAGGTCAGGTGAGAGGAGGGGTCAGAGGAGAGGGGGGGGGGGGAGAGAGAGAGAGAGAGAGAGAGAGAGAGAGAGAGAGAGAGAGAGAGAGAGAGAGAGAGAGAGAGAGAGAGAGAGAGAGAGAGAGAGAGAGATCAAAGCGCCATAAAAGCGAAGTACCGAGCAAAGCTCAGCAATACGGAAAGAGTAGGAGAGAGGGTATGCGAGAAGGGGAGGAAATGAAAATAAGGCATCGTGGGAAAGCAGGGACATGGTGCGTGTGTGTGTGTGTGTGTGTGTGTGTGTGTGTGGCAAAGGAAAACGGAAGAGAAGCGGGTGACGGAAGGGGAAGGAAAAGGCTGCTGTAAAATGAAACAGGGTATTGCTGTCGTCAAACGGAGAGTTTTGCCGTGGGTTCTGCACTCAGGCAGGGTGCTGCAAGTGCAAGGCTAGTATCCTAGCCCTGCCCTTTGGCTGGCTGACTGTTTGGCAGGCTGCCGGGCTGACCCCGGCTGCTATGGGAACAGAAGGCGTGGCTCGTGTTCCGGCCCGCCGCGGGACGGTCGGTGCCAAGGGCAAGGTAAGGGTATATCTCTCCATGTCGCCCGGTCGGTACTCTAGAGAGCCCACCCGAGCACTGCTGCGTTGCACCTAAAGTCGTACATTTTCCGAAAATATAGAATTCGACTGAAAGTTTAAGTGAAGATTTTTTTTGTAAAAAAAAAAGTAAAAATGAAAAATTCCTGGTCAAATTTTTTAATTTTCTTTGATATTTTTTCATTAAAAAGAACACGGGGCGTGTTCCAGATGTCAAGTCCGGCCGAGACAGCAGCGCCGAAAACACGGAGGCCTCACTCGAGCCCGTAGCGCCTGCAGATCGCGGGGTAGGCCACCCGCACCGCACGGCTGCATCGCGGGTGTGCTGAGCATGCCTACCTCCCAGGGGCGCTGCTGCCAATCAGTCTGGGCGCAGCTCAAGAACAGCAGCGGCCGGTCATCGGCAACGGCGAGCCCGGCAAGCAAGCGGCGCTGCGGCGGCCAGATGGAGGAGAAGCGAAGCTGCTGCTAAATTCGACGTAATTACCAACACCGCGCCGCTTACTTTACGCCTCCCTCCGGCCCCTCTATCCCGCAACCCGCTCCAGCCGGTCTGGCGAGACAAGTTAAACGCGCCCTCAGGAGCGGCGGCGGGGCCTGGCGGCGGGGCGGGGCCCGTCCCAAATGAAGGCGGCTAACCGACCTGGCGGTCCCGGCGGCCCTGGCGGCACGCCGAGCTACAACAACTACTGCGCCGGTGGGAGTCCTCCCCCCCCCCCCGCTCTCTCTCTCTCTCTCTCTCTCTCTCTCTCTCTCTCTCTCTCTCTCTCTCTCTCTTTTTATCTCTTTCTCTCTCTCTCACACACACACACGCACACACTTCGTTTATCCGACAAAGTGAGTTAGTTTGTTCGCTACTTCGCACTGCCACTGCCCCACCTATGGACCATCCACTGCGCTCCTCTACCATACACTACCTGGGCCGGCGGACTGCGAGGGCAGCCGGGAGGCAGCCGGGAGGCAGCCGGGAGGCAGCCGGGAGGCAGCCGGGAGGCAGCCGGTAGGTAGCCGGTATAGCTAGCCCCACAAGGAGAGGGAGGTGATTTTCGCACCGTGACAGCCCTTCTGGCATGCGGTCCACTCCACCCCTACCCCTCCACTCGCATGTTGTCTGCCGGTCTGTCGAGCCACAAAGTCCGCTCGCGTAGTGTGTGTGTGTGTGTGTGTGTGTGTGTGTGTGTGCGTGCGTGTGCGTGTGAGTGGCGCTCCCGATGGAGATGAAGTGGGGCGTATTATTATTGCTGTATAAGGCAGCAGCATTATTTCCAGCAGCAGAAATCAAGGGGGGAGAGCAGATAGGATGAGCGAAAGGAGAGATGGAGAGAGGTGGAGGGAGGGAGAGAGAGAGAGAGAGAGAGAGAGAGAGAGAGAGAGAGAGAGAGAGAGAGAGAGAGAGAGAGAGAGAGAGAGAGAGAAAGGGGGGGGGGGGAGTAGAACGCCGCCTGTGATTTGTTTGCGAGCGTGCTATCCCGGGCAATCAGCAGCCCAGGGAATGTCAATTTGCATTTTCTGAACTCATCCCTCCGCCCCTTGCCCCCGGCCGCCCCCCGGCCCAGTCCCGACACTGCTGCAGTCCGCATTCACTCCACTCACTCGTCCGGCCAGCGACCAGCAGTTGTTTGGCGCCGCCGTCACCTCGTCGCTCACAGAATTCTCCTCTCGCTGCCAACCTGTCCTAATGAAATATTTTAATATTATTCCCGAAAGCAAGCAGCCCTCGACAGAGCCAGAGCCAGCGTCTTCATCGGCGACCCTGTGAAAGGGGGGGGGGGGGGGGGGGCTGAGGGCGGCATTCCTTCACAAGGCAGAAATGTCGACCCGCATCACGAGTAGAAAAGAGGGGGGGGGGCAGGGATAATTCTTTGTAGGGATGACGGGGAGGGGGAGTTATCTCAACACTTCCCGGACGAGAGGGCACGGCAGAGATGACTGGCCCCTTCCCTTCTCACGCTGCGCCCTGCTCCACCCCAGCAGCGCTATACCCTGCAGTGGGAGAGCTTCTAGCGATACTCCGCGGGTTCAAATGCATGCGGGTGCCAGGCCGCGGGAGTGCGCGCGGTCATGCGTGTTCCATGGTGATGATGAATGAGTCATGTCCGTCAAATATGAGAAATGTAAAGCAGGCTGTCTTTGTCCGGTTTGTTTTCGTGCCCTCCGCCGCTGTGCAGGGCCCCCCAAGGGGGCGGTCGGCGCATTGACCGCAAATCGACGCACCACCATCCGTCCTGATCCCTGATCCCACCGGGGTCCAAGCCCATCCTAAAAAAAAAAAAAAAAAAAAAAACTAGACACAAATTAAAAACACACACACCTTATTTGCCGGGGTCACTAGTTATTTCTTCTCACAGGTTTGATCGCGGACGGGGGTTCGAATACCACAACGTGCTTCTATAAAGAATCCTTTGTTTTTCTGCGCGTGAGCGATCCGCGCACATGGGCCCGTATGCTATGTACCTGCAGTGTGTGGTGGCGCCGTGGCATTGCCGAGCCGCGGCCCTGCGGCCCTGTGGCCCTGTGGTACCGATCGGCCATAAATTTAATTTTCCGGGATGCGTTCCATCATCGGGTCGGGTCGGACCGGGCCGGCAGCGGCGAGGCTAGCAGCCACAAAACGCCCTGCTGCTCCCCCCCTTTACCTTCGTGTCGCCCCGAGCGGGTCCCCGGCCCCGGCCCCGGCCCCCGGCCGACGGCGTGATCCTCTTGAGCCTTATAGCACAGCCTCGGCACAGCCTCGGCACAGCCTCGGCACAGCTGAGGGAGTCGTGTGACGTCCTAGCGCCCGGCACCGATGCCGCCCATCTCGCACGTCCGTGATTCTATTCCGTTTCGATTTCGTCCCACTTTTCGCTGCTGCCACACTGCTGCTGCAACTTTGGAAGAAATCTCCCTTGTTACCTCGGTGCCCGATATCGCCCTTGCATGTGCGGGCTGCACCGCCCTTCGAAAGCGGTTGCCGTGCAATGGTTACTAGCACGTGAAACCAACAGCAAGGGAACGGGTGATAAAATGTGATGAAATTTTGAATTTCCAAAAATTGCTGATACAGCAAGAAAGTAAGTTAAATTTTTTAGTCGCTGATACAGCGAATAATTCGCTCACCCAGCGAATCTATTGTTTCATCCGTGTACCTATGCCACCATGGAGATTCCAGGCTGATGAGGGCGCGCGCCTGGGAGGTGAAGGATAGGCAACCCGCGTTCACGGCCACGTTGGGGTTGCCTATCCTGGGATTGACAGGGGCTCCCGTCTCTGTATATTCCAGCAGGCGGTCAGCGGGGGCGGGGTCAATCAGTGCCGCGCTCTTGTTTGCGGAAACTGGCTGCCGCCGGGCCGGGCCGGGCGGGGCGGGGCGGGGCGGGGCGGGCCGTCTGGCGCACGCACAGTAGTGGTAAGCCACCCCCGCGGTCAGCACCGCGCCAACTCGTCTAGCCTTGTCATGAGGTTCGTCAGTATAACGACGTCCTTTGCTCTCTCTCTCTCTCTCTCTCTCTCTGTCTCTGTCTGTCTGTCTGTCTCTCTCTCTCTCTCTCTCTCTCTCTCTCTCTCTCTCTCTCTCTCTCTCTCTCTCTCTCTCTCTCTCTCTCACTTCCTCCCTCTCACTGGTCAGTGGCTCCGCTGTCGGTTACGCTTCTGGAGCGAGTGCGAGAGAGAGAGAGAGAGAGAGAGAGAGAGAGAGAGAGAGAGAGAGAGAGGAGGGGAGAGACGTGTATGGTCGGGCCTGAAATCAATAGCATGCCCCACAATGGCTGAGTGATTGGATAAATTAGGTACTGCCATAGGAGCCCGGCCGGTTCTGTCCTGGCTGCGGCGGCGGGCCGGAAGGACTCGTGGCTGCTGCTGCTCGTGGCCGTGACACGAGGTTGGGGGGGGGGGGGGGGGGTGCCCCCACGTGCTGAAAAGCAGCCCTTTCAACTCCGAGACAGCGGCTGCGGAGTGTCGCCCTGGCGTCGCTCAGGCGTCGCGCCCCGTCGCAGCCCTCTGCGCTCATTCTTTACCTCGCAATCTATATTTGGCTTCCGTCTTTCCGCCGGCGGACTGCTACTATAGAGAGTCCACCAACACGTGCAGCCACCTCTACCGGATGCGTGAATAGAACGCTGCAGAAATTTTAAACTCTGAACGGGGATGGAGACACGGAGAGAAAGAAGAGAGAGAGGATGAAGAGACAAGAGAGGGCACCGTCCGGAACCCCGCCTCCCCTGCCATCCCCGACGGCCGCCCGGTCCACGCCGCCCGCTCCGTTTCAGTTGCAGGATGTCCGAAACTTATTTGACCTCCATGTTTTCGACGTCAAAGTTTGACAGCCAGGCACTACAGACGGGCAGCCAACCCTGCTGGCAGCCACGGCCCGGCGCCAACGCTGACAAGGGGAGCGTCCTGTGTATAATTCCCCGCTGCGAGTCAGTCTCAGTGCAGAGTACAGACACCCTCACTAGTATTGGGTGAGCTCTATTTGCGATAGCGGTGAGCTAGCGTCCCTCAAACTCCAAAGTGGGAACAATATCGAAGCCTGTCCTTCGCGTCCAGTGCCCTGGTGAGGGGAGGGCGGACGGTGACGTGGTGCGCCCGGGAGGAAGGGCCCCCGCCAGCCCCCGCTGACCCCGCCGTCCCCGCCGCCCTCGCCGCCTCCGCCCTGACCTGACCCAAAGCCCCGGAGCGGAAGGCCGAGGCCGCCGCCGGCCGCAGCTCTAACAGGGGACCCTGGGGACCCGAGCCAGGCCGGGAAAACGCCGTGGCGAACAGTGAAACCGCTGCCACAGAAAATTAGTCGATTCAAAATTTTCGTCATTTCGGAAGAATGATTCGGAAGAAAAAACGTCGTCATCGTCTTTAAAAAAAAAATCCGTTTTATTTATCTTTTAATATTTCTCTATGTGGTAGCTGACAAATACGAGCTTGGTAGTTCCGCCTTTGGCGAGGCTAGCAGAAATTCGCGTTATTGCTGACCTCTAGAATCCCCAGTGTCATGAATAAACGCCTGGGTGGGGTATTATTTTCCTTTGTGAGGAGTGGCGACGCAGTCCTAGGCTTCGGGGGTGGGCCGGGGGCGGGCCGGGGGCGGGAAGACCCGGGGCAGCAGCCAGAGCACGACGGTGCTGAAATAAGGAAGGACGGAAGAGAGAGAAGAAAAGGAAGTTGTATGTATAGACACGAGGGGGATGAGTGGGCGCCCGCGGGCCGGTGCCCAACGCCCCGCCCTGCTGCCGCGCCGCGCCGCGTAGGGCAACGGCAGGGAACGCGACAAAGGGTGACCCTGTTGCTGAGCGGTCTAAGCGAGAGAGGGGTGAGGGGGCCGGGGCCCGCAGCGGCGGTGAGGCGAGGGGAGGACAGGGGGCGGCGTGATTTGGCCGCTCGCTAACGTCCGTTCGCAGCGGGATAGGATAGGGTATTGGCGCGGGTTCTCGGCGCGCGCCCTTCCCCGCGGTCGGGGAAGAGGAATCGGTGGATACGGGCGCGGCAGGGCTTGGTCAGGCCTAAAGCGTTTGCCATTGTGAACTCGGGCGACGCGTCGGGCGGTGCGATCCCAGAAAGTCGACCTCCGGTTTCTGCGAGGTTCGGGGTCGAATACTGACGAGATCTGCTGTGTGTGTTGTGATCCACAACTAATACTTCCCCCTCTCTTTCCACCAGCTTCAGCTCACTTTTCTGGCATCGCATCTTCTCGTTGTGGTGGCGTTGTCCCTCTGGCGCCAAACGCGTGACGCGGCGGTGGCGGGGGTGGGTCGGGGGCGGGTCGGGGGCGGACCGGGGGCGGGCAGAGGAGTGCCCCTCGCCGCAGACGTGGCCTGCCTGGTCTGGCTGGCATGCCCTCCAGAGGGACGCTGTGCGCGCTGTGCCCGGCGCAGACCGACAACCCACCACGCTCCGCCACCACCCGGCTTTTGTAGGGAATGCAGGGGATTGATGAGGGAGTGGGGGGCTGGGTGCATGCGGCGGGACGAGGTGTTGTGTGTGTGTGTGTGTGTGTGTGTGTGTGTGTGTGTGTGTGTGTGTGTGTGTGTGAGTGTTTGCGGGGAAGCGGTGGAGCGCGCATGGATAGGTCGGAACGGGGAGAAGGTTGGGGGGGGGGGCAGGAAAATTGAGGACATTGAGGAGAATATGGAGAGCGAAGGGACGGTCGGTCGCTGGCCGGTGGACGCCGCTGCCCCGTGGCTGCCCCGTGGCTGCCACGTGTGAGTCCGGGAGGTGCGGCCACTTCCTAGACTGGGCCGGGCAGCGTAACGGGACGGGCGCTGTGGCTGGTCTGCGTGAACCCCCGTGCGTGCGTGCGTGCGTGCGTGCGTGCGGGGTGAGGGGCTGTGTGTACGCAACGGGAACTGGGAATGCGAACAGAAACGAGAGGACGGGAGGAGGGGGGGGGGGGAATTGGCGGGCGCATTTATTTTGTGAGAGAGAGAACGCGCATAGTGACGGCGCCCCGCGCCCGCCCGCCCCCGCGCAGGCCAGCTCGGGCCGCGCGGGATGAGGGGATGGTATGGGTGTGTGATGTTTGATAGGCATTCGGACGGCTATCACTGTCAGCGGATGGATTTCGATGATGATGATGATGGTGGTGGCGGTGGTGGTGGCGGTGGTGGTGGTGCCGGGTAGCGCAGGAAAAAGAGAAATCGACTGGAAGAGCAGTAATCACCCACCTGTCATTACCTTTGACTACGGTCGTTTTTCTTTCTTTATTTTTTTTTTTCAAAAAAGGAAAAAACAAGACGGGCATGGAGAACGCTTTACCGTTCTAGGACAGGCTCGTTCTTTGGGGCTGTTCAGATACCACGTGGACAGGGGGAGGGGGTTCACGAAATGTCCACAACTGTCCAGGTGAATTCAAATGATGAAAAGTTTGATTTTTTTTAAAGTGATGAGCTCGTTACACTCATGCACTATTGGTCGAATTTGTTTTTTCGCGGTTTCCCTCTTTTCTCTATTAATTGGTAGAAAGCGTTTCATTTAAATGAATTTTCTAAAATTCAAAAGTATATTGAATCCTCAAGATTCAGACCCTGCAAATAAAAAATACAACAACAACAAAAAACGGCAAAAATGGGTGGGTCCTACCTCGTCCCAGACTTCCGTCCGGAACCGTTCCTGCTTAACTTCGGTGTTCGGATGGGAACCGGTGTACCAGGAGTTGACCGCCGCTAAGACACAGGCACGACGCAGCCGCCTTGGTAGGCAGGCTTCCGCAACGGCCAACATCGCCCCTTCCGCTGACCAGATTTCAGGAGTCAGCCCCCTTCGACCAGCCAGTTGGTCTGTGGCCCTGAAGCCACTCCCTCGCGGATTGAGAGGGAGGTAGGATGCCCAGATCGTACACGGCCGAAGCCGATTGTACTCTACTCTTCTACGCCATGTATCCAAGTAGGTGTTGCCCGAATACTCCAGATTCCGAGGCCTTACGCTTGAAAAATGTAGAAGGCCGAACCCTAGGCCTCTACATTTAACTTCTGCCGAGTCTTGGCAAGCACCATTCCCCTGCTCGGGCGTCGAACCACTGAGTCAACGAGTGTATTCAACCTCCGGGGAATGTCCGCGGCCCAACGTCCGCGGTCACTCAGACAACACACTTTGAACACGTTCTTTTGGTATATTTTACCCACCATCCTCGGTCGGCAGACTTCAGAAAAATTTTTACTCCGGCAAAGAGTTGAACCCGGGACCTTGCGGTCGTCGACCGGCCCGCTAGCCCACTACGCTACGGCGCTATGGTGGGGAGGAGCAGTGCGCTGTTGATACTTTAGCCACTGCTGTCCCGCCTAGAGCAGAACCGTTCGCTCGCGCAGGGTGCTTCATCCGGAGAATAACTGCAATATCAGTCTGAGCTGCTGAAGGTATACCTATACCTCCCCCCCCTCCTCTCCCTGTACAGGTGATCTATCAGTTTATGATAAACGCATTATCGTGAATCCCCGCTCTTATGGATGCGAGATTCTTGGACGATCTCACGCGCTGGTCTCTGTCGGCCCCGCTTTGTGTCACGTGTGAGAACTTCGGCCCTGCAGCGTGCAACAACTCACATCCCGCGCGGCTCCGTGAAGTCGTGTAAAAGGTGATCGAAATCTCGACCAAACTCCACGCGGACGGCGCACATATAAGCCCGGGCCGGGCCGGACCGGGCCCCTGAGTGATTGCTCCGGAGAGCCTCGGCGTGTGCTACTTTATCACTCTCGAGTGTCGCTGCGACTCCATATCCTCGTCACTGCGGCCCTTCCCTCCGACCCCTCCTTTCCTCCCCCTCCCTTCCCCCCGCCCCGGCAGCAGAGTCGTGTGCCTCATCGCTGCACGCCACATAATGAGAAAAGTTGCGGCGTGTCTGTGAGCTCCGCCCCCTCGCGGCGTCCCCGCGGACTACTGCTATTTGTCACATACGATTTGTCTCTCCGCGCGTTCCGCCCTGCCCGTGTTACACCAGCGCGCCGCGCGGCCACAGCCGCCAACACTGCCGCCACCACCTGTAACGCAAACGTGTGCTGTGCGGCGCGGGGCTGGGGGCCGGGGGCCGGGGGCCGGGGGCCGGGGGCCGGGGGCCGGGGGCCGGGGGCCGGGGGCCGGGGGCCGGGGGCCGGGAGCCGGTGGGAACGACCTCATGCGGCAGGGGACACATGAAAAATGGCATCCGACCAATCAGAGCGAACGAGGCCGAGGCTGTGGCCGGGACCGTGGCTATGCGTCCCGTGGCAGTACCAACCACCTTACCTTCGGTGTTTTATTCTTTTCGGTGGGCACTAAGCTGCGGTTGCCTACTCTGCAGGCGCCGCGTGTCGCAGACCAGACGCTGGTCCAACATCAGCCTTTCCCTTTCGCCTTACCTTACCCTGCGCACTTCTTCTTTCCTCGCATCGGGATGGAACAGCGGGGCGCGTGCGGCTCGCGTACGTGGCGCCGTCAAGGTGGCACGTGTGCGGGACGCTAAATACACCGAGTCGTTCCGAAACAATCGCTCCATTCTCGCGGCGCGCACGTTCTAAGCCTTTTGCGCGCGATTCGTATAAGACCGACCGCCGTGTGCGGCGGCCATGAGGGGACCTGATGCTTTTAACAACGAGATGACAACTGGGCGCAGAATGTAAATCACGGTCGCCGGTGTACCTGGGCTGGGTGAGGTCCCCGCGGCGCCGCGCCGCCCGGAGTGTTGGCAGGCCTGGCCGGCCCGGCGTGGCGCTGTTGCCGAGCCCTGCGACGCAAAGCAACTCCAGCCCCGGGGCAAGCCTCCCTGCCGGGCCTCCCTGCCTGCCGGGCCTGCCGGGCCTGCCGGGCCTGCCGGGCCCCCGCACCAGTCCGGGACAGATGCGTGAGCTGGACGTGCAAAACCAGAGACTAATGGGATTAGTTTTGGGATTGGTGGGACGGCGGTGGCACGGCGGGCGGGGCAGGGCGGCCGGCCCACCCGGCCCACGCCCAGCGTATCGCTCCACACCGCAACGTTGCATCAGGCTTCCGGCAAAGCTTTTTGAGAGAGCGCGTCTGCTGCTGCTGCTGCTGCTGCTGCTGCTGCTGCTGCTGCTGCTGCTGCTGCTGCTGCTGCTGCTGCTGCTGCTCCTGCTGCTGCTGCTGCTGCTGCTGCTGCTGCTGCTGCTGCTGCTGCTGCTGCCTCTGTGGTGCGCCTCGCGTCCTGCCGCCGCCACGGCGCCGCTGCTGGTGCAGGCGGCAGCGCTGGCCGGAGGCTGTGTTTAGTTCCGGTCAGCTTAATTAGTCGCCTGAATATGCGGGCCAGAGCCGTCCGACACCCTCGTCAAACAAACGTGCTCTAAAACACCTGCGCGCGAAACAACGAACCCGCCATTAAAAATAAAAACAAAAATTGGGGAAAATGAAAACAGAATCCCGGCTGGGCGGTGCCGACAGCGGCAGCTCCGCTGGGCACGGGGCCGGGGCCGGGGCCGGGACCGGGCGACGCGTGCCCAGGGCGCCGGCACTCGGATAAAGCGGCGCGCAGCGGTGCTAATCCACCCCTAAACCGACCGCATCAGTATTCAACCAATACACGCGTCGGGCGCGCGCACATGGGAGAGCGGAGCGGAGCCGAGCGGAGAGCCAAGCGGGGGCAGAGCGGCGGGCGCGGGGCGCGGCGACGACCTCCCCTGCCTCTGGCTGCTGGAGCTGCCGGCACCCCCGCAGCGCCGGGGCCGCCACGCGCGACGCTGACGTTGTCGACGGCGTCGTCCGTGCCGAGCCGTGCCGCTCCCTGCCGGGCCCCTCCATTCCGATTCACGCGCCCGAGTGCAAATAACGCGCTTCGCCTTTCACCTTCTCTCTCTCTCTCTCTCTCTCTCTCTCTCTCTCTCTCTCTCTCTCTCTCTCTCTCTCTCTCTCTCTCTCTCTCTCTCTCTCTCTCTCTCTCTCTCTCTCTCTGAATCTCCCTCACTCTCCTCCCCCCCCTCTCTTTTTATATATTATATATATAAAGTCCCCAGCGCGCGTCCGGCGACGACAAAAACGCGCGCTCAATCACTTTCTTTCGCCGATAAATGTTTCAGCTCGCCGCGGCAGCGGCTGCGACGGCGGTGACGGCAGGCGACGCCAGGTCACCGCAAGCAAGGTGCGGAGCGGCGTCGCCAAGGAGGGACGTCCGCGTGGTGACATGCCGCGAGGGGTCCCTTCCTCATTCGTGATGCAAGCGTACCTTGATTTATAATCACTAAAAAAAAAGTTCTGACAGTTTTTTCGAGTTTTTTTTTCTCTGACGATCTTTGTAAAAATCTGATTTTTACTTATGTTTCTCTCCAATGTTATTTCTGATTTTGATGAAGGTTTCTGATATTTTTCGCCTTTGTTTCTGATCTTTTTTTTTTATTTTCCCGCCTGATTTTTTCAGTGCGAGGGACCCTCTTGACATGAAGCGAGGGCCGCACCTGGCGACGTGATGTGTTACACGAGGCGTTGTTCTCAAACGTGCACCTTGTCCGGGGTTCAACTCGCGGAAACTCTCCGACACTTCTGCGTACTTGCAAAGTAGTCGAGTGCAATTATGCACGGTCTTGATACTGCTCCGAAGGCGTGTGGATGTAGCAGTCGGCCCTGACATCCCCCTCCCCCAAGTAATGCGATTAATTATTGGTGGTTGTTCGTCGCGCGGCGACGTCCCGACGACGGCGTCCCCGGCGGCGGCGGCGCGTCCGTAGGAGTCGGCGGCCGTCGGCGGCCCGTAACTTAGAACATACTTTGTCACGTGGTCGGGCGGTGGCTCGCCGATGCCGATGGGCGTGTCCGTGTGCGTGTGCGCGCGCGTGCGTGCACGGCGCTAAGTTACGGGGACAGACGTGTTGCAGCAGAGGTGGCAGAGGGCAGACTCGGAGGGGGCGACCCGCTACCGCCACCGTACACCATACATTAACCGCCGACCACCGCGGCGGCCGCGCACACGATGGCACACGACGGCGGCGTCCCACACAGGGTCCCACACAGGGTCCCACACAGGGTCCCCCACAGGGCCCCACACAGGGTCCCCCACAGGGTCCCACACAGGGTCCCACACAGGGTCCCCCACAGGGTCCCACACAGGGTCCCCCACAGGGTCCCACACAGGGTCCCCCACAGGGTCCCCCACAGGGTCCCCCACAGGGTCCCACACAGGGTCCCCCACAGGGTCCCCCACAGGGTCCCCCACAGGGTCCCCCACAGGGTCCCCCACAGGGTCCCCCACAGGGTCCCACACAGGGTCCCCCACAGGGTCCCACACTGGGTCGGAGACTTCACAAAATTGAGACGACATTCCGAAAACGGGACGAGAAAGAAATCATTCCGGAGCGCCCGAACCAATCAGAGAGGCGGGCGGCAACGGTGTTATGGCATGCAGGGGACGACGCGTCCGGCCAAGGGGGGCGATAGGAAGGACCTGTCGCCGAAAAGAGGGCAGGACAGAAGCTGTCAGGGGCCGGCGCGGCACGGCACGGCACGGTACGGCGGGCACCAGGGCCGGGACCAGGGGTGCGTCGGGTCGGGGCGTTTGGTGGCTGCCGAGCTCGTCGAGCACGAAAACTTCGCCGACAATGCCGGGGAGCCTCTGACTGTGTAAACGTCGGGGACGCACTCGGCGAGGTAAACAGATTCCAGCTGAGGACGTGCCTGCCTCTCCCTTCGCCGGCTTGGCACGACCTGTCTCTGCGGGGAGTGCAGTGCGGCCGCCCGGCCGCCCCCTCCCTTCCCGACATCGGCGGCGGCGGAACAGAGGCAGAAAGCCCCCCCCCCCCCCCCCCCGACAAGCCAAGCGAGGTGCTAATTTTCACGATCTCACGTGTGCGGTGCGCGGCGCCCCATCCCGACTCCTCGGTGCCTCCCGGGGCCCCCCTGCGGACTCGGTGTGCACTGGCGACTGCCCAGGCGGCGAGTCGAGGCAGGTTGTCGGACGCGCCGTATGTTTTCCGGCGCAAGTGTATGAGAAACGCAGACGAGCACTCCTCTCCCGTCCCGAACATTCCCTTCGGAAACTTGGGTCGGTGAAAGTCTGGTGCGTCCTCTGCCTCGATTCGACGTCGAAATTGAAATCGACATCGGTTCGACTTCGTAAAAAAAATCGACATCAAATGATTTCTGACGGTCTAGGCCAGGGCGCTGGCACAGGCCAACCGGGAACCAATTTGCGCAGCCGCTCCCAAACTGGAAATTATTGCAGCTTGACTTCATCATATTACTTTAGCCGAGGCGGGCGAGGCGAGGCGACAAACTGTTACCGTGGAGGCTCCAGTACCGGGTTTCCAGGCTCATACCGCGCAGTAGAATGGGTTGCCTATCAGCACCTTCCGGTCAAAAGAACACAGCCCATGCAATGAAGCCCGACAGGCGCTGATAGGCGAGTCCGCGGAACTGTGGGGTTATGACAGGACGCCCGGTTTGATTGGCTAGTTGCGCGTGGCTGAAGAGCGCGCATGGCCCGGCGCGCCGTAAACTGTTCCCCCTAATCATGCCGCCGAATTATCCTGTCTGCTGATGAGCGACGATGCCATCGCGACGATGCCAGTCACTCTTTTCTCTGTTATTAATATTGACGCTCTGCGCTGCGCAGACATTGTCGGCAGCGCCCCCCCCCCCCTCCCGCACAATGCCCGTAGCCGTGGCCGCGGCACGACGGCACGGGGCCCCCGCGGCCCCCTGCCGCCCCCCGCTGCCCCCCGCGGCCCCCCGGCGGCCCCCCCCCCGGCGGCCCCCGAAGCCAGCGCCGAATCGTAGGGCCACATCAACCCAGGAGACGTGGGGGTGGGCCTCCCCCTCCCTCCCGTCACAGGGCCCAACCGGGGCGTTGACCTGGGCCAGGCCAGGCCCGGCACGAGCGCGATGGGGAGGCTCTGTGAAGGGCTCGGCTAGGCGTCGGCGGCGCGGCCGGCGGCGCGGTGCGGTAGGGTGCGTGTCTGTGCGTGGCGGCAGGGGGAGGCGGGCGCGAGGCGGCGCGTGGGCGGCGCGTGGCGGCGCGTGGCGGTGCGTGGCGGCCCCGGCGCCCGGCGCGGTGCGCAGGTCAGGGCTGGGGTGGTGGTGGGGGCGTAGGGCTGAGCGGTAGGGCCAAGAGCAACGGCCGCGCGCCCTGCCCGCCGCGCCCTCCGCCCTGCCCTTTTGTTGGGGAGGGTCAGGGCGCGGTGCTCGGCTCTGCCGGGCCTACCAGGGCCTACGGCACTACTGGTGGTGGCCCTGCTGGCTCGGCGCCGCGCACACACACACACTTCTACCGGAATGTGGCTCGACGTGTCTCGCCACGCCACGCCGCCCCCCCCCCCCCCCCCGCCCCCCCCCCCCCCCTCTTTCTCTCTCTCTCTCTCTACGCCGCCGGTCACGCACGCCCAACGTGTACAACGCCAACGATGGCGGAAACGCGATAAAGCCGAGCGCTGTGTTCGACGAGGGATGTTTTTACGCGCATTCACGGCGGCGGTGGCGGCCGGCGGCGGCCGCCATGTTAGCAATAATTGGAGTGCGAGTCCATTTGGGCGGCGGAGGCCAGACTCGGCAGCGCTGGCCGCTGGCCGCTGGCAGCACTCATCACGGTGATAACATCGCAGCAGCCGCCCGCGCACTTTGAAACGTCGCGGTAGATAATGCGGGTGGGTTGTATCGGCTGACCATGGCGCTTCTCACGCGGTCGAGCTAAAAGTCAGCAGCAGCAGCAGCAGCAGCAGCAGCAGCAGCAGCAGCAGCAGCAGCAGCAGCAACGGCGGTGGCGGTGGCGGTGGCGGAGGCGCCGCGTGTAAGGTGCGCGCAGCGTGCGGATACCTCCGCAACGCGAGTCGACGACGCCACCGTTCGAGATATTCGAGGCTGTCGTAAAATGCGTTGCTCTGTGCGCTCACCTGGTACAACAGCAGTAGCAGCGGCGGTGGCGGCAGCAGCAACAGCAGCGGCGGCAGCCAGCTCGGCAAAATGTCCTACCTTACCTTTCCCTACCAACGTGCAACCAGTAACAGGAGCAACTGGAGATGGTGAGTGTGTGTGCTCGTGAGAGCAGAGCGAGAGAGAGAGAGAGAGAGAGAGAGAGAGAGAGAGAGAGAGAGAGAGAGAGAGAGAGAGACGCGTCTTTTTCCTTCCCTTCCTTGCTTCCCCGATCGGCAGCAAAGTGCCCCCATAAGCAAGCAGAGGCAACGCGACCGTGCGCGACGCACACAGAGTGCACTGGATGTGTATGTGTGTGTGTGTGTGTGTGTGTGTGTGTGTGCGCGCGCACGGTATGTACACGGCGGGTGCGACTGTGTAGTACGGGCATTGCTGTGAGGAAGAGGCTACCGGCGTTGCGTCTTTTGCACCTCGTTGGTACATGTACACACAGCCTCGTGACGTCCGGCAGCGCTGATGCGGGCGCGCGCGCACACACACGCGCGCACTCACACGCACACACACACGCACACACAACACACGCACACACAACACACGCAGTAACACCTGAGCGCACATAAGCAACTCGTGGACGAGCGTTCGTTGGCAGATTCAGGTAGAGACGAGCAAGAAGTAGAAATCGATGCACGGCGAAGAAAAGATGTGTGGGCAGAGAATTTGTGTGCGTGTGTGTAAGAGAGAGACAAAGGGACGGGCAGACGGAGACAGGGTGTGAGGGGGGGGGGGGTAGGATGTGCGCACACAGCGAATAAACACCGTTATGGGTTGGCAAATAAAACAATGAGAGGCATCAACCCGGCGGCGGCCCGAATGGAAACGGCCCGGGAGGGGGGGGGGGGGGGGGCTGTGGTAAGTAATCCGCAAGGCGGTGCATGGGGAAAAACCTCCATCCTCGATTCTAAACTCTACAGTTTAGTATGTTAGTTTGTTGTTTTTGTTTTTTTGGTTTGTTTTTGGGTGGGCACCCCGCGCGTGGCAGCGCAGCGCGCACGCAGGCTGAGGTAGGCAACGCGATCGCAGTTCCGCCCGGCGGGCTGCCTATGCTCGGATCGTCGGGCGCGCTCGGCAGATAGCTTCAGCTCGCAAGAAAAAAGGAGAAAAAAAGACGGTCGGTACAAAAACGCGTGTATTTGAGCGTGCACATTCTGTCTGGGATGGGAGCGCGCTGCGGAGGTGTCTGTCGTGACGAGCTCGGGCCGCGCTGCCTGCTGGATGAGTGTCGGGTCAGTGGAATAAGCCGAGCGCGGGCGGAGAGAGCTAGGGCCGCGGGGCGGGGCGGGGCGGGGGCTGGCAGGGATCGCTACAGGTGGAGGAGCGGGCGCAGTGCTGGGACTGACTGCCGCCCTGCACAAGTAATAATGACAGTCTGGGAGTTGGTACCATTGCCGTGCCGTACCTCGCCGACTTATCGCAGTTGGACCTCTCGGGACATGCCCCCCTTCGTTATAGTACCGCCACGCCGCCGCGTCGACCCTTGCCTTGCGTCATGTATCGCCGGCCCCATCTCCTAGGCTCGCCTTGCCGCTCGTCTGCTCTGCGTTTGTGATGGAGCTGCATCACGGCGCCGTGTCTGACCCGGCGCAGTGGCAGCTGCAGTGGCAGTGGCAGCTGCAGCGGCAGCGGCAGTGGCAGCGGCAGCGGCAGTGGCAGTGGCAGCGCAGCAGCGCATGCGAATGATCCGACTAAAGGGGCCTCGCCTTGCCTCGCCTTCCCCTCGCATCTTACACCTTTTGGCCCCCAGTTATCTTTTGTTGCCCCCGACGCGCCGCGCCAAGAGCCTCGCCCCGGTCCCTGCTCTATGCAAATGAAATGACATATGAAGGGAGTAAGACGGACGGGTCGGGCGCCTCGGGGGTGCGGGGGGGGGGGGGGGGTTGTAAGTACCGCGTAGTGCGAGCGCTCGGCTGGAGCAGGGCGGAGCCGCTTTAGGGCCGGGCTTCCGAGAGGGGGCTCGTCTCTCCGCGTATTCATCAAAGCAGAACGCCCGTGTGCACTGCAAGGCTTGGCATGGTTTGCCATCGGCCGAGCCTGATGAGCCGTGGTGCCAGGGTACGGCGGGGAGGGGCGGGAGGAAGGCGGGGCCGATTCTGTAGGTTAATTCCGGACACGTTCCATCACGGCCTGCCGCCGCGCCTCGACGAGGATGTATTGTACGCTGAAAATGAAAGTGTAGTTATTCCAGGGGACGTGTGCAGAAATGTACCCGAGTGGACCTGAGGACCCTGTCCCCACTACCTCCTCAGGCAGTAGGGACGGTGCAGAAATGTACCCGAGTGGACCTGAGGACCCTGTCCCCACCGCCTCCTCTCCCCAAGACAATATGTGGCAGGCAGTAGGGACGGTCGCGGCGGCCGGTGCGCGAACACGATACAATGCGATAGCAGAGAAGAGGCTACAAGATACTGGGAGTGCCAGTGACGCCCTTCGCCGCACAATAGGGACACTAGTGTTCAGGTGCACGGCCTAGGGGAGGGAGGCGGGGAGGCTTCTGGTTCGGAGTTCACTGGGAGCTGACGTCAGCAGCAGCGGCCACTCGTTCAGCTCGACGGTACTCTTGAGGGGCTTTAACGCGGGGCTCTGCCAACAACGACCCGTCGGTTCAACCCACCAAGAGCTTTGGCACAGACGTCACTTAAGTGTTCAACTTTCTTCAACTTGCTCTAGGATCTTCGAATAATGGCCTGTGCACGGCACAGTCGTACGCACGCCTGCACAGCCATCATTGAGGCTGATGTTCATTTGGAGCGCTGGCAGCCGAACGTAACCTGACCTCTGGCGCAGGGTGACACGGTGGTGACACGGTGGTGACACGGTGGTGACACGGTGGTGACACGGTGGTGACACGGTGGTGACACGGTGGTGACACGGTGGTGACACGGTGGTGACACGGTGGTGACACGGCCCAACACAGCGCAGCCGGCAGAAGCTCGCCGCCACTCCGCCACGCCGCCGCGCCAGGCATTGCATTTTCGGTGGTATTGGACACGTGTCACCTCGACCCACCCTAAAACGGCGGCGCAGGCAGCAGGCAGCGAGGGCTGCTGCAAACAGAGCTGCTGCAGCCGAGGGCAGCCTGACGGGCACGGAGAAAAAGATTAGTGTTCGCAGCTAATGTTTCCGTTGATTTTCCAGACCGGCAGTTAATTTGGTTCTGAGACCTAATTTTTTTTTTTTTTTTGGGGGGGGGGGACTATTTGTTGGTTACACTTTTGAAAGTAAGGTGCTCCAAAGAAAAGTTAGCTGCCACAACGAAAAGGTTTGTTGTGGAAGCAAAAATGTAGTTTTGCTCCTACAAATTCCTCTATCCAGACGGCCCGGGAGATTAGCGGCGATCCCGCCCTGCGCTGAGTGCCGGGTCCCACCATATTTCCAGGGGCAGGCGCCGCGCACACGCTGCCGCTTGCGTGCGCTTCTGCGGGGAGCCCAGGAACAACAACATCATCAAAAGCGAGAAAGAAAATGAGAGAAGGGGAGGGGCGAAAAAAAAACCCACAAAAAACAAACGAAAGCTACTCGAGGAAATACGAAATGAAAATATACTGCACAATATGGCAAGGTACAGGCGAGGCAGTCGGGCTGAAATGATACGACCAGTATTGCGTCTGCTGCCAAGGCGACCACTCGGTCGGTATATGGCTACATTCCCAAGTTATATTCTATATCGTGTCGCGGCAAATTAACGCCGCCTTTCCTGCTGCGATCCGCGCCGTTTATTACTGTTGGCAATAACATGCAGTACCTCACCTCGCCGGCAGGGGGCAGAGCGGGCGTCGGAGGAGGCAGAGGGAGGTCGCAGGGAAACCCGGTTATTTATTTCCCGAGAGATATGGTTACGAAAAGAAAGATAGATTTCGTGTGACGAAAACCGTGGAACAACACACACCTCGGGCACCTGACTGTCATCAAAACGCCGCCGCCCCGGGATGTGTACGACGGCCGGCACCTCGAGTAAGGTCACCCACTACGGTATTCCATGTGTACCAATAAGGGTGGGCCCGGCGGGACTGGTGTGTTCAACATCGTATAAGGCGCCCAAGCTGCGCGCACGGTGTACCAGGGGAAGAAATACACAGAGAAAGGGGCTCGTAAGGAGTAAGGAACCATTTAAAACGGGGAGGAGAATATGAAATGCATATTCAGGCGGCAGAGGTGAGAAGGGCGCCGCCCCCGCTGCAGTCTGCTTGTCTTCCTCGGCCCCATCTCCCTCACGTCGACAGAGGAAGTGACTTACCCCTTTCGTCGCCCTGTGCGCCCCTCACCAACCGCGCCCCGGCAATTCCGCTACTCGACACACAGAGCACCCCGCCCCCTCCTCTCCTTCATTTCCCACTCACATCGTCTCTCTCTCTCTCTCTCTCTCTCTCTCTCTCTCTCTCTCTCTCTCTCTCACCTCTATGCCAGCAGGTGTTGTGTACGTGTCTGTACTTCCTATCGTTGTTCTTTGTCTTCACTACATCGGAAAAGGGAGAGCGGTAGATGGGGCGGGCGGGACGTCTGGTCCGGCGGCTGAGCGGTGGGGATCCCCCCCCCCCCCCCCCCCCCCCACCTCCAGCCACGGACGTCTGGTCTGAGCTCGGCTTTGGGCGGCTGCCTCAGGTGCAGCGTAGCAGCGTGCGCAGGGTGTGGCAGGGGTTAAGGGGAGCAAAAGGAAACGTGTTTTCGTGGGTAAAGCATTTCCACGTTGCAAACAGCGGACGGTGGTCAACAACTCAGGTTGCGCACGAGCGCACACACTCGCACATCAAGGGTTGTGTGTGTGTGTATGTATGTGTTGTGTGTGTGTGTGTGAGAGAGAGAGAGAGAGAGAGAGAGAGAGAGAGAGAGAGAGAGAGAGAGAGAGAGAGAGAGAGAGAGAGAGAGAGAGAGAGAGAGAGAGAGAGAGAGAGAGAGAGAAGAAGATATAAAGATCTGGGAAATTCCGACATTCAAAGTGCCCATTGTGTCTTGCGCGCGCGCGCATTGAAAGGGAGGGAGGAGCCCGTCAAAGTACCGTGATGAAGACGCTGGTTTCAGGATGCGTCGGTTATCTACTTGACTACGTCGATTACAACGAGCGGATGAGAAACAGGAAGAGGAGGTTGGTGGGAACAACGAGTCTTTCATAACCAACTTTGTCCATTTGTTTCCAATTCACTTGCGCCGCCGCCCCAGAAGGAAGGTGATCGTGATGAAGCGCGCCCGGCGCTGTTCATAAATGATTGTTAAGGGAAGACAATGGTGACGTCATTAACTCAGTTTCCTTCCGCCGTCTGGTGTTCTGTCGGTTCCCAGTGAGAACACGAGGACGGGAGGAGGAGTAGCCGCTATAACGAGTCTCGGTGAAAACTCAAGGACGACGCAAGTAGTGCTAACTATACATAGTGGAGAGAGCAAAATGGTGATGAGAGCGCAGGATGGAGAACGTTCGCTGGCAACGAGACGGGCACCAAAGGAGGATGAAATCCGATGAGCAGAAAATGAAGAAAGCGCCTCCACACGCACCACCTCTTCTCCAATACTGTCGAGTGTACCCTGTGTAGGTGGAGAGAGGGAGAGAGAGAGAGAGAGAGAGAGAGAGAGAGAGAGAGAGAGAGAGAGAGAGAGAGAGAGAGAGAGAGAGAGAGAGAGAGAGAGAGGCAGCATGTGTGGCGTCATTTTCAAAGGTCCAATTTTCTCTCTGCGATCGAAAAGCAACCCGAAGCTGCCCGAAGCGTTGTGCGCTCTTTAACGTGTGTGTGTGTGTGTTCCTCTTTTCTCCCCTTTTGTCATCATTTCTCTTCCTCGTCCGCCTGTCTCCTCTCATCCTTCACCCTTATCGTCTCTCACTTTTTGTCATGTCAGACAAATGAATTTGGGTGTGATTTCGAAATACGGTGTGACTGGCTTTTCTGGCTCATTCTGAGCGATCATCCTCGCACCTCGCGCTGCGGTCAGTGAGGTGGTGGAAGAGAAGCAGATTAAGCACGCGGACAAGTTCGGAAACGAACGTGAGCGAAGAATGCCGAGTATTGCCGCCAGAAAGAACTTTGCGCGTCAGAAGAATCTGTTGTAAAGGCGGGCGGAGGGGTTGGTAGTGTTGGTACCTGATGGTAGGCCTGCGTGCTGACACACCGCGGTATGCACTGCAAAGCCAACCACGGTTCGAGCCCCGGCCACGCCAAAGTACACCGCAGCCAGCGCCCGCATACCAGAGCTCATCCATGGGGTGTGAGTGTGTGTGTGTGTGTGTGTGTGGGAGAAGGAAAGAAGAGGGGGAGGGGGGGGGTGCACGACAACACTTTATTGGTTTTCAGCAAGCACACAGGGGCACGCTGGCACACGACGGCGGCGTTGTGGGGGAGGAGGAGAAGGATGTCGCGACGCGCGCCGCACCACAGGAGTGTCCTTATTTGCATTTATAAGAATTTGCCTGTGCGGCAATGCGAGTAATTTCTCGTCGCGTCTCGGCTGCTCGGTCGTCTCCTGCCGACCCTGAAGGGGACCTGGGGGACCGGGGGGGGGGGGGGGGGGGGCGGCGAGCCCCGGCGGTGTCTGGCTTGTCGGAGGAGAGCCAGAACCACGTCAGCTGTCAGGGGATATCGGCGATGCGAAGCTTGTCAGCAAGGCTTGTCGGCTGTCCCCCCTATTAGAGTTATGACTGAGCTTTCGACGTGAAACGTTTCCAGCACGCCATGTAGAGCGTGCAGTTCTACCACCCCGCCTCCGAACGACGTGCCGCCGTGCGCGCAGCGAAGCGCATACGGCCATGTCAAAACAGAAGGAGAGAAATAAATCCCCCTGCTCGATGCGGACTGGCGGCTGATTGATTGTGTGGGCACGGGTCGCATAGCAAATCTGGCGGCCGCTCTTCAGTCTGCGTTGAACCGCTGGGCCCGTTATGAGCCTGTGCTGAGCCCGTGCCGAGCGCAGCCGTCCCCACCCGCAGGCCGCAGGCATAGGAGTGGGGACCAGGAGGGCCAGTCGATTTTACCCGGAACAAATCCGTTGTACGTCGAGCAAGGGCATACGGAGTTGTACCAGCGTTTTTGCACCTGCGTGTGTGTGTGTGTGTGTGTGTGTGAGTGTGTGCGTGTGCACGGTGGCGATCAGATACCGTCCGTGTGCACCGATGGTGTTGCACTCTTCCTACAACTCTGTATAATTTCCGCGCTGGTGCCGCCACGGCAGGGCTGCGCTGATGCTGCTCCGGCCTGCGCCACGGCCTTGGCCAGGGCTGCCCGGGCCCTTATTGCTCTCCTGTTTATCCCGGGATGGCCGACCCGACTCAGGCAGCCCGGGTGCTCCTGGACCCACTCAGACGTCTGGCCGTTCGGGGCGTGAAGGGGGCCGACCGGGCCGCGTTTTTAGAATCGGCATGCTGCGCATTCCCTACGTTTACTTTGCGCGGATTCCATCCCGAGAGGAAATAAGGACGGCAAAGAAGGCGGCGGGAAGGGAGGGGGGAAGGGGTAGCGTCGAAATGCGTGGTATTTGAGGCACGGCCCAGCGCAGCGGTGCCATCATCAACGGGGGCAGCATAATTCAGTTGTTACCCGACTGATTCTCCGATTCGGATAAGGAACTTTCGGCTCCAACGCGGAACTATGCGGACGTATCAGCTCCGCCAACTTACTTTCACGAACTGAATTACGAAACAAAACGCACCACCGACGAATAGTGGACACAATTATACAAACAGAAGCCGAAAGCGGAAGTAAGGAGTCGTAACGAAGAAGTGCATGGGGGACGTATGAGAAAGCGCATGCTCGGAACCCTGCTCCACTTCAAAAGTCACTCGATTTACTTATTCTTGCGTTCTTCTTCTGCTTACTTCCGTTTTGGGCTTCTCCGGAGTACTCTATTGCAACTGTTCATCCATATGAACGAGTGAATTTCAATTTGAAATAATTGATTGTACAGTTATGGAAATTCACTCGTTCAAATGGGTGTACAGTTGCAATAGAGTACTCCGGAGAAGCCTACGCTGTGTCTTGTTTCGTTGTTTAGTTCTTGAGAGTAAGTTTGCGGAGCTCTAGCTTGCTCTTGAGCACCGCTAGCGCGCCACAGTCGTCGAAGAGCTGCCGCGCCATAGGAACGTCGTTCCTGGGGCCTGACAAACTCCCCCTCCTCCTGACATGTCTGGAATGTAGCCTACCTCGGGACTAATTAGATCAACGGCAGGTGATGGGAAATCTGGGCGGTGAATGGATCTGCGAGAGGCATGGACTGGCTGCGTCACGTCCAGTCCCACGGCAGTGTTAGAGGCCCGAGCTGGTGCTGCTGCTAAACTCTGCGGCCGGGCGGAGAGCGGGGCGCGACTGTAATTTTCTAAAACGCGTGCTGCGCTCAGAGGCACAGCAAAAGAGCTGCTGCTTCTCGGGGCGTTGCACACTCCGGCACGGGCCGGGCGGAGGGCGGAGGGGCCTGGAGCCGCTCCGAGGGCTTGTGCGATGCAGGATGAAGCATGGATGGATTCAGTCGGCGATGCCTGCTGAAAAGGCTTCAGCAGCAGCTTTTACGAGCCGGAACATTCGCGTCGGACATTCAGACCGCCATTCAGCCGGAGCCCTTTTGGGTCGGTGGACGCTGTGCACGCTTGCGCTTGGCACCACCGTGCGTGCGTGAGTGCGCGTGCGCCGTGCGTCCACTGATGGCCGAGATACGCCTGACTCTTTCATGAGAGGAGCGCGTCGCACGCTTCGCCACGCCACGCCATGCGAGGACAGAACTAACAGTGAGATTGGATCCACGTGTCCCGTCTCGACCCACACGGCCGGGGTGGCGGGGCGGGACGGAGCCGGTGGCGGGAGTTTTCAGTTGGTGGTGGTGGTGTGGGTGAGGGCGAGGAGAAAAGGTTCGGCAGGCCCTCGGGCATGGACCTCCTGCATCCCGAACAGTCATCGACCACTACCAGGCACCGGCTGGCTGCAGCATCTCCCCGTCGGTTCAAATTTTCTAAAAAGACTCTTCTGTGGAGTTTGTACCATGCACCCTTTTTGTTACAGTATTACTTGGGTCTCGTATTTAAAAGTTGGTTGTGGTAAGCAAATTTCTCATACTCACCTCCTGGTTTTTGCATTCCATCTTTCTTGTCGTTTCTGAAGAGCTCACTTGAGTGCTACGGATGCTTTAATTATATGAACTTTTTTCTTTTTTTGCAGTGTGCACTCCGCCGTAGCCTCAGATAGAGCAGAGAAAGAGAGGGAGAGAGAGAGAGAGAGAGAGGCTCGGGTCTGCTTGATTTGAGGATGTTGTCGTCGTGCTTGACCCGCCCTCGATATGCCCCGAGATGCCGCCGCGTTGTCGTTCATGACCCACCCCCTCGTCCTCATTGGGCCACTGCAGTCAAGTGGTTGGTATCTGGGCAGAGATGTGCAACCCAGTTTCCCTCCGAAACATCCCTGCGGTGGCGTGGATATCTTCTTATTCTTGGCCCCGGGTCGGGTTGGGTCGGGTCGCGTGGAAAGAGCGAGTGAGAGATAGAGAGAGAGAGAGAGAGAGAGAGAGAGAGAGAGAGAGAGAGAGAGAGAGAGAGAGAGAGAGAGAGAGAGAGAGAGAGAGAGAGAGAGAGAGAGAGAGAGAGAGAGGGGGGGGGGAGGACACGCAGCAAACAGCCTTTTTGTTCCTCCCAAAAAGCTCGCCGCTACCATAGAGGAAGGATCCAAACTACTGCCACTTCCCTTGTCGCATCTCCCAGTAAAAGCAAACCAACCGAGAGCAGAGGAAGAGCAGCGCCATCAAACCCCGGCCAGGCCGATACATTATCGCGATTCTGGTTACAAATATGCACTACCTTATTCTCCTCATCAGGACACTGCAGCCCTTTATTTCGTAACCAAGAATCGCCCCTAAAATGCGTGCTAATGCAAACACGATTTTTCCCCCGCCCTCTCAAATGCAGTTCGCGTGATATTTGTCCAGTCTGTCAGACTTCAGTTTGTACATTTCGCCTAGCCGCTGAATGCTTTCCCTCTCGCTCCCTCCCTATCCGATACACGTCATTGCTTTTCGGCCGGACAACACGGAGGTGTGCCAATAATATAATTTCCGACGTAGCACACACACGCTGTGCGCTACCACGGGACTTCTGCCTGCTGCTGGCGCTGCTGCTGCCGCCCTTCCCCGCCATCCGCCATCAACCCCCTCCCCAGCCCCATACCCACCCCGGTCTATGCATGTAATTATATAGCCTCGGGAGGCTATTAAGAGCTGGTTGTGTGCGCAGACATACACACAGACGCACCGCACCAAACACACTCTCCCGTACCCAGCATCCAACTGCCCTCCCCCCTCTCCCTCACCCATTTGCACGCGCTTTTCTCTTTCGCCTCACTTTTTTCCTGTTCTGAGTTGTGATCTGACGGCAGTCTGGTAGTGGCACCTGTCTGCGAGGTCGAAGGACTCGCGAGGCAAAAATAAGCTGCGCTACACACACATACACTCACATACACGCACGGCGGTGCGGTGAGGAGGTGCAGCTTGTTCTGGTTCTGGATGGTTGCGGATAATCCGAGGTCAAGTAACTCGACCCTCCCCCCCCCCCTCCCTCCCCTCTCCTCCCATGTTTTTGGGCAGAGCTTCGCTGTGCCTTTTCAATGACAATCATGAAGCAGACCCGTGAGCGTTGATGTGGCGGCTCGGTTATTCGTCAGGAAGCCGCGTCGGATGTCGGCGATATCGTCTCGGAATCGAAGTGGAGTGATCCAATTAACTTCCCTCGGCGCGCCTCGCCCCGGCGAGCAGCCGAACTGCGCGCTGCACTCCTTGCAGGAGTCAGACACGGAGCCAAGGGGTTGTCGGCGCCTGTTACTCAAACGGCGGCATAATGATCGACACGGGTGCTGCGCAGCTGCGCTCGGCTGGCTGCCTGTCGTCTGGAAACATTGTCGGGGTGGCTGCGCCGCGCCGCGACGGAGTCACGGCAATCTGGGTCACTTTCATCAGCCGTGCGTCTTTGGAAGAGGACCGTGTAGTAAAGGACTCGTAAAAATGGACTTTTGACTGTGTGTCTGTGAATAGCGAATATGTATGCATATGTGTCAGCGAGTGTGCAGCTAGAATACAACTGCTTTTGCCTATTTACTGCGTTCAGAAACTCGTATTTCAGTGATTTTCAAACCGGCAAATTGTTTTTATCTGGAAATTCAAAAAAAAAAAAATCATCAATGAAACAGGGTTGTTCGTGGGGGGCCAGGGTCAGGATCTGAAACCATGTAGTGTACTGCACGCCGTAGTCGAAACAGCAGAAGAAAGAATAACTGTGCTCGCCGGTTGGAATGAGTGACGGTGCACTTCTCTCTCTCACTCACGTGCTGGCACTGCCTCTCTCTCTCTCTCTCTCTCTCTCTCTCTCTCTCTCTCTCTCTCTCTCTCTCTCTCTCTCTCTCTCTCTCTCTCTCTCTCTCCCTCCACCGCGTCGCATTACAACGTGTACTTCCACGTCCGCCTCCACCCCGCCACTCTCTCAAATTACAGTGCAACTAATCCGCTGCACCCCTCCTACCACACCCCTTCCCGTTACCTTGCCTCCGTCCCTCTCCCAGTTTCACCGCCACTCTCAACAACTCCATCAAAACCAGACCTCTGCGAAACAAAATTTTAATCTCTGGGGAACGGCGGGGAACGGTGGTCGTCCATGGGCCCCACCCCTTCACTGCCCGTCCTCCTCCTCTCTGTCCCTCTCCCTCTCTATCTCCTCTTCTGTCCTCTCTGGTCCTCCCGACATCCAGCCACAGCCCTTTACTATGTCATCTCGACACCCCAGGGAGAAGGGTTAGGCCGGGGCTGGGCTCTGCGGGTGAATCCGAATGGTCAACACGGTTCCTTATTTATTCGATTTAATTCCGGCATCCGTCACTCCCCCTATTTTCGCGCCTCGTGACTTCCTGCGTTTTCGGAGACCACTGGCGAGTAGTTCGAAATGACATCATCTGAATCAAATGTGTAAAATAAAAAATTAAAATAAAAAAAAATCTTTGAGTTCCTTTGTCTTGCCCTCTGTATTTTTTTCTTTTTAGTTTTCCCCGAAAGGCGCCCCCTTGTCTTGGTCCTCTTCGGCACCCGCAGCCAGACCCATCATGACTCAAAGGCTGTCTGCATGCGGGTGCTCCTTGTTGCTGCTGCGGAATACTTGCTTTCCGCTCCGCCCGGCTCCGCCCCCCGTGTGCCTGACCCAGGGCCTTGTCGTTGCCCCGCTGGTAATCTGTGTAATTCGTAGGCGACTCGTGGCGCAGCCGGCGTAGCTTTGTGCCGAGGGTTGGTGAGGTGAGCGGTGAGTGCGTGCTAGCGCGTGCGTGCGTGCGTGCGCCTCCAGCCAGCCCCCACACCCTTCCGGCCTGTGACACGCTCTGCCAAACCGCCGGAGTACAACTTAGTTGGAATCTCCGAGAGGGGCGACGGCTCAAAACTCTAGGCTGAACAAGATTTGTTAAGAATCTCAGTAGCACAACAGCGCTGCCTCCCAGCCCCTCCGACTACGTGGTAGACAGTGCGTGAGTGCGGGAGTGAGACATAGATTGGCGCGGTCTGCCCGCCTCAACAGGTACCGCACCGGTGTGTTCATCCCAGGCGGTGATGACGGCCGGCGGCCATTTTCATATTTTATTCGCGCCGTGGCGGACGTCGCTCTCACAGAGAGGGCTTTTGTGTGTGACGACCAGCACCAATATTATTTCTGTATCACTCGCGAGCGCGCGGCACGACACAGCACGGTCGTCTTTGCGGGGGCCGAGGCGGGGGCGGTCCGCCCGGACGAGAGGTTTTGCCAGAACCGAACCAGTCGTGAGAGTGGAGTTAGAATAGCAGTGGCATTTACAAAGACGACGACAAATCAGAGTGGCTTTCTCGCGGTCTGAAACTCACAGAGTTTTTTTTTTTTAATGTATTTTGATTGCATCGATACGAACCCGAGTTGTGAAACCCATGAGAGAGAGCCTATGGCCTTTTTCGTTAATTTAATTTGCTCCCGTGCAGTATGGCGCATATATCCGTCGACGGACCGGTGCCGCGCCGTAGCCGAACGGAGCACAAAGTAACAGTAGCTCCTCGGCGCCGTACTGGCCGTTGGCCCCGGCCGGCAGGGCGGGCTGGGGCGTCAATGTCACTGCACCGGAGCCCGGCCCGGGGGTTGGTGGTGCCCGGAGCCGGCCGGAGCCGCCCGGAGCACGGATGTAGCCCCCGGAGCTGCTGGGCTCTCGAGCTATGCAGCCGGGCTGCCGCTGTGCCGCTCCGCCAGTCGTAAACTTACAAAGCACCAAAGCTGAGGTAATCAAATTCCGCCAGCCATGGTGTAGGACCTGCGAAGGGAAGGGACGGGGAGCGACACGCCTAAACCCACCCCTGCCCACCCTGCCCGCACTGCCCGCACTGCCCGCCCTGACTCGTCTCGCACGGAAAGTGATTTTTGTTCGTCCCCGCCTCGCAATAACATTCCAACGCAGACGGCGACACGGGCTCGGCTTGGGGCAAGATGCAGCAAAAGTCACACCTTTGCGACTCCGCTTTCCAATTTCTTGTTGTTGCTAAAGAGTCGGCTGTCGATGATTTTTTTCCCCTCACCACACCCTGCCCCGGCTCAAACCGCCCGCCGCGTCGGTGCAGCAGGTGGGAAGGGGAGGAATGAGAGGACCGGGACTGACAAGGGAAATACTGGTGGGGGGCGGGGCTGGAGGATCAGTGAGCCAAGTAGTCGGAACAATAATTACCTCCCGGCAACGCGACGCGGCAGGGCGTGCGGGGCGTGCGGGGCGCGCGGGGCGGCGCCAAAGAGTACGATTCGAGATTCCAGTCGAGCGCACTCCTCACGCCCCGCAATAGACTGCCGACGACGCTGTCCGACTTCCTGCTATTCTTATTCACCTCCCGTCCCTCTCTCCCTGCACCGCCATCCCGCGTCCTCATCGTCTTCCCTCGCCAAGTTTTGTGCTGCGGCTTTCAACCGGAAAATAAAAGCAGGAGAAAAAGTGACGATCGGTGAGTTGACTGACCATCTTTGTGGGTCACGGAGGGGCGGGTTTTTGTGTCGCGTATGATTCCGGGCAGCAATCACTGTGTGAAATACTACTGTCCAACACCAAGAGCAGACACGTTTTCACTTGACCGCTAATCACTTTACACGGCTGCGCAAAGAGACTCCCCCCCCCCCCTCCCTCTGACGCAGAGAGATTGAGATGGTGAAAGAGCGAGAGAGATAAGGAGAGAGGGCACTTGTTTAGCTCAGGCGGACTCCGCGGTGTCTAGTGTCTCTATCTCTCTCTCCCTCCCTCCCCCACACGTTGCGCGCACACCCTCGCCTGTGCCGGGCGGGGTCCATGGGACGTCCGGTGACATTCTCATTAAAATTTACCGTCGTGCCTTGACCAGGCTGGCCAGGCCAGCCGCCCACCGCCCTGGGCCCGGTCCGTGTTTCCGGCCTGCCGCGCTGTACCACCGGGTCCTCCGGGTCCTCCGGGACCTCCGGGTCCTCCGGGTCCTCCGGGTCCTCCGGGTCCTCCGGGTCCTCCGGGTCCTCCGGGACCTCCGGGACCTCCGGGACCTCCGGGACCTCCGGGACCTCCGGGACCTCCGGGACCTCCGGGACCTCCGGTCCCCGCCGGGGTCGCGGGGGCACCGCACAGACCTGTTGCCTTGGCAGTGTGCCTTCCGCACCCGGCCGCGCCCCGCCACGCCGTGCCTTGGGATGCTCCACTGCCGCCACTGCCAAGTTTTTCCTCCTCTCCCAACTTGTTTAACTTTCCTGCCTAAGCGCGACACCACGACGGCGGCACGCGACGGCCACACGCACACACACACACACACACACACACACACACACACACGCACACTCTCACACACACACACGGACAGACACTCGTCAACAACAACACAGATGGATGCGCTGCCTGCACCCCCGTGCAGTCTCTTCAGCTGCGCACAGGGAAAGAAGTTTGGAGCGTGGCTAAATGGACGAAAGTTGCTTCCGCCGGCTTTCCGCGTAAGTAGGACCCCCATCACAATAATGGACAGCCTAATGGCGCCATCGGCTTACCTGCACGATGAGTTCGCCAGGTAGGTTCAAACCGGAGCCCGCGGCCTGAGCCCGTGGCAACAAACCCGGATGGAGTTGGACGATACTCTTTCGAGACGTAAGTTACTGACTTTTAAAAATGAGGGTGGGGAGATAGGGCGGATGTGTTGGAAGAGTTTGTATCCGAGACAGCGATCGATAGATCGTCCTGTAATTTGAAAACACTATTTGTTTCGGAATCCAAACCACAGTTATGCAAACCGTTCTGCTTCCTGCGTCCGCCTTTCTCAGATACACCCCGATGTCCCGCGCTGCGTTTCAAGGCGGTCCGATGTTCCGGGCTGCGGGAGAAGAAATCGCGCACTGCCCATGAAGATGCTATTTCAACCTCACTCCCGCATTTTTGTTCGATTCACTGCTTTCATTTTTACAAGTTCTTTCTTCTTACCGTATCGCATGGCACATTTCCCGATATTGCACGGTAGTGACCACAACCAGAGCTGCACGAAAAATCGAGACAGCTTGGCGAGGTAGGTTTCGCACGGCCCTCGCCTCTGCAGGCGGACGGCGGTGCAGAACCTTGTCATTCTGCCCGCTGCCCGCTGCTCCGGTCTGTCCTTCTAAAAGGTGCTTTTCCGGGGACCAGAGGGGAAATCAATCTCGGGGAGAGCACCGGGAGCGGGAACCGAGACGCACGGCACGCATCCAGTCGCCTTCTGACCTTTCTACATTCTGTCGATAGCAAAGGCAGGATGGTATCAAACGACATCAAGTCACCTCCGCACTGGACGCAGGACTCGACTCCAGGCCTCAACTCCCGCTCACGAGAACAGCCCACCTCTTCTCCAGCTCCGTCTCCAGGATGTCCGCCTTTGGGATCGGCGACTTTGAAGTCACAGCTAATCACGGCCGGAAGGCGCGCATTCTGCAGTAATAAACAGATGAACTCACGCGGACATCAGCACTGCCAGCCTCATTCCACTCTTCACCCTTCTCATTTCCAGCGGCCAGCTCATATTTTACCCCGTCATATTTTTAGTCAAAAGGACATTTTTAGCCGCCGGGTTCGCTCTCATACAAAGCAATCAAGTTGTCACATTTTTTGCCGGGTGCGCCAACGTGTGCTGAAACCGAAGCTGTCTTCCGCATATTGCGAGACTGGAAGCACGGGCCCTTGCACAGCAATTTGGTACACTTCCATGCACATTATCGTAATTGAATTACTATTCCAGAGGAAACCAATGGGGATGGTGCCTCGTGGAGTCATGCCGTCTTCGCCATTCGTTTGAGGCCGATAGAGTTTCACATTTCTCCAGCACTTTTCTTCAGTTTCTCTGACGATTCTTGCCTCTCGGTGCAAACTTACCTGTTCACTACTCTGGAAAAGGAAACAGAGTACAACAAACACCACATGCACCAGTTTGTAATGCACGCCACAGTACGTTTCTTCACCCGTCTTGGCGCCAACACGTTTCCGCGTCCCGTTTTTCCGACTCCGCTTTATTTCGTTTCTGCTCCGTTCCTTTTTTTTCTCTTTTCATCGAATGCGAAACAACAGAAGGGGTTTGCGGAAAATAGACGTGTACGAGGCAACAAACACATATACGGCCCACCCGCTGCAACTCAAGAGAGCGGCGTGGAGGTGGCACTGCCAGACGTTCTGGCTATCCCCTTCTCACACACACACACACACACACACACACACCACACACACACACACACACACACACACACACACACAGGGGGGCCGGGGCCCGGCCCTGCCAGACTGGCTTGGCGTACTTTGTTCTGGTCATGTCGGGAGAGCGAGAGACTTGCCATCTTTTCCCAAGCGGCTACGTAGAGCTAGCGAGGGGTGGAGAGGAGGGAAGAGGGAGGTTCATACGGCGGAGCAAAGCGCTTCTACACGCGCCAAATGAGGATTTGCGGGCGACTGCTGCGCACTCTCGTGGCAGACTCCGCAAACCGGCTTGCTGTCCGGGCCGTGTCGGCAGCGGGATGACGAGAGACGGAGGAGGGGGTGGGGTGAGGGGGGGGGGGGTGAGGGAGTGAGGCCACTCTCCCCATAGGAACTCAGGCGGAGGCGAGAGGTGGCAAGGCGTCAACGGGACGCAAGCAATCTCAAGGCGCGTGAAAGGCACGCCGCGCCGAGCCACGCCTACGCAATGCAGAACGCCACACCATTCAAAGACTGATTGCTGCGCTACCGGTTTGCGCGTAAAGGGAGGGGAAGAAAGTCGGAGGCGAAATGAGGCAGCAGCCCCCCCCCCCCCCCGTCTCCCCCATCCGCTCCAATCCCCGCCTTCCAGACAGGACAACAACTGCTGCTCGCTAACGACAACACATACATCGCCGTGTCGTGTTTGAGGTATGGGCAGCGGTGCAGGGGCAAGTGTTATTGTTATGTCGGGGGCATCCGGGTTCTGAAGTAATGTTTCGAGCCGTTCGAAGCACCTCAAAGCACCCCATGCACTGACATTTAGGTCTGACCAGAGTAGAAATCAGGTCAAAATACTCACACACAAGTAAACGTCAAACTTAACCTGGATTTTTATTAGTACGGGGTGAGAGTAATTTCGCTACTCTTCGTGACAGCAGTCGGGCGGCTTTACTTGCCACCACTGCCTCTCCTGCCGCACCTGCCCGCTGCAGCCCAGCGCGGCGCCGCAGGTTGCCGCCTCCTTGGGGCAGACTTCCAGCCGTGCAGCGGAGCCGCAAGAACCCTCGGCGCCGGACTGTGCCTCGGGGTCGAGCCGGTCCTCGGCTGCCTCACCAGAACTCTTCCCGTGCGCCGCCCCCGCCGCCCCCGCCGCCACTGGGACAGGCCCTCCGGCCCCTCCCAAACCGGAACTGTCGTTTTCCGGCTGCGCGCCGCCGGGACCACGCCCGGACTCGGCTCGCCCTGCCCACAGATTGCCCGACGCCGCTTCCGGCCTGACGGTGCCGGCGGCTTCCTCGGGGGCCCGCAGCACCCCGTCAGCGTTAGCGTCGGGCTGCGGCAGGGACTTGCCCTTGGCCTGCAGGATGCGCTGCATCTCCCGCCGGTCGGCCTCCAGGTCCCGCCGCATGTGCTCGTTGCCCTTGACCTGCCCCTTGAGGTACGTCCCGAACTGGCTGCCGAAGTGGGTGTCCATGGTCCGGAACACGTTGGTGCTGTACCACGCGACGAACACCGCGACGAACAGCCCGCGCACCGCACCGCCTCCCTGCACCATGGCGAAGGCAGGTGCCGCTGGAAAAGAAAATGTTACGTGGCCTCTCATTCGTGATGCAAGACAATTTTTTTTCCTTGGCCATTTTCTGTTTTTTTTTTTTTTTTTTTTTTTTGGGGGGGGGGGGGAGAGGTATCTATTGAAATTGAGGGAAAACTGGGTGAAACTTCTCTCGAAGCCTGATTGAGACAGAGTGGAGTTTTATCCGGGTTTCAGGGGAGGGTTGGCTCACCTTGGCGTCACAGGCCGACAGCCTCCCGGATGATGTCCAGCACCTGCCAGACGTGTGACCAGCTCATGGTCATGATGACGAGCAGCGAGTTGGCCAGCACGAAGAGGCGCATGTAGGCGACGCCATCCGTCGACCGCAGCCAGTTGCCGAAGCCCTCGTTCTCGTCCTCGGAGTCGTAGCCCCTGCCAAGTACAGCCGAGTCGAGTCGTGGGAGCGGCAAAGTTGTGGCCGCCGCCACTGCATTTTCAATGACAAGAGCGGCGCGCTCTAGTATGCTATCGATTTCGGCCGCACTTAGCAAGAAGCCCCACGGGACACTGGCGTGACGCAGCTACCCTCTCGTGTAATTGTGGCGTAACAAGCCCAATTTCGGATAGACGGCTCCTTGTTTGTTTAAGGCGCACTGGCACTTATACACGAACGTCGCCAAGGCGGACACGGGACACGTCTTCCGAGCCGTGAAAACATGCATCGATCTCAAATCACCATGCATAGGTCATATCCCTCGCACCCGAGTCGTTATCATCGTCAGTCATGATTTCGCTGGCAGGGTCGGCTCACCTGTCGGCTGCCTGGTTCGCGGCCTTCTTCTTGTCGTCCGCCTCCTGCTTCTGCTGCTGCCCGCTGCGATCTTTAGAGTCCCCCGCTTTCGATGCCTGCGCTTTGCGCTTCTTCATTTGTTGCGGCGGCTCCGTGGCCGAGCGACAGGGCTGTGCTAGAAAACCTGCGGGAAACAAAGAGCAGCGCTAAAGACGTAGAATGCCAGAGGGTGAAAAAAAAAAAACATAAAACTTTGAGAGAAAATAAAATATTTGCACTTTCCCGAGCGCTGCGTTTCAGGATCCACACCATGTCAAGCCAGCAGTGGATGCCAAATATGTGGCCGACGGCGGGTCTCGACGAAACATTTCCCAAAAATAATCAGACTGCTCCGGAGCCAAACTACTTCCCTTTCCAGCAGCGATCACACACATCTCTCGAGTTCTCTGTGTACGCTATTCGGCATTCTTCGCAAACAGTGCGCTGCTGGTGGTGTGCCCCCCCACCCGGTACCGTTGTGTGTGTGTGTGTGTGTGTGTGTGTGTGTGTGTGGCTGAGTCCCACCGAGCTTGCAGCGCGCACACACATGCATTTGGCAAATGCACTGCTCTGCCGCGGCTGTCAGCACCGAAGGCCCCGGCCTGGGCTGCGCTGAGGCGCCAGGGCTGCCACGGCTGCCACGGCCGGAGGGAGCCTCTGGCCTCCCTGGACACGACCGGACCGACCCAGCCCTGACCATTGCACCTAACGATGCCTTTTATGGTCTTAATTCCCAGGAGTGGCGCCTGCTGACCCGACACACACACACACACACACCCTCACACCAGCTGCATCACCACGAATGCCTGCCTGCCTGCCTGCCTTCCTGCCCGCCCCCACCTCCGCCCCCGCTCGCCCATTTGCCTGCCCTGCTTGCGGGAGAATCGACTCCCTGATTAACACTGTTGCCATGCATGCATATTCAGGCGGCCGCAGACTTCATCACATGCAACGGCAGCGGAGTCGGCGTCTCCGGGCGCGCCGTGGGCGTCTCGGCTCCGGGCGCCTCGCCTCCGGGGACGTGATTCCTACTCTGACCGGCACAGGCCGGGGCCGATTGCGCAACAACCAGGAAGCATTGGGGCGGGGCGGCCGACACCCGGCCCAGAGGCCTGGCTGACAGTGTTCGGTGCGCGCCGTCGTTATGGCCGTCTGAGAGGTGGACTGATTCCTGTTGGGGTTGGAAGCGGACTGACTAGACGCGGACGCGCGTTAACGAAGGTCCGCACCCCGCAAGAAGTTTTGTCGTCGGCCGCAGCGGCGACGCGCGGAGTACTCACCGCTGCCATGGGCGCTGCCGGTGTGCCCTGGTGTGTGTCCCAGCCGCGTGTGGCGGCCGCGGCGTGCGGGTGGCGTGCGGGCGCCGGGAGGAAGCCCTCCACTACAGCATGCTGATCCAATTACTGGTCACGGGGAGGCGTCCGGGAGAAGCCGCGGCCGGACACTGCCGTGCCGCCCCGCCGGGTTTCGCCGAGGAGCGCGCACTTCGGATGCAACGCGTTTGGGGCAAGGGCCAGTCGGGATTGGGAGGGGTGGACCCCGCCGGCAGCGAAGAGGAACCAAATCCGCCGCCGTCAGAGGGACCCTGGGGGGGGGGGGGGGGGGGGGGGGGCTGGGGGGACCATGGGGGGGACTCTGGGGGGACCATCGGGGGGACCCTGGGGGGGACCGCAGCGCGCGCAGCGCAGCCCAGCGACCATTTGCGTAACGCCAACTCGGCCAAGTCCAAGTCGATTTGCTCCAAGTAGTGACTTCGTCCACGCAGAGCTGAGACGGCGGGCGGACGGGAGGAACGAGATGGGGCATGGCCGTGCTGCGCTGCTGCGCTGCTGCGCTGGCTGCGCTGGCTGCGCTGCTGCGCGGCTGTGTGCCGAGGGGAGACGCTCCATGTCGTATCTAGTCCGCCGTCTCCGCAGCAGTCGCCGACGGCGGGCGGTACGGTGCGGCCCGGAGCCCCCGGAGCACCCCGGAGCCCGCCGACGGCGCCCCCGCTGCCGGACAAAATGGCTTTATGGTCCTAGTCAGCGGACGGTTGGGCTGGGCTCGCCGCTAGGCCCCGCTTAACTCCGCTTGGCCCCGCTGTACTCCGCTAGGCCCTTGGGTACGCCTCGCTGAGCTCCGCCTCACGTACCGTCTACTTCTCTCACCAGAAAGGGCACCTGGAGGGTAGGCAACCCCGACTCTAGCATGCACGCGCGTTGGGTGGGCTGCCTACCCGACCGCTTTCAGGCGCTCGCCTTTTCTGACAGAGTCAGTGTGCACTATGCGGGAGTTTCAGGATACAGCGGCCTGCGCAGCCGAGGGCGTCCTGACGTGCAATCCCATGGCGTCCCCCGAACATTGGCCGTCCATAGCGACGCAAAGTGCTTCTGCCTGTTCGGCGTCTGTTTTTTTCGTTCTAGTGAATGGGCAAATGAATGTTTACCCGAGAAAAAATAGTGGCCGGTAGAAGAACGGCGGCGGCGGCGGCGGCGGAGGCGGCGGCAACCACAGCGCGACAACTTTGTCATTTATAGCGTTTGTGAATGGAGCATACAACTCGCATTTTCAATGCTGCGATTTTCATTTTTGCGGGCTCCCACCCTGGCGCACGGGGGCGGTGCTGTTGACAGTCAAACCATACCACCCATCTGTTTCACTGTGGCAATCAAATTTTCATGCTATTTGCGTGGTTCGCTTATTGATGTGTTCAGTCTGATAGTCTGCCACCTCCCACATATATAACTCTCTCCCTCTCTCTGTCTCCCTCTCTCTCTCAGACCACACCAGCACGATGCGACCGGATGCTAGCACCTAACAAGTCAGAGTGTTAGCCTGGGGGCGCTAGTCCGGCCGCTGTCACAGACAAGGGCCTCGCAGGCGGACTGGGGGCGGCGGGGGCGGCGGGGGCGGCGGCGGCAGTGGCTCTCCGTCCCTGCTCGCCGGCCGCCACCTCCCCCTGCGCTGCCGCTGCCCCTCACTGCGAGAGGAATAATTTCGTTTCCGCCTCGCCAAACGCCACGCCCCACCACGCCCACGTCGTTCACACTTCTTGTTGCTGCCAGACGAGACTACGCGGTAGGAGCTGCTGTCGGCCCCCGCCGGCCCCCGCTGCCCCCCGCTGCCCCCAGCCGGCCCCCCGCTGCCTCCCGCTGCCCCCAGCCCGGGCTCCGAAGGCTCCGCACTCCGCATAGCTTAGCTTGCTGCGGCTCTGCAGCGCCTCTGCTGGCCTGGCCTGGCTAGGTCAGAGGTTTCATATCTTCGACAAGGACGGGGAAGACCGGAAAGAGGGGAGGGGGACACGTGCGAACAGTGAACTCGACGGTGTATCAATTTTCTTCAAATCGCAGAGGAGACAATTTTCTTTTTCAGAGGCGAAAATTGTCCGGTCTTTAAAAAAAAAACATGCAAGAAAAATTAACAGATTTTTTTTTTTTTGGAATTTAGTGATCAACTGCGTCACGGTCCGGCCCCCTCGGAGATGTGATATGCGCCGGTCCTGGTCGTCCCCTGGCCGCCCTGGCCGCCCTGGCCGCTCCTCGCCCCCCGTGCGCACTCAACAAACATCAAGCCAGCAGAGCGAGACAGACACCCCAAGCGGATGCTGCTTGCGCCAAAGTCGCACAATCGGGAAATTATAAAGTTGTGACTCGGGGCGCCTCATTGTCGCTGGCGGACGTTGTCTGTACTGCGACAACAGTATCGGGGCAGTCCCCCCCTTTCCCCCCTCCATGTTCCCCACCCCCCTCTCTCTCTCTCTCTCTCTCTCTCTCTCTCTCTCTCTCTCTCTCTCTCTCTCTCTCTCTCTCTCTCTCTCTCTCTCCCTCCCCCCGCGGCAATTACTGAACTCTTTCGTCCTCGTCTGTCCGCCTCTCTTGGCCGGGGCCAAACAGATTCCTCATTTCCAAACTTGTTTCGGGAGTGCTGCCCACTGGTGCGTGTATTTCGAATGGTCGGTGATGGCCGCTTGCAAAGCCCGCCGCTGAAAAGTAATGAGCACACTCGGCCAGAGCGGGGCGCGGGGCGGGGCGGCGCTGAGCGGACTGACTGTTGTGTCTGCGTGCACTCCATCGCATCACCTGGTAGGCGGGCAGCTGATCACGCTACGGCACGCAATCGCGTGGTGAAAAGAAGAGAAGGATGGAAAGTATCTATTCGAATGTCGGCAAGGAAATGTGAGTGTGTGTTTCACGTCTCGTGAGGCCTTCGGTGCAGACACCCCCCAGCCTCTCAGCATAGCATTAAGGTCCGAAACAGGAAACAAAGAGCACACGTAGACACGGCCACCGTGGGGAGACACCGCCGCAGACACTAGCGCCGCGGCGCGGATCGGTCCGGCACTGACGGGGCGGCGGAAGTCGCCGCCCTGCGCGCGCCTCCCGGGGCATCATCCTACGCTTCGCACGCAAGACCCAGAAGACCGAGTTCCTGCGGGCGCGGAAGGTCAAGCGGGACCTCAGGGTCAAGCACCTCTCGTGCTTTACGCAGGGGGCCAACTCAGAAAATATAGTTTTTGTAAATGAGTCTCTGTCACCAGAAATGCGCAAGATCTTCAATCGAGCGCGTATTATGAAAAGGGAAAACCAGATCCATGATGTTTGGTTTTTTAATGGAAAGCTGTTTGTGAAAAGGTCTGAGAATGGCGAAAAGACTCAGGTTAGGTCTGACCGACACCTGTCGTCGTTATGCCATTAACTATATTCTACTCTCATTGTTTCTCATGCCACTTGTTAGTACTAGTCATACTTTTCTACACTAAGTATTATGATGTCTGATGTTGAGGGTTTATTTTTTAATAATACTAGCCGTGACACCAGTAACGCTCTAAGCAACATATGTGGAACATTTCCTCATAAACTTAAAGTGGTCCACCTGAATGCAGAATCTCTAACCTATCGTAGCCATGTCGAAGCTTTCCAGTTACTATTTGATAACTCTGATCTTGATATTATTGCTGTTAGCGAAACGTTTTATAACGATAAATATGATGTTATTAACCTTAAGAATTATAATGTTTTTGTTGCGAACCGATCCTCCGGCAGGGGCGGTGGTGTCGCTATTTACGTTAAGAGCTGTCATAAATGTAAACTGTTGTCCGTGTCAGCGCCCTCTCCTTTGATCAAAAAACATGATTATGTGATACTGGAAATTTCCCTGGCGGATACAAAGATTATTTTCGCCTGCATTTATAGACCTCCTAAGGTCGGCTACTTTGAAGAGTTTGCTGATGATTTCATATCTTTAGGTATTGACTACAAATACCATATAGTAGTTGGGGACGTTAATGCCCACTTCGGAAGCTCTAAATCCTGTGATATTCGAGATAGTAAATCGGTCCATGATTTCCTAGACCTTTATAACCTCCAGCGTGTTCCGTATTCTCCTACTTTCCATGTTAATGACTGCCATTCGTGTCTAGACATGATTGCGTCATCTTTCCATGAACGACTGACTTTCTATGACCAGTATCCTACAATAGGCCTTTCTAATCATGATCTCCTCGCAGCTGTCTTTTCTTTTGACGTGCCCAAGTTTAAGCCTTGCTTATCTAAGTTTCGTAGCTTTAAGAACTTTAACCTGGTTGAGTTCAGAAAGGATGTGGCCGATGCCCCTTGGCATAATATGTTCCCTCTTTTAGAAATTAATTCTAAGATAGACTTCTTTAATAAGCAAATCAACGAGCTGTTTGATAAGCACGCTCCCTACATCACTGTTAGTATTAAACACAGACCTGCCCCATGGTTGTCTGATGATATTAAGCTCCTGATAAAAGAAAGAGATTTGATGTATGAAAAAATAAAATACTGTAAAGATAAACTTATTCGGGAACAATTTAAGAAACTTAAGAATAAAACCAAGAGTGAAATACGAAATGCGAAGATTAGATACTCTTATAAAATGCTTACTAACTGCTCTTCTCCTAAACACCTCTGGAGAAACCTTAGGAAGTTGGATGTTGTCTCTAATGATTCTGGTGTTGCTGGTAATGCCCCTAGTTCTGATGCTCTCAATGCACATTATACTACTGTTTCTTGCCAGGATGAGGAACTTGTTAAAGAATGTATCGAAAAGTATGAAAAAATGCCTGCCCTCCCTACTGATGAGCCTTTCCACTTTAAACATGTATTGTATAATGACTTGAGGAAAGCTATTCATGGTGTCAGTCCCTCTGCCAAAGGGGTCGATGATATTTCTGCTTCAATGCTTAAGCTGTGTCTCGAAGAGTTCTCTCCTGCTCTTCTTCATATTATTAATTATTCTTTGCAATCTGGATGCTTCCCTGATATTTGGAAAATTGCTAATGTTAAACCTCTTCCTAAGAAAACCGATGCTAGCTCTGTTAAGGACTTTAGACCTATTAGCCTTTTATGTACCCTTGGAAAGGTCTTAGAAAAAATTGTGCACATTCAGCTTGTGGAATATCTTCTGAGGAATTCCCTTCTTAATCCTCTGCAGTCTGGCTTTCGTGCTAACCATAGCACCTCTACTGCTTTACTTAAAGTCATTGGTGATATTAGGGAGAACATTGATTCTCAAAACCTCTCTATTTTAGTCCTTTACGACTTTAGTAATGCCTTTCCTTCTGTGCATCATGGCCTTCTTTTAGCCAAACTTAGAGTTCTTGGTCTTTCTGGTCCTGTCATCGAGTGGTTTAGATCGTATCTCTGTGGGAGATCCCAGCGTGTTGTTAATGGAGCTGACATTTCTGCTCTTATTCCACTTCTGTTCGGGGTTCCCCAAGGCTCGGTCCTTGGTCCCCTGCTATATTCTCTGTATGTCAATGATATTGACCATGTATTTACTAACTCCAACCATCATCTGTTCGCCGATGACCTACAGAATTATGTCGCCTTTAAACCATGTGATCTTGATGAGGCTGTATGTACTATTAACGAGGAAGCATCTAAGCTTGTTACTTATGCTCGGTGCCATAATCTTCAAATTAATGCTACTAAAACCCAAGCCATTCTCATCGGTAACAATAAGATCCTGAAGAAATTGGCTAATATTCCTTCGGTAGTTGTAAATGGTACAGAGGTCTCCTACTCCGACTCTGTAAAGAACCTTGGCATTTTAGTTGATAAAAACCTTACTTGGGAAACCCATGTTCTATCCGTCTGCAAGAAGGCTTATGCTGCTATTCATGGTATAAAAAAGCATACTGATATTTTACCCATAGTTGTTCGAAAGAGACTTGTTGAGGCACTAGTTTTTCCTGTTTTGGATTATGGTAATGTTGTCTGTTCCCACATGCTTGTGGAATCCTGTATCAAACTCCAAAGAGTCCAGAACGCATGCGCCAGGCTTATTTACGATCTTCGGAGGGACTGCCATATTTCTGGCTATATTAATGATCTTTACTGGCTGAACATTGAGCGCAGATTCTTCTATGCCTCTGTTACTCTTCTTTATAAGATCCTTCACTATATGACGCCCTCCTATCTTGCAATTAAACTTCAATTTGCCAGTAATGTTCGAACCCGTGTTGTCAGAGGGAGCGAGTTGCACTTAAGGATCCCGCAACATCGCACTGAAAAGGGAAGGGGCGCTTTCTGGATAGCCGCACCCGTGCTATGGAATAGTCTTCCGGATAATATACTTAATGCCAAGAGCATCAATACCTTTAAAATTAAACTAAGAGAATATCTTCTCGCCTTGTAATTGTTACCCATGTATCTACCTGAGCTTTCCTTGGTTCCTTATTTATTCTACGCTACTTGCGTCATCTATATTTGTATATATCACTGCAATTCTTACGTTTTATTATGTCTAAGCACTTTGAGTTGTAATAATTCTTGAACTGAATAATGTTATTAGTATTATCTGCCACATTGGTACTCTCGTAGGACTTTTTAGTCTTTTTGTACCTTTTATTTGAAATAAATCAAATCAAATCAAATCTCTCTCTCTCTCTCTCTCTCTCTCTCTCTCTCTCTCTCTCTCTCTCTCTCTCTCTCTCTCTCTCTCTCTCTCTCTCTCTCTCTCTCTCTCTCTCTCTCTCTCTCCTGTTCCCTGTCCCCTATTCTGAGTCAGTAGCTGACCTCGGTGTTACTGTCGACCGATACCTCAACTGGGAGGAACATGCCAGAGTTACCTGGCCCCTCTAATGTGGAACTCGCTTCCCGAAAATACCTAAAACTTAACCAGTGTCTCTTCATTTAAACATAAAACCAAATTATTTCTCTTAGAGCAACAAAACTGTACTCTTGTGTCTACTTAAGTTATCATTTCATCTATTTTGGCGCACGCGCTGCCCGGAAAGCTAGCTGATAAGTTTATTGAAAGGAGAGAAGGGAGGACAAGTGCCAGTTCGGCGACCTCTGCCAGAAGCATTGCGGGCCGGGCCGAGGTCTGGGCGAAGAGGGCTGGTTTGTGTTCGCGCGCTGGAACGGAGAAGCTGTGATGCCGAGCATAAGCAACATACGGCCAGCTGTCCAAGGTGCGTGCGGTCATGTCAGCCCGACAGACACACGACATTTCAGTACGAGTAAAGAGGGTCTGATATTATACTCTTCTTCTCGTTCACTGCTAGCTGAAGAATTCGTGGTATGCTATCGATAAGAGAAAATGAAAACTACGCCACATACTGTTTCGTCCCAATAGGTCTTTTTGCTTTGTTTTGTTTCTGTACTTTTTGCTGCGGGAGTTTTCTTTGTTTATGTCTCCATCATTCGCATAACTTTACTACGTCACAGGACGGGTGCAGGCGACGCGAGGGCGGCGCGCCCGACAGCACCATGACACCGGATGGGTCGACCGTCGGCGACGTCCGGGACTTTGCAGACGTCGTCCTCGACAAGGCTATACTTCCGCCATCAAAGATAGCGAGGTAGTGGCCAGCGCCTCCCCACCCGAGTTGTTAAAGTGGCCGATTACGCCCAAAGTTTGGCCGGGGAGGGGGCTGCTCTTCAATGAAGACACCGGCGGCAAAGTGGGCGGCTAGTATATATAGGAAGGACCTCGAGACGTCCTTAACGAGGAGTGACGTGGTCAGAGGACGCGGCCAGTGGTCAGTATTCTGCTATTCCTGTTGCGGGGTGCGCCCTGCGCCCGGAATCGAATAAACCGACTGCAAAAGGCACACACACACACACATACACACACACACAAACAAACACACACACACACACACATACACACAACACACACACACACACACACACACACACTGTGTGCTGGTCTCATTCAGAGAGTGAGGGCCGCGCGCGGATGTCGCATGTTATTCTCCTCTTTCCATTTTATGCTTTTTCCATGTCTATATTTTTGTTTTATTTGTTTAGCTTCGCATTGACGGGCATTTTGCTGATACAAGGGGGTTATTTCAGGAAGGGGCCAGTGCAGTAAATGATTTGGTTTTTGTTGTCCTTTTGTGTCGGCCGTCCTCTGGTTAGGTCTGGGCGATAACCGGATTTTCCCATCGCGATACGATAATTTTTATTTCGTCGATAAACAAAGATAACTCATATCGCCCGATAAATTAATCGCAATTTATCGAGCGCTGTGAATTATCGCACTGTATCGTCCGGCACTGTATATTATTGGGTTTTAAATGTGGCAAACATCGCAAAAATTGAAAGAGCTTTTCTTTGAGGAAGCGTGAAAACTGCATAACTGTATTTCCGGCGCTCGGATCAGGGCGGACGAGATGTGTGTCGCTGGGGCTGCAGGCTTCGGGCCGCTGCAGGCCGGCATGTGTGTAGGAAGCCGCAGGTAGGTGTGGTGGTGGTGTGAGCTCGGACGGTACCCCGTCCAGGAGGTGAGAAATCTGCGTGTGAATCGGAATGGTAGCAGTGCGGTGGGCGCCCGCTGGCATGGCGGCAGTGCGTTGCATAGCGCTTTGCACACTGCGGCACGCACACGCACACACGCGCGAGCGCACACACACACACCCACCCCCCACACACACACGACGCACCAACACGAGCACACATGATGAAACGAGGCACGCAGTATTCGCCGAGCCAACAGCCGCAGCAACACACGATCAGGAACCGCAAAGCTTCGACCCCCCCCCCCCCCCCCTCCCTCAACTACTGCCCCTCCTGAAACTCCCTGCCAGCCCCAGCCGGCCCCGCCCCCTACGTACAGCCCCAGACTCAGCCTCAGCTATGGCAGAAAGGCCTGCAGAGCAGAAAGGTCAGCTTAGGCATCCGAAATACTGAAGATATGAGGCGCGGCACGCATTGACTTTGTCTCCACAATCCGCCGAGTAAACACAGGCTGGCAAGCCCTACACTGTCGTCCCAACTGCGTTTAATTTTTCACTAATCGAAGTTGGCATGACAGTGTAGGTGCACTGTGAAGCTGGAGGTGCCCGGAGGTGCTAGGAGGTGCCCGGGGATCACACATGTGATTTATTCAGCGAACAGGGGTGGACTTTCTAGGGTGAAAACTTTGACAAAAACTTTGCAGCGAGAGACAGAGCAGACAGGCGGTACGAGCGGGCGCCAGTCGCCCAGTCAGTCAGTCAGCCAGGGAGGCGGGCAGGCAGGCAGGCAGACTCCGGCTCCGGTCTGTTCTGTGCAGCGCTCATCCGACGTGTGGGAGCGTGTGTGTGTGTGTGTGTGTGTGTGTGTGTATGCGAGCGCGACTGACAGCGCTGGCGCGCGAGCCCGCTATTTCTAGCAATCGCAGTGAGCTCGGATTCGTTGGAGGGCCCTCACTCTGTCATCAGATGCCTAACACGGATAAAACGGCTGCGGCGCTGATTGGACCGATTTCGTGTGTCATGGGGCTGTGTGTGTGTGTGTGTGTGTGTGTGTGTGCGTCGTGGGTGCGAAGAGAGACAGAGAGAGGGACAGAAAGAGACGTCACAGAAGAATTCGAACCGGCAGACCTGCTCCGAAGTATTGACTGCGCGAAAAGAACATACACTCAACAGCCGTATTGACTTCACTCTGAGCCATTAACCCCGTGGATAAAATCCATAATGCAATATGTGTATATATATATATCATGATTTTCCCTACGGATGCGAGCTCACTCGGCCGCTTGGTCCGCCTGGCTTGATCCCGCTTGTTCGTACAGAAGTGTCTCGGTCTGTGAGGAGGGTCATCCCGTGCTCGGCTTTAGATAGCCGCCGGCCAGCAGCCGGGCCGGGCGTGCTGGCAAATATCGCTGGCGGGTCGCTGGCTGAATAGATTAGGTTCCTAGTACCTGTGCGCCCCGGCCCGGCTGTCCCGCGCCGGGCCGGGCCTCGGCGGGGGCTACGAGTTCTGTCCTCGCGCCGTCGCGCCGCGCACCGCGCACCACCCCGCCGCGGTACTTCCCCCCCCCCCTCCCTCTTAGCCTTCCCCCTCTCGCCACTCGTGACCCTTCCCTCCCCCTCCCCATCCTCAGCTTTTCTTTCTTCACCATCGTCGTCTCAGTCGCTTCTCATCGTCTGGCTTTGTCCAACCTCGGCAACCCGTCCTCCCCTCCTCTCCCCGTCTCTCACCACTTCGCGGCCAGACCAGACCAGCCTTCCCTCCCACCGCGCCGCTCCCCGTATTGGCTCGGTGTGGTTATTGGACTGTCTCTTGACGCTAGGGCTTACCGCATGTTGTCTCTTCCATCCCTGGTGAACAGGTTACCCGGGGGGCCGGGCCCAGGTGGCGGGGAAACGCAGACATGGCCCTCCAGGCAACGACGTCGTGAGCGAGAGAGAGAGACGGACAGACTGAAAACGGCTGGGGTGTGACAGAAATGGGGCACCTCTGTGCCTCCTCGCCTCAGCTGTGGACTCCGCGATGCGGCATCGCCTCCACAGTAAACTGTTGTGTACATTAATACATAATTGTGTACAATTATTTTGTACGCAAGTATGTACAATAATGTTTATAGTTTGCGTACAAAATTGTACATAATTCAGTATTATATATTGCATAATTATGTACTAAAATGAACATTTTGTAAATACATAAAGTATGTAGAAAATAGACAACAATGCCCTCCATTGGTGGACGCAGGTTTCGACTTGTCCAAAAAGTGGCCTCGCGCAGTTAGTTGGGCGTCAAAGGCGGTAAACTGGAGTTGCGTGTTCCAGTGTGGTTGCCTTTTGTCTGCGAATGCGTGTGTGTTGATCAGTTCACCAATTTTCGAAAGATAGGGTATGTCGGAGAAGGTCCAAACCGGAAATAAAGAAGAAGTCAAGAAGAGCATCAGCGAAAACAAAACGCGGGTCTCATGAGGGTTACCGTAGCAGAGACCATCTCCGCCACGGCGTCAGCCACGAGCCAACGTCAAAACTTTAGAGGCTTAGCTCTCGCTGACGATATGTCACGATCTACTGGTAGGGTCACACAGCGCCGGCACTACCCCGCGCGGTCTCAGGATGCACGCCTCCGGACCGCGCGGCTGCAGTCTGCGCTGTCTGACCCTACCAAATGGTCGTGACATATCGTCAGCGAGAGCTAAGCCTCCAAAGTGTTGACGTTGGCTCTTGCCTGACGCTGTGGCGGAGATACTCTCTGCTGCGGTAACCCGTATGATACCCGCGTATCGTTTCCGCTGACGCTCTCCTTGACTTCTTCTTCTGCGAAATACCCTATTCAAAACGGTATCCCCACTAGCGTTCGGAACAAGCGCAAACCGGACGTAAAGGAGGCTCGCAAGAGAACGAGGTCGGAGACATACGGTCTCACCAACGGGTACGGCCGCCCTTCCCCCCTCTATGGTGTCGGCAAGCAGCCACCTCCAGCAGCAGCACAGGTTTCCGCCGATCCGTCCCAGTTGTGGTCCCAGTCCTCGGCGTTGTCAACGACACAGGTCATCGCGCGGTTCGCAGCAGACTTCGAGGGGGCGTCCACCCACAGTCCAGAGGTCTCGGCCTCCAAGAGGCGGATCGACGCAGGCCTCCCGGTTAGCACCTGCCCCACCGCGAGGCGTCAGAGGGAAGTGTCACCGCGACAAGAACCATAGCCGTCCTATCGCAGCTGGGGCAGACGGCAGGAGCAGACGCTGCCCGCGGCCACCGCCTCGGTGGGAGGACAACGGCGGACGGGTTGGGCGCGGCAATCGGAATCACAGGATTTGGAGGTTAGGGTCGGTCAACCAAGCAGCCCCTTCCCCTCCCCTCCCATTGCCCGCCCTCACCCCCCTCACCATGCCTGCTCTGCGTTTAGACAGGCAGAGGTTATTGGCAGTGACCCCCGAGCTGTTGGCAGTTAACAGCTCCTGCACCAGGTAAACAATTAGTCTCAAAACAAGAGTGATGTGGGCAATTCTAATGACATTTTGAATTTGATTCTAGTATGTCATGTTCGAAAACCAGTTTCTATCGATAATGCCATCGTTCCTAAACAGTTTAGTGAATATTTGAACAGTGAAGTGGTTGTGATACAAAATGTGAAGGCCTGAAGTGTGGGTGTGGGTGGAAATACATTTCCTACCTGTTGGATATTACAAAGACCCAGCTTTAACTGTGTGTCCAAGGATGTGAAATGTCATTCAACACCATGGCTACACCAAGTTTGGAACAAGAAGTCGGGTCAGAAATACAATTTGAGAAGCCGATGTACACTTTAATTTTACCCTATAAGGTTGCGTCAATTGGGTATGGCATCGTAGCCATACAGTTTACTTATTTTTGCTTCCAATTATCTATTTTAAATATCTAGATGTATACCCCATCTCTTAAATAGTATTTGTATTTAATCTCATACCCCGTGGTAACATTCTATCCTGCTGTGATTTAGTCAAACTTCCTCGGATTTAATCGCACATGGTATAAGTACAAATTTGTATAATAAACATAATTATGTATAAATTGCTCCTGATTCTGTTACTCCCGTCTTGGCGACCAAGGCATCGGCTATTAATGCGAGCGGGGCAACGAATGTGTGACACGGCCTCGTTGGCCTGCTAGCAGAGCTCTCGGTGCGGCTGAGGACGAGGGAGGAGCAGCGGAGAGCCGAGCCGAGAGTGCGGCTATGTGGTTAGAAGGACGGCTCATTGAGGGGGGCGCGTAGAGTAGAGACGATACCGCTATAATTAGAGATGGACAAGCCACAGCGGGCCGGCCGGCTCCGGGCAGGGTAGAGCCTCCCAAGGCTCGGGCTGGGCTCCGGCTGGGCTCCGGCTGGGCTCCGGCGGGGCTGTCGCGGCAAGGGGGAGACGGGGGATAACGTGCTCAGGGTGTTTGTACAGACGAGATGGAGCGGCAGACTGTCTGTTGCTAGGAGGAGCCCGGAGGAGCCCGGAGGAGCCCGGAGGAGCCCTTGCTATCGGGGAAGCGGAGACGAGGGCGGGCGGCGAGGAAACCTGCTCAGGGCTCCGGGCTCCACGCCACTCCCAGAGCCCCGCTGGCGATACTCGTCATAAGCTTGGATATTTCCATGCCGCTGAAAAGGACATCACTTTTGTAAAATACAAAGTTCACGTTTGCTTTTTTTCTGAAAGAAATTGAGGAGTGGAGTAATATTTTCTTTAAATATTCAGGTCGAGATAAGAAGGAAAACTAAAGTTAGTCATCCCAGTTTTAGTCAGTTATATAGTTTTTTTCCAAGTGTGTGTGTGTGTGTGTTTTTTTTTCAAATTTCTGTGTCAATGGAGAACCCACAGAGGGTTTATCTGTAATTATGAATTAATTCCTATTTTCTTGGCGGAAAATGTCAGGTAATGGAGGCTGGTAGTGCGCAGGTTCTCACACGGGGATATTTGCAGGGCCTCGCTTCGCGGCTCGGCAGCAGCAGCAGCAGCGGCGGCAGCGACAGTCCCCTCGGCCGTTCCCGCATTGCACGCCGGGCCTGGCAGTGGCCGGAGGCGGTGGCCGGAGGCGGTGGCCGGAGGCGGTGGCCGGAGGCAGTGGCCGGAGGCGGTGGCCGGGGGCGGTCTCCCGTTCCACACAACACATCAAATGGTGCCCGTGTATCCGCCCAAAGAGATGCGATTGTGTTTGAGTGGACAGAGAAACCTTGCTGGCCTTATGCCGTCCTTTTCCCTCCGCGCCGGACCCCGATCATGCTGTCTCCCTCGCCCTCACCCCAGCCCCCTTTCCGCCCCCCACACGGCTCCCGTCGCTCTTTGCGACCGTTTGCGAGCCATACGCCTGGGGACATATTCATCGATTTAGAGGGGTTAGAGGGTGGGTCCCGGCGGGTCCCGGCGGGTCCCGGGTAGGGTCAGCAGAACGCTCAGCGGGCAGCGGACAGCGGACAGGCATCAGGCTCACAGCAGCGTTGGTGGGGAGAGCCCGGCCCGGGGTTTGTCAATGATAACTGCTGTGCTGTGATCACGTGCGTGAACGTCAGTAAACCGCCGCAAGCAGTCCTACGCAGCCAATGCGCACCTGCTCAGAGATGGCAATTCGGACATCGCGGAAATCGAACGGCGCGCGCGCGGGCTCGCAGCGGATGAAAAATTCAGTCAGTCGCCCGGTGAGTACCACCCCTCCCCCCCTTTTTACCCCGCTCTCCTAATCTCTCGGACAAGCAGTCTGAAAGTCGCATCGTATATTCCATGGGGGTACACGCAGGGGAATGCCGGCCGCTTCCGCTCACGGCAGCTGTCACAGCCTCCGCAGCTGCAGCTTCCGCGGGGGGGACCCCTGAACGCATCCCTAAACGGAATTCATAGTCGATCTCATTTGACGTCGGTGTGTTATCGGGGAAGATGGATAATCTTTAGCTTGAGTTTACATGCGTACGTGCGTTATATAGGCCGTGGACGTCCAAAGAAGCAGTGAGAGTTCTAGGTGAGCCAGTGCAGTGACTGTGAGCGGAACGGAGCGGTTGGTGAGTGCGCCTGGGCTGGCGTTGCAGCGTGCCGTGGGCCGTGGGCCGTGGCCTGGCGCCGACCGGAGCCCAGCCAAGCCTCTGGCGCCGGGCCTGGCACCGAGCCCGGTGCGCACAGCGCGGATCAGACACGGTCATATTGAATTATCGATGGCTCCCGGTGCCGGCCGGCCTGCGTGGCCTGCGGGACCTGCGGGACCTGCGGGACCTGCGGGGCCTGCGGGGCCTGCGGGCCACTGTTACCGAGCGCTGCTGTGGAGAGAGCGTTGGGCAAGGCCGCTGGGCCCCGACGTCTATTTTGTCTCGGTCGGCGAGCCACACAAACTCTATTTGGTCTGTGAAATTTTTTAAAGGGTCGCCCCCCATAGAGATATCTCATTGATCTCTCTCTCTCTCTCTCTCTCTCTCTCTCTCTCTCTCTCTCTCTCTCTCTCTCTCTCTCTCTCTCTCTCTCTCTCTCTCTCTCTCTCTCTCTCTCTCTCTCTCTCTCTCTCTCTCTCATTCTACCTCTCATTCTACCTCTCATTCATTCTGTGTAAAGATGACAAGGCTGTTCCAGGGAGGAGTGCGACGGCGAATAGTCATCCCTCGGTGCATTTCCTTGTGAGGGAGAACGCTCCACACCGTAGGGGGGGGGGGGGGACCTGCCACCGCCTACGCGCTCTCTGCGATGGAACGAGCTCAGCGCTGAATTTTTCATCTCAGATTCTCTCTGATTCCGGATCCCCAGTCGACTTTACCAGTGACGTACCTAGACGGAAAATCGACGAAAAATCGACAGAAAAATCGACGAAATCGACGGAAAATCGGCTAATCTCGATATTCGATTCGATTTTTTTAACATTTGTAATAATTTTATTTGTATTTTCCTTCTCCTTATTTTTCTAAGAAGACGAAGAAAAAGAAGTTGATGTCAACGCTTGGCTCGCTGCGGCATCAAAAGGATGGGTCAGGTCTGCAGAGGCGTCCACCATGGCGCCCGGGGCCGAACCAATCCCGCACCGCCAGCACTCCCCTGTAGCTGATCCGACATGAAAGTAAATGTGTGGAACGGCAATTTGCTTTGCAGGTGAGTGTGTGTGGGTGTGTGTGTGCGCGCGCGCTGTGTGCGCGTGTGCACGCGTGTGTGCATGGCGCATGGCATTGCCGGGTTATGCCGCAGTGTCCCGTTTGTTCGTTTACTGTTCCTGCGCCGCCACCGAGCCCCTGTGGGGAGGCCATCAGCAGGCCGTCGTCAGCAGGCCGTCAGCAGGCCGTCAGCAGGCCGTCAGCAGGCCGGCCGTCAGCAGGACGTCAGCAGGCCGTCAGCAGGCCGTCAGCAGGCCGTCAGCAGGTCGGCGGGGGTGTTGGCGGCGCCGAGGAGCGCATCTCTTTCATTACGCCGCCCTGCGGAGCGTGAGGCCCCGCAGACTTCTTATTATTGAGGAAACGGTATCGGATTCTGGGCTGCTAGAGCACGACGCCGCTTTGTGCACGCGGGCCGGGGCGCCAAGGGAGAGAGAGAGAGAGAGAGAGAGAGAGAGAGAGAGAGAGAGAGAGAGAGAGAGAGAGAGAGAGAGAGAGAGAGAGAGAGAGAGAGAGAGAGAGAGCCGTTATTAAAAATGTATTTCGCTAAGAACAAAGAGGACGGCGGTGGGGCGCCCGGCAAGGAGATCGCGCCGGCTGGTCGAAACCTCAAGTGGCACAGTGGCAGTGAAACACTCCAAGTAGTGGGGCTGGGCCTCTGTGAGGATGTGGGAATTATAGCGGGGCAACTGTCGGCGTGCCAACGCACGCTGCGGCCCGCTCGGCGTTTCCCGACAAGTTATTAGGACGCTTCTCGGCCTGAGCAGCGTGTCATACAGGAAATAGAAGCTGAGAATTTTGGCGTTATTCAAAGCCGTACGTCTGTCTGTGTTGGAACGCCGTGCCAAAAAAAAAAAAAAAAAAAGGATCTGGTTGCGGCGTGTAGCGGCGCTGCGCATGTTTTTGTCGTGTAGTGACCGTCATGGTAATAGGTTCGGACCGGTGGTGCGCCTGTCCCTGGTCGCGCCAACAGGCAAATGTGTCATCAGCAGTGCCGCACCGATAAATGGACGCTGCAGGTGCCCGAGCGCGCAGAGCGCAGCCGGGGGCCAAGCGCGCCTGCGAACTGCTGGGTAGGCCAGCCCGCCGAGCACTCATGTGGGCTGGATGCCTACCCTCCAGGCGTCCCGGGCGCGCCTGCGAACTGCCGGGTAGGCCAGCCCGCCGAGCACTCATGTGGGCTGGATGCCTACCCTCCAGGCGTCCCGGGCGCGCCTGCGAAATGAAGGGTAGGCCAGCCCGCCGAGGACTAATGAGGGCTGGATGCCTATCCTCTAGGCGCCCCGGGCGCGAGCACCAAATGCGACCGTTATCTGAAACGCACTTGTTTGGCGTTACTGCGTTGTGCAAGCAGAGAATACGAAGAAACGGTCGGCGTGTCTGAAATCTCGTCACGACATCGATGCACTGCCGCTCTCACGCGAGTGGCCCGGGGCGGCGCTGCACGCCGGCGAGCGCAGGGAACTAGGGAACACATGTTGTGGCGAGCTCCGTGGCGTGCCGATGGTGACCCGCGTTCTGTTTGTGCACGGACCGACACGAAACGACCATTCAAAGCGCTCACCTGCTTTGCCTCGTTTCCGTTCACATTGCCCACACCCCACACCCCTTTTCTTCCAATCTCATAGGACCCGCCGTTTCTCTACCACAGCTCGTCGTCAGTCTCGCCCTCTTCCTGGGCTAACATCTCTTCAATTCATTGTCAGGTCCGTTTTATTTTGGCAATTATTGCAAGATATTGTTGCTTCCCATCGCTTCCGTTTTCTACTGATATCTCTCGCGACGTATTTGTACGTGATTGTGGATCCTGGGAGCCTGGCCCCGGCCCCGGCCTCAGCCGCGCCCCGCACTCGCCATTAGCATACACTCGCAGCTTAGTGTCCGGCGTGAAGCAGTAAAGGCGGGGCAGACGAGACAGGGCGCAAAGAGAAAAGGGGGGGAGGGGAAGGGGGGGGGAGCATTGAGCGGTGCAATGCGTGCAGTAAAGGTTTTACGTGTTTAAGGGAAGAGCGGGCGCCGTAAAGGTTTTACGTGTTTAAGGGAAGAGCGAGAGAGGAGAGCGGAGGAAGAGGCGGGTCAGGAACAGGAACGGAATGCAACAGATGAGATGAATGTAGAGAGGAAGAGGGACGGAGGAACAGACAGAAGAGGGGAGGGGGGGAGGGGTAGAATGACGATAACCGGAGCTTAACGAAGGGTCTGGGACAGGGCTCGGGCCCAGCGAGTATGACGAGGAGACGGCGAGGTGGCGGTGGTGGTGTTGGTGGTGGTTGGGTTGTCTGGGACGGCACGGCGGCGGCGGCAGGGCCGGAGGAAGCGGCGCGTGCGGCTTGAAGCGTTGGGACGCGATATTGATCCTACTCGTTGATAACACACCTCAACACCACCGTCTGCCTGGCGTTGGGCTGGCGTTGGGCTGGCGCTGGGCTGGCGCTGGGCTGGCGTTGGGCTGGCTCGTCGGGCCCCGCTGCACTACCCCTCCCCTGCTCCCTTTAAATCCCCCCCCCCACCCCAGCCCTCCTGCGCATGCGGAAGGAACACGTCAGAGCCTGACCTCACAGGGGGGCTCATAGGAAGTGGTAGGTGTGCCCCCCCCCCTCCCCCGCTCCCTGGCAGGAGCGGAGCTCTATGCGCACCTGCCGGGGGAAATTAATTCGCATCACGCCAAAACACTATCCTCATCCGTGAGTATTCCCGGTCGCCCTGGCACCGCCACACCCGTCAGCGGACTTTCGCGATTCAGTTCGATTTAGGAAGGGAACACTGATTAGGAATAACAATTATTATTTTCATTTTTTTTTTAAATTTTTGACCCTAGATCCTTCTATCCCACGTGGAAGGATCTCTGTTGAAACTACAGGAAATAGTGCAGTGTCACACTGCAGTTCGTAGAAATACAGTTTTCTGGCGTATTAACTGCAGTTAGGTCTACAGTGCATTCAACACGGTACGCAAAGTGCGCGCCAAAAAAAACACTTCTTTTTTCTACATTAAGAGTACTGTTTTCTGTACATGAACTGCAGTTTGACTGAAATTCCACGGTGAAGTTTGCACTGTAGATCCTTACGTGAACCCCCTCTCTTAATCGGTGGCTTCATCTCCCCACATGGCTGATTACGGGGTGCAGAACCACCCCTGGACCCGGGGGTACCGGGCGGCATCCGCACGGCATTTAGCGCCGGGGCACCGCAGACCACGCCCCCAGCTCTGTTTGTAGGACACGATCGTAAGTAGCGCTTCTCTGCGGGTGAACATCGGCTCTGCTGTTTGTAGCCTCCTCCATGTACCCCGGAAGCACTTTGGGCACCGAGTGGGAGCGGCGGGGCCCGGCGGGGCCCGGCGGAGCCTAGGGGCGCACTCGGTGATAAGTATGCTGGGGCCGCCCCCCGCGGGGCCCCGGCCGCTACGCACCCCTCTTCAGGAGCCCTCCGCACTATATTTGCATTCATTTCCATTACACAACACAATGCAGTTGTCGGCTCGCCCCTTGCAACTTGTTGCGCGCACGATGTAGAGCCCCGGGCCCAGGGACCCAGGCCAGGCTCCCCTCCGCCCTCGGCGCTCCCCTCCTATCGGAATCCTCCGCTCTGCCTCTGCCCGGCGGGGGAGACGGAGCCCCACAGGGATGGGGTGGCGGCGGCTGTGGCGGCTGTGGCGGCTGTGGTGGCTGTGGCTGTGGCGGCGGCAGCGGTGGTTGAATTCTCCGGCCGCACCGCAAAGCCAAACCGGATTGAGAACTTGATTCATTATCGTGGCCCGGCGAATTGGTATCTTTAGGATGAGTGCGGAAACGTGTGTGTCGGCCTCGGCCTCGGCCCCCCGAGAGCACTCCGGCTGCGCGCAGAGCACGCTGCTCAAAGCGCGTGCCCAAGAAATTCATCAGCTTTTCGACGGCTCTGAGACAGCTCCCGCGGACACGGAGTGGGGGAGTGACGGTTAATGCCGAGAAGACGAATGGAGCAAGTCAGGGGTTAAGGGGATAAGAGTCTGGGACGGGCGGGTAAGGGTGTTAGTTGGGAGGGTCGGGGCTCGGTCAGACCCGCGGGGCCAGAAGCCGGCGGGGAGGTGGGGTACAAGTTTCGGAAGCGCACGGCGCGAACACGATATTCTTCCAGTTTGCACTCGGCACAGCCCGTCCCGGATCCATACCGCTGCTCCCACACCGCACGATGTACCGCGATCCGATCTGCCCCCGCGTCCCCCGCAGCCCCCGCAGCCCCCCCCCTCCCCCCAGGGCCCCCCGGACAACACAAGTAGTCTAACGAGAGCCCAATTAACGCGCACCCCCTCTTGTTAAAAGTTGCAGCAGCCGCGCCGGGCCGCACAGACGAGTTGAATCGGTCCGCTGATCCGCTGGGCAAGCCGGGGCAAGCGCTTGCCTCGGCCCGGCCCGGCCCGCCGCCTCGCCTCGACACCTCAAACTAGCTTGTCGTCGGCAGCGTGACACTCCTGCGGGGCGCCCCCCCCCCCCCCCCCCCCCCCCCCTCACCCCTCACCCGGCCCGGCCACCCCAAGTAATTATAATGTTGGGACCAAACAAAACAAGGCAGCCAAAAACCTAGCGCCACGAGGAGCCTCAAATGAACGCAGACACGAAGTGCAACTCGCCGTGAAGAGCATTAATGGCCGTTGGAACTCGCGCCACAGGTTCCATGTGGCTTCATTGTAAAACCACTTACCTGTTTCGCATAATTTTTTTTAAAGGAGAAATATGGAATTAGTCACTAAGCAGCAGTACCGTGTTTGGTTGTTACATTTGAATTTTTCAGGGATCCGTACGCCTGTTTGGAAGAATATTAAAATTCGATGTGTATGCAAGAGAGAGAGAGAGAGAGAGAGAGAGAGAGAGAGAGAGAGAGAGAGAGAGAGAGAGAGAGAGAGAGAGAGAGAGAGAGAGAGAGAGAGAGAGAGAGAGAGAGAGAGAGAGAGAGAGAGAGAGAGAGAGAGAGAGAGAGAGAGAGAGAGAGAGATAGTGGAGGGGGCTGCTGAAGGGTGGGGCTACCACCTCGGAGTTAGTGGCATGGCGGGGCGCACGTTGCATCTCGTTACGAACTTGAACTGCCATCCAACCCCGCTATGCCAGGAACACATTATGCTCAACAGCTCCACTATTTCCCCTTTCACCCCCTCAGCCCGCCACCTCTAGCGCCTCCGTGCGTCTGCACGCCGTGTGCGGATGGCGAGTTACACAAAGAAGACTGCTCGCATATCTTGATGGAGAACTGGGGCCGGAGGCCGCGGGAGCCGCGGCAGAAGAGACGCCAGACTGAACGCGCCACTTGTCGATGGAGGAAAGACAAGGGTGGGAATAAATGTCAGGAGCAATGTGACAAAGGCGGTGAGACGAGCTGTAGAGAGACGGCACGGGGGTCCCCACACGAGCGCAGCAGCTGCTGCAGCTGCAACTCCCCCACCCATACCTCGCCAGTACCTGCCGCTCTCCTGTCTCTGACAATGATGGATCGCCAATCGGTGCAGTGATAATGGGCCTGTGGCGGGCGCAACTCCGCGCGACTCCAAAACTATGGGCTTAGAGTTTTGAGCCGGGGAGTGGCTGAACTGGTGACCGGGCCAGGGGTGGGCCGGGGGCGGGCCGGGGGCGGGCCGGGGGCGGACAGGAAGAGGCGGACAAGGTTCGACCAGCGTTCCGACGAGTTTCGGAACAGCTCGGCAGGATTAGCACAACCCCGTGATGGACAAAGGGGACCAAGTGGAGCAAACGACGGGCCCGCACGGCCCCGCCCAGCCCCGCCCCTCTCCGCGCCGCCCCCACACCGCCCCCGCTGCCCCCGCAGCGCCCGGCAGCACCCGGCAGATCCCCACCACGCCATGGGAACACTCACACGCGGTGCTTGCTTGCACAGCACATCGCTGTCTGGACGGCACAATTATAATATCCGCACCTCGACTGGAAAAGGGGGATGAGGGATCAGAGAGAGAGAGAGAGACAGACAGACAGACAGACAGACAGACAGACAGACAGACAGACAGACAGACAGACAGACAGGCAGACACAGACAGACAGAGAGAGGAAAAGGATAAAGAGCAAAAGCGGTGTAAGCTGCAAGTGAGAAGGAGATAGCGAAGAGGACGGCGTACCGATCGGGATCAGGGATCAAGTCTGGTTCCCCAAATAATGCAAGGATTTTATTCGGGGGTCGAATGCGCCTTGAGGGGTCCGGGGCCAACATGTATACTTGGAACGAGGAAAAGTCGAGATTGCAGAATTTTGGCCGGCGTTGTACGAGAAAGCGGAGGGAATAGAAGAGAGAGAGTGAGAGAGAGAGAGAGAGAGACAGACAGACAGACAGAGACAGAGACAGAAACAGAGGCAGAGAGAGAGACAGACAGACAGACAGAGACAGAGAGAGAGTCGTTCGAACCTCGTCGACCTACCTCACACGTTCGGTGCTGTTTTCCGCACTCAGGCTTTCAGGATGCACCAAAGCTCCCGGGGGGTTACAAGGGAAACTCATATCCAAGACGACGCATCTGCTAAGAGCAGACAACACCGCAGTGCTGCAAAAATATTTTTCTGGCGAGTCTCTCTAAAGAAAATAAAAATTCAATGACAGAAGTGGGAGTAAGGGGCTGTTCACATATTACGTGACACTTACAGAGGGGAGGGTGTCCGTGTCAAGCGTGAAAGCCCTATCCTAAATGCATGGGAAGGTTAGGTTATCCCCGTGACAATAGGGGGGTGGGGTAAAAATATTGGCCGAAAAAACGTGACGTAATATGTGAACAGCCCCTAAACACGGGCACCCTTATTCAGGAGTTTTCGCAAACCACGTGACCCTTCTTCGATCCTTGCAGGGCGTTGGAGTGGAGAGGTGCTGGAGCAAACAGCAAACTGTCCCTGGCGCGGCCTTGAGAGTCTCCCCGAGACTGCGCAAGGCCTGGTGGGTTCGATTCCCACAGACAGTGCCACGCACTTCCCCGCGCTGACATTTCGCGTTCAAATCACCAAAGTACCTCTATTGCGTGCCACGTGGTGCCACTGAACGGTCCCTTTCCAGTTGAGGCACTCCAACAACTCCGAGTATGGCACACGCTTGTTTTATAGCAGAACGCTTCCACATGAGGTCTCCAAAGAACGAGTATTTTTGTTTTCCAGAAATCTGTCATGTCACTTCCGAAACCACATCAACGCCCAACCAAGACGCCCAGAATACCTCCGTTACGTAGTTTTCGAGATGACGAGGGATCTTAACTGACAGGGCGAGAGCGCTGTACTCGTTCTTTTCTGCTTCTACGTCATAGTAGTAGTAGTAGTAGTAGAGGAAGCAAAGAAAAAGTAAAAAGAAAGGTTTTCTTTTACCGTGAAACTTGCACGAGCTCTTCAGTGCCCTGCTGGCCTCGAGTGTGTGTGTGTGTGTGTGTGTGTGTGTGTGTGTGTGTGTAAGTGCGTGAGTGTGTGTGTGGCTCGTCGCGCCCCGCCGTCTGGGAAAACTGCCGAGGGGGGGTCCTGCCTGGGTGTGACGCGTGACACAGCAAGACGCCGCATGGCAACGCGTGGCGTGTGGCGCCGTCGGGGTTCGCAGCGCACACGCAAGAAGAAGTAGAAGAGGAAGAAGAAGGGGCCGCTCGCCCAGCCACGGCCCGATCACGGCGCCGAGTGCACATGAAGGCGGATCAAAATTGGTAAACAACGTGAGAGGATAAGGCGAGGCGGCGGCGGCGCGCCACTCGGGTGCACGCTGTGCCGCAAAGCCCGGGGACGGGGAGTGCCACGGGGAACGCCACGGGGAATCTCGCCGTTTTCTTTCGTCTTCACACGGTTCCCGGCATCGGTTTGGACTTTGAACACTCCCTGCCAGGGCGCGAGCCCGCCTTCGGAAGGGCTGTGGTGGGGGCGGGGCCAGCTGCCGGAGCCGAGGTAGAGGCAGGGCCACGGGCAGGGCCATGAGCACGGCTCCACTCCAGGGCGCTGCGGGCGGGGGAGGTTCACTATCAAAGGGCGCCTCCACAAAGCCTAGAGCTGAGCTGGGCCCTGGGCGAGGCCTTCGGCGAGGCCTGCCGGGGACCTGCCTTACCGAGTCGGCTCGTGCGCCACAGAGCCGTGTAGGGCCACACAGGGCACGGCACAACACGGTACAGCACGGCAAAGCATGGCACGGCACGGCCCTACGCAACAGGTAGCCGCGATGCCGGGCCAGGAGAGGTCGTGGCTGGGCGTGGCGCAGCCAGGGCAGGGCGGAGCAGAGCCAGGCCGCCGAGGCTCTTTATCCACTTAATCCCGAGACGGTATAGACGACGTCGGCGAGGCACGTGTGGCGCGTGGCGCGCGCGTGGTGGGCGCGTGTCGCGGCCGGCGCGAAACCGTGCGAGGCGATCAAGGCCATCAAGGGACGTCGCCCTCGTCTCCCCCCGCAGCGGGACACTGTGTCATGGACGCGCCCAGACCGCACCACGACGGAGTGTGCGCGCGTGTCATCGAACCGCGTGGCATTCAACACGCGCACGTGAGCTCATTTAAAATTGGAGTAGAAGTGGGGCGTACTCGTCCCGGTGTCACACAAGTAGACGTGCGCGCGCGAGGGTGAATGAGGAGTAAGGGATGGCAGGAGGGGGGGGGGGGGGGGTATTTTGAAACTTCGCAAACAAGGGGAAGGGGTGTCAGCGCGTGACGGTTAGGAGGTGTGGTGTAGCTTGGCGCGACGCAGCGTGGCGTGGTGTGGCGTGGGGTGGGGTTGACCCGGCCGCGCCGCCGACTAAACTTTGCGCGTCGGGTACACGGCGTATCCCCCCTCCCCCCTCCTCCCCCGGATAGAGAAGGGATAACTTTATCCCGTGCTGCCGGTGGTCCAGGGCGGAGGGTAGAGACAGCCCCGGCCCCCGGCCCCCGGCCCCCGCCCCCCGGCGCTCGGTATGTGGCAGGCCCGCCAGACCCCACCCCACCGTCCGCCAGGCCAGGCCGCGCCCCAGGGCCCGCCGCCCGCCGCCCGCCGCCCGCCGCCCGCCGCCCGCCGCCGTCGCCCGTTGCCTGCCGCTGTCGCTGGCTCCCGCTCCCCGCCGTACCGCCGGCCCGGCATGCCTCGGCGTACGCCTCACGCAGGCATCCAAACCAATAGTGTTAGTACCACCGCCAGCTACACCGGGATTATCGAAGGTGGCTTGCCATGGCGGCGCCCCCGGCCCTCCCCCGACCCGCCCCCGGCCCGCCCCCAGACCGCCCCCAGACCGCCGTGCGCTGCCGTGGCCCGGCGTAGTTGGTGAGGTAGAGGTTTCCAACTTGGCGCACGGCACGGCTCACGGCACGGCTGCCATGGCGGGCGGCGGGGCGCCGTCAGATCCCGTCCCGTCCCGGCGGACCGGCAGCACCGGCAGGACCAGGACCGACACTTCGGCTGCCTCAGGACAGAGGAGGCCGCCGCGCTGCCGCCGCGCTGCCGCCGCGCTGCCGCCGCGCTGCCGCCGCGCTGCCGCCGCGCTGCCGCCGCTCAGTACCCTCACCTATTGTGCACCACAGTGTTGCTTCCCACCTCGCAGGACCGGCGCCGGCAGGAGTGGGGGGAGTGCGGGGGCCGCGTCTGTAGCGCCACGTATCCTTGCGGCGCGCGCAAAGGCCCGATATCATTAGCTACAGGCGCCAGTGGCGCCACAGCAGAGACAACCACGGCGGGGATGGGATGGTACGGAGCTTTCCTTGTCAAGGCGCGCAGGGGTGGAGGGTGTGGGGGTGGGGGGGGGGGGGGGGGGGGGGGGGAGCGTCGCAGCAAGCTCCTTGTAGATTCATGAGCTCCACGCCGAGCCACGCCGAGCCGCAGCCACAAGATGCCGCAGGACGCTGCCTCGCAGGTTGCAGTGCGATCTGTTGTTGTTAGCGGGGACCAAGGACAATAAGAGGAGCGGCGGCAGCGGCGGCAGCGGCGGCAGCGGCGGCAGCGGCGGCAGCGGGCAGCGGCGGCAGCGGCGGCAGCGGCGGCAGCGGCGGCAGCGGCGGCAGCGGCGGCAGCGGCGGCAGCGGCGGCAGCGGCGGCAGCGGCTTGTGGTGTGAAACACGGCGCCGTCTGCGGGCTCCGGACAAACGGGGAGACAGGCTGGAAGTGTCACCCTTACCAAGACCAGTTATTATTGGCTTCAGCCGGCAGAGACAAAGGCAGAACCCGGAACCTGTGGAATCATAATCAAAATACATCAATCTGGCGCCGCGCGCTCGCACAATCACACCTTTCACACAATCGAGGAATTGATGAAAAAAAGATACCCCACCTCTCCCGGCCCTGGTTAGGGAATCCCACCCCAGGGTTTGAGCCATCCGGGAGGCCACTGCCAACTTCGGTGGTCTAGAGAGTTTGTGCAACGCACTCCCCGCTGAAGGGAATGCCATTCAGTGGTAACCGGGTGTTATGCCTCGTAGTCGACTGATAAGGTAGAATCCCGTCGTACCCCCGAAAGAGAGAGGTGCACTCCTACGTCTCAGATTCATAGCTCTTACGGTAAGCGAAAGGTCGAACCCTAGACATTTCGCCGACGATTGGCCGATTGCCGGAGGCAAAAATTTTCTGCAAGTCTTGCCGACCGCGGTTGATTCTCGCTGTGCGTATTATTCTACTTTTTTCTCGGGGGAAATGAGGACTTTCTGCGCAGCACGTATTCGGCGCGGGGCCTGCATGCTGGAGCACCTGTCTGGTACGGTGGGGCAGGGCGGGCGGCAGGCGGCGGGCGCGGTGTCCACCTCGTGGTCCTATGCGGCGGGGCCCCTGCTTGTTTCCCGACCACTTCAGGCGCACATATATCATTCGCGTCTGGCTGCCGCGGGGGCCTCCGCTCGTGCCGAGCCGAGCCGAGTCGTGCCGTGCCGAGCCGTGCCGAGCCGAGCCAGTCTGGCCAGGAGCGGGGGTTGGCGACTTCCGGCCCGGCCGCAGCCCTGGCCACAGTCCTGCCCGGGGCAAAGACAAGTCCTGGACCACCTGCGACAGGGATGCCGTGATCACGCAGCCTGGCCGGGGTCGGGACGGTCCGGGATGGTCCGGGACGGTCCGGGACCACCTGAGGAGGGGGGCGAGCAGACTGTCTGGTTCAACACGGCGGGCTCTATTGATCGGTCGGAGCGCGAGCGCGGCGGGGGCGGCGGGGGCGGCGGGGGCGGGGGCGTGCGTGCCTAGAGGTGGGAGAGAGAGAGAGAGAGAGACAGAGAGACAGACAGACAGAGAGACAGACAGACAGACAGAGACCGGTGTGCATAGCACACGGAACACCGCGTAAAGAATCAGGTCGTCGCGCCTCAGATTCCTCCGCGCTCCCCCCCCCCCCTTCCTTCCCTTCCCTTCCCCTTCAAGGGCCGAGGTGAGGGGGCAGTCTGGGCCGGGCCGGGCAGCCGCCATCCTCCCCACCTGCTGCACAGACTCGGTGCAGGTGTTGGCGGGCGTGCAGCAGAAGCTGGGCGCCTGCCAGGTGCGCCGGAGGGATAAAATATGGCGATGTGGCGTGAGAGATATAAATGCAAATCATCCTCTCTGCTCACGCGGCGACCACATTTGCTGCACAAAGACGACCAAAAAAATAATTTGTCTGACTGACGAGGGCGAATCACATATACGAAGCGTAGGGGGATGAGAAGTGAATGGGAGGAAGTTTTATTGAGAAACGGACCAGTCAGGACGCCGCTGCATGGCGTTTTCCTCCCCGAGTTTGAATTGACGCCCACAGCAGCAACACTATAATTTCGTTTCCGTGGATTGTGATTGAATGCGAGCGAAATTTCGCTTTAGGGAAGGTATACACGGGTATGCATACGATAGTCTGAAAAATTATAAGAGGATCTTACTGCAAGCTGCGAGATGAGCCTAGCCCAGCCCAGCCCACTACCTGATCACACAGAGTGTGGTCTCCGCGGTCAATGCCAGGCAATTGATTTGCGCCCCGCTGCGCTCCCCTTATTCATTGTCTGCTAATTACTCGGGAAATAATTGCGTTTCTGTCTGCGGTCCGAGACGCGGCTCGCAGCAAACAAGCCGCAGAAACAAATGAGTCGCGAGAACGCATTGCGCTTCTGCCTGCCGCGAGGCGGCGCCGGTCGGTAAAAGTGTGTGTGTGTGTGTGTGTGTGTGTGTGTGTGTGTGTGTGTGTGTCGGAGACACAGGCGACCAGGGCCTACGAAGCAGCAGGGCCGTGGAGTAGAGACGAGGCTCACCGAGTGACGAGGGAAGCGAAGCGAAGCGACGAGGCCTTTAACCACCAGAGACGTATACGTCCTGCCGTCCCCGAGAGAGGGAGAGAGAGAAAGAAAGAGAGAGAGAGACTTTCTACGACGTGGACGCCCCGTCCGAGGCCTGTCCCCACTGCTCCTCCCCTCCCCCATGCACGCCGTTTCCCTGACTGGGATGCCGTAAAATATGGAGAGCGACAGACGAGACGCAGCGCGGCGCAGCGCAGAGGTGCAGCGCACTGATTTCGAAGTGCAGTGAGTGCGATTAGATGTGGACCGGGCCTGGCCTCTATGCGTTTGAATAAACAATCAGGCCGCCATTCACGTTTCACGCCGGGCCACGAGAGAAAGCAGAGGCAGGAGAAAAAAAAATGGAAAAAAATAGCGCACGGCCACAGGCACGCCAGTCCATTAGCAAAATAGGTCCAAATAAAGAGGTAATCAGCAGCACCTTTACCGAAATCTATTTTAAATGTCATCGCGCCGCCATGCAAGCACTCATCAATGATGGGGCGACGTGCATGCAATCACCGCTGGGCTTCACCATTCAGCCCGGCTTTCAACTAGACTTTGTTCCTTGAAATTTCCAAAGTCGCTTATTGATATCGGCTCGTCATTGTTCCGCACTGTCCAGATGGTAGCGCGTCCAGGAAATCCTCGGTTTGACGTCATCCCGAGATGAACTTTTCGATGATCTATCAACTTTGTCTCGGACGCCTTCCTCGCCCCTCACTGCCCTCACCTGCAAGCGGATGGTGAGGGGCGAGGAGGGCGAATGAAACATCGAAACTTTGTTGACTCGGTCTTTGAGATCGGACGTCGTTGTTCACAGGACCCATCGCTTACTAAGCGGTATCCCTTTGCTGCCCGCTCCCGGATGTACGTTCGTGCGCGAACACAGAGGTCTTACGCAGGTGAACGCCCTCGCGGGGTAATGTGCATAAGTAGCACTCCATTCGAGGAGTGTTGTTGTTGGTGCCGGCAGACCCGCGCTGTTGCGCCCCGCAGTGGTCTGGCCTGGCGCCGCTGCCAGGCGCTGCCAAGCCCCATGGAGGGAGCACGGCCGGGCCTGACCCTCCAGCTCCAGCTCCAGCGAGAGCTCCAGCCCGCAGCGCAAGAGTGCGAGTACCTGCAGAGGGCTGAGGCTGCTTGCCGCCGCTTGCCGCCCGCCCGCCAGCCTTCGTATCCCGCGTCCCCCGCGTCCCCCGCGTCCCCCGCGTCCCCCGCGGCCCCATTACGATCCCTAGCCGCAGAGATGATACCCCCTTTCCTGCTCTTTGCTCCGACATGACCCCGCAGCTTGACCTGTCTTCCCCGTCCTATCCACCCTCCTCCCCTAACACTATTCACATCCGATGAAACACCATAAAACAAATTACTGCGCTCTTTTGCACCGTTTTCCTCACACGACTGCATCACATTATCTTCTCATGCTGCTCGTCCTGTCAATTTGAGATCCTTCTGGTCCCCGCCCCCTCCGCCCTGCAGGCTGTTTGCTCTGCATCTCATTTGTGTGTTTGCTGTCCGTGCCGGCGTCAGCTACGACTAAACAAAAAAAAAAGATTTTTAAAAAATGAGACAAACAAGAATGATAGCGGCGCACAGCACGTGTCCCTTCGCGGGCGCCGCCGGCTGTGTCTAGTGAATGAGGGTCCTGCATGCAAATCATTAATTAACCCGTATTGGAGGTGAAATGGCTAATTGGGCCGCCAAGTCTGCACCGGTGCTGCGGAGGCGGTGAACCCGTCGGAGCCCGGCGGGGCCTCGCCGCACGCCCCGATCTGCGCCACGCGCCGCCACGACGCAGCCAGCTTCACAAAGGGATCGCTCATCGCTACGTTCCCTGAGCTCCGTCGCGGTGGAGGGGGCGGAACCGGGCGGGGCCGGGGGGAGGGGCGGGAAAGGCAGATTGGATCTGCTCGGGGGCGGCGCGGGGGCCGAGCCGGGAAAAGGGAGGTAAAAGCCACTAGAGACGGGCAGGGGCGGCGGGGGAGAGGGGGCAGAGCGAGAGAGACGGACAGCAGTAGCCCGCGGGCGAGACGATGCGAGGGCGTGCGCGTACAAAGAGGGGCGCGGGATCCGTATAGGTTTTCATATTTTGTGTTTGAAGGAAAAGGCGTCAAAAGCACGGCGGCGGCGACCTTGGGCGGAAGAATCGAGTTTGTATCTAATTTCAGGCGGAGGCCGCCACTTTTGGGACGCGCCGCGTATGAAGGCGTTGCACCGCGGTGCGGCGATGCTGGCGGCGCTGCTGTCGCGCCGCCGTCGTCACTTCTGGACACTGTAAAAACGACGATTACGATTAAGTCGTCACCGTAAATATTTTGGCAATAGTTTGCTTAGATGTGATGAATTATTAACCCTACGAATAAGTCGTCACGTGACGAATAAACGTCGTAAAGTGACGATATATTCGGGTGATCAGTGAATCGTCACAGCTCTTCTCGTCATATGACGAAAAATATTGACAGCGCGATCACAGGTAGGCCCCTTGCCTCGAGCCATCATTGCACAAACCGGACAAAACAATAAGATGAGCATACAGGAAAAAAAATCCTTTAATATGTCATGATTGAAATTTACGGGAAACACATCATAAGCTTTCGGCATTTATTTTAGTCTCTTCCGCATTTTGAAAAATGCCTAAAACCAAACCAACCAAGTGGCTTTGCAGTCGCTGTACACCAGTATCGGGGGAGTGAGGGACCCGTCGTCGCCTTGTGTCGGTCCGGGCACTGTGTATTGCCCTCCTCCGTGAGTGCGAAGAGAAAGGTGGAGGAGGTGAAAGGTGCGCTGTGTTGCCACGACCCAGGTAAACAGTGTAGGTAACCCGGCGCTATAGAAAAAGAATAAAAAAGGTCGCTGCGTTGTGTGTAGCCGCCCGCCCCTCGCCGAGGTGCCCCGAGAGTGATTATCACATTACTTTTGTGTCGCGTCATAATGGAGAGGGGGATCAACGACGGCATGGAGTGTTGGACAGGATGAAAAGAATGCGAAAACCGGATGAGAAATCGCGGCTGCGTCTCGATGGCTGGAACGACCCGACCTGACCGACCTCGGGTTCAAACAGCTTGTTTCGGACACGTCGGTGAACGTGAAAATACCGGGTGATGGTGGGGAGGCGCGGTGATGGTGCTGATGGTGCTGGAGGCGGTGGTACCACGGTGGTGGTGGCGGCGGTGGTGTGTTTGGTGGTGGGGGAGCACCACACAGCATGCGGCTCACCCTAAGCTGCGCCAAGCTGCGGCAAGCTGCACCAAGCTGCGCCAAGCTCCGCCAAGCTCCGCCAAGCTGTGCCATCACGCGTTTCGCGAGGCGTTTACCGGCGTAATCCCCATCCCCGGCAGGTCCGGTCCGTGCCGGGCAGCGCCGGGCCGAGCCGGGCAAAGCCGCGCATGGTCAGGCATGGAGTGCGTTGGGTTATGATGGCGGCATGCAGATAGGTCTGAGAGTTTCCTGGTTTGTGCTCTTAATTTTGATGGGGCGTGAGAGGTGAAATTCCGCCTCTGATTGCTGCAGTAATTCTACATTTAGGGTACCTCATATGGCATGTTCCACCACACCTGCGCACATTACTCATGGCGTTGGGTGAGCTCGCGGGCCACTACACATTGCCGGGTGCCTGGTGGGTAGGCAATCTCCACTCGTGCTTCGCACGCGTGTCGTGCGGGCTGGCCTACCCTGACACAACACGCAGGCGCTCGGGTGCGCCGAATTGTTGGCCCGAACCGATACACTAACGAGGTCCGGTAGTTTCCGGCGTGCGGCGTGTCCTGCTGCAGCGCGCACTGCACGAGCTGAGGCCGGTGTGGCGCTGCTGAATTTGGGTGCGGCCAGCCCTGGCTTCGGTCACACAGCAGCCCGGTTCGTACCGGCCTGGCCTCGGCCTAGCCCCGGTGCAGCCATCCGCGTGGGAACGTGCAGGTGCATCCAGGCTGGCTCTGCCCTCCCCCCCGCCCCCGCCCCTGCTGCGGCAGGGCTCCATCCCATCGGCGCCCGCGGGGCTTTCTGTCTGTCTGGTTGGCCTGGCTGGACCACAAAACCTCTCCCAGCAATACCTCGCACCACAACACATGTTGATGCAATTTTTCATTCCTTTTCTCTCTCTCTCTCTCTCTCTCTCTTTCCCTATCTCCCTCTCCCTCTATGGCTTGTCTTTGCCTGGCGGCTTTTTTTGATGCGCCGCCACCGCCGCCGCCGCCACCACCACGCGCGGTGCTCTCATATCGTAGGCAGAGCGGCAGAAAGCTTTCCGAAACATTGTGTCTGGGTGTGTGATGTGGCCAGTCTGTGTGTGCGCGCGTGTGTGCGTGCATTATTTCCCTGCGCAGTGGCGTGATCTTCCCGGGCGCCCCCGTGCGTACGGACGCCCTCATTAGTTGGCCGTGCCCGCCGGGCCGCACCACGCAAGTCGTTCTTGTGGCCCCCGCACGCCCCTTCCCTCACAATGGCGGGTTCAAAGTCTACTACTTCCCGATACCAGTTGACTTTTCAAAAAATATCCCAGCGCTAAATCGCCCTCGTTAACCGGACTATAAAATAAAAGGAAATATCTCAGACCCTTTTCTACTCGTTCTTTGCTTGCTACTACTACTGCTACGACGCGGTCTAGCGGAGTGCCAGCGGCTAAGTCCGAACGAAATGTGAGAAGCGGATAGGTGAAATCAAATGAAGAAGACGTTACATTTTTTTCTGAATATTCACTAGTATGTTGAATCCTCAAGAGAACTGCAAATAAAAAATACAGCAACAACAAAAAACGGCAAAAATGGGTGGGTCCTACCTCGTCCCAGACTTCCGTCCGGAACCGTTCCTGCTTAACTTCGGTGTTCGGATGGGAACCGGTGTACCAGGAGTTGACCGCCGCTAAGACACAGGCACGACGCAGCCGCCTTGGTAGGCAGGCTTCCGCAACGGCCAACATCGCCCCTTCCGCTGACCAGATTTCAGGAGTCAGCCCCCTTCGACCAGCCAGTTGGTCTGTGGCCGTTAGGCCACTCCCTCGCGGATTGAGAGGGAGGTAGGATGCCCAGATCGTACACGGCCGAAGCCGATTGTACTCTACTCTTCTACGCCATGTATCCAAGTAGGTGTTGCCCGAATACTCCAGATTCCGAGGCCTTACGCTTGAAAAATGTAGAAGGCCGAACCCTAGGCCTCTACATTTAACTTCTGCCGAGTCTTGGCAAGCACCATTCCCCTGCTCGGGCGTCGAACCACTGAGTCAACGAGTGTATTCAACCTCCGGGGAATGTCCGCGGCCCAACGTCCGCGGTCACTCAGACAACACACTTTGAACACGTTCTTTTGGTATATTTTACCCACCATCCTCGGTCGGCAGACTTCAGAAAAATTTTTACTCCGGCAAAGAGTTGAACCCCGGACCTTGCGGTCGTCGACCGGCCCGCTAGCCCACTACGCTACGGAGCTGTGGTGGGGAGGAGCAGCGCGCTTTTGATACTTTAGCCACTGTTGTCCCGCAGAGAGCGAAACCGTTGGCTCGGGCAGTGTGCTCTGTCCGCGCGCTGAGCCTGGCCAGCCGCCTAGTCCCATTCGCCAATCGCCGCTGTCTCTCGGACGATACGATATTTGTTAGTAAATATTCAACAACTTATTATTACGGCCTGACAGCCTGGATGGGGGAAATTGACGGCCGATGACGTAATGTGTGCATGCCGCCTAATATAAGAATTGAACGGAGCACCTGACCATCAGATCCCTGGCCAACAGAGATTTCACGACGTTTTCATCGCATGCCAGAGTCTGAGGGCCTAGGTACAGTCGGGGAGTGGGGACAGGGCACTTCGACACGGCCAAGTGTTCCGCCGCCCCGCCGCCCCGCCCCCGCCGCCTTTCCCTGGCCTCGCTGCCGCATACGGAGGTCGTCGGCCAAGTTTTGTCTGGTCGAGATTTGGTCTCGGCAAACAACTCGATCGGTCATGGAGTGGAGAGGAGAGGAGAGGCGACGGCGGCCTGCGGTGGCGGGGGCGGAGCGTCTGGCCACCAGACTTCGGAGACAGTAGCAGAGAAGAGCGCAGCCATCAAGTACTGCTTAGGTTTCTTCTGATCGAATTACAGCCCGCCGGAAATAGATGTGGAAGCGGGGCAGAATAAACTGGGAGCGGGACGGGATGTGAATGGAGGGGCGCTCTGTAAGCGGAGCCGGGCCGCCGCAGCAGTGGAGGTGCGCGATGACCGATGAGGTGTAAACGTGGACGCGGCGAACTAGCAGGGAGCTGGATGTGAATGGGGTACGGCGAGCGTGAAAGGAGTACAGAAATTAAATAAGACCGGAGGCAAGGGGTAGCAGCCGTCCCCGGCCTGGTGTGGGGTAGCGACGGCTCTACACCCCGGGCCCGGGAAGCCCGGAACCGACCGGAGGTTGGTCCCTGCCGACATCCGGCGTGTTCTCCCCTCCGCGATACCCCCTGCGCCGCTGGAGTCCCTGGGAGCGCGGGGTGTCGTCGGCACCATCCCTCCCCACCTCCCCCCAACGGCGCTACACCAGCAAGCAGCTGCCACGGCCAACAAATAAGAAATTACACTCTCCAGTACTTTTATACGGATACCTCCCGCAGCACTACAACGAAATGATAGCTCGCCAGAAAGAAGTTTCTTTTCCCACGCAGTTTTTAAATTAAAACGGTTCTCGGTACGGCGCCACTCCCGCCCACCCTCAGCAGTATCTCGCTCACTCCCTCCCCGTCCTCCTCCCGCCCCTCTTCCGCACCCAGTCGCGTGCCCCAACGAGCGATAGCTGATTCCATTATATGTTGCGATGAGGACAGCAGCCAGCCGAGCCTCTCAGCCAATGCATAACTAAGCAGGTAAGTGCGGCGCGTGGCCGGCGCGTGGCCGCCGCGTGGCCGGCCCGAGCCAAGGGGGGTGCGCTGAGGGCTGCGCCCACACCACACCGCGTCCCGAGGTAATGGAGAAGTTAGCGGCCCAATCAAGCGGATGCCAAGTCCTGTGGCAAGGCGGGCAATCCTGTGGCGGCCAGGACCTCGGGACCCCAGGCATCATAGCGTTCGTCGGCCGCGTCCCCTCCCGCCCCCGCCAAGCCCTAACGCCGTGAGGCACAGCGGCGGCCGAACGAGATGTTTTGCGAGGAAGTGGTATTTCCATCTTGCGACCCCAGACGGCGCGTCCGGGCCAGACGTGCAGATAGCCTTGCCTCAGCCGCCATGGCGAGTGCAGTGCAGCTGCGGCCAGACCGCCTATCAGAACAGACCTCTTTATCGGGAGCACCGCAGCCCGGGGGGTGCCGAGGGGTCGGTGTGTGGGGGCAAAACTGTGGCCGGTGCAGATCTGGGGGGGGGGGGAGTGTCGACCCCCTCCCCTCCCCCACAACACCCCCGCAGGGCCCTCGCCAGCACGAGGCCTCCCCGCAACTCCAACGCTTCACGCTTGAAGAACATGGAAAAGGGTTTGCGCGGTCCAAATTTCGCGCCCGTTATGCTCCCACTCCCGCGCCGACGTCCTCTCATGGAAAACCCGTGTTCGCACTGCGGGGGCGGGGGGTGTCTGAGCATCGCGAGGCTGTAGCCAGCTGGCCGTGGGAGAGGCTGCACCAAGGCTGCACGCGGTGTTTCGTAAACTCCGTCCCGCCCGCTGGCCGCTGAGCGTGCAGCCTGTTGGCCCAGCTGCTGATTGATGACTGTGCCCCTCTCACTTGCACGCCCCCGTCCGGGGCGGGCGGCGGGCGGCAGTTCGGAGGTGGTCAGCGGGGGCTTGTTGACACATTAAACAGCCCGCCTGCCCCCACCCTATCTAGCCGGGCCGGGCCGGACTGGACTGGGCCGAGTCATCAGTCGAGGAGCGCCTGCAGCCAGGAGGGTAGGCCGTCCCGCACGACACGCGTGTGCACGCGCTAGCCTATTTTGCCTACCTCACAGGCGCTCCCGGCAGGGCGGGGCTGGCTGCTGGCGCTCCCGGTCACGGCGGCGCGGCGGGTCCTCAGGGGCCGCGGGGTTTCCGCCTGGAATGAAGGAGAGGCACGTCGCACGTCCTGAAGTTTTGTCGAGTTTGGTCGGACCAACCGTGCCCCCGCTGTGTCCTTTGGGATCGTCTACAAGTGGGCCGATGTTGGCACTTTCGCACGCTCTTTTTCCGGATTGGGGGGGGGGGCGCCGTGTTGGTTTTCAAGTCCTCCAGACCTCAATTAAAATTCCCCCCCCCCTCCCCGTCCCCAATTTGTGACCGACGGTCCCTGCTCGCAACATAAATGACTCCCATGACGACTTTATTAAATGCTGTTCTTAACGCGTATTGGCTTTCTCTTTAAACCGTTCCGCTGCTTGCGCTCCGCCCCCGAGAGATAACAAGGGAGTGCTTACGAGCGGCACCAGATTATACCTCCGGCGACGACGACTCGGTTTCAGACAAATGTCTTCCGCCGCCGCATCGGCTGGTACAGCTCCGCTCTGCCTTGGCCCTGTGCCGCTCTCGCATTGTGTCACCCTACACCTAAAACAAACTTTAGATTTTTAATTAAAGTTCTGTCTAGCTAATTTCTTTTTCTTTCCTCCCCACCCCGCCTTATTCCCCGGTGCTGTCATCGGCCTCCCCCAGCGCCGCCGCCGCCGCCGCCGCCGCCGCGCTCCCTCCGCTGTCGTCGTGCCGCCTCCTTCCTGACTACTACTTTTGGTTTCTCTTTGCCCCCCCCCCTCCCAGCCCGGGTCTGTGGGCCACGGGGGACACGCCACGGCCTTGTCCCTGTCAAAGGATAATGCTGCCAGATGGAGCAGCTCCTACGGTAGCCACCGGTGCAGTGGCAGCAACAACGTGCGTCAGGGACCCCACCCTGCTTCCTGCCTGCCTTCTTCTGCCTGCCTGCCTGCCTGCCTGCCTGCCTGCCTGCCTGCCAGCCTGCCTGCCAGCCTACCTGCCTGCCTGCCTGCCTGCCTGCCTGCCTGCCTGCCTGCCTGCCTGCCCCGCTACACTTGCATAACACCTTCCTTCCCCCACCGAACGCAAAGCCACGCGACCGCAGCCTCCCCACATGACTCGATCAACGTTAAGGGTGCCTGCGGGGTACCTCCTGCCTCCTTAATCGCCTCAACGGGAGCCCAGTTGGATTTCTGGCGCCACGCGCGTTCCCACGGCAGACAACCCTCTCCGTCCTCAATTCTCTCTCGTTTCCGACTGGAATGGGCCTCAGCCTGCCTCCCAGCCTCAGACGCAGACGGACCCCGATGAGCGGCCCGGCACAGCCTGGCGCAGCCCGACCCCCTCGTCTCTGATGGGCTGGCGGCTCTGCGGCGGCGCTGGGCTGGGGACCGCGAAGGGCTGCGGGGTGGGGTCCGGGGTGCACCGCCGGGGCCGACCCACAAACGCATCCCCAATAGAGGTTTCCATCGACGCTCAGAAGCGGAAGCTGAAGAACAAAAACACTCCCAGCCTGGAAGCTCTGGAGTGCAGGTATGAGAAATTTTGATGCACAAGGACGGCGCCAAATATGGCAGATAACTCCAAATTCACTCAAAATACCAATCATGTTTCTTATACCTGACCTGCCCTCGACGATTTCCGGCCTGGAAGTGTTTTTGTTCTTCAACTTCCGTTTCTAAGTCTCATTGGAAACCTCTATTGAATTTTAGTATTCAAAACTTGAAATAGACCGCAATTAGGCGAGGCTCTTGGCTCAGGATGCTCGAGTCGATCACAGTAGTGAGTGTTTCAGTCCGGTTCACCATTGCGGAAGCCGGTGCACCAGATCAATGCTCGAACAGAGCCGGGCCCGGCACTGCTGAGCCGGTCGGGCCGGGCCGGGGTGGGAGTGCGGGCCATCCGCGGCAAGCTGCGAGCCGAGCACTGGGAGCGCGCGCAACACCGCCACGCCGGCCGGGAAGCAAGGGGCGGGGAGGAAGGCGGGGGCCACGGGGGTGGCGGGGATGGCGGGGGAGGCGGGGGCGGCGGGGTGGTGGTGGCGCTGGGAGGCCCCCGCCTTGGGCGGCGCTGGCGCTCGCTCAGTCGCACCCTGGCAGTGTCCGGTGCGGTGGCATCTCCCCCGTCGTCTGTCCGCGCCGTCGTCACCAGCGCCGAGCACCTCCCCGACGACACGAGACTCGCGAGGCCGGGCCGCAAACGTGCACCGCGCCCCCGGCCGCCGCCCCCGGCCGCCGCCCCCGGCCCCACACCAAGGAGGCCACCAGCGCCACGGACTTCGGCATCGGCACCACATTGGGATTGTAGTCCGAGCGCACGACGGTGAGCCCTCTAACGATGCTAATCCGTTTGTTTGCGATAGAATAATTTGTGGGCTGGTGGTCAATTTTTTTTAGCAGACATTTTTTATTAGGCTACCAGACTATCCGCAATTGGTGACGACAAGAACACGCTGGTTTAGCTTGGGGTGAAAATTGACGGTGCGTCTGAGCTCACTTGACAACGTGGTGGTCCAGTGACCCCGTGCCATTAAGGTGCATCGACCCATTCGCTGGTGAGGCGCGGCTAGAGTTGTCAGCCATCCATTCAATTTTATTTTATTTTTTAAATTATATATGAGTGCGGGATCAATTACTCACGATTTATTATTTCTTTTAAAGAGGCTCATTTCTTACTTGCGTGCTTCTAAACGGGACCAACTTTTTGGAAGCGTAGGTTTCATTCTGCGACGAGTCACGAGAGGGCGGGGCGGCTGGTGGCTGTTCGCAGAGCACGGGGTGGCCGTCGTCACCGCCTGTAACATGTCTGGAATGTAATTCTCCGGTTCGGTACCCCTTTGCTTGCATCCCCACGACACGATGAGATGCGAAAGGGGTGCGGGGGAGGAAGGGAGGCGGCGGCTGCGGACGGCGCGCGTGCTCTTTCTGTTTTACGATGTCGGAATGCACGATGCAAGAGGGTAGCGGACCGCAGGCTGCCTCCGGCTGCCTCCGGCTCCGGCTGCACCGGGTGCGCACATGCCTCGAGGTCCTCTGCGCCCACTGGCCTGCTCTGGGTCCACTCCAACCCCACAACCACAAGGAAAAGTCCGGCTGCCCCGGCGAAAGGAAATACAACAAGGGAAAATGAACGAAGGGGGAGGAAAGTAGGTAACGATGAGCGTTGGCATGATGAAAGAGTTCCCCGACTACAATGGGAGCAAAGGGTGTTGGGTAGGCGCGGCACGCCTGGGGCACGCCGACGGCATACGGCCCGCGCCGCTGCCATGTGGGTAGGGTAGGCCTCATTAGGGTTTTTCTTTTGGTCGTTTTTTCCCATTTTTTTTTTCCTTTTCCACAGTCACCCAACCGTTTTGCAGCGCGGGCCGGAGGTGACTAGACCGGGGGGGGGGGGGGGGGGGGGGACACAAAACACAGGGACTTGGACTCCCTTTTCAGCGGCGCTGCAGAAAGGAATTGAACGTATCGTCCAGTCAGATTTACTCCAAAGACCCTATCTTTCCGGTGGACGCGTGTGTACGCAGCGCCTCCACATTTAGGGCGTTGACGGAAGCGGCCGCCCCAGACGCCGCCGCCCCCATCGCACGCCCCGCAATTTATTGCAACTGTTTAAAATTCAGAACATTGCGCCGCCCTCATGACAAAAGTTAAAACAATAACGGTATATATCCCGTGGCCGTAAACAGGCAACGCCGACTACCCCCCCCCCTCCCCCCTCCGGCACCGCACCTCCCCCACCGCCAAAGCTCCGCGCGGACCACGGTGGGGCTCGTGGTAAACGGTTAAAAAATGGGAGTAAAAACACAGAGTGGGGCGAGCCGCATAATGCGAACAGAACAGAATGTAATCGCCGAGTCAAACGTCCCACTCCGCCGAATGTCAACGGCCGGCTGGAACCGTTCGTTACGCGCTGGGCTCCGCTGGGCTGGCCGAGCGCTCTCAGCCGGATGCGGTTCGTTCGTGTCGGAATGTCCGCTGTTGCGTTCGGGTCACGCCATGCTCTCGTGATGTATCCGGTCCCATCCACATACCCCATCCACCCCTCCGTTCTCTTTTTCTCTCTCCCACCCCAACACCATACTTTGATTTCCATGTCCGTGACGGGCGACATGGTTCCCCTGGGATCCACCCCCCCTCCCCCTCCTCCTGGCCCTATCGGTCCCCATCAGGCCCTTGACGAACAACCCTCCCTCACCAGCCCTACAGCGTCGAACCGCGTCCCTCCACAACCGTAAATTCTTTTTGAAAACTCGACGGCATTTTCAGACGTGCACATCGAAATTCACACCTCTTTCCCACTTGGGGGTGCCAGAGGGCCAGGACCGGTCCCCAGGCTGCAGCAACTGCAGTACCAGCAGGGCCTCGGCCCACCCCCAGCGCGGACATGTCATCCGCTCCGATATATTTCCATATGCTCACGGGGAACTATTGGAGATCGGCTGTGCTTGCAGCCCCTGCGCCGCCTCCGGCACCGCCCCCGCATCGCCCCCACTACATGAGGGGGGCGGCGGCGGCGGCGGCGGCGGCGGTTCGTGTGGGCGGCAGGGCCACTAGCGGGGGCAGTGGGGGAAAAATTCATTTCCGTCATAAATCTGGGAATTTATGGCGCCGGACGCGCAGTGACCGCGCCGCAGGGGCCGCAGGGGCCGTGGGGGGAGAATCGGCGGGAAGCGTTGTGCTCCCCGCGGCCGTCAGCCGGCATTCCAAAGCTGTCCTGTCGCGTCTCTCAAAGTTGGCCGATCCGTGCGTCGGCAACGCTGCAGCTGCATTCCGGGACGGCTAGGATCGGCTGTTGGCGGCCAGGGGCGGCCGGGGGCGGCCGGGGGCGGCCGGGTGACGCGAGCGGACGCACGGAAGGGGGGCGGAGCGGCTGGGCGGCGGTGACGGCGCAGACACTTCACCAACTTTGACGGGGACCGCGGAGTTGGCGTCGTCGCTGCTGCTAGGGGTTGGCAGTGTGGTAGGAAAGGAGAGTGAGAGAGAGAGAGAGAGAGAGAGAGAGAGAGAGAGAGAGAGAGAGAGAGAGAGAGAGAGAGAGAGAGAGAGAGAGAGAGAGAGAGAGAGAGGGGGGGGGGGTGCGACGGAGGTGAACAGGCAGCAACACCACAGAATCGAACTATAAATGGGGAGAAGGAGGAGGAAAACAGAACCAGTGGCTGTCCGTGCCGTGGCCTGGTCCTGGTTCTTGGCCCGGGCTGCCCCCCGCGGTGTCACGAGACACCAACCGTGTTTGTGGAACTGAGGTGGGGCCAGCGCTTTCGGAGTAGAGTCTAACCGGACCACTGACCCCTTTCAACTTGGGGTCAGCTTGGGCCAGCCCGCTCGACAGGTCGGAGGGGGGGGGGGGGGTAGAGTCCGGTGCAAAACAGACGGACCAAGTAGTTCTCAGGGGAGGGGGATGTGGGTGAATGCGAGACAGACGGATGCGATGGGATATCCGACGGTCTCGGAGCGATTCCGCAGCACAGCCCGTGACACTCTGGGGCACCCCCGGGGACACTTCATCTCTCATCTCGCTAATCTATCGCAGGAAGCTTCATGTGACTGGACTGGGGGAGTATTCGCCTAGAGCCCGCTGCTTTCGTACCCCTGAATCCCCGTCGGTCCCCCCGCCATCGGTGGGAAAGAACAGCGAAACCGAGAAGGGGCGTGGCCCCGAGATACGGGGGAGCACGTATATTCGGCCGCGAGCGCACGCAAGTTCCGCCGGAGAGGAAAAACTCGAAGAAAGGGACGAGCCACAGCCATAGCCGCAGCCGCAGCCGCAGCCGCAGCCCGGAGTAAATGTTTGCCGTCTGCACTTAACGTCAGGAAGGGGATGCAAAGTGAAATACGAAGCAGACACAGCCCGGCCCAGCCCAGGCAGGCAGTTTACCTGCCGTTTGCAGCGTGAAATGCCCCGAACGTGCGCAAGAACTTTGGCATTGAAGGGCGTTAACTGTTGGCGCACGAGCGGGCGGCGAAGCGCTGCATTGCGCACGAAAATGAAGTCTCGGCACTCTGTGTGTATTCCGAGGACTTGATGTCCTTGGGTCTTCATTTCTGGAAAGCCTCCGTGCTGGGCAATGCGAGCGACTGCCGACTAGGCACGTCTGTCGATGTGGGCGGCTGGCGCGGGGTCCGAGGCGTGGCCGGGGCCGAGGCGGCTGGCACAGAGTGACATTCCTGACAATGTTTCCCGCCTCTCCAGGGACCAGTTGACAAGTTGTTCCTGGCCTCTGCTGCTGCCGACGTCGGGGGCCCCTCTCCTCTCCAAGGTACTCTGGCCGTGCCCACATTTTACGCGTTACCGCGCCGTCTTGGCGTTTTTTGAATCCTCCTGCCCCCTTGTCATCACCCTAAAAATCTTTCGTTGTCCCAACGAATTCGTTCGTTCCCATTTTGGGACAAGCAGCACATTTTGTTGCGAGAACAAAATTTTCGCTGGTACAACGAACAAGCAGCTCCCCCAACACGAAAATTTATTTCCCACAACCAAATTTATTGCTTGCCATGAGTACATTTTTTTGTGATAAACGAATCTTTTTTCTGCGTGTTGGGCGACGTGTCTGACCAAAGAAGAGAGCAAAAAAGTTGCCGCGGCTCCCTTGCGGGACACTGGCCGACGCCCCTCTGCTGCCTGACGGGTTGCCCCCCCCCCCCCCCCCCCCCCCCCCCCCCCCCCCCCCAACGATCGGTCCCCGGTCAACGCTCCCCCCAACACGCGGAACGTCCATTTTTATTCAGACGTGAAATTTCATTTTTACTGGGGGCAAAACCAGAACAAAAAGCACAAAAGTAGCGGAAACGCAGGAACATGATTGATGACAGCCAGCAGCCCCCCCCCTCCCCCCCCCCCCCCCACACACACACACAGCACACGAGCACACGAGCAAGCAAAGCTGCAGACATATGGGACAACCTCTCTCTCTCTCTCTCTCTCTCTCTCTCTCTCTCTCTCTCTCTCTCTCTCTCTCTCTCTCTCTCTCTCTCTCTCTCTCTCTCTCTCTCTCTCTCTCTCTCTCTCTCTCTCTCTCTCTCTCTCTCTCTCTCTCTCTCTCTCTCTCTCTCTCTCTCTCTCTCTCTCTCTCTCTAGTACCTTCAGTGCCGCGCAGAGGTCTCGCTGACACAACAGCAGTGAGCCCCGTACGTAAGTTCCGTTTGCCTTCGTTTGCCATCCGTGACTCGTGCCGCCCCTGCTGATGCTGCTGCTGCTGCTGCTGCTGCTGCTGCTGCTGCTGCCTGCTGCCTGCTGCTGCTGCTGCTGCTGCTGCTGCTGCTGCTGCTGCTGCTGCTGCTGCTGCTGCTGCTGCTGCTGCTGCTTGCGCACCTTATTCCATTCTTCATACAGGCAGACGGCCTTGTGCGTGCAGCGACTTACTGTTCCGGACGCTTTCCCTCGCCAAGGATCCGTTTCTATCCTCTCCGGGCTGACACGCCACTGCGATCACAAGCGGAGCAGCAGCAGCAGCAGCAGTAACAGCAAGAGTGCCCCGACCGTCCCATCAGCGCTCGCTTCGCCCCACGGCCCCCGCGGCCCCCGCGGCCCCCACAGCCCCCACGGGCCCCACGATGGGCCCGGCCGGCACGGAGTGCATGCCTTGTGTGGGTCGCTACGGCTCGAGTCAGACGTCTTATAGAGACGAGGAGTGGAGACAGAATGGGCTCTGTGTGCGTGCGACTTCCTTCCGAGCAGTCAGTGCTCTCATGGGTGCGGGCACACGCACACGCACACGCACCCGCTCACACGCACGCACACAACAGACACGCCCCGTGGAAGTGACGACCGCGGGGCTGCGTGCGTTACGCCGTGGCCTCCCCATTCCCCGACGATCGAGGCTGAGAAATAGTGGTGGAGGCCCGGCAGGCACGTGCTATAGGGCTCTCTCTCTCTCTCTCTCTCTCTCTCTCTCTCTCTCTCTCTCTCTCTCTCTCTCTCTCTCTCTCTCTCTCTCTCTCTCTCTCTCTCCCCCCCCTCTCTATCTCTCGGTCCGCTTCACAGTCACTTTGATAGTGCAATTGTGCTCCGCTCTGTGACAGGCGGCGGGGTAGGTGGAGAGCCCGGGCGGTATCCCTAGCCATTTCGTGTTTTTTTGTGTTTTTTTTGTTTGTTTGTTTGTTTGTTTGTTTGTTTGTGTGAATGTGTGACTATTGCATCTGGGCTTATCCTTGGCGCTGCTTCTGCTGCTGTGCACTGCTTCAAAAGTATTTCTCCTATTTTCCTTATTTTCTCCTCTCTGCCATATTGTCGTTCTGACCCGACTTGGGCAGCGTGCGTGCGTTGTGCGCCGGAGAGGGGTAAAAATGAAAGAAAAACAAAGTGTTGGCCGCCGCCAGAGAGAAGGTCACTTTTATCCTGTTGCATTTGGGGCTGGCTTTATTCCGCGGGGCCATTAAAATGCCTCTCTGGGACACGTAAGCGGGCCGTGGAGGCTGAAGCTGGGGCCGGGAGGGCCGCTCGCAGAGTCGTACGGTGGCGCTCCCAAATGAGCTTTCCGCTGCGTCGCCACTCACTCACCGGCGGCGTGGCGTGGCGTGCAGCAGTCGCGTCGCCTGCAGTTGCTGCTGCAGTAGCGGCTGCAGTTGCTGCTGCTGCTGCCGCGCCGCTGACTCTAATGAGTCGCGCGCAGCCTCGTGTGCTTTATAGGGGCCACCGCCATCCGCCGCCGCCTGCGCCCTTTTTAAAACATTCCTCCCGACCCATTTGCACGTGCATCAACTTTTTAAAACGGGGACGCTGGAGAAATGGGAGAGAGAAGGCGAGAAAAGTCTCCCAGTCGGCACGTCCAGGCGGTGCTTCACGATCACGAGGCCGTGCCGCCGTGCCGCCGTGCCCTGCCAGGGTCACTCGGCACGGCACGGCACGGCACGGCACGGCACGGCACGGCACGGCACGGCAACCCGCTGACGCCCGCTGAGTCGCTCTATCGGAGGCCCCGCAGCATAACACCTGAGCAGAATACGGCCGGCCTGACATCCCCTGCGTCAGCACCCCACCCGCCCGCCCAGCCCCGGCCGGCCTCGGCTCCGCTGGGCTCCAACACGGGCACAGCAGCAATATCAACATCAATATTGACTTGCCTAAGCTCGCCCTGGCTCTGCTCTGCCTCTCTTAGCGGCCGGCAGGAAAACCTTGATCGGACCCTTCCTCTCCTTGGACGCGGTGCGGCCTCTCCGACGGCCTGCTGCACGGGCATCCCGCGCCTCATCCTGCAGGCCTACAAGTACATGGTTACCAGAGCGGAGAGGATTACGCGGCGCACGAACGTGGGTACCAGAGGGGTGGCTGAAGGGGTCGACGCCACCGAAGTGTGCAAGGAGACTTAGAGAGAGAGAGAGAGAGAGAGAGAGAGAGAGAGAGAGAGAGAGAGAGAGAGAGAGAGAGAGAGAGAGAGAGAGAGAGAGGGGGAGGGAGAGTGAATGAGGGAGGGCCCTCGCGAATGTACACTTGTCATGTCATCAGAGGATACAACGCGTGCCGAGCGGCTGGGCTGTTGGGGGCTGCGGACGCTGCCGCAGTCACTGCCGCAGCCCCTGCCGCTGCGCCCCATGGGGCCGAGGCCGACGCTGGCCACTCCAGCGCTGTTGGTTGTGTCAGACAATGCAGCTCGGCGATGGCCAAAGCGGCCCAGGATGATCCAACTCGGCTGAGCACTGGAGCCCCGCCCCGCCCCGGCTGGGCTGGCAGTGCTGGCAGTACCGCTGGAGCTCTTCACGAGGTCAGGGACCGGGACCGGGCGGTGCCGGGCGGTGCCGGGCGGCGCTAGGCGGCCATCTGGGGACTCGGAGCTAGTGAACACGCCCCGCCCGGGCCTCCCGCCTCCCGGCCTGCCCTGCCGGCCTGCCGGGCGGCACAGCACGCTGCTGGCGCACATTATTAGTGTGAAACTCGTCAGCGGAGGCGAATATGCAAGGCAGCTGCTTGCAAACGGGGGGTGGGGCGTTCGGAGGACTAATCTCTCCCTTCGAATAAGACTCGCAAGGGCCGAGGGCAGCGAGGGCTCCCCCCCCCCCCCCAGCCCCACGGGACCCACCACGGCCCCCACGGGCCCTACGGGTGTCAGGCCGAAGTTTAACAATTCGCATCGGAAACTCGCTGTGCTTTACTAATGGAGGTCTTGGGCTCGGCTTGTCAGATTGCGCAACGCTCGAAGTTTCCTGCGGGGCGACGGGCATCGCCGAGAGTAAACCATATCTCCGAGGCCGAATGAAGGGACACCGTGTCAATCAGGCCAAAACGGGGCTCAATCAGAGGCAGTGTGTTAGTGCAAAGAGCAAGTGTTATTAGCAGAACGGCTGCTTCATTGCAACGGCCTACAATGATTATTTCGAGGATACTTTGCTTACCAATTTGGCCTTATTCATCAGATTATTGTTCCTAATTGAACCGAAATCGCAAACGTTAAAAAACACGACTTTAGGAAATGAAATGTTTACATTGTGGCCAGTTGGGGGGGGGGGGGGGGGGGGCACGTGGAGGGTCGCTGAGCTGCTAGGCGAGCCACCCCTTCTTTTAATAAGCCATGATGTGGACCAAACAGTGCGGTGGGGGTGGGTCGGAAAAAATCGGTCGTGATTGTTCCTCCCCAACCCAGCCCACCCCTTCCATATCACAGCAGAGAAAAGGCAAAACTTTGGTTTCTCTGTCATCAGCACCCTTCACCACCTCATTCGCCAAGTTGGCGGCTCGGCTCGGCTCGGCTCGGTTCGGCCATGCTTACCCGCGAGATAAAGTTAGCCCTGGAATCAACGGGACGGGGGAACACAACTGTTGGCTCAGCCTACGGCGGCCTACGGCCCCGTCCCGGCGAGCCCCAAGGTGTGGGCGGCGGGCCACGGCAGACAACAAGTGTTCAAGATCTCTGGTAACGCGGGAAACGTCGGACTTGGCGTAAACTTGTCCCGCTCTCTCTCTCTCTCTCTCTCTCTCTCTCTCTCTCTCTCTCTCTCTCTCTCTCTCTCTCTCTCTCTCTCTCTCTCTCTCTCTGTGCGCTCTCCGGCGCCCTCAGACAGACCGCACGCTGTCTTCCCCGGTCCCGCGGTTGTACCACACCGCCGCGACGCTCTTTGTGTTGGCGTCACTGTGCCATGGGGTCGTCACTGCCCGACTTCTCGATGTCCAGCGGCCGGAAAGGAGATTTTTATTATGATATTTCTTTGGCATTTTTTCTGATTTTTTGAAAGATTTTACATTGTTTCTATTTTTTCTCAACCTGATTTATTTTGTTTTTTTCTTGAAAATAAAATATGTGCACCAAGTGTACACCTCTGTACAGTACCGTGCGGCGAGGAGTACACCCTCGCCGCCCTCGCCGGTACATAATTTGCGAGCCCTTTCCAGCTGAGCGCACGCACTGCAGCGCGCTGGACACCTGCGGGACCTGCGGGACCTGCGGTCGGACTCGCCTCACGAGGAATGCGCTGCGGAATTGGAGGGATAACGCTCTGCTTGTTGTGGCTGCGAGCTTAATTTTTCTTTTGTTACGAGCCGGGATGGAAAATATTTTAATCTAAATTCTCCGCAGCAAAGACACAGGCAGAGGAGCGAGCGGCGAGGGGAACAAATTACAGAGAGAGAGACAGAGAGGGAGAGGGGGGAGGGTCGCGTGGCCACCCGCAGGGTCCGCAAGGCCCAGGCTGCAGGGCAGTGCAGACCGTGGGGCGGAGCAGAGGAGGGGAGGGGAGGGAGACAGCCTTCGGCTGTGTTCCGGGGATCGTTTACAATATCATCACCAGATAGCCATCGCGAAATGGGATGACTTTCACTTTCTGCGCCCCTGTTTTCCAACTTTTTCATTTTTTTCACACCGCATAGAGAAAATCCGATTGGGAATGGTGCTCACAGCGGCAGCGAAACGCACACATTGTTATCGTAATGGCGGCGTGCGGCGGCGTGGGGCCTGCGGGGGGCTGGACCATGGGCCGGACCACGGGCTGGGCTATGATTGTGTGGATTCGATAGGGGAGTTAAGTCGGCCTCGTTTGCGTTGTTGTGCGCCATGCCACGCTATCGGCCGCATCATTGCGTTCGCTTTGCCGCGCCTCTTTTGTGACCACCGCGGTGACCACCAAACTGCCGTCAGATCCAAGCATGGGGGGAACAGCGGCCAGTGCGGTGCGGACCGTCGGCCCCCGCCGCCACCTCTCTCTTCCCCATCGACCAGAGAGAGAGAGAGAGAGAGAGAGAGAGAGAGAGAGAGAGAGAGAGAGAGAGAGAGAGAGAGAGAGAGAGAGAGAGAGAGAGAGAGAGAGAGAGAGAGAGAGAGAGAGAGAGAGAGAGAGAGAGAGAGAGAGAGAGAGAGAGAGAGAGAGAGAGAGAGAGAGAGAGAGAGAGTGAAAGGGCTCATTTATGAGGGTCTACGACGTCCGCGGTCAGCGCATCATCGGGGGCATTAGCGTGGACCCCCCGCCGCGGTGATCGGCGACCAGTCCCAATGAAGGGATACCGCGGCAGGGAGCTTGGCGCCGGGACGTGGACGGGCCGCCGTGCGGCCTGGCCTGGCAACTGCCGGGGAATCTCGTTAGCCGTCCCCATTATATCACTATTTGCACTGAGGCATAATACCTCCAAGGGAAACTTTGCTCTGCCAACTCGAAGCGGCATAGCGGGGCCTCTGGTCTCATCGCGGGCGAGACTCTGAACGAAAGCCTCTTATTTGGTAGGTTTAAGTAACGCGGCGGCACCGTAAGACCGAGCTAACCGCGGCCAGATCCCCGCTATCGTCGCGGCGCCGAAACCGTGTGAGCGGACTGAGCGACGGCAGAGCGACGGCAGAGCGACGGCGGAGCGACGGCAGAGCGACGGCAGAGCGACGGCAGAGCGACGGCAGAGCGACGGCAGAGCGACGGCAGAGCGACGCGGCGAGAGCGCTGCTGCTGCCGGGATGATAGCAAAGCTTCGCTCGGTAGTGTACACAGCACAGCGCCGCCCCCGCGTCTCGAGAAGTCCAAGAGCCGTTCTTAACTGTAAATGGATAAAGCTGGTCACTCGTTGTCGCCTTGATATTAAAAGCGACGCGCTCGCTGCCTCGCGCCGAACCGGAGCAAACCAGAGGAGACAGCACAGGGGCGACGGAGATAGCGAGAGAGGCTGAGGGGAGAGCTGGGCAGGAGCGACGGAAACAGGGAGAGAGGCTGAGGGGAGAGCCGCGGGCGCCGCCACCCAGCGGACACGACATAGGACAGGCCTTTCGTTGAGGATTTGTCGCCCTCCCCCACTGCCATCCCAGACGCCAGAGCTGTCGGGGAAAGAAGAGAACACACTTCAGTTATTCTCCTCGTCATCGGCGTCATCGACAACGTGTATTTGTTGTTTTTTTTTTTTTTTTTTTCGCGGGTCGCGGGATGAAGGAACCGCCGCGCCGCGCCGAACCGGGCTCGACGCCGCAAACTTGAAGCCAGACGCGGCGGGAGCGGCAGAGCAGCAGGGTCGTATGTGAATTCCCGATCAGCACAGCCGGGCCGGGCCGGGCCGGGCACAAGGAGTTGCTGCTGGCGGGGCGGGGCTCCGTGGCCCCCACCCGGCACGTACTGCGGGGCCCGCCGTACTAACTTCCCAGCCGCCCCTCGAGAGGATTGAGCCGGGAGGTTTGGCCGGAGCGGAGGGGCGGTGAGCACGGGGTCACACATCGCATGCCACACGCCACGGGCAGCAGCGGGAGCGGGAGCGGGCTGGTGGCGGGAGGAAAAACATGACGGACCGGTCAGTGAGGGGGGCCCGAGGGGTCCCGGGCCCGGGGGTCCCGCACGGGTCCATAACACACAGGCAGAGGCCGCCAGCCGACTGACATGTGACACATCACGTCGAGAATCTCAGAGACGAGAAATGCCTTCAAACTCGTTGGCACTGAGGTCGATGGCCAGGAGCCGGGACAATATTGAGCAGCCAAACGAAAGTATGCGCGCACAATTCCCAGGACTTAAAGCCGGAAACCACGTTCTTTTACCATTTTTCAACGGACAATATTTACAATTTTCACAATAACAACAAAAATCAGTTTTCTTTTTTTCTGGACCAGCCTCTAAATATCATAGCAATTTAAAACTGGTGTCTAGCTTGGAGGAATTTTTTTTTCTTAAGGGCGCTATCCAGATTCTATGTAGTAGACAGAAAAGTCGGGGCCGGGGATAAGAAAGCGAACCGCCGGAACCTCCCCTTCAACAGCACCGAGCGTCTGCATGTGTAACGAGCCGCCGCCGCCTGGCGGTGCCCCCCCCCCCCCCCACACACACACACACACACACACACACACACGATCAGGCTGGCCAACCTCCCTCCCCCCCAATATCTCCACAGCCGGGCCGGGCCGGGCCCCTTTGTGGTCTCTACGAGTGCCGTTCCCGCATATCCCGCGCGGGCGCCGAAAGGTTGGCGGCAGAGCGAATCGATAGGCTGCATTAGGCGGCTTGCCGCGGATGTATGAGGCCTGAGGCTGCCTGAGGCTGGCTGAGGACGTGTAGGGCACCCGTTCACCCCTCCGCGCAGCCCGCTCGCAGCCACGCCACACATACGTGCGCCAAAGTCCTTTAATCTTTCTTTTTTCTTATCATTTTCTCCCCAGCCGGCGGGAGTAGAGGTGACTCCGCGCCGCCGTGACACAAGCACCAGCCCCACATCACCGGTTTGTTCGCACCGCGCTCTTCTATCGGTCCCTGCTGCAGCCGGGCCGAGCCCACGAAAGGAAGTGCACGGAATGGAACTTAGTCCGTCCCGCCCCGTCCCGCCCCGTCCCGCGCGGTGCCGTGGCGCCGCTCTGTCTGCCGTCACAGCCGGGCGGCGCTTATCCCGGCCTTATCCAAGAATGCGATTACAGGACCACCAAGCTCCGGCACGGCTCGGCCCCGACTCTGCTCGGCTCGGCTCGGCTCGGCACGGCGCCTGCTCTGCGGTTATCTGTTGGCCCTTCCGCCCAATATCCATATCCGATACGGGCCGCCCGAACGCCGCCGGGTATGGGGGGGGGGGGGGGGGGGGGGGGCAGTGCCAGACACACAAAGCGCAGGCAGCGGGACCGCAGACCCCCAGCAGGGCGCCCCGACCGACCCCACCAGGCCCAGACCGCGACCGCAAGACGAGGTGCGTGGCGAGCGGCGGCCAGTCCCCACTCAGCGGGCACAGGTACAGTGCGTTTGCTGCAGTGCATAGTAGCTAGGGCCTTCTTTAGTCTGTGGTTTGCAAAAGTCGGAAGTTCAATATAATACCCACCCGTCCGTTATTTTTTTATTTTTTCACAATATTGAGGAGTTTTCTAGAAGACACAGAAAACTTTTTACGAATTAAAAAAAAAATCCTATGTGAATTTGTTTCAAGTAGAAAGGACCTTAAAGGGCTAAAATTTGCATCTGCTGCTGTAGGACGTTTCTGCATCTCCCTTACTAAAACATTGGATCAGCGCTTCCCCCGATACACTCCCCACAAAAACGCTCTCTCTCTCTCTCTCTCTCTCTCTCTCTCTCTCTCTCTCTCTCTCTCTCTCTCTCTCTCTCTCTCTCTTCTCTCCCTCTCTCTCTCCACCCCCCCCCTCTCCGCCTTTCTCTCTTGGGACAGGGAGGCGAACGACCTCGTGCTGCTCAGCCATTGCCATTGCTCCGACGTTCGCACCAATAAACATATCGTTCCTTTCTCACTCGCCCCACCGAAACTCTGTCTGTCTTTTTCAGCAGCACATGACTTTCTTCCGTTGGCGATGCTCGCCGGGTGTGCGTGCGTCCGCCGACAACGGGCGTGTGTGCGTGAGTGCGTGCTGATCCAGAACGGGACCGTATAGTTTGTGAGGAGATAAATGGCCCTGATAGGAGAAATAAGATTCGCACGTCACTGCCTTTTGATGAATGGCATCCTCGAGGAGGCTCTTCTAAGCCTGGCCCGGCTTGGCTCGGCTCAGCTTCGGCTCGGATCCAGCACACATCAATCACACGGCAGCATGTGAGGCTGGACGTGTCATCCGTCTCACTCTGATGAGGTCATCAGGTCATCGCCGTGTCACCGGAGGGCCGCAGTCTGAAGGTCACTATACGATTTCTTCCCAGTTGCTAGATTTGACCGATAATTTTTCGCCATCCTATGTGGGGCGAAACGATCATTAAATTTGAAAAAAAGAAAGACAGAGAAAAAGAGAAACGGAATTATTTTTTTCGGAGGACGCGAAGGCGACGTTTATGCCACAAGCGAGGCCCAGCAGGGCTACCACCATCACCACCACCGCAACCGCCACCAACCAGCACCGCATCGCAAACTAGACGCTGCCAGATTAGGTTGGCAAATTTCCCACGAACCCGCAGGAATACGTCATGCAGTTTGTGTGACCCCCACACGCCCGCGGTGTGCCTACGCCCGCTGCCGGCACTGCCCCGCTCTGTCCCGCACACGCCCACACGCTGTGCTCCGCTTCGCACTTTGCGCGGGCATTCCAACAATTACATGCGTCGGCCACATGAAATTTTTTGACGCGGCCGCGCTCTGAGTATTGGTTTAATAAAACGGAACAGAGGATGAAAGCGCGATTCGGTGGAGGGGATTTGTCGGATTTATGCGCGTGTTATCTCCCTCCTCCCTCCCTCTTTGTCCCGCCCCCGCCACAGAGATACGGGTGCATAAGGTGCCCCCTGACCGGTCACGTACTCGCATACATCTGCGGAGCCCCTCCCTCTCCTCGTCCCTCGTTCCTTCTCTGTCTGACCCGGGCGGTCTTATTTTTTTCTGTCGCGCTTGCGCGCGCTTTTAATGGCTCAGCCGTAGTGTTATCCCAAGGGCTCACAAGGACGGCCGTGAGGGCAGCTGCGGGGCGGAGCGGCCCGCGGGGCCCGGCCGGACCACTCCGATGTCAGGGAAACACAATAACGATCCCCGACCACCATGCGTGCCGCGTGCGCCGACCGTCCCACACTTTCTTTTCCCCCGCGGCCGTTGCACGTCCCCGTGATACAGTGATAGCGTTTCGCGTTCTGCAGGGTCACGCACCGCGCGTGTGCGTGTGTGGGGAGACACGCGGTCGGGAGCAGACCGCCACGCACAGCTGCCGGCCGCCTGTGTAACGCGTAACACACCTCCTGCTGCGCGCGGTAAACAGACGCGCCCTGCGCCTTGTCTAGAATTAATTCCATTTCGCAGGTGCGCGAGGACGGTACGGTATGCGGCCGCTGAACGCCGCCCGCCGCCTGCTGCCTGCCGCCTGCCGCCCCGTGTACGTGCCCGTGCCGTGCAGGGCTAAGGCCGCAGGGCAGTTACCACAGGGTACCGACTTTCAATTTTAGACCCACGACGGCGGTGTGCTCCTATATTCTCTTCTCTTACCAAAAAGAAAATAAAAAAAAATACTATTCCTATTGCACACGCCATAAACAATTTTAACTCATCCCCATCCCAAATATACCTAAAAGAACGAGTCTCCTCTACCTCTCTGGTAGCCGTGTGGTCAAGGGCGCTGCGTCCCAGTCGGATTCGGAAGTCGGGGTTCGACACCCGGCGAGAGTCTAGACTTTTTTCGTAGATTCCGGACTCCACGTTCTTTCTCCTCGCTGTGTATTGTGTCATCTAAACGCCATTTTATCCTCGGTCATAGTATACTTCTCTGGTAGCCGTGTGGTTAGGGACGCTTCGTCCCAGTCGGGCACGGAGATCGGGGTTCGACACCCGGCGAGAGTCGAGGTATTTTTTTCGTAGATTTCAGACTTCACGTTCTTCTTTCTCGCTGGGTGGTGTCATCTAAAGACCGTTGTATCCCTGGCCACAGTATCCCCCTCTGATAGCCGCGTGGTTTGATGCGCAACATTCTGTGCGGTTGTCGGAGGTTCAATCCCCGGTTGAGGGCTTCTAGAGGTGCTTATGAGAGAGCACCCCGAAGGCCCGCCACTCGTTACCTCAGGTATCCGGTACAACCGTTCCCGGCTGTGGGCGCCTATGAGAGGGGGTCTGCAGTCTTCCTATCCCTATCCTTTTGCTTTCCCAATGACAACCAAAAATAATTATCCTGGATACCCAGTTTTCAAATTTTGACAAAAAATAAAAATGATTTTTTTTTCGGTAGGAGTATGTTTGGACCAACCCCTCGGATCCCTGAACACCGTCTTGTCATGAAAATGGAGTCTCATGATGCTTATGACCCCAGGAAAAGAAACGCCGAGCAGGTATGCAACCCAAAACTACATCTCTCGCCAACCTATGGATCCCTCGTTGCTACTGAGCAACCGAGGCTGCTCCAGTATATTAATTTTATTGTTCGCTGTACCACGTCTACACTAACATTAAGAATAACTTTTACTTGTGCCTCACACACTATTCTGACACAACAAACCTTATATTTCCTCAATACTAAAAGAACGAGAGTCCTGGAACGCTAAAGCGTTCTCCATGCCTGTCTTGTTTACCGTGCACACGAGACAGGCAGAGGTCTGCGTGGACAATCAGGTTGCACAACGAGGCCTGTCCGCTGCAGTCCGGCCCGGCCCGGCGCCCGCTGCGGCGCACAACATGCTGCGGGTGGTGGGTACAGAAGGGACGAACGCCTTCACTGCAAAGCGGGATTTAGAGGTTCGACGCAACGGTCTGCCGGCGGGGTTGGGGTGGGGCGGGGGCTCGTATTGAGATATACTTGGCAGCTCGGGAAAGCAGGACTCGCTGCCATACACACTAACTCAGTCAAAGTGTCGTTTATCAGGAGGAGAATCGCAAAGGGGGAAGAGGCGAAGAGGAGGAGGAGACAAAGGCGGCCGCGCGTGCGTGTGTGCGAGAAGACAGGGGGGACACAAGACACAACCGGGGCTGGAAGAAAAGGGACTGGGGAGGCGGCGGGCTGATGGAGCCACGCAGTCTGCCTGCCTGGATGCCGGGATAAGGCGGATTAACAGACAATGACGCTGTGTCAAGGAGAGGGCCCCCGAGGGGGAGGGGGGGGGGGGAGGCCCCACCACACATGTGGCACAGGTGTGCCGTCCCGCTGAGCACCTGCAGAGCACCTGCAGAGCGGGGCCTCCAGAGTGGTGTGCATCTGTTTGCACTCCATGGCCAAGACCCCCCCGCCGCAGGCCACAGGCGCCACAGGCCGCACGCCTCAGAGCGCCTGCGAACTCGAGGCTAGGCAGACCCGCGGCACACGGCGGCACCACGGCGGCCTACCCTCCAGGCGCTCGCTCCGCCCGCTCAAGTCCGAGTGGAGACGCTGCAGCCCGGCAAGACTTACCCATTTTGTTTCTTTTGATATTTTTTTTTGCGTGGGGGAGACGGTGGTAGATGTGTGCTGGAACTTCAGTGAACTGAACTCTCCGGTGCACGGTGCACAGAGGTCTGCGCCGCGCATCCCGCATCGCCGAATGGGGGTCATTAACAGACGCGGTGCCGGCACTGCCGGCTGCCCCTGCGGCCCCCGCCCCGCCCCGCCACCCCGGAGCTTCTGTGAGGGACTGCCGGGCTCAAACTTTGATCATTAATTGGTGCCATGGGCTGCTGGCATGCGGACCGTGCCTCATGGCCGCCTCTTGGCGGACCGCAACAGGCAGGCACATTCGACATGTCGGCCTTGTTGTTGTTGCCCGGCGTGGCCCGGCGCGGTGCCGCGGCCCCTGACCCCCGCCGACCGAGAGGCCGGTTGGCCTTCGCCTTTGGCGGCCAGCGCGCAGGACTCCCTTCATTTGTCCCGAAAGTGAGACTAATGCGAAGTGCGGCACGGAGGAGAACCGAGCCGAGCCGAGCCGAGCCGAACCGAGCCGAGCCGAGGCCAGACGCGCAGTAGTGCTGGTCCGCGGCGGCTCGCCATTTGTCACAATGACATTGTGAGAGTGTGCACCATTCCAGGCCACGGTCGGCATGGAGGACAGGCCAGCCCCTTCCTTTTGAAGCTCTCTCTCTCTCTCTCTCTCTCTCTCTCTCTCTCTCTCTCTCTCTCTCTCTCTCTCTCTCTCTCTCTCTCTCTCTCTCTCTCTCTCTCTCTCTCTCTACCCGGCACGCAAACACATTCTATATCGTTTTCACCGGCACGATGACAGGCGGAATGCCAAATGTCCGTCCTCCCGAGCCGAGCTGCCGCCGCACTCGTCCGCAACGTGAGGTGAGCGCTGTGCAGGTGGGGGTCGTGTTACTAATTACACGGAACACGGATACAAAGGCCTGGCAGCGCCGCACCGCGCCGCACCGCGCAGCCACGACACGACACGTCGGCACGGCAGGCGGGGAACACACCTCCCGAAGACACAGACATGGTAATGGTCTATATTGTGCCTCGGCCTGGAGGATGCGTACCGTTATTTCTCCCCGCTACACATACCCCCCCCCCCCACCCTCCCTGTCTGTCTGCTGTCTCTCCTCCCCTCTGCCATCGCCATCGCTCCCCGCACCCCCCCGCCCCCCCCCCCCCCCCTCTTCGATCTCCCTCTCCCGATCTCTCTCTCTCTCTCTCTCTCTCTCTCTCTCTCTCTCTCTCTCTCTCTCTCTCTCTCTCTCTCTCTCTCTCTCTCTCTCTCTCTCTCTCTCTCTCTCTCCCTCCCATTCCTCTCCTTTGGCAAGTCGTTAGCCACCGCAAAGGGTCCTAAATGGGAACTACACCCCACCAACTCACAAAGTGGGTAGAAGAAGGGGTATGGAGGGGTGGTGGGGAGAGATCTGGGGAAGAGATGGAGAGGGGGCAAAGCTATGAATGAAATTCTGATGCGAAACACCACACAGTCACGGCGCTTTTGGGGGGGGGGGGGGGGGGGGGGCGAGCAAGAGAGAGAGAGAGAGAGAGAGAGACAGAGAGAGAGACAGACAGACAGACAGAGAAACAGAGACCGCAAAGGACCCAAACCTCTCTCATGGTTGGTGGCATTCAATACGTGCCTCTAGGAGTGGGCGGTGCCAGCTTAGGCACGCAGCCCCCTAGCTCCTGGCCCCCGGCCCCCACCCCACAGCCAGGCTCGGGGGGGGGGGGGGAGGGGGGCAAAGTCAGATGGACGGAGGGGATCGACATGGATCTGCACAAAGTGCAGCCTTCCGCGGCAACCTGATGTCTCGGCCCCGACGGGTACAGAGTGGTTCTCTGCAAACTCGTCGTGTATACGAGATGATTTTTGTCGTCCTGTAATGAGGAACCTTCCCGCCCCGCACTGGAGGTTATTCCTGGAAATGAGATGGCGAGTGCTGAGGCCAAGCAGGCCAGGCCCACTTTCCGTGGGTCGGCACGGTTGGGGACAGGCCGGCCCCGCCGCCCCTTCCTGTCTTAGCCCATCTCTGAGCCCGGCCCGGGCGGCCCGGCAGCCTCGCAATAATTGCCAGGCGCGTCAACGACTGCATTTGCCTCTCTGTTAGTTTGCAGAGACGCCCTGCTCCCTGCTCTGTCCCAGCTCTCCTTGTGATGATGGCCATGGACGCGCCACTCGCGCACTTCAAGTGGAACTTTGCGCGCGCGCGCGCGCGCTTCAAAGAGATGGCGGCGGCGGCGAACGGAGCGGAGTTAGCCACAACACCGAGCCGAGCCGAGGCCAGGCCGCCAGGCGCCTCTCCTCTCCGCTGTACCGCGAAGCTCCCCCAAACTGCTTTGATTCTACGCCCAGCTGCCTCAATGTATTTGCTGTTGGCTCGCTGCCGCCGTCAGGCACCGCCAGGCCAGCGGCACAGCCAGACGATAATAGTTTGTTTCCCTGGCGGCTTCTCCCACTTGCACACACACACACACACACACACACACACACACACACACACACACACACACACACACACACACGCACACGCGCGCACGCGCACACAGAAGTGACACCCCGACACTCCCTCCCCCGCACGCGACAGCAGACGCGCTCACGCGTCCAACCTCACACCTTAATTTAACTTTGCCACCGCACGTGGCGCGCGGGCGCCACGAGGCGCTGATTTCCCTCCCCTTTTCACGCCAAACAGCCACTCACTGGGGCAGGGCAGGTCTCACCGCGACGCCTCACCGCCCGCAGACATGGACGCGCCGCTCCGCGTGTCACGCTTCATAACCCGGCGTGCGCTAATTGGTCCCGGAGAATACGGTTCACGTTTCGCACAGCAACACACATCAGCACAGAAACACCGCGCATTAAGTTTCTCGCGCTTCGTACCGTTACCTTCGAATTTTGGTCAGATGCTGCACCCACACTAGGAGGTACCTGTTTTTGAGTTTTCAACGTTCATCACAAAATTGTGAGACGTTGAAAGAAACAGTGACGGATGTCACAAATTTTTGTATTGCAAGTTTTTGTAACAAATCATCACAAAGTTACAACGTTGTGCCGATCGTCATATAAAATTGTGATGGACGTCACAAAATTTGTGACGACCACCACTGTCATTGGCAACCTACGTTGCAATGCAACGTTGCAAATTTTTGTCACGCAAGGCTGCAAACTCGAAAACAGAGGTCGTACGGCACTCTGGCACTCAAATGGTGCTGTGTTACGCCCCGGTGTCACACCGGCAGTTTCTTATTGCGGACGCAATGAGCCGCCGCTTCGTAAGATTTCAAGGCAATCCGCTAACAACTGCGGCCCGGCCCCCGGTTCGTGCTGTGTTCCCCGCCCTTTACACGTAACAACCCCCACCCCCCTCCCACCTCTACCACCACCACCACCACCACTACCACCACCCAACCACCACCACCACCACCACCACCCAACCACATCCCACTCAGCCACTCGCTTCCAATTCCCGAGGCCGTGTGAAACTTGTTCCGCCATTTAAATCGGCCTCGCATGAGCTACGGTTTGGTCCGCGCGGCAAAGGCGGTGGCGGCGGCGGCGGTGGAGGGAGCTCTCCAGGGAGAGCAGCGGAGTGGAGCTTCGGCTCACGCGAGGACTCTTCTAGAAGTAGAGCAAAGTGCGGGGGGGGGGGGGGGAGGATGTTGGGGCCTAATAGCAAGACCTTCGCTGTGTCTACCGGTGTGGGGCCGGGCGGGGCGAGGGGCTGGGAGAAACGAAGCCAATAAACAGAGCAACAAGGCGGGAGAAGCATATAATTGCTCCGGACGTGTCGCTCGGCTCCAACAAAGTGGTTTCCTTGGACATCGCCCACTGAATCATTGAGTAAGGGAGGCGCGTTCCTCCTATTCGGAGGGAAGCAGGTGACTAACTGCAGCAGCGGGATACGAACGGGGGTGAAAACGACAAACAGCTGTCCTCCACTGTCTTCAAAAGGGTTCGAAAGCGTTACTTTTTTTTCTTATCGAGACGATTTTATTGCAACATCATCGCCAGCGTTGCCCGAACGGCCTCGGGTCCTGGCCTCGGGTCGGGTCCTGGCCTTGCCATGCACACGTTTGCCATCGACAGGCAGTCAGAGCTCTCTGCCGAAATGCCCCAGTTATGGAGCGCGAACGGCGTTTAGCGCACTGCCAGCAAGCTGTCACTGATAGCGTGGCTTCTGGGCTGGCAGTGCCGTGCCGTGTCGTGTCGTGCTCTGCGGAGCGATGGCAGGCAGGGACGGCGAACGCATGCGTCGGCGGCCGACGATGTGCCGCACTGTATCTGATTGTGGCCTGGAAGGTGCGGAGCAGGGCGGAGCTCCGACTGCTGTGTGTCTGGCTGTGGCCCGTAGCCGGTGCGGCGCGCCGGCGGTATGAGGTGGCTCTAGACGGCCTTAGCACCTCACGGGGGTACAGGGACGAGGCGGATGCCAACGGACGGCAGCTCAGCGGCCGCTACCGCGGCTGCAGCCTGTCGAGAATAACAGAAAATAAATTGGGGCGCCTCTTTATAACAGCTGGTCACAAGTATTGATCCCACCCCCTGTCTCTCTCTCTCTCTCTCTCTCTCTCTCTCTCTCTCTCTCTCTCTCTCTCTCTCTCTCTCTCTCTCTCTCTCTCCGTCTCCGTCCCTCTATCGCTCTTGCACGCGTTGTTGCGACAATTTTTTTACTTCTGCAGCCATAGCTTCTTTTTCTATTTGACCGATTCTCTTATCCTGACTACGCCCCCCCCCCTCTCTCTCTCTCTCTCTCTCTCTCTTCTATTTTTACAGTAAAGCTTCCGCCTATCCGGATCGACGACTGCCTCGACAATAACGCAGCCTGTCCGTCTGCCTTTGCCCTGCACGAATAGAGAAAAGTTCTCCGGGTATGGTTATCAACTTCTGGCATAACATATGCGTTTTTAAAATCATAATCGTGGGAACCGCTTTTTCCTAACGATTATATTCTGCAACTGCAAATGCTGTCAAAAATAGAAAAGAAAAAAAACACCCTCCCGTGGGCTTTCTCACGAAAAAAGAAGGGGGGGGGGAGCAGGGTGCTATTACTAAAGGGCAAAAGTTTTACTGCTCGTGCTGCTGACAATCCGTTTAACGTGCTGCCGCGCCTACACGCATGGACAGCACGTTCTAAGCGTAAAGCCGAGCCGACGCTGCGCGCGCAAACACACACTCGCACACACATACACACACACGCGCGCACTTTGTGTCCCCCGCTCTCGTAAACGCAGCGCCCCAGTTTACATTTATTCTGTAAAAAAAAAATAACAAAAACATAAAAAAAAGCGATCCCTTTGCCTATGACCGACAGGATGGGCGCACCACCGCACCGTACCGCACCACGCAGCAGAGAAGATGGCTGCCCGGCCCACGGCGGTGGGCGTGCGTTTAATTAAGCCGCAAGACCCGACCCGGGACTCGCGATGGCTGCGTGTACACGTTCCCTTCGCAAAAGGAGACTGCGGGGCCCCCTTTACAGAGTCTTTGCTAAACTTTGTGGCGCGGTGGTCCTCAAGGGCGATGTAGCGCGAAAAATACTGACGTCAAGAGAGGGGCGCCATTATTTTTCCTGCCGCAAAGAGAGGTCTTCATCCGGGCCCTGCCGTCCCGCCTTTCCCCTCTCTCGCTCTCTCTCCCTCTCCCTCTCTCTCTCTCTCTCTCTCTCTCTCTCTCTCTCTCTCTCTCTCTCTCTCTCTCTCTCTCTCTCTCTCTCTCTCTCTCTCTCTCTCTCTCTCTCTCTCTCCCCTCGCTCGCCCCCCTTCTGTACTCCCCTTTACGGAGTGGTCACTTCCCCTCACCCCTACACACCGCGAAGTGATTGGCAAAGATGGTAGATGGTCAGTCTATCCGGACGAAACGGAGGGGTCCTAGGCCCGTTCTCATTAAGGCCCCGCCGGGCTCCGCTCGGCCAACCACAGTTAGTTCCCTGCTGTTGCTGGCCGTGAGACCGTGGCCCCTTAGACGTCACTTGTGAATGGGCGCTGACCGAAGGGCCTCCGCTGATATCACAATGACCCGGTCGCCACTTTGAGTCTCCTTCGATCCTCCCCCACCCTATTTGCCTTGCCGTCCGTTTTTTTCCGGCCGGAGACGTCTTCATCCCTCGCAAACGAGCACGACGGCTCGGCTCGGCTCGACTCGGATGCGCCCTTCATTACCGTGTCCTGCTCGGCCCGATACGCCGATACGCCGCTCTTGTGGCTCCGAACGCGCACAATCACATATTATACTCAAGGCGTGCTGTCCCCGCCGGGCACCACCGCGCAGCCTCGGTTGATAGGCACGCTCTATAGCACACGCACGCGCGCACACGCACCTTGTGAGAGTGATGGTGGCGGCGGGCGGTGGGTGCTGCGGTGCTGCGTGTGTGTGTGGGGCTGAAAGTGAATTCTGAAAGGGCGTCCAATGGATTACCATTTATTCACCGTGTCATTGCCGCCTCTGTTCGCGGGCTTGTGTGTGTGCGTGTGTGTGTGTGTGTATGTGTGTGTGTGTGCTTCGCCCTAAGCACCGCTCCCCACCACCGTGTGTGTGTGTGTGTGTGTGGGCACGCGGTGGTTGATGGCTTTTCGAGGAAGGTAGAAGGCCCCCCCCGCGCTGGCTGAGACCGTGCTGAGGCCGTGCTGAGGAGGCCGTGCTGAGCTCTGCGGCAGGGCGGGGGCGGCGCGGGGCGGCGCTCTGCTGCTGGCCTGGCTGCGGGTGCCACGATTCGGTCTCATCAGCCCCGCCAAGGCTACAGAGCTACAGAGGCTAGCGTGGCCAGCGCGGGGGGAGGCTGGGAGTGGAGCCCGTAGGTTATGATGACGTCATGCAGCACCACACAACGCAGGGGCGGCGGACGGCCGCTATCGGAGGCAGTAACTCCGCCGAGCCGCATAATCTTTTTATTTACTTTTTTGAGGGGGAGAGTCGGAAAAATAACCGTTATGCTTCAAACCGAGCGCGCCTCGAATTGCGCCGGTGAGATATCAAAACGGGACAAAACCCGGGTCCTTGCCTGCGTTCCGCGTTGTGTCCTGGAGCTAGGCCGAGATGACGTTGCCCGGGGCGCGGCTCGGAATATGAGCGCCCTTCACTCCCCTTCCCCGTGTTGTGTGCAGGTCGTTGCGCTGCAGCAGGGCCGTTGTGCCGCACTCTGGGCTCCTTGAGGGCCGCGTCCGCCCGCAGCTCCTACCAGCTCCGCTCCCCCTTCCCCCTGAAGCCTCACAAGTTGCACAAGCCGCTGCACGGCGGGGCCCGTAGCTGCGGTGGCGGCCAGTGACTCGCTCACCTGCTCCCCTACGGAGAGCCCGGGCCAGCCCAGCCCAGGGGGCACGGGGTGCGCTAACGGGGTCCTCAGGGGTGCTCGTCGGGACCCCGGCGGGGTGTGGAGGGGACCGCGGCTGCGGAGTACGCTCGGACTCCCTGGAGTCCGCAATTCCAATTATGACACCGACTGGCTGGAGCTGCGGCGCTGGCCGTGTGCGGCGCTGCCCCGGGCGGCCCCGGCCAGCCCTGCGCTCCGTCCCGAGCCGTACGTCTCGGCCCGCCCCAGGGCGTCAATATCTCCGGCGCAATGACGCCCCCCCCCCCCCCCCACATTCCCCACCCCAGCCGCCGCCACAACCCTCAGGCGGACGGAGGCGCTTGTTTTCCTGACACGTCTTATTGCCCACCCGACCCGGAAGTCAGCCACAGGCGCCACAGGCGCCACAGGCGCCACAGGCCGGACAGGGCCCCTGGGCGCTGGCCTGGGCGCCTCCGCAGGTCCCGAGGGCGCTGTAGCTGTAGCTCGGCCCACGGCCCCACCGCCGCTGCTGCCACCGCCACCACTGCTACCACTCTGTTCTGTTTCTCTCTGCCAATACGGCTCGTGCTGCTTCAACGGCTCATTACGTCTGCACATGTCAACGTTTGTGCCAGCATTTTAACAACAGACAGATTCTAGCATACTTTCTTCCACTTTTACAATACAGAGATTTCTTCATTTGCGTGCTCACTTTGGTGCGAGCTACACGTCGTGTGAACTCGCACACAAATAGCGTATTCAGTGTCGTTGGACTGTGCATCGAGACTGCCCGGGTTCGAGTCTCGCCGGACAGCCTGTTGCTGCGGTAGCTGATGTTGGTACTTTTACGACAAGGGAGGAGGGACCGGAGGGCACCGTAGGGCAGCAGGGGCAGGTCGTGCAGATGACCCATCCAAGGCCAAGTGCTCGGGTCCAGTCCGGTCCGGAGCCGGCGGTGCTGGACGGGGGAGGAGAGCGGAGGGGGACGCAGCTTGGCCCGCGGGGTTTGCGTCGAGTCGTCCTGGGGGCCTTGTTTTCCCGGTCCGGGGGCTCGAGGGGTATTGAAACGGAGACACTTCTGCAAGTCCTGCGGCGAGAGGGTCCCTGCGCGGGGATCCTTGGGGGATCATTGCGCCCTCAGGACCCTGGCCGTAGTCATCAGTCACGTCCGTCAACGCGCTCCCTTCCCGCCGCTCCCCCGGGACCCTGCCGGCCCGGCGCACCCCTTGCGTCATCAGCAGCGCATCGCCAACGCAACCGTTCGGGGCTGGAAGAATGAGAGCAGAGCGATAACTGACCTGGTGTGAAATCGGGGTGCATATATTTTTTTATCGATCGAAATTCGTGAAATTTTGATTGAATGGCATATTGCTTCACTTAACTTCGCACATGAATCGGTTCGGTTCAGTTTTGACTCTGACTTTAACTCTGTTGAACTTCCGGTACGACAGTATTTCCCCCCGATATTTTCTACCTCTAATATAGCGACGCGAGGTTCGAGGAGAGTGGCACAAGAGGGGCAACGTTGGCTTTTGATGCAGTTACAGAGAGCACTGGAGAGGAAATGTGGGAAACAGAGTCGTGGCGAGCATTGCAGTACAAACGAGGGGGCGTTTGCTGACACACTTTCGGTGCGGCTTGTCAGGCTCCGCTGCTCGGCTCTGCTCGGCTCGGCTCGGCTTGGTTAGGCTCGGCTCGGCTCGGCTCGGCTCGGCTCGGCTCGGCTCGGCTCGGGCTCGTCGGCCGTCGCCCCGCGGCGCGGCCGCCCCAGTCCTTTCCTCACCCCACCCCACCCCGGGCAGGGAGAGTATCATCAGAGACACTTACTTTGTCGCGTCGGCGCCACAACTTTTGCGAGGCTCCTGCCATCGTTACGGTGCACCAGAGCTATGAGGGGGCCTTCACTTTCTGAAAAAATATATCAGTGTAAAGTGGAAGAAAAATAAGAAATAATCAAAACGAAATCAAATTGAGATTTTTTTTAAAAACAAGACGGGCATGGAGAACGCTTTGTCGTTCTAGGACAGGCTTGTTCTTTGAGTTTTAAGGGAAAATAAGTATGTTTCGTGAGGCACAAGTGCAGGGAGAGGGGGGGGGGAGGTAAATTAAGGGCAGCCCTGCTTGATAATTCATTTATAATCCGGCCAATGCAGAAGATTCAACGGGAAAACAATGCACGGGGTGTACGACGCACATACTTCTCCACACGGAGAACGCATCACCAGTGAATATGAGCGCTTTCCCTTCCAAAACGCAACGGGACCATGGGGCTGACAAGACCCTGAGCGCAGACGGAGCACACCGCGCGCAATTCCGGCGCTGTCTGAGAGACAGCGGCGAATGGCGAATGGGACGAAGCGGCTGGCCAGGCTCAGCGCGCAGCGCGCGAGCTAACGGTTTTGCTCTAGGCGGGACAACAGTGGCTAAAGTATCAACAGCGCGCTACACCTCTCCACCACAGCTCCGTAGCGTAGTGGGCAAGCGGACCGGTCGGTGACCGCAAGGTTCGGGGTTCAACTCTTTGCCGGGGCAAAAATTTTTCTGAAGTCTGCCGACCGAGGATGGTGGGTAAAATATACCAAAAGAACGTGTTCAAAGTGTGTTGTCTGAGTGACCGCGGACGTTGGGCCGCGGACATTCCCCGGAGGTTGAATACACTCGTTGACTCAGTGGTTCGACGCCCGAGCAGGGGAATGGTGCTTGCCAAGACTCGGCAGAAGTTAAATGTAGAGGCCTAGGGTTCGGCCTTCTACATTTTTCAAGCGTAAGGCCTCGGAATCTGGAGTATTCGGGCAACACCTACTTGGATACATGGCGTAGAAGAGTAGAGTACAATCGGCTTCGGCCGTGTACGATCTGGGCATCCTACCTCCCTCTCAATCCGCGAGGGAGTGGCCTCAGGGCCACAGACCAACTGGCTGGTCGAAGGGGGCTGACTCCTGAAATCTGGTCAGCGGAAGGGGCGATGTTGGCCGTTGCGGAAGCCTGCCTACCAAGGCGGCTGCGTCGTGCCTGTGTCTTAGCGGCGGTCAACTCCTGGTACACCGGTTCCCATCCGAACACCGAAGTTAAGCAGGAACGGTTCCGGACGGAAGTCTGGGACGAGGTAGGACCCACCCATTTTTGCCGTTTTTTGTTGTTGTTGTATTTTTTATTTGCAGGGTCTGAATCTTGAGGATTCAATATACTTTTGAATTTAAAAAAAATTGAAATGAAACGCTTTCTACCAATTAATAAAAAAAAAAGCCAGTCAAAGTGACTGCCTAAAAAAGGAAAACCGCGAAAAAACAAATTCGACCAATGAAAAATCAAAACTTTTCATCATTTGATTTCACCTATCCGCTCCTCATATATTGTTCGCACTTAGCCGGTGGCACTTCGCTAGACCGCGACGAACAGAGGGTATCTATTGTTGACTCGAGGCGGCGCCTCATCCCAAGACAAACGGCCGCCCATCTACGTTCTCTTAAACGGCTGGAATCGAGATTTCATGAAAAATCGAAATAGTGTCTCTGTCCCTGTGCAGGTCCCTCCCTGTGCAGAACTGAGCGCCCGCCGAATCTGGTATTTTTTTCTGGCAGTTCGTGTTGCAAATGCCGTTCCCTGACGAGTGCTTTGTTCCGTGTGTTGCAGGCAGGCGGCATGGGCTTGGCGTCCTGGCGGGCCTGGTCCCCGCGCTGGGTGCCGTCGCCGGCCCCGCTAGCGCAGCCCTCGGCGCAGCCCTCGGCGCAGCCCAGCGGCCCTTCGCCCCGGTAGCGGGTTGGGCGTTGTGGGTAGCCCTATGCCGCGCTATGCAGCTGCTGGCCCTCAATGCCCTGCTCATGTTCGACGTCGTCTTCGTCTTCTTCCTGTTCCTGGTGGGCGTGTCCTGCCTGGCGTACTACCTGCCCGCGACGACACGCAGGTCCTCGCTGCGCCACCGCTACCACCGCTACCACCACCACCAAGACCCGGAGCCGTACCCGCCGTTGCCGCCGTCCCCCCGCCACTACGTCACGGACCCCAATGCGCGGCCGACGCAGTCCCCCGTCGACCAGGTGTGAGCGGGGCCGAGGCCCGCGCCGCGGCCAGCGCCGTGGCCGGGGGCCGCCATGGACCAGCTCAACGACGTCCTCTTCCTGCCGGGCGCCGTCGGAATGATCCGACGGCCGCGCCAACGGAGGCTGCGCTCGGCGGAGCGTCCTGGCGACGTCCTCCAGGACACTCCAGGACGCTCTAGGACGTGAGGACGGCGGGCGGGCGGCGGAGGACGCCATTCAATGTCTTCCACACAGACGCACGCAAAAGCGTGTTGGTGAGAGAGAGAAAGACAGACACGGGGACGCGTGTGCAGTGAATACCGCAACGCGTGGACGTGCGTGTGCGCGCGCGCGTGTGTGTGTGAACTCTTACGCGGCCCTTTACGAGTCCGCGCAGAGGTCGAATCACCTCTGTTTCGGACGTGGACTGTTCTTGTTGTTGTTGTTTGCTGCGTGTGTTTAATTTTTTATTTTTACCTTTCGTGCAATATTGTGGTGGTCGTCACCTCCACGACGAGGACAGCGATGTTCGACGCCGAGGACGCCGCCGAGGGGAACGACGCCCGGAGCGCCATGGTGAGTCCGGCCTGGTTGGCAACGTGAAAAAGTTTTCGGTACTTATACCCGAAATATTCTGGCATTCCTACCCTTCACCCCTTTGAAAATTCCAGTATTTCCTTCCCTCGGTTCTCGTAACCGTACCGATAATCTGAGCGTTCTATTATGAAGCAAGCTGTTGCGAGTGCCGACATCCCAAAATAATTATTTTTGCCCTCCCGCTTACGGTACTATGAAGGGTGTGGCCACATGCCATGGGGGGGTTTAGTGGGTGAGGGGGATAGCAAGGGTTATGGGGGAGGGGGAGGGGAACAGTGGGAGAGGAACAGTTTGGGAGGGGTGTGCGCGGGGGCGGAAGAGACCTGGCCGAGATTATTGCTGTTTACCAAGGGATGGCGAGGGAACACCAATCGGTGGCTCATAAAGATTGGTCTGCTCCGGCCGGCTGCTCCGGCTGGCTGCTCCGGCTGGCTGCTCCGGCTGGCGGCTCGGGCAGTCTGCTCGGGCTGGCCGCTCGGGCTGGGATCGGTACAGGCTCTGCCTGAGTCTCCGCCGGCCCCGTCGTCTTGTCTAGCCGGGCTCCGACTCTCCGGTGCTGGCGGTGGAGGCGGCGGCGGCAGCAGCGATGTTGCCCTAAGCTACGACAATATTGTGGGTCGGACGGTGAGCCGGGAAAGAAATAGGGGACAAGGTGCGCCTGCTGCTTGTGTACCCAGCTGGGGCCTGACCGCCAGCGGCAGCAGAGCGGCAGCCGGAATGTGGGACGACTGTAATCTTGGCTACTGGCCGCCTCTGTGAGACACGCCCCCCCCGCCCGCTCCGGTCCCCGCAAGGGCACCCCCGAACGCTGTTGGCACTACTGACATTAAACTACGCATATTTTTCCTCGCACGTTTAACTGTTTTAAGTTTTCTCGGAATTTTGAGAAATTTCAATAATGGTTTGGGAAGTGGTCGGAAGTGGTGCAGGTGGTGCTGGCAGGATCAAATGATCGCGATGGAATTCCGACGTCCTTGTTTGTCGCGGAGCCGAGCTGTGACCCGGCCGGGTCCCGGAGTCCCCGGAGCCGACAGCTGGAATGCACTCCGGTTCGTTAGGGTGCGTCAGCCTGAATCGAGTTAGGTGGGCTGAATTAAGTCGACTGGCGCCGCTGTGCTGCTCCGCAGCCCCGGCCCCGCACCTGCCCCGCCCACCCCGTCCGAGCTGGTGTTCGTTTCGCCCGGATCTTCCATCCCGCGATGACCTGGCAATGTCGCCACTTTGCCGCGTAGCTAAATTCCCTCATCGAGAGTAATTAGAGCTCTGGAGCGGAAAGTTGGACGCGGCGCCTGAGCGGTGAGCGGTGAGCGCCCGCGGACGGCGGGGTAAGCCGTATGCCGCCCAGCGCGGCTGCACGGCGGGACTGCCTACCCTGCAGGCGGCCGTCACGGAGCGACACTCCCGATGCTGTGCGCGCTCAAGCAAGTAACGAGTTTGTCCGGTCGGCATGACCGTGTTCCGCCGTAGTTTTGTGCTGTTGACGCTGGCGCTGCTGGTCCGCGAGCAGAACTGGAAGTAGTCTTCCTGAGTCGGCTGCAAACTTGGTGCGGTGCGGACTAAATTGTATCAGGATAGGCGCTGCAAGCGTTGCAGCGGCTGGATGACGTCAGCGAGAAGGGTGTTCAGGTGCCCCCCCCCCCCAACCCAGCCGCCCCCGCCGCCCCCCACCGCCGCCGTTGCTACCTCTGGCTCCGTGCTCTTGTTCCCCGGCCTGTTTTATTACGCTGTTAGTTTACACGGGATAGGAAGCAACGCCGCTCCACCACTTACCCACCCCTCCTGAGACGAGGCTCCAGAGCCGGCCGTATTTTATTTGATCTTTTTTTTTTTCTTCTTAAAAAAAAAGTCGATTTTTCTTTTAGTAAGCACCGATTTTTTTTAACGTAAACGTCCCTTGCTTGCATACAGCTCAGGAAGTAAGACTAGTCAGTTCTGGCGGACACCCCGAAGCTGAATCCGAAATCTGACTGGTACAGCTCAAGACGCGGGGTCACGGGTCGCGACCACGAACGAAACATTGGCGGAAAGGGTGGGGGAAAACAGCGCGTCCAACATCAAATCGCGTCCGTAAGGTGAACCACCCCCCACTCCGCACACCGTGCGCTTCCATCTCCAAGACGATGCGGGAGGCACAATTTCCGGAGAGCAAAGCATCTGGCGCCGCGCGGAGCCCCGGTGTCCGCATGGAGCGTGGGAACGCATGGCGCCGTGGCTGCCTGTAACGTGGCGGGGAGGCGCGTGAGACTGTTGCAGAGATCCCGCTCACCCCCCCCCCCCCCCCGCCGATCGCGGCCGCCCCCGGCCGCCCCCGGCCCGGCCTAGTGCCGCTCTCGCGGGACCTGGCTTTCACCACGACGGCCTTGTCTCCGCTGCGCCCCTTTCCAATAACCACAAAAAAATACGACGGAAGGGCGGGGAGGGGGAGGCTTCGGAAGCAGGCAAGCAATCCGCCGGCGCGGAGTTCATTTCATATGAGACAAGCAGTGAGGGGGGGGGGAGGGGGGGTGGGGGCTGTGATCAGCTCGGTGTTCGCGACGACGCGGAGCCCAGCAGAACCTAGTAGAGCCCGGCGAAGCCCAGCAGAGCCCCGAGGGGAGTGGAAGAGATCTCTCTCGAACCCGGCAGCGACAGCGGGGGAGTGGGGGTGGCAGTCAGTCCGTCAGACGGGCGGGCGGGCAGAGGCAGGCTGGCTGGCGCCTTGTTTGATTCGCAGCTCTCGCGTGGATCGAAATGAAAAAATAAAAATAAAACGTGGCATGGCCTCGGGCGCGCACTGAAGCAGCAGCAGCAGCAGCAGTAGAAGCAGCACTCCGACGCAGTGGAGGGTAATCATTTTCGGGAACCTCAACAGAGCCAGACTGAGAAGCGATGGCGGCACGCAAACTCAATTTAAATATAAAATAAATGCAGAACTACTGTATATGAGATGAGATGCGGACACAGCAGCGGGACTGCGGGTTCAAAGGGCGATACATATTCGGGTGTCTTTTCGGTTCGCGTTGATTTGCGATGAATCAATTATCGTTCTTGGTTCCTCTGACACGTACACGCCCTGCCGGGAGGGTATCCCAGTATCCCACCCAACCCAACACGCGGCGCCCCCACCGCCCCCGCCGCTCCTCCAATCTCTGTTTCCCGTTCGGTTCACTGACACTCCTCCCTCCCCCGCTTTTTGCCCCGACTCATGCGGCCATGTACCTAGCAGCTCCTCTCCGCCAGATATCACCCCCGCCCCGCCGGGCCCCGCCCCCCACTGCCCCCCTCGATGAGCCATAACCGAAACCCAATTAATCCTCGCGCGGATGTGATGCAGTTACCGTGTGGGGCGGTCAGAGCCCCGGATGGGGCTCCCAGAGGCCGGTGGGCCCCCTTGTCACTCAACGGCTCCTCGGCCGGCGGCCACGAAGGCGGAAGCGAAAAGGCAACCCCATAAATCTCACGGCTAAAGAGCGAGAAAATTACGGATAAACTGTGTGTGTGCCTTTTCTCCCCCCCCCCCCCCCCCCCCCGGCCGTTGGCGCGCGCGGCAGCGCAGATGGGTAAATGGGAGGCAGAGAGGGCGCGTGGGAGAGGGGCTGGTTTTGTGTATGAAAAAGTGGAGTGGGTGAGCAGGCGTGCGCCAGAGAGGGAACGACGGAGAAGACAAGGACAGGGTATCAGATGGGGGCGCAGAGGGAAAGCGAGAGGAAAGCAGAAACGAATAAGGTGAGATGGGAGAAAAACAGGGATGCGATGAAAGGGGGAAGAAAGGGGATTGGGAGGAGAGGGCGGTCGGTGCAGTGCGGTGAGGCAGAAACTCGGGGCTGAAACAGGCAAGGCTGGCGGCTTTGGGTTCGCCATGCGTCACACGTCAACAGCAACAACAGCAGCATCAGCACGAGCTGAACACGAGCCGGACGGTTCAATACGGTACGGTGCGGTCACTCGGTAGCCGCTGCAGCCGCTGCAGCCGCTCCAACTCAGCTTCGTCCTCAGATTAGTCCTGCCGTGGGGTACGGGGGCGCACCTCGCATTGTGTTGCACTGCGATTGGGGCAAGGGCTGGAAAGCTCCGCTTCGGTTTGTTCGTGACTTTTCTCTTATTGGAAGCAGTGGGCGCGGGCTGCCGGGGGCGGGGTGGGGCGGGGCGGGGCGGGGCGGGGCGGGAAGGACGAAGAACGGCAGAGAAGGGACCTACACACAACAGGGCCAGTCGTCTGCAGGCAACAGCACAAGGTTTACAACCACTCAGCGATACAAAAAAAAAAGTGCTGTTACGCTTCGTGATATACTGCTAGGCTCGAAGTATCACTAGGCAGAGTATGGTTAAAATTTGAATTATTGGCGAGCGTAGCGAGCTCTTGTTCCCAAAGGCAGCACGCGCCGACACTCGTCGCTTTTGCAAATTTTAAACAAAATTTAACAGAACACTGTTTTTTGTGACAAAATGACAATTCCCAGAATGGACCATGCTTTCCAAATCCTAGTCATTTTATAAGGCTAATTCGTGGCTTAAAAGAAGAAAAAAAGGGGGGGGGGACGACACACGCGAAAGTCACAAAATAGCGGTGGAGAGCAGCAACCAGTGCGCTCGGAACCTGACCAGGATGTTTTTAGAATCTCAATAATTCAAAACAACAAAATGTCATGTCGCTTTTAATTCAGCGCAGGGGGAAAAGGATCACATGTGTGGTCTTCACATTCGTGGCACATATCCTGTCAATTTTTCGCGTCGTGGACAAATTATGATTCCGTTCGTTTGGCGGGGGTATTGTCCCTTTCCCCTCCGCCACGGGCGACCCCGAAGCGTGACTTCCATACCGATGCCGGCAATACGGAGAGACATCCTTTTTTTAGCTTCTTTTTTTTTTTTTGCTTTTTTTTCCACGGGTGTTGTTGTGTAAGACCCGTTTAATTAGCAGCCATAAATTGGCCTCACTGTGGCGTAGCGGCAGAGTAAGCGCACGCCTTTCGCCTCGGCGGCAGCAGCACGGACATCAGCATTGTGGGTCTATCAGCATATACAGCAGGGCCGGGCTCTGGGGCTGTGCGGTAGACCGCCGACGGCGCGCCTCACCGCACCGGCCCTGATTTTGTGTTTTATTCGCTCAGACCACTTCGCGCCTGGAGACACGGCGCATCGCCATCCGAACAAAATCTTCACAGTGTATACATGCTGCGATGCGTGCTTTGCGTTCGCCCCGCAAGGCGCTGAGATACAGGCAAACCCATTCCACTGCGCTGTATTGGCCTGAGCGCCTCTGGCACCGACGGGTACAGTTTGCTGCTGGCAGTCCGTCGTCATGGATCCAGGTTGCTCGGCTGACACGCTGCTCGTCTCGATGGACGCCCAGTAGTCCCCATTGGTCCCCATTGGTCCCTGTCCCATGACACATGACACCCCCTTCATCACACGCCTCCGACGCCTCCGGCCTCCGGTCCAGAGCCCGGCCCAGAGCCCGGCCCTCCCGACGGCTGTTCAGAGAGCCTCTCCCGTTTCAGGGGGCGTCCGACCGATGCAGGACACCGGGAGGAACCCCGCCCCCCCCCCCCCCCCCCCCACGAAACTAAAAAAAAATATTTAAAGAAAGAAACTGTGTTCTTTTTGTTTTTTGATTTGTTTTTCGTTATTGTAAAAACCGTGCATCGCCACCGTAGTAGTCTTCACAGAGGGCACTGCGGTACTTAAGCCGTGCGCGCCTCCCTGTCTGGATCGGGGCCCAGCAGCCCGGCCAGCCCAGCCCGGCCCAGCAGCCGCCAGCCCCTTCTTGGCAGAGCAGCGGCGCAGCAGGGGAGGGGTGGGGTGCGGCGGGGCCGAGTGCTGCTCCTGACAGCTTCTTCCACATGAAGGAATGCTGGTAAACCTCTTGTTGGCGGTGCGTCAGTCCCCCGGCGCCGCACGCCGCGTCACGCTCTCGCGGCACGCTTTCCCATGCGCTCGGCACGCGCTCGGCACGCGCTCGGCACGCGCTATCGCCACGCGTCACTTGTCCGCGTGCCGCCGCTTTGTCTGCCGTGACCTCGCCGCATCGTATCGGCCGGAGTAACGTGCCGCACTCTCGCTGCCGGAGGCCCCGGAGGCCCCGGAGGCCCCGGAGGCGAGTTCCGGCGGCCGGCGGCGGCTGAAAGCGGAAACGGCACAAGCGTCCAACTATTCGGCGGTACGGCCGGGGAGCGTTTAAAGGCGGCCGGTCTCCGTCCCCTCCGGTCCCCTCCGGTCCCCTCCTCCGGCCTCCGGGCCGCCTCCGGTCCCCTCCGCGCCACACGTCCCGCCGCCCCTTAAGCTGAGTTCAGACATTCTCAAAGTTGACTCGCGAGATTAGCGGCAGCAGCAGCGGCAGTAGCAGTGGCAGCAGCAGCAGCAGTGTGTGTGTGTGTGTGTGTGTATGCGCGGGGGGCTGGAAGGCCGGCGGAAGAAGGATGGGGAGAGGGGATAACGCGTGCCGCAGTCGGTGGTAGCCGGAGGGAGCGAGCCAAGAGCGAGCGGCACGCAGAGCGGGGATGGAGTGCGTCGTTGCGTCGTGTGTCGTCGGGCCGGGGACGAGGGACGCGCCAGAGGACAGCAAACATGCAAGGCATCCCCTGCTGTATGTACACAACTTCCAAGGAAACCGCAAGGCTGCATTGTTTAAATTTCTTCTTTTTTCAATTTTTTTTTTTTTTAGATAATTCATGACATATCCCTGGTTTGCGATTTCCACTAGAATATGATATCGCTCCGGGGTAGTGCCGATTTTCTGTAGCGGCAGCGGGCAACGCCTTCATTCACCGACATATATGTGTGTTGTGTGTGTGTGTGTTTGTGTGTGTGTGTATGTGTGTGTGCGTGCCGCCCAACTACTCTAGGTTTGGGGTGGGGCGTGCACCACTTCCCCCCCCCCCTCTAAATCCCCCTCCCCCCATCCCCCATCCGCGCAGATAGACGGCCGAGCCTGGCTGCATTTCGCTCACCCCGAGACCGACCCGGCGGGGTGGCGGCCGTCCCTCCTGCTCCCCCGCTGTCGGCATAGGCAAGTTGATCACAGAGTGCCTCCCTTCCCCACCCCCTCTCTTTCCTTTTCTCTCTCTCTCTCTCTCTCTCTCTCTCACACACACACACACACACACACACACACACACACACACACACACACTCACTCTCGTCCTTCCTCTCCCCTTGTGCGTCCCCCCTGCTCTTTACTCGATTTCACAAGTAGACCGCTCACACTATTTCTCCGCAAGAGTGTCGGCGCGGGGTTGAGGAGGATCAGAGGGAAGGGGGAGGGGGGGGGGATGGAATCGTTGCCGAAGCCAATCCCTGCGCGCGTGCTCCCCTGTGTGAAAACCGCTGGCATATGACACGGCTCGAACGGCTCGGCTCGGTGAGTGGGGGGGGGGGGCGCATGCACGGCCAGCCATCGGTGCGACTCCACGGGCAGAGGGGGTTGGGGGGGGGGGAGTAGTAGTGCGTCTGAGGAATGGCCACCGTGTTGTTTTGGGGCACAACATAATGAGCAGGACGCTCCCCCTCCTCTCTCTCACCCCCTCTCGCTGTAATAAGTTTAGTCATTTGTAACGGGAAGCGGTGATAGTCCTCTCTCTCTCTCTCTCTCTCTCTCTCTCTCTCTCTCTCACACACACACACACACACACACACACACACACACACTCTCTCTCTCTCTCTCTCTCTCTCTCTCGCTCACTCTCTCATTCTCCTCCCCCTCCCCCACCTCCCTCCTGCCTAAAATATTTATGCGAACGAGAGTGAAAGTGAAATGAACAGGCCACGACGCCTCGCCGGCCAGAGGGGGACCGGGACCGGGGACCGGCAGAGACAGTGAAAGTTACCGCCCCCGGACCGGAAGCTCTGGCACGGCACGGCCACGGCACGGCCACGGCACGGCCACGGCACGGCCACGCCCCGCACACTGTACACTTTCCCAAACAAGCAGTGCCGGGTGCTGAGTGCCGATGCCGACCCGGAGGGTACCTGAGGGGCTGAGGCGACCCGGGTGCGGTGTGCCCGCCGGGGGCTGACCGGGTGGCGGCGTCAATTTGTCGGCGCTAATCGCGTCAAGCGCCCCGTCCAGCCCCGGCCCCCGGCTGATGAGCCCCCGGTACACGCGCCCGGCCCCGCCGTGGCCGTCGGCGCCGTGACGACGTCGTGCCATCAAGAATGCATGCAGAAGACTCGGTCCGCGGCGGCCCTCTGGCTGTGCTGGCTGCTGCTGCTGCTGCTGCTGCTGCTGCTGCTGCGGTCTGCGGGCTCCAGGACTAATCAGTTTCCTCATTATCGCAGCGTTCAGCCCCTCCCCGCGCGCTTCTCATTACCCCCCCCCCCTCCCCTGCCGCCGACACCGCCACCCGCCGTTGTCGGCCTGCGCCCACATCAAGTGTAACGTATTCCGCTCGCGTGAAGGGTGGCCAATCAAACGCTCAGCAGCAGCGCGCCGGGACGACTGCGTCTCATGCGCACTCGTGTGTGGAGGGCGACGAGGACGACGGGGACGATGAGGACGCCGAGGACGTCGCGCCGGCGGACTGATGAGTGGGGTGCCCGCTGGGGCGTGCAGCCACGGGTAGCACCGCGTGGGCGGGAACTGGAAGGAGATAAAAACTGGCAGCCAGCGGTGCACGCTGAAGCCCCCGTGATCATGACCACTTCAGCGGGAAAGAAGAAGAAAAAGGAGAAGCAGAAGCTGAAGAAGAAGAAGAAGAAGAAGAAGAAGAAGAAGAAGAAGAAGAAGAAGAAGAAGAAGAAGAAGAAGAAGAAGAAGAAGAAGAAGAAGAAGAAGAAGAAGAAGAAGAAGAAGAAGAAGAAGAAGAAGAAGAAGAAGAAGAAGAAGAAGAAAAAGAAGAAGAAAAAGAAAAAGAAGAAAAAGAAGAAGAAGACTTAATTTATTGTTCTCGTCACACACACGACACATTTTAACTATTTAACATTAACTATCAGTTCTATATCACCGAAGAAGAATAAAGAAGAAGAAAATGTGGCTGAGGGTCGAAGAGGCCGTGTTTGTGCGCGAGTGACGGACGTGCGGGTCGTCGTCCTGTGACAGCGACAGAAAAGGGAGAGGAAACGAGGAGGGAGCGGGGAAAGAGGAAAAGAGCGGGAAGGAAGTGCCGGCCGGTCAGGTCCCCCGGCGCCGCGGTGCCGCAGGTCCGCCGCACCTTAGCGATGGCGAATGCACGGCTCGGCCGAGCTAATTAGGTCTGCCTTGGCTTGGCGGGCCACCGCCTCCGCCCCGGCGCTCTGCGGACTTGGTGACTTCATTAGAGGCGGCGGGGACGGGGGAGGCGGCGCTAACTAGCCCGGTACGGCCCCGCCCCGCCCTGCCCCGCCCCGTCGCGCTGCCCCTTCAGTTACACTTACCTCGGACCCCCGCGCCGCCCCGCTGGCGAGCGGCGTTTCCGCGGCGGAAGGCGCTGAGAGACGGAAAAACACAGGCGGCGGTGCGTCTCGTGTACACCTCCCCGCTGGCTCGCATATCCAGCACTGACAGCTCTTCCAGGGCCGTCGGCGGCCACGTAAGGTCGTCCTGTATGTGGTGGGGGCGGCAGGGGAGGGGGCGGTGGCGGCGGCAAGATGCAGCCGTATCATTATCATCAGCCTCATCATCCCAGAAGCAGCTGAACCGGACCAGTATATAGCCGCTATACTTTAGGTGCGCTGCGCTCGGCCCGGCCCGCAACTATGAATTATTCAGAGGGTCTTACAAGGCTCCGGACGCATAACGGCGGCGGCAGCGGGGGGCGGTGGCGGCAGCGGGGGCGGTTGCAGCGGCTACCGGCGGTTTAAGGTGTGGCGCGGTGCGGCTGCGTGCCGCGGCAGCGCAGATTTGACGGAATGTTGCGCGAGAATCGAGGGAGGGATTTTTTTTTTAAAGGCGGTGGAGTGGAGCCGCAAAGCTGCCAGGTGGTGGCGGCGGTGGCGGTGGTGGCGGCGGTGGCGGCGGTGGCGGTGCGGGTGGCACGTACGGCACGGCTCCGGCAAGCCTGCCGACTGCGAGTTAAAAGCAGGACAACGCCGCGCCGTGCCCGCTGCGCAATCCGCAAGAAAAGATTTATGGGAGGGAGGCAGCGGCGGCGAGGCGGCGAGGCGGCGAGCCGAGGGTCTGTAGGAGCCTGAGCCCTGCCCCGGCCCCGCCGGCCCAGGGGAGGCCCGGGGGATGAAGGGGCTTGGCAGACATGGACCTCGCCGGCCTGGCCTCGCCGACACGGAACCCACAACGACGTTCGCGCCGACCCCCAGGAAGCTGTATTGAATCAGCGCTGTGACCCTGTGACCCCGCGGCCGCCGCCGGCACCGTGTGCACGCTGCACCAGTTCAGCATCCAAAAGCTTATTGTGGTTAGCTTGTCCCCCTCGCAGCTAACTATTAGTTAAGCTAACTATTTTTATTTTTTTCGTGCAGAGCGGTGAGCGGATTTGGCACTCCCTGGCACAGTGGAGGCTACTGGCCTGGGGGGCGGAATGGACTGGTACCTCTCACAGATGAGACGCGGCAGACGCTCCCCGCCCCAAGCCGCCCCAAGCGGCCGCGGCACAATCCGACCCACTAATAGGAAAAGTAACACACTGGCCAAACTTTTTCCTACGTAGGCAGCCCGTGCGGCAGTGCAGGAAGTCGGGGGCTGCTGGCTGCTGCTTCGAGGTTCCCAACTGATGCGGCTCTGTTGGAGTTGGAGGTTTTTCCTACCAGGGGTTGAGTGGGGGGGGGGGGGGGCTGCATCAACAGCACACACAATAGTAGGAGGCCCTGCGCCCGCGGCGAAGAGGCCGGCCCGATAAAAGGCCCCTCAGTTGAAATGAGCATTTTATTGTTGGCTGTTTCCAAAGCAATTACGCCGATCTTTCATCCTGACACAATATGTGAACGTCGAAACGGTTTGTGGAAAAACATCCCCTTCGCGAAGCGTTGGGCAAAACAAAAATTAGACCCTGCAAATAGTGGTAGCGCCGTGATGAATGGCTGGCATTCTTTTCCTATTTTTCCTCCCCTCCGGACGCCTGCAGCGGGGCTGGCCTGTTCCTCTCACTGTGGGGCGTGCCGGGGGCGGCCAGCCGGGGGCGGCCAGCCGGGGGCGGCCAGCAGGCAGCTGCCTCAGTCCAGAACGAGAAATGAAGGGTGACGCCTCCCCCGCGCCGCCCCCACCTGTCAAAGAGACTCGGGAGGAACGCAAACTGAATTGGAAATCCCCCCCTCCCCCCTGTCCTCCCTCCTCTTTCCTTTCGGTTTATATTTTCGCCGTCGTTGTCATCAAGATGGCGAGGATGTCGTTTCTGCTGTTATAAGTTCGAATTGAGTTGAAACTGTTCCGTGACATCTGCCGTTTCCCCGTGATAGTCTTCTGCAGACAGAGAAGTGTGTGGATCGAAATGTAAGGCTGCTAACCAAACCGTCCCTGTGCTGCCCCCGTCCCCTTACCGAAGAAAAACGAGTCGTCGTTCGCTCGAAGAGACTAACTGGAAATGTTTCAGTGTCGATGGTGTGTGCTATGGGCTGCGGGGCTCGGCACGGGTTGAAGGTCTCTCTCCTCCTCGACCGCTACGACCGTGTCCATTTTTCGCTGTCCAAGTCAAGGGCCTGCTCAGCTGGGGACGTAGGGGAGCAGGGCTTGTCGGAGCACAGCGCAGCGGAGGCCGTGGCGGGCCGTGGCGGGCCCGGGCATGGTGGCTGATTTAAAAGTGCCCACCCATTGTGACCCGAAGAATTACTTTTCCGTTTGCATAGCCGGGAGGAAGGGCAAGGCTGATGGAGAGGACTCGAACCTCCCGTCCCGACTGCGGCCCCGGCCGCCGCACCGCGCCTCCCCCGTCCCCCGGCAGCCACCGCACAACACCCCGGCTGCTGCTGAGCGGCAAGGAGGGCCTCTCCCCCAACGCCCCCCCCCCCCCCCCGCACCCCTCTCTGCAAATCAGGCGAGAAGGGCGCTGCTCTAATTTATTTCGCCGCGGAACAGAGAGCGAGAGTGCGGCTGAGGGGTATACCGCGGGGGCGTGCTCACGGCCCCGGCCACGCGGACGGCCTACAGGAAGGAGAGCCGGAAGCTCAGCGGCCGACAGGCGGTGTTGTCTCTTGTTAGGTCGGTGAGCAGTCGGTGAGCACGGCCACGCCCACGCCGACGGCTCACGGCCCTCAGCACGCCACTGACGGCGGCGGCCTCCGCCGTGCAACAAGCTCGGCGAGATAGAGCATGGTCGAGATAAGCGGCATGCTGCCGCCACCCGGCCAACCGGCTGCCTGTCACGGAGGCGACCACAGCGGGCAGGACTCTCGGATGCCAACGCCTCTTCACAAAAAAAAAATATTTTTTTTTTGTCTGGGTTAGCGAATTACTCACCGGATTAGCGAAAAAATACGGATACGCATATTTTAGCGACCGTGTTTTTTCCGTGTTGCTGTATATTTTTTTCAACTGCCGTAAAAAAATGAATTTTCGGTTGATTATAACTGTTCGGTTAACTGTCGGATATTCCCATGTGTGGACCATCCACATGCGGGCGCCTAGCTGCCTAGCTACCGGCGATGGGAAGTCTGACCACGCACGCCGGCTTAATCCATCCCGCGTTGAAGCTGCTTCAATCCCAGCCCGGTCTATAGTCTGATCAAATAATTGGTTTTGAGGGGGTTTGGATACCGGTTTGGATTACTGAGTCGGAAGTACATGTGAGTTAGCGTGCATGCGTGTAAGGCCGGGGGGGGGGGGGGGGGGGGGGGGATGGTCAAGCACCATGACTGCGGTACGGTCCACCAACACTTTGTTTGCGTAATGTTGATTGCAGAATGGGCAGCCCGGCCCCCCGAGGCTACGCGGGCTTAGTCCAGCCAGGCCGACGCTGCTTCCGCGGCCCGTCCGGGCCCGGCGGCCTGCGCTGGGCTGGCTGTTTGTCGTTTGATTTGCATACGCGTTCGCCCGGGCCGCGGGCCTGCCGCGCCCCGCTCCGCTGACATGACGGGTAGCGGAGGGGGGAGGGGTTGACACGGAAGCAGCTCGGCCGGACTGCCGGACCGCCAGGCCCGACCGGGACCGCAAACCGCAGCCGCAAGCCGGAAAAGCATGTCCGCCAACGAGGCGCCCCGTAGGCCGGGACCTGCCCCTGCATTCCTGCCCCGGCGGACCCCGGCAGCCCCCGGCAGCCCCCGGCAGCCCCCGGCAGCCCCCGGACCCGGCTCAACTACTGTGTGTCGACGGCCTCCTGTCCGAAACCCTAGTGCCGCAGCCTGATTTTCCTTACTCACCCGCTCGTTGAGGCGAGGCACCGCGCTGCTGTGAGGACGCTTTTCATCCCCTCCAACGGCCTCGACGAGGCTTCCCTCCTGATTTCTTCCACCTCCAGCAGCGCCGCACTACTGCTGTTCTTTCCGGCCCCCTTATGAAACTCAACAGGCTGGCTGGCTGGAGCCCCCACCCCTGGCCGGGCCCGGCCCCGCCCAGCCCGCACCGCCTGGCCGCTTCTTACGTCAGGACACACACGCGCGCTCACGCACAGGAGGTAGGGTGGCCTAGGCCTGCCGTGGCCAGCCACGGGGCCCTGCTAGCTGCTGCTGCTGCCTCTGGGAAGCGTGCGCCTGCGTATAAATCCTTAATGGTCCGCACACCTTTCGGGGGAGAAGCGCGCCCTTAAATGGAGATTAAGCGGCTAGCCGGCCCACCTGCTCCCTCCTCCGCCCCCCTCTCTCTCTCTCTCTCTCTCTCTCTCTCTCTCTCTCTCTCTCTCTCTCTCTCTCTCTCTCTCTCTCTCTCTCTCTCTCTCTCTCTCTCTCTCTCTCTCTCTCTCTCTCTCTCTCTCTCTCTCTCTCTCTGCACACTGAGTAGGATAGCCTCCATGACCGCCACACTACTGGCTACCAAAGCAGACATAAGCACCGAGAGTTGCTCACGATCAGCACATCGATATTCCATCCTGTCAGTCTGATCGCTCGATCGCTCACTCGATCGAATCATGATGAGAGCACTTTAGAGGCGGAAACTCTCCCAGCATTATTTTTTTTACAAGCAGTATGTCTGCTGTGTAGACTGTTAATGTCGAAGCCCCCTTTCCCTCTCCCTCTCTCCCCATCGCTGCGTCTGTCTTGCTCTCCGTCCCGCCGGCCATCACTTTTATTGGCGCTTTAAACGGGCGGGCAGGCATAGCAAAGAAAATGACGGGCGGGGCTTACACGATTCCCAAGTTAAAATTGATAACGGCAAAGTTACGAATGGTTTTAATTTTGAGTCATTCACCGCCGCCGCCCAGGTGGCCATCCTGGGCTCCGTGCACCGCCGCCTACGGAGCTTAGCAAACTTGGGTCCCTTTCTGGGCCGCTGTCTGGGCGGCTCCGCCCGGCCCCGCTCCGCCCCGCTCCGCCCCGCCTCGCGCTGCCGCCCCCTTGTCCGCCCTCGCCGCCTGCCGGAGCGACGATCCAACTCTAATGTTCGTTCCTTTACCGGCATTAAGGTGCCCATTACTCATTACGCCTAGTAATTTATGCGAGTAGTGAGACACCTTGGGCGTGGTGTGTGTGCGTGTGTGCGTGTGTGTGTGTGTGTGAGAGAGAGAGAGAGAGAGAGAGAGAGAGAGAGAGAGAGAGAGAGAGAGAGAGAGAGAGAGAGAGAGAGAGAGAGAGAGAGAGAGAGAGAGAGAGAGAGAGAGAATGTGTGGGAGCGGAGAGCTTCGGCATCTGGGATGTTTTGTGGTGAGGAGAGCAGAACACACGTCCCTTCGAAGGAGGAAGCACCTCCAAGCGCCTCGCGCCTGGTGGGTAGGCAACCTCGACTCCTCCACTCACGCACGCCATGCGGGCTGGCCTACCCTGGAGTCCGCGGGCGCTCGCCTCATCGCCGTCGTTTTTCACTGAGGGCCGCCTGTCGCTGGCGCCTCTTCCAAGGAAAGTTGGATTACAGAACCCCCACAAGCGAGAAATAAGACTTGAGGTGCCTTTGGCCCGCCAAACCCGCGGCTCAGGTTTACAAAGCGATGGTGCGAGTGTGTCGTACGCGAGCGCTGTTCGAACGCCTCTTCCGCCCTCACCCTGTAGGCTACTTTGCCGCGGGACTTTCTGTAGCGCGTTGCCGCTCCTTTTTCAGGGCCCTCCTCCGTGCACGGCGTTTAGAGACGTTTAGCGACGAGGGGCGGCCGAGGAGTGCGGCGGGAAGGGCGGCTGCGGGCCCTCGGTGGGCCCCGACATGAATGTTGCATGAGAGCGCCTCCTCGCTTCGCTTTTTCATATGTAATTACCGCGAGTGCATAGCAGGACACAGCGCGGCAGCCGAGTGGCACCGCGCCCCGCTGTCAGCGGTAGGGGGCTGAAGGGGACGAGTGGCCCGGCCAGAGCCCGCCTAGGCAGGCGCACGACTCCGTGTCGGTGCGCACTGCATGACGTCTGATGCCGACAGTCACGCATTTTCTGGGGGTCGCCGCACACCGCATCACGGTTCGGTGTTGCTATACTGACAGTCCGGCTCTGCTCCCGCCGGCGCTGTCGGATCCAGTATGTTCGTGAGCACGAGCCGCACAATGTTCGGCGCTCCCCTGACCGCGGCTCACGGCGGTACTACGCCGTGCGCTGTGGCCCCGCCCACGTCACGGGGCGTTCACTTGTTCTGACGTCTCGGATTGTCGCGAGCCGTGTTCTAGCCGTCGTGCTACACCTGATCCGCGACAGGAGAGTTATAACGAAGTGAGACTGGAGTCGGACTGGAGTGGGACCGCGGCGGCCCGGGATATATTATGGGCTCGGGGCGTGGCGGTCGGCGCGAGGAGGATTAATGGCAAGCTCTGCCTCCAGCCTCCAGTCTCCTCGAGACTTTTTCTATGGAAACGCGCCGACGACGTAGGGGGGCTCGAGCGCATTCGGACGGCCGACAAACATTCTCATACCGTGCGTAAGCGTTTACAGTTGAATCGATCGCGTCAAAATCGCATCAGTGCGCGTCATGAGGACAAAAGGAGAAAAGAACGCGGTGAGAAAGTTTTTTGTTCAGACGCGGCGCTGGCCGCGCCGCCTCCGCGCCACCCCCGCGTCAGCCGCCCCACGGATAACGTGTGGGCTGCACCTTCCGGGCGATAGCAACGTCATTATCACCTGGAAAAACGACAAAAGCGAGCGGCCTGCCCCTCCCCTCCCCCGCAGACCAGACCCCAGGGACGGGACGGGACGGGGGCTGCGGGGCCCTCCCTACAAACCCGCTGCCCCTTGCTGAATAATATTTTGTTGCCGGAAAACGAGCGAGGGTGCTGAATTATCGTCCACGCGCGATTTGTTCCGCAGTCTGTTATTGGTCGAGGCGCACCCAGCTGTAGCCAAACAGCTATTTTATCAGCGCCTCCTCCTGGGCGAGCTGCCGTAATCAGCAGTGACATTTTTCCCCGATTTTTTTTTTTTTTTTTGTCGCTTTCGCACCATTGATGGCCCCTCTCCCTTTTTCACGTCCCGCGCGCGCTAATGTGCCGCCCGGTCCGTTTCACTCGTCGTCACGGCGGCCGCGTTCGAAAATCGAACCGATTGTCACCACTGGGTGATTTTAGCTCCGCTATCGCGCTGCAGCCTCTAGAGTCGGGAAGGGGCAGGGAAAAAATGAGTCGGATCTTCGGAAGCAGCCGCCAAAGCGCCCTTCGACCCGGAGCCAGGAGCCCGAAGCCTGGAGCCCGGAGCCCAGCCTGTCCCCCCCCCCCCATTCCGTTTCCCGTCTCTCAGTAGCCGAGCTCTGGCCGAGCTTCTGCTGCTCGCCAAAGCTAAAAACGCCATCCTCCAAGGGCAACTAGGCCAGGCCGAGGCGGTGATTGCCCTGCCCGCGCCAAGGGCCGCGCCGAGGGGGGCCGGGCGCGCGACAAGATGGCCCGGGTCATATTCATTCACGGATAATTCAATTGCTTCGGCGTGATTAGATCTGAGTGCCATTCACTCTTCTTGCCTTGGCGAATCTTTTCATTCGTGCCCGTCCCCCGGCCCCTTTGCTCAGCGCCAGCCATAACCACGCCTGCCCCGCTCTCGCCTCTCTCGCGCCTTCCAAGTCGACGCCGGAGTGTCGTCATCGTCGCCGTCGCCCCTTTGCGCACGGCGGCACAGCCCATCGGCCATAGGCCTCTTCCTGCTCGCCTTGCCTTGCCTTTGCCTCATTCGAAAACTTGCACACCCCCGCGCCACCGGTACATTTAAAGTCACGTCTCTCGTCGTCTGGGGTGTTTGGTTTCCTTATAAGCTGCGTCCCGACTATCGGCACCCAGTCGCCAGTGCCTCCCCATCCCCAGCCCTGTGGCTCGGCAGACATGATGGAGCCAATCGCGGCAGACCGGGTGGCGCCAGCCAGCGCCAGCCAGCGCCCAGACGCGTCGAGCAACAGGCGAGGTGATACCACCAGGCGCCGTCCAGGCTGCCATTCCCGGAGACTATCTCGAAGAAAACTTTGGGGATCACCGGAAGAAGCGAATGACACTTTCCAGATGGTAAAATCATTTAAAACTCAAGTTCGTGCAAATTTTTTTCAAAAAAAAAAAAAAACAATCGTCATTGATAGGCCTAAACGAGTGTCACGAGGTCCTCAGAGAGCCATTCGGATTGGATTGATTTTGCCACCGCGACCGTTCTCGTCGTCAGCAAACTTGGTCGAGAAGTGTCTTCCAGACTTGCGGAACTGCTGCTGATGCGAATGCAGCCACCGCCGGGGATTCTTTCGCAGCCCGTCTGCCAGATGATAAAGAATCCGGAAGTAAATAACAGTTTACGCGAAATTTAGAAGCGAACTCGAACTCTTCTCTCCGCTCTTGTTCCCAGAGTCCACGCAAGCTTTTCTGGTACCTGAAGTCAACACTTTAGTCGGAAGGATCCCCAAGTCCCGCTTCACTCTCCTCCGAATCGCAGTTCTGAAGGCAATATCATCGAGTTGGGCTTTTTCACTGGCCCGTTCCTGCACCAGCTTCTTTGTTTTTCCTTGCCGCCTTACACTACTGGACCCGTTTTGGGCTTGGACCTGTGATTGCATGTTTGTTGACCAATAGCAGGGGCGAACTCACGAGGGATCCAAGTTGCCCTCCCCCTCTCCCTGCGCTGCCGCTGGCCTGCTGTAGGGGACGAGGTAATTAAAGGCCATTGTCCTCACCCCCTGCCCCCAGCCCCGAACAGCCCGCCAGTCCCTCGGCAAACCACCGCCCCCCCCCCCCCCCCCGCGGCCGCCCCCAGCCGCCCCCAGGCCAGCCGCGCCACTGACCCCGCCCCGGGTCCACTAGACCAGCAGCCTGATGACGAAACTCGTTTTATTAAGCGTGTTTTCATCGGGAACGCGAAAGCTAGCCTCGCCGCAAACGCCGCGATCCGCAAACCACCCCCCGCGAACAACGGTCGGGGGCGGGGCCCTCGCGGGGCAGCAAAAAAATAATTATGTACCCCGGACGAAAATTGCCATAAATCGTGAGCCCGAGCGCCCCGTGTTTGCACTACTTCATTATGACCAAGTCAGTGGAAGGAGTTTCCCGAGATAACCCAAATGGCCGTGGGCGGCCACCAGGCCTGCAAGGGTCGCGAGGGGGGGGGGGGGATCACAACGGTCCAAGGGCCGAGGGGGGAGGGGGTGGCGCGGGGCTGGTGTCGTGGGTGGCGGTCTTGCTCGGCCTCACCCTCACCTCCTATCTCTGACCAGGCGACAGACCGAAAGGGAGGCCCCTTGTGGCCTCGCTGGCCTCGCTTAGGCAGTGGGGCGGTGTGGCTGGCTGCGGCGGTAGGCCAGCCTGTGCTGTGCCTCGCCTTGACTTGGCCCGGCCGGGTCCAACGCATCCCGTCCGTGGCACCCTGTGGCACCCTGTGGCACCCGGTGGCACCCAGTGGCACCCGGTGGCCTGCACGCCGGCTCAGTTCCCTTCCCCTTCCGGGAGATAAAATCTGGGTTGTGGCCCCGACGAGCGGCGGCAGTGGCTTGGCTTGCGACTGGCTCCGGCGACTCCCGGGTACCCGGGTCCCGGGCTAACCCCAGGGATACCCGGCCGCCTGCCTAGCTCCCCCGGGCCACCCTTGCAGCACAGCGCGCTACCGGACGTGTATTATTATACCAGTCCTATCCACCTCGCACCGGGCGGGGCGTGAACGCGCAGGGCAACGAGCGTGTGTGGGAGAGAGACAGGCGCGACAGCGCTGCTTGCAAACCAAGCGGCCTGCTACATGACAGCTGTGCCGAAGGGCATGTTGCAAGTCGGAGAGGCGGCGGCCTGGGGGGGGGGCCTGGGCCGTGTCAGCGTTAGACAGTGACAACCCATTCCGTTGTGACCCTCCGCCGTCAGAGGAGGGTCACTGCCGCTGCCGCTGCTGCCGCTGCTGCCGCTGCTGCTGCTGCTGCTGCTGCTGCCGCTGCTGCCGCTGCCCCCTGATGGGACTCGGGGTCGGCGCAGACCCGCCTTATCAGGGTTGTCCAGTATGTGTCAAGGATTGCGGGCTGGCTGTGTGTCTGTGCGGGGCGGAGTGCTGTCATGTGCTGCGGCGAACATCGATTTTCTTGCAGCCTCTGCGAGGCATACACACACACACACACACACACACACACACACACACACACACACACACACACACACACCTCCAGTGCGGTGAGACTCGATAGGGCCTAAGTAGCTACTCAGCAGTTTGGAGCGCCCCGGAAGCGCGTTGGTGCTGGCACTGCACGGCGTTCGCGTACAAGGTGCTCCGGGCTGTCTGAGGGCGCAGCATTTGGGGAACGGTAATTCTGGTAAGGTGCACCGCGGACGTGTAAGAAAGCATAGCAAAGCAGCTGATGCCAGCGACGGCAGCAGCTCGCGACGGCACGCAAGCCTCCTCAGCACCCGCTAACACGGGCGCCGCTTAAAACAGGACCCGTGCCGTCGGTATTGGAACCCGCGAGCCTCCAATTACACACCAGTTCTGCGCGGGTTCAGCTACAGGGTCTGGAGGTTGACAAAACCGCCCTAGCGGTGCGCAGTACTTACCCTGCCGAGTCCTCTAAACCACCCGTCCGTGCCGCGCGCCTGTCGATTCCTATCACAGAGGGCGGGGAGCCCCCGGCGGTTAAACGGCCCGCGCAGTGCCAGCGGCGCCATATTCTTCGCGTACAGAACGCGGTGTGAAAAATTGCCATGCGAAACGTGATGAATGGGTATTGCCCGGCAATTTCTCATCCCTTAAATGTGGCATTGCTCGGCTGGAAATCCAGCGGCAGGCGTCCGCTACGGTGTTCCAGCCGGCGCCGGCACCGCTCGGGCACCGCAACGCGCTCACTGCGACGCTCGCGGGAGACTTCCTCGGAGCCGCGCCACGCTCTGGACTCGCAAAAGGGCGCAAGTATGCCGTGATGGATTTGCCGCGGGGTCCTATTTTTGATAAATGAGTCCCCAGAACTCAGCCGCCTCGGGGCTCGGCCAGCGCGCTCTCGGCCCGACTCACTCTCAAAGCCCCCCCCGGACCGGAGCCTCGTTCCGTGTCATTCTTTCTCATCCTCATAAGGATCATAATTTTCTTCCGCTCTTTTCTCGTCAGACGAACTTTTCCCTCCCCTCAGAGGAGCTGCACTCGGCAAGTGTCTGATAGTGCTGCAAGTCCTACTGCTTTTCCGCATATTACACATAGCGCACGCACTAGAGCGTCGGGGATGGAATCTGAAGCAAGACTCGCTGGAGCAGGACGAGTGCGGCACCAAGCAGCCGTCCCCACCACAGCCCAGCAGCTCCCGAGCAGAGCCCCCTGTGTTAACAAGATCAAAGCAAGGCTCTCCGTTCTCCATCTACACTTTCTCCGAAAAAAAAACACACAAAAAAAAAACCAACGAACAACGATGGTTTCAAAGGAAAGCAGGAAGCGGCAGACACGATTAGCAGACAGCTTTTGATCTGGCGTGACACCTCTGTGTTCTCCGCGAACACGGGTGATCTCTCATTTTTCCCTGCTTTATCCTGCGGCGAAGGACTGCAAGCATCCCGCGGTCACGGGCACGGCGTCGATGGTGGGGTCGGACCATCCCTCCCCATACAACTGTCCCAAAACCCTCTGACGCAGCGCGAACTGAAATAGTTAATAACGTGATGGATTCCTTCCGTCGGATCACAAGGCCCCCGCTGCAAGTTCCGGCCGCACCCCCGACCATGCGGTCCCACGGTCCTGCCGCGGATCCTGCAGCCAAACTACATTACTTTTCCGACCCGCTGCGTCCGCGGCGGACAAAGTCCACCATGTGATCCATCATCGCGGGGGGTCCGCTCGGAGCCGCTGGAGAAGGCGGAAAGGAATGCAGGGCTGAAAGGGGAGAGGGAGGGGGGATCGAGGCCGCGGAGATAAAGGAGATGAAGTGAGAAGGAAACAGAGTGCACTGGCGCTCGTCCAGCACGTATCGGCAGCACAGTCTCACGGGCGACGGCCTCCGCCTTGGCCTCCGCCTTGGCCTCCGCCTTGGCAGCCCTCCCAGACGTCGCGGCGCCGGGCCGGCCAGTGTCATCCCCCCCCCCCCCCCCCAGCGACCCCCAGCGGCGGCCTACTACAGCGCTATGAAAAATCAATCGCGACGTGCGTGACTTCAGCGCGACGCGAGATAGGCCTCACTGATGAAGAGGCTAAAGGCCATGGGGTTGGAGGTCAGGAGGCTGGGAGGCCTGGAGGCCAGGAGGGTGGAGCCCTGGAGGCTGGACGCCAGGAGCGCATCCACTGAGACAAAAGTGTTGAGTGTCCGCGGACGCCAGGCGCGAGCGGCGCGGGGGCTCGAGGCATCGCAGGGGGGGGGGGGAAGCGGGGAGCAAGGTGACGGAACGTCAGGGACAATAAACTTCAAGGCTCTGAGGGGGAGGGGAGCTGCGCGCTTCGCGCTGCGCGCTGCGCCCCGGCCGGCTGCCCCGGCTGCCTGTTGGCCTGCCTGCCTAGCAAGACTGAATAGGGGAGATGGAGGAGGGGGAGGAGCGGCAGCACGGCGAGGAGATGGCGAGGTAGAGAATCCACGTCAGGACGAGCAAATATTAATACCAGTATGTTGGGCCGCGGCTGCGCGCGCGTGTGTGTGTGTGTGTGTGTGTGTGTGTGTGTGTGTGTGCGGAGTAGAGGCGAGGGAGTGAGGCAAACCTTCTTCCTTTGGAGGTCCTCCTCCAAGCTCCTACGAAACACCCTCGCCGCACACACACACACACACACACACACACACACACACACAGACCAACTTGCCCTCCCTTGTGCACTCTGCTTGTCCCGCAACAAGCAAGGGAGCTCTACGGCTTGTGAAATATTAACGATACAGTGATTCGTAGTTCGGAAGGAGAAGAAGAGAGAGGGCCGTGCGTCGGTGCGGCGGCCCCGTGTGACGTGCGGAGGGGCGGAGGGGGCTATGGGTTGCCGGGAGATCCTTCCGGCGGTAGCCGGGTAGCGGGTTCTAGAGCAGTGCCCACGGGCCAGCTCACAGCCGTAAAGCACCGGTTCCCGTAAGATCATCGAAGTCGAAGGGAGCCGAAACGATATCGGTTTTGTCCCCGACGGTCAAACATGCAATCGGACTTTTCTCTCTGAATATTATTCGGACACATTTCGGTGACTGGGACTGGTGGAAGTTACTGCCCATGAGACTGTTGGTCCCGTTAGGTGTACAGTGACTACCATGTAGTGTGCGCCGCCCCCGGCTCTGTACGGCTCTGACGTGGACTCGGTGATTCGGGAACGTTCAGCCGCGGAGATCGAGCCGTGACACGGTGGCCTGTGGCCCCTGCGGCGCTGCACATCGCACACGTGCCTCCCACCGGCCGCCGGGGCTCAGCCCTCAGCCGCTCAGCCGGGGCTCAGCACGGCGAGCTCGGCCATCTGGTGCCGGGATGAGGGACGGTCCCCTGTAACGCTTGCTCTGGTGTCCAAATTATCAACCCGCCCGCGCCGCTGCCCATAAGGGCGGGGCCAGGGCTGACGGTGCCGCGGCAAAACTTATGTACTCTAAAGATGGATTCGGATCTGAGCCTCCCCCCCCCCCCCCCCCCCCGGCAGCGCCCGGCAGCGCCTGGCAGCCTACCAATGACGGCTGTCATGACAACGGCCCCTGCTGGGCTGGGCACACACTACCAGAGCACGGTCATAAATTCCTTAACACAAGTCAACACGAGGCGCGACGAGGCGCTCTTCATCCTCTAACAAGCTCATTAATGCAAATTAAGATTTGGTGGAAATGGTGAGGGAGACAGGGAAGGGCCCGCGGGAAGGGGAGGGGGGGGGGGGGGGGCGACGACTGGGACGGCGGACGGCGGAGCCGGAGGGGTGTCAAGGAAGAGGGGAGAGCAGAGTGGTAGCAGGCAGACCTTTCCTGCCCGCCTGATTGCTTGACACATTGCTGTATTCCTGCTGCCGGGGCCCGCCCGTATTCTGCTACCAGCCGGTCCCGGCCTGGGTGCTACGGGGCTTCGGGGCCGAGGCCGTGCACTGTGTGCCGCTGTGCCGCGTGCGCCCGTGTGCGCGGCAGCAGTGACTACTCGCCCACTGTTACCGGCATTTACGACACCGTAAAGTCGACCTTCACGGCCATTGCGGAGTCCCGATGTATGACGGGGAGGGGCGGCGTGCGGCGGCCCAGTCGTCTGTATTTACATCGCCGAGTATGGATGGCTACGTCGGGCCGTGTTTGCCGTTGTGTCGTCCTGGGAAATACAGCCGCAACCGAAACTCCCAGGACGGCCTTTGAATACGGCCGTTTCGGTTCTGGATCTCCCAGGACATCGTCGTCACCGTGCCCGCCGGCGGCTCTGCCGCACCACACCCCTTTTCCCTCCGCGCGCCCAACGCTGATTTCCCTTTATTTGCCCTGATTTTCCCTCCCCGTGCCGCATTCTTTCACCAATATCGCCCGGCGTCACGTTTCGCAGCGCAGCGCGGCGCGGCAGGCAGACAGACAGGCAGAGCCGCCCCGAGCGCCGCTCCCAGAGCGATGACACGGTGATGGCCCGGTCCCTATTTCATTACGCGGGACCGACGACGGCGCTGACGCCTTGGCCGCGCCATTGTGCCATTGGCAATCTCAGTGACAGCCAGCCGGGCCTGGCTGGGCTGCCGGGCGCTGCAGGGGCCGACCATCCCGTGCCTGCGCCATATTCGACGCCGACCGGGTCAGGCGGGCGCCGATAACCACACCGAGAAAAAAGCGTGGAGTCGTAACTTACCGTATCAACCGTGTGAACGCAAATTAATGCTTGTCTGAGAATCAACCGAAAAATTAGTTGCGACAACTAATTTTCATTTCTCCGTGCAGCAGCCGCAACTCTGGCCTCATCCAGTGAGTACCATAACGCCGCCGCAACGTCGACGCCGAGCGCACCTTGCGAGTGCCAGGGTAGGCCAGCCCGCACGACACGGGAGCGTGCCGAGGTCAGGGCTGCCTACTCGGCAGGCGCTCTTTGTGCCGCGAACCCCGCCACATTATTCCGCTCGGGTCCGCGCGGAAAGCAAATACAACGGTAATGAAAGTGATCGGACGACAAGCGAAGCAGCGCGGGCCGTGGTAGGGCGTGGCGGCTTGCCGGCCAATATTTACCATTAGGGCGTGCGTGGATGCGTGTGCTGCAGCGGTGGGGGATGTTGCCGCCGGGGCCGGTGTTGCGGTCGCAGTCGGGATCTCAACCCCCCCCCCCCCCTCTCTCCCCCCCCCCTCTCTCTCTCTCTCTCTCTCTCTCTCTCTCTCTCTCTCTCTCTCTCTCTCTCTCTCTCTCTCTCTCTCTCTCCCTCTCTCTCACACACACACATGACTGGAAATTTTAATGATGCAAGTTTGGCAGCAACTCCTCCTCCCCTGCTCCCACATCCACACACTATTCCTTGGGCCGCCTATCACCAGCCGGCCGCAGCCGTGCCAGCCGTCGTCGCTCACGACCGAGCCCCCCACCCCGCACCACCTCCCCCGAGACCGAGGAGAGGCCTGGCCTGGCCTCGCCGGGTCCACACACAACCAGCCCAACGCAGAGGTCTTCATACAACATCTTGTTTCGCAGAGTTGTGGCCCCGCTGACGCCGGACTTTGTGTTCGCCGGGCCGGGCCGGGCCCTTCGCACATCCGCGCTCCTACTCTGAGGGATCCCTCCCTCCGCGACATATCCGCAGACCCGCGTCAGCACTCTTGGCGCCTGGTGTGGGAAGGCAGCGCGGTGACGCCAGCCAAGCACGCGCGTCGTGCGGGCTGGCCTACCCTAGTAATCGCAGGCGCTACCACCCGTTCGAAGATAGTCCGAGCGTGTGCAATCATCGACTCGGCTGCTGCCGAGCGGCCGAGGGCGATGGCGGGTGCGGGTAGCAGTGAGGGGGCTGGGCCGGGGGCCGGGCCGGGGGCCGGGCCGGGGGTGGGGTGGGGGCGAGGTACACGCCCCCTGTCCTCCTCCATCACTTACTTGGTCGATCCAGTCCGGCGCTGCCAGCACTTACATTTACGACCGCTACCTCGACCCATCCGGGCCGGCGCTCCCCGCCCGCTCCCCCCGGGCCACTACCAGCCACTACCCGACACTGTGCTCTCTGGCCGCGCTGCGTCTGTCCCGGCAGCGCTGGCAGCGCGCGCCATGAGACGGAAGGCCGACGCTGACTGGGCACTGGCAGGAGGCGCCGGCCGCCGGGACCTCTTCTCTTCGTCCCCCGCAATTTATTTTTTCCCCCCTCTTCCGAGCGGACGGAAACGAGACGAACTCCCTTTTCCCTGCCGTCGCCAGAGCCTTGCTGCACGGCCGCGTGTATTTCCCGGCCCAGCGACCAAGTAGTGAGGCGGTGTGAGGGCGTTTGCGGTGACGGCCAGGAGCCGAGCCGAGCTGTATGAGAAATCTGGTTTTGTTTTTAGATGATTGCGGGAGCACAAAGTCGGGCCGCTGGCGTGTGATCCCAAACACGCGGCCTTACACGGCATCTCCGCGCTCGTCTAAATCGGAAACCCTTTTCCCTGTTTGTTGCAGGATTTGCCGCGGTCCGCTCGAAGTATCGACGAATCGAATGTAAGTAACAGCCAGCAACGCCCTTGCCGCCCGCCGCCCGGTGCCACACCGCGCCCCCTGGATCAACATATGCAAAGTTGGGGCAAAACTGTTCTCTTACTCACTGAGCCGTGCTGACTCGTGATACACACACACACACACACACACACACACACACACACACACACACATACACGACCGCGCCTACGCACACCACTACCACTCACACACCTATCTCTGGAACGCAAACACTTTTCCGGGGGGCGCACCGCCCCGGCGGCGTTTGCATTTGAAAGGCCATGTTATCGCCCGAGAAATTCTTTCCGGATTGGGAGGGGTGTGGGATCTCCGCAAGTATAGGTGGGTGTGGCGGGGGGAGGAAATGGGGGGGGGGGGGGGGGTGCCTCGCCATGCACCGCCACGCAGAACCCTTGGCACGACGCCGGAGCGTTCTCGCTGGCTTGGCGAAAGTTGACGAAATTGTTGGCGTGGAGCGGTGAGCGGACAGCCCTCTGCACACAGGAACAGGAGGGTCCGCATATCAAAGCGCCCTGCTCGTGGAGGTTATACTACGCGGATCGTTTTCGTTTTAATTACTCTGCCACCGTTAAAACGTAATTATCATCATTTCCGGTTTGAATGTGTCCGTGGAATTAATTAGATTTGGCCGTCGCGGCCTTTGCGTCACTAAAGACGTCATACTGTGCGGATCGGGAATACATTTTCCTTAAACGCGCGCCCCGCATTTTCCGAGGCGTTTTCGTAGCAAGCTCGCAGCAGCCGGGCCGAGTCGGGCACCAGCTGAGGCGCGACTTGACTCTAAATGAACCCGCCAACCGACCAACCTGTTCGGTTAGTATAATTTGTTGGTCGGTGCTGGAATCAGGGATTATGCTGCCACCAAACTGGTGGCGCTAGGGGGCTCGGCTCGGCTCAGCTCGGCTCGGCTCGGCTTGGCTCGGCTCGGCTCGGCTCGGCGGGGTGTTAGAGGCGGACAGGGCAGGGCAGTCCAGACCAGGGCAGGCGGTCAAAGTCATGGGGCGTTGTCAACGCTGCCGGCCCGGGGCCGCTCGGCTGCCTTTCAATTTTTATTTTACTCCGCAGTTTCTTTCTCTCTTTTTTTTCTTTCATTGCTTTTCTTTTCTTTTATCGTGCCGGCCGCCGATTTTTTTCTCCCCCTGTTTCTGCAGGCCAATCACTTTAGACCCGCATCGCACACGACCACGGCGCCAAAGTCTTTGGCCGCGACCGCGGGCCGCCGCAGCCCCTCATGACGTGTGGAGGACGGGGCTGGAGCTGGAGCGGGCTGGAGCGGGCTGGAGCGGGCTGGAGCGGGCTGGAGCGGGCCGGAGGAGAGCAGGATTTGGGGGTCAGAAGTGCCGTGCCGTCGGAGGCTGACGTCGGCTCGGCTCGAGGCTCAAGGCGGAGTCCCAAGAAAGAAAAACATGAAAGCCAAGTAGGCGGCGGCGAGTCCGCGAAAAGCCATACTCCTCGTTAATTTCCAAAGGGGAGAAAGAGCTAAAGAGGGGAGGGGAAGGAGGGCGGTGAAACGAAACATGATGTCGGAGGGAAAGCTCGCGCGTCGACGGACGAGTTATGAGCAGTTAAAAATATTAATGGTGATTAAGATTAAAAGGCCGCCGGCCTGTGAGGGCCCCAGCGGCCCCAGTGGACCCCTCTGCTCTCATCCCCTGCGGCCGCCTCCGGCAGGGCGCCGGCCGGGTTCCGATGCTGTAAACAACAGGAGAGCCTCATCACCTCACGCGAGGCCCCCGCAGCCCCCGCGGCCCCCGCGGCCCCCGCCCAAAGTTGAGGGCTAAAATGTAGGTCATTTACACCTTTGCAAATTGCTCGTGACGTGCAGCAAGGCATTAACAGCGGGGCGTCGGGCCGTGTGTGCGTGTAAGTGAGAGAGGGAGAGAGAGCGAGAGAGAGAGAGATGGACGCAAGCAGATGGTGCCAGAGGGATGGGAGAGGGGGTGGGGGATAGGGTAAAAGTACCCCATCTCTTTCTTTTTGCTCCTCTGCGTGCTCGCTGATGTTTGGTTGACTGGACAGCAAAACTATTCCGCAGTGGAGTGGGCGAGAGAGAGAGAGAGAGAGAGAGAGAGAGAGAGAGAGAGAGAGAGAGAGCACACACACACACACACACACACACACACAGTTAGTTCCCCGAGGACACCCGCCCCGAAGCGTGTGCAGCATAGCTCGACAAAGGACGAAAGCAGACAAACAGAGCGAGGTGAATGACACGACTCTAGCTCTGTAGGTCAGGCGGAGCAGAGGCAGCAGGCGCGTTCCATGCGGAAGGGAAAAAGAGAAAGGGAGAAACATTTGAAACTGGGAATACGATTGGGTGGGAAACAATGGATTCGGCCCTGTGCACATGTACCAGGCCGGAAGTCGGAAGTGGCGCGGGGCGAAATTTAAATGTACTCTCCTGATTGTTTTCAGATCGGCTACACTGATGTCTGTCATTCCCTGGGTTAGCACTGCGTTGACGCAATGATGCTGACGCTCTTCATTTTTCACAGTATATCGGCGGGTGTCCTTGTGGCGCTGGCGTTGCGGCGGCCGGCCGGCAGGGTGCGCTGCTGCGGTGCGCCTCAAAAGGAGTGAAAAAAAAATAATCTCGACTTTCATTAGAGTTCCCCGAGTTCCCCTTTCACGGATGCATTAATTAAACGCGAGGTCTTTGCCACTGACGAAGGCTCTCTTCCATCCCTCGCCCGCTGGGCAGCTGGGCCGCCTCCTTACTTTTCCCTTTCATTGGCCCCACCGGCCCCCGCAGGACGCCAGCCGACCGAAGACCTCGGGCCGCTTAGTGCCTGGCCACTGGCCAGCGCATCTGTCCACAGACTTTGCTTGAATCGAGGAACCTACACTTACCTAATGGCGATGCATAAAGTCGAGATCCTCGGGAGGAAATCATTTTCTCCAAGCTTCCAAAATTGAATTCAAGAAACTCCGCCAAGCATCCTCGTGCACCTGCAGGAGCGTATCCAGACTTGCGTTTCAACGCCCCGGTGCACCTGCCATAAACACATCGCGCTTCAGTGTACGAATCCCGTGTTGAGTGTGCGCGGGCTGGAAGGGCGTGGAAATGGATGGGGCCCCAAAGCGCCCCCGGCCGCGTTCCCCCGGCACCTAACGGCTGCTCGTCATGGAGCTGGGACAGCGGCGGCGCGGCAGCCCTTTAGAGAGGCGGGAGGGTCACCAGCGGCAGCCCTTTAGAGAGACCGGGCCGTGCCGGGGGCCGTGCCGGGGGCTGTGCCGGGGGCCGTGCCGGGGGCCGTGCCGGGGGCAGCTGCCGTAAAGAGAGCGCCCGCCGGCCCCCGCCGGACAGCGCGTGCATTAGGCGTCGTCCATAAAGTACGTCCGACCCACAATCGCCAACGGCGACGCCGAGCGCCTGCGAGCGCCAGGGTAGGCCAGCCCGCACGACACGCGCGCGTGCACAAGCCGTGGTTGCCTACCCATCACGGCGCTCACCCCGCCCCGCACGCCCGCCGACTACATCTATGCCACCACGGCTGCTGCTGCTGCTGCTGCCTCTTGGTTTATGGCAAACAGCAGCGCGCGCCGCGCGTCGTTCGAAGCGCGGTTAATCAACTGCGGCCGTGGTGAATTGATTACTCGCTCTCTAAGCCGCTTGCGCGATAAAATATTCCGACGCGTATGCGTATACATGTGCATGCATGTGTGTGTGTGGGGGGGGGGGGGCATGACGCCTTTTGTGGAGTAGTGGATCAGGCCCCGCGGCGCACCATCGGGAGCCCATCGGGCCCAAAGCGGACACAAAGCACCGGAAGCGGCCGCCGCCCCACCCCGCCGGGCCTCACCAGGCCTCGCCGCCCCTCCATATTCATCACGAGATCAGCACAAGGAGGAAATCGAATATGAAACAGAAAAATTCTTCCCAATAGGAAGACACGGGCGGAAAGGCCGGCTGTGATACTATGATAGCCGCCCCGCTGTTGTACTGTTATTTCTTCTCCCGTTATTTTCCGCTACCGACTGCCAACGACAATACGCTCAGCGTGCGGGGTGGGGCGGGGTGGCCAGTGCGACGCCGCTTAGCGTGCCGAGATTGCCAAGTGAAGAATTCTATGAAGGCACGCCAATCCGCTGGCTCTCCTCGTTGCATTATTCTGTGTGCATTTTTATGCTTCCCCCTCTTATCCCACAATACACCCGAAACGAAGCAGCAACGTCCCCGTCGCTACCGATCCGAGATACTGAGCGTCACATCGCAACCGATAGGCCGTGTTCGTACACTGTAATAAAAAACTACGGAAATTTCCGTTATTGAGTAACTTTGGCTGTCCGTGATTTGCCACGGAGCATGGTACGGAACCGTATACCATTTTAGACGCAGAAGTGAAGTGGACAGTTAGCAGACTAAATGGTACGGAGCAGGTTTGAGGATTCCAGCGTGGCCCAGAACGGAGGGCAAATGTACGGAACGTGTCACAGTTTGGCAAGTTCCGTACATTTGCCCTCCGTTCTGGGGCATGCTGGAATCCCCAAACCTGCTCCGTACCTCAAAATCTCCGTCCGAAAGGTATTGCGTGTCTTGCCAAAAGTTGACCGTAATGACCTGGTCCGTTTTTATACTTCACTGAAATGTTGTGCCAGGTCCGTTCCAATTGCGTCCGTAGCATGTATATGGAGAGTGTGGACATTTTTTACAGTGTAGAGTCAGTGCACCCCCAGGGGGAGGGGTTGGGAGAGAGTACACGGCCCCTAGGGATAGGGGCCGTTGCAGCCTTGTCCCCCTCGCCGCGCGCCGGCCACCCGAGCACACAGCAAAGGTACGCAAGAGTATGTGAAGCGGAGGCGCCGGCTCGTGCATAGCCTCTGGCCGCCCCCGCTGCCCCCGCCGCCCCCGCCGCCCCCGGCAGCAGCCCGGGCGGTGGTGTAAAGTCTGGGCTGGGAAAGTTATGGACGCTCTCGTGAAATGACCAGTCCGTGCCAAGCAGCAGAAAGCGGCGGCCGCCGCCCTGCAGCCCTGTGCCGCCCCTGCGGCCCGCCACCACGCCGTACGTGCGTGGGGGGCTCCTCACAGATACGTCGGTCCCGGGGGCGGTACAGGGCGGCCGGGGGGCCGGAGTCCCCGGAGCCGAGCTGCGCCAAGCCCGCCTCTGCCTCACTTATTACATTTTTCGAGCTTAGATTTAATTCTGTGCCTCTCGGCGGTGGCCAGGGCGGCGGCCAGGACGGCGACCAGGGCTGCTGCAGCCTGCGACGCGGTGGCAGCCGCCTTAAGGCAGCCCCGTCTCGTGTGAGGAATGCAGCCGCAGCAGCAGGCGGCGTTCGCCGAAAATGTTATCCACGACCGGAATCAGATGGCGCCAGCGAAGCAGGGATTATTGCCGGGTACTATTTAAGTCTCCACAGGAAGGAGAATATTTACTCCGCTGCTAGAGGTAATTTACCCAGGCAATATTTCTCTGTGCACCGGGAGCCAAATTTTTTAGTGAGCGTCGATAGCAGCGGAGGGAAGGGAGACGAACGGGTGACGAACGGTGCACTGATAAGGAATTGCAATCTCGTTGCAATCCGCTTTTTAAACAGCAAGACAAGCCAACTAACCTCCGAACCTTTCCTCCCGATCGGCTGCGCGGGCTCCTGGTCCGAACCCCCCGCGGGGCCTCGCCCTTCGCCCCGGATCAGGCCCGCTCAGTCCTTCCCCTTCCTCCTGCGCTTCTTCTTCTTCTTGTTCCTCTCCCGCTCGGCTCGTCTGAGGGATGTACAGCTTGACTCCGCTCAAGGGACGGTCGTCGGTGGCTGATTGAGCAAAGGATCTGGCAGAGCCCGCCAGAGCCCGCCAGAGCCCGCCAGAGCCCGCCAGAGCTTCCCTTGCTGATATGGGCAATTTCATTTGGCGAGTGAGTGATCCTGGCCGGAGCCGAAAAGCTGAATCAGCCATCCAATCGCACAGAATCTGTTTCCTACCGCGCGACGGGAAGGCAAGGCATCCTGCTCGGAAAGCGAAAACGCACGCCCAGGAGCGGGTGTGCGGTATGCTAAAAGCATCATAAACCCCTGGCGCCTGGTAGGTACGCAACACTGGCTGCTGAATGCACGCGTGTTGTGCGGGCTGGCCTACCCACGCCGTCACAGGCGCAGGCGGCAGTCCTACGTACTACTTTATGGACGCACATTTTTGTTAGTGGCGGTGAGGCGGGGACCGGATTCAGGGACATACATTCCCCGCAAAAAGAAATGAGAGGGGGGGGGGAGGAGTAAGGCAAGCTACTTTATCGGAAATTGGTTGTTTTCTTCGTGGCGCGCAAAAAGAAGTAAAAGCTCGGCGGTGCGGAATGCCCGCTATATGCACCAGGTGCGCACAGGTCCCACCCGGTCCCAGCGTCTGCTGCCGACAGTTTGACCACGAGCCGGACCGGATCGGCCGGACCGGACCGCCACACGCATGTTGTGCTGCCGCTCCGCCCCTCTGTCCCGTTTTCATAGGCTTTCGTTGCTGTTGCTGTTCGCCGCATTGACGAGCGGGGACGGCTCGCATTCCGGTGGCTGCAGACTCGGAGTTAGTTTGTAGCGCCGCGCTGCGGTGTTGCGGTACCGCCGCGCCGCATGTGTAAAGCACGGAGGCCGGCTTCAACCCGATCTTATTGAATTTGATCCAACACGCGCGTGGGCCAGCAGGGCTTATGGAGATTGAATGCCGGGGGCGGGGGTGTGGGGGTGTGGGTGGAGGCAGAGACAGGGTTGGTTGTGCGGGGGCGCGGTTGTGGGCGGGGGCGGGGGCAGGGGCAGGCTCCGGCTGGGCAGGCATGACTCGGGAGAACACCGGCCCACTGCGCGGGCTGCGATGGCAGGGGGATTCAATCTGCTGGAACGGGCCGGTGATGCAGCGAACGCGCCCTCCCGCCCACCACAGGAGTTGATTCTCCGGAAACAAGTGACGAGGCCCTGCAGATCGGTCCTGCAGCAGCGCCCTGACGGAGCCCTGCACCCAGAGAAACGAATTCTCGATTCAAGCCGAGAACAGCGTATTCTTAAAGCATTCAAGAATATAATTCTTGAGACTATTTCTTGATTTTCTAAGATTGGCTTGATTCAAGAAAATATTCCTGAATGCTTTTAGCCTAAGAATCTGTTTCTCTGGGTGTGGTGGAGCCCTGAAGGTGCCCTTACGGATCCCTGACGGAGCTATACCGGAGCCCTACGGAGCCCTGACGGAGCTCTGACGGAGCCCTGACGGCATCGTCTTGGGGGTGCGGCCACATATGCCGCCGGCCGCTGCTCGTGTTCCGCGTGCTCGTGTGCCGTGCACAGCCGTCGTTGCACGCCTCCGGACGCCTCTGTTTTACTGTTGCCGCTTTTACGGTGCCAAAGCATGCCGTACGCGGCTGCCGGCGGACGGGGCAGGCAGAGCCTTGGGCAGGGCGGGAAAAAAACCGAAGCGGTTTCAAGTTAACGCGGGTTCGAATACCGGCCGTTCTCGTCCCTTTTCGTTGCGGTTTTGTTTTTCGTGCCGTCGCGCTGCCCAAAGCTCGTTCTCATTTCCCCCCGTCCCTGTTGCCACACGAGGTGCCGGAAGTCACCGTAGAAGTTGGGGGCCGAAGGCGAGAGAGGTGAGAGGACTCGACCCTTCTCTGTGGCTGGACGGGGAACCACCGCGGGCGGAGGGGGCAAAGGGGGCGGGATGCCACCCTGCCGGCCGAGAGAAGGGAAAGTTAACCAAGCTCTTAACCCTAGGCGTGCCGCGACAAGCGGCGACGGAGAAGGAGATAGATAGATAGATAGATAGATAGATAGATAGAGAGAGAGAGAGAGAGAGAGAGAGAGAGAGAGAGAGAGAGAGAGAGAGAGAGAGAGAGAGAGAGAGAGAGAGAGAAGAGGCAGGGTCCGCAGAGCCCCCACCTCGCCTTGGAAGGTTCGGGTTTACAGTCATGGACATCGGCGTCGATCCGAACCCGTTGCCTCGGCCCCGCATCTCTTCCGCGCATATCCCGGCAGTGCCGTGCCTGCGAGGACGCGGCCGCAACACCGAGGTCTGGGAGGACAGGAGCCGCGGGCCGCCACCGCAGATTTTCCAGCTCTTTTCACATGCAGGAGCACGCTTCGCTTCGGGCGGCGGCACGACGGTGCGCACTATAGGTCCGGGGGTTGGGCGGGGCTGGGCCGATCCGCAGCCGATGCCGTTCGTCTCCCCCGACGCGGCGCCACGCCGTCTGGGGCCGCCGAGCCGCCGGGGCTGAGGGGGGCGGGGGAGGGGGGGGGGGGTACCTGGCTGCCGGCGATAGTGCACGTTATGCGAGCCGCCGATGTGTGTGCCTTTCTGGTATCGCCGCCTCAAATCATAGCGCGTGGCATGCAAAAGTACCCCCACCCACCCCCGTGCGATCCGTGTCCCTTAAATATAATACACACACACACACACACACACACACACACACACACACACACACACAAAGTGTGCGGAATCATCTGAGTGGTGGAGTGCCGGTGGCCTCGGTTCCCCCTGTTGTCCGTTTATATTCCGAAGTGATAGTCCTCCCAGTGCGGCGCTGCTTCTGGGCCGGCCCTCACCTCCGCCTCGTACTTTGTGGCTCCGCCGGGCTTCTGCCGGCTCTGCTGGGTGATGTGACGTCCTCCGTAAGCTTTCGGTGCGCGCGGCCCCCGTGCTTAAGCCCACTGTCAGAACGTCTGTCAGCCCCCGCTTCTCTCTCTCTCTTTCTTTCTCTCTCTCTCTCTCTCTCTCTCTCTCTCTCTCTCTCTCTCTCTCTCTCTCTCTCTCTCTCTCTCTCTCTCTCTCTCTCTCTCTCTCTCTCTCTCTCTCTCTCTCTCTCTCTTTCTCTCTCTTACTCTCTCTCTCCCCCCCGCGGGGGCCCGAATGGCGGGCGCAGAGTCATTGCCTTTCAATTCACCCCTAAGTGTCCGCGGCCATCATAAAACGGCCATCATATCGCTTTTGGCGCCGTGCCTATACACTCGATGAGCCGCCCCGACGGCCCCAACGGCCCCAACGCCGCGCCGGGATCGGCATCGGCCTCCCGCTTTTATCGCTGACGGGGAGGGGCCACCCCTATTCACATGCCGAACTGAGAGAGAGAGAGACAGACTGACAGACAGATACAGAGCAACAGATTGCAGTGGTGGCTGGTGACATTGTGCGGGCTCATTACCTCTGCAACAAACCCATATCGGCCAGTGAAGACGGGTTACTGCGATGCAGAGCGGGAAGCTAAGATAGGCGAAGGGGTTGAGTAGAAAAGGGGTGGCGGGGTGTGTTCAGTCAATGCCCCCCCCCCCCCCTTCACACCCGCCCCACCACGTTCGGCATGTGCCAAAGGGTGTGACAATTTGTCAGCAGGCAGTGCGTTGAGCACCTGTGCCACCGGCGACAGACAGGGGGTGGCAAGGTGGGGCCGCGGACGTATGGCAGGGGGCCGAATTGGCAGCGCGCTCCAAGCGGCGGCGGCACGACGCGGCGGCCGGCGCTGCTGGCACGTCCCACCGAGGGGGTAACACGACTATTAACAATTGTGTCTGTCGGATTACGGATTACCCGGATTACCCCGGATTACTCGGGATTACCCCGGATAGCTCGAATGACCCCGGATTGCCCAGAACTACCCTTGATTACCTGGGTTACCTCGGACTACCCCGGCTTACCTCGCATTGCCCTGCATTTCTCCGGATCACTTTGGATTACCCCGATTACCTAGGTAAAATTATCTCGGATAATGGCGGATTACCTCGGATTACCCCGATTATCTCAGATTAACTGGATTACCCTGGATTACCCCGGAATACCCGGATTACCCGGGTTACCCGATCTCTGTCTTCGGAACCCCGAAGTTGTTACCCCCTCGCCTCCCACGGACCTTCGGCCTCCGGCCCCAGCCAAGCCGCCTACCGCATGACAGGGCAGGGAGTGAGGGAGCGCCGGCCAGCCGGAGCAGCCAGCCGGAGCAGCCAGCCGGAGCAGCCAGCCGCACAGCCCCGGCCGGCCTGTGTTTAATCACCACTTTGCGGGGGGTCCGGCGGGGAAGGGCTGCGGAGCTACGAAACGGAAAGGGAACGGCCTGGCAGGGCTTGGCTCGGCACGGCCAATGTGTCGAGCCGTATACACGACTCGCGTTCCGGCCAATTCTCGGGGGGGGGGGGGGCATTTATTCGTTTGAGTGAGTGGCGCACAATAAAGCGATTACGTGCGCTTTCACACGACACTCCGCTCGGCCGCGGCGGTCTCATGGATGGAAACGCCTCGACGCGTCAGGTAGCCATTAGTCAAGCTCACAGCGTGAAGCGCACAATAATAAAGGCCCCCTGCCTCCCTCCCATCCCGAAAAAAAGGAACAACACTCACGAACGATGACGTCAGTATAAAAGAAATCGACCCCGGGACGACCTCAAAATTGCGATCGAAAGGATGTGTTCAATTCGAAAACGTCGAATTGTGTCGAATTGTGCGACAGCGCAGGAAAGAAGTCGGGAGTAAAACCATTTCCGACCCACCCCGCATTCGAGCCCATGCGTGTTTGGTTGGGGTCTAAGCCCACGCCACGCACGCCCCCCGTGCGTAATCTGAAACCCACCCCTCCCCCTCGCCCCGTCCCTTTCTTAGTGAAATTTGCTTACATGTCCGGGTGGCAATGATCAATGAGTTGGTGGTCGCTTTGATCGATGGTCCACTCAGAGGAATGCCTCGCGTGCTTGTATCGCCCTCCCCACACCCCACCGCACTGGAGGGGGGAGAGGGGCGCCGTGGTGGTAGGCAAGCCCGCACCACACCCGTGTCCCGTGTCACACGGCTGCCTACCCTCAGGGGGCACGAGGCCTGGTCCGCCTGCCGGAAGGGGCTGCGTGCGCACCGGCTCCTGCTCCTTTCGGACGATGACGGATGCGCCGGACAGCGGCGACAGCGGCCACCCGGATGGGGTAGTGCCGAGCGGGGCGGACGTTGTTTCGGAAATGTTTGACCGCTTTGCCGTTTGCTTCGTGCATGCAGCACGTCAGCACCCTCAGCAGCCGCCCCGGACCGAGTGAATGTCACAGAAAGGGAGTCCGAAATTATCATCTTTCCGCCCCGTTCGCAAGTTAAATGAACTCAGAATATAATAGCTGCCCTGACCGCCAGGCAATGATCAGCAGGCTTACCGTTTTTGGTTGTTCTTTCATAGTCGTTGTTTGCTAACGAAGCTGCTGTGACGCGGTAAGACCGTAGAGTCCCCTTGTCGGGGTGGGTGGAGCCCGGGGGTGGGGGCGGGGGTCCTGCAGAGAGGCAGGGAGGGGAGGGGGGGACAAGGCCAATGAGCCAAGCAGGCGGGCGGACCAGTGCTCCATCGCCACCAGACTCCAGTATGCAAATCAAAACACGGTGAGGAACAAGGGCATTAGCATGCGAATTAATGAACGAATGCCGCGACAAGGCCTCTGGCCGGGCCGGCTGGCCGTGCTGCGGAGCGGAGCGGGGGGCGCGGCTAAGCGGGCTCGTAGCGCCGGGTACACCGGCCCCGGGGAAGGTATGAAAACATTACCGTGCGCCGGACTAGGATGGAAACGGCGAATGGCGGATCAAATACACGTAAGCGACCGGGGGCCTGGGCGTCAACCGAGCAGGAGAACTACCCCCTCCACCCCAGCATCATTTTTCCTCTTCCTCCCCAGTTTTCCCTTAACACTCTCACCGTCGTGCGCGGCGGAACTTGTTTTTGTTTCCCGCTCTCGTTGGAGCGAGGCGGGGAGAGAGAGAGAGAGAGAGAGAGAGAGAGAGAGAGAGAGAGAGAGAGAGAGAGAGAGAGAGAGAGAGAGAGAGAGAGAGAGAGAGAGAGAGAGACAGAGAGAGACAGAGATGTCGCGAACGCCTTCCGACCGGCCAGGCCGGAGGCCGGAGGCTGTAGGCTGTAGCCCGGGCCAGCGCGTACGAACTGCGAATATAGAAAGGCGAAGGCGAGCCGAACGGAGCGGCGGAGCGGAGGGACGTGCCATTATGTGCCGCCGGCTGCCAGTCCTGCCCTGCGCCCGGCCCGGCCCGGCCCGGCCCGCTCTGCCTGCTCTCCATCGGGGCCGGCGGTCCGGCCAGGCCCAGCGTCCCTGGCATTGTCCCTCGATCACCTACCGGCCCTCATTATTTCAACCCCCTCCTCTCAGCACACACCCCTTTCCACCCGCCTCTCTCCCCCTCTTCCACCCGCCGCCTGCGTCCTCCTTTCCTTTATTCAAACTTACCCGCCCCACGCCCCCACTGGCTGTGGTAATGTGTGTGCACGAGCCCCGCCAGCCGCCAGCCGCCAGCCGCCACTGCATGTCACAGCACAGTAGTTGTCAGACTCGAGTGCAGTTGTCGGAATCCATTTCTGCGCCTTTCTCCGACCGGAGGTGTTGGCAGACTACGCTCTCCGTGGTGGCGGGGGGAGGGGGCCACTGCGGGGGGGGGGGGGGGGGGGGGGCTATGTGAACGGTCAACCACGCGCACTGCTGCCGCCATCTACAGGCCGAGTTGATTTAGATGACCCACGTGCTGGCGGCCTCAGCGGCGACAGCCTGCAGGCCCACTACACCCCCCCCCCTTTACACTGCCACTGCTTTTTGAGCCCGGTCCAGTCCGGGCTGCCCCCGACCCATGGAGCGCACCAAGTAGGATTTGCGAGCCAACGGACATTCAGCAAGTGAGTCGTCCATTATGGGCCGCAAAGTTCAACTCGGAGCACGTCACTGACCACTTTACTCTGGCCAGCTCAGAGAGGGGAGGTCTAAATATACCCCCCCCCCCCCCTCCAACATCAGAGAGAGACTCCCGATCAAACACTCGGCCCGCACCTCTGGGAACGGTTTTGTGTGCGTGTCAAAGGCCCTCATGCCCCTCGTCCTCGCCGTGTGGGGAGGTGGTGTTTAGCATACGTGACCGAAGTCCAATCCAGCCAATCTGCTGCGTCCATCGTGTGTGTGCGCTCGCGCGCGCCCATATGCGCCGGCCGTGCGTGTCCCACGTGCCGGTGCCAGTGCCAGCCGGGCCGGGCCGGGCCGGGCCGGGACGGGAGGTTAGGCCAAAGTTGTCTTTGGGAATTCGGGGCGCCGCTGGATCGGCACGGCACGGCGGCCCCGGGCTCGGCCCCGGCCGCGCTGCCCAGGCACGTTCGCCTATATGGCAAAGAATCCGGCCGGGACCGGGAATCCCACACTGCCCCGCCCCTCTCCATTCATCTGTTGTTTTTCGCCCCCTCTCGAAGGCAAACCGCGAGAAAAACAAAAGACCGGGGCGCGGAATGTGTGTGGGAAACTTGCCTCATGGCTGTCGCTCACACCAGGCACGCGCGTTGCCTTTACAGTGGGGAGTTTCTATCGGGTTCACACCCGATTGACGTAATAATTATTTTTATTTCGCTTGTTTGGTGTAGCGGTGCGGACTGCGGCTCGCTGCTGCAGTCCACGGTAATAAAACGGCAAATACTTTGGCCGGCGAAAAAAGGGGGCGTATTACAACACTCTGCTTGCAACCGCTTTCGCTGAGTATGTGAGCGGAGCCAAGGGAGGGGGAGGGGGGGGGGGTTGCAAACAACTCGTTGTGATGCTTAAAGAGGAGTGTAAACTTGTCAGGGACAGTCAGTCTGCAGTAAACTCGTTTTATTGTCCCCATCATTCCGTGCGGCAAAGAGAATCATCACAAGTTGCGACTGTCGATGAAAATGGCTCTGCAACAGTGCTATACATAGGGTCTTCGTGTCGTTGGCTTCGTGGGGCCGGGGGCCGGGGTTGCCTCCTCGACGCCGAGCCGAACCCAGACTGGGCCAGACAGACCACGGGCACCGCCTCCGGACAGCCACCGCCGCCACCTGCCAGAGCCCCGCAGGGTCCCACAGGGGACGACCCTTTCACACTAACTGCTGAATGACTTTAATTAAGTCCCGGCCTGGTTTTATTCGGGCTGCGTTCGTAACAGAGGGAGAGAGACGGAGGGAGGCAGAGAAAGAGAGAGAGAGAGAGAGACAGTCAGACAGACAGACAGACAGACAGACAGACAGACAGACAGACAGAGACAGCGAGAGAGAGCAACAGTAGTGCGTTCGTCATTGCCTCCGTCTCCGTCATGACACGGCAGCGGCGCCAAGCTCAACGAGTGCGACGAGGACAGAGAATAATTACGGCGTGGCGGCAGCGGTTACAGCAGGCCGCCGCGGGGCTGTTGTGTACCTTAATTCTCCCGTTTACCCCCCCCCCCCCCCCCGCAGCTGTCAATCCTTGCTCGGGGGGGGGGGGGGGGGGTTACGGTCCGGTCCGAGGCGACACGTCTCGTTTCCACGACATCATCGCCCGCAGCCGAGCCCAGCGCCCGGCGCGTCCTGAATACTATGTTGTTTTCTTTCTTTTCCCGCCCGCCTTGCTCGGCTTGGCGCGTGAGGGTGCACAGATGAAGCTTTTCTCAAGCCGACAGAACCAAAGGCGGCGCGGCGGTGGCAGTAGCGCGCGGTCTAACTTAACGTACGTGGTCTTAACTCGCCGTAATCCGGGCGCCCGCTGCATCGCTAAGTCCCGGATTAGCGCGGCCCTGTGCAAATCCGGGCGGCCGTGCCGGCGCGAGCGCAGCGAGCGCCGCCTAGCGGCGCATAAGTTAACTGTTCCGCGCCGGGCGACGAGCAGCACAGAGGGCGCCGACATGCGACTGCAACACACACACACGCACACACACACAGACACAGAGACCGGGGGGTCATACGGTTTACGCGTCCCCCCCCCCTCCCGTCCCCGCCCAGGTGGGGAAAGGAGGAGGGGAGGGGGCGCTTGCCGTTTGCAAATGACTTTGTCGGTCCTCGCGCGGAGATGAAAAAGCACAAGGCCTCCTCCTAAAACGTGCCGAGCCCAGAGTGCGCGGCGCCATGCGCCCAGTCCTGCCCTCTGCGGTGTGACGGCCGAGCGGCGGCGCCCGGCAACGCATGCCAACAAAGGGGAGTCATGGCGGCCATGGCTGGGGCGGCGGCATTTCTTTGGGCGCAAAGCCGTGGTGCGGTCCGAGACCACCCTAAAGCTGCGCGGCCCTAAATTAAGCCACCCCGTTCAGACAATGGTTCCGTACGCGATATAAAAAGTTACGGTCTGACCGAGTGCTTGAGCCCGGGACTCTGTCAGATATATTTATTCTTTGGCCCCTGTCTGGAGAACCCGTGGGCTGAAAGTGCAAAGAAAATTCACTTGATCGGTTAAAAAAAAATCCGTTCGCTGATTTTTCGAATTCTGGTTTTTCAGCTAATTCACGGAATAATTGTCGAATGATCAAAGTTCGACGAGCCAGAGAAAAATTCGCTTTTCAGTGAAATATGATTTTCTGTTGAGACGAATCGCATCCGTGAGGGCCCGGCCTCAAACAGCGGCCACGCAGGGTGTTTTTTTTCTTGTCTTGGCCGCTCTGCGGAGGTTTTGTTTCTTGCCTCGACCCTGGCTCGGTTTTGTTCAGTGCAGGTCGTAGGTCCGAGGCCGAGGTCTGCGGTCAGGGGATAGCGGTCCGGCCAGGTCAGACTGGGCCGCTTATGAAAGCTATATCTTCTGATTACAAAACAGGCCGGGAGGAGCGCCGTTGGCGGCCGCAGCCTCAATTAAGGTCGCCGTCTGACCGCTGCAGTCCGCGTTTGAGATTATTATATTTACGTTGTTAATAATGCACAATAAGCGCCGAACAGTTCTGCGTATCAGGGTATTTTTTTCCCCCGCAGCCAATAATTCGGGGGTTCAATTTCCACTTACCGTGAACTAGTTTCCGCGAAACACCATCCCACTCTCGGGACAACGATGGCCCAGAGAGCGCGTGCATTTCGAAAAAAAAAAAAAAAAAATTGGGGCTCGTGGCAATGGAATGAGATCGGTGTGGGAATGGCCGAGCTCGGAATCGCGTGCGTCTCCGCGGAGAGCGGCAGCCAGCAGGCGGAAACAAACAAACTCCCGGGCCAACAACTGGGGCTCCAACTTCACGCAGGTGCAGCGCGCGTACCGAGGGCGGGCAGCCCAGCCCGGCCAGGCCAGGCTCCCCCGGGACCTGGCCGTGCGCCGGCCGAGGCGGGGTGCGGGGTGCGCGGCGGGCACGGCAGCCAAAGGCAGCACGGCCCAGCAGCACAGCCCGGCCTAACCAGGGCACGCTCTGGGGCTGTTCACCTGTCAACCTCTTTGTGCGCAATGTTGCTCGGCCTGAAATATGAGTGGGACCGTAAGCGTTTCCTTCCGACCGCCCCCGCTCCTGCCATCGCACCGCCCCCTGCTCGCTCGGGACGTGCAGCCTGCCGCCTAGCCAGGAGCAGCGGGGGCGGCCGGGGGCGGCCGGGGGCGGCCGGGGGCGGCCGGGCGCGGTGGTCCCTCCCTGTCCACGGGAACGGAATTAGGGACAATTTAAGTGGTTCGGGGAACGGAAGCAGGCGGACCCATTTAAGAAGGGCGGGTCGTCACGGATTCGGCGCCACCGCGGCGAGGAATGGTCCGAGGACGAGCGAGGCGGAGGCCAGCATGAAACGCCTGCGAATCAGCGGGTAGGCAGACCCGCCGTACACTGGTGTCGGAGCGTTGCCTATGCCTCTAGGCGCTCTCCGTCTCGGAGCACGCCAACGACACCGCAGCTGCGACAACTAACCGACGGAGAGACGGAGAGACGGAGAGAGAGAGAGAGAGAGAGAGAGGGGGGGGGGGGGGAGAGACACAGAGAGACAGAGAGAGACAGAGAGAGGGGGAGAGAGGGAGAGGGAGAAAAGTGAAAGGAGGGAGAGGAGGTCAAGGGAGCCTGAGAAATGGCCGGTACACCCGCGATGATGAATGTGTGCCTCTGCCGCACTTCTTCTCGTTTAAAGTTTTGGCCGTAGGCCGCATCGCCGCCATCCCCTGCGTAAGGTTCCGGAGGGTTCCCCAAGGCCCCCAGGGACCCCGTCTGTCCTCGTGCCCTGACTGAAAGTAACAACGACGACTGGACTAGGCCCGGCCGTGCTGCCGCGGGCTGCCCTTGAAGCAGTCCCCTGGCAGGGACCTTATACAGCCTTACTATAGGGATAAGAGACGGTCGACCGTAGTCCTGGTGGATAAGGGCCAAGGAGATTCTGTCTGTGTCTGTGAATGGCAGCGAGCGGCATGAGACCGGCGAGCGGCCCACCCGGCGCAATGTCTCATTGTCTTGCTGTAATTCGCCGACCATCTCTTTGCGGACGCTGCACGAGCCAGCGTCCCCCCCTCCATCTCTGTCTGTTTCTCTCTCCCCGCTGTGACCCCTGCCTCGCCATTCTTTCCCCGCACTATTGTGCCAGCCGAGCCCCCTCCCCTCCCGTCCCCTCCCCGTCCGCCTCAGATCTCCGTCTGTCAGACCGTTAGCAGGCTGCCTAAGGCTGCCTAAGGCTGCCGCCCCCGCTGCGCCACACTTGGCCCCTTATCTTATTCAGCGATTCACCGCGCTCGCTCGCGGTTTAGCGGCTTTTTTTTAGGGAAGGCTCCACAGGTGCTTTACGCAGCGCCGAGCAGGGGCCACGCCCCCACTCCCCACCCCCGGCCGCGCCGCGCGGCGCCGAAATCCGCTCGGGGCCGGGGGGCTGGCTGAAAGCCACAGCTGCACGGAGAATCTGTTTGGCGTCTTCTCCGTCCATCGGGGATTTGCCTCTTCGCCTTCACCTTTCTCTCCACAGTTCCCTTTTGCCGAGGACCGTTTCCCCGCTACCAGGAGGACTCGTTCCTCGACGTGGCCGTCACTTTCTGTCCCGATTTCTGGTGTCACCTTGAACGAATCGGTGAGTCCCCGTACGGGCGGCAGTGTATCTGATGCACTCTGGCTTCGACTCTCCAGTGGCTATTCGGTGCAGAGTGAGTGGGGAGGGCCCTCGCCCTGCTCTGAGGAACAGGACAAGGACGACGGCGAGGAGGAGAAGGAGGAGCAGAAGCAGAGGAGGGAGCAGGAGGGACCAAGAACCGCTGGGGCGCCGCGAGAAATTACAAAATACTTTGGAAAGTTTTGTTGCTCGTGGCGGAGTGGAGGGGCACGGAGGGGGGAGTGGCGGCCGACGCGGCGACCGAACGAAATGTATAACTTGGTGCCGGGCCGGGCCGGGGTGCGCGGCCCCGGCGGCCCCGGCGGCCCCGGCCCCGTCCCCGGCACCACGGCACGGCCTGCGGGCCTTGCGGGGCGGATGGGTGGTCTGGAAGGTCAGCTGGGGGCTGTCGGTCGTTGGCTATTGGAAGCGCGGGTATGCCGTGAATGAAAGGGACAGGCGACAGAGTCTGCACACTTCTGTTTCCCCTGCAGGTTGATTTGCGGAGCGAGCTGCGAAGCGGAGCGCTATCAGCTGGTGTGTTCTGTACGCGGCGCGTTTATAGGCACGGACTGGGCTGTCATTCCCCCCGGGCCCCCGCCGCCCCCCCCCCCCCGGCCCCCGCCTGCCCCCGGCCCCGGCGCGTCGCCTCGCTCTGACACCTCCACGACGTCCCGTCCATCATGTTACCCACTCACTCGGGGTGGGGTGAGGGAGGGTGGGTGCGACATATGAAAGTCACTGGCTGCCTTGCTCCTCGATGTGAGGGCTGCTGTTTGCAAGCCCTCTACAAACGCGCTCCGCGCACAGCCGAGGCGAGGCATTTCAGTTATTTACACTCGAGAATCACTACTGTTTATACGCGAGTGAATCTGGCCTGGTCGATGCGGCGGCAGCGGCGGCGGCAGCGGCGGCGGCGGCGGTGGCGGCGGCGGCGGCGGCGGCGGCGGCACAGAGGCGCTGCGTCCGGCTGCAGCGTAATCGCCTCATCTAATTTATGGGCGGATCAAATCACCGCTGGTCTGCCGCTGTCACTGCCGCTGCTGCTGCAGCTGCCCCGGCCACACCCCGCCCCTTGCCTGACCTGACCGGATTACAGTGAGAAGACTAGTCTGATTACAGACGCCGGAATTCACCTGGCAGCGGCTTCTCCTCTCAGCAGCACGTCTCTTCCCCCCCCCCCACCCACTTTCCCCTTCCCAGGCTAAGTGCTTGGCGTGCGACAGCGGGGAGGCCTGGGTGGATAACGGGGGTAAAGTACAGGCCGGGAAAGTCTGGTGGGGGCGCTGGGGGCGCCTGGAGGGAGTGGGGCCGGGCCGGGCGCTCAGCTGAAGCCTTGTCATCAGGAGCCGGGGTCGGCCAGGGCGGCGGCCTGTCAATGCCCGTGAGCCACCTCACCTCACCTGTCACAGGTTCCTCCATAGACAGACTGCAGACCATATCGCCGTACCGTGCCGTGCCGTGCCGTGCCGTGCCGTGCCGTGCCGTGCCGTGCCGTGCCGTGCCGTGCCGTGCCGTGCCGTGCCGTGCCGTGCCGTGCCGTGCCGTGCCGTGCGTGCTTCCCGACGCGCTGGTCCCCACGGCCCACGGCCCCGGATACAGCGACAGGTAGCTCCGACAGGCCGCCTCAAGTCACCTCAGGTGCGACAGACAAACTTTGTATCGTCACTTCATGACGTTTAGTGCGGAGCAGAGAAGCACCACTCCATATGACAGCGAACCAGGTTCGATCTGGCATGAGTGGTTCAAATACTGGTTCGGGACCCATTATTTTTCCCCCGGTTGTCTTTGGGCCGCACGCTACACAGGGTGACCCTGGTGGTCGTGAACGATTCCCAAAGAGATGATGGGCTGCCGCTCCACTCTCTCTTTCTCATTCCTTATTCTGCAAAGCCAAGGTCGGGCGGAGATCGGGAGTAGCAATGGCACGGCGGGGCCGGGGCCGGGCCGGGGCCGGGGGTGCCACCGTGCCACCACAAACCCGAGAACCGTGGTCTTCGCGTCAGCCGCGATCCCAAAGGGTGAGATTCGAGCCTCCCCCGTGCGCGCCCTACGCGACCCCCGCGCTCCACCAGGCCCTCTGCACTCCGTGCCGTCTGCGTTGCGCCAAACTACTGCGGAGTTGGCCCCACGACACCCCTCCTCCTCCTCCTCACCCGCCTAGCCTATTGTTCCAATTTGTGGTTTATGATTCCTCGCGGTGTTGAAGGAGGGGGGATGGATAGAATGGGGGAGCTGGAGGGAGGGGAAAACAGGGGAGGGCAATGGCAAGGGGCTCAACACCCGTCACTCCTACGTCTCTCCCTCTTTCTCTCTCTCTCTCCCTCTTTCTCTCTCTCTCTCCCTCTCTCTCTCTCTCTCTCTCTCTCTCTCTCTCTCTCTCTCTCTCTCTCTCTCTCTCTCTCTCTCTCTCTCTCTCTCTCTCTCTCTCTCTCTCTCTCTCTCTCTCTCTCTCTCTCTCTCTCTCTCTCTCTCTCTCTCTCTCTCTCTCTTCCTCCCTCCCTCGCTCCCACACCCCACTCTCTCCCCCCATTTCTACCTTCGCCTCCTAGGCGAAAAGGCGGGCATTTCCGGTCTACCCGAGCGCGCCAAAGGTGCAGGATATGAGCTGTGGGTCCCGCGTTCGCGTCGCACCGCCAGAGGCACGGGGACTGATACCCCCTACCTCCGCCTCTCTCTCTCTCTCTCTCTCTCTCTCTCTCTCTCTCTCTCTCTCTCTCTCTCTCTCTCTCTCTCTCTCTCTCTCTCTCTCTCTCTCGCTCTCGCTCTCTCTTGCTCTCTCCCCCCCCCCCCTTCATCTCTCCCTCTCCCCCTTCATCTCTCTCTCCCCTTCATCTCTCTCTCTCTCTCTCTCTCTCTCTCTCTCTCTCTCTCTCTCTCTCTCTCTCTCTCTCTCTCTCTCTCTGTACCTTGCTCGCCATCCGGCATATTGACCTCACTCGGTCCAGATTCTCGTGTTGGTTTCCCGGCGTGCGTGTCGTGTGCACGACAGAATGCACAGTGCGTGCGGTGTGTGCGTGTGTGGTGTGCGTGCCTCACGCCGGCTGGCTGTCCTGTGATACGGTGTGCCCGTCCACTCACTGACCCCCCTGCTCGCTGACTACACTGCATGTCGCTATAAATCCACCGTGACCGCTTACGCCCCTACCGACACGGCCCGCAACGGCTGGACTTTGTTCGCTTTTAAAACTGCGTCGCACATATGGGGCTGCTGGGGGAGGGGGGCGGGGGGTCTCCAACAAGAGGAGGGGGGAGCAATAGTCCGTCAAGGCAGTGGGGGGGGGGGGGGCAGGCAGCACAGCCGCTTGCCACTTAGCCACTTGTGGCCTCCGGTCCGAGAGGGGAGGGAGGGGCAGGGCGGGGGCGGCCGGACCACCGCGCTAGCAGATGGCCACCGCCCACAACATTCAGCCCCCACTCGGCCTAGCTCACGCACGGCCCTCAATCTCCATTTCCAGCCCGGCCAGCGTCCAGCGCAGGGACACAGCACGGCGCAGCACGGCGCACGGCCTGGGCCACTTGAGCCCCGCTTGTCCCTTGTTGATGCCCACTTCATCGCACGCCGCGCGGCACTCCGCCATGTAACCCCGAGAGCAGCCCAGCAGCCAGCAGCCCCCGCTGCGACTCCACAGATTGCACCCCGGAATTAAACAGACCCCCCCAAAACCTTTGTTGGTCGTAACAGTACGGAATGGAATGCTGTGCGTCGCTCTAAAAACGAGAATCGCATCTCAGGGACGTTTTTCTCCCAAAATGTTAGTTCTCACAGTTAAATGTTTGCTTGTCGCTCGAAATCAACGAACAAATCAGTTGCGACCACTATAATCTTTTTACTCGTTCTTTTCTTAACCTCTGCCGCTGCTAACCACCCTGCCCTTTCTGCTTTGTGTGTTGCAGGGGTCTGAGGAGGCGGCCACCGACTGCATGCGACTGCGGACTGCTGCGACTCGACACGCACGGCTAGATTTGTAATATGTGTGTACACAATAACTGTATAATGACAATAAACAGTTGTGAACTGATTTAACACAAAAAGTCCGTCTTGTTCCGGTTTCTTTACTTCCTCCACCCGCTCACGCACCCTACAGTAGATGATACAAAGGTCAACATAAACCTTTTCGTTGTAGTATTTTCTGCGGTGCATCCATGCACCTGGGAGGGCTCCGCTCCCTCCGATACCTCGATAATTTGTAGCAGGTGGTGCCGAAGTGTACCTGGGGGAGGGGGCGGGGGAAGCACAGATAGGGCATGCCCCCTTATCAGGGGTAGTCATGGAGCATTTCGGAGGGGGGGGGGGGGAGGCTGTGGGTGCTTGCTGATGAGGCACGCAGGTTGGGGACGGAGAAGACGTCGGGGAGGAAGGGGGGAGGGAGGCTCTGCAAAGCGGCGGTGTGCTTGCGCCCGGAAGTGCTCGAAAATGAAGTGCCGGCACAGAAGAGATGGCGCGCCGTAGTGCCAACCCCTCGAGCCTCGAGGTGTGAGGGGAGGGGAGGGAAGGGGAGAGGAGAGGAGAGACTAAGAGGCAGAGATTTTTTTCTCCTTTGGAAACGAGGCGCGGAAGAGGAACAGGTCATGCGGGGTCATGCTGGGAGGGGGAGAGCGTCGTAAACAACAAAGTCCCGGCGCTCTGTCGGGCGCCCGCTCTAAATGGTCTGGAAGCAGATTCTAAGCCGCGCCTTCTGCAACATCCAAACAAGTAGTTGACGCTGCCTTTGTGGAACCAGTCGCTGCGCAAGAGTCGTTGGAATGGTTTGGGAAGCGGCTGCTGTTTGAGCTGACCACGTCTAGGGTTGATTACAATTGACGAAAACCTTCCAACTACCCTTCCGGAATGCGCTGCTGTGACGGCGAGGGCAGAGCAGAGCCATGGTCTGGAAGGTGCCTTGAAGAAGGTTTCCCCTCCCCCTCCTGGACCAAAGTAATTTATAACAATCCATTCAAAAACTCATTTCCCGAATGTACTCATCTTGAAGGTATCGATATCGGACGAACGGGAAGGGCAACCAAATCCCCCTGCCCCAGCCGACCGGAAAGGGGAAGGGGGCCAGTAGGGGGTCCCCTGCTGCAGCCAAAGGAATATCACGTCCGATAAAATTATAATCCGCATGAACCAAACTGATACCCTTACCCCGCCAAAAGCCATCAGACCCCCAGCGGTGCCGTGAGGTTAACGCTGCTGCCGCTGCCACCGCTGCTGCTGCCACTGCTGCTGCTCGCGATAGGCTCAAAAGATCGATATGCGTGGGCGGTAAATACGTTACAGGAGGAGAGAGGTGAGGCAACAAGACGAGAGCGGCGCTGTTATTAAAACTCGGGAACAGGGAAAATAACGACCGAGACAGGCAGCCCCCCCCCCCCCCCCTCGGGGAGGCCCCTCTCCCTCCCTCTGTGTGCACTGCCCTGCGGCTCAGGCCGGCGGCATCCGCCGGACGATAGGGCGCGAAAATCGTCCGGGCACCTCCAGTGCTTCCCTCATTCCGAAGCCATTTCCGTCGCCGCCCCCTCCGCCGCTCTCTCTCTCTCTCTCTCTCTCTCTCTCTCTCTCTCTCTCTCTCTCTCTCTCTCTCTCTCTCTCTCTCTCGCGCACGCCCGGCCTGTCCAGCTCCCCCTTCCGTTCGCCCCTAGCCGCCCCTAGCTTGGCGTGCACCGGCCGGGATACCGGTCGTCGCCGGGCGCTACAGGAAGTCCACGCTCCCCCGGGCCCTCCCCCGGGGCCGGCCGGGGCCGCGGACTGGCCCCGCTCCTGCGCCACCCTGACCGTCCTCCGCCGTGCAAATTTCCTCCCCGCGGCTAAAACAGCGAACGGTGACGCGGAGCGCCTGCGATAACGCCAGGGTAGGCCAGCCCGCACGACACGCGCGCAGGCAGAGGTCGGCATTGGGGAGCTCTTTGGGCAGCTCAGACTGATATTGCATTTATTCTCCCGATGAAGGATGTAACAATGCGCGATGTGCGCGCAGCAACATACTTTTTCGCTGGTGAATATTGGCACTCTCCTTTCCAAAACGCACAGGAACCAAGGGGCTAACCAGACCCTGAGCGCAGACGGAGCACACCGCGCGCAATTCCGGCGCTGTCCGACATAGCACCCTGCGCGAGCTAACGGTTCTGCTCAAGGCGGGACAACAGTGGCTAAAGTATCAACAGCGCGCTACTCCTCTCCACCATAGTTCCGTAGCGTAGTGGGCTAGCGGACCGGTCGGTGACCGAAAGGTTGTGGGTTCAACTCTTTGCCGGGGTAAAAATTTTTCTGAAGTCTGCCGACCGAGGATGGTGGGTAAAATATACCAAAAGAACGTGTTCAAAGTGTGTTGTCTGAGTGACCGCGGACGTTGGGCCGCGGCCATTCCCCGGAGGTTGAATACACTCGTTGACTCAGTGGTTCGACGCCCGAGCAGGGGAATGGTGCTTGCCAAGACTCGGCAGAAGTTAAATGTAGAGGCCTAGGGTTCGGCCTTCTACATTTTTCAAGCGTAAGGCCTCGGAATCTGGAGTATTCGGGCAACACCTACTTGGATACATGGCGTAGAAGAGTAGAGTACAATCGGCTTCGGCCGTGTACGACCTGGGCATCCTACCTCCCTCTCAATCCGCGAGGGAGTGGCTTTAGGGCCACAGACCAACTGGCTGGTCGAAGGGGGCTGACTCCTGAAATCTGGTCAGCGGAAGGGGCGATGTTGGCCGTTGCGGAAGCCTGCCTACCAAGGCGGCTGCGTCGTGCCTGTGTCTTAGCGGCGGTCAACTCCTGGTACACCGGTTCCCATCCGAACACCGAAGTTAAGCAGGAACGGTTCCGGACGGAAGTCTGGGACGAGGTAGGACCCACCCATTTTTGCCGTTTTTTGTTGTTGTTGTATTTTTATTTGCAGGGTCTGAATCTTGAGGATTCAATATACTTTTGAATTTTAGAAAATTTATTAAAATGAAACGCTTTCTACCGCAATTAAAAGAGAAAAGAGGAAAACCGCCAAAAAACAAATTCGACCAATAGTGCATGAGTGTAACGAGCTCATCACTTTAAAAAAGAAATCAAAACTTTTCATCATTTGATTTCACCTATCCGCTCCTCATATTTTTTTCGGACTTAGCCGCTGGCACTCCGCTAGACCGCGACGAACAAAGGTATATTTTGTTGACTCGAGGCGGCGCCTCATCTCAAGACAAACGACCGCCCATCTACGTTCTCTAAAACGGCTGGAAACGAGATTTTATTTTAACTTTTCAAAATGTCTTGTCATTTTCAAAACTAAATCAACAACTGATCAAAATGTCGCGTTAACGCAACACTTGCGTTAAGCGGTTTGCGAAATGAAAGGGGGTATTAACGGACAGGGCGAAGACAATACTCGTTCTGTTTTGCTTCTACGTCGTAGCAGTAGTAGTAGTAAGCAAAGAACGAGTAAAGATTAGTCGTAATTTCTAAGTTGATTTAGAGAAGCAGTAAATTTTGGTCCAGATAACTTAAATTTTGTTGGGGGACCTTAATTTTAGTCGCACCAACGCAACGTGATTGCTCCAGCGCAGGTTCGTCGAAGGAGCAAAAAGCAGAAAAAAAATTGTTTAGTGCCCGCAACGAACTTTTTTGTTGGAGCAACTAACATTTCGTTGGTGCAACTAAAATTCGGTTCCCTCCACAAAATTTTAGTTCTCCAAACAAAAATTTCCTGCTTATCTGAAAATCGTCTTAAAAATTAGTTGCGACCACTAATCTTTTTTTTTTTCGTGTAGCAGGCACCGTACGCACGCAGCATATGCAAAGGAGGTGTGCGTGGCCGACATTTTAACGGACGAACGCTAAGGATGACCCCCAGCTCCTGCCGCTGGAGAAAGAGAGACAGACAGACAGACAGACAGACAGACAGAGACAGGGGGTGGCCCGGGGGAAATCACGACACCATGCCATATCATCTCTTTTGAAAACTCATCTCCAAATCTTCCCCGCTTTATCTGTTTTCTCTATGGTCTCTTGTTTTTTTTTTTTTTTCACCATCCCTGCCGGGCACCCTCTTCTTATTTCCGATCCCGTTATTCATATGGGAGACGTGACAGGCGTCGCTATTCGGCCGCAAGGGATGCATGGACCGGGGGCTGGCCGGGGGCGGGCCGGAGGCGGGCCGGAGGCGGGCCGGAGGCGGGCCGGGGGCGGGAGCCGATGAGGTTGTCAGTCTGTCGGCGTACGACACATGTATATAGCAGAGCAGATCCCTCGCCAAAGACAAAGGCAGCAGCAGCAGACACTCGTGGCCGCAGTGAGCTCGGATGGGGTCAAGAGCTGTATTTCTGTGTTGTTTCCTGTGGCTGAGGGGAGCTGCATTGAGCAGCCCGGAGTCAGCCGGAGCCTCCGGGGCCCAGCCCGTGCTCCGGGTGCTGCTGCAGCACGCGCACGTGCTTGTTACACCCTTTTGTTGTTGCTGTGGCTGATGGGTGGGTATGGATAGTAGCGGGCCGGAAGATTTATATTTCCAGTTTGGAGAGCGGCGGGTGGAGGGAGAAGGGAGGCGGCAGGCCGAACGTCGATACCAGGTGAGGAACAACACACCGGGGTAATTTGTACGTCATCACAGCGCAGCGGCAGCGGCGGCGGAGGTGGTGTTCGGGCTGCGCGAAGAAGCAAGGAGAGTGGAGCCGAGTGGAGCAGCAAGCGATGTAGACACGAGGGGCTCGCCTGAAACACTAACAACAAAAAAACTGAAATACCAAATGAGTGGATGTGTATCCATCGGGAGTACCTTATAAGTATTAAAAGGACCCGACCAAGTTGTGGCAACTGCACCAAACTTCGTGCAGCGACTGGTAGTGGTGCTAGGAGCCACCTCAAGAAATGTGGTCGAGTTGCCACAACTTCATCCCCGTCGTTTACGTCCTACCGCTTTAGGATGTGGTTTGCCAGGTTTGCCCTTTGCGTGGAGCACGGAAAAAAGGGGATGAAACAGAAAATCGGGGCTGAGAGAAGCGAATGGAAATGAGTTCCGAATGCTCCTGCGGCTCCCCGCTCCCTTCGGCTCGGACTCGGTCATTGGGCCGAGTGCACGATGCATTGCCGCGAAGCGCCGTTCCACCTCCGTCTTCCGTGTAATCTCCAGAGCAGAGACGAGACAGCTGAACGCCGGCAGGGCTAAAGTGGGGAACGTTTCCCGTTTCCCCCCGCACACGATGCAGGCTTTTATCGTAATGAAGGGCGTCCCGTCGAGGGCTCGGCCACACTCGGCAGCACGGCGCCCACCCCGGCTCGGCTCTCCACAGCTCAACCTTTTTCGTGCCTTTTCCCCCCGGTTGATTCCCCCCCCCCCCCCCCCCCGTATATGACTGTGGCTCTAGGGACGAGAGTTGGCCACATCATTTGTCTCTCTGAAGCACAGGACTCTCTGCCCAGTAGCAGGGAACGAGCACGAGAACGAGCATCACAGGGGGAAACACAATCGTCCCGAATGCAAAGTGCGGCCCTGCTCATGCCGGGGTCCAGCCCGGCCCGGCCCGGCCCGGCCTGCAGTTGCACGGCGGTCGGGGCACTGCGATGGGTTCCTGCCATTGGCCGCAACTGTTGCTCGCACACCCTTACGACTTAGCCGTGGGCCGGCACTGGCCGAGGCGCGCAGCAATTCCTGCTCCCCTCCCACTCACACACATCCAAACCACCGCCTCAAGCTCTCCCTCCCCATCTCTCCTTTTCTCTCCCCCTCGCCAACAAACAGGGCCAAACAACGAGGCCTATCCGCGCGCCGACGAGGCGTCGTTGTATGAGGTGCTTATGCGGGCCGCGCCAGGCCGCGCCGCCTGCTCCCTATTGGCGCTAATCGCCGGCCCGATTCGCCGACCCGTTGGTAAAACCAAATCGGAAGCTGTTCGCTCCTCCTGCCCTCGGCTCTGGACCTTGGTCCTTAGCAGAGCCTCTGGTCCCCGACAGCCAGGCCTTGGTCCTGCCGGCCTGTGCCGGGCTGTGTGTTTTTTGCGTAACGCCATTTGTTCTAATCGGGAGGGGGAGGGCGGGGCGCAGGGCGGTATGCGGCACCCTGACGGCCGGACGGGGGAACCTGCGCCCGCCTGCGCCTCGACTGCGCCTCTCGAACCAGGAAATTGGCGTATTACTCGCCGCGATGGCGGGGCCAGGCCAGGCCGGGCCGCTTGCCTCCGCCCCAGAGGGGTGGGTGGTCGCACAAGGCTACACTGGCGCCTGCCGCTGCTGCCGCTGCTGCCGCTGCTGCCGCTGCCTGGTCCCGCCAGCCCGCCCGACCGGGCACAACCGGCCAGCGCTAAAGCTCTCAACTAAACTCGTTATCGGCTGAAAATCACGTTTACGGAATTAGTCGGTGGGACCGCCTGGCCACGCCCAGCCCACGCTGCTGCCGCTGCCGCCGCCACTGCTTCAATGCCACTTTCCTAAGACGACTGCCTCGCTTTCTCTCGCTCGCATTGCGACAACAGAAAAGAGAGAGAGAGAGAGAGAGAGAGAGAGAGAGAGAGAGAGAGAGAGAGAGAGAGAGAGAGAGAGAGAGAGAGACAGGTGATAAGGGCAAATAGGTGGAAAGAAACTAAACTAGTCTTGTGAAAACAGCCACGATAATACGTCCTTCCTGGTCAAACGACCCGGGGGGGGGGGGGGGGGGGATAATACTACGCGCATCGTCATCCGGCTCCGTGCGCTCCGACAGGAACGATTCAATGTCCCGGGTTCAAATACCAGCCGGCTTTTCCGCTTCCGTTCGGTGGTCCGACAGTCCGGAGGGCGAGTAATGGCATACTTGTGCCGATCGGGGGTTGGGGCTTACGCACACTCGGGGCTCATATCGTGGGCTGTCGGGGCACGCGGACCGGGTTCAAATACCAGCGCCGTTCCGTCACGGCGCCTCTGGCATGTCCGTGGCGTGGCCGTGGTCGTGGCCCTGGGGCGCGGGGACGTCTCCCAGCCGCCAATAGACCGACGGCCGCCACTCCGTCACTCAGTGACATTCGGACCAGGCCGGGGGCCGAGGGCCGAGGGCCGAGGGCCGGGGGCCGGGGGCTTCGACGACTTATTGCCCCGAAAGGACATCGCAGGACCCTGCCGCGCTGTCTATCTTCCGTCCCCTTTGCCACAGAAGAGCACCAAAGAAAGTGAGGAGCGAAAAAAATATAATTGAGTGCTGTTGATTCATTTTTTAATTTTTTTTTTTTGTGAGTGTTGATGTTGAGAGACTCTGTGGCCTGCGGCATAGGGCATAGGCCTCGCTGCGGGAAATTAAGAACACGGAGGAACAAAGCCGCATCACATGTCGCTACACCGCGGCCGGCTGTGAAATAGAAATACATGCCAGAAAGAATAAGGGAAGAGTGAAAAACGGGGTCGGACATAATAGGGTGAGGCGAGGCGTTGATGACCGCGGCGGGAGAGAAGTACGGATATGTGTGTTGACGTGAGCTCGCGGATGGAGGGGCGGAGGGAAGGTATTTGGGGCCCCACTCGAGTGGCTGATGCGATTACCAGTGCGTTTCATTAGGTCGCATTGGCAGCCACTCGTGCCGGTACACAACGCCCCGTCTCCGGCCCCGACGGGCCCCGAAGGGCCCCGATCCCCTCTCGCACTGCGCCGAGACCGAGTCCGGCTGGCGCAGGACGCAGTACCCGGAGTCCGGCAGAGGACGCCGCCGCCAACAGCCGGAAACTTGAAAGGGGCGGGCACCAGCGGGGGCGGCGGGGGGCGGCAGGGGGCGGCGGGGGGCGGCAGCGCGGCAGAACAAGTAAGTGCGCTTTCTGGACGGACGACAGCGATTGTGATTGTGCTGCGGTGACCACCAGCTGCGTCCGGCACGGCCAGGAGGAGTCAGTAATGTAATTACTGCGGTCCACTTCGCGGCAATCATCATCCCGTTGGCGTTCTCTGCGGCCGGTCAGACGGCGTTGGAGAGTAATTAGTAATTACTAATCACCACTGCTGCCGCGCGGTTTATACTTTTCCGCCGCGCCGTCGCCATAATAAGGTCAGTCCAGGTCGGCAAGAGTTGGTGTCTCTCTTGAGAGTCCCCCGCGATGCCCTGGACGGGCCGGGCCGGGACGGCCGGGTGGAATTGCTAAGAAGGAGGCAGGAAGGGAACCGCTCTCGGCCTCGGCACGATGTTGTGCGGCGAGGCCAGCGCGCGTCCGGCTGGTCCGGCCCGGTCTCTCCAGCAGCCGCCCTTCAGCTCCAGCCTCCAGCGCTCCAGCTCGGCTCCAGCTCAGTTCCAGCGCCGGCCTGACAGGCCTGACCGGCGGCCCTCCCCTCCCCGCTACGGCATGCTTTCTCGCGGAGCCGCCTTCCCCAAACGCCGCTCTCTGTGATGTTTATTCATAAGCAAAATGCATATTGCGCCCCTCCGAGGGAAAAAAAAAATATCAGGAAGTAAAATGGAGGAAAAAATTGAATAAAATGAAAAAATGCGGACGCATTATTTCGAGTGGACGCGCCGGCCGCCGGCCATGTTTGAAGTACGGCCGCCTCCGATGCTTTTGCTTCGTTTCGCTTCCCCGCCACCGACCGCTGTGCCCGGCTGGGCTGTGCCCGGCTGGGCTGTGCTCAGCCACTGTGCCGGCCATGCTGGGCCTGGGCTGGGCCCTACCCCTACCCGCCGCCCGTCCCTTGGAGTTGCCTTCCGCTGCAATCCCTGCAAGCTCGTCCAAAAAACAAAACAAAAAAGGTTAGAGAATTGTACATTATTCTTGTGGCACTCGCGCTGTACCGCTGCTGCTGCCCGGTGCTAACACGTATGGCTGTACATTCTGACACTGGAAAAATCTTTACGAAGAAAACGAGTAGTGCATCGTAGGTTTCTTGGCACGCGCGGAATTCACTTTTTCCCTCAATTTTACTAATCTCGGAAACGGCCCGCCATTGCAACCCCACCAAAAAAAAAAAAAATATATGCATGAAAAGGAGGGTTTGCCGCGGCAGAAAGGGCAGCCAAAACCAGAACGTACACGTTTACGTTCTATAGAACGTACGAACATAGATCGACATATCTTCACTCGTATTCGACTTGCTTTCACGGCGCACGGTTAACGGCAGCATGCCCTTTTACGATTAATATGAGGATCGTTTCCATTCGTTTCAGGGAAAGCCGTGCGCATCATCTGCATCAGTGGGGTTCAGCCGGGCTTTGCAACGCTGCGTGGGCTCGGCTCGGTGCAGCAGAGCACAACAAACAAACAGGAAAAACTCCCAGGCCCATAGCAGGCTGCTGTCCGTTACAAAAAGTTCAATGGAGATTTCATTTGGCATGCAGGCACGCACACACGCACCCACACGACTCACACACGACGCAATTCGTTTTCGGTCAGCTGCTGACCGCCTTATGTTGGGGGCGACACACCAACTCCGGGGACCGTGTGCCCCCCGGCTGACCGCCCTGGTGGGGGCACACCAGCCCTGTGGACCGGTGTGCCCACCCCCGCTGACCGCCTTGTGGCAAACAAAAATGTGAAGAGAAGACTTCTTTGCAGTGAGGTCGTTCGGGAGAAAACGCAATTGGGCATGCTGGTGTTGATAGCGCCTGCGTTTGCAGGGATTCACTTCGAGTACACAAACATTCTCATCTTCATTTACCGACGAAACAGTTTCTACTGCGCGCGTGCGGCAGCAGCTGCCAGCAGCTGACGAGTGACGCGTTCCTGCCGCGGCTTGGCGCTCGGAACCGACAAACAGTCCTCGCCGAGGAAACCGGAGGAAACGGGACAGCAATTACTTAACTGATATTTAAGCAGCCCGTGTTCGCAAGTTTCAGTTTCAGCGAGCCCGTTCCGTTCCCTGCCAGCCTCGGTTTGGCCACGCCCCTCCCAGCCGCCACCGGGTACTGCACTTCTCTTTGTGTTCGCGTCGTCGCTTCAGACATGAAGAGTGCAGCGTGTAGAAGCTAGGCAGCCCAGCCCAGCCCAGCCCCTGAGAGAGGGAACTCATCCCATATCAGCCGCCTCCTCGCCGTCACATGATACCCCTCCCTTTCACTGAAATGGCTCGCATGCGCAGCCCCCCCCCCCCCCCACACCCCCGCCTCCACCCCCTCCGCTTTCACTTAGGAGTGCCTGGCCCGGCCCTGCACGGCACACCATGGCCGCAGGCAGAAGGCCCACTACACTAAGGCCCCTGGCCCGGCAGGTCCGACAGAACAAGCAGCCTGCACGTCGTGCACACATCTTCTGCTGAAACCACCCCGCATGACACTCGAGATTCTACTTAGGGTTAGAGGACCAGTGGTGGACCCCCTAAGAGACCCTCTGGACCAGGGACTGCCACCTGCCACCCCCTAGATCTCGCTACCCGACAGCCCTAGAAGCTTCTAAATCGATTTATTCAGTGGAGTAGTGAAGTAATATCCTCAATCAAAAACCTCGAAATATTTCTTGAAACGGTTGAAGCAAGAGGGTGCACTACTGGTACGTGGGCCATCATCACGGTCCCCTTATCCTTTCCGAAGTTGCTCTGGAAATCGAACAAGAAGACATTTTCTAAGAAGGGACACAGTCCAGTCTCAGAAAGTTTTATTGGAGCTCCCAGGACAGTTTTGTAGCCAGCCGGGGACAAAGAAGTATCAGCCCGGGGCAGTGTTCGTACGTCAGTGAGGGATGCCGACCGGTGCCTGACTCCCGCGCTCCGCTCGCCCCTGAACGAGTCTCGGCTCCTAACGAAGCGTTGAACAACCCGATCCAAGTCCTACTCGTGGCAGCGCGTGGCGGCGTGCTGTCCTCGGGAGGTCGTGGCAAGGGTATACGACTCCAAGTGGACCCCGGGGAGCCCTGCGCGAGGCCCTGCGCCCTGCAGCGCCACCCGCGTCCTCCCGATCTCCACTCGCATTAGCGGAATGGTCCCAGCGCCCGGCCATGCCCGGCCAGCAGGATACTAAAATCCAATCTGCCACTCTTAGCGTCCACCTCCCATCGCGCGGGTGCCGCCCGCTATCGCTCACCATTACCGGCCGCCACCAGGGGGGCGGCGGGGGGCGGCGGGGGCGGCCAGCTGCCAGATGACGACCCCCGCGAGGACGAGGACGGTGGGTGCGATGCGGAGGCGCACGGATCTTACAGCAGTCTAGGGCGTCGTACACACGGCACGTCCGAATTCGCTGCGCGAGCCGCCCGAGCGCCTGCGAATGCCAGGATAGGCCAGCCCGCACGACACGCGTGCACGCCCAGGTCAAGGCTGCCTACCCACGAGGCGCCATGAGTGTGCGCAGCGCAGGCCGGGGGTGTGTGGACGTATCCATTAGTAATCCCGCCCATACCGGTGCGCGGGTGTAAGTGACTCAAGGAGGTACACCCCGGATCCGGGCCCTGCGGCCTGCAGGCCGGCAGCCTTGGCAGCCGGTCGGGCTGAGCCGGGCTAGGCGGGCCGCTTGGCGAACTTCTCCATTACACACATGACGTATGGGTGAGTGCTATACCGCCGTTCTCAACGTGATGCAGGAATGCTCTTGCAACTTCCTGGGCCGCACCACATCGGTTTTACACTCGGCTGCGCCTCCGAAGGGAAAGTTTCCGTCCGTCTCGCAGAAGGACTACCCTATCCCTAGCTCCCCCCCCCCCCCCCCCAATCGGGCATCAGCATCGCATCGGCTTTCTGAGACACGAGAGTGGGAGGGGTGGAGGCCTCAGCGGAAGGCAACCCCCGCGGTTTGAAAAACCAAAAGTCTTGCGTTTTATTGATCCCCGAGCACTCGAAAAATCTCACTTTTCAATTTTTCGAAATACGCCACTGGAATTTTCTGGATAAAATGAAAATATGTAAAACTGAACATCGCAAATTGTACTTGGAATTTTCCGGTGTTTTTTTTTTTTTCTTTTTTTTTTTTTTCTACCGTGAAGTTTCGTGTGCCCGAAAGTAAAGACGATGAGCTGGATTTCAATAAAGTGCGGGACCGCGCTGACGATGACACGTCTCCTGCTGCGGGTCATTAGAGATCGGGCTGGGCCCGGGCGGCCCTGCACCGCAGCACCGCCACATGATGAAGACGCTCCCGTCTTTGGTCCGGCGCCCAGCATCGCCACGCCGTGCTGATCACATCCATCCATTATGAGAAAGCCCGGGGGTGAAAACGAGCTCGGGGTGGCGGTGGGGAAAATAAGAAAAAAATACAAAAAGATGGGGGGGGGGGAAGAGATGACCTTATTTTAAGGTGGTGCCCACAAAGCATTATATATATAGCCCGGCCCCGCAAAACATTCTCATTCAGAAATTCTTCTTTATTGGACGTCTGGCTGGGTGCGCGGAAGGGCAGCGCAGCGCGCTTTGGCAAGGGGGTCGAGGGGTTATCGCGGCGACCACAGAGGGGGTGGGTGTGTGGGTGCGGTGGGGTGCAGTGGGCGGGCGGCGAGTCGCGGCATACCAAGACCAGCGTGTTCTGGGCCAGGACCCAAGGAATTTTCCGTTCCGCTCGACTCTAGTGCGAGTTAAATGTGGTGAACGGCCTGGCCTTACAAGTTTAACTTCGGTGTTGGGATGAGAGCCGGAGTGTCCGGAGAGCGACAGAGTGACACTGCACAGGGAGAGGGAGGCCGAGGCCCGGGGCCCGGGGCCCCTTCGCAGCACAACACCGACGCCTTTCGTTGCCATTCGGCGTCCGTTGGCGGCGGGATGAATAATTTAGAGGGGAAAAAAAGATGGGAGCGGCATTTGTCGGGAACAGAGGAGAAATAACTGACAGGAAATGGAAGCGGCGCGGCAGCGGGCGCGTGGCGGGGCGGGCGGGACAGAACCGAAGAGCCGAAGAACGCTGGGAAAGATTCAGGGAAATGAAAAGAGAGCCAACAAGATATTGGTTTTGTAGCGTCTGGTCGTGCTGCGACGGGGCGGCCGAGGCGGCGGGGGCGGGGAGACCAGGCTGCTTGATCCACAGATTTCACTCCAACCGTCACATTTTTGGTAGTCACAGTTTGCCAACCTCGCCCACCACTGTCCTGAGACGTCCCAAGCCTTTTTGAGACTTATCTATGTTGATGAAACCTCTGCTGGGCTGGTGGCTGCGCTGCGCTGAGCTGGGCTGCTGGGCTGGGCTGGCCGGGCCGGGCCTGCATTGTCCACGCGGGCTGCTTGGTTTGAATACTGAGTAGGGCGGCAGACGAGGATTGCTCTACACGCGCGGGGAGTGAAGGGAAGGCATATCTAAGGATTTACATTCATTGATTTATTTTTGCCGCAACTAGCGGTTTTCATGAGGCCCAGCGTCACCCTCTGTGGCCAGGTGAGGTCCTCCCACACGTGAAACTGCTGCAGTCAGGGCTGCCAACGAAAGCCCCTTGCGAGATACTGACTGCACGGCGGGGGAACTGAAAGGAGTGTTTAATTTGAGTGGGCGTCATCAGAGGGAGCGCCGGGCGCGGCTGCGCGGCTCAGCCGGCGGCGGCGGCGTGCGGTGCGAAGCGACGACAAGAAACAAGAGTGGGAAGTGGGGAGGGGCGCTTTCTGAAAATGAATGGCCATCTCCTCTCGCGCTCATTTGGTGTGCACATTGCTGCTGTTTAGGTGGCAGGAGGAGGCGGGGGTGTACAGTCGACTTCAAAAAACGCCCTCACTCTCCATCCCCATGCATCACTCTCGCAGAAAAATAAAATCGACTAAAATACGCGCGGGAAAAGTAACGCGTGCTCAAGTTAACTAGAAATCCTTAGGTAAAAAAATTAAGCATTTTTGTGGGTAGAAACGCGCATTTTTGTGCGCAATTATGCACCAAAAAAAAATTGTGCGTAAGCTTATGTATGCTTAATTTTGAGTGGAACCATGTAAATTGTACATGAGGATTTAGCGTGTGACAAAGCACGGAACCTGCGAGTCACCGCCTACCTCCAAACGCAGTCGGAGTGTCTGAAGCGGAGCCCTCTGCAAAGCCATCACTATGCAGAAGTGGATTAACACTGCACTAGGGAGTTTTTAGATTTTTATTTTTTGAATAAATTTTAGCAAACCTGTTTCAGATAGGGGTGGTGGTAGGGGCTGCGCGTCCTCATGGATAGAGCGTATAGCACTATACACACTATAGGACCCCCCCCCCCCCCCCCCCCCCCCAAAGGACACGGCCCTCCGAGCCCCCGCTGACAGCGGCGGACATATCAGAGAAGAGGTGCGAGGCGAGCGGCAGGACGAGAAACAAAAGGCATTGTTCGCTGTTCATTCGCCCGTTCCGTCTCCTACGGCTGCGTCCTAGGCTGCGTCCCTGCGCTGCGGCCCTAACTAAACCGGAGGGAGTTCGAGGGGATTTGGAGTCCTCATTTTCTCGAAATCCCAACTCCCTATTTTGCTACATTTAGGGACTCCTGAGGAACTTGGTTTTGGAACTACAGAGGGATTTCAATCCAAGGGACTCGGGAGGGAGTTCCTTTTCTAGGGGGGCTGCGGGCCCCCCCCCCCCTTACCTCCTCGGAAAAGGACGGGGGGGGGGGGGAGGGGTATACAGTGCCTATCATGGACTTGGAATTGGCACCGCAACGACAACCCGTCCCGGTCAAGTATTTCTCTCTCTGGCACCCATCTGCACCCTTCTTCCTTCCTCTTCCGTGAGCCCCTCTCTACCCACCCCTTTCCAAACATACGCAACACACACACACATACATACACGCACACGCACACCATCAGTCAGTCGAGGTGCGAAACTTTCAAAAACATGAATAAATAATGTGCGTAGCTGAGGAGTGTTGTCGTTTTCATAACGAGTTGTGGCCGTCGCCAGGCCCGTATGCCCGTAGGCGCGCGTGGGGGTGTGCGCTCGTCCATACAGGGAGAAGGGCGTGAGACGTTTATACTGCTCTCTCTCTTTCTCTCTCTCTCTCTCTCTCTCTCTCTCTCTCTCTCTCTCTCTCTCTCTCTCTCTCACTCAGGGAGAAGGGCGTCTCTCTCTCTCTCTCTCTCTCTCTCTCTCTCTCTCTCTCTCTCTCTCTCTCTCTCTCTCTCTCTCTCTCTCTCTCTCTCTCTCTCTCTCTCTCTCTCTCTCTCTCTCTCGCGCGCGCGGCGCATTGCTGGCGGAGTCATTGGGAAGGCGTGGCGTGGCGTGGTGGCCACGAGGGTCGCTGCTGCCCGAGGGGAAACAACTTCAACATAGGTATCCGACGGTCGGGGTAATACGGGGTAATCCAGAGGTAATCCAGGGTAGTCCAGGCCGGATAATCACCACGAAAATTCCGAGTTAATCCGGGGTAATCCGAGGTAATCCGAGGTCTGGGGGTAAACTGGGGGTAATCAGCGGAGTCCAGCGAAAAAGCAGGGTAATCCGGAGGACACGATTTTGCCGAGTTGCTGCCTGGCCTCGCTGCTGCCTGGCCCGTGATTGCCTCCGGGGAAGGATAGTCCAAACATGGTGGCAATCAGAGTTCAATTTCGTGGTCGGACCCGGCTGGCAAATGAAAGACAAGGTGAGATGGGAAGAAGGGGAGGAGGGTCTTTTGGAGCTGAGTGAGATGACGGCTGCACCGTTTGAATTTTCGCGCTCCGCGCGCCGCATCTCGCGCGAATAAAATTATTGGTACCGCGTGGTCCTGTCAAATTACTCTGCCTGGTTAGATTAACAACCTCATGACTAGAAGTGCTGCCGGAAAATAGAAACGTCCAAGCGGGCGTCAGGTCCCACCGAGATTTGAACTCGGATCGCTGGATTCAAAGTCCAGAGTGCTAACCATTACACCATGGGACCGGTTGCCTTAGCTTAGGCCGCCAGCTTTGATCTTGACCTTGTGGCGTCCACATGTTCCAGAAGAACAGCACCGTTACCGCTGGCCGCGAGTTACATCCTTAGCACCCCGAACACCGTCCTCCATGAACGGCCAAATCTATACGTGCGTTTATTCCCAAACAAAACTACAAAATAAGAGCAGCCGCGGCCGTCCGGCAAGGCCAGGGACACCGTGGCTAGTTCGCGCACCGGCCGCCGCACTGTGCGGTTCCGAGCGCTGCGGACGCCGGCCGCGACGTCGCGTCCCAGCGGACTTCAGGTCGCTGACGACAGGCAGCGCCACTGGCCGGTCGTCCTTGCCCCCTCCCCCACCCCTCATCGCCCAAAGCGCGGGAGCGTTAGAGTCCGCATCTCTCCCTTGCATCCCATCACTAGCCATCAGCTATATTTCAGCGATGAAAACGAGTTGACCCAGATCCTCTTGAGGCCACCCAACGCCCAAAGATTCGTCCTTCTTTTATTGATCTCCGAATTCTGAAAACGGTGGCAACAAACATGCAGCGTGACACTGCGCCCAGAATCCGATCCTGCCACTCTAGTTCCTGCCGACTCCCCTCCCCCTCCCCCGGTAGCTCTCCATGTTCCTTCAAAGTTTTTTAATTGGTGCTGCAAGTGGTGGCGAGTGTGCCGCAGACAGGCTCGAGATGGGAGGAACAACGTCCCGCCGCTCTAGAGTGCTGCCCCCCCCCCCTCTCTCTCTCTCTCTCTCTCTCTCTCTCTCTCTCTCTCTCTCTCTCTCTCTCTCTCTCTCTCTCTCTCTCTCTATCTATCTCTCTTTCTCTCTCTCTTCATTATTATCATTATTTTGCGCTCTCTTGGCGACGAGCAGTGCATCGCGAATGGCGGCGATGGAGAGCACGGGCGCAGGCGGGCCAACCACGAGAACACGATACACCTACAGACTGGCGTGGTGTGGCCCGTGTGTGTGGCCCTCTCTCATATCCTCTGCCACCTCATGGTAGTATCCTCCCCTCCCCCTCCCCCTCCAACCCCAGGCCCCACCCTGTTGTTTGCCGGGGGGAAATGAAACCATGAAACCCCTCCGGCCGCTCGCTGCGTTCGTCCCCGGACTGGACTAGACCGCCGGACTGCAAATCCAAGGTGGCAGGAGGGGCAGAGCAGATAGTGCGCCGTGTGCGGCCTCCCCCCTCCCCTCCCCGCTAGAGCCGCCAGACCCCGCCGGAACGAGGAGCGAACATCCCCTTTTCCAATACCCACTCCATTACAGGAGGGCTACCCACACCCACACCCCCACATCATACCCTCACGGGACTCGACGTGAGCGCAGGACCGCCGGGCTAGACCGGACAGCGTCAGCGTCTGCGAGCGAGCGTGCGTGCGAGTGAGCTGGCCACAGAGCTAGCTATTTTCAAACCGCAATTTGCTGTTTCCAAAATGATGGTCTGTTGACCGTCTGGGGTTGGTTGGGTGGGGCGTAGCGGGACGCTGCCGGGCAGGGAGACGCTGCTGCATTACGACTTTTGGTTCCCGCTTTGGTTCCAGAAGTCAGCAGTGCATGGAATCGTCTGTGCGAATCGAACCGCCCGAGCCTGCAGCATCAAGGAGGCTTCAGCTCTGGCTTCTGCCAATGACGGTGCGCTCCACCACCGCTCTCACTCGCTATGTACAAGGATTTGAAGAAGGCATCTGCGGGGCGGGGACCGGGAGTGTGAAGACGGTGTCTAATATGAGAGGGAGAGGGAGGGAGAGGGAGGGAGAGAGAGAGAGAGAGAGAGAGAGAGAGAGAGAGAGGGGGGAGGGAGGGAGAGAGAGCTGGGGAGAGCGCCCAGGGAAATGCGCTGAGAGAGAAGACGGGGGAAGAACACTGTCTTATAAGGGGTGCAGTGAAAGGCAGGCAGGGTGGAGGGCGGTCCCTCCTCTAGCTCTCCTTCATCGTCGCTGCCTGGAATGAGTATTTCCCTCCCGGGCCGGTGTGGGGCCACCCAGCCCGCGGCCCGCCCCGCCCCGCCGGCCCCGTCCCATCCTTTATCATTATTCAGACAACAACGGATCCAGCACGGCCCCGGCCTGGCCTGGCCCGCCTGGCCTTTCCTAGCTAGGACGGGACAGGACCCGAAGGGACCGGGTACGGGGCCCAGCAGCATCAGCAAGGGTGGTGCGATGCCGCCGCGCCGCGGGAAAGGCGGAGGACGCAGACGACGTGCTTTTGTCATTTCACTCTGTTGACGAGACGACGAGGACGAGCGGGGAGGAGGCGGGGGGCGAGGGCTGGGTAAGAAGGCGCGCGCGAAACAACGCGAAAACGTCAAGAGCCATGCGGTCGCTGCAAGAAATTACTAACGGGGGACCACGGCGGCGGCGCCCCGTCCTTCCACGCCACGCCGCGCCACTCCAGGACAACGACGGCGGAATTTAAAAGAAGGCGCGGAACAGTTGTCGTACAGGAGTAGCAGTAGCCAGCGGCAGCCGCGGCAGCCCTCGCCCCTCTGCGGTGAATGCCATGACGAGGGGGCTGCGAGGAGACAAGGGAGGTCACACTACACTGTACTCGTACAAGTAGAGATATCCAAAGCTCCTCCTGAAATTGTCATCACATCATGGTCGGCGCCGACCCATGCAGCCCAGAAGAGCCACTGGTGCCATGAGCCTGAGCACACTCTAGCCGGACTTCCCCGGACTTCCCCACACCTCAGCAGCAGTCTGTAAAGTTCGCGACGCGCGTATCTGCGAGCGAGTGAGCTAGCCGCGGAGATGGCTTCCGCCCGCCTGGACCCCTGCCTTCAAATTCGGTGATCTTCGGGACCGGTGTCTTACGGCTGCTAGTTGACCCCGGGACACTGCTCTCGAACCCGCGACCCGGCTAGGGCAAGGGATTCCCACCGCGCCGTGCTCAGCTACCTCATTTGCACGATGCAAGCTCGCCGCATGCTCGCGCTTAGAGAGCCTAGGAGCCTAGCTCGCGCGGGTGGGGCGGTACGGGAACGGGAATCACCGGTCACCGGACTAGAAACAACATGGATGAGGGGTGAGGTGAGGTGAGGATGAAATCGCGGGTGCCGCGGGTAGGAGCGGGAGGAGGTGGAAATGGAAAGGGAGAGGGGGTACTCAAGACCAAGGCACGGAAGGAGAGAAGTGGAAGGGGGAAGGGGAAACCAGGCGACGCTGACTGGACTGACTGGGGACTGGAACGTGGGCTGTTTTGTGGACAACAATTTGGTATCCGAGGAGCACAACAGCGAGTCTGGTACGGGCAAAGGCGGTACCGCGGCTGAGCCGCTCTATAATCCTGAGCACGATGGCGACGTCTTCAGCTGTTAAAGCCGTAAGTCTTATCTGGTGATGTCGGCTAACGGACGGCGGGCTATGTCGGCGTGTAAACGTGCAGGTCTCAGTCGAAGGTGTCATTTGCCGATCAGCTGACTGCTGACTCACGACGCCGTCTGGCAGGACCGTGGAGGTGTTAACTCGTAGGTTATGGCCTCTAATTCTTGAGCAGTCATTGAAATAGATGTTGTTATTTCATTTATCACCGTCTAACTTGTCAGTTTACTTGAAGGTTCTTTTTACGGTTTTCATGTCATGCCGAGCATGCTTGGAAAGTTGTGTTTTAGTTCTCTTGTATGCTTAATTAGTTTTTTGGTTTATAAATTTTTCTTTTAGATTTCTTAGGTGATTGCTTTACTTTAAAATTTTGAAATGGCACTTGATGTCTTTTCCTTGTATTGCTGAAAACTTTTTTATTGGTGTGAAATCTAATATTTGCCTCATGTATTAATACCTCATGTGGAGTATATATATGTGTGCGTAAATGTTTGGTAGCTCAGTGAGATGAGATATTGCTATTTGTACATGTAGTCTGTTTGTCACTCATTGAATCTTGCATTAACATTGCTTCTTATGGTCCATTTCTTGACAAGGAGTAGTTATAGACTTCATTTTGATCTATGCATTGTTTTTCTTCTTTTTTTTTCAGATTAAAAGAGATTCTCCAGTTTTAAGGACTGCCAAGAAAATGGCATTGTGCATTTTAGTTACTGTGTGGGTATTCATTCATGATTTGTTAGACAAATTCATCAATTTGGTGTTCAAGTTTATATATGACTCTAAGAAAGAGAGCATTCCTCCAATCAAAAACCCGATCCTCTTAAAGAGTGCCTCAGCGCTGGCAGAAGCAATTCGAAAGCGGAGAGTAAGTGCTTTGTTCTGATAGTTCGTTATAAATTGTGTCAAAACAAAAACAAAAATTCCTTGTATGGCAGCAATTTATTTTTAACATTTTCTTTCAAACTTGACAGTTGACATCAGTTGCAGTTGTCAAAGCATTTATAGAAAGAATCCAAGAAGTGAACGGTACTTTGAATGCTGTTGTTGACAGTCGATTTGAAGAAGCTATTCATGATGCTGAGGAGGTAGACAGATTATTGGACTCTGGAGCTGTGTCTGAAGAGGAGGCCAAAACTACAAAGCCTTTCTTAGGGGTTCCATTTACCACCAAAGAAAGTACAAGCTGCAAAGGTTTGTCTCAATGAAGAAATATATTTCATTTTAACTACTAAGACAATTTAGAATTAAACTAAGCGAATAATTGTATTATGGTTTCAGGTCTTAGTTTTTCCATGGGTATGATGGCTCGCAAAGGACTGAAAGGGGAAAAAGATGCAGATGTGGTAAAAATGTTAAAAGATGCTGGTGGCATTCTGCTTGCTATAACCAATGTCCCTGAACTGAATTTGTGGTGTGAAACCCGCTGCAATGTTTTTGGACAGACTTGTAATCCTTATGACACCACACGTACAGTTGGAGGCTCATCAGGAGGAGAGGTCAGGACTCAAGCAAGTGTAGTAGTTACTGTGAGTTTGTTATTTTTGTCAACAGTAATCAAATCAATTCAACTTGCAGGCATCAATTATTGCAGCATGTGGCTCTCCGTTTGGTATAGGCTCTGATATTGGAGGGTCTGTCAGAATGCCTGCTTTCTATTGTGGAATCTATGGGCACAAGCCAACTACTGGTGATAATCACTGACACTAAACCAGTATCATCTGGAAAGTTTTATGTTACCCTTCTCTTTTTGAAATTTCTGTTATTTTATTGTTTTTTCCAGGCCTAACGCCCATTAGAGGAATTTCATTTCGCACTGGCCTAGAAACACACTCCATGGTTTGTTGTGGACCAATGACTAAATTTGCTGAAGATTTAGATCCTTTTCTTCGTGTTCTCATTGGAGACAAAGTCAAGCAACTACAGTTGGACTCAAAGGTTTGTAGTTTACTTTTTAATTTAGAGAGACTAGGATTCTTACTAGTTTCTCATCTAATTATTTTTCCAGGTCAACCTGAAAGAGTTGCATGTTATGTATGTGGAAGAGTCTGGTGACTTGCGTGCTAGCAGTGTATCTGACGAGACTCGTGAAATAATGTTAAAAGCAGTCCGTCATCTGGAGACCATTAGCACATACCCAGTAGAAAAGGTAAAATATTGCATTCAAATGACTCATTGAACAATTACTGGATTATTGTTCGTGTTTCTGACATAGCCTTGATGATTTTGTTTAGCTGGACTTGGTTGGATTTAAAAGTAACTTCCGGATCTGGCGCCATTGGATGACTAAGGAAGGGGGAAATTTTGGAAGGGATGTAACAAATCGCCAAAGTGAAGTTAATGTGTGGGCAGAACTACTTCGAATGGTCGTGGGAAAAAGTACCCATACCTTACCTGTGATACTGAAACTTCTGGATACTGCAATATTCCCTCCAGAAAATGCAGAGTGGGCTGAAAGTACTAAGGAAAAGCTCCAAGATGAACTAATGGTTATATTTTGTTAATGAATTGCATTGAATGGCGTGATGCATCCAAACTGTATATTTGTATTCAACAATTTTGTTTTTTGTCATTTCAGAATAAGCTTGGGCGCAATGGTGTTCTTTTATTCCCAAGTCATCCTTTTCCAGCAAGCTATCATTACTCTTCATTTTTGAGACCCTACAACTTTGGTTACTGGGCCATTTTTAATGTCCTTGGATTCCCTGTTACTCAAGTTCCTTTAGGTATCAGCAAAGAAGGACTGCCCCTTGGAATTCAGGTACAATTCCCTCAATATTTTGTTCTACTGAAGTAGGTTATCATTCTTGTACATCTAATTCCAAGTTTTCTTCACAGGTTGTAGCTGGTCCTCTGCAGGATCATCTTTGCTTAGCAGTAGCTCGAGAATTAGAAAAGGCATTTGGTGGATGGGTTGCACCATGCCCCGTTATTTCGACTTAATCATACCTTGTCAGTATTTATGTATGCTTTTTTACTTGTGATAGAAATGGGGTGGTATTTAGGGTTCTTATACTGACTGGATCTCAATATCTCAGGCTAAGGTTTTAATTAATATGTATATGCTTTGCAATGATGGCTGTTTCAAAGTGGGGGTAGGAAAAAAAAATGGGGTTAATAATTTTTATTTTTTAATCCATTATTAAACAATTATATATACAATAAAAATATGCATTTACAAAATATTGATCTTGCTAACGAAAACTAACCTTACATCCTGAACATAATATCAGAGCAATAACAGATCTACAGTCTGCTTAATATTCGTACTTGCTCCATAAATTATCACATGTATATTTGATGCCATGTAAACCATAAGTTCATCAGCGCATTACAATTACACACTAAAAAATCACAATTTTGGTTGCATGGCAGGGATAAATAAAATTCAAACAAATCACAAGTTTGCAAAATTTTCAATATAAAATTGGTTTCATCAAAGCAAAAACAAAATAATAGAACTTCAATTCAGGAGCACCCAAATGGATTCTTTTCTCTATCATAATCATCAGGTTCATCAAATGGATTAGTCGATTCTGCAACTGATTTACTTGTGCCAGTGAGATCTGTAGTACTGTCAGAATCATCAAAATCATCTGCAAAAGGATTTTTTGTATCAAATGGGTCTGAGTCGTCTCCAAATGGATTGGTGGAAGGCTGCTCTAATTTCACAGGTGCCACTGGACTTTTCTTGACTGGTGGTTGGGTTGCTTTTATTGAAGTTGATGATGGGATGTTGTGTTCTGGAACCTTGGTCTTAAAAGCACCACTGGATTCAAAACGTGTCTCTGATGGCTTGGAACTGCTTAATTTGGGTTGAGTGTCAAGAGACATAGCAGCAAATTCTCCTTGCATTCTGGATGGACCTGATAAACAATGAAAATAAATTTACAGTTAAAAAATTTGTGTTCCACAAAACTGTAACTTTTATGCAAAATTACAATTTAACTCACTATGTCGAGCAGCACGCGGTGCAGTAGTTGAAACTGTTGGCAACAGGCTTGCAGGTCCAATGTGGACTGTACCTGTAGAAGTATAAAAATAATTTTAAGAAACTGTACAACAAAAAGAAAACGTGCCTATAATGAAACATTTTCCATGGAGACAATGCTGTTTGATTAGTACCGGTGAAGGAAGTTGGTTGTTCTGCAACTCTCAAACGAGCCTCCGCCCCTGCACCATAAGTTGAAGTGATGCTTTTATCACTCTGGACAGATCCTAGAGCAGACAAGATTTTTGAGGCATCCAGCATTAGTCCCATCCGCCAGGAAGAAAGTACTTACTGTAACATCTTTTACTGGGTACATACTTAATGGCATTTGGATGGGTGCATCTGTCACAACAGTTAACTTATTAAAAACTCCTCTGCCAAAATAATCAGCGACAAGGGAAAATCCATCCTCTGCCTTATCAAGCTGATCATGGAATGTTTCATGAAGATCACGATTTTGCTCCTGCAAATGAAATTAAAGTGTGAATACATGCAAAACTTGCAGGTGGCTCTCACCAACCTTCTGCATTGGAAAACTGATAATTTTTTTTTCTTCTAAAGAAGTTACCCGTGCTTTGATTAAGTCCAAAATCTTCTTGTTATTTGGAAGGCACGATGGACACTCACTTTCGTTCTCTGAGAAGCTCTGAAAGCAGCTATGAGAGACAAAGAAATAAATAAAACTTGCAGGTTTCATAAAGGGATTGTGTGTGTTTTAGTACTTACTGCTGATGATATGAGTGCATACAGAGGAAGTGGATTGATGGCAGTTCAAGAGGTTGATTACAAGCACTACATCTTGAAACTTGGAAAATCATAGCCCTATGTGACAGAATTTTCAATTGAATGCACACTTTAACATCACAAGAAACAATTTCATGTTATATTCACACTACAAAACTAACTTGGTTTGAATGTTGTGAATTTGATCACGAATTCGTTCACTTTCTTCACGGTATTTCTGAACTAACTCTTGCTCTCGTTTAGCAAGCTTGTTTTCAGCAGCCAGCACATTTAAAAGGTAACTCCGAACATTTGCTAGAGTTACCTCTGAAGACGTGCAAAGTGCATCCAGCACAAGAAGGGGTGGAAGGGACTTTCCTTTTTCTGATTAGAAATAAATACAGTTTCAAAGTTAAGAACATTTCAAAACTTTGAACATAGCAACACTTCACATCACATCTCACCTATGACTTGAAGAATTTCTTCTAGCAAGTCTGGAGGTGTATGAGAATCACGAGCACAATACCACAATGCTTGAATCCATAAGTTGGGTTCTTGTTGACCAAACCTTTGACATGTTGCTAAGACCTCTTTGTAATCACGCTGAATCATATGATACTGGAGAATCTGTTGATACCTATTACAAATGTTGGATATAGATATGTAAGAACTTGACCACCACTGGTCATTGTTTCCAGCTGGAATGTTATCATACAAAGGGTACCACTTACAAATGACTTTCTTCTAATAAATGAAGGATGCCAGGTCTGAAATTGTTGGCTTGACAAAGAATCAGAACCTGATCTTTGTCATAGCGAGCATCAGGGTTTTGAAGTAGCCGCATGACACTGTGTTCATAGTGCAAACGACGAGATGTCTCAAGGGTTCCAGCAGACACAAGAGAGCCCCAAGAGTTAAGGTAATGCTCCAAAAGAGTATTGTAAAGCAACGGATTCCATTCGGTGTGTTCCTGAAACCAAGTTAATTAAATGGACTTTATATGTGACACTGTATAAAGTCTCAAATCTTAACTCATCGAACTGACTTCACAAATTTACCTTCAATAAATACTCCAGAAACTCCTCTAAATGCTCAGGGCATTCTGTGAAAAGATGTATAAAGTCTGCAGGATTGGCATGGTCAACAAGTGGATTTATATTTCCTTGAAGCATGTTCTAGCAAGAAAATGAATGAGGTCAGATAATATTCTATACCCTAGATAGATAGTGTTTTCATCTAACAAGGAAACTTTTAAATACATACACTGTCCACCAGGGGTTTGTTGCTTGGCTTATAGTCAGTACATAGTCTTTTCAATAATTGAGTAGCTTCTGCAGGGCAATTCTGAAGTAATATGCAACCATACTTCTTCATGTTGGTTTCAGCCTGAAATTGATAGCTGGTCAATATACCTAACTCCGGCAAAATTTTTAATGTACGTACTTTGCTTTTTAAATTAATCTTACCTCACTGAAATCCAACTTGCTGATGTATTCAAGAGCTTGTTTGAAATCTGATCGATCTTCAATTTGAATTTTCAGATACCAATCATGCATTCCGTGCTTTTGTGCAAGAAGAAGGGCATCTTCTGTAGATGCCTGACGACACACTTTAATAGCAATTTCTACATCAAAGTCAACTTCTCGATCTTTGGTCTGCAAATAATATTTTTAATTTTTTTAAGATTTTAAAAATTACTTGTGTGTGTGTTCACTGTGTCATAAGTGGTAAGAGTTTGCTGTAAAAGTTTGGTCTTGTAATTCAAAGGCAGATTTGGAAACCTTAAATATTCAAATTCTAAATCTTAAAAAACTTAACACTAAACTTTTACCAAGTAAGATGCACAATGAATTAAAAGTTAGATAAAATAAGAAACTAGAGTTTTACCATGATAAATTCCTTGAGCTTATCAGTCTTGTCAAGCTTAGTATAACAGTTCAGTAATAATGTTGTATGATCTTCGGTAGCATGACCTTGTTTGTGTAATGCCTGGAGGTATGTAGTTAAATTCTCAATATGCTGAGAATCTAAAAACTGGAAAAATGGAGAAAGAAGATGTAAGTCATTATTTACTACCTAGATACTGCTGAGAATTTCTAGAACTTACCTTTCTAATGACATATGATGGTTCTAGTCTGCCTATTGTTTTAATATACTGCTCAATAGCACCAGCATGATCTCCTTTATTTGAATACAGATGGTCACCATACTGACGGAAAATGTCAGTGAGACCATCAACATCATATTGGTGACCCTTTGCTATCCTTAATTAGAAAAGTAAACAAAAGATATTTGAGAAAAACATGAAAAGCATCTATACAATATGGAACCATCTTAGTCATTAGATGAAAGAACTAACCTGATAGCAACATCATATAAATTTTTCTTGAAGAGAAGTCCTAGCTTGGACTGCAAATCTTTTTCTTGTAGATGGAACAAGCATGGTTGTGACTGCCCACTCAATACATACAAGGAACCCCACTCCGACAGTACCGAGATAACATCCTGAATAGATGTTTGTAGTACAATGAACTTGTTCTGAATATCGAGAACCGTTATCAAGTGAGTTTCAGGAGTTGACGGGCTAGCAAAGGGAACAATTGTGGCATCCCTACAACAAGAGAAAAAACATCAAAAGCAACTCCAGACATGGTTTGGTGAACTGCATCATGCATTGCTGTTTAAATAGGTACAATACTCACGGAGTGCTTGGGGTAGCAGCAGTAGCTCTCAGAATCATCTTATTTTCTTTGGTCACAATTACAAGATAGTTGCGATACCACTCTAACATTATCTTTTGCCCTTGGTAAGCATAACATGGACCTCTGCCATCAGGAGTGTAACAGAAAACAGCCTAAAAACAAGCAAGTCAGTTACGTTATTTCAGATGATAGCATCCATTAAAAAATTCCTTGAGGAAAGTTCTAGCACTACTTACATCCTCTCGCCCAACCATAAATTGTCCATCATGTATTGATTCTGTTGAGGTGGAGCAATGCATTTCACACCCTTCCTTGTCAAGATCAATCTGAAAGGTAATTTCTAGTGTCAGAGGTCAAGAATGTTTGACACAGGAGAACAATTTGAATGAATTACCTTTTCTTCTTTATCCTTAATGGTAACATTGTAGGAAAATACAGCTGCTGATGTAGCAACAAAAAGATATGTAAGCTTTGCTGTGGACCTGAATGCTAACCCTGTCACTGGCTGCATACCACCATCCCGGAGGAGTTTAGGCTTAGATAAACGATCTCTTGCTACATCTCCTAAATATAAAAATGATTATTTAAAATAGGAAAAAAAAAGAGAGAAAAAATAAGTACATATGAAAATGTCTTAAAATTACAGGAACACAAAAGGCAGAAAGAATTCCCATGACTACAAAAACTAACCTCGATAAAGGACAATTGAACCATCAGTAAACCCGACTGCCATCAAATTTAAGTTCTCATGAACGCACAGCACAGAGGCAGGAGTAGGTCGATTATTAGGGACAGTGCGTGATATTCTCACACACATTGGCTGTCCTTGCTTATCCAACTTCTCCAGGTTCCATACTTTTACCAGAGGGTTTATTCCAGGTTCATCTTCCTACCCAAAACATAATGATAACATGAAAAATAACATTTAATGCGAAGGAGACGTTTTAGGATCAACACAAAGGGTCCACTCACCCCAATTGCAATAAGAAGTGGAGACGACTGCATCATTTGTACAAGACAAACTCTAATTGCAAACGCATTCCAAGATTTGACATTGTATCCTCGGCTCACTGAATAAATATTGCCTTCTGAATCTCCAAACACCAAATGCCCATTCCCACTGCTTGAAGTCACAACCTTCTTGTCCTGCACATGATGAATATAATCAGACAATATTAGAGCAGTTCAAACCAACCGAGTGTGCAACATCACAATTACAGCAGGTACTCACTTTCAGACGATCTGTAGCCTGACCAGAATCTACGTTGCGAACAAGCTCAAAGAAATTAAATCTTCTCCACTGGAATCAGAAGTAAATATCATTTTTATCGGGATATAATTTATACGTGCGTCTATTGACATTTCAAGAGGTTAGGAAAGCAGACGGACTGACAAAAACGATATACTTTTGACAAGATATTATTACCTCTAAGAAGGCCATCGTATCTGGAAACTGTAGGTCAATTTTTACAATTCACAAATTTTCAAGTAAAAATTTGACATACTTTTTTTGTTTGACAGAAAGAAATTTTGCGGAATGAATGAATCGCCCACTCCCACTCGCCCACTATTCCCCCCCGCCCCCGTCCGAGCCGAGGTCGAGATTTCACCACCAGATAGCGCTGCAGCAGCACTACCGCGGGATTTTCGAAGCGAGCGGCAAATTTAAGGTGTTTCTTGTCGGTGCTTCCTGCCTTTTTGTTCCCATCCTCGTGATTTCATGCAATCACTGTATTTGTGACGGATTGGCACTAACAATGTCCCTCTCTCGTTGCTACCTCTAGGAGGGCCATCGAGGCCATCGTACCAGGACTCTGTCACCTTTCACAATTCACAAATTTGAAAAGGAAAAAACTGACATATTTCTTTTGCTTGATAGAAATAAATTTTGCAGAATTAATAAAATAATGTATTGGGAAAGGGGCGGGGCGCCAGCGGCCAGCGCTGCAATCAGAAACGAAGTGATGTGAAGGGAAGAGATGCGTTCATTTCTGTTTGATCATACCGCGTTGCTTTGGGCTGCGGACTACATTTACAAGACACCGCAACACCGCAACCGAATGAGAAACAACGTGAAAAACGCACAGGAGCATGTCATTAAACACACACTCTTACACCAAAAGTAAACAAGTCGTAAAATATGCTGTCAGATCATGTTTGTTATCCGGCTATTGTCGCGGGAAAAAACAATTGTAATACGTATAGGACAGGAAAACATAACCTCACTCCCCACTGATGCTTGGGGACCATGCAAACGCCGACGAAACGGGAGGTTGTAGAATATTTTGAAACTGACAGAAAAAACAAAGGCGATTCAATTGAACTGATCGAATGTGGCTGACATTACTGAATTCGTTAACTGTAAAAAAAAACAACATACAGAAACAGCTGATTACGTCGCACGTCATTTGTCTACCTAAGGCACTGCGCAGTGCGTAGCTCAGCGCACGAATACGAACCACGCATCAGAATACACTGAAGACTCATCATATTTTAAATTATGAATGGTAGGTACCAAAAAGCTTAGTACATTTTTTAATTTCGCATCATTCCTATTTTTCCTTTTAACTTCTTTAACTCATGTCTCAAAACTAAGTCGTTTTTTTCCCCTCGGCCGATACTAGATTGTGTGGCGGATGCATACACGGGATGAAGGTGATTGGACTGATACGAGAGGTAGCCATCTTGTATGAACAAAGCTTTAGTTGAACATAATTCACACATAAATAATCGTTACTATTTGCGTTGTGTCTTCACCCTGTACCTTTGGACTATGTCAGAATTATTGTACCACACGTTAACTTAGCCATGGCCGCTTCGAGAAAGCTTCAAGGTAAGAGGAAATGCCTTTAAAGATGAGAAATACATGACCTCTCTCCGACCTGTTTACAGTTTGTGTACAGTTAATGAGAGGTTACAATCAATTAAAAGCGTACCTAAAACTGCCGGTTCGACTAGTTATGAGCCGTTTTTATCCCATGTGACACCTAAGTCTATTTTCCTATTCCCCACCTTCACGATCGACCTCACAGATGTCTCCCTCTTATCACAACAACACAGATGAAAGCTTAGCCTAGGCCTAACGGACTGCTGGTCATATGTCAAATATTTTTTGCGCATTCTATATTACAGATGGTTGCGATAATCTGTTGAATGAAATCTTCTCAGAACCCGTAGTTTTAATTTAAAATTTTGCTACACTGCATTGTATCAGATGAACAATCAATGTAGCCTTTCTATTTGTTTTGTCTTTTCTCATTAGGTACAGTTTCTTGCTTTATGATGAGTGTTTGTGCACTGTAAACTAATTTTTAGTATACTTTCTATTTCGTATGTCGAAAATAAACCCACGCGGTCAAGGATATTTTTAATATTAGTTCCTGGTTTCTGTTTAAAAGTGAGGTTATGCATGTATATCTTGCTTGATTCATTCAAATGTTTTGGTTGCTTCTATCAATTAAAATATTATTTATGGCTCCCTTATATACATTGTATGTTCCAGTCCTATCATATTATTAGAGTTGACCAACATTTAAAAAAATCCCCTGGCTCACAAAAGGATTACAGATTGTAATACATTTCATACATTCTATGCTCATTGTCTGTTGGCAGTGGACAGCATATGTTTTTTTTTTGTTTTTTTTTTGTTAATGTCTCTTGTGGCTGGTTGTTGTTAAATTTTGGTTAAGTTAGGTAAATTACTCTAATTAATAAATGACAGGTATTGCATTGAGTGTTGCCAAATTCTCTTAAAGTTTTTTTCACATTGGCAAGTAAGTTAGATCAAATCTGAATCTTTAGGTATGACAACCTGAGGAAAATCAGTGTTAAGGAAACTCAACTCAGTAACAGTGGAAGTGATTGTGAAACTTGTTCAGATTTGTTGTATGCTGGCAGCTGCTATCCTTTCCTCCGGTATCCTTTACCATGCACTACCTCTTTAATGTGACAGTCATTTTGTTTTTCAGGTGAAATAGACAGGTGTCATAAAAAAGTTGCAGAAGGTGTGGAAACATTTGAAGACATTTGGCAGAAGGTTCACAATGCTACAAACAGTAACCAGAAAGAGAAATATGAGGCTGATCTCAAGAAGGAGATTAAAAAGCTGCAGAGGTTACGAGATCAACTTAAGGTCTGGATTGCATCTCCAGACATCAAGGATAAGGGGCCCCTCATTGACGATCGAAAGCTAATAGAAACTGTAGGTACCCTTGTGTGTAGGCCAAATATATTTTTATATTCAGTTCTGAATTTAATATGTGTTGTGATATTGTGTAGCAAATGGAAAGGTTTAAAATAGTTGAAAGAGAAACAAAAACCAAAGCGTACTCCAAAGAGGGTCTCGGAGCTGCACAAAAACTGGATCCAGCACAGAGGGAACGCGAGGAGATCAGCTGTTGGCTAGTCACATCCATCGACGCGCTTAATCTTCAGGTCTGGCTTTATTTTCTTATCACATTTTATGATCATAATTTAAGTCGTGCCCTAATATTCTGTCTTTTACCAATAGTTGGACCAATTTGAGTCAGAAATCGAGTCCCTCCTTGCGGGGAAAAAGAAACGATTAGATAAAGACAAGCAAGACCGTATGGACGAGCTGAAAGGGAAATTAGAGAAACACCGGTTCCACATTCGTAAGCTGGAGACATTACTGCGGATGTTGGATAATACAGCTGTAGAAGTGGGACAAGTATGTTGTCTTTTCATTTTCACAATACTTTCGCTGATCAGCGTTTTACAGAATTTGATAAATACAATTCTTCTTACAGATCAGAAAAATTAAAGATGATGTAGAATACTACATTGAAGCATCTCAAGATCCAGACTTTGAAGAAAATGAATTCATTTATGATGACATTATTGGTTTAGATGAGATAGAACTTTCCGGTGTTGGTCTTCCATCATCAGCTACTACGGACAGTAATAACAGCAACGACACGGGTGGCACTCCCACATCAACAAGATCTGGTGGTTCACCTTCCACTTCCCCTATAACCAATCTCAACCATTCCAGTGAGAGCCCTACTGCTGACGCAGAAAAGAAAAAGAAAGATGAACAAATGGCCAAAGTTAGTGTAAGTAAACCTTGCTGAACATAACTGCATGTACTGAAAGGAATTTATGACAGGTTATTTTCAGTAATGCCAAACCTTGGTTCTTATGATCTCTCTTTGTTTCAGCCTGTGAAACCAACAGCTGTAAGAGCGAGTCAGCAAAATTCCCTTGTTAACTCAACAGGCATACCTCCCATTAAACCAGTTATGGTTACACCAAGTAAGACTGTGCCTGGAGTGGCACATTCAACTCCTAATAATAGCTCTCCAAGCTCATTAATGAACCATTCTGTGGGTAATTTTGCTGCTGTTGCTGCAGCCAACAGCCATCCAGCACCCCCAACTACCCCAACCTCCTCAAATAATTCGAACAATATTGCCAGTAAATCAAGTAAGTGGATTACATTTTTTAGCTTTAATTTGTTCTCATATTTTTCAAAGAGGAAAAATTAACATATTTTAACTATGTGAAGTTTGTGTGATTGCCTTATCCGATGACAGTCAAGTTTAAATGTTAAGTAGTAATCAAACCTTTGTTTTATGTTGTTACAGCTCATAGTAGTGAAAATGGAACTGTACCTGTCTCATCACCTCACAGTCAGCCTTCAAATTTAATTACTGCTATTGGATCATCCATCAGTCAGCAGCTTCCATCCCAGCTTCACCATCCTGCACCTCTGCAACCCATGGTGGATACCAGACCAGTTGTGACAGCCACTAGTAACAGTAGTGGTAGTCTAAACAGTACAAGTACAAGCAACCCACCCCCACACTTACAACAGGGATCAGCTGGTTCAACTCCTCCACCCACTGTGTCCTCTAGTAATCAACTGTCTTCAGTTGTTGGCAGCAAACAGATAAGATTGCAGGTTAGTAGATTGCTTTGCTTTCCCACTTAAATCTGTCTCCTTAACTTTTTAAATGGTACTTATGGGTAACTTGTCTTCCAGGGTATGGTTAATTCTGTCGATCATCACCAGTACAACAATTCAACTGTTAATTGCTCTTCACCGCCATCACCAGTGAGCAGTGCAGCTTCACCACTGCCAACAGCAAGCACAGCTTCAGCTGTTACTCCCTCATCGGCCAATCCCATTGGCCTTGTGTCACCCTCACCTGTAACGTCAGCACCCACCCCGGGTCTGGGCACATCATCTGTTACAGTACTGCAATCAAGTACCCCAGTTCAGCAACAGCCTCAGCATCAAAGTCAATCTCAGCCTGTACCTCAAACTCAGTTGCCACATCAACTTCAAACCCAACCACAAACACAGTTGCAGCCACCTCAACCTCCTCAGCAACAACAACAACCTGGTCAACAGCAGCAGCCGTCACAGCAGCAGCCCACTTTGAATGGGCCCAGTGTTGGGGATGTTGCTGGACTTTCCTCTCTTAAGAGTATTGCTCAGCAAGCAATTGACAGAGCAGGCCTTGAGGTTCCTCCTCCAGACACAAATAGAAGTAAGTATTATGAATGCAAGTCTTCTGAATGATCACACCATCTCGTGTGTTATACGACATTGGTTGTTCTTCTTAAACTCTCAGGTTTGTTGGAGACAAAACTTATGATGCCAGTGACCACTGAGGCTCACATACCTCCGTTACTTGGAGTAGCACCTCTAGGGCCTGTTCCTCTACAGAAAGAGCATCAGCGCCAGTTCCAAATGCTGGAGTCAGCATACTACCATATGCCATTACCATCTGACTCAGAGAAGTTGCGGACTTACCTTGCAAGAAATCCGTGTCCTGCACCACCATATTATCCACAGGTAGATATCAAAGGATATATACTAATTTCTCATCATGAGAACTGCTGCACTTGTACACTTGTGGTTATTCCTCTCATTAATTTATTTTGTTAAATACCTGCATGCTTCACTTATCTCTTTTTGCCATGGCAGATATTTCTCTTACTTGTACGCCTTGCATATTGTTCTGGATATATTTATATATTTTGTTATCCAGGTCCCCTTGCCAGATACAGACTCTCTAGAGTTCTACCAACGACTGGGGAATGAGACTCTCTTTTTCATATTTTATTATATGGAGGGAACCAAGGCTCAATACCTTGCAGCCAAGGCCCTGAAGAAGCAAAGTTGGAGATTCCATACAAAGTTAATGCATTGGTATCAGCGCCATGAAGAGCCCAGAGTTATAAATGATGAATACGAACAGGTAGTTATCTAAATTGTTTCTCCGAGTACTACATTGTACTTGGTACATTTCAAATTGAATTTTTCTTATTGATTCCATGCTATGTGTGGTTTTTTTTGTTTGTTTTTTTACACTTTTTTTTCTTTTCAGGGCTCCTACATATTCTTTGACTTTGAAAAGTGGATCCAACGCAGAAGAGAAGGGTTCACTTTTGAATACAAGTACTTAGAAGACAGGGACCTGAACTGATGCGATAAGGCTGATTCAACATGCTCCATAAGATCCTTCACTGCTGTATGATTTACCTATTGCCAATGTTCGTTTTTCCAAGACGGTTAAGTCCGCAAGTGATATTGTATAGATTTTTAAAATCTCACTTCTGGCTTGGATGGGGAAAGTCCCTTTTGAAATCTCTGGAAGATGAAAGGGAATAATGACATTGTGTTGAACACAGGCTAATATTTGTTTTGTTTGTTCCTCGTGGTGACAATTTGTTGTCCAAAGTGTGGTGCTGTGTAATGCTGTGCTCTTGAGAGGTGAATCACTGTGTTACTGCCGTTCAGCAACTAAGTGTTGCTGAGGCCTAAAATGAAATGTGATATTTTATGTTCAAACATTAACTATCATGGTGTAGTATCTGATCTTCATCCCAGACTGGAAGAAATCTCTTTTTCAAGTATATTTATTTGAAATGCATGCCATGCTTCTTAAAACACATTACATTCTGTTTCTTTGTTCTTTCATTGCCCCCGACATTTCTACTGTTCTGGATTGAAAACTACAGTGGTACACTCATACCATATCTGCAGATGATTTCAAGTGGTTTGGCATGAATTACCATCTGAAGTCTGTTTTCAACACTTGTTTTGACATAAAAAATTTACAGCTCTCAACCAGAACGAGTTTGTATTATCTATTATCATGGTGCTGTTGGCAGAGAAAAGTTTTGTGTGGCACAAAATGTTAATTTGCTAAAGAGTAATTGTTGTACCTAAGCAAGAAAAATCTGAAACCTCTTTTACTTAACTCAGACAAATGGTTGTAGCATATCCACTCATGTTGATCAATCAGAGTACCCAATCTATTGCTGTAAGGTTCTATAATCTTCTGTTGTGCATTAATTACTCTATGCCACATAAGCAGTTATGAAATTTTTATTAATAATTCCTTGCCCACACCACCATGGACATTAAGCATGTGTTTCAGAATATTTTGAAGACCAGCCATCATTTTTGTGTAGTAAGGTAATTTTCATGTAACTAGGAGTTTATTTTTTTTTGTAAAATGCTTCCAACATTGTAGTATTGTGAAGTGATTTCGCGACTTTCAAGCATTTATGTTGGACTTGAAGCATTACAATATCTTTGTCTTGTTCATGATCTCAATTTTTTCTGATTTCAAACTGCAGAAGAATATTTTGAAATCGTGCTGTGTTTTTGTATCCTGCTGCTTGCAGTTCTAATACATACTATTTTTGTTTTACTTATTTTATAGTTGTTTCGTTTAGGGAGGAGCATAGATCTTGAGTTTTCTTTCATCTGGTTATGTCTTTTGTCTTATTTTCTTTTTTTTTCTTTGTCTTCATAAATGAATTGCACTTGAAGATTTGTACATTGCCCTCCAGTGACAGCCTTTTGGACAATGAAAAATGTCAACAAATGCCACTCACCACGTTAATATTGTTGTTTGTACCCGTACTGCAGAGTTACCTCCCTGTACTATATGCAGCTTAGTACCGTTTTAAGGTACTAAGTGCTGCATATTACTGGACGTAAATGTGGTAGCTAATGTGATGAAGTCCTCTTTTTTCGATGTGCATTTTCACTTTTGTTGTGAGCATCGTTTTATGGTGCTTACACTCAGCCAACTTGGATGTGGTGTACATCTCAGAGTGAGGGCATTCTGTGGACAGTTCTGTTAAGTATTATTTCACAGTCTGTGTGTTTTGAAAGGACGTGTCTTGGCAACGTTGTAGGCCTTGTCAGTGAGGAGTTCAAAGTGATACTGACTGATGCACTCCCTGCAGTGTCTACAACATAGCTCAGCAAGAGAATGCTCACTGATAATGGAATGTAAATGGCGTGGTGAGCGGCACCTCTCGCAGTGGTTCACCTCAAATGGAAGGGTATAAGAAGCACTAGGCAGCAGACACAGAAAAAACAACCAGTACAAAAAAGTATATTGTGGGGGGGGAAGGGGGGCATGACGGACTCCCTCTTGCACATCTCTGTTTGCATCTGTTTTGTTGTGTTCATTTTCACTTTTGTAAAAACTGTTTAAAAGATATGATTAATGAAATATCCTGTACAGTTCTATTTGTGTAGAAATTTGATTTAATATTACGAAGGAAAGAGTTGAAAATTTTATTGCATGTATAATTTGTATTATGGTAAAATTTAGATGTGCAAGCTGGAAGTCCGTTCAGGCTGGCATCGTGCTATGTGCTCCTTTGTGTCAAGCATTCTTGGATGCTATCAGGGAATTTCATAACAAAAGAATAAAATCCTATTTTAAAAAAAATTTGCTAACTTATTTCCTTTTTTGTAAGGGAAGAAAAGTAGTTAATGTTATGAAAAAAATCATAATAAAAATATTGAAAGGATTAATACTGAGCTAATTCTTCTTCTCCCCTTCCTTCCCAGTTTCCTCAAGACTTCATCAGTTATCTTGCTGGTCCCTTGCAAGGATAAATACCATTGAAATGTGTTTCATATCGTGGTATATTAAAATTGTGATCCAAGGAGCTAATAAAATAAGGCCGAGTTCAATTACACTAAAATTTTATTGGTCACCACGCAAAGTTAAACTTAAGTTTAAGCTTTCTGTGACAATTAGCATTTTAACTTTTCTTTGTTATAACTTACTTACTTTCTACACAACATATAAAACAATATCACTGGAATAAAACATACTTAAATAAAATACACTTTAAAAAAAGAGCAAAAAACAGCCTTAGGCAGTCAATTTATAAAAGTCTTAAGAACGTCTTCCATATGGTGGTGGTCTTGGTCCACGCATGGGCCACGGAGCTCGGTGCGGGTGCGGCGGCCATGCCCATGGTGGTGGTGGTGGGTACATGGGGGGTGGTTGTCGCCAGGGCCCCGGCCCCATAGGTCCCATAGGTCCCATGGGCCCCATAGGTCCCATGGGCCCTCCCATGGGTGGTGGTAAGGGGCAGTTTCCAGAATCTGACCCCCGTCCCTAATAGAAAGAATACATGATAATTCATAAAGATTGTTTAATATGCAACACCTTAAATTCCACACGACTTTCAGTGAAGTATAGTAAACAAACACATACGGTTTGGTGGGAGTTTGGCTGCTGCAAGGGTTTTAACTGGCCATTCCCAGTAGATTCGGGTTTACTAGTACCGGTAATTTTACTTCCATCAGCATTGTGCTGTACCCCATTCTTGTCTTCTTCGACCTTTACACCTGTGGAATCTTTCTTCTCTGTCACTTTCACACCACTGCTGTTTCCTGAGTGGTAGCTTTGGGATTCCCGTTTACCATAGGGTTTTCTGATTTTACTGATTGTCGGGTCTTGAGAACTACATAGAAAAGAATAAAGAGACAAATTAGGTCTGGCACAACCATGAAAGACCAACAGATAATATTTAAAAAAATCTTTACCTATGAGATGGACGAGATGTCTCGTATCTATCACCACCACCTGCAAAGCAAAATGTTTTCTTTTCAAACTCTTCTATCAACATTATGTTGTTAATTGCCATGGACCATTGATAATTAGTAGATGTGCTTTGCTCTAAAAACACACTTACCATGGCTGGTATGAGGTGTAATAACAACTCTTCTTATGATAGAGGTAGGAGGGGAAAGGAATGCCAGTAGAGGCTTTCTGCCTTCACCTGTTTCAGAAGAAAATAAAATTGAAGAGTGTATACAGAAAGGAACTAAGATCAAGTATATCCTGTTAAGAAGAGATTCACATAAGTAAAAGTCTGAAACATCAAAAACTGTATCCACCTTAAGCTATTTCATAATAGTTTACATTTCAGATTTTCACAAGTGATCTCTTATTAACTAAGTATGCAAGAAGCTGCAAATTGAAACTTTTTGAATTAAGTTTTATAGATAAAGAACAAAACGAACAGCTCCTTTATTCTATGTACTTAATTTGAATAAAGCAACGATCATGGGCTTGTACCATAAGAGCAAAACTCACTGCTCAGAGTAAAAATGAAACCTGGAAGGAGGCATAAGCCTAGAAAAGTAAGCAGCAGCATCTGAAGACTTGGCCCATGATTGTCACTCCTAAACTACCGAACTCGTGTGTTCTGTAAGATGTGTTTTTGTGTCTGTAAGACATCAACAAAGTAGGGGAAATGGCTCCTCTTTGACAAAAGAGAAATTACTAGGAAAAAATCAAAACCAAAAATGAAACCTCTCACCTTATACAGGAAATAAAACAGGGGTCACATTTGAAGAAGTCGGCTCTCTTGGCAGATCTCAAACAACCTGAATACAGACATGAAAGTCCAGTAAAACATGAAATCAATACTGATCTCACTCAGTATCCCATTCGTCAATGCACAAAAAACAACTTTACAGGTTTGTGAACACAACTAAAGTCAGAAGCATGGTAGAAGATAGGACACTAAATGTAGATGGTTTTGAAATGTTCTGATGTGAAGGAGAGAAAAGTTTATTCTACAAAATACTGCTATCCATTGGATTGTCGAGTTCTGATAAACCACCAGAAGGAAGAAATCATAAGGTGATGATAAAATTGTTTGGAAAGATGACAGGCACCTCAGAACCAAATTTGAGATGGGAATCAAAGATATCACCCACATGTTAAATTAGGGAATTTTCAGTTCTGATATTGGCTGGCTTGACCATCTACTGAACAGCTGAATTCATTACAGGAAATCAAGGCATTTTAGTGTGTAGTTACTGGAGAATGTGAACTTAGTAATATTTCAAGTGAAAAGTTCTATCTAAATGGTCAAAAGCTTGTGGCTACTTTGATGGTGAGAGTAAGTCTAAAGGACAGGAATAAAATTCAACAAAATGCAGAATTAACATTTCAAAAGTTTAAAAAATGATTGTTAATATTTTAACAACAATGTTTCAAGATTTCCTTAGAAAAGATAAGGGCTGCAAGTACAGTTCCGGCTATTTGTAGAGCTGGTATGTGCTTTGAAGTCTTTGGCACACATAGGTTCAGATTTTATAGTGATGTTTTCCATGTAAGTTGAAATTAAATTCCCTTATATAAAAAGCTAAAATTCATGCAGATACTTGCAGTACTGTACATCACTATTCTTAATCTTTGTGTTACTTGATACAGTCAAACTTCGAAACTGAACATAATGATGAGAGAAATAATACTGTTAAGACATTAGAAATGTATAAAAATGAGTTCTTTGTATCAATGAGTTTAGAATACCAAAGAAAATTTTCAACACAAATGTAGAGTGGGGTAGAATGCTTCTGAAGTTCAGCCATCATTCACGAACACCATAAGTCCTTCCATTGTGCATGGGAAAAAGGGAAACCAAACTGGAGTTTCAACTGTGACAGATTGAAGAGTACCAACCAAGTTTAACAAACAGTACAGATGAAGCATTACCTTACTTTGATGATGTCATAGCATGGCCATGCTCATTTCACATAGATAGGAAAAGTAAAAGCTATCATTCAAAATCAGGAATCCTACTGTTTGGTAAAAGAACACCATATTGTGTACGATCTACAACCTCTCGTTTGTCATGTATGTGACAAGTGTAGCCAAATTAGGTGAGGTCTTTCCTTTAAGCTGCATGAACGTTAGAAAACCAGCAGGAAGCGGCAAACAATGACAGTTTTCTAACCTAAGAAATCATCTCCACTATTCTTCACTTCAGTGCCAACTAAAGGCAACACACAATACCAAAAATATTTGCATCCAAAAACCACAATCTGTTGTTTTAAGAATTCTTTTGAAATTCCTTCTTCCAAGTTGTTTAACACTTCTGGAGTTATTATCATCTCTTGTCATTGAGAGATTCAAAAGATCTTGCAAGACACTCATGTCATTTTCATTTCCCGAGGAGTGCAAATCTATTCTTTCCTGGGACTGGTGCTTCAGCGAATCCGAGAGGGGTTCTGAGCAATTACACTTTGCTAGCAGCATCAACTTATTAGAAATGAATTTAACTAACAAAAAATAAAACTTTAACAGCCAAGAGTATCAAGTCAATAAGGTATCAGAAGTTATGGTAAGCTGCACCTGATAGCAGCTGTTACATTAAGGCATCAATCTGCAATAAATTTCAACCAAATGAAGACTGATGCCAAAACTAATTAAACCACCATTAAATTTTTCAAATTAAAGCTGCTTCAAAATTCGATGAAAAACACTTCATGCAGGGTATGAAGCAGTGATGAATCTTCTTTCTTCTTGACTCTTCAACGGAATTAGAAAAATGAAAAAAAAATTATAGCAAAAATATGAAGTGTAATATAAACAGGGTTGAGAAAACTAATCTTTGTGAATATCCAGAAGGACAACTATAATTACATTGGCACAGAGGCACTTTCAAGATAGGCTTCAAAACCAGGCCAAGTTACGTTAATTCGCAATTGTGCAATTGTGCACTTCATTTTCTATTCATTCAGCACAACATTAAATTCTTAAATGCTCTCTGAAGATTCTTCATGCCAAGGAAGTCTCTCTTGTGGCAATCGAGAGTAAATTGTCCTCACACATTCTTCTCTTTCTCTTCTGTGGAGGTGGTTTCAGGCAGATTGGTTTTCCAATAAAATCATCAAGAAGCAGAGGTATTTAACAGAAATTTACATAAAAAACATTAGCGTGAAAAGAATCATGTATGTCACAATAATTGGTGAGTAAAATCAGACAAAACACTCTGCTCATTTTGACATATTTTTTAAATCTTTGCTTGTCACTCAAAATTTAAATCATGGGCAATTGTTGCGGGGCATGGCAATGCTGATGTAGTGTCATGTAATCTTTTTGTACACAACAGCTCTGTGAGCACTGAAAGTGTATGTGCTCTGTGAGGAAAACTTATCAGCCTCACTATTATAGCAGCTATAAATTAAAATCTGGCTCAACAAAAGCCACTAGCTGCGAGCTGCAAGAAACTGTACACTTACTCTACAAATAAAATTACTTGATGCATCGCCAGCTTACCCAAAATCTCCACGGCTGGCTTCCAGAGGCACAATGCTTTGACTTGAGTGGAAAATGGAAAAAAATTAGCAACATATTAAAACTTCTAACTGAGATCTAATTTGTTTAAGAATGAAATGTTTAGATATGGCAACACTGTTTCAACTCGGTGAATTACATTGATACATAATCAAAAACAAAGTGGTCTAAGAATCACTTTAGAAATCATTGATAAATGAAAAATAAGCAAAAACTAAAAAGGGGACTCAGGTAATGAGAGCTCAAAGTCAAAGCTTGAAGTGCATGGAAAGATCAGTGCAGCGTAGGCCGTCGTTCTTCCATGATGGCTGCTGTTGATGGTGGCGGCACATCGACAGGAAAAACAGCTTCTTCTTCAATCATCCTTGTAAAAATTCATGGTTATGGCAAATAAATTAAAATTTCAATAGAGGAAATCTTAAACTGAATAATAAAAAAGAATTGGGATCAAAGAAATCAAGAAATTTTGACTGCATGTAAAGGAAATATTACTTACTATAAGTTATTATAATTTTATAGTTACTATAAAAGTTATTGGTTATTATTTTTGTCAATGTAAGAACAAATATTTATGAGTGATGAACTTGAATGAAAGTAAACACCACAAGAAGTGGAAATAATGTTGAAACAAAGCACTAACAGTAAAAGAAAATAATAATGAAAAATATTTTAAATATAAAATCTTTCTCAGTAGCAAAATTACGACGGACAAGGAGATTTTTCTTCTTGTTGTAGCAGAATGTCCTGAAGCTTGCAATTGTTGCTCATCAATCAGTTTTCAAAATGTATATGCAAGGTAAGAGAAGTTATCTGTTGAATGCAAAGTTACTAAAATACTTGGAAAGCATGAGCTTAAGTGACACACCAGTAAATGTCTTCTGTCATTCTGATGGGTATGAACCATAGTAGGAAAACATGTGTCACACACAAAAAATTAATGGAATCTTTGATTGAGAAGGTAAGACAATCTTCAAACGTTAACAAATCAGAAGGACCTTGAACTTATTAAATCTTCAGAAAAACTGACCAAAAATTAATAACTATATTTTAGTCCAGACTGCAGGAGCAATTAACATGGAAGGTGGGGTTTTCTTACCAACTCCCCGTGGGATTTTCAGATCCTCAATGGTCACAGGCTGGTTTCCAGAAGCATTATTTGTTGTGCGAGGATTGCTGACTCTGATTACAACCCTCTTCATGTCTTCTAATGATGGTAATGGCCTACTAGGCCCCGGTCCAACATAACGCCTAAAATGCATCAACAACTAAATTTAGATATTAGATTTAGATAATATGGCCGACAATACAAAGGCCTCTTCAAACAGTTAGCAATTCAAATACACTAATGGGCTGGGTTGAGAGAGCAATAAAATAAATATATCTGAGTAATCAAGACAAATACCATTTTTGAAGAAGATAAATATGATACAAATCATTAATCTAAGAAGAGGAGATGTGACGTGTCTAAAGGTGTATTACCTGTTTTCGCGTGGCGAACGACTCCGGCTCCTACTCCTACTCCTGCTAGCACTCTGACCCCTCCTTATAAAACAAAAGTAAAACAATTTAACTAACAGAAGTTTCTGAATTATGCTACAAATGTAAAGTACTAATCATTACCCGCTTCTCCCTGAGGCCGGCCTACGCCGAACTTCTCGGGACATTTCTTGAAGCTAGAGTGAGACAAAGTAAGCATATCACTAGTTGGACAAAATAGATTTTGATGAGACAAGTACTTGACTGTAAGATAGTGCACGTTTTATACTGGCGAATAAAGAGAAAACGAAGTATAGAACAAGTTCTCTCGAGGATCTCAGAGAAGACTAAAGTAGATTGTGAATTGCGAGGTCACCGAATCATCTTAACCTCCAAACAGTTGCCCGCAATGAGCAATGAGAAAATTATTTTAACTCAGACCATAAAGACGAGCAAACATCGACAAAATGTGCAGTACATATTAAAGATCCGTTGTACGTAGCATAAAATAATTCAAAAGCTACGGTCCTGTTGCACCCTCGTTCACAAGTTTCAGAAGCAAACTTCAACTATGAACATTAAGGAATAAGGCAGAATGTTCCGAACAAGAACATTACTACACACACAGAAACACACGTAAATGAACGTATTGGAACTAAAAACGCAGACGGGATGATACTGACCTGAAACACCAGATCGGCGCCCGCCACACCTTGACGAAACGCGAACAATACAAACAATCCGCAAACTGCGCAGTCAGTAATGTTTGCCTCGCTCCGCTCTTTTCCTCCTCCCTCCAGACCTCCACAGCGTCTGCGTCTGCGTCTGCGCCTGCGCGGGACGGGACCGACTGGACGCGGAGTCACGTGGTTCACTTGGCGTCCCAAACTCCGGTATGTGGAGTTGGAGTACACCTTCCTTCACACTCCTCGTATCGTTTGCAAGCAAATGCGAAACACGATTCCCACACTATCGACACTCTCTGCACTCCGTCCCGCACTCCGTGCTCACGTGGTGCTCACTGCTCGCAGCACCAGCACCTACAAGAAGAGGACGACATTCGCGACTCGCTCTCGTCTCTCGTGGCTCTCGGCGGGGAGGGGGAGGAGTGAGAGTGAGAGAGAGAGAGAGAGAGAGAGAGAGAGAGAGAGAGAGAGAGAGAGAGAGAGAGAGAGAGAGAGAGAGAGAGAGAGAGAGAGAGAGAGAGAGAGAGAGAGAGAGAGAGAGAGTCGGAAAAGCCTTCGATCCGCGGGACGATGATGACTCACACCACTCACACCAGGGAGACAACATGTATATGTAGGGAGGGAGAGGAAAGGTAGGAGTATGTAGAAGTGGGAAGGAGGAGAAAGGGCCGGGGGGATTAGCTAAGGCAGCTGGGTTCGGGGGATCATGGGGCCTTCCTGGATCTGGAGGGACTCAGAAAGGTAGGTCGAGAATGTCACCATAGGTCGATTTATTCATTTTCTGCGAAAATTATGAAAGTCTGCTTCCGAAGAACAGAGAACAGTACCTTGCCCCTCCTACGACCGATGAGTTACGTAAAAGCCGGTTTACTCCGTCGGGTTCCGAGTGAGGGGTCCTTCCTATGCCCCCCCCCCCCCTCCCACCCTCTATCTATTCAGGCATTCATGCTGTGTTGACCTCGACACCCGAGATACCTCCCCCCCTCTCTTTCTTCCAGCGTGTCTGCCCTGTCTCCTGGTCATTGGGGGAAAAGCGGTATCGGCCATCTCTGTCACGCTCGTGGTAAGGCCGACAGGGGTGACAGAGACAGCGCGTGAGTTTTCGAACGGGATTCCGTGTCCCCCTGGTGCCCCTCTCCCTCCCCCATCCCCCTTCCCCCGGCACGACCTGGCCGTGACGAACCGAACCTCTTTTTCTGCTGCGTGCTCTCCACTGCTCCTCTCCACCACTACTCACCACACACCACACCACTCAACCACGAAGTTTCCAAAGCCGAAGCGACGAGTGCGTCTGCGGCCGGCGGCGTGCGAGGCGAGTTTGTTGTGTGTGCTCAGCTGATGTAGAGGCGCAGGCAGTAGCAGCTAGCACGCAGGACACGCAGGACATGCCGGCGGCTGCGGCCTGCGCTATCGAACCGACACATGAGATAACGACGTCAGTGACCAGACGTCGTGGAACCTGCACTACTTGATCGGGATCCGGCCCAGCACCCGACCAGCCTGCGAACCAGCCACCGCCACCGCGCTCCTCACACGTGCCTCTCGCCTCCCGCTGTCCCATCCCGTCGCGCAAGGTGCGAAGTCGGCCGAGCGCCGTGCGAGCCGCCATTTCGATATTCGTAAATCTGTATAATTTCTTTCCATGGTGATTCCAGGATTCGGTTGTTTTCGATCTCGAATTAACCAATGTTCCGAGAGGCCACGGGTTCAAATATACCGGCGCGGACAGTTCACTGCTGTGACGCGCCCTGAGGCCGTACTGCCGGTGCATCCGGAGCATAACCAGGACTCATGGAGGAGGCCAAGGGGAGGGCGTCGGCCCCGACGGGGACGCCGGAGACGGGGCTGACGCACGAGTGCGGGGTGTTCGGCTGCGTGGCGGCGGGCGAGTGGCCCACGCGGATGGACGTCGCGCAGGTCGTCTGTCTGGGCCTCATTGCCCTCCAGCACAGGTGAGAGTGAGGCCTGGCACCAGCCTGGCACGGCGCGGCATGCCGATCATGTATTCCGGTTCGGCTGACCCCATATTTAGGTGTTCTTGTCTCTCACATGGGAACTTGATTTTTAAATATTTTTTATTTTTTTGTCGTTGCTTTCTAGAGGGCAGGAGAGTGCGGGCATCGTGACGAGTGAAGGGACCGGCAAGCAGAACTTCAACGTGCACAAGGGCATGGGGCTCATCTCCAACATCTTTAACAACGACGCCATGGAGCGGCTGCGGGGAAACCTGGGCATCGGGCACACGCGGTACTCCACGGCCGCCGCCTCCGAGGTGGTCAACTGCCAGCCCTTCGTGGTGCACACCGCCTACGGCCCGCTGTCCGTCGCGCACAACGGGGAGCTCGTCAACGCCCGCGCGCTCCGGCAGCAGGTGAGTTCGGGGAGGTGCAGGGCGGGGCGGGGGCGGGAGGCTACGCGGCACTCACAGGTAACGTGACCTTATGGGAAAAACTACATTCATGAACGTGACTTGTGGACAGGTGCACTCGCGTGGCGTGGGGCTCTCGACGCACTCGGACAGCGAGCTCATCACACAGACGCTGTGCTTGGACCCGCCCGGCGGCGAGGGCGAGCGGCCCGACTGGCCGGGCCGCATCCGCCACCTGATGGCGCTGACGCCGCTCGCCTACTCCCTGGTCATCATGGACAACGACAGGATCTACGGCGTGCGCGACCCCTACGGCAACCGGCCTCTGTGCATCGGCAGGGTGCTGCCCGAAGGTGAGGACTTGGCCACGGTGTGACGTGACGTGCTCCAGCATCCTTACTCGGTGGCTAATTCCCCGCCGTGTCGCCCTGCCGCAGGCGCGGACGCTGCGTCGTGCCCAGACGCGGACGCGGAGGCGTGGGTCATCTCGTCCGAGTCGTGCAGCTTCCAGTCTATCGGCGCGCGCTTCGTCCGCGAGGTGCTCCCCGGAGAGATCGTGGAGCTGAGCCGGGACGGCGTCAACACCCTGGGCACCGTGGACAGGCCCGCTGGCCGCCCGCCCGCCTTCTGTATCTTCGAGTTCGTCTACTTCTCGCGGCCCGACTCCATCTACGAGGGTGAGCCCCAGCCCCGCCCAGCCGCGCCCCTCTCCGCTGTCCTGGCCTCCGTCTTATCTCGCCCCCTCTCGCCCCGCAGGTCAGACGGTGTACTCGGTGCGCAAGGAGAGCGGCCGGATGCTGTGGCGCGAGTCCCCCGTCAAGGCGGACATCGTGTCGTCCGTCCCCGAGTCCGGCACGGCTGCCGCGCACGGCTTCTCGCTTGAGGTCTGTATGCAAAGCTGCGGGTTCGAATACTGGCGCCAGCCGGCTGCTTTTCTGACTCTGTGCGTTTTCCCTTAGTCCGGCCTGCCCTTCACCGAGGTGCTGTGCAAGAACCGATACGTGGGCCGCACCTTCATCCAGCCCAACACCCGCCTGCGCAAGCTGGGCGTGGCCATGAAGTTCGGCGCCCTGTCCGAAGAGGTGGCCGGCAGGCGGATCGTCCTCATCGACGACTCGATCGTGCGCGGCAACACCATCAGCCCCATCATCAAGCTGCTGCGGGACGCGGGCGCCAAGGAGGTGCACATCCGCGTCGCGTCGCCGCCCCTCAAGCACCCCTGCTACATGGGCATTAACATCCCCACCAAGCAGGAGCTGGTCGCCAACCGCCTCGACTCGGCCCAGCTGGCGGCGCATGTCGGTCAGTTTACTTCGATTTGCTTATCTGATACATTTTCTTTATTTGTGAAGTGTATTCAAAGAAATCGATTATCAAATATTTCAAATGTGTTTCCTCTCTCTGTCTCTGAATTTTCAGGTGCAGACAGTTTGGAGTACCTCTCTGTTGAGGGATTGGTTCAGGCTGTGCGACATGGTGCGAAGACCAAGGAGGAAAATTCAGGTTACTGTACTGCTTGTCTTACAGGGCAATATCCTGTTAAGCTGGATTGGTAGTGTAGTGAGTGGATCCAATAAGTTATCAAATTAAAATTTTTAGGTGTGTGTGTGTGTGGGGGGGGGGGGGGGTAAAAATGTACAAGTCATGACAAGTCATGATGCAGAAATAATATTATTTGAACTAAATTTTTGTCTTTCTATGAGAAGGTAGCAATTCACACTGGTAATGTTCTTTTAACTTTCAGTCAACTCTTGTCCTAAAATGGCATTCCCTTCAACATAGTGGTTTACAAGTTGTCCCCTGCTTCAACATATTGGTTTAATCAGGCTACTCCGTTAAATTGATGAGCTTCTTTGGGTGATTCTCTCTATTGTACATAGTTGAAATTATCATATGACAGATTGACTCGGTGACTCAGAAGAAATGTTTTATCACTACATCTACAAGGGAATGCAATTATTTAAGCGAGTGCGTGACTGTCTTGAACCACAATATTAATATTCTAAACTTGAGCTCAAACTGTCCCATCATCTTGCCTTCATTACAAATGAAGATAAACCAGGAGATGGAGTGTTCACTGCTTCAGTCCAATATGGCTGGACAAATGCATCAAAGTGGACTAGACAATAACATATTGGCAATGTTAGCATTAGAATTACTAACAACTAAAGTACTTAAACAAGGCCTAAAACAGAAATCATGAATATCAAGTTAAAATAATGTTTCAAAAATACAAGTTCTTAATGCACCAAATCTATGGGTTCTGGGTTCTAACAAAAATGCAGTTTTTGTGGAAACTTGAGAACACTATTGCCTTCATGCTACAGTACAGAGTGAAAATATTGGAGGAACATGAAGGGCATGTAAAGTATGCACTGTGTGCCATATTAACAATCATTATTTACATGATGAGGCATGAAAATGCTGAAATTCTTATGATATGTATGAAATAAAATATGTAACAAGTACAATGAAACAAAGAATTAATGGAGAGAACAATGTCTATTTTTCGCACATGAAAAAGATACCAAAAATTATTAATCCTCTGAATAGAATTCACATGAATTTGTGAATTGGTCCCCAACTAACTCTAATTTAATTGGACGGCTTCACATTCCTTTTATTCTTTACATTTTAGTGGGATCGGCACAACATGCTAAATTGATGAACAAGTAGGCAACAAGAAAAATGTTCAAAGTCAGGTTTACAAAGAAATCTTTGACAGAATTACAGCTAGATTTTAGCATTCCACTGCACTGATGTTTGTAGAATCAACTGTGCAAGCCATGTAACCAAAGCATTAGTTACATGAAGCACGCACTGAGGGTTGTAGAAATCGAAAAAGCATGTTGTACAGTCTAATGGGAAAAGAAAAGAAAGAAAAAGAGGGGGTTCTGGAATAGAGATACTTTCAAAGTAATTGGTTTTGTGTTTTTACCAACACTTATATAAAGGTTTTACATCTTCACAATTTCTTCAGCTCTTCACAGAATAGCAAGCTGTGAGAGTTCCTAAAAATAAATCACACTTATCTGTCTTCTTACCTACTTTGAACTAGATTTTTTTTTCCTGTGAAAGGCCAATCACACACATTCAAATACAGATACCACAATAGTAAATCTAATTTCTATCCTTATGCAACCTTGATATCCTGAATTAATTGTCAAATAAAAATCTGTCACTTATGCAGAGGCTTTTCAAACTCCTCCAGAAAGCCATGTTATTGGTACACTACTCTGAAGTATATGATAGTTTCTTCATGACAATGTGTATTTAGAAATCTACAAAGAATCCTTTCATTAATACCACATCACATATTCTGACAGATTCAGTGTTCAGAAACACATGAGCTGAAAACAATCTTTTTAAAACCTAATAATGTCATCCAAAGAAATTCATGGATCAAATACAGTATGCATTTTTAATTGAAATTTTAGTGCCTGTTTACCCTACTGAGTTTATGGAAAAATGAAAACTGTTCATTATGAAATAAGATTAGTTCCACAAAACTTCCGAGAATGTCATTGCTGTAGAGGGTTTGCTAAAGTTTACCTTAAATCTTACCTTACCATAATACTAAACTTTAGAAAAGACTAGTATTCTTGCTTTGCAAATTCTTTACACTCTGCTTTCCAATAGACTCCCTGACACTATTTGGTTTAGGTAAACTGTGAGTAAGTGCAAACCCTCACGAAATGAATGGATATGATATGATTAGGTTCTCATCTTATTTAATTGTTTTCAGTGGAAAATTTTTAATTTTCAAATCAAACTTTGGAAAGATACTGTTTCAGTTTTATATCCATTCATTTCAAGGGTCTCATTTTAACTTTTTAGAAAATGGATGAGAGAAGTTTCAACATCTTTCAAAATCGATTCAAGATATCATTGTAGATAATAAAACATAGGAAAGAGGGTGGAAACGTTGCCTTAAGGAGGTATCTCATCAGATGCCACTACTTCGACAGGAACCACTTTGTCACTTTTCTTTTATAAAAAATATAGTGACCTTTACAATTATAGTAGTATTGTTAATGACCTATCATTATTTGTAAGTATTGTCCAGTCAATCAATATTTACATACATACAACACATACGTATACAATCATTCACACACTCATTTATTCAAAGATTCCTAACAAACTATAGGCACTCAACACAGCTCGATGATCACAATCAATTAATCTCGAGTAACATCAAGTCCCAGAGAGTCAAACACAAAATTTACACACTACTTGATACGCTGATCGTATGAAACATGACCTCCCTAATTCTGGGACATCCTTAATTATTCCTATTATTATATCACACTGAAATTCGTCTGCTTGCCCTAAGGTGAAGAGAAAATTTTTCGATAAAAAGAACAAAACAACTGATTGGGTTCAATCGAGGCAAGATGGGATAAGGAGTTCATAGTGCGCACAGTGCGCGGCGCGCTCGGAGTGCCCAGGGCCCAGGGCGAGGCCCGCGGCGGCAGGGCCCAGAGCAGGGCCGGCAGCCAACAGGCTAGGCTACAGTGGCGACTCCAAGTCATCAAGCTCATACTAGGGCTTTAGCTTCTTGAATCCTGCGCCGTCCTGGCCGAGCTTGAGCTCCTCGTAGAGGGAGGGTGCCACCTCCTGCTGGGCGGGCACGTGCAGGCTCTCCTGCTTCCAGCCCGCACCCGCCGACGCCCCCGCGGCCACCCCGTTACCGTTGGCGGCGGCGGCCCCGGACAGCGTCGCCAGCGCCGGCCCGCCGACGCCCGCTGAGCCGTTCATCACGGTCGCCAGCGGGTTCTCGCCGGGCTGCCCCTGTGGCACCTGCAACAGGGAAGGGATGTCGTTGTCACTGCACCCCTGGTGGACCTGACCCTCGCCGTCGGCTGTATTTTGTGCTGCCCCTCCTGCCTTACCTGGATGTGGTCCATGTTGACCTCGCGCAAGTACGACGGGTTCTCAAAGGCCACGCCGCCGGGGTGCTTGCGGCCGAGGAGGTGCCGGGATCGCACGAACCAGACGGCGCCGCCCACCACACCGAGGACGATGAGAAGAGCCAGAACCACGCCCACCGCCACGCCCACGTGCGAGGAGTCATCACCTGAGGAGCAGAGGGACACACGGCATGAGAGACTAGCGCCAGCGCCGTCAACAAGCGCAAGCCCTCCAGGTGCCGCAGCGGTAGCGGCACACTCACCGATGCTGTTGGAGGCGGTGATGTACTTGTCGGTGGCCGTGCTGAACACGACGGGGTCGGTGAGCGTGGACGTGCCGGCGTGGTTGCCCGCCTTCACCACGCACTCATACTCGGCGTTCTCCTTGAGGCCGGCCAGCACCACGGAGGTGCCCGTCGTGTCGTTCTTGAGCGGCTTGCTGCCGATCTGGCGGTAGAACACCCTGCAACGGCAACAGCAACAGCGAACAGCGGCGTTAGTGCACCTGCCGAGCCTACGACGGGGTTGGAGAGTACGGGGTTGGGGAGCACGAGGCTGGGGCCGGGCCTCACCTGTACACCTCGACGGTGTGGGGGTTCTTGACGGGCGGCTCCCACTTGACGCGCACCGTGTGAGCGTCGATCGGCTCGACATGGACGTTCTGGGGCGGGCCGGGCAGCTTGTCTGCAAAGCACGGAGTCGTGTCGTCAGGACCGTGGATACCCCGCGCCTGCGCGTGGCACAGCATAGCGCGGCCGACACCTGTTGCACATACCTCTGTTCTCCTGGAAGCAGTTCATGATGGGCTTGGTGTAGGACAGCACGCACAGCTTGCCGTTGTGCAGCGGCTCGCCGCGGCACCAGTCCAGGCACCGGCGAGGCACGCCCCACTGCGCACAGCAGGATCGGTGGTCCGAGCCGTCTGAGGGAGAAATAAAGTTGTTATCCGGGTCGCGTGTTCGATGCCGGGTCGGGGGGTCGGGTCTCCCTCCTTTTCCACTCACCGGCCGCGCACTTCATGAGCTTGTCGAACTCGTTGATGCAGGTGGGGCGGTCGATGACGGCGTCGATGTCCAGGAAGAAGGAGCACGCGTCCATGCACGACGAGGACACGTTCTGCTCCATGCAGCACTGCGTCACGTTGTTGGTCGCGGCCTGGAAGAGGACGAGCATGACGGCGAGGCGACGGGCTTGGTCGGTTGGGCGGGGCGGGGCGGGGCTGCGGCTACTCACCACATTACGGATCCGCACGGATACCGGCTGCGTGGAGGTGCCGAAGGCGTTCTCCGCGTGGCAGTAGTACTCGCCCTCGTCCGTCTCCTTGATCTTGTTGATGGTCAGCTTCATGGTCCACTTGCTCTCCTCCTGAGCACACCGAAACACGGGGTGAGGCTCGTGGCGCGGGTTGCACGGGCGCAAACCGCTCGAGATTAAGGCAGCCAACACTCACGTCTCGGGCCCTGCTGATGGCGATGTTGTACTGGCCGCCCTGGATGACGGGCATCCATCCGGAGGCGTCCTTCCAGAATAACATCTTGGGCTCGGGCTGGGCGTCCACCGTGCACTCCAGGTCCACCGTGTCACCGAGGACCGCCATGGTGATGCCGGCCGCCGCGATGGTGGGGCCGTCTGCACGACAGGACAGGACGGAGGGTGAGGCGGGGACCTACCTACTGTACCCACACCCACCGGTACCCGCACCCGGTACCCCGTGCTGCAGCTGCAACACGCCACTCACGGCTGATGACGATCCGCTTGGAGGCCTGCATGGGGGTGCCGTAGCCGTTGTCCGCGTAGCACGAGATCTCGTTCATGTCCCGGGTCACGTTGTTGATGACCGTCACCATGTGCCGCGTCGTCTTCTGGCGCACCAGCCGACCGCTCAGGTACAGCGAGATGGTGGGCGTGGGCGTGCCCATGGCGATGCACAGCACCGTCATGCTGTTGCCCTCGATGACGAGGTTCATCGGGTGCACCGTGGGCGGCTGCAGAGGGGAGTCGGGATAAGAAGCATGACAACGCAGTCCACACCAGTCCCCAGAGGAGCCACTCCACTCACCTCGACGTGCGGCGGCAGCGCGGGCTCTGTCCACGCCAGCAGGGTCTCGGAGGGCAGGCTCTCGCCCGCCTGCGAGACGGCCGACACGAACATGATGTACTTGGTGTTGGGCGTGAGGTTCTCGAGCACGTGCGAGGTGACGGTCGTCTCCACCAGCTGGAACTGCGGGTCGTCGGCGGCCTTGTGGTGCAGGCGGTACGTCAGCTTCTCGGACGGGTGGCTGACTTCGGGCGGCTGCCAGGACACGGCGACCCACGTGGCCGAGTGACCCGACACGACGACCGAGTGCGGCGGTGACGTCACGCCCTTGACGGTGGCGTCTCCCACTGCGGGCAGGAGGGGCAAGGCGAGGGTGAGACGCGAGGACAAACCTGAAGGCGCCTGCTGGGTAGGCCACCACGACGTCTCCACGCACGCGTGTCGTGCGGGCTGGCCTACCCTGGCACTCGCAGGCGCTCGGGGCGGCTGCACTGAACCACAGATAGCACAGCGCTCGGCTTACCAGCTTTGGCGATCTTAACGAGAATGACAGCGGACGGCAACGAGGTGCCGTGCTTGTTCTTGGCCACCACAAAGATGTTGTAGTGCGCGTCCTTGTCCAGGTTCGTCAGCGTGATGCTCGTGTCAGTTGTACTATTCTGTAATCCAGGAAACACACGTAAGTTTGCCTGTCATGCCCGAAAAAAAAAAAGAGTTTGATAAACCAGCATTTTTAAATTGCCACTGCAGCATTGTTTGTTTTTTATCACTCAGCAACCGTTTAGTTTGGGTTAGCAAATAATTGAACGGATACTTAGACGCATATTTGAGCACTTTTCCCCCCACCTTGGTCAGCGGGAAGAAGGGCGTGGGTGAGGTGGCGTTGTCCACCTTGGAGTAGTGCACAATGTACTCGCTGGCGTTGTTGGACTCGACGGGGGCGTCCCAGGACAGCGTGACGGCGTCGTCCGTTACGTCGCGGGCCTGGAGGCTGCCCACGGGGCCCGGCAGCAGACCGGTGCCCTCCTCGAAGCACTGCACGATGTTCCCGATGAAGGGGATGCAGCGAGTGGCCGTGGCGATGAGGGAGTCGGCCACCACGCCCGAGCACAGCGGCATGCACTCGGGCGGCACGCCGCGGCGCCCGCAGCAGGGGCCGTGGTTGCGGCCGCCCGCGCCACAGCTGCAGCGCCAACGGCGACAACGTCAAGTCATTGAAACGAAAGAAACTCATATGTCGCCGTCAGTAAAACTCTCCGACCAAAACTCGTCATCCCCAGCCCAGAGCCGCTGGGGCCCCCGGCCAAGGTCTTCTGCCCCCTCTTCGTCGCTCCCCCTCGCCTCGGCGCCTCCGCCCCACGCCACCCCGCGCCGCTGCCGGCCTCTGGGCTGCTTTGGGCGTGGTGGCGCGGTGGAAGTTGTGCCGAGCCGAACGTGACCCGACTTACCGCAGCAGCTTGTTGAACTCGGAGCCGCAGATGCCGCCCAGCGTCTGGATGTCCGTCATGGAGGCGTCGTAGCTGCACAGGGGCAGGCAGGCCGGGCTCAGCTCCGCGCTCACGCAGCAGGCCGTCAGGTTGTACACGGACGCGTCCTCGATCTGGGCCTCCTCCAGCTGGCCGGAACACGGAGACAGGACAAGGGGGCATAGGTGAGACCAGGTGAGGCACGGGTCGGATGACTCTCGCGGCGCCCCGAGCTCGTCAGCTGACCCACCTTGCTGCGGGTCTTGAACACCACCCGGGAGGACGGCTCGCCAGGGCCGTGGGCGTTGACGGCCTCCAGGAAAACCTCGTACCGCGAGTCGGACTGCAGCCCCTCCAGGATGAACGGGCCGTGCGTGGCCGACGCCACCGTGTAGTCCGTCACCCCGTCCTCGGAGTCGAGCTGGCGGTAGTTGATGTAGTACCGGGTCACCTGTTGACCCCGAGTTGGAGTTTATTTCCGCAGGGGGTGGGGGATTCTCATCACAGTGGAGTTACACGCCGACCCTGAGGTCGAGTTTCTCTCGCGAGGTGCTGTAATTCAATTTGATGCGCCTACCGCTCCATGACTCTCCCTTCAAACCTACTGCTCTTCTGGGATTGGGGTCGGGTCTAGGGCCTGGGGTGTAGTTAATTGATTCCGGGTCCAAATTAATCCTCGGGCAAAACCTACCGTTTCCCCGAGCGTCTTGGGCCGGTCCCAGTGCACGATGGCGAAGTCGATGTCCTCGTTGGTGACGTACACCCCCGTTGGCGAGCTGGGCAGCACACCGTAGCCCTGCAGCAGGCAACTCGAGTACGAGTCCATGTACTGCACGCACCTGAGGGGGCACAGGCCGAGGACGGCGCGTTAGCATCAGTGACCAGCGAGAGGACACAAGCAAATGACCAGTCCCAGGCGGCGGGGCTCACTTGAAGTAGGTGAAGTCGATCTGTGTGACGTTGCCGGAGCACAGCTGCTGGCACAGCTCGGGGAGGCCCCGCGCCTTGCAGCAGTTGGTGTGGTCCATGCCGTTGGCCAGGCAGCTGAAGGCGGACGCCGCCCAGGGCGCGCAGATCATGAGGTCCGGTACCTGCAGCGTCTGGTGGCGACCGGGGTCGCACAGCTTGTCCACGCACCTGCCGACATGGATGTCACAGTTCGTTTCGAAAATTTACAGCTATTCTTAAAAATAACAAGACAGGCATGGAGAACGCTAAGCCCTGCGCGAGCCAAAGGTTTCTGCTCTCTGCGGAACGACAGTGGCTATAGTACCGGCAGCGCGCTGCTCCTCTCCACCACAGCTCCGTAGCGTAGTGGGCTAGCGGGCCGGTCGACGATCGCAAGGTCCGGGGTTCAACTCTTTGCCGGGTAAAATTTTTCTGAAGTCTGCCGACCGAGGATGGTGGGTAAAATATACCAAAAGAACGTGTTCAAAGTGTGTTGTCTGAGTGACCGCGGACGTTGGGCCGCGGACATTCCCCGGAGGTTGAATACACTCGTTAACTCAGTGGTTCGACGCCCGAGCAGGGGAATGGTGCTTGCCAAGACTCGGCAGAAGTTAAATGTAGAGGCCTAGGGTTCGGCCTTCTACATTTTTCAAGCGTAAGGCCTCGGAATCTGGAGTATTCGGGCAACACCTACTTGGATACATGGCGTAGAAGAGTAGAGTACAATCGGCTTCGGCCGTGTACGATCTGGGCATCCTACCTCCCTCTCAATCCGCGAGGGAGTGGCTTTAGGGCCACAGACCAACTGGCTGGTCGAAGGGGGCTGACTCCTGAAATCTGGTCAGCGGAAGGGGCGATGTTGGCCGTTGCGGAAGCCTGCCTACCAAGGCGGCTGCGTCGTGCCTGTGTCTTAGCGGCGGTCAACTCCTGGTACACCGGTTCCCATCCGAACACCGAAGTTAAGCAGGAACGGTTCCGGACGGAAGTCTGGGACGAGGTAGGACCCACCCATTTTTGCCGTTTTTTGTTGTTGTTGTATTTTTTATTTGCAGGGTCTGAATCTTGAGGATTCAGTATACTTGTGAATTAAATTTTTTTATTGAAATGAAACGCTTTCTACCAATTCAAAGAGAAAAGAGGAAAACCGCGAAAAAAAAATTTGACGAATAGTGCATGAGTGTAACAAGCTCATCACTTTTAAAAAAACCAAATTTTTCATCGTTTGATTTCACCTGTCCACTCCTCATATTTTTTTCGGACTTAGCCGCTGGCACTCCGCTAGACCGCGACGAACAAAGGTATCAATTGTTGACTCGTGGCGGCGCCTTATCCCAAGACAAACGACCGCCCATCTACGTTCTTTAATACGGCTGGAAACGAGATTTTATTTTAACTTTTCAGAATGTCTTATGTCATTTTTAAAACTAAATCAACTCCTGATCAAAATGTCTCGTTAACGCAACACTTTCGTTAAGCGGTTTGCGAATTGAAAGGGGGTCTTAACGGACAGGGCGAGTGCAATACTCGTTCTTTTTTGCTTCTACGTCGTAGCAGTAGTAGTAGTAAGCAAAGAACGAGTAAAAAGTTGACAGGATTTGAACCCGCGACACCTCGCGTGACACTCACCCGCCGCGGGAGATCTCCTTCTCGACGCAGCAGCTCTTGATGTCGGGCAGCTTGGGCGCGCGCGTCACGGACGTGGGCTTGGGGGCGGAGCGCGGGGACAGCGTGAGCGAGCGGATGGCGTCCGAGGGCAGCGAGGCACCGTGCTTGTTGTGGGCCGTCACGCTCACCTCGTACATCGTGAAGGCTGTCAGGTCCTTGACCTCGGTGGACAGGGCACTGGCGGGTACCTGGAGGGCGGAGGGTGGCCATCAGCGCTGGCAGTGCAGCACGGAGCACGGTCGGCCGCGGCCGCCACTCACCTTGATCTGCACGGCGTGCGGCATGACGATGCTCTGCGAGTCGGGCCGGTCCGTGACGCCGGGCGCGCGCTCCAGCGGCCGGTCGTCGAACGTCTTGAGGCTGGTCAGGTTGACGACGTAGTCGGTGAGCGCGCCGTTGGTGTGCAGCGGCGGCCTCCAGCTCACCTTCAGCGTGGTCATGGACACCGACTCGACCGAGACGCGCTCCGGCCTCGAGGGGAGGATCTCTGGAACAGCGGCGGCAGCGCACGGCGAGCGCGTTGAATGAAGATGAAGTGAGAGGCAGAAAGGGCGCGACGCGTGACCCGGCGTGACCCGGCGGGACCCGGCGTGGTGGTGATGAGCAAGTGCCAGGCCAGGCCGCCCCGACGACACCACGCGCGGCGAGAATGGCAAGAGCGAGAGGGAGTGAATATCGAAAATGGATAAAGTGGATTCGATCAGCGCATTGGTCTCCACTCCCACCGCCGCCACCAGAGGACAATGAAGTTCGATAAATATTGGCAGTGTCATCCCGCCACGGCCCTGCCTCCTGCCTCCGCCCTCCCAGAAGTGAAAAGGCCAGCCCATGGGCCCGGGTGGGACGGGACGGACCCGAGGGCAGTGCGTACTCGCCGTAACTCAGAAGTGACAACCCCAACCCCCATCCCCCGGTAGTCCTACAGGAGGTCTGTCCACTGAATGAGGTCCGCCCGTCCCTTCTCCACGGACCCTCCAGACCCTCCCGGCTCTCCAGGCTCTCCAGGAGTAGACCAGGCGGGTGTGGGCCATGAGGTATTCCTAACCGCGATGGCCACCGGAATGTGGCCGGGTCCCAGGATCAGCCCGCGCTGGCTGAGGCCGAGGCTGCGGCTGCCACTACGGACCGTCTGGGAGACGTGGGCGCCTGCTGGGTAGGCAGCGCGCTTCGCCGCACCGCACGCGCGCGCGGCGGGCTGGCCTACCCTCCCGGCGCTCCCCACCGCCGAGAACCGAGTCATCGGATGCCGTGGTGCAGTGCAGGTCTAGGGCTGAGGGTTGGGTTCAGCGGGCTGAGCGCTGAGCAGGCGGTACCCGACCGGATCGGTACGAGGAGGGCTGAGGGCTCTTACTGACAGACCCCACCCTCCCCCATGCAGAAGGGATGATGTGAGTGCATTCGTGGGTATGGTCGATTGGATCTGGTGCCAACGGGAGGCGGGGGCGTTGACGTTGCTATGCGATGTGCCCTGCTGACCGTTCGGTTTTACGATGACGTCCCGTCGCGTCGGAGCGAGGGACACGAGAGGGGTGGCGACGGCAGCGGTGGCGGTAGCGGCAGCGTATGGTACCGTTAGGAATAAGGAGAGTGCGCGCTCTTCAGCAGTGCTGAGCGCTGCCTGGATATCTGCGCTCTGCTGCGAGCGGAAAATAAATAACTCCGTTTTCTGTTTTCAAACTCACCAAAAACCGTATCCCTCAAAAATCACAGAAACTTGGAAAAACACGTAAAATGGCCACCATAAAAACTACAAAAAGGACAGGGCCGTAAAAAAAAAATGAACGAAAAATTCATCCACTTCAGGTCCGGAAGGGTGTACACCAAAACATGATGGAGCGGGATGGAGATGGAGGCGCTCGGGCACCCTCTGCTGCTCTCTGCTTAGCGTGCCGGTCACGTCCCGGACGGGAAACGGAGCGAAAAATATACGTGGGGCTGGCGGTGTATGCACGCACTGCACTGCAGCACTGCAGGCAGAGGCCGAGGCCGGCCGAGGGAGGCAGGCCGCTCTCCTCCCCTCCTCCGGCAGGCTGTCGGCGTCCGCCGTGCCGCTCACCCCCCTCATGGACTCACAATGGACAGCGCCGCTGCAGCAGCAGCCCTTGTAGAGGTAGGGTAGGGTCCAGGCAGGACGCTGCTGCCGAGGTGGCGAGGTATGACTCACCAACGCCCTGAGCGATGCAGGCCAGCGTCTGCTCCGTGTACCGGCTGCACGAGAAGTGCGTCTTGATGTTGTCCGTGATGACGGTGTACTCGCCGCGGCACACGTCCCGGCAGATGTCCGGCACGCCGGCGTCGACGCAGCATGGCACATGGTTGCGCCCGTCTGGTTGAAACAGATCATTTTGGCATTTTCGTTAAAAAAAAATAAAAAAAAATACAACCCATGTTGTCAGTATTCGAACCTGAGCTACGCACCTGCCATGCACTTCACGATGGCTGGGAAGTCGGACTCGCAGCTCTCGGGGTCCTGGCCCGTGTTGCCCTCCAGGATGCTCTGGATGTTGCAGAAGCCGAGGCACGACACCTTGGCGTCGACGCAGCACTGGGTGTAGTTGTGGACGGGGGGCGTGTTGCTGGGCTCGTCGCGGATGCGGGGCGTCGTCGGCGTCGTGGACTTGGCGGACGACGTCGGGGACTTGGTCGTCGGCGCCTCAGAGGACGCCGTCTCATTGCCCTTCACTGAAAGAGGAGAAAACGCCGCAGTCTGGTGAATAGGAATCGTGGAAAGGATCCGCGAAATCGCAGCGCAGCGCAGCGCCTGGGCGAGGACTCCTATTTTGTGATCGAGCACCCGGGGCCGGGGCCGGGGCCGGGGCCGCCTCGGGACTGGATGGACGTTTGTGTATTATACTTGACAGCCTGTGGCTTCCGCGCCATCTGGCTTTGGTTGAGGAAATTGCGGGCAATTCTTTTTATTGTCATTACTGAAACCGCAGCATAACTTGGAGGGGCTCTCCTTCCTTGTGCGCAGCCATGGGGTCGAAATGGTGGAAAATAACGGAAACGGCGTCGATGGAATGCAAGGCAAGGGAGGGGAGGAGCGGGGCAGAGTGGGGGGCGAAAGAAAAGAAAAAGTGTGGGGCGGCGGGGCGCTAGGGAGGGGACACTCTTTTCCTTCAGGATGGACCGACTGACTGCTGGCTGCTCCTCCAGAGATTCGTTTCATCGCATTCTGTTCGGTTCCTCCAAGAGGCGTCGTGGGCGAGGCGCGGCAGGGCGGCGGGCCCAGGGCCCAGCGTGCTAGGCCCTAGGCCGAGCGCCACCCTGCCCTGCCCTGCCCCTGCCCCTGCCCTGCCCAGACCACCCGACAGGCGGCTGGAATGTCTTTATTGGATTGTGGAGAGAGTGTCTTTAGGGCGTGAGGGGGCGGCCGGGCTCCGGTCATGGGGCTAGAGCCATGGGGCTAGGGCCATGGGGGATTCGGGATTCGAAATCGACATGCATTAGCCAATCGACCGAGGCGAGGCAGACCTAGGCTGCCGTAGACCGCCACAGGCCGCCCTAGACCGACACCGGCCTGGGCCCTTAAACTGTCACGGGGGAAAACGATTATACTCGGCGCTGCGCGCTGCGTTTGCCGCCATTATTCGCAGATTGCGTCTCATCCTCGCAAAGTCAGGGGGCGCAAGTGAGAATAATGCTGCGAGCTTGCCCGGGGCCAAATAGTAACGAATCGAATTCCAGAGCAAATTAAAAAAAATGTCCAATCAAAAATTCCTGTGTTGACGTTAATTTTAGCGATAAATTTTGGGTGTGCAAAGACGTAATTTTTTCCAAAGTGCTCTGATGCCGGGACGAAGTGGTCTTGTGTTTACGTTCTTCACAAAGCCTAAGCCTTGTGCCTAAGCCTAAGCAACTTGAAAAATCGCGTTTCTTTTTGCATTAAAAGTCTTTTGGTTCTCCGACATGATTTTCGGATACTCACCGATGAGCGCGTGGAACGACCGCTGCAGGGGCGTCGTGTTGAGCTCGCAGGTGTACAGCCCGGCATCCTTGGTGGTCGCGTTCTGGATGGACAGCACCCAGACGCCGCCCCCTGCGGGAAGAAGAGCACACACACACATCAGCTCCAGTCTGCTGCACCGCCGTTTCAGAGGTTTACCGCTCCCTTTTCCTCCTACTGCGATCGAACTTTTGATCGTCGCCATATCCATGGTCCGTCAGTCATGCGGTGAGGTCAACCCTCACTCTTAAACAAAAAAATCAACGTACACCCTAAAAGAAGTCAGACAAAAACCAGTATGGAAGTCAGAAAAGAATCAAAAAACGAAAAAAAAAAACAATCAGAAAATTTCAGCGGGATGGCTCCGGTTGTACTAAAAAGAACTGTACTAAAATTAATTCCTAATATCTTAGTACAGTTATTTTTAGTGCAGCGCGTTTTCGGGAAATGAATATTTATTCCATATTTTATTTTATATTTTAAAAATAATTTTAACAATTCCATAAATCAATTTTTTTTAAATAGTTAAAAATGATAAAAATAAATTAAAAATGATAAAAAAAATAGAAATGATAAAAAAAATTTAAAATGTTTAAAATTAAAAAAGAAGCTAACCTAGCCTAGCCTAACCTAGCCTAACCTTGCCTAACCTAACCTAGCCTAACCTAGCCTAACCTAGCCTAACCTAACCTAGCCTAACCTAGCCTAACCTAGCCTAACCTAGCCTAACCTAACCTAGCCTAACCTAGCCTAACCTACCCTGACCATTTACAAAACATATAATAAAATTGCAAAAATTAAAATTCAATAAATCAAATTGTTTTTTTTTAAACATTTTTAAAATTGTTTTTCATCATTTTTAATTATTTTTACTAAAAAAAATTTGATTTATGGAATTGTTAAAGTTATTTTTAAAATATAAAATAAAATTTGGAATTAATATTTATTTTCCGAATACGCGCTGTACTAAAAATAACTGTACTAAGATATTAGGAATTAATTTTAGTACAGTTCGCACGGCGCACGGCGCACGGCGCACGGCGCACGGCGCACGGCGCACGGCGCACGGCGCACGGCGCACGGCGCACGGCGCACGGCGCACGGCCGCCTCCTAACGCACCCGCACCGCACGCCGCCGTCCTCGCTCCAAATTGTTTGCGGCAGTTTATGCCCCGCTGTGCAGGCCGCGGTGTGCGGTGCGCGGTCCCGATAAAACCGATAGGGCGCGAGGCCGCGGCGGCAGTGCGGGGCCACACTCCGGGGACCGCGGGGGCCCTGGTCGTGTCGCTGTAGCGGATCGACATTACAAATAATTATTACTGAACCCCCCCCCCCCCCCCAATTTCCTCCTAGGAAACCACTTTACGGCAGGCCGTGACACAGCCCTGCTGTGCCTCTGCCGTGCATCGTGCACCCCGCACCCCCTCTCCACGGGTGGAGGGGGGGGGGGCAAAGTCACTTTAAGCGAGAGAAAAGAGCAGAGGAGTGGAGTAACGGGCGTCCTCGATATAGGGCGCAAAGAGTGCATGCACAAGTGGAGGGGGGGGGGGAGGGAGGGAGCTGCGGGGGAAACTACAGCTGATACGGTAAGTGGTGGTGGCGGCGGGATTACGTGATGATATACCATATGGATAAAAAAAAGCAGGGTTCGCAACAATTTTTTTTTCAGTCGATTTCCATACTAGCAGTAAATTTTTAGAAGCAAAAAAGAACTAGTACTGCGCTCGCCCTGTCAACCCAAGCTACCTCTCGCCAGCCTATGGATCCCACGTTCCTACTGAGCAACTCTCTGAGGCTCTCCAGTTTATTAATTTTAGTGTTTGCTGTACCACGTCAATACCGACATTAACAATTAATTTTACGTGTGCCTCGCACATTATTCTGACACAACAAACTTATATTTCCTCATCATTTTAACAACGAGTGTCCTAGAACGCTTTGGCTTTCAGCACGCCTGTCTAGCCGCCCCGCAGCCCGCAGATACGCGCCGAAGTACATCCCGACCTGGCCACCGACACCCGCCTGTCAGCCTTCCGGACCCAGGACCCCAGCAGGCAGCACAGCACGGCAAAAAGAGGACGAAGATGCCGCGGCAGGGAAAACAGATGGTGAAGCGCCCTGGGCAGCAGACGACGGACTGCCAGCGGGGCTCAGCGGGCCACAGCGGCGAGCGGCTGCAATCCCTACCGAGACGACAACGACTCTCTCCCCCAGGGCCTAGGGCGGCCTAGGGCGGCCCGGGGGGGGCACGGGCCAAGCATCTTCACTAAGTGTCCATGTCGTGAGCGACCCCAGGCCCCCACGGCCCCCGCGGCCCCCGCAGCCCCAACTCCTGCAGGACCCTCGGGGTCACTCGAGGGGCCACCACGGTGCACGACGACGGACGCAACGATTGAAAAGGCCCCCGACGACAGTGCGCTGTGAGCAACACGACTACCATTGGCACGGTGCGGCACGGTGCGGCACGGCGCGGCACAGCCCTCCACCGACGCTGTTTGCTGCGAAAGAGAGTCCCTCAAGAGTTGTTTTCCGGGCCGAAAGCCACGAGAGCCGTCCCGCCCCCGCCCCCGCCCCCGCCCCACCTACCCCCGGCCCAGCCCAGGCACCGCGCCGGGCCCTTTGATTTACGCAGCAAATGTTTGCCGTGCCCTTCGCGTCCCGGCGTGCTCGCGCCAGCTCGCGCCCGGCGCCCCTCCAGGGCCCTTTCCGCCCGGCCCTTTGCCGCCGTAGGCCCTTACCGGCACCACCTTGAATAACAGCGCGCCGCGTGCACCGTGTGTGTGTGTGTGTGTGTGTGTGTGTGTGTGTGTGTGTGTGTGTGTGTGTGTGTGTGTGTGTCGTGGCGTCGGCGTCATTTCGGGGGAACAGCGATCGAATGGGCGACAGGGGCGAGATGCCAAGAGCGCCTGCGGCGCCGACGGTAGGCCGGCCCGCGCGACACGCGTGCGTGCAGCAGTCGGGGTTGCCTACCCAGCAGGCGCCCACACAGGTGGACGTGCTTTAGGGACGTGCTCCGGACTGACCAGGGCCGCGGCTCGGACGCCGACGCCGCACATTATTCCTTTGCCAGCACAAGCGGCTCTCCGCCTCGCCGCGCGCCGCGGCTCAGTTGGCTTCTCCTTTTTTTTATTTCACTTTTCTTTCATATTTTGAGAAGTTGCCCTCTCCAGACGCCCCCGCCTCGCTGCCCTCTCCCACCCTCCGACTCTGTCTCTGTCCCACCCCTCTGTCTGTCCCTATCTGTCTTTCTTTCTCCCTCGCGCCCTACTCCGTACTTGTCTTCTACCCCCCCCCCCTCCCCCCGCGCACAAAGCGCACAGTGCAATACACTTTTAAAATGTAAATGTGCCGCGTTTAGGCCCCCACCGTTGCGGATCTGTAGGCCGGGCCGGAGCCCCCCCCCCCCCCCCCCGCCCCCTTCGTCATTCCCCTCTCTTCTGTTATCCTACCCCCGCGTCCCGCCCGTCGTCAAATGAAACTGTGTTATTTGAACGGGGCAATAATATCATTTTTTTTCGCCATTGCTTTTTACGAGGGCCCAGCAGTTATGGTGGGGAGGGGGTGGGGTGGGGACATCTTTGGAGCACCATATAAGTAAGTATGGCATCCATGGGGCACCAACTTCCAGTGTATAAGTTACTTTTGGTTGGAGTTTCTTTTGACACAATTTTCTGATCGAAGGTATGGCCATTGGCCGTCCATACATTACGTCATGCCGTCCCAATGGCTGAAACGTCTGGAAAAGCATAATCCACTCTCGAGAGCGGGTCATCTCCGAAGCAAAACAAAAAAAAAAGTCGGTGATGGCATGCAATTTTTTTAAAGCCAGGGATCACAAATTTAAGGGCTGTTACAAAGACGGCGGTGTCCGAGTTTAAACCTTTCGTCTTTGTTGATAAATATGGTCTTCGTGCGTTCCGTATTTTTGTTCTGATGATGAAACTTCTGAGTCCGCAGCACTGAAGCCCTGCCTCAGCAAGTGCGGAATGCTGAGGCCGCGCACGCACCTCTGTCGTGGAGCACGCTGAAGCGCGGGTCGGAGGTGATGCGTGTCTCGCCCGCGGTCAGCACGCGCGCCCGCACCGCCTCCGGGTTGCCGTCCTGGCCGCGGCTGATGTACTTCCACAGCACGGTGTTGTCGGCCACGTCCGTCACGACGCACGTGAGCAGCGCGTCCGAGCCCTCGGCCGCCTCCACGGGCTGCGACTGCCGGCTCATGCGCGGCTCGCCGCCTGGAACACACAGAAGGGAGGCAAACGTTAGTATCATTGTTAAGGGTTAGAGAAAGACAAGGCTCTTTGATGCATCCCGCACTTTGACACAATCCCAACCGCGGCGCGGTGACTCTGCTGTTACCACCCCCCACCCCCCTTTCGTCTCCTTTCCCTTTCACTCTGACCTCGAGGGGACGCGAAAGTGAAGCGGGTTCGCCCCCCCGGCCCCGGCCCGGCTGAGATCCCGAGGCGCGATACCGCAGCGTACCGCATAGCCAGGCAGCCTGCTCGTAACCGTAACAAAATCGAGAGCAGCCGACACGCAGGTCCCCACCCCCGAGCCGCCCCCGCCCCGCCCCGCACTGCCCCCGTGCCGCCACCTCTTCACCTTTTCGCTTTATAACCTGGAGGCGACGACCCTCCCCCATCTTTCCCTCTTTCCTTGGCCTATCATGCGTCGCTAGCGAGGCCCGCACTCGCCAGAAGCCTTCCAAACGGCGACGCCGAAGACAGTCCGTGGCGGGGCGGGGCGGGGCGGGGCGGGGCGGGGCGCGAAGAGCAGAGGACTGACACGTCATCACAATCCCACAACTTTTTTCGCTCGCCGGCCCAGATATAGCTTTGGCGCCGCCCTGATTCAAACTTGCCGCCACAAGCCGTGCCGCGCCGCGCTCAAGGCAGAGAGGGCGCCACGGTCGTTGGGCCGAGTGATCGCGGGTCCGGGCCGGGGCGGGCGGCCGGGGCCGTGAGCCATTGCTGGCGCTGACAGTGAGCGAGCGCCCCTGCGGACGGCAGCAGCAGCGGCGGCAGCGGTGGCAGCGGCGGCAGCGGCGGCAGCGGAGGCAGCGGCGGCAGCGGCGGCAGCGGCGGCAGCGGCGGCAGCGGCGGCAGCGGCGGCAGCGGCGGCAGCGGCGGCAGCGGCGGCAGCGGCGGCAGCGGCGGCAGCGGCGGCAGCGGCGGCAGCGGCGGCAGCGGCGGCAGCGGCGGCAGCGGCGGCAGCGGCGGCAGCGGCGGCAGCGGCGGCAGCGGCGGCAGCGGCGGCAGCGGCGGCAGCGGCGGCAGCGGCGGCAGCGGCGGCAGCGGCGGCAGCGGCGGCAGCGGCGGCAGCGGCGGCAGCGGCGGCAGCGGCGGCAGCGGCGGCAGCGGCGGCAGCGGCGGCAGCGGCGGCAGCGGCGGCAGCGGCGGCAGCGGCGGCAGCGGCGGCAGCGGCAGCAGCGGCGGCAGCGGCGGCAGCGGCGGCAGCGGCGGCAGCGGCGGCAGCGGCGGCAGCGGCGGCAGCGGCGGCAGCGGCGGCAGCAGCAGCGGCGGCAGCGGTGGCAGCGGCGGCAGCGGCGGCAGCGGAGGCAGCGGCGGCAGCGGCGGCAGCGGGGCCCTCAAGAGACACACACCACCGCCGACACAGCCGAGCCGAGCCGAGGCGATGCGAAGGCGATGCGATGCGGCGAGGAGGAGAGGAGGAGGACGGCGGCGCGAACGGCCCGAATAAAAACCGAGAGAAATATGCACTGCGGGTCCGGAGGGACTTAGCGCGGCGCGGCGCCGTTAGGGCGGGACACATAGGCCCTGCCCGGCCCTGCCCGGCCACTTGGGACGCACAATCCCTATGGATATCTCCGCGGGCCCCCGTTTGCTCATCCGTCTACGCGCCGTTTTCACGCTCCTGGGCGCTGCCGCCGACGGCTGATCCCATGAAGTATATCTGCTCCTCCGGGCTAGGGGAGGGGGGGGGGAGAGCTCAACCGCGACGCATCCGCAGAGGACAGCTTGCGGGATGGGGGGTGGGGGCGGAAGGGGTAACCCGGCGAGAGCACGTCACCAAGCGGTGGCGTATTTTCTTTACGCGGAGACGCAACGGAGTAAACCAACCAGTCAAGTCGCTCGTGTTCCATACCTCTGGCGCAGGCGGGCGCAGGACCTCCCGCGGGGCCCACGGGCGTCACGAGCTTGTCCTCGAAATCATTCACACGCGTCAGAGGGGAGCTGGGAAAAGCCACCCTGAATATCAAAAGGCCGTCGTGTGGCTGGGGGCGGCGAGGCACGGGGGCCGCGGGGGCCGCGGGGGCTGCGGGGGCTGCTGCGGCGGGGCCGCGGGGAGCCGACACCTTCTCTCTCACGGCTCGGGACGTGTTTCCCGTTCGCTCTGTCGGCCCCCGCCGCCGCCGGAACCACAGCAGGAACGCGCGCAACATTACATTTGCGCTCCAAGAATTGGCCCGTGCCGCAGCCTGCCGCAGCGGGGCAGAGCGGGATACTACCTGGGCCGCGGCAGTACAGCTTGACGGCGCTCTCGAGGGGGCGGGGAGGGGAGGGGACACTTCCACTCTCTACACACGGCCGCGGCGCCACGCCGGCCACGGGTCCCACGCGGAAATCTCATTTAAAGTTTTGGACCGGGACTTTGAGAGCCCTCACTGCTCGGCCATCGTCGTGCTGTGAGGGTGAGGAGGGGCGGCGGTGGGGCAGGAGGGAGGGGGAGAGGGGAGGGGGAGGGGGGAGGGCTGTCGTCGATGGGGCGTTACACGACGACGCGATCGGCGTTTGAAGCGTGCTGATTATCGGCAGACAGACGGACGGACCTCGGCGAAGGGCCGGAGGGCGAAGGGCTCGCTGGGCCCTACTAAATGCGAATCAAAGTGAAATCCACCGAGCCGCCGTCAATTTCCCAGGGCTGCAATGATTACGTCAGCTTCTTTGATACTCAAGACACGCCGAGGGCGCCACCAGCTCCGCCCCCGGCCCCGCCCCCCGCCTCCGGCCCCCCGGCCCTGCTATCCTAGAGGGGCTCATCTCCTCGGCAGAATGCAAGCTGTTGGGTGCAGCTCCGGCCCCGATCCAATTCATTAGCTAGAGAGAGAGAGAGAGAGGAGTGGTATACGCAGACCCCCGCATACAACCAATACAGCAATTTTCTGCTCTTTTGCAATTTTTTTTTTTGTGGTGAAGCGAAATAAGTAAAGAGTTGTGTCGGACGGCTTAAACTCTCTCTCTCTCTCTCTCTCTCTCTCTCTCTCTCTCTCTCTCTCTCTCTCTCTCTCTCTCTCTCTCTCTCTCTCTCTCTCTCTCTCCGCTCACAATGACAGCCCCCCTCCCCCCAATCCTACGAAAGAAAAGAAAAAAACCTCGCTGGTAGCCAATTTTGCGTTACAGTCCCCCTGGAAACACATGCGCTTTGGGGCAGTGAGCATGCAATAGCGTGCTTCGTGGCCGCGCTGAGCCGGCGCAACCCCCGGCCACACCGACTGACCTCTGCCCTACCCTACCCCTCTGCTGTTGGAAATGTTTTCAGAGTTGGACAGCGCGCTCCGACGAGCCGGAGAAGGGCCGCAGGCGGCCGCCGCGCAGGCCGCAGGGGTGGGAAGGAAGGGTGACGGTTGGCAGCGGGGCCGGCGGGCCGGCGCGGACGGTGGACGTGCGGGGCACGGCACGGCACGGCACGGCACGGCACGGCACGGCACGGCGGCACGGCACGGCACGGCATGGCACGGCACGGCACGGCACGGCACGGGCCCCTTGTCCCGGACACCGTCCTGCCACGCACCCACAGCAGCTGTGTCCCGCGGCCACAGAAAGAGAAAGAGAGAGGCAGAAGGAGAGGCCAAAAAAAAAAGGGCGGACACAACTTGTCTTGCGTGTGTCCATAACATGAAGGACAACGGCACGGTACAGCGCGGAGCGGAAGCGGCGGCGGCGAGGGACTACATCGGGGGCCGGCGGGGTCCGGGACGGACGGGAACAGCCTGTTGAGAAAGTTTGGCCGAGTTGGCGACGGTGAGTAGCAGAGGGAGTAGGGGGGGGGGGGGGGGCGACGACTGTTCTACGCGCCCTGCCGCGTTGATAGTGATTTCATTCCAAGTTTAGCAAGGACCCGAAAGAACAAAAGCGCGATGCCGCGCGTATCCCCCTCAAATTTCCTGCTCTTACGCCGGGGGGGGGGGGGGGGGGGGCTGTCGCTCCTCGTTCAGTGAACGAGAAGCCATTTCGTTAATTACTTCGGAACGGGATATTTGATGATTGGATCAAACCCAACCTGTGGTTTTAATTTCGGAGTGCCACGGGGGCCGTCACCGCCAAAAGTAGAGAGTGAGAGAAGAGATAGGGCCGTGTGCCGGGCCCGGCCAGCCCTCGTAAGTCGTAGGGCGGGTCGCTTTACCTCCACCTCCACCTCTCCGCCCAGAGCCTCCTCAGCCCTCCAGTCTGTCTCTCTCATTTCCGCTGCGGAGATGTATTCATCTGCAGGTTGCGAGTTACACATAAAGGAGAGAAAAAGGGGCCCCCTCCGGAGTGGCCGAAGGGCGCATAGAGGGAAGGAGAGAAACAGACAGACAGACAGACAGACAGACAGACAGACAGACAGACAGACAGGCAGAGGAGGGGTAGTTTCCTCCGCTGCTCACAGAAGAACCCCGTTGCCTCTGCGCCATTAACATGGTCCTCGCATTTTTGCACCTTACACTTCTTTTCTCCTCGGCTGCCACCCGTCGGCAATCGACCAGTTATACGAGCCGGGGCCGAGATTCGCTGTGCCGCTACCCTGTGCCGCCCTGTGCCGGTTGCCCAGCCCAACTTGTACCCCGGCCGGGGCAGAGCAGAGCAGGGCGAGCGGCGGAGGCCGGGTACCCGGGTACCTCCCCTCCCTCTTGGTACCCGCTCCGCCTAGGGGGCCCTTTTCTTTTGAGATGAATGGGAAATGGGGAGCAGCGCGCCGAGCCGACGTTCGAGAATACCCTTTTTGAATCGGCCGCGGGGAGACAGAGTGAAAAGGGCTTTGGCTCATTCCGTGGGATGCGAAGAGAGAAGAGGACGCCATGCAGCGTGGCAGCGAGCGGAGCGTGCAGGGGGCGGGAGCGGGGCAGAGTGAAGCCCCGGCAGCAGGGGGCCGCCGGGCGCTGCTGCGCTCGGCCAACATTGTGTTTTCCCCGAACGGGTACCACGGCGGATCCCCCGCCGCGCGCGTCCAAAGTTTTGACGCAGGTCAGCAGGATGAATGCTAAACGCACCCCGAAGGCCCGAAGCAGGCGAAGGCCGGCATCCTGCAGTGTTTGGAGCGCTGCCACCCGGCGGAGCGGCCTCGGCCCCTGCTACCCTGCCCTGCCCTGCGGTGTGGTCCCTGCACTGCTCTGCGGGGGGCCGGGCAAGGCCGGGCAGGGCTACCTCACTCAGCCGTGAAGGCGGCGTAACTCGGGCGATAGGCGCGGACACGGGCAGGGTGCAATTGAGCGATTCCCCCGTGCTTCTGTGGCGGCGGCGGCGGCGGTAGCGGCGGTGACACGGCACGGCACGCGCATTAGGGGTCGCAGCCCTCCGCCCCCCACGGACTACAAGTTCCTACTATGCATGCAAATGGCAATGGCATCGCCTGGCAAAGCGGATCGTTGCCAAAGCAGCGGCAGCAGCAGTGGCAGCAGCGGCGGCGGTGGTGGTGGCTGCGGCCGCGCCACGATACTGGGGAGGCCGGCGGAGGGGTCTAGTCTGGCCCGGCCTGGCCAAATCTCAGGGTCAGGTCGGGTCGGGGCGGGGCGACCGCGGTGAGCGTCCTCGTCGCATCGCGCCCACGGAAATGAGGAAGGAGCGGGGCGTGGGGCTGGGGAAACAGCTGCGGGTGACCCGCGGCACGGCACGGCACGGCACGGCACGGCACGGCACGGCACGGCACGGCACGGCACGGCACGGCACGGCGGATGTTTGGTTTGGGTCGGGCTGCTGGACTGTGAGGCCCGGGCCCCGGGGCCCCAAAGACTCGGTCCCATCAGCCCAGCGGTGCCCGGCCCGTCCCGAACCTGGAGGCTGGAGGCGATACGGACGATGGCATCGCCTTGACTTCCGAGAGCCTTTTCCATGTGTGATAGCGGCGATATGTGGCCGGGGGAGCGGCCGGGGGAGGAGCGGCCGGGGGCGGGGTAGTCGGAGAGCAGCCAGAGGGGCTGAGCAAACAATTGCGGCACGGCGGGGCCGGGCCAGGCCGGGCCCACCCCCGCCACCAACCGCATCCGTCCCATCCAGAGTCATAGCAGCGCATTTGCGGCGGCGTCCACGACGTCTCGACCCGTTTCCGATAGCAAAGAAAAAAAAGAAGAATAATAAGAAATAATACCCGTCCGAGTCGCGAACGCCACGACCGCCACCGCCGCCGGCTATGGATAAAGAAAAGACGCCACGCAGGTTGTTTCTCCGGCAAGTCGGGGGGCGAAAGGAAACGAAACGCGAGGCGGGGGTGTGTGGCCAACGACTGGACTGGGCTGGAGCACATACAACGGGAGGCACTACTACTTAATTTGGCCAGCCTTGGCACCGATGACGCCTGCTGGGTAGGCAACCACGGCTCTCTGCGCGCACGCGTGTCGTGCGGGCTGGCCGACACCACAGCCAGCGGGCGCGCGCTTTGTTTCTGACTTGCGGGGCAGCGTGTTTCTCCCCGGAGAGCCCCCGCGGGGGCCTCGCTCGCTGCCAATCCCTCACGTCATGCGAAACGGAGCAGCGGCGGCGCCCGGCGGCCCCTTGCTGCTTGGGAGTCAAGATTGCGTGGACTTATTCGGGCAAGGGGGCACGGCCGCACAACACACACACACACACACACACACACACAGGTTGTTGTTGTTGTGAGACAGTGTGGTGGGCCCTGTCCATTCCCGACATCCCTCCTTTCGAAAGCGCAGAGAGTGGCACTGTGAGAGGGTGAGTGAGCAATCCACTCCCGCTCGGCTACATGAAAAAAAAAAAAAAAAAAAAAAAACGACAAAGGCGCGGAGGCCGTACCCTTCCCGTCAGGAGGAGACGCTGTGCGCGCGTGTGAGGGAGCGAGAGAGATGGAGAGAAGATGATGAGTACGGGCTGAGGGCGGGTCGAGTCGAGCCAAGCCGAGCCAAGCCGAGCCGAGCAGACAGCCGCAGTCTGTTAGGATCGCGAGTCAACCAACCGACCGTGTAGCCGGCCCAGCCCAGCCCAGCCCAGCCCAGCCGCCCGCTCAGACGGCTGCCCCGGCCTTGCTCCGCGCTTGCTCCCCCTTTCGTTTCTCATGATTGACCTGCTGCTCCTGTTACCGCTTCATCCGATCTCTTTTCCCCCCGCTCACTTCTGCTGGGAGGGAGCCATTAGAAAACTCTGGAGGGGGGAGCAAACGCACTTAGTATTTGTACAGCGGTGGCGGCGGCCCGCGGCCTCGGATTGGGTGGCGCTTCGCCCTGCCGGCTCTGCCAATAGACGGCCGAGGACACCGTCATCGGCCGAGATAAGATTGCCAGGACCTCCTGGGCCCCCCCCTGCCAATGTCGGCCCCTGCTTTCCATGATGAAAGTGAAAGTTGCTGGGGGCTGGAGACATATAAGGGGCGGCAGCACAGTGGACGCAGCTGCCACCTGGGCCCGGGCTGGGCTGGGCTGGGCGGGACCGGCACCGTCTGCGTGCTCAGTCGGCCGTGAGAATAGTGTCCGCCGCAGAAATCGGCAGGAAATCAAAATGATGGCACGGCCCAGATTGCGGGGCGGCGGCGACGCTGCCGCCAGCCGGCCGGCGGCGAGCGCCCCTCGGCAGCCCTCTTGGCGGCCCTCCGTGTGTCCGGGGCCCTGCAGGGCCTCGCCGGACAATCGGGGCCAGGCGAACAATAGCGGGGAATAAGAGAGGGAAAGGACTCTCCAGGGAGCGGAGAGCGTTGGTGGGAGGAGGCAGCGGCACAGCGGCACAGCGGCAAGGGTGCGAGGTGGTGCGAGTCCCAGATGTGCGGTGCGGCCGAGTTGCCGTCGGGCTGCTGCAGATTGTATGCTGAATGCGGACAACCGCGGCGCCGCTTGCCGTCCGAATTGGCCGTCGTTGTCGCGGGTTCGACTCCACGCACGGTGTTTGTGTGTGTGTGTGTGTGTGTGTGTGTGTGTGTGCGTGTGTGTGTGTGTGTGTGTGTGTGCACGCCGATAGCGCTATCCCACGGCCGGCCGGAGCCGTAGGAGCGGCTGTGGGGCCGGGAGGAAAACGGGGCGGCGTGCGAGGGGGTAACGACTATTAAAAATTGCGTTCGTCGAATTAAGGATTACCCGTACCCCGAATTACTCGGATTACCTATCAGATTACTCTATTACCCCGCATTACCCGAAATTACCCCGGATTACCTGGGATACATCGGATTTACCCCGACCTCGCTTTACCCCAGGATATTTGGCTTACCCCGAATAACCTTTGTGAAATTCTATCGTCTAACCGCGGATTATGTCGGACGACCTTGGATCACCCCGGATTACCCGGAGTACCTCCGATTACCTGGATTACCCAGATTACCCAGGATTCCCCGGATTACCTCAGAATACCCCGGAATACCCGGACAACCGGAATTACCCGACCTCTGTCTGCCGGAACCCCGAATTTGTTACCCCCCGGCGGCGTGTAAACTCCGCGAACTCATGCCGCGTGCTGTTCCGTACCGCCCGTCCGGACTCCTGTCCATTTACCTCGCGACAGGACAGGGGCAGCAAGGCGCGGGGCGTGAGCAACGTGAGCAGCGTGAGCCTCCTAATGGCCAGACAGTTGCAATAAGAGAGAACTGCCAGCAGCCAGCGGCAGCCAGCGGCAGCCAGCGGTACGGAAAGAGAGAACAGAACAGGTAATTCCTTCTCTTCCCTCCACCCCGTTCCCAGGCGGAGAGAGAAACGGCTCCCGGAGACGGGCCGAGCCGGGCCGAGCCCTCACAACTAAAAGGAAGCGTTATATTCTCCTCCTCTTAGCGACTGTTTCCGCTACGACGCCGGGCCGGGACGGGGGTCGAGGACATCGCCGACCCCTCGGCGGCCCCGGCCGACAACGAGCGCCCCCCACCTCTCAGCACCCCGCGGGCGCCCCGCGGCCAGGAACCCCACCGCAGCCGCATCGCCGCGCGCCCTGAGCTCGGCAGCTGAGCCCGGATGTTGGCAACTTGGGTCGGCGGCTCCACTGCAAGCCGCAACTGTGAACTGGCAGAGGCCGGGTCCATTGTGCCGGCAGGACACCGAGGGAGGACAGACAGACCGGCCGCCGCGGCAGTCTGCGGCCTGTCCGACCGCCACCACCGCCCCCTGCCAATTACTGCAAGTAGTTGGGATCGCTGCTCCGCGCCCCGCCCTTCGGCACCCGCCGGCCCCGGCACCCGCACCGCTGCGCGTGTCGACTTCTTTGCGGAGAGGAGGGCCGGGGCTCCCCGGAGCAGAGGCCCCTCGGCGCGGCCTCGGCGCGGCCTCGGCACGGCCTCGGCACGGCCACCCCGATTCCTTAGATTTGATGCGTTGGCAGCATCAGCGCCGGGGGACCGAGCCGAGCGGAGCAGAGGATCACAGGCACAGCGGGCACAGCAGGGGACGGCGGCCTCGTCCGCGCTCGTGCCTCTCATCCAATATGGTGGCGGTGACGGCGGGGCCCGCGTGCTGCGCGCCGTGTCCTCTAGGGGGCTTGGGGCTTGGGAGGTCGTCAACTCCAAGTGCCGGGCCGCGGTGGCGATAGGGGCGGAGCGGGGCGGGGCGGGCGGCACAGCGGAGTGGCCTCGGGTACGACTGAACGGTACACAACAACGCAACGGAAGGCAGAGAGGTTTTTATGAGAATGGAGCGAATTCCGAGCATTCTCGCACGGGCACGTCGCCAGCAAAATGCCCATGCCTGCCCTACTCACTGCTGCTGCCCCCGGTCCCCCGGCCCCCGGGTGGCCCCGGGCCCCCGCCGGCAGATGTAACAATGCACGGCCGCGGGGCCGGGGGCTGGCCTGGGCTGGTGGGGTGGGGTGGGCCCTGGGCCCCACCGCCGGGCTGAAATGGGATGGAGTGGCTCGGTGTGTAGGAGGAAGACAGTGCCACCCGGGGCACACCTTTATATTCCGTGACATCGACGGAAGGGTATGAAAGTAGTGTCGAGGTGGCACCTGGGCCTGGGTGCGGTACACCGAACAGTTCACACACACACACATGGCAGCGCAGCGCTTGGTTTGACTCGGTGTCCCCCGACGCCCCCCCCCCCCCCCCCCCGTCTGCTATCACCCGGCGAAACACTTCCACACAAACGAGGCGCCATTACAGAAGTGCGCAAGATGCTGCCGGGGAGCATTTCATGTTAATTTTTATCGCCCGTGCCACCTTTTGAGGCTGCTGCTGCTGGTGGCGGACTGTGCCTGGAGTGCTGACTGTGAGCGCGCTGCTTTGCACAGAGGGAGAGATAGAAATAGAGAGAGAGAGAGAGAGAGAGAGAGAGAGAGAGAGAGAGAGAGAGAGAGAGAGAGAGAGAGAGAGAGTGAGAGAGAGACACACACAGAGGGAGAGAGAGGGAGAAAGAGACATGGAGAGAGACACAGAGGGAGAGAGAGAGACGAGGTAGTACGGAAGGAGAAAAGAGGACGGGAAGGACGTGGAGTTTGAATGGGTTGCCAGCAGTTTGTAGGGCGGCGGGTACGCTCTCGCCGAGGATTCGCACAAGGGCGGGGAGCAGCGAGTAGTGCTGTCGGGGAGAGACGAGGCGGCGCCGCTGCCGCTGCTGGTGTTGGTGGCGGTGGTGGCCGAATTAAAGTTCTGGGCTGGCATTCAAAGTAGTGCGCGGATGCCTCGGCAGCGCAGCGGCGGCACAGAGTGTAGCGGCGGTGGCGGTGGTGACGGCGGCCCGGCCCGGCCCGGGGGTCACTGAGGGGGTGGTGAGTGTCCTGATAAGCAGGAGTCATGGCCTGCGGGGTCTGCCGGGTCTGCCCTGCGGGGTGCCTAACGACCAGGGGCGGTCAGCACCCAGCCTCGGCCTCTCGGCCGGCCGCCGGCCCCTCGCTGCTCTGCTGATGGCGGGGCGGGATCCCTTGCGCCCTGCCTGGGCCTGCGGCCTGCGCTGGGCCCGGGATGAGGGCGGGGGAAGAGAAGAGGCCTCTTGAGGCGGGCGCGGCGACCCGCCATGCCGCCAGGTAAAGGCCCTTGACAACATCAGCATCTCCCCCGGTGCGGGGCGGTATGGCCGCGACGCCTGCCAGGTCAGCACACGCGGAATGTAATGAGATTGCTTACCGCGCCGTGCCCCGCCACGACAAGACAAGCCACCCCACTCACCAGCTGCCGTGCCGTGTCGTGCCGTGCCGCTGCCGCCAGGCTGTCTCATGTATCGTCAGATGGGCGTAAGGCCCGGCCTACCCCATCCCAGTCCTAGTCCCCCGCCCGGCCCCCGCCCGGGCCCGAACGAAGCGGACAAGGACAGGAAAAGGCTTTTATTCAAAGTGGATTGGACAGGCAAGAGGGTTCGGGACTGTCTTCGGCTGTCGGGGGGCGGCGGTGGCAGCAGCGGCAGCGGTGGCAGCGGCAGCGGTGGCAGCGGCAGCGGCCGGGGATGAGGCGGTCGGGAACGCCTCGCTCCCCGCCTCCTCCCCTCTGGTCTACATCCTCGCGGCAGGAATCGTCGACGCCCGCCTGCCCCCTGCGCCACACTGCGCCCCCCGCCGACGGCCGTCGCGGTGCCGTCAGCTGATTTCCAAGAAACATGACGTCGGCGGGGAGGGGATGCGGCGCGCGCTGCTGCTGCTGCTGCTGCTGCTGCTGCTGTGGCGGTATACATTTGTAAATCAGGACAGCCTTTTGCTTGCCGCTCGGATAACCGGCCGAAACGGCGCATCATTTACAAGGCGAAAGAGATAAGCCGAGGAAATGTTTCTCTTTTTGGCTCTCCGGGGGAGAGATGAGGGAATAAATTCAAGCCGTTGATTAGAGGACGGCCCCGGGGAGGGCCCCGGCTGCCGCGAGCTGTGAGGCGAGCTGTGAAACCGACAGGGAGGCCATATTTCAGCGCCGCTGTTCTTGTTAAACCTGATGAGAGTCCGGATGCACAGCGCAGCAGCAGCAGCAGCAGCAGCAGCAGCAGCAGCAGCGCCCACATTGTGCCCGATTAGGCTACCTCCACACAACTAACTGTGTGCAGGATGCCGCTAGGAGGTGCGCAAAGTAGGTCACACTGGGTGCAAGGCCTCATGCAGAGTGCAGAGGGCAGAGGGTGTGTGCTGCTGGGGACGTTTGGGTGCGGCGTGCGGCGTCACTAGGTGAGAAAAATAACCACGCCCCTGCTGGCATGTTCACCTAATCAAGGGTGAAACCCACAAACACACACACAGTCACACAATAATGCTGAGATTCGCCAGCGGACGGTGAGAGTCCCAATGGGATCAGACCCCCACCCCCACACCCGCACGCCTCACGAGGGACGGCTCTTTACACCCTCCGCGTCGTCACGTACGTGTCCCCCCCCCCCTCCCCCTCCCGGTCAGCCCCTCCCGGCCAGACCCAGGTCGCCCCCGAGGAATTTAATAACAGTCTTCCAGGTCTTCTTACTGACTCGTCAAGAGGGAACCAGGGGGGGGGGGGGGGGGGCGCGGTGGGGGCGAGGAAGATGGAGGTAAAACGGACGTGGTCCCAGTCAGAGGGAGCAGAGCTGAGCTCCCGGAGGGAGACGGCCGGCCGGGGCCAGATGCTGCCGCGCCGTGAGAAACGGAGATAAATAAAATGTAATTTATGAAAGACATCGTCAGGATTTACTCGGATAGTAGATTATATTAGCGGATGGCACGGCTCTGGCCCTCACTCCCATGACCGCCGGCTGTTGTATCCTCGCGACGCCCCTTCCGCTCTCATCTCCCAATGGAGCTGTTTTCCACAACACCACCCCGGGAAAAGGGGGGGAGGGGGGAAACAAGCATAACGTCACTAGTCAGGGGCAGACCGATTGCTGGTGGTACACGCAAAAAAAATCGCCAGCACAGGTGCTAATTTTCTAGTAGTATACGCCAAACTAACATTTTTTTTAGCACCGGTGCTAACTTTTTAGTTAGCGTGCTTAATTTTTAGCCACGTCACTAAAATTTTTAGGAACGTCACTAATTTTTGTTTAGTTGGGCGCGACTTTTTTGCGTGTAACAACCACCCTCAGCCCGCAGCGGAGTCCGAGTCGCCGGAGGCCCCCAGTGGCCCAGCCCAGCCGCCCACAACCCACATCTCCTTCGCAGGGGATTATGGGGGATTGGCGCTTGTTACGGATGTCGGACGTTCGCTCGGACAGGCCGATACAAACGCCGGCCGGCAATTACAAGCTATAAGCTGTCCGCGTGTTTACTGGCCAAGGGACACACACGCGCACACGCCGCAGCCATGGCCTGACAGTACTCTAGGACAGTACTCGCGAGGAACGGGATTAGTTTTAGCTGACTGCACACATCAGCGGACACGTAATCCCGCACGATATTACCACACACTTCTGAATTAGTAGCCGGTTCAGTTAAGCCCAGAGCCATCGCATCGCACCTCGTCCCCGGCCGCACCGCGCCGCACCATATCTCTCGAACTTGCTGGGTTATTCAACTCAACGGCCCTCGAGTGCTGTGCTCCAGGCTTCAGGCCGCCAGCAGCGAGGAGGCCGAGGCAGGCGCCGGCGCCAGCACCAGCACCCCGCTAGAGGCGCCGTAACCTGCCAAAGGCGTGCCGCGCCGACGGCCCAACTTGCGGCCGCAAGTGTAATGAGAACACGCACACGTCGGGAAGGCGGCGGCCCCCGCGGCCCCCGCGGCCCCCGCGGCCCCCGGGGTCTGCCGCTTGGACACTACGGGACAGCCCGCGCAGAACGGCGAGGGCCGCTGGCCGTCCTCCGCACGCGTGCTGCCCATCTATTAGTCAGGGCCGGAGTGCAGGCGAGGACAGCGCCGGCCCTTCCCGTCAGCGTCACCTGCTCTGAGCTGTCAGCCCCGGCGGCCGGCGGCAGCACCACCCCGTCCACGGCCCCACGGCGCGGGGCCCACGTTCATCCCCCCGAGCCCCGCGCGGTGTTTAGCCCCGCCCTCCCCGCCTGCCAGTCCCCCCGTGCAGAGCAGCGCAGCGGGCGCAGCGCGCACTCCACGCGATGCGATGCGATTGTGATGTGATGTGATGCCGAGGTCGCTGAACCGAACAGATTAGGTACGGCACGGCACGGCACAACACGGCAGGGCACGGTGTGCGGTGTGCCCACACACACACACACACACACACACACACACACACACACACACACACACACACACACACACACACACACACACACACACACTGCGGGGCTTGACTTGGCTTTTCAAGTGCCGCCGCTGCTGCCGCCGCTGCTGCCGCCGCTTAGCCCTCCGCCGCGGTTTCATCATCCCCCCTCCTCAGCACGACCACCACTACGCTTCCATCACCGGTGCCGAGCCGCCTTATTTCCTGTTCTTTCAGCGCTTCTTCAAACCACATCACTCGGCTGTTGGGGTCGCCTGGTCGGGTCGGCCCCTCCAACTTCATGAACACATCTCTGTCCACCCCCCCCCCACCCTCCCCTCGTACTCGTTTTTCTCTCGGTCGAAATCCCCCCCCCCCAAAAAAAAAAAAAATTCTCTCTCCTTGTCACGTAGGTATTCACGTTGAGCATTGGAGCGAAATGTCAAAACGCACACGCACAAAGTGTGCACCGAGATAGTAAGCCGGAAATCAGTCGATATCTCGCATCACTGTTTTCAGAGGTCCCTCCTCCTCCTCCTCCTCCTCCTCCTCCTCCTCCTCCTCCTCCTCCTCCTCCTCTCTCTCTCTCTCTCTCTCTCTCTCTCTCTCTCTCTCTCTCTCTCTCACCCCTTCACACGGCCCTCTTCGATATCGCCGCTGCAGTGCTGGAAGATAGGTGGGCTCGCCACTTCTCGCGTCAGCGGATTCACTTCGTTAAACCCCTTCTTTGCAGTCCTCGCTCTTCCATGTCCTTCCTGCATTGACACGGTCATGGAAGAACATGCCAACCCCCCCCCCCCTTAATTTTTGGGGTGGTGAGACCGTGAAGCTGGACCGACGTCGGTCGCCGTGCATAAAACGTTTACCTACCTTGTTCGCAAACACGCCCGCCGCACTTGCAGGTAAGCACCTCATCTCCACATTTGGCCATTCACACGGAATTAAGTGCGCAATTACAGACGTAAGCCCGCGGCATGCAATCCGTCAGGAGCGCGCGCAGAGCAGGTGCAGAGTGCAGAGTCTGTCGGCAGCGGGGGGGGGGGGGGGGGGGGGGGGTCGTCTCTTTTGTCCTTTCCGGAAGCCCCCCGCGCGCGTTGTGCACCGATCTATTCTGTTTGCGACAGCCGACAGTGAGGTGCTTTAATATTGTGATTGTGTCCGCGTTGAAGGCTTTCATCATCCTGGTCTCACCCTAATCCTGCTGTGAGCGGTGTGATGCGCTGAAGCGCTGGCCACACGAAGCAATCTGCCGGAGAGCCCCGGCCTCCGGCTCCGCACACCTGAATGGTAACAGTGTGAGCCGCACCTCCGCACCTGTGCATGCCGATGAATGTTACCCCTGCCGCTCCCCACGCAGGTGGCACGGGCACAGCGCACAGCCAGGCGGCATCGAATCAGGTGGCTTGTAACTGGGTCGCGACGCGCCAGGGCCCCGGTGGCGCGGAGGCCCAGTGGGGCCCGGCGGGGGCCCGGACGTGACTTTGACGCGTTTTCCGCACGACCCTCGAGGCCTCCCCAGCTCCAGTGCCTGCCGCCTGCCGCCGACAACAACACTCCCGCAGGCACGTCAGGCGCGCTACAAACGCGCGGCGTGGGCTCGACTCGGCGTGCGGTACGGTTCCCCGATGCCCCCTGGGACAACCTCAGCGTCCTGATACGCCAAATGAGTGGGCGGCGCTCGGGTTCCCGGGGCGGCAACACGTCGGCTGCGGTCGCCAGCCAAGCCTAGGCAAGCCTCCCCCGACACACGCACACCGGAAGACGCCTGAAGCTCGCTCAGATGCACGCCCCGTGTGTTGGCAGGGGCCTCAGTTTAGTCCGCGCACCAGAGTTTGTGTGTGACGCGGGCTGCCACGCTCGCAAGGTGGCACTGCTCCAAAAGGCTGGCCTCTGCTTCTGCCGTGCCCGGGCAGCAGCTGCGGAGCGGCGGAGCGCCGTGCAGGGTAGGCAGCTTGCGGGTGAGCGGACAGCGGCGCGCTGCGGGCTGCCTATGCTCCGCTTCACAGGCGCGCGGCTCTCCGCTGCGGGCTGCACCAGGCCAGGAGCACCCGCGGCCCGCAGATCAGATCCTGCAGTGGGAGTCACAGCGGCACAGCGGCACAGCTGCATCGGTGGTATCTGGAGCTTAAGCCCCGCCAGAACATCGCGGCAGCAGCGTTTACAGCCAGTGAGCGCAGCTCAGCTCTACGACAGCAGCGCACGGCTTAGAGGCGCGCGCAGACAGGAAGAGTTGTCGTCATCGCCCGGTCCTGGGAGGTTATGCGGTGGAAACGGTCACCACTCCATTCAGGGGAGATCCCTCTTATTTCATCTTCCCGCTGCCACGGACTTGTCGCGAGCGCGCACAGAGTCGTCAGCCAGCTCCTGGCGGTTTATATCGCAGTCTATCGGAGCGGCCCGAGAAATAGGTCTGCTCCGGCTGTGGACTCCTGCTGTTGCTGGGGCCGGGGCCGCGCGCTGTCTCACCTGACAGCTCTGCCCTCGCTCGGCTCAGCTCGGCTGCTGAATGTTTAACACCACGCCTGTCACGCAGCTAGGCGCACATCCAGGGCGGTCAGCCTGTGCACGCTGCGCCCTGCCCTGCCCGGCCCTGCCCTTTCCTGCCCTTTCCTGCCCTTTCCTGCCCTGCCCTGCCCTGCCCTGCCCTGCCCTGCCCTGCCCTGCCCTGCCCTGCCCTGTCCTGCCCTGCCCTGCCCTGCCTGGCCTTGCTGGTGCAGGCGATGCACAATGCATCGGACCACCCGCTCCGCATGCAAGTGGGCCACTGCTGTCGCTGCGGAGATGTCAGACCGAAACCGCGCGAGAAATGTTCGTAAGCACGACGTTCACAACCGCGGAGGACTTTCTCTCTCCTGCGGTCGCAAACCGGTACCCGCAAGAACGCACACAGAGAATTAATGTTTTGTTTCTGAACGCTTTACACTTGCTGCTGGGGGTCGTTACGCCCTTCGCGTGCGTGCATTTACCACAAAGAAGTCCACGGAGTCAGGGCGACCGCAGCGCCCACACCAGCTCAAATGCCATCTTTTTTTTTTTTTTTTTTGTTCCCGACCCACGTCGAGTCGAGGGTGGGAGTGGAGGTGAGGGTTTGGGGCGCAGCTGATGGCGGAGAATCACGAACGTTGTAGCGTGCAAAGGGGCCACCAGATGTCTCTCTCTGCTCTCTCTCTCTCTTTCTCTCTCTCTCTCTCTCTCTCTCTCTCTCTCTCTCTCTCTCCCCCCCCCCCCCCGCACGGGCACCGCCGGCCACTAACCCCGCAGCACGCCGCGTATGTTCACGAGTTTTTTTTTTCTAAATTCTAAAGCCTCATAGTTTTGTACTATCAGCGTGCCCCGGTGCTCGTGTGTGTGTGTGTGTGTGTGTGTGTGTGTGTGTGTGTGTGTCAGTGCAAAGCGGCGCTTATTCGGAACGTTCATTCACAGTCCACAGTCCGACCGGAAGGTTGGCGGCGGGTGAGGATGGGGGGGAGGACGGGGAGGACGGGGAGGACGGGGAGGGTGGGGAGGTCGATGAGGACAGGTAGGGCGGAGGGAGTTTCCGTCCGGCCCCCTCGCACGCAACGCAGCTCCCCTGCTCACCTCTTGGAATGCAGGCGGACCCCCACCCCCCTTCCACATCGGAATGCGATAACACACACACAAACACACACACACACACACACATGCCCACACGTTGCACGCATACACAGGCAGGCGCACAGCAGGCACACGTGCACGCACAGCAACTACTCACAGCCAGGCAAAGGCAAACCACTTCCGATCTAGTGTTATTATTATTATGCGGTTTTAGGGGCCGTTGTTGCCGCGCGCCTTCTTCCTGTGCGGCGAAAAATATTCATCCTTATGCCTCGGCCGCACCCGGCGATATACATGGAAGTGAAGGCCAGGCCGAACAGCCAGGCAGCGCCGCGGGCTGCGGGCCCAGCGGCCAGCGGCCACAGCAGTCACAGCCTTTGTCCATCTCCGCGTCATTTCCCCCCAAAAACAGCAAAACTCGGCACTTGCAATCACGGTCCGGTCCGACACAAAGCCCAAAGCCCCCAGAGCGGCGCCACGTCACTAGCCAGGTAGCCGACCGGAAATTACAAACTGTGCACGTCGTCTGCCCGCGCCCTGCGCCCCCTCTGCAGTGCGGCGGGGAGGGGAGGGGCAGGAGGGGGGGGGGGCGCAGGGGTGCATTCCATTTTCCGAGACATTTGCTCTGCACTCACGTGCGGCCTCCCGACCGGACAACTCGGACCGGACTGGACTGGGCCGGACTCAAAGCACAGCCCATATGTTTCACGTTGTGTCTCAGCCAGAGCGGCCAGAGCGGCCTGACCAGAGCGACCAGTGGTCTGAGACTCTGAGTCTCTCTAGTGGTCACCAGCCCGACCGAGTAGACGCGCCACCTCGTGGGCGCCGGCCGGCCCCTTGTCCCGTGAGTCTTTTTCTCACACCGCAGTCATTACTCCCGCTTGAAATGCGTTTAAGCGGTTTGTCGACAGCGCCACCGGCGCTGCCTGCCGCGGCGGCCTCATAAAGTACAATCGACTCGGAAACTTTTCGATGATTTGGCTGCATAAATAATACCTCGGGGGACGAATCTACGGGCGCCACGCGTCCGGGGGTCCGGGGACCGGGGGAGGCCGGGGACGACTCGACCGCCCGATCAATAGGGGCCGCCGAACGCATGGCGGCGGGGCGGGGAAACGCGATCGCTGTCGTGCGGGCCGTGCCCCGTGCCGCCTACCTTCCCCCGCCCCCGCCCGCCCCCGGCTATGGCTGTGGGCCCCGGCCGAACCGCGCAAATTATTAATGGATTCACTTGCTGGCGGCAGCAGCGGTGTTGTGGTCGTGGCGGGGCGGCAGCAGACGACGGCCACCCCCGGTCCCAGACCGCACCGGGACCTTCCCCGGCACCGCCGGCCTCCGCCCGCCGGCCCCGACCCCACAGGAAGGTGTGATTTAAAGGCTTGGCCGGCCAGCGTACACACGGCCAGGCAGGGCAGAGGAGGGGGAGGGGGAGCAGGGCGGAGCGGTAGCGGTGGCTTTCAAAATTGCAAAACAGGCTATTGACGAAGAGAGAGAGAGAGAGAGAGAGAGAGAGAGAGAGAGAGAGAGAGAGAGAGAGAGAGAGAGAGAGAGAGAGAGGAGAGAGGGGGGGGGGGGCTGGCAGGGTCAGTCAACCCTCCGCGTCCTCGCCGCGGCCACCGCCGCTATTGCTTGCCACTGACGAATAGCTTCTCTCTCTCTCTCTCTGTCTGTCTCTCTCCCGCCCACACGGGACGCGATAAGTACTGGTCAGGTGCTCCGTCGCGCACCCCACCTGGCCGTGGCACACACGCTCCCTGCGCTTCCTCCATCGCATTACCACCGCCCGCTCACCTGATGACCCACTTGGGAGTGCCCCCCCCCCTCTCTCCCTAAAGCTTCTCCCCTAGAGCCCCCCCCCCCCCCCGCGTTACCGGCAGCTTCTGCCGCGTGCTCCCCCACGCGGTCTCTACCGTGTGCGCGCGTATTTACGACGGGTTGTTAATGCTTCGCACAAGTCCCGCGACTAAGTTGCAAGTCTGCCTTCCTTCCTCGTCGGTGGGCTCTGCCGGGGGCCGGAGGCCGGAGGGGGAGGGGGGGGGGTCAAAAACACGCGTCCGTCCCCGTTCCCGCCCCCGCTTCCGCTCCCGCCCCCGCCTTACCCGCAGACCGCCAGTGGCGTAGCCGCGGTCCGCGGTCCCCTGCTGCCGGGGGGCGTCCGCTCACAAACAACGTCACACGGCGGCACATGGAAAGCAGAGGGAACTGAATCCTCCGCCGCGGCCGCAAGGGGGTGCGCGGCGCCGACATTAGCGCCGCCGTTTTATCTGACAACGCCGGGGGAAGTCGCACCCCCATTCACACACTCACAATCTCACGCTCACACACTCACACACACAGTGGCGGCGGCGGCGGCGGTGGCTACAACTCCGGCGAGTGGACAAGCAAACGACCCCTGCAGACACGGTGGCTGCGGCGGCAGCGGTGGTGGCGGCGCCCTCCAAACGCTTAACTGTCAGAGGCCACGCCGAGGGAGGGTAGAGGCTACCGTCACGGTAGTACTCCGCGGGGCGGGCAGAGCAGAGGCAGGACACAGGGCGAAATGTGTGTGAGAGAGAGAGAGAGAGAGAGAGAGAGAGAGAGAGAGAGAGAGAGAGAGAGAGAGAGAGAGAGAGAGAGAGAGAGAGAGAGAGAGAGAGAGAGAGAGGCTGGATGGTGTGGCCATGAGTGCCGGTGCACAAATAATCGAAGAGATGTTGACTTCGCCAAGCGACGGTCGCGATCTATACACCCGTCAAACAGTGCGAAGGGAGGAGGGGGAAAAGAGAAGGGAAAAGGGGAGGAAGATAGAGTGGGAAGGGGGACTTATGAGGTGAAAATGGGAGCAAGGGAATAGGGAGGAAGTGTCAGGGGGGGGGGGGGGGTCAAGCCTCGTTTCACCCGGAGGGAATCCAGTTCGCACTCGGATCACTATTTGCAGAACCTGAGGAGGAGGGATTGGGGTGAACCAAAGCAGGCCGGAGCGGGGGGCCGGGAGGCCACCAGGCCACCTAGGGTGCTTCGTTAGAGTGCGCGACCCGTAGGGCCGTTGGGATCGGTTAGCGGTAGCGGTGGGAATGACAGCCGAAAGAGAGAGAGAGAGAGAGAGAGAGAGAGAGAGAGAGAGAGAGAGAGAGAGAGAGAGAGAGAGAGAGAGAGAGAGAGAGAGAGAGAGAGAGAGAGAGAGAGAGAGAGAGAGGGGGGGGGGAGAAAGGGAGATAGAGAGAGAGAACTTGCCGGAAGCGAGTCTCGTATAGGCGGCGCTGCGGTGCACGAGACGGCGGTTAGGGCTGGGAGGGGTGCTTCCAACCGCCCCACGGCATACGACCACACGACGCTATGCGCGGTGCGGTGCGGTCCGATATATGTGTGGATGCAGCCGCCCTCCCCTCCCTTCGCCTCCGCGTGTCCCCGCGTGCTGCCCCTCCCCTCCCCTCCGCGTGTCCCCGCCCCTCCCCCGTCCGTGTGAGTGCCGCTATCTGCCAGTTTCTGAGCGAGTGCGCACGCGAACCTCCCCTCCTGCTTCCACAAGACTGCTGCCCTGCTGCCACCTACCTACCCCCCTGTCGTTGTTATGTTCGCGGCCCCACGACGCACGCACGCACGCACGCACGCACGCACGCCTACGCCGGCTCCCGGTCGCTGCCCGCGCCGCCTCAAAGGGGCCGTTCCGAGGCGGCCGTTCACAAATTTACGTTGACTGCCGCGCACCGATGCGTGGAGCGTCGCAGAATCGGACACGCCGACCCCAACCCCAACATGCTGTGAGCGCTGCAGGGGCTGCTTTCGTGTTCGACTTACCGCAGCAGTGTCGGGCCCGCGCGCTTTTCTCTGTGTTTACTGATAACAACTGTGGGCGGACATGATGATTGATCGCGGTGGCTATGGTGGTTGCAATGGGGTGGGATAAGAAGGTGGGGAGGGGGGAGGGGACCTGCTGACGCGGTCAGTCTCATTACCAGCAACTTCATTAAGCGCCCGTAATCCGCTGGCTCGGGCCCAGCCTGGCTACGCCTGGCTACGCCTGGCTACGCCTCGGAACGCCGGCCGAGTCTGTGCGGCCCTGCGGGGACCCGCGAGGCAGGTCTCGTTGTAGCAGTAGCGAGCAGCAGGCCAAGTTGGCAACTCACACAGCGCACTAGAGAGTCACACTGCCATTGTGCGCGCGCGCGAGTGCGAGAGAGAGAGAGAGAGAGAGAGAGAGAGAGAGAGAGAGAGAGAGAGAGAGAGAGAGAGAGAGAGAGAGAGAGAGAGAGAGAGAGAGAGAGAGAGAGAGAGAGAGAGAGAGAGAGAGGCGTTTGGCTAGCAAGTTGTGGGGAGAGGGTGTGGGGCGGGTTAAGGAGGGTGCAGCCGGGGAGGGCTGGTCCGTCTGCATGCAGGCTGCTGCCGCCGCGCCGCGCGCCACACACTCAAATGAGCGCGTAGTTTTGGCGGCCCGCAAAATACGCGAATAATAAACAAGAATGGCGGCGGCGATGATGGCTACACCACGGCACCGGAGCAAATAGGCGGCGGCAACAGCCCCAAGCCGGAGAGGGGGGGGGGGGGGGGGGGCGGGGCGGGGCACGCGGACGCTGAGTTATGGCCGAGTTTTGTTGTCGGACCGGAAATAAATAATGATGCGTAAGCGAGCCCCGCCGTGCCGCCCCGCCGCGCCTCTTCCGGCCAGCGATCGGACCGGAACGGCGGCCGTAGTGATTACAAGGCTATCGAAAAACACCCCGCAGCGGCAGCGGCAGCGCGCTGTGAGTCGGTGAGGACCAAGGGCTCTGAGGACTGAGGACTCCAAGGGCTCCGAGGACTCGGAGGACTCGGAGGACTCGGAGGCGAGCTGAGAGGCGGCGGCTGCCTGAGGCCTGGCGCCCTGGGCGTGGGGTAGCAGAGGCCTAGCGCAGGCACGCGGTGGCACGCGCTGGCACGCGCTGGCACGCGCTGGCACGCCCGCCCATCTCACCGGGTGACGTTCGTTTGCTGTAATTACGCGCCGCAGAGGGGAAGGGCTCGGCGGTCTCAGTATCGGTCGGCATCGATGAGAGGTAAAGCCGAGCTGAAATGCGCGGCCCACTTCTTGCCCGAGCGAGTAATACCGCGTGGCTGCGGGGCGGGGCGGGGCGGGTCGGGGGTGTCTCCTCTTCAGCCGCGCGGCTTTCCATTAAACTTAATGAACTTTCAGTCGACCGCGCCTCCCCGCTCAGCGCTCAGCGGGCGCAACACAAACGACAAAGAGTTCGAGACAAACGCCGGCCCGCCAAGGGGCTGCGGGGGCTGCGGGGGCTGCGGGGGCTGCGGGGACTCCGGCGGAGGGACTTCGGCCCTAACGAGGGCAGTCCGCAGGCTGTCCCCGTCGGCCAGCGGGACGGGCGGGACAAACGGGACGGCCAGTGCAGGGTATCAAATTCGGCGACCCGTTTATCACGATGACGTCCGCGATGAGCCGGCAGACAGTCAGAGGATCGGGTGACAGGACAGGCGGCAGGGCGACATCAGGCTAAATCGGCCATATCGCACCCGTCTGACATCGTGCCAGGAGTGCCAGGACGCAGACACATTATTGCGCACATTAATCGCCGAGCCCCGCGAACGTGTCGCTGGCGTATCACCTGGACGTATAACCTTGACGACCTCCGCATGTGCAGCCCTGAGCGCCCTGGGCCGGAGAACACTGTGTGAGGTTTATATAGCACCTCTGCCAGGGTCACCGCTAGAGCAACGCCAGCTCAACGTAGCAGAGTCCGGCCCCGCTAAAATCAAACGGAACAGCGAGACGTCTGCACTTGAGCGGAGCGCGGCGCGCGGGAAGGGAACTACTGACGTCTCTCTCTCTCTCTCTCTCTCTCTCTCTCTCTCTCTCTCTCTCTCTCTCTCTCTCTCTCTCTCTCTCTCCCTCTCCGAGCTAGAGCGGCGGCGGCGGCTCCAGTGCTCCAGACCGCCCGCTTCAGCCGCGGATCGAGGAAAAGGGCTCGACACTTGACATGGATTGGCTCGGCACGACGCCGCGGGGGGCGGCCGGGGCCGGGGCGGGGGCCGAGGCCGGAACTGGCAGCGCGGGCTGCGAATGCACAGGAAAGCGCCCTAATCCCCAGGATGTGGGCTGGCGGGCTGGTTCGCGGTGACGGCTGTACGCAGTGCCTGTCGACGCCCAGGTAAGCAAGATAAACGACGGGCCCCTAGCTGGCAAGGACCCTGGGACCCTATACGGGGGCCTGGAGGGGACCTGGAGGGAGCTGGAGGGAGCCGGCCCAGCACGGCCCCGGACGCACGCACCGTATCCTGCACGGCGCGCAGGCCTCACCCCTTCACCGCCGAGGTGGCCGGGGTCGGGGTCTGGGTCGGCGTACGGTCTTTTGCTGCAGGCTTCCGGAGGAGTTGGGGAACGTGCTTCAGTAGCCTCAGCCCGCCGCCGCCATCGCAGCCCAAGGTGGGGGGCAAATCATTTTACTTCCCCGGTACGGCATGGCACGGGCAGCGCTCTCTGTGCTTCTATGAGGACTGTAGCGCTGCGGCGAGGGAAGTGCGCCACCGTCTCCGCCCCCCCCCCCCCTCTCACTCCCGCCCCGCCCCTCTCCCTACCCGGCCGACGACGCCGCAGCGTGAATGCTCCACTGTGAAGAAGCCTATTATGTCAGTAAGAGGGCCGACCAAGAGGAGCGGAGCTGCGCTGCGTCTCGCCCGGAGATAATCGGCCACTGGTTGTTGGGATTGAGACAAGTTCCGCGGCGGCGGCGGCCCGCCTCGACTTCCCCGTCGGTGCCCGCCCCCGCCCCCGCCCCCGCCCCCGCCCCAGCAGACTCGAGCCCCGACACCCGGAACTGGAGCGGCACACCACTTTCCTCGCAGCCCCTCCGCCCTGACGCGGCCAGAGTCATGGTAAAGCGTCGGGGGTGAGACCAAAGTTGTCAGCGTTCGGCTCGGTCGGGCAGGCCGGGTGGGGCCACAGGGCCACAGGGCCACAGGGCCACAGGGCCACAGGGCCACAGGGCCACAGGGCCACCCCACGGCAGCAGCTGAGGTGGCGCTGGAAAATTAAGGTGGAACAAAAAGAAGCGAGAAGCGCTGCCGTCGAAGAAGGAGCGCGTAATGAAGAGTGACGGTTATTGCCTTACGGTTGAAGACGGTGAAAAACACAATATTTCGGGGGTAGAACGTTTCCTGATTGTTCCGCTGGTGCTGTTTCTTTTGTTCTCCGTCTCCCCTCCCCTGATTTTCATACCTGTATACGAGCACAGGATGGAAAAGCTTGATTGGGAGGTACTGTCTGAAACACAGCGTTTTCTTTTTTTGCGGGTAGAGGAGGGAGTATATTTTGTGGTGGTGGTGCTATGATGTTAGAAAGCACAGCTTAAAGGGAACTTTTTTTTCTTCTTTTAGCCTTCTGGCTGTGGGAAGACTAGACTGGCACCGTATGCACGCTGACCGCAGCTGCAGACACACGGTGACTCGTCATGTGTCTCTCCCGTTTTTTACACCTCTCTCCCCTTGGCAGACTTTCATCGAGCGTCCCTCTGCTGGTCCCCGCCCCCGCCCTCCCTCCCCGACTTCTCTGCCGCTGTCCCCACTGGAAGATAAATGTCATAAAACACGCTGACTGCTGTCGACGCGGTGCTAGCCTCGGCAGCCAGCAAGCACACACACTCGGAGGGTTTCACTCTCTCTCTCTCTCTCTCTCTCTCTCTCTCTCTCTCTCTCTCTCTCTCTCTCTCTCTCTCTCTCTCTCTCTCTCTGCCCCCCCTCTCTTTTTACAGCCCATGCCATCTTCAGCAACTGACTTTCCTCGCTCGCGCCAGGTCCGCAGCCAACCATTTTGCCCAGAGAAATAGTCAGAGCAAAGGGCGGGAGCCCCACTAGAAGCACTACTTTCGCATTCATCAGGGGGCTTGTATAACTCTTCATACCAGACGCCACCGCTCAGCGCGCAGCTCTTGGGGACCGCTGAGGCGTCGGAATGACGAAAGCCTCACCCGCGCGAACCTTTCACGGGGAAACCCTGAAAACTCGCGGCCTGCGCACAGGGATCCGTAACTTAACACAAGAGGTGGCTTTAACGTTATGGTATAAGTTAAAGTTATAACGTTTAACCTATAACGGCCTTCACAGCGAATAACGGTAACGACTTTTAACCTTAACACCCTATAACTTAGATGGAAAGTTAACAGACTAACCGTTACGGATTTAACGGATAAGGTTGCGGTATACAGGTAACCCATTAATAAAGAAACGTCAGTATCTTCTGTTAGAGATCTAACGGTTAAGCACTGCAACCGATTGTGCTGCGGTTATAACGTTAAACCTAGAGACCATTAATCGCGAAGAAAAGACAGACCTAAATGAGTCCGTCCTGTCGAGTTTGAGCAAGGCATCAATATTTGAGTCAATTCTGGCTATGAATCGATAACGGCATCTGTGATATCATTTGGCGCCAGTGGGCCAGTGAACCGTAACGTAAAACGGTTAACGTGTAACGTGTGGTTATAACGTTATATCTAATAACGTTTTACCTTATAACGTTATGTAAGTGAACGGAAGTGTCCTAGGTTATCGGTTTAACGGTTATAACGCATAACGTTTTATAATAGGTTATCTAGATAACCGTTAATAGTATACCCTTTTCTTACGAGATAATTTATCTAACAATAGCCAGCGGCCTGTATTCTTAAACGTTCGATAAATAACGTAACCCTAAAAATTAACACCGCATTCCGTTACATTCTGGTATAAGTTACGTTACACGTTACGTTAAGTTACAGATCCCTGCCTGCGCACCTCCGTAACACTGTTCAGTGTTGCCACATTAATGCATATCTTCGGTTCACAAATTTTTCACATTTGTCGAGGCGCCACACAACGCCCCTGCTTCTTTCTATGCTTTGTCGGCGTGGGGAATTTTTTGCCCGCTAGTGTGGCACCACTGACTCTGATGACCTCAGGGCACGCCCGCTGGCGTCGCGGCGTACCAGCAGGGTGACCGCGCCCGCAGAGAAAAAAAAAGACATCCGGGAATAAATGTCTTTTGCCGGAAAAGGGGAGTCCGCGCTGGAAGTTGGTTGGTATCGAACTTCCCCATGAAAGGCTGCCCCCCGACGCCGCACCAGTGTCAGGACAGGTGTTCGGTGCAGCGCGTGGCGGCGCGTGGCGGGTGCGTGTCGTGTCGAACCCGCCGGGACCTTTCATGGAAGTTGGATTCCAACTTTGGCGCGCGCGCGCCTTCTGGTCTCTGAGCGGCGGGGAGGTGGTCGGGGGGACGTGTGGCTGTCGCCGTGCCGCACGCACGCACACACATACACACGTACACTCACACGGCCCGAGTGGGGCGCGAGACTGAGGTGGGTAACAATCGCGCGGCGGGTGCTGATCGCACGTCTGAAACCTCATAACACGCCAAGACGGTCGTGGCCCCCACCCCCGTCACTGCTGCTGCTGCTGCTGCTGCTGCTGCTGCTGCTGCTGCTGCTGCTGCTGCTGCTGCCGCTGCTGCCGCCGCCGCTGCTGCTGCCGCTGCAAGGCCCGAGGATGGGATCACATAACTCACGCCAGAAGTCATTACACGCACCTGGGAGTGCGCGACACCGCGGAGGAGTGAAAGGGGTGGGGAGCGGGGGGGGGAGGGGAGACAGCGCATTCATCCATAGGGGGAATTACACCCACAGGGACACGGCACGGCTGTGGGCGTGTCGGCCGCTTCGCTTTATAGGGGCTCATCGTTTTAATTCACGTCGGCCGGGTCAAGGCTGGATATGAAAAATGTACGTATCGCGGTGTTTTAATCTCGGGCAGAGAGGTGGCCGGGGGTAACGCGGCCGCGGCGCAGCTCGGAAGGGCGATGTGGTTTACAGCGGGGCCGAGATCCGCGCAGCGCCGTCCGTGGCCGCCTCGGCGGGGAGGCGTGGGTGAGAAGGAAGAGAGCAGGTGTGCTGTGGGCGGATTAATAACGAAAGAGTGAGAGAGATGTGGGCGTTACTCACCTGCGACGAGGAGCGCATGGAGCGCGAGGAATGCGAGCAGGCCCGCCGCCGCCGGGACTCGGGGCCAGGGCTGCTGCGGCCGCGACCAGGTCATCCTACTCCTCCTGCCCCTGCCGACACGGGAAAGAGAACACAGAGGGTTACACCGAGGGCGACAGTCTTGAACCACGGCGGGCGGGGCGAGAGAGGTGGGTCGGCTGGCTGCTCGCTTTAATTGGCGCTGTATCGGCCACTTTGAGCGTAAGGCGGTGCCTTGCACGTGGCGCCTGTGCCGTGGCGTGCCCGCGGGGGGTCCAATAAGGGCGGGCGGGCGCCCTTAGACACCGGCCTCGGTGGCAATGACAGCCCAAGCGGCCGGATAAATTACGGCCAGAAGCAAAAGGCGGGAAAAGGAGACCACGGCGGCGATATCCCCTCTGCGGGCCCCGGCCACGGCCCCGGCCTCGGCCTCCCGCCCTTCCACACGGAGCGGATTGGGACGCAAGGCGCGTCGAGCGGAAGGAGGTGCTAAACACACAGCTTAAGTGGGGCCTCAGCCGGCCGAGGCCGGGGCCGGGGCCCCAGCCACTGCCCTGTGCGTGCAGAGCAGTGCAGAGCCCTGGCCGCGGCCACCTGAGACCTGCCGGGGCCGTGGCCGGCGGCAGCGACCACTGACGGCGGTTTTTCAACGGGGCGGTCTCGGTTCTCGGGGGCTCTGCGCCGCTCTGCGCCGCTCTGTGCCGCTCTGCTCCGCCCCGCCGCCCAAACCCCTCAATCCTTGGACCCGGCGACTTGACTGACACCTTCAAAGCGAATAAACTTTGGTAAACCGGTTTCCCGGAGCCGGGCCGTGCCGGGCCGTGCCGGGCCGTGCCGGGCCGTGCCGGGTGGGGGAGCCCGAGCCAACCCCAGCCCAGTCCGACCCCTAGCCGCTTACCCCCACGGTGTGCTCAGCTCACCGCACTCTGGGACTGCGGCGGTGATCGGCTCCCAGCGCCACCCGGCCAAAAGTTAGGACCCTCGGCTGGAGGTGCGAGCTTCAGGGCAGACGGGCACGTGCTCACCTGGCGACTGCAGCCGGCAGGCACCGGGGCATCGCAGCGCAGTAAACAACTCATGTGTAGCCGTGCGACAAAAGCAACGCTGCCAGCACGCGCCACGGACACGTGTCGTACGCGTGCCTCCAGGACGTGTAGCCTGTATGATGTACGATCTCCGGGCCCCGCTGGGCCCTCGGGGGGCGAGGGGGGAGGGGGGAGGTTCATACCACGCCGTGTGGCTGTCAGTCGGGAAGGACACATACAGGGGGGAGGAAAATATAAGGCAGAAATGGCGGATGAAATAATTTGCCTCGTGCTGTGACGGGACGCGCACTCCGACCCCTCCAAACGCAGCCCCGGGAATAATGTTGGGACAGTGAAATAACGGAATAACGAGCGCTGTGTGTGAATAAAAGCCGATACAGCTTTTAAAACGGTCCCCCGCCCCACGCCGCGCCTCGCGTGGACAACGCACTCGATCGCGACCAATCTCGATGTCTCTCTCCCCACGCCGTCAGAGGACGTATGACTTGCCCGCGGCTAAGCACGCGCGTATGCAATGAGAGCGACGGAGAGGAAGATAAGAGAAAGAGGGGAAATAAGGCCTGCTCTGTGAGTGCGCTAAAGGGGGAGGGGGGCAGAAACTGAAAACGAAAAATTTGAGCACGTAATAGGATAATCATGGCAAAAAAAAACAAAAAAAAACAACGAGGGCCCCCAAAAATGTCGATGAAACCAGCTTGGCCATGCGGGAGTGCACCGCAGGAGTGGATAGCACTGCTGCTATCAGCTGCTAACAGCTTACCCGGAGGGTGGGCGATGCTTTTAAGCAAGTATTTCTGTTAGGCGTCAGCATAAGCCACTCCAAACCGGCCCTCCCGATCATCCATCATAACACTCCCTCCAACAACCCCCCCCCCCTCCTCTCTCCTCTTTTACCCCACCTCGTCCCTTTTGAGGCCGAAAATCTGCGCGTGTCTCTACGAGCCGTGTCGAGCATGGCTCATTCATCAACCAGCATGTGAAGGCACCTCCTCGCGAAGAGACAGCTATACGGGCCAGAGGTGTGCAGGCCGCGAATCTGACAAAATTTGGAAATTTGCCAAAAAAAAAAACTGTAAATGCTTCATTCGAACCTAGACTTTGATAATGAAATAAAACAGCAGCGAAATAACTCAGCTTCTGCGCCTCTTTCAACCCACAACACAGGCACACAGACATTCAGATCAACGCCAGAAGAGAGAGAGGTTGAGAGAGAAAGAGACAGAGAGAGTGAAGAGGCGCCCAGGAATGCACGCGTTTTCTGCTGCCACTACACTCCACTACCACACTACGCACGCCGCGAGAGAGGAACAACAGTGGTACAGCGGCTGGGCATTCCACGCTTTTACTACCCCATCTGTTGTAAATCACAGCAGCAGTAGCGGCGGCGCCGCGGGCCGCGTGCAAAGTCCCTTCAGGCTGCCGCTGCCGCCGGCCGCTGCCACTGCCGGGCTCAGCTTCAGCTCGGCTCGGCTCTGCTCTTCAAAAGAGCATCAGCGGAAGAATGTGTTGTGTGCCGTGCTGGTCCGCCCCCGGTCCGCCCCCGGCCCGCCTCCACCACCACCTGGGTCAGAGCGGCGCCGCGGCATCACTTATTCCATGCTACAAAGACCGGCTGCCCGCCCCCGCCCCAACCCCCTGCCTGTTTACAAGACGGATTGCCGTGTTTAATTTCTTTGCCGCCGCACTGCGGCCTCATGAGGCGTCGACGCCGGCCACCGTCAAAGATAAATGGTAATTTCGCGGTGACGAACTTGTCGTCCTCCCGGAGCAGGCTCTCCTCTCCTCTCGGCCCTCCCCGGCCGGCGGCGGCCGGCCGGCACCAGCCTCGGCGCCAACCAGTCTGCCACGGCGCGACGGCGGCGCACAATGATGGAGATTACGGACAACTAAATGACTCACTCGAGCTACACAAGGCGGGGCGGGGAGGCGGCGCCGGCAACAAGTGGGAGAGAAACTCCGCTGTGTCGAACGGGGAGAGAGAGAGAGAGAGAGAGAGAGAGAGAGAGAGAGAGAGAGAGAGAGAGAGAGAGAGAGAGAGAGAGAGAGAGAGAGAGAGAGAGAGAGAGAGAGAGAGAGAGAGAGAGAGAGAGAGAGAGAGAGAGAGAGAGAGAGAGAGAGAGAGAGAGAGAGAGAGAGAGAGAGAGAGAGAGAGAGAGAGAGAGCACAGCGCGGAGGAGCCCGCCCGGCCCAGCCCGGCTGCTTGTGCTCAAGGATTCGACACTGGCCGGGGAAATTATTGAAGCGGGTAGTTTCGGTTCGAGGGTAGCGGAGGGTAGCGGAGGGTGGTGGAGGGTGGTGGAGGGTGGTGTAGGGTGGTGGAGGGTGGTGCGGGTGTCGGCGCCGTATTAATTACGAGGCCCGAGGGTCCCGCAGGGCGTAGGCCTTCTGCAGCCCCGGAGCCAACCTGAAGCCTCTGTGTGTGTGTGTGTGTGTGTGTGTGTGCGTGCGTGTGTGTGTGCCCTCGCATCATACACAACCCTCCGCAGGGAATGCGACGCGATACGTTGCTGAGACGTTGGCACTGCTTTAATTTTTTTATTTATTTATTTTTAAAGGGCAAACAGGTTTCTGAGATTTATACCCGCGCGCCTGCCGAAATATATAAACTGCTCCGTATGTGAAAACAGCTCAGCGCGTATTATGTAGTCCGACTGGTTCGCGGTTTGGTGTACTGCGCGGTCGCGCGGGTGATCGTTGGGATAATCAGCGGACGACGGTTGCGCTGTCACCGATATGCGAGTAGAAGCCGCCTCTGCCGGGGGCTGATGCTGGGGGTTGCCGGGGGCTAGGCGCGCGCCGAACGCCCCACGACATCACGTAATCCCACTAATGTTCCAGGGCCGCCTCTGGCCACGCCTGGCCACGCCTGGCCACTCCCGGCTACGCGCCGCCCTCCGCTGCTGCCACTGCTGGTCAAATACAAGGCTAACCCACAAAACAAATGTCCCGCCACGGCCATGAACGGCCCATTAATTTGCAGCGGGGGAGGTGGGAGGTGGGAGGGGGAGGGGGCACGGGAGTGTACATCTGTCGATGGCGGCATCTCGCTAACCCTAATTGCTCCGGCCACTATCCGTGCTGCCTGGGCTGCCAGGGATGCCAGGGCTGCCATCCCTTCTCGTGCTCCGCCCCGGAGTTCGCAAGGCGACTCGGAGCACTTAACGACGATCCGGCCTGCCTCGATGGGTCTGCGTGCAAAATGCGTACCATACCGTGCAAGTGTCGGGCGTACGGGGACCACCTCTGAGGGTCTACATGCTTGTGTCTGGGAAGAAAGAACAGAGGGGGCACGTGCACCCGCCGCGGAGCGTGGCAGGCGGGGAGGTGAGAGAGACAACTGCGAAGTAATGCAGCACGGTATGCTTTTTCCGCCTCCCCTCTCTACCTCTCTCTCTCTATACCTATCTCTCTCCGAAACGAAGCAGAAAGGGCGGGATGAAAAAGAAATGGAAAGTTGTAGGCGCGTCATTTGTCACGGGATATTGTGGATACGCTGGCCGCGGAGACATTGTCTGGGACTGAATCACACCGACCCGCTGTGCTGCACAGAGAGAACAGGAGCACCTTCTGTGCTCTGTGCCGTGCTGTGCCGACGCAGTATGCCGGCAGGGCGGCAGGCGAGCGCGCGGCGAGCGCCTGCGCTGCTGCGGATAGGCACGCCCGCAGGACAGGACGGGCGAGGTGGTTGCCTACCTCTCACGGCGCCCCGCTCCAGCGGAGCGTCAGTGGCATGGCGGGGGCCTGGCCCGGGCCCACCACTGCCCACTTCCCGATAGCTCCCGTTCTCTCGCTCCCCAGCCCCCGCGGCCCCCGGCCCCCGCGGCCCCCGGCCCCCGCGGCCCCCGGCCCCCATCAGCCCACCCGCAGTCCGCACGGACCCCGTCCGTACTTTGCTGCTCGGTGCTCGGTTTTATTTCCAGACACGTCTCAAAAATTTGCAATTCCACGAGCCGCGCTGCCGCGCTGCCGCGCACCTCCCGCCGCCCCCGGCTCACCGGCTCGCCGCTGCGCTGACCTCGCTTCGCTACCTGACCGTGGCATGACCTCGTCGTATATTTGGAGCCCCGCGCCGGTCCCCCCGCACCGCTGGGGGCCGTCCGTTTGAGGAGGGGGGCAATATTCCCGCAAACAGGTCCGGCGCGGAACCGCAGATAGAACGCCTCCGAGGCTGTCGGGCGAGTGGGAAAAGTTTTTGGCGATCCCCTGCGCGCCGCCAAAGGGGGGAGATACCAGGATGGCCGCGAAGACCCAAAAGACCGGCCTGGCCGCAGGCGGGGCACACGGCGGGGCACGGCGGGGTACGGCGGGGCAGGAAGGCATAGAATTTCACGCCGAATTGCCGTCACTCAAGGCATCGGGTGAGGCGACGTGATTGTGCGGCTGGTGGAAGCGCGACGCCTGAATAGGCCTCTGACCGAACAATGGCTGCCCAATCACACGTCGGGAGGGGAGTGTGGGGAGGATGAGCGGCCAGGCAGGCAGCCAGCCGCAGGCAGGCAGCCAGGCAGGCAGCCTCGCATGCGATACAAGACTGGCCGCTTCCGCACGGAAAAGTCGCGCGATGGAATGAGATTTTCCCAATTTGTTATTATACAAGTGGAGCTTATAGGTATTCACCGAGAGACCATTTTGACTTTTTAGGAGGGTGTAAGCCTTGTCGCTCATTTCAGTGGGGGTGGTTTCACCCCTCTCCCACAAAAAAATGCAAGTAAGAAAAAAATTATTTGCGATATTTTACTCCTTTGTTAAATATTCTGCAGCGCCCCGCCTTCACCGTTGACTTGTACTCCGCGGGCGGCACATCCAGCTGGATGGAGAGCTTCAATGCGGGACGGGGATCGTTGGGGACTATGTAGGAGACGGAAGAGGCCCTCGCAGAGGGGGGGGGGGGGGCTGCATACAATGCAACAACGGGCCTAACCGGAATATGGTGCGGAGGGGAGGGGATGCGGTGGTCACCCCTTTCCAAGCCTCACCCCCTCCAAAGGAGTGGGGAAGGTAAACAAATCCGCAAGTGGCGTGGCGGTGTTGAGGCAGAAATCGAATCGGAATCCATTGAGGGTAAAAAAAAAAGGCCGTCGGCCATGCCGCATACAACCCCAGGCCTGCCCGCGCAGGCAGAGAGAGAGAGAGAGAGAGAGAGAGAGAGAGAGAGAAGGAGAGAGCAGCGACGGGATATGAGAATGCAACTGCAGAGGGAGCCGGGCCGGGCGAAGCTGCTCTGGCAGGAAGGAGCATACCGCGCCGTCGCTTCCCGACCACTCCACGGCAGATGCACGCGCGCGGGAGGAGAAAAAAACAACTCAGAGTAGATGTTCACGTTCGTCGGCCGCCGCTTTCTCTCTCTCTCTCTCTCTCTCTCTCTCTCTCTCTCTCTCTCTGTCTCTGTCTGTCTGTCTGTCTCTCTCTCTCTCTCTCTGTCTCTCTCTGTCTCTCTCTCTCTCTCTCTCTCTCTCTCTCTCTCTCTCTCTCTCTCTCTCTCTCTCTCTCTCTCTCTCTCTCTCTCTCTCTCTCTCTCTCTCTCTCTCTCTCTCTCTCTCTCTCTCACACACACACACACACGCACACATTTTCCGTATCTTTATTACGGTTTTTTTTCGGGTTCCCTTTGCTGCGCTCGCCGATATTCTCGGATATCATTGAGGAGTTTTGCAGGAGGTTCTGGCCGTGGCGCGCCGCTCCGCGGGGGATATGTTGTGTTGGGTGCCGGTCGGGAGGTCGGGAGCTCACAGTGCAGGCGGTGCGAGGAGGAGAGAAGAGGAGCGGAGGAGAGGAGGAGAGGAGGAGAGGAGGAGAGAAGGGGAGGTGGGCCGGAGGAGAGGAGCAGCCGACGCCCGGCGGCAATCGGAGTCGGACTGCACTGATCCCTCCCGCGGCGCCCCGTGCCGAGCCGCAATCGCCCATACAGTGTCAAATTAAATTGTCGTTTGCAGAGTGTGATTTATCGCGCGCAAGTGCGCGCGGCGCGCCGGCTGGCGTGGCGTGGCGTGGCGTGAGGCGGGCGGACAGATGCCTGACTGTACCGCACCGCCCACCCCCCACCCCACCCACCCCTCCGTTGGCAGCCGTGGCAGCCGTCCGTGTAGGGTGTAGGGTACGGTGTGCCGTGTGCGTCCCAGGCAGGAGGCGCTCGCTGCAGCTACGGGGCAAGCAGGGCCGGGCGATGAATACTTAACGTCCAACTTACCGGTATCCCGCCCGTATAGGTTCTGCAACAACAGAGAAACAAATCAGAATTAGAGACAAGGCAAGAAGGCTGGAGCCGGGGGCCGGGGACTTTCTCACAAGGAATACGGGACGAGTGGCGTGCAGCGCAGACGAAGCCGGCAGCAGCACAGCGATGCGCTGTTCAATCATTCATATCCACGCGCGATTTTGGGTACCGGGCGGCGGGATAAAACCGCGGAGGCTCGTCGGCGACGGCGTGGGCGCTGCTCTGTAGCTTGCATTGAGCGAACGCAACTGATTTTTAGGCGATGATGGTCTTTTATTTTAGCTTGAAAACTTTTCGTAGCTTGAACATTATTAGTTATATGGCATGAAACTCTTATTTGGCTTGGAAAATTTTTGTTTCAGCTTGAAACAATTTTTTGGGCTTGAAATTTTTTTTTTAAGTTTGAAATTTTTTAAGGGCGTTTTCCTTTTTTATTTTCGCTTATCTGAGTTTCTTTTTTTTTTTTTTTTTTTTTGGGGGGGGGGGGGGGGGCTCGAAGAGGCTGTTTTGAAAACTTTTCATTATCAGCGTTTCCGCGAGAGTAAGCTAGACGGGCGGCAGTCGACATACCGGCTGGTCTACTCTTCTCATGTCAGGTACGTTCACAGTTCGGGGCCGAGCAGGCATAGCGGCAGAGACACACGGCACAGGAGAGGTAGGGGATGGGGGTGCGTAAACAGCAGCGCCGCCAATATGAGGCCGGAGGGCCGCCGAGAAGACCTCTCCTCCTGTAATCTAGAGAAGAGCCCAGCCGCCGGTGCCCTGCCTGGCCCTAGGCAGACCTCGGCCTTCTGCTGTACACAGAGAGTATTCTCCAGCATCCCAGCTCCGCGCTTTGCCCTGTTCCTTTCCTTCTTCAATTGGCCTCGCTCAACCCCTCGCTCTCCCTTCCCTTCACTTGTGTGTGTGTGTTGTGTGTGTTTGTGTGTGTGTGTGTGTGTGTGTGTGTGTGTGTGTGTGTGTGTGCGTATGTGTGTGTGTGTGTTTGTGTCTCTTTCTCTCTCGCGTTCGTCTTCTTCTCAACCCACCGGAGGCCGATTCACGAAAACGAGCCACGACACACGCACACACGCACGCATACACAGTGACAAAAATTAAATAGCTGTGCTTGGCGGCTGTTGCTGAGGTGCGCGTCGGGGTGTGGAGTCGCTCGACGCGTCCTCGTTGTTTTCGTGTCGTTACGATTACTCGAACCCATCCCCCCAGGCACTGTGTTCTTGTTTCTATCCCACACTCTCGTTCCGACACTACTCTCACTCGCTTGTTGTTGACGCCCGCCCAAAACAGGCAGAGGGAAGGGAGGTGGAGAAAGAGACGGAGCACACAACACACCACGAGCCAAGGGCCGCCAATTTTGAGCAGCGTGCCGTTTTGGCGGTGGTGGCTCTAGGGTAGGGGCAGCGGCAGCGGCAGCCGCAGCGGCAGCGGCAGGGAACCCGTCAGTCCTGGGCACGTCACCCGAGGGTGAGGCCGTGGCGCGGGGCTCGTCACGTTGCCTCCGTCACGGACGAGAAAGAAAAGGGCGCAATTGCACGATGCTTGAGTAGGATAGGGAAACTACGGGTGGCGGTGGGGGTAGGGGTGCGGCGAGGGGGTGGGGGAGGCGGGCCCCTCCCCCTTCCCAGCCGGTGCCGAGCCCGCTTGGCCTCGGCAATTAGGAGATTCCTGGGCCTGAGAAAACCATTATCAGGCGCGAAATATCTCGCACATTTGGGCGTGCAGCGAGTGGGGGGAGGAGGAGTGGGGGCGGACGGGACGACGAGGGCGTAAAGCTTCTTTCTTAATTTCTTGCCCGGACGGCTCAGCCCAGCGCGGCGCGGGGCGGGAGGAGCCAGGCGGGGGCCGGCCTGTGATGCTGTGCGCAACGCTTAATTCCCCCAACCCAGCCCAGGCCAGCCCAGGCCAGCCCAGTGGGGCTGCGCTGCTGTGCCATGGCAGCCATGGCCCATGGCTGAGGGCGCTTTCAGCCTGGGATCGCCGTGGCCGCCCGTAGCCCAGCCCAGCCCGGCCCTGAGATGTTAGTGTCGCGTGTCGCCTCTCGTGTGGGAGAGTCGAATAAACAACGCCTGGAGAGCCCCAGTGCCGGTGCCACCGGCCCGACCCGGCCCGCCTCGAGGAGAGGGCCGTTTATGAGAAATTTATGTTTCGATTATGGTTCATTGGACTGAGTGCCAAAGAGGGGTCGGGGGCGGCAGGGTGGTGGGGGGTGGGTGGTGGCACGCCGTCCTCTCACGTACGGCCCGGGTCTGGTCTGACCCCTTCGGCCTGGGCTCGGCCGGCCTCGGCCCTCTTACATCCACTAGCGCCGCCCGCCGCCCTGGCCTGGCACCATGCTGGCACTCCCCGGCCGGTCCGGCCCGGTCCGGGCTCAGGCTCAGCCGGGCTCACGGATGGTGTCTGGCGCCGCTTTTTAGTGGACAGCTTGAATTATCGTGCCAATCGTGGTAATATATTCAGGGGGAGGAGGGGGCGGACACCATGTGAGCCGGGCCGGGAGCCGGTGCACTGGATGTAGGGTGCCGTGCCGAGCCGTGCCGAGCTGTGCCGTGCCGTGCCGTGCCCCCGCCAGTGAGTCTGCTTTACATTTGTAACAGATCCGCCCGCCGCGACTTGGAAACAGCCAGCAGCAGCGCGAGAGGCCCCGGACGGGCCGGAGCCGGAGCTCAGATACACCAGCTGCCCGTCTCACTTTCCCGGGCCCACATTCACTTGCGCTTTTCGGGGTTGCAATCAACGTGACGGAATGCGTTTGCGTGCGGCGATATAACAAGAGCGGCTCTGACACCGGCCGAATAATTATCACCGCCGGGGAATTCGGAGTAGCGCCCCCACCCCCGCGCACCCCCCACCCCTCTCCTTCATTCTGCTGCTTGTCACAAAGGTCGCACGTGCACGGGTGGAAGGAGGGGGGCATGGAGAAAGACCTAGGGACACGTATACTCCATGAAGGGGCGAGAAATGGCGGAGACCGAAAGAGTGAAAGGGGTTCTACCCCCCCGGGGTGGGGGGAGGGGGACAATTCCCTGTAGACAAATTAAAAGCGCGCAGAGACAATGCCGCGCCTGGTGAGGCCTGCTGGGCCAGGACCAGGCCGGGACATGAGACGCCCGCCCCGCCCCGCACCTCCCCGCCGGCCCTCGCGATACAATGAATGCCCTCCAGCTCCCCCAGCGCCGTGGCGGCAACGCCTGTGTACACGTGTGCAAGGCGGAGAACACTGCCGCCGCCTACTTTGGAAACTAAAAAGTGAACGGAGCGGTAGTTTACGAGGCCCGTATTAAAAACAGGAGGCGGGAAGGAAGACAGCCACCCCGCCGCGTCCGTCAGTGGTGATGGGTGATGGCTTACTGCGCGGTTGCGAGACGGCTCAGTGTAGCAGCAGCAGCAGCAGCAGCAGCAGCAGCAGCAGAAGCAGGAGCGGCTTGTCTGACGCAGCGATCGTCGGCGGCAAGCCTGTCGCCTGTATTGTGCAGGAAAGAAACGCGGTCGCGAAAAGTGATGATGGTCGATTCCATTCCGAATCCCACTGCAGGGACTGCGCCACGACCACCCCTCTGGACCGGGGACAGGGCCGGGGGCAGGGCCGGGGGCAGGGCCGGGGGCAGGGCCGGGGGCAGGGCGGGGGCAGGGCGGCCCCCGCCCCCGGCCTCGGTCCCGCCTCGCCCGGCGGCCCGATCGACTCGGTGCCGATACGGCTTGCACCGTCATACAGCCAATTACCGGACCGCGGAGATACTATCGGGGCGGGGACCCCACTGCGGCTGACGGCGGCCCCCGCAGCCCCCCGACGGCCCCCCGACAGCCTCCCAACGGCCCACGCCACCCCGCTAACCAGGCCGTATAAATAAAGCTCCGCGGCGGGGCGCGCGAGACGAACTGCGACGCGTGGGATCCCAAAGTCTACCGCTACGAGCGACGCGGCGAGAAAAAGAACCGGGAATTGAAATCGAAATTAGCCATTACTCTGCGCAGGAAGCCAATTTTGGCGTCTTCCGGACTCGCTTCCCAGACGACCCCCTCCCCTTCCCCATGGCCCACCCCGCGATGGGGGTTGCCGCACTGCCGCGCCTCCGGGCAGACGCGGCGTGACGGGGGACGTACGGAGCCACCCCGGACGGCGGCCCAGTGAGGTCCCCGTCAAACACAATTAACGGGGGCCGTCTCTCCTTCTGTCAGGTCGCGGCCCCGCGGCTCGCGACGGGACGGAGCGCCCCTGGGACACGGCGGCTCGGCGAACAGCGGCGCACAGAGGGGCCCGCGAGTACAGCGCCAGGCACTACCACCACCACCACCGCCCCCACCACCACCCCCAAGCGTCGTGTGCAGTGCAGCACGCTTACCTGACTATAATTCCCGCACTCAACCTGTCTGCCTGCCTGTCTGTCTGCATTCGCACCCCCACCCCCACACTCACAGATTGCTGCATGGGCCCCGATGACGGCGGGTACGGGGGTTGGACAGCATGGCGCATAGGGGTGGCGGGCGGGCTGGACCTGGCCGGATGGCCGGAAATACGACATTTATTTATTTGCGAGCGGGGTCGGTCGCGTGAGGGCAGCGGGCAGCGGGCAGCGGGCAGCGGGCAGCGGGCAGCGGGCAGCGGGCAGCGGGCACCCCTCTCGCTCACTTTATTTCACGTAGACGACCCTCGAGTTGAGTCCCGACGAGTCTCGCTCACACGGCCCGGGACCAACGTGACGCGAGGCCAGCGCAGAAAACTGGCAGTTCGCCGCGTCGCGTTAACCGGAAGACCAAAATTAAACGTGTTTTTTTTTTTTTTTTTTTTTTGGATGGTCGCACATGAAAACGAAATCCCCGGCGGAGTTTTACGGGTGTCTGTGCAGTAGGACTGTCGCGTTGGTGTATGAGGCCGGCAGCCACCCGGGTGGACTGTGGACCAAGGAGAGGCTGACAGGAGGGAACACCGCCGGGGCCACACCGGGAAGTGCACGGGCCCGGGCCAAGCTGGACGGACCGGGCGGAGGCCGCGGGGGCCGCGGGGGCGGGCCGGTCAGGCGGAGTGGTGCTTTGGGCTACTTGATCACCGCAGGAGGCCATGCGACTGCGCCTCGACCGTAAAGTCTGCTATCGCACCCAGCCGTGGCGGAGGCCGGCGGCCAAGGCGGGCTGTGGCTTCCGGCTATACCCCGCTGTAGCTCCGACGTCGCTCTGGTACTGTGCAGCCGTGCAGCCCTGCAAACAGGGCGAACACCCTTGGCAAGTCCGGTCATGAACGCGAAATAAGTCTCGAATGATTTCCGTGCGAATGATACGAATTCGAAGAAGAAGAAAAAAGTGTGGGAAAAAATCCCTACAGAATATGTTTCCTTGTACAGCATCGTTTGGGCGGCGCCGAGCTCGCCACATTCAGCAGCAGCTTGAGGGAGAAGGGGTGTTCGCAGATTGTGCGCGGCTGGCAGAATTAGGGGGGCTGCACTCCACTTCGCTCGCTATATCCAGCTCAGCGGGGTCAGTCCGGGGCCGGGGCCGGGCGCTGGGGCCGGGCGCCGGACCGGGAAGGAAGGGGAAGAGAAGATGTCTGAGACCGTGCGGTTCTTATCTGGGGCCCGGGCCGAGCGAGGGTGGGGGCGGCGGGGGCGGAGCAGTCGTTTGGGACCGCACGCCGACCCCGGCCCCCCGGCCCCTCGGCCCGGCCCCTCGGCCCGCACACTGCATACAGCACAGCTCGGGGAGGACCAGTGGAAGTGGTGTCCTCTAACTACCCCCGCGGCCCTCAGGCCCGGCCGGCCCTTAGCCCTCTGGCCCTTGGCCGGCCTACGAGTGGGGGCTGCCCTGGGCCCCGCCCTGCCCTGGGCCCTGTCCTGCTCTGTCCTGATGCCAGTGCGTGTTTGCGAGTCCCCCCCCCCTCCCCTCCTCCCGGACGTACTCGGTACAGTTGTAGCTCGAGCGCGAGGACGCGGGCGGAGATTACGGAATTTTAAGGGTCCGTTCCGGGGAACGAGAAAGCAGATTTAGTTAAATTGAGAGGCGGAGGAGAAGCGGGCGGGGAGGGAAATGGAAGGCAAGGGCTTGTCGGCGAGGTCTGAAATGGCGGGGCGGGGATTTGAAGCTATCACGTTTCAGCGGACGGTACTAACTGGAGTGTGGGAGGGGGGGATGTGGGGGGTACTGATCCACCAGTCTGAGCCCTCATACTGTACGTGAGCAAGCCCAGCACCAGCACGGCCCGCCGCTGCTGCCTGTTCAGAGCCGCCCTAACAGACAGGTGACATGACAAACCCCTTCCCTTCCCTTCTCAGGATGTGCTGTGAGCCGAGCTCGCACTGCATGGCACGGCCACGGCACACCACCGCGGCGCCCGCGCCCACAGACACTCGTATTCACTTCGGATTTTATAAAGGCCTGTGGAAGGGCAGCTCTCTCTCTCTCTCTCTCTCTCTCTCTCTCTCTCTCTCTCTCTCTCTCTCTCTCTCTCTCTCTCTCTCTCTCTCTCTCTCTCTCTCTCTCTCTCTCTCTCTCTCTCTCTCTCTCTCTCTCTCTCTCTCTCTCTCTCTCTCTCTCTTCCTTGCGGCAGGGTAATGTGTCTCCGGGCATTGCCCAACCCCGCCGTATATTTAGTTTCAGTAAATAAGCATGGAAGGCTGAGACACTTGAAAACTCGGCTCCGTCCCACCCCCCTCTTCGCGTTTATTCTTTCTCCTCCGAGATACACGACGCCTGCTGGGTGATCATCTTTCGCGATGCCACTGATCTGCAAAGCAGCAACGGAGGACAAAAGGACAAAAGAGGCAAAAAGTGGACAAAAAAAAACACGGGGGAGGGAGGAGGAAGACGGAGAATAGAGAGTAAGAGAAGAGAGAAGAGGGGAGAAAGCGTGAAGGAGGAGAAAGGGCACTCACCGCCGACAGGGCAGGGAGATAGGGAAGGAGGGTGAGAATAAAAAGGAGCGGAGCGGGGTGCGTGGCCGGCGCCGACGTTTGGGGGGGGGGGGTCTGTGCACCGCTGGGGGGATGCAGGGACAACCCGCGAAAACACATACGTATCCCAGTACGTCGTGGCTCCTTACGCACCCCTCCCCCTTCTCTCTCTCTCTCTCTCCCTCACTGCTTTGCCGGGGGGCTGGCGCTGGCTGTGGTGTGGCCGGAGGCTCCGCAAATGGCTGGTCATAACCCTCCACACTTTTGTCTCCTGGCTCGCGCGCAGCTCGGCCTCGGCGCCGAGTGAAAAGTGGGCGCGGCGTATAAAGTGCAGTAAAGTATACTCGCTTTAAATAGTGGTGGCCGTGCTTGCCTGCGCTAGCCGGCGCTATCCCGGGGACCGCCGCCGCTGCCGCCGCCGGCTGTGTGGAAAGTTTCCAACAATACCACCGGCGTCCGCGTATGAAAAATATGCTGCAGAATTTCCACGCCTCTGCTCTCCCCCGTGGCTTGCTATCAGAGATCAGAGGCGCGCATGCTCTTCAGTGACAAAAAAAAAAAAAAACACCAACAAAAGAAACATCCATTCTGTCTAAAATATCGAAAAATTGTAAACGCGTAATATAACTTTTCCCGGGGACTCGTGTGAGCTGGCGTGTCGCAGTGAGGGCGGCAGCGGCAGCGGCAGCGGCAGCAGCACCACTCGCCTGGCATTACCCAGCGCACGTCGGCCGCGGACGTAAGTACGACACAATGGTGGGGGCGCGAAAGGCCACGGCGTGCCCGAGTAAATATCACGCGGACATTGGGAGAGAAAGAGAGAGAGACAGAGACAGAGAGAGAGAGAGAGAGAGAGAGAGAGAGAGAGAGAGAGAGAGAGAGAGAGAGAGAGAGAGAGAGAGAGAGAGAGAGAGGGAGACAGAGCGCCAGCCGAGCACGCGAGCAACAGCATTTATTGTTTCGGACAATATATATCAATTCGCCGGGGTTGCGGCCGCAGAACTCTTCCATTCCCCGGCCAGCCCGTTTGGATGGCTTCTCTCTCTCTCTCTCTCTCTCTCTCTCTCTCTCTCTCTCTCTCTCTCTCTCTCTCTCTCTCTCTCTCTCTCTCTCTCTCTCTCTCTCTCTCCATCACTGTGTCCCTCTTCGAATCGTGCCCCAACTGTAAAATATGACGACTTATTGAAGCAACCTCTGTTAGTACCATATACAACGAAGTGCGTTTCCTCCCAGCTGACGCCACGAGCGCCTGCGAGAGCCAGGGTAGGCCAGCCCGCACGACACGCGTGCACGACACAGAGGAAGATTGCCTACCCACCAGGCGGCGTACGAGCTGAGAACCGGCTAACATAGTGACGGCATCACGGACGTTCTTTAAGGGCAATACCCAATGTATCCAATGCTTTCCTCGCCGAGGTGAACAAAGCAGGCCCTTCTGCCCGCCACATATAAGAACGCCAGTAAATGTAAGACCGGGGTTGGGGGGGGGGGGTCAGGGAAGGCCTGCCGCGAAAGCAGCGCGGAGGCAAAACAAGTCGGGCAGGGCAAGCGGTGCGTCGAGCCGAGCGCCGTGGACCCGTTTGGTCTGCAGGACAAGAAGTCAGCACAACTCATTGCCATGCCGCAAAGCCGGAGGCACCAAAGCTGTATAGCCAGAAGCTGAGGCGCTGCCGAGGCCCGTCCGTCGTGCTGATGGGATTTGGTCCGATCTCCTAGGCCCCACTCCGCCCCGCCCCGCGCTGCCCCCGCTAGCCGCGTTGTCTCCGTGGGAGATCCCGAGAGAAGGAAGGCGGATCCCCAGGGATCGGCAGGAATGGGGGGTTGACACTGCCTCACGATGAAGAGGGTCGTCAATGCACATTCTCTTCCCGCTCAGAGGGGAAAAAAAAATCATCCACGTTATCCATCAGCTCCCTCATAACAACCAGCGCCACAACGTTACGACGCGTTTTTCGTGCTCCCTCCTGCTGTGTTGAGAACAAAACCCGCCAACATCCACGAAAATTGGTAGCCGTCAATTTTTTTGTATTTTTTTTTTAGCCGTGGACCTCCGTTTAGTCAAATTTTGCCGATCCATCCCCGTCCCGCCCCCCTCCCTCTCCCCAGCATTATTTATTCCACGTCCTGCAAATGAGTACGGCCACCGGTTCAGCAACGATTATTCCCTCCGGAATAACAACGCCGCATTTATTTTGCGCCCGACGCGCGCGGGGACAGATAGAGAAGCCGATAGCGGGAGAGAGCAGGGACCAGCAGGAGCGCGAGAGAAAGTTAGACGAAGTTAGAGCTATAGAAAGGAGAGTAAGAGCGGGGTGAAGAGGACTGGGCAAAAGCGAACGGGGGAAAATGAGAGGCAATTTGAGGGGAGGCGAGGCGAGAAAGTGGGAGAAGCCATCACGCGTCGAGGCCCGCGACTGATAGGGGACTCCCGGGCGCGAAATCAGACATGACTGCGATACGATTCGTGTTTGGAGTGTCATCAGGGGGAGATGGGGTGGAAGGGGGAGGGGGAGAGGCGTCATATGACGAAGAAGAACAGACGGAGCGCGCTGCTCCGCTGCTGCAACACGGCGGCCACAATGGGCCGGCGGGGTGGGTGACACAGGACAGGGGGGCATTGTGGCTGGGAGCACAATATGGTCATTCGGTCGACCGGCGAAACGCAAACATCCTGCAGCAGCGGCAGAGGACGGGCAGGGCGGGCGGCGGGCGTAGCCAGCGGCAGACGCAGCGGGACGTGACCGGCAGCGCGTCTGGCAGACCCGGGCCCGGGTTCGAGTACCGGGCCTTCTGCTCGGTACTATTTTTGTGGAGCCGCGCGGGTAGGCGTCGGTGGGACATCAGAGGTGACGGGTTCAAATACCGGGGGCCTTGTACAGACAGGGAGGTGTCGCTGGGACATTAGAGGAGACGGGTTCAAATACCGGAGGCCTTTCTGGGTATTTTTGTAGAGCCAGGTAGGCGTCGATGGGACATCAGAGCTGGAGACGGGTTCAAATACCGGGGGTCTTTCTGGGTATTTTTGTACAGCCAAAGGAAGCGGGTTCAAATACCGGAGGTCTCCGTGTATCTGGGGCCGGGTAGTAGTCGATGCGATGGCACCCCAGGCTTTCCCCAGGCTGCCCCAGGCACGGCGGCTTCCTGCCCGGAAGCGGCGGAGCGTCTTGTCCCGGAGCGGCGTCACCGCCGGCAGCACTGCCTGCATTCGGTCCGCATGGACCATTCCGCCCCGCCCCGCCCCGCCCCGCCCCGCCCCGCCCTTCCATCCCATGGCGCCGGTGGCCGCTGGCGACACCCCACGCCTCACCTCGCCTCGGCTCGGCCCTCGGGGTGCAGGTTCCCGTTGGTTCCCGTTGGTTCCCGTCCGCCGCCACAATGGAGGCCATTGTGACGGCGGTCCGCCCCGCTCTTCCTCCCCGCCCCCAAGGCCGCCCTAATCACGATTACCATGATGGAGCTGGCCGTGCCGGGCCGTGCCGGGCCGTGCCGGGCCGGTGACACTGCAGCGGCACCACCACCGGCACCGGTAGCAGGCGAAGACCCTATGTAAAGCAGACCCGGTAAAGCGTAGGGGATACGGCAGGGCAGGGCGCGGCCTGGTCGGGACCGCCAACAAATAATTGTCGGCCGGTATGTGACCTCGCGGGCGGCGGAGAGGGGGCGGGAGGGGAGGGGAGAGGAGGGGAGAGGAGGGCGTGACGACGACGGCGACCAAGGCGGTATACGCGACCGTCGGCTTTATACGTCCGCAAGTGGGGACAAGTAGCCGGGTCCTCTTCTGAGCTCAGCAGCCGCCGAGGCCGAACCCGAGCCCAGCACGGCCTCCGCGGCCTCGGGCAGAGCTCCCGGTAGTACGTGGCGAACACCCTTCCTTCTCATGGGGGCCGTCTTTATAGAGGGCGTGCGTGTCCGCCGTGTGATGGGGTGGGGGCCCGCGTGGGGACCGGGCACATATAAAGTCCCCGTACACCTAAAGAAACAGTCATTCCAACCACCAGTCACTGAAATGAGAAAAACATTCAGCTATGGTATTTATTGAGTAATAATAATCTACTCTTTCTCCACTCATTGTCCAGTCACATTCAGTCATTTGGGATTTCAGTCTCTGTACAAAATTTTCCCGATGATGGTGTGCCCTTCGGACCGGGGTCATGCAATAGATAGTGCTGTGCTAGGCCCTGTGCTGTGCCGTGCTGAGTGCCCAGCGGTGCCAGCCGCCGTGGGTCAGCCTGACCGCTATGCAGCCATGTGTCTCGATTACGCGGATAGCCATTACGTGGTGGCTACCTGCTCCCCTCGCCGAGGCCGTGGCCGTGGTCGTGTTGACGGTGGCCGTGGCGTCGACCCCAGGGCTGCCTACCTCAGCGGGGCCGCAGGGATGGGTACGGTCGGGGCCACAGAGCGAGGGGTGAGGCCCGGACGATGATGCTTATCAGCGTACGGCAGCCCCGCCAGGCCCCCGTTAGGGCCGCACCCGGCCGCACGCCGTGTATAGCGCGGTTTCGATGACGTCGTTGTCTCGTCGTTGGGCCCATAAGCGACGACCCCACCGCTCTGTGCCCTCCGCCGCGCTGGGCGCTGGGCTGGGCTGGGCTAGGACCGGCTGGACTGGGCCTCCTGACGATCTGAAGGGCGTGTACGATTCATTATGCCAGTGCGTGCGAGCCGAGCTGAGCCAGCCGAGCCCAGCCGAGTCACGCCGGCCCGGCCAGGAACGGGCTCCATTAAAAGGCAACCCCTCCGTGTTGTTTTCGCCCCGCGGCCAAGGAGGGGCCGTTTCACTCACGCAACCCTAAAACCCGGCGCCCGCGCGGTCCGCTGGGGGCCGTAGGGGCCACCGCCAAAATGGTTCGCAAATGACGAGAAATATAAGCTGTGACGATTCGTTGATCGCCGTAATGCGTCGTCGAATTACGACGTTTATTCGCCACGTGTGTGACGAATGAATCGTCAAGCAAACTGAGAGGGCATCCTTTTTCTAGCGATTTATTAGCAGAAATATTTTGGGTGATGACTCGCCACTTGGACTGTGACGATTCAGTCGTCATTCAGAATTAGCCAGAGGATTTGTCGCAAAAATGATATACTTTTTAATTACTTTTTTAGAGTGGACCGCCGGTCCCGTTTGCCGGTGTTTGGTGGGTCCGCGTCGCCAGTCGCCATCGCGCCGCGGCCGCGTCGCGTCATATGCATAGTGATTAACACTTTGGGGGGAAAAAGTTTGTTCTGCATGCATTATACATATACAAGCACTTGTAACGCGCCGGATGGCGTGGCGCCGCCCGGAGCCCGGCCCAGAGCCCGGAGCCCACACAGACCGTCCCGTCGTCAAGGGTACCGCGGTCGAGCAGCACTTGGACGCCCGCCTGCTGGCTCCCCCCCCCTTCCCCTCCCTCTCCCTCTTCCAGCGCCGCGGCACCGAAAGAAGTTACTTGTTTCTCTTGTGCCCAAAACGTGAACGACAGGGATAAAGTTGTGGCGACTCGACCAGATTCCTTGAGGTGGCTCCTAGCGTCGTAACTAGGACCTGCACGAAGTCTAGTTAAGTTGCCACAACTTGGTCGGGTGTTTGACTTATAGGTTCTCCCGACAGTTAATTCGCGCTAAAACGTGAACGATAGGGATGAAGTTGTGGCGACTCGACCAGATTTCTTGAGGTGGCTCCTAGCATCGTAACTAGGACCTGTACGAAGTCTAGTTAAGTTGCCACAACTTGGTTGGTGTTTCAAGTACTGATAGGACTCTCACTCTCCGGACAGTTAATTCGCGCAAATTCACTTGCATTATATGGCCGGGTAAGAATACGTATACGAATAGCAGCACGCCCTACGCAAGTAAGGCAATTTCTGTGAAAAGTTAAAACGGCCACGGTCCACGGCAATAGCAAAACTCATTTTCTTTTTTTTTTTCAGTCTATTTTTTTCCCCCTGTTAAAAGTGCTTGGGATTGCGAACGGACCCGCCCCGCGGCAGAAATAAGAATAACGTCCTATATTTCTCGCATCCCAACGAAATGAACGTTCATTGGTGGACTCTCTCCTCGTTTATTTTCGCCTCTGCAGTGAGTTCCATCGCTTGCTGGCGTACTCGTGATTTCCCGGCTCCAACAAGGTGTGTGGCAACGCGCCGCCGTCGCGTCCTCTGCTCCGCGCGCGTAATTGCGACGGCGATCAATTTATTGGCTAAGTGGAGGCCCTACCTGGCCTCGGCCCTGCCTTGGCCCTGCCCCTGCCGGCCCCGTCCCCGCTGACATTGGCTCGCCTCTTCCTAGAGAGCCAACAGCCTCCTTCCTCTTTGTATCATCACCCACACCGACCCTCGCGGCGAGACGAGGCGAGGATACCTCTTTGATCGCGCTTATTGCTACGGGCGCCACACAAAAGTACGTTTCCGTTCACACTTTTCTGTCATTTAAAACACCAACTTTGGTATTGTGGAGTCGATTTCACCGATGGTCATTATTTTTAGTTATATATAAATACACACACAGGGTCCACCACAGTCCAGCTGCATTCGAAGGCAGCTGCAACGCATTCGCCCCAAAAACCAATCAGCTTGACGAGGGGAGGGGAGATGAGACAGCGCGGGCCAGCCGGGCGTGGCGAGCACCGAAACAACAAACGAACCGCCCCCGTCCCGCTGTGCTCCGCTCTGTGAGCCGCACAGGACGGGCCGGACGGACTTGCAGAGAGGGCGGCGCTTCGGCTTTGATCGGTCGGTGTGAGAAGAGAAAACTTCCGCCAACTTTTCGGGCCGCGAGTTTCAAAGTTCGCGCCCTTCCCACCACCACCACCACCGCCGCCACCGCCGCGTCGTTCTTCTGCTCTGTTTCGGCGCGGGAAGATTCAAATTGAGGCGCCGGCTACGCATCCGGGCTGTAAAGGGTTGTGGAGCGGAAGAGGAGCATAACAAGGCGCTGAGGCAACAAGCCGAAGCTGCTCGCTGTCATCGCCGAGGCCGGGCCGGACCGGGCCGGAGCATTCGGCGGCCAAGGACTCGAAGCGCGCCGGCCCGGCCAGACCCGGCCCACCGTGGCCTGTGGGCCGCCTGCCGCCGCTATGGCAAATTGCAGCCGAGCGGCTCGATCCACACATCCTTGGGCCATCGCCGTCTCGCTCCATCTCATTACCGGGCCGGTTGATTAGCTCCGCGAGAGAAGGATGGGGAGTGCGGCGCGTGCGGCAGCGCCATCAGCTGACTGCCTCCCGCTGCCGCCGGAGCCGCCGGGCCCCGGGCTGGGCCGGGAGTGGGACAGAGTGGGAGGATCCCGGACGAGGCCGCGGCCGCAGGCCCCGCAGGCCGCAGGCCCATCACTGTTCGCAGCCTTCTCCCGAAAATCTTCGCTGCATTCAAACAGAAATTTTTGGTATTTTCCGTCTGGACAAAAAGAAATATGTCCGCACCGTCCGTGTCACCTCGAATTCGACACGCCGCGGGAAAATTCGAAATCCATAGTCGTGTTGTAGTCAAGACCTTCTGAGAGTGCCCGCGAACTGCCTCTCTGAAATTCGCACCACACGAGGTGCTAAGTTCCTTTGCAAAGTCGCAGGCCTTGGAGACGGGAGACCCCGCACACATGCGCAGCTAAGGGCATGTGGAGCGGGGCCCGCCGGCTCCGGGGCCGGAGCCATGGCCTTCAACTCCAGAAGGGAGCGCGGGGAAATTCTCGAGTCTCCTCAAAAGAAAGGATGGATGCATGAGGGCCTGCCCGGGCAGCGGGCAGAAGGCACGGGGCCCAGCTCGGCACAGGGTGCCCAGGGGCAGCCAGGGGCAGCCAGGGGCCTCCGGGCGGGACGAGGTCCGCAGCAGCGCGGCAGCGCGGCCATGCGAGAAATGTGAGGCGGGCGGGGCGGTGAGGACGAAGAGGAAGAGTTTGGACGGCAGCCGCCCCGGCGCTCGCCTGCGCTCTCCTGCGGTACCCTTGCTCCAGAGGACCGCAACATTCTCGGCCGAGCTTTCGTCCTCGTGTTTGGAATGTTTTCAAAGCCCGGCACCCGAACGTCGCTGTAGCGAGGGACTCCACACTCGGCTCCGCTCCGCCCAAGCATGCGTGAGAGGCGTTGGGGCATCAGGCCCGTACCACGCCCACCCTCCCCGTCGTCACCCACACCTTAGCAGACTAACGCGTTTCGCCGACGTAACGTTACATAACGCGACAAGGAGAGGCGGGTGACGGCGAGGCCTATAAGTGGCTGATTTACATGAACGTCTAAGGGTGCTCGGCTCGTCTCCGCCGCGCGCCGTACACGCCCGCAGATAAGCGTAAGTCAGGGGGAGGGGCTGCAAAAATAGAGAGGATGTGGGAAGCCATGGCCTGCCGGGCCCTTCGTGGGACTCGGGGTAATGACACGCCGTCCTGAAAGAATGATAAGACACGAAAAGGTGAGCAAGCAAAGGCGGGCGAGCGTCTCAAAGAGAATCGATGGAATGAAACAAGGAGGAGGGTAGGATAGGGGTGGAGGGTGGCGCCGGGTGCAGGGGGGCCGGGGGTACTTAGCACCTCGTCGCATCTTCGGGGCAACGGCACAGGGAGAGCGCGCAGGGGGGATGAGAAATATGGGACAGGGGTGGCGGCGGCGGGGGGCAAACGCGCTGACTTGGTATGGGAACCAACACTGATCAGCTTGTTTAGTGAATCAGGCTGCGCGGCACGGCGCGGTGCTGTGCGGGCTCGGCCGCCCCGTCAGCAGTGCGGGAGCGAGGCAGCGAGGCGCGAGCTCGGAGGGAAAGAGGGCCAGGCCACGATGCTGCGGGCTACCTTGGGCTCGCGGCCCGGCACCCCGGCCCTAGGCGCCCGCCCAGCCTCTTTCGCGACGCCTCAGCACAAACAAACGAAGCGGCCGTGCCCCCGCACCGCAGTCAGGGGGCCGCGGGGAGGCGGGGCCAACATCAGCTGCTGGATGAGAACGTTTTCTCGGACCGAATCCCGGCCAGCTCCCGGCCTCCGGCCCCCGGCAAACACCGCGAGCGGCCGGCCAGCCAGCGGCCTGGAATAGACCAGGATAAACAAAGTGCACCGAACCGTACTCTGTGTTTTCACGGTGGCACTCAGAGGGAAATATATAAGGCGCTGAAACTCCTCTGCGGGACGGGGAGGATCAACGGAACCGGAGAGAAAAATTTCAGCAGTAAAGCCAAAGAAAGAGGGAAAGGAATAGGGAGACTGCGAAGACTGGGAAGTTTGCCACACACGTTACAGAGCACAGGTTTCCGGGCTAAGCTAAATATGGCGTCTGTCTGGTAGTCAGATTTCTCTGTCGGTTTCTACGAAATGTTTCCAGTCGGATATCCCCCGCAAATGCCTCTCACCAAAAAGTTGGGAGAGAGAGAGAGAGAGAGAGAGAGAGAGAGAGAGAGAGAGAGAGAGAGAGAGAGAGAGAGAGAGAGAGAGAGAGAGAGAGAGAGAGAGAGAGAGAGAGAGAGAGAGAGAGAGAGAGAGAGAGAGAGAGAGAGAGAGAGAGAGAGAGAGAGAGAGAGAGAGAGAGATGAGACGGCATCCCAAAGTTCTACTCCTCCTCACTTTGTTTCAAAAAGAGAAAAAAAATAAGGGGGGGGATGATTGGGTGCGTTTCATGATCTGCAAGGTTGGTATGACTTGCCTCCAAGCCGCGTCCAGTTAACAATGGCTCATCCCGGTCCCGGTCCCAGCGCCGCAGCGCGCAGCCCGGCGGGGCCAGCAGCAGCCAGCACATGTGTGGCGAGGGGGTACAGCCGTAGCCGTAGCACTTTGGCAGCTCGCCAGGCCAGGCGTGCCCGGCCGGCGCGCCGAGCATAATAAAAGGCGTTCAGCTAGCCATCAAATTAGAATAGATTGTTGCCGCAATGATTGCAATTAACCGTTCTTTTACGAGTCTGTTTAGCGATCTCTTTACACCCTGATGAGCCGGCTGTGATTGTGTTGGCACTGGCCGGGCTCGGCCGGGCCGGACCAGGCCGGGCGGACAGCCGCCGAAGTGCACGGCGGCGCGACAAAGGCGAACGGCGGGCGCGGGCTGCCGCGGGCTGGGCCGGCGGCTGATTGCGTTACGCGCCCCACATTCCCTTTTCCGTCCTTTTCCTCCTATTTGTCCCGGTCCCACACCAATTCCCGATGCAGGCCGTCGTTTGCAGCTCGCTCCATTTGCGGGGCGCACCAAAAACCTACCGCTCACCTGAGCGCGGCCAGCCGCATTTCCAACTATATATGCATACCAGACCCACAATAATACAGGGCTCTTTTTACCTTCAGTCGCGCAAACAGCAAAATGAAAAAAAAAAAAAACACGACAAGAAAACAGTTTAAAAAAATAAAAAAAGAGTTCATGGCGACTCGCAATGTACTCGCATGCAGAGCGGAGAAAGGGGGGGGGGGTCGTCAAAGTTTAAATTGACGCGCGGCGTGTATTATGCACGCGGATATGGCGCTGCGCGCGGGACTGGAAAAAGACTGACTCCAACTGTATCGCGACTGACTTTAACGGACTGTTTTAGAGAGTTCGTGTAGGGGGGGGGGGGGGGGGGGGGCACCGTCCCGGAGCCCTGTGTGCCCAAACACCGGCTTTGGGTTAGGGTTCGGTTCACAGTCCTACCCTGTAAGTCAGGAAGGCCGGGGCCCACAAGAGAGCGATGCAACTCTGTGGGGGCTGCTGGCGCTGGCCTGACGGACATGAGCCACCAACCAGCCAGACCAGGAGGCCGGCCGGCCACCGGCCCCCGACGGCGGGAGTACATCGATCAGGGAGGGCAGGAGGGGGTGGGGGTGTCCTCAGGGCCCCCGACGGTCCCCACACGCACCCACCTGCCTGCGTGAGCCCCGCCGGCCCCGTCCGCCCGCCGTGCACCTCGCTGCGCCATTCGGTTTTGGTTTAAGGCCCCCGCCCTCCCAGCGCCGAGGTAATCTCGCACGCACACGGCAGCGGCGTACCGGCGTTTTCTGGTGCCCGCGAGGGGGAGGGAGGGAGAGGGGGTGTTGATTCACGGGCGGGCCGCACGCCACTGACTGTCCGCGGCTTTGTGTGTGCCGCTGGTTGTCAGGGCGACGACCGACTATGGGGGGAAGGGGGGGGGGCTCACCTAGCTTGGGGGGCGCGGCGCCATGTAGGCGGCCGGCCGCCAGCATCTACAATGAGTTCGGCCCTCCCTTACCCCGCCCTGAGCCACGCGCCCGCCACGCGCCCGCCACGCGGGCACACGCACAAACACCGGCGGGGCGGGGCGGCGAACGGCCGACGCCGAGCTACAAACCCAGTGAGGACGATAATGTCCCCGGCCCGGCTCAGCCCGGCACCAGAACAGGCTAACGCGGAGCAGCAGCCGCGGCCTGCAGCCCAGGCGGCCGATCCACGGGCAAAGTGTTGCGCGAAACGCGAAACCGGGCTTTAGGCGAACCAATCGGGGAGGAGGACCGGCCAGATACTGAGGAGACTTCAGCTGCACCGCGCACCGCCTGCTAACACGGGTGTGGATATCGACTCGGGCCTCCCGGCCACCCGCACCGCGCGGCCCGCGCGGCCGTTATTGTGGGTCAGTAGGTCCTCTGTACCGACGTCGATAAGACCCACATAAGTCTGGGCCGGGAGTGAGGGCGAGCTAGGGCGAGCAGTACCGGCCGTAGGGCGTCACCTTCTTGGCCACGGCTGTTACTATCGCTCGCTGTCTCTCTCTCTCTCTCTCTCTCTCTCTCTCTCTCTCTCTCTCTCTCTCTCTCTCTCTCTCTCTCTCTCTCTCTCTGTCAAATTTCAATTCTTCAAACTGATATACAGCGATAAGACTTGTAGTCTTTTGTACTTTTTCTCAATAAACCAAATGCAAAACAAATTATCTCTCTTGCCCTCTCTCTCTCTCTCTCTTGCCCTCTCTCTCTCTCTCTCTCTCTCTCTCTCTCTCTCTCTCTCTCTCTCTCTCTCTCTCTCTCTCTCTCTCTCTCTCTCTCTCTCTCTCTCTCTCTCTCTCTCTCTCTCTCTCTCTCTCTCTCTCTCTCTCTCCCTCTCTACGGACGCACGTGTCGCCGGGAAGCGTTACATTAGCGTATCGGAGCTGCACAGCCGCATCGCTCCGCATCGCTCCGCATCGCGCAGCCTCTTGTCCGCTATTGGACGGGGTCCAGAGGCATCTGTTGCAGAGCAGCAGGCGAAACATGCCGATCTGGAGACGTTCCACGCCCAGCAGCGCGCATTCCTGGACGCCATTGTCCGCCATACGTTAGACAAACACGACCAGCTCCCCGCGCTCCGCCACCCCTGCCAACTGCGTTTAATTATTTCGACGCGGAGTGACGCGAGCGTCGGCAGCCATCTGCACCCGTGCGAGCGCGGAGCCGTCACGGCCACCCGGCCGCGGCTAGAAAGCTTCCGCTGCGCTGACGAAGCGCCCGGGGGGTAGGCAGCGTGGAAGCACCCCTGCGCCGCGGGTCTGCCTACGCGGCCGGGCGCTCCGTCCTCGGCCTGCCGCTGCCGCGGTGTCACCTTGGCGGAGGGGGCCGCGGGCCGCGTCGTCACTCGTCATAGCGATCTGCCGTGACGTCACGAGGAAGGAGGCCGCCGCAGAGAGGCTCTCGGGCCGGGCGCCCCCAGGCCGGCCGGCCGTGGGCCGCCGCGGTCTGGTAAGGAAATCAATGAGCGACGGAACAGGGCGCCACGCAGATAGGCGGCAGACCTTTCTCGTCTGGGGAGGTCGTGTGGCGGCGGTGGCGGCGGAGGTGGGGGCGGGGCCGCGGCCGGACGGCAGCAGCCAAAAGTTCTGATAGCGGCCGGATGAAAAGCCGTGCCGTGGAGGTCAGGGCCTCTTCCTGCTGCTGCTGCTGTGCTGTCGATGTTGCTGTAGAGTGTGGCGCGCACGCCCCCTTTCCTGCTGTCCTGTGCTGCCACTCCATCAAAGTCCGCGGAGCGGAGCCGGGGGCCGCGCCCACCGCTGACCTCCGCTGACCTCCGGCCCGGCGTGCCAGTCGGGCTCCTGCTGCACTTTTGTCAGTGTGTTGCACCAATAACCACCGGAGGCCCCGGAGGGACTGTGATCAGTAGATGTGCTGCGGACAAGGTGACACGGGATAGTGACATTCACGGACGGGTGCGCTCGCGGGTTTACGTAAAAGAAAAAATAGAGAGAAAAATCATCACAGCAAAGAGAGGCGCTCGCTCGCCACGTGTTTACACCCTCCTGCCATGCGGCCCCCATAATCTTACACATCGCTGTAACGACTACTGTCATCCTCTGTGTTTACTGCGGCGCGCGCAAGCAGCTGCCAGTTCGGCTGCGTGCGAAATGCGAGGCGTGTGCAAATCCATCGCATCGGCGCCAACGACAATCGCCGCGCTGGGAACGGCGTGACGATCTCGGACGCAGCCCAGACCTGCGGACGTCCCGCCGCCCTGTCCCGCCCCGTACGATCGCAGCAGAGTGACTCGGCGGCCGCCCCAAGGTCACAGCGCCGCAGCGCCGCGATCTGGATGCGTGGGAGCGGAGAGGGGCGCCGCGGCCACACCGGCCACTCTGGGCTGCGCACGCGATGGCACAGTCACCTCGGACAGCTTCGGGTACGGCTGACGTCGTACGGAGCCGCTTCCAGGACCGACTGGAACGTGCGCAGCGGGGCGGGCTCGTAGACACCCCGCAGGCTCAAGGGTATGACAAATATCTAACCCCAATTCTTCGATTATATTAACAAACAAACAAAAAGAAAAAAAAAAGAAGAAAAGAAGAAGAAGAAGAAGAAGAAGAAGAAGAAGAAGAAGAAGAAGAAGAAGAAGAAGAAGAAGAAGAAGAAGAAGAAGAAGAAGAGGTAAAAAGAAAGGAAGAAAAAGGTAGAAAGAAAAGAAAGACAGAAAGAAATACGAAAACGTTCAATATTTCAGTGTGCGACGCTGTGCACTGCACCGGGCTGTCGGCACACAAATCAAAAGAGGCTCACCGGCGTCCGCTTAGCGCGTTCCAGAGCGCATCGCAGCGCAGCGCGCGCCGGTGTCGGGACGATAGTGGCGCCCATTGTGGCCGCACCGCCGCGCCGCCGCGCCGCACATGCGTGGCGTAACGAAGATAAAAGAATCAGACCCATAAACCGGGCGCGTCCGATAAATGTTTAACGACACAGTAAGGCCAGGGGCGAGAGGGAGAGGGCACCGTAGAAAACTGTTTTATTTCGATCTCATTTATCATTTTTTTAAAAATATCGCTTTTTTTGAAATATATGATAAAACGAGTGTGATATTTATACCATATTTTTTGCATTTTTATTTCTATTTTCACACGGGCCTGGGTAGTCTCCGGTGGGACCGGTGTTCTAGTATTCGTCTCCCGCCTTCGCGGGCCTAGGCGGGCACAGCCCTGCGATGTTTCATCAAACTGTCTTAGCATGGCATTAGAATAACTCCGCAACAAGCTAGCGAAATAAAAGCACCCCTTGCCTTCATGTTTATTTATGCCGCGCCGTTTCCCCGCCTTGGCCAGGTCCCCTCCCCCTGCTCTGCGGCAGTCCAGCCTCGGAGAGGGGGGGGGGGCACCTCCAATCGGCTCAGGTCAGTCCAAATATTTATTTACCGCAAAGCGATTGGGCGCGCGGTGATTTCGATCGAACTGATCAGATGAGCAGGTTAGCAGGTTGCTATGCTGCTGATGCAGCGGCTCCGGGAGCGCGGTGCTCAGAATGGCGTGGGAATCCTCTTTTCGTCCCTTATCACCTCATTCAGTTTGCAAATCGCCGTGGAAATGACGAGTGCACCACGCCGGACGCGAGGAGAGTTAAGGCCGTGGAGGTCGTGGAGGCCGTGGAGGCCGTGGAGGCCGTGGAGGCCGCAGAGGCCGTGAAAGCCGTGGAGGCCGTCTCCAACCCCTGCAGCAGTCCCAGCAGCGGTACAGCGGTACACGCCCACACAGCTCCCGGGAGACGATTCGAGGAAGTCGCCAATGCCTCCTTTCAGAACGTTCTGCGTTGACAGTTAGCGGCATTGTCGGCGGGCGCAGAAAACAATAAACTCACCACGAGATGGCCCTGTTTGCGCCTGTCCCCGTCAGGCTCGGCCCGTTGTTGGGCCCCGTTCCGTTCCACGAAGGATCGCCCCGCGCGGACGGGTCGATGACGCAATGCTCACCTGCAAAAAGCGAAAAAAAGACATCGACGTTGAAGGCGTATTGCCAGAGGCTGTAATATCGGGTGGTCGCATCGGGCTGATATTGCATCCGGGCTCCGAGTGCCCCAGAGGCCCAAAGGTGACCACGGCCGCAGCGGCCAGTGGCGTGGCTGCGTAGCTCCTGGGAGGGTGTTGCTGCAGGGACTGATGGCACCCGCAGCCCGACCGTCCGCTCAGCGCGGCTCCATTTGTAATCGGGACACATTCCAAGGCCGGGAGCGGCGGCAGCGGACGGCAAAACGTTAGCAAAGCAACAGGTCAGCGCCGAGCGGGGCCGAAGGCCTGCGGCGGACCGCAAGGGCGCGCGAAGGAGCGTCCCAGCAGCAGCCGCGCCCGGGTTCAAATACTGGTCGGAGTGTCATAGCGGGGGCCCGGGTTCAAATACTGGTCGGAGTGTCAGAGCGGGGCCCGGGTTCAAATACTGGTCGGAGTGTTATATAGCGGGGCCCGGGTTCAAATACTAAGTCAAAGTGTCATGGTGGGGGCCGGGTTCAAATACTGGCTGGAGTGTCGGAACGGTGCGCGGGTTCCAGTACTACTGGTCGGAGAAGGGGTTGCCGCCAGCCGCCCGCGGAGTTTGAGGGCTGCGGGCTCGTCAGGAGCTGGCCGTGGCGGCCGTTAGGATACGGGCCGAACAGTTCGGAAGGGCGCTCCCAATGGGCGCTCCCGGCTGGAGGACACTCAGAAGGGCTCCGATGGCGGCGATGTGAAACCCGCTTTCCGAATCCCTGACGAGGACATAAATGCAACAATGCGGGAGTGGCTGTAATCAGTGGAGTAATGGCGCCACTTCACCAGCAGGCCGGGACGAGGGGAGGGGGAGGGGGTGGGGCGCGGAGAGAGGGGGATGGGGGCTGGCAGAGAGGGCGGGAGAGGGTGGAGTGGCCAAACTCAAATAGTGCCGGACGGACTGACAGTAATTATCAATGAAAATGTGAAGATTCTGCTTCCGGCCAAACGTTTCGAAAACTTCCGAAATCGCCTAGAAATGAGCTCTGCATCGCTGTCACTGCGTTCTACAGTGAGAGGCCGAAGCGGCAGGCGGAATGCGGCGACGAAAGGGACAGAAGAAAAAAACCAAGGGGGAATTGGGTGATGATAAATTGGAAAGTAATCGCGTCCACATTTCTGGGATAATGAGCGTTTGAAGAGGGATGGCGTCGGTGGGGGTGGCGGGCGGAGAGAATGAATTGCCAACTTAGTCCTCTTTTCGCCTTCATTTATTTCTGCGCGCGCGCGCGTGGAAGGTTTTGGTTTTGGCTCTAGCCAAGTTGTTGGCAAGGAAGGGAGATAGAAGAAGAAGGAGCTCAATTATTTCCCACGCTCTGCGGGCTCGTTATCAAACCATTACGTGGGGCCGGGCCGGGGCCGGGCGGCCCGCCGGGCGGTGCGCGGCCAAATCCGCCCGAGACTGAGTCAACACAACGGAGGGCCACTGCCTTATTTGCCGTCGCCTTACTTATTACCACTTGCCTTCTGTCAAGTTAAGAGTCGGAGGCACAGACTGGTGAGCGGAAGAAGGAGAAGGGAATCCGCCTCTTTTTTTTTTTTTTTGCCTCCTCTGCAGTTCCTCACGATCCCGTCATCGCCGAGTGGCGCCTAGTGGCGAACCCCGAGCCGCCGCCGCGCCGCGTGTGCGATAAGGGTGATCGTTTTTATCATTCCGCACCCCTCGGAGAAATATTAACAACTTGGGCGAAAAGTCGCAGATTTTTATTTTTTTCGAAAGTTTTCTCTTATTTTTATCCTTTGCTGTCATAGTGTTTGGGTGGGAGGGAGTGAGATCGCCGCTGACGCCGCGGGCTGCCGCTCTCTCTCTCTCTCTCCCTCTCTCGCTCTCGGCCTTACGCGGGCACTGCAGAGAGAGCCACGGATACGTGTGCCGCGTGCCGAGTCGCGGGGAGAGGCCCTTCGCCTTCGGCAACCTGCTCTGCTCTGGTCTCTGGCTCTGCGGTGTAATGCGACAGTAATGTGGCCGGCGACGGTCCGGTCCGGTGCGATTAGCATATAAATGGGATATTCACCAGCAGGCCCGGCCCCGCCCCGGCCAGCCACAACGCCACCGCTACGCATTGTTATCAAATGCGCATTCCGTAGGCGCGGGGCGACCAGAACAGAACGGAGAAGAACAGGGGGAAGACGACGGACAGCGGCGGCCGGCGGCGGCTCGGTGGTGTGGGGGCCGATGTGGGCACCGTGCATGAGGAGGGTGGCGGCCGCCAGGTGCTTCAGGGTGGTTGAGGGTGGACGAGACAAACCCCCGCGGACCCCCCGCGGACCCCCCGCGGACCCCCGCGGACCCCCGCCCCCCGCGGACCCCCGCGGACCCCCCGCGGGCCCCCCGCGGACCCCTCTCCAAGAGCACCACGCGGAAGTAGCAGGCCGTTTTGTTCTTCCGCCGCGCACCGGAGAAAGGCGTCGGAATTTTCACCCTTCAGACCGCCGCCGGGAAAGAGAAGAAAAGCGCGCAGAGATAATGTCGGCCGCGCATTTTCTTTCACGGTTTCTCTCTTTTCTTCTGGCCTTCTCCCCTCTTTCTTTTTTTGCGGCGGCTCGGCATGCAACAATGGGAGGACGACAGGAGGGGTGGGCGGAGCGGGGTGATGGGTTGGGGGAAGGGGGGGGGGGGGCAAGCATCATAGGATCACGGAGAGGTGAGCCCAGGATGCAGAGGCGGAAGTATCCACTCGCATGCCGGTCTCTGCCGGGCTCGGAGTACCCATCCGGCTCACAGCGCGCGCGCGGCGGCGCTGGGCTGGAGGTCCGCGGATGCCTAAGGGGGGCCACTGGGGGGTAGACAGGAGCCCGCGGGGGTCCCACGGCCCCACGGGGCGGAGCGGGGCGGAGCGGGGCGGAGCGGGGCGGAGCTTCTTATCCTAAATGATGTTTGCTCACAGGCTGAGCTCCGGCGGCGCTGGTTATGGAGGGTAGAGCGTGGCGCTGCGTAGCTGTGGCGGCCACGCGCCGGGGGCAGCCGGGGGCAGCCGGGGGCAGCCGGGGGCCGCCGGGGGCAGAGGGGCGGCGCGTCATATGAAGGTCAAAGAGACCCTGCCTCGGCTCGGCTGGTTTCAAACGTAATAAAGCCGCTTTCATTCTGCACCCGGCGGGGCCGTGGCGTGGCCGTGGCGGGGCCTTGGGGCCTCGTGGACGGCGGGGGGAGGCTAGGCCGGACGGATGAGATGGAGCAGGGCTGGGCTGGGCTGGGCTGGGCTGGGCTGGGGGTTTGGCGGCTCGGCGGCAGCACCCGGATCGCGTTCTGCATGCCGCCTCCCTTTTCAAGCCTTTTGCTATTCCTTCCCTCGCGGCAGCAGCCGAGGACCCATAGCCTCGCACGCGGCCGCCATGCAGCCCCGGCCACGCCCGGACCGCCGACATCCGACATGCCCTACGCCACTGACACTACCTTGTTACCGCGAAAGAGAGGACAACCATTCGATCCGGCGGAGGAGGGTACTTAACCAAAGCACTCTGCACTGCTTGGTGGGGAAGCAAAGCTCATCGGCTGAGAAGGAGGAGGAAAGGTTGGCAAGTGTGTTTCAAGCTGATTGGGCAGTGCCTCGCCAGCGCCTGCCAGTCGGTGCGGGACGGGAGGGGGGGGGGGGCAAACATCCCCGTCAAACAGCGCACACAGCTCGTCGTGGCGAGCGTCTCTTCCCGGCTGGCTGGCTGCTCTACCCTACCCCGTTCACAGCTGAACGGTGCACACACACAGACGCACACAGACACGCGGTGGGGGAGGAGGGGGTCGCCTAGGCAGACAGACACAGAGGTCAGCGCAGGCGGGCTTGCTGTCCGCTCGGAACTGGTGAGAAGGGGAAAAAAAGAACAGGAATGATGGATTTCCCATCCCATGTGCGCCCGGGGGATATCTGCATTCGGGGGCGTACGTACGGGTTGGCACCGTGTGCTGGCAGCCAGGGGCCTGGCGGCTGGCGAAGCGGCCCCGGCCCCGGCCTCGGCTGACTCACTCTGCCCTCTTTTCCAACTTGGCTCTTCTTTTATGAAGCAGCAGCAGCGGCAGCAGCGTTAGCAGCGGCAGCAGCGGCAGCAGCGGTAGCAGCGGCAGCAGCCTGCTGTGCCGTACTTCCGTCGCCGCCGTCCGTTAATATCGAGAGCAAATAGAGCCAAAACTCGTACCGGACAACGGCGGGCGGACAGGTCAGGGGTCCTCTACCGTAGCCGCAGTGCTGAGGGAGGCTAATCAGCGAGGGGCCGCGGGAGCAGCGGGGGCAGCGGGGGCAGCGGGGGCAGCGGGGGCAGCGGGAGCAGCACCCGGATCAATCCGAGCGCCGAGACTTACGGAAGCCGTCCTTGAAGCGCATCAGAAGCAGGCAGGCGGGGCCTGGCGGGGCCTGGCGGGGGGAGCTCTCTCACACTGCACCGCGCACCGCGCCGTACTCTGGCCGTGCAGAGCTTCGTTATCGATGGGACAACAAGGGCTGGCTGGGATGGGCTGGACCGGGCGGAGGGGGCTGACTCCGAGGCGAGGAAGTGTGCGGCGCACATCCAATCACCCTGCTCGCCCTGCTCCCCCTCGTCATCCCGGTGCACGGTTCGTTACCTGGACCCCGTCGTCGTCGTCGCCGTCCTCTGATCAGCACCATCGGGGTCCTGCGGGGAGGGAGGCGGGCGCGCCAGTGCGGGTGCTGCTGGCGCCCTCGGAGGTGGGCAACACGCAGTACGAGAGGTCGTGGTGGTGTGTGCGTTAGAGAGAGAGAGAGAGAGAGAGAGAGAGAGAGAGAGAGAGAGAGAGAGAGAGAGAGAGAGAGAGAGAGAGAGAGAGAGAGAGAGAGAGAGAGAGAGAGAGAGAGAGAAAGAGAGGCGGGGTGAAATAAAAGGGGATGAAGAAGGATGGTGTCCGTAGGGGGCGGGGACGGGAGGGGACGGAGGGGGATGTCACAATTATATGCTTCTCTGGGCTCTCATTAATGTGGAGACTTTGCCCTCTCTGCCGAGGATTACACGAACGCACACACAGAAAGACTCGCAGAAAGCGCGGGCTGCGCGTGCTCCGCGGCCTGCGTCGTGCCGGCAGGCTGCCGCTGCTGCTGCTGCTGCTGCTGCTGCTGCTGCTGCTGCTGCTGCTGCTGCTGCTGCTGCTGCTGCTGCTGCTGCTGCTGCTGCTGCTGCTGCTGCTGCTGCTGCTGCTGCTGCTGCTGCTGCTGCTGCTGCTGCTGCTGCTGCTGCTGCTGCTGCTGCTGCTGCTGCTGCTGCTGCTGCTGCTGCTCGGGTGGGTGGCCCCCCGGGTTGCCCCTGGGAGCCCCCGAAGGACTCGAAGGCCAGACCGCACCAGGCCGACAGATGTACCCGAGCCAAATGAGTGCTTTCTGTGATAAACCGCTCTCACTCCTCACTCGCCTTAAAAAAAAAAAAAAAAAAAAAAAAAAAAAAAAAAACAAGTTCAGTAAAGTGTGGTGCTCGGGGACGGTGGATTCATATATGAGAAGAGCAAATAAGATGTCAGCATGTTTCAGAATTACCCCCCCCCCCCCCGAATCCCCCATCTGGTCTACATTCAGCCGCAACGGCGTTTCTCTCAACAAGAAGGACTTGTTAGCCGCGATCACTCTGGGGGAGCGCAAGTTGCGACTCCCGTTTTGCTTTGACTCTGCACGTTCTGCGCGATACGAGGTGCCTCCCCCCCCCCCCTCCTCCTCTCCCATGCACACGCATACAAGCGCCCACACAACACCAAACAACTTCATCTTGGCTTTGATGAAAATCCTCATATTGAGGATCAGGCCCCGAACAATGCCGCGTCAGCTTCATAGCCGGGGTTCCTTTCCTTCCGTATCGGCCCTCCGCCCCCCCCCCCCACCCCTCCGGCCCTGCGGGCCTGATATACTTTCATCAAACTGCACACGGAGCACACAGAGGCCTTAATGCACACGGCGTCACGATATTGCTCTGTGACCTTCACTCTGCTCGAATCAGCGGAAAAAAAGAACCCCACTGCGAGGGAGGCAAAGGATAAAAATGTGCATGTCCACGTTGCTGGATTTGGTTTCTCTTTCCGTTTACCATCACCGGCGTGGATGTCAATTAAAATAGCAGTTTTCCAAACACCGTAAAAAAGATAGCAACAAGGTTTAACCGTGTAGCCAGGAGCAGCTATTCCGAAGTGAAGCGAGGCATATTGTTTTTCACAGCCAATTTTTTTTTATTGCGTTTGAATCAAATGCACAACTCGTCAGATGGGAAAATGGGGATGCAAAATGGTAGAAATGAGCGGCGCTCGGCGGGGCTCCTGGTTACGCCGAGCTCTTTTGATCACTCTGTTTTCGCATTGCGTTCGCCACAGAGGGGATGGGAGCCGATCTGTGCACTGCGCACACGCCGACATACCAGCACAATACGCTGGCCGGCTCAGTTTCCCAGTGTCCCCGCCGCGCCGCCGTCCACGCGCCAAACGCCCCGGAAAATTTGCATAATTTTTCCATCTGCACGAGATAACGCTCGAGACATGGCCAAGAGCTGACAGACGAGGCGGTGCGAAAGAGAGATAGAGAGAGTGTGCGAGGGAGAACGAGAGAGAGTGGAGCGCCTCCAACGCTAGTGTAACCCCCCCAAAATACAACGCAAACGTGGCAAGCGTAGACAACCCCCCCCCCCCCCCCCCCAAAAAAAAAAAAAATGGTTTGAAAGCGAGATGAATATCAACCAGTCTGCAAACTCGAGGATGGAAATGAGAGACAGCTCTTTGCAATGACCAACAATAACCACAACAAGCAGCAGCAGCAGCAGCAGCAGCAGCAGCAGCAGCAGTGGGGGAGATAATCACAACCGCACCACAGATTACAACACGCAGGGATTCAGGTCCGCGCTGTGACACTGCGGCAGGGCAGACGGCAGCAGGTGCATCGTGAATGGGGCAGCGAGTGGTCGCGGTCTGTCCCCTCTCTAAGGCAGAGCGCTACGCGGCGCTGCGCCATCCAATGCATCGATCCAATTTGCCTTGACGCCATCAATCAGAGAGAGAGAGAGAGAGATAGGAGAGAGAGAGAGAGAGAGAGAGAGAGAGAGAGAGAGAGAGAGAGAGAGAGAGAGAGAGAGAGAGCGGCCGTGTCGGTCGTCAAAGCTCGCCATCATGCCGTCGTTGTTCTCCTGCTGCTGCAGATAAGCAGTCCATCTCAGTCACACGCGCACGCGCCGCCGCACCGCCTCACTCCCGCTCCCCCTCCAACACACCACCGCACTGTGGCGCAACGCCACCCGTTCACATATGAAGGCGCATTTCGTCCGTCCGCTTTCGTCGCGAGACAAACTGCAGCAGGCGCCGTCATTACTCCGCTGTGTGTGCAAAACAAGGTGCAGAAGTCGGCGCGGGATGGCGGTGGTGGGGGCGCCTGTGAATGCCAGGGTAGGCCAGCCCGCACGACACGCGTGCATGCGGCAGCCGTGGTTGCCTACCCTGCGGGCGCCATCTCTGCGGACTGCGGCCAATCTGCGGGTTTGCTTTGCTGCTTGCGACACCGTGGATGTGTATACGACTTGATGGATGATGCCAAATGAAAGAGGAGAGGTTAAAACTACGACTGGGGATGACGGAGCAGCATGACAGTACACGGCACGCACGCACGGTCGGATACGGTGGTCAGTGAACTCGCTCCTTGTCCGATCCGAACACATGCGGCAGCAGCGGCAGCAGCGGCGGCAGCGGCAGCGGCGGCAGCGGCGGCGGCGGCGGCAGCGGCCGGCCAAACCAGTGCCGCAAGCGATGTGGTGTGGTGCCGCCGTTTGATCCCGAGCCGAGCCGAGCCCCGCAGAACGTGAGCCCAAGCGTTGTACACGCGTCGCGTCTCCTGCACACGGCTCCGCACGGCTCCGCACGGCTCCGCACAGCTTCCTCGGACGGCCTTGGGCCTTTACTGATGACAGGGACTCGGTGCGTGAGAACACGGCGGCGCGGCTGTAATTATCATACTTGTGCCGCGAGCATCCGCCGAGGCATCCTGCCGGCCGATCCGCAACTAATACTATCGCCATCGGCAATACTCATACCCTGCCTCCCTCCCTGCCTCCCACCCTGCCTCCCTGCCTCCCTGTCTCCCTCCCTCCCTCTCGGAGCCCGCCCTCCCGTTGCTGTTACTTATCACTCCAGCGACGACGGTCCTCGTGTTGTTCTTCTGCCGCCTCGCGTATTTTAATCGCTTATTTGAAACCGGACGCGGTGCGGCGCGGCTCGCTGATTGCGGCCGCAGTAAATCTGGCGTCGGACTCCCCGCGGGAATCACGGCGGGGCGGGACTCCCCGGTCGGTACGTAAATTGGGCCGGGCGGGACGGACGTCCGCAAAAACCTCGGCGAAAGAAGATGAGCTGACGTAAAAATATGGCTACCGCCGCCTCATTAAAACTTTTGCCCAAAAAGAAGAAGACTAAATATGAAAAAGAAATAGATCATGATGGCGATCGTCATGCGGCTGAGGTCCAGGCTGACGTTTGTCTGGTGTTATTTTGATGACTCGACCAAAATTTCCTTCTTTGACAAAACTTATTTATTCATGACGTTTGGAAAACGTGGGACGCAGGTGGCACTACCGTAGCCGACCGCTATGTGTTCCCGCCAAAATGACAACGTTTCCTCTCTCACTCACTCAAACACACACACACACACACACACACGCACACAAATGTACGTGATCACATCGAAATGTACTGCTATGCGGCAACCGGCGGTTCATGAGCGAAAGCGGATATAGAAATAAGAGATAAAAATAAGATAAGACCGGCCGCCATGAGTTAAACATGAGAGCCGCCGATGGCCGTAACTCAGCGCACTGTCACCGCGCCACCTGGACGACATCGAAACGATTCCTTCCCGCCGTCAAACTGAACTGTTCGGCGTCCGTAGCCGCCAACTGCAAAACACCTTTCTCGGAGCAGGAAAACTGGACACTGCACATGCACGTGACATCTAACATAGTTTTCGCGTCACTCCCCCCGCCTATGAGGAAGACTGAAATCAACGTCTTCCAGGAATCGTCATCGTCAAGGAAGGAAAACGGCGGAACGATGTAAAAATAGGTGTCCACGCAGGCCGGCTGGAGGGCTCTATCAGACGCAGGCCGGCTGGAGGCTCCAGCAGACGGGTTGACTGGAGGCTCCAGCAGACAGGTTGGCTGGAGGCTCCATCAGACTGGCCGGCTGGAGGCTTTAGCAGACTTAGACCGGCTGGAGGCTCCAGCAGACAGGTTGACTGGAGGCTCCAGCAGACAGGTTGGCTGGAGACTCCAGCAGACGGCGCGGCTGGACTAGTAGCGTCAAGTTCAAGGCCGCTCGTGTACAGCCCGCCCCGCGGCCTCCAGGCGCCTCCAGGCACAGTGCGCGGCTGCTTGTGTACAATGAGCCCAGCAGAGCCATCTCTCTCTCGCGACAAGGCGGTGCGGCCCACAGCGAGGGAAGTCATGTGGACACGCCGTCGGGCACGCCCATGGCAGCCTGCCCATGGCGGCACGCACGCGGCCACACCCCGGCCACACCCCGGCCAGGGGCCCACACGAGGAATTGATGGAAACATCACTCACGCTGGTATAGGCAAGAGAAGAGAGGGAAAAAAGTTGGCATGATGAACATGCGAGAGAGAGAGAGAGAGAGAGAGAGAGAGAGAGAGAGAGAGAGAGAGAGAGAGAGAGAGAGAGAGAGAGAGAGAGGGGGGGGAGGCGATGGTGTCGTGAATTTTAAACAGCCGCTCTCACACAATCACACAATTTAGTCGGACACTCGGCTGGAATGGATCACGTCCACGGCAGTAATTTCACCACTTGGATTCGTCCGTGTGCTCTCAGCCTTCCCGGTTAAAGATGGCGCAGATAGGGAAAAAAGCAAACGCCCGACGCGGTTATTGTGACGTGACGCCACTTTGCCCGGAGATGATAACGTTACGGAGACAAGATACGGTCGAAAGAATGGATTCCTTCGGCCACCCCTCCGTGTTGTTGCCAGGCAACGACATATCCATATCAACAGCAAACCATGTGTGTACACTGATGAGGGAAAGCACGCGCGCACACGAGTGTGTGTGTGTGTGTGTGTGTGTGTGTGTGTGTGTGTATGGCCAGAGGGGTGATGACCACTCATGTCGAGGCAGTTAAATTTTTTCTTTGCGAATGTGAATCCCAAAAAAAACCTCCAGGCTGGCAGCGCGACACGAGTGAAAACTGAAACGAAATAAAAAAATAAAGACAAAAAAAGAGGGATTGTCTCTTTGGGAGGCGAAGGTGAATGAGCGGGCGGGGCAATTGGATGAAAGGAATGATGAAAGCGAACGCGATATGCGGTGTGCAGGATGGCCGTGTGTCACCGCGTTCTCCCACACGCACACATGCACGCACACACGCAACAAGAAGAAAGAATCATTTTACTGTACAAGGGAGAAGCGTTTTCAAACGCGAAGTCCCCTTTCATGAATCGGCCAAGTGAAATGTGTGTGTGTGTGTGTGTGTGTGTGTGTGTGTGTGTGTGCTGACATGCTTTCCCCTGCTGTGGGGTTGTAGTACCGCACCACTTCTTACCCAGTTCAGCCTCGTCACCAGAATTACGGGCTGTGGTGGTATCGGTGGTCAGTGGGCAGTCCAAACTTACGTAACAACTCATATTACAGTGCAGGCGGGGGACAAGACCACAGGGGTCTGTAAAGTTAATCCGTGCGCACGCCTGCTTGCTGGCATGCATGCATGCATGCATGGCTACTTCGACGAATCTCGGTAAAAATCGCTAATTTTGATGCGGATCGATCACTAGGCATCCCTACTGATACTTTAGGGTCGACAGAAAATATTAAAATATTAAAAAGGTTAAATACAGCGACATCGGGTTGGTCCCAGACCCCCGATCCACCGCCTCTTGTTCTGCACGCACTCTCTTATCGACGACCACGGTCAGGGAGGGAAAAGAGGGAGAGACAGAGAGACGTGCGAATTCCTCATTTCCTCGATATTGCATCCTTGTCCGACCACACGAACCCTTTCTGAGCCCCCCCCCTCTCTCTCTCTCTCTCTCTCTCTCTCTCTCTCTCTCTCTCTCTCTCTCTCTCTCTCTCTCTCTCTCTCTCTCTCTCTCTCTCTCTCATTTCCCGAATACACACACGGCGTCCGCGAAGTCATGACCATCACGAAAAGCTCCTCGCATGACTCGAGTCCCGACCGAGTGGCGACGCACGTTCCACTCGCATCGCCGGGGCGTGAGGGGGTTGTGGCGGGGTTGTGGCGGGGCGGGATCGGGGCCGCGGGGGCCGCGGGCATACCTCGGCGCGACCACAGGACGTGCCGGCGCGTGCTCCGGGGGCCCTGAAGGCCTGCGGGGGGGGGGGGAGCCTTTCATTTAGACTGCGGCGCTGTATGACCGCGGCCGGCGCCCGCCCGCCACCCCGCCCAGGTCCCCGCCGATAAACAGCCAACGGCCGGTCGGCACGGTCAGGCGCGCTGCCGCTGCCGCTGCCGCTGCCGCTGCCGCTGCCGCTGCCGCTGCCGCTGCCGCTGCCGCTGCCGCTGCCGCTGCCGCTGCCGCTGCCGCTGCCGCTGCCGCTGCCGCTGCCGCTGCCGCTGCCGCTGCCGCTGCCGCTGCCGCTGCCGCTGCCGCTGCCGCTGCCGCTGCCGCTGCCGCTGCCGCTGCCGCTGCCGCTGCCGCTGCCGCTGCCGCTGCCGCTGCCGCTGCCGCTGCCGCTGCCGCTGCCGCTGCCGCTGCCGCTGCCGGGTGCTGCACGGCCGCCACACCAGTCAGAGGCCTTTTCATGCTTCTTTCCCCGTTCCTTAGATAAACTCGACTCTGAAATTTCCTGGTACATGTCGGCCCTTAAGGGTCTCTGAAGGGGGCGGTGGGAGAGAGGACTATTGCCGGAAAGAGAGAGGGCGTGTGCTTGGCGCCCCCCGCGTTCGCCCCCCCCCCCCCCCCTCTTCCCTCCTTCCCGGGTTCCGTAACCGCCGCCGCCCCTTCGTGGCTGGGGCGGCCCGGGCGCCGGCAGAGAGAAAAAGGGTGTCTTTTAGGGCTCGGATTCTTATGGGCTATTCGAGGGCGTGTTTGTGCGAGTGAGTGAGTGAGACCGTATCTGTGCATGCGTGTGCGAGAGAGAGTGGGAGAGGGAGGGGGGGGGGGTATGGGTGGTCGCGAATCGCACGCACACACACACACACACACACACACACACGTATCGCGAGTTCATTGTGTGGGGCGGGAGGCCCGGCCGCCAAGCCGCCAGGACGGCTAGGCGGCGGGCTTCGACCCGGAAGTTTGGCCAGCGCCACACACACACACACACACACACACACACACACACACACACAGCCACGTGATATTCCCCTGGGAGACGACGGCCGAAAGCTGATATTGGCTTTGGAGGATGAGAAAAAGGCAAGGCGAGTCTAGGCGGAGACCGCAGAGGAGAGGGTGAGGCGGGGCGTGGCGGCGGCCGCAGGGGGGAAATTGCCGATAACGGTCGAAGTTGTCTGTTGAGTTCCACGTCACCCAACTTTTTTTTTCCTTTTTCACTTTCTATTCTGTTTCCGTTGCGCACTATACTGGCAGGGGGACGCCACGCTGCTACCACCGGCGTGGCAGAGCGGCGCTGCGTGGAACGCGTCGCGCCGCGGTAGTGCTGTGTATTTTCGGCCGGCGCCCGGCGATTCCAAATAATTAATTTGGCCCCGAACTGACCGGCGTCGATCGTCCGTAGAGCAGGAACCGTCCATTCCGGAGCCGTCCCGACCCGGAGCTGTCCACCCCGGAGCCGTCCACCCCGGAGCCGTCCACCCCGGAGCTGTCCACCCCGAGCCGTCCACCCCGGAGCCGTCCACCCCGGAGCCGTCCACCCCACCCCGGAGCCGTCCACCCCGGAGCCGTCCACCCCGGAGCCGACCACCCCGGAGCCGTCCCGGAGCCGACCACCCCGGAGCCGACCACCCCGGAGCCGTCCACCCCGGACCCGGAGCCGTCCACCCCGACCCCGGAGCCGTCCGATCCGCAGCCGTCCGCCGGGCCGTGTTCGGGAGGCGGCGCTGGGGCCGTATCTTTCACGGGTCTGTGATTAGGGTCCGGGCCGCGCAGGGGGAGGCGAGGATGACACCGGCGTGCCGCCCTTTTGAGTGGAATCAAGTTGAGGCGAGTTTACTCCCCGCTGGCCTCCCTCCGGCCTCCAGAGCGCGGCTGATTGACGCGGTCAGAGTGTCCTGCGATGCGGAGAGAGACCTCAACAGAGAGAGGGAGATGGAGCGACAGAGAGATGGGGGAAGGAGAGAGAAGGGGGAAAGCAGGCCGCCAATGGGATCGAAGCAAGCACTGCCCGGCATCACTCCCGGACCCGGATGTCCCAATGGGCGTCCCGAGGAGACCTATGGTCCTGCTTCCCCCCCCCCCCCGGTCCACTCGGGGGTTCGGCAGTTTATCGCTTACTTGGGGCTCCGTGTTCCGTCACGGCCGAGTCATAGAGCGAAGCCGGGCGCCGGGCGCAACGCAGCTCAGTTTACTACTTGTGACTGGGCGCCGTCTCGCGAGACCCCGCCGTCCGCCGTCTTGCAGCAAGATCGTAGTGTTCGCAGAGGAAATCATCAGCATCATGACCGTCTAGGGCCGGTTAAGGGGGTAGGGTACTAGGATGTCGGCGCGCGCCTCGCCAAACAAATCGCACATTTGCTAGTAATCCGTTCGTCGAAATCGGAATAACGGAGCCTGCGAGATGAAGATGGTGGGCTTAATCCGCCTCCGCCGCTCGCTGCACTGAGAGACATGATTCGGCGTACGGACCAAATGTTTGTTATCAGGCCCCACTTCTGACGTAGGACATAAAACGCAGGGACGAAAACTTCGGACGTCGTCACTAAAGCGTTACTGACGGCCGTCTGAAGTTTTCGTCCCTGCGTCAGAAGTGTTTGGCACTTCAGGCCTGATAACCAAACATTTGGTCCGTACGCCGAATCATTTCTCTCAGTGTGGACGGGACGGGACGCTCGCGCTGTCCGGCGGTGGAGTGGAGCCAGCAGCAGCGAGACGCGGCGGCAGCACGGGTAGCACAGCACAGGGCACAGCGCTGCTGGCCTATCTGACAGCAGAGAGAGCGCACTAAGTGCCAGCGCGGCGGGGTGGGCGAGGGGAGAGGAGGGAAGAGGAGGGAAGGGGATGGAAGGGGCGGACACTGCGTGGTGGTGCGGGGGCGGGGCGGGGGTGTGGCGGGGAGAAGGGGTGTCGACATGATTTGCCCATCCAGCACGACCTCTGGTGGGGTAATTGACGGGGTCAGTTTTAATTCGGGACCCGTACGACGTCATCCCCTGTCGTCGTGGCAGGGCACGGGGGGGGGGGGGGCAGGGAGTGTGTCACCCCCACAGACATAACCTGAGCCCCGCTTCGCGTTAGATTCCGCGAGAGAAATATCCCCCAAGTGTGAAAAAAAGAGGAGAGAGCCAAGGTAGAGTCGTGAGAGGGGGCATGGGAGGGGAGCTTCCCGGACGTTACTCCACACGGTAGTGAGGGGGGGGGGGGAGGGAATTGGACCCGCGCCGCCCCGGGCACTTTGGGAGAGGTTGTAGTGTGGAAAAGGAGCAAGAAAGTGGCGAAAGGCGCGACAAGGGGGGGGGGGGGGGGGGGGCAACCTGTACGGTCCACGTTTATTGGCCCCACCACGTCGGGTCCGGGGGACCGGCGCCTGGCTCTGACCGGTGCTACGGGACACTGTGGTGGCCACCTCCAGACCTCTCACGGGGCACTGGTGGCCACCTCCCGATCCTCTCACGGGGCACTGGTGGCCACCTCCCGATCCTCTCACGGGGCACTGGTGGCCACCTCCCGATCCTCTCACGGGGCACTGGTGGCCACCTCCCGATCCTCTCACGGGGCACTGGTGGCCACCTCCCGATCCTCTCACGGGGCACTGGTGGCCACCTCCCGATCCTCTCACGGGCCCTGCCGGGGCTCATTCATTTCATCAGCGCTTCGTGTCGGCCCCGCCGGAAAGCCCTTAAGTAGGGAGGGCGGCGTGCCAAATGTCCTTCACGCCCGTATGATGGAGCCGGAGCCGACGGCGGGACCGTCGTGATTGTGTCGTGTGGCGCTGACTACACTGTCGGACCAACAGTCAAATTATTATTTTTTGGGGAGCTGGGAAGGGGTGGATGAGGGGTCGGTGCCGAACTGCACGCGCACCGTTCTGGCTAGCACTAACCCGACAAATAACTCGGCCAGCGGCCGCACCCGAGGAGGGACTGGGTTATACGGGGCGCGGACCTAAGAGTGGGGAACAATGCCACGGGGCGTGTGGAGGGAGGGCCCCCGAGCCCCCAGAGCCCCCGGAGCGGTGGAGCGGGGCGCGACGCGACGCCAACAGCTCCGGAGTGTAGTTGTAGTGCCGGCCTGCCGGCCCCCATTGTCCGCCGTGATGTAGTGGAGGTTTGCGAGACCAGCTGCTTCCCTGTCGTCGCGGATACCTCTATAGCCTGGACGCAACCGGGCCTGGGCCCCGGCTCCGCTCACCCGCCCCCTTTTTTCCGCCCTCCCCAGGTCCAGAAGAACACCCCCCAGCAGACACCTTGCGGCCGTGCCGGGCCGTGCCAGCTGGCGCTGGTTTTGTGCCGTCGGCTCCGTCTTTGTGACTGCCGGCCCACAACAACAACAACAACAACAACTGCAGCATACTGCTGCCGCAGTCCTGTCCTGTCCGGAGGGTCCGGTCAGGCGGGCGGGCCAAAGGGTCCCGGCCGAGGATGTGCTTTGTACGCAGAGGGCAGAGCGGCAAGTTTGAAGAGGGGACAGGGCCCAGGACTACCGGCCCGGCCCCGGCCTGCATCGGCGGGGCCCGGGACCGGACGCAGACAGGGCCGGGACAGGCCAGGGCGCGCGCCGTGCACCGTCAAGAATGCCACACCAACGACATGACCCTCGCAGTGCAAAATAAAACGACTCCCCCTTTTTTTTTTGACCAGTTATTTTTCGTTTTAATTAGATTTCCGTTTGTCTTCCCTCCTCTCCCTTTTTCGGGGCGAGCAAAGTGAGGGCAGAGTCAGAGGCGAGCCGGCGCGGAAAGTTCGTTAGGACTTTGTTTCTAATTTTAATTGTCTGATTTCGTAATGGAACTTTTGCCCCGCTTTTAACGGCGGCGTACGCGCGCAATCAGTACACCGTTCTGCCCGGCCCGGCCCGGCCCGGCTGTGTCGGTCTCACCCGGCCTCCTCCAACAACTCCATTGACGCGGTGAGGACGAGTGACGTGTCCTTCCTTTAACGTGAACGACAACATCCGACAAGGTCGCGGAGCCGACGGCCGAGGGTGTTTACAAAATGTTCGAAGGGGCGTGTGCGGCGTGTGACATGCCGCCCCCGGGGGTGGGGGCGGGGCCGGGGGCGGGGCCGGGGGCGGCTAGGGATCGCGGCCCGGTAATTGCCAGAGGAGTGAGAGGGGAGCGCTCGGTGACTCGCCGGGCTGGCCGATCTTTGCTCGTGCGGTGCGGGTACAACAAACGCCATGACCAGACGGGCAGCGTTGATTACTGGCACGGGGGCAGGGCGCAGGGGGCGCAGGGCTCCGCAGAGCGCCTCGTTCCGGCAATAATGGGACTGTCTCCACCAGAAGACGGCGACGACGACCCCTGGCCTGGCCGAAAAGAACGCGGCGGCAGTGAGGCCCGGGGCTGGCCAGGCCCAGGCCAGGAGGCGCAGGCAGCAGGGCGATTCCGAACACTGTGAACTCGGACCTCTCTCTAGCTCTCGCAGCAACCACACGAGTGCGACAGAGACAGACCAACGAAGACAGTGTGCGGAATCGGCCGGCCCGCCCCGGCCTGCCCCCGGTACTACATAGAAGCGCCATTGCCGCTGAGGAGATCCCAGCCGCCCAGCCAGCGAGGCGGACGCGGCCGGGCAGGCGGGTAGCGCCCGGAGGGTAGGCCGCGCGGCGCGCATCGGTGTCGGCGTGCTGCCTACCCCACCGCCCGCCGCCCGCAGCCACGCTCCACGAGCTGATTCATCAGCGACACCGAATGGCCTGTTGGAGCTTTTCCTAATCGAATTTGCGTGTATCATATTATGATAAAATAAAAGAATTAATAATCACTGAAAAAAAAATTCCATAAAAAGTGGAAGCCTTTTTCTCTTTTAACATTTTCTCAGACCAGATTATTTTTCGGCGTTGCAGCAGAACCATATTTGCGTTGGTGTGTTTTACCCGCGCTGCTGCTACACTGGTGCTCTGTCAGGATAGTTAGCAGCTGGCCGGGGTGCGGGGCACCTTCGTGACCCCCCTACGACACACATTAGTGCGCCCCGGCAGGCCCCGGGTACCCGTGGCCCGGCTGCCCCCCGTGTGCGGTGTAAACACCCTTGGCACCTGGCCGTGAGCTCCCTATCGACGGCCCGCGCGCACGTTCGGGACCATGCCGAAGTCAGCGGGCGAGGCAGCAAAAAGTTTAGGCGGCCGTGCCATCCGACTGGACGGGGGACAGACCGTGGAAAGAGGGCCCGGCCCGCGGCAACGGCAGCCTAGCCGCTCGCGGCTCGCACTGCCATCTCTCTCCGACCACACGCCTGTTCCCGCTCCGTCTCACTCCCACCCCACCCCCGCGCTCGCGCTCCAGTCTCACTCCGGTCTCACGATCTGCAGATTTGTCTTGTTGTGGCTCGGCGGCACTGTACCGCCACTGCCGCCGCTGCTGCCGTATCGGAGCGGATCGTGTTTATTGCCTGGCCGTTACGATTATTCCTCCCGCTGCAGCGCTGTGCTGCTTCGGGTTATGACCCCCGCGACTTGTATTTCTTGTGGGGATGGAGACGAGGATGGCGCCTCGCGAACGCGTGCGGTCCCCACGCGCGCTACCCCCCCCCCCCCTCCTTCCCTCATCCGGTTCCGTCCCTTCCGCCCCCATGCGCGCGCGGCACCGCGGCCCAGTAATAGGCTTACCGCCCAGTCGACACGGTACAACTGTTCCCAAACACGGCCCTGGCCGAGGCCGCTGCCGAGCAGGCCAAGCAGGCCCACCCCGAGGAGGAAGCCGCGCTCCAAACACGTGAAAATAATCAGAGGCGTCCGCTCTGGTCAGAGCACCCCTCCCTCCCTCTACCCTCCGCCGAGTGTTTTCACAGCCGCACCCTTTTCGGGGGGTGCGAGGGGGGAGCGGGGGTCCATCACCGCCACCAAAGTGCATATGAATTAAATTATGTGATCCCAGCGCATACACGCATACCGTGTAAAAACAATGTCCGACGAGTTTCTCGCTACGGCCTCCTGTACACAACACCCTAGGGGGGGGGGGGGGGGGGGGGCACTCACTGGTGATGAGCGCCAGAGGCACCGCGCGGGAGCTGCCGGCCCAACGCTGCCCAGGGCGGTACCCGCCCCGCCAAAGGTACACAAAAGTGAGTAATGAAACTAACCTCCCCTATCGTCAGCTCAAACTCACGCTCCAACATCACTGTTCCACCACCGCATAGTTTAGATGAGTCAGACAAGCAGCTGGTTCGATGCGACGACGACCCAAAAAAAAAGGGGTTTTTTCTTTGACCGTGAGCAGCGATATGGCTGAGGGTAGGGTTCGAGTGCCCGGCTCGCACCCCGCTGCGCACCCTACCATCCCCTCACGCCACGAGTGCGCTTGCCGTAGTAATTAATCCGTGCTCAGGCCGGACGGGGATTGCGAGGAGAATTAGAAACCCACAGCCTCTAGCTGCACGGGATGCCTAGCTCTCCTCTCCCTTTCCCTTTTCTTTATTTCTTCCGCAGATGGCAGGAGGATGGGGGACCCTTACGCCCGCTGCAGAACTCTCTTTTCCCGTCCTCGGTCTCCTTTTGCGCGCCCCTTACAGTATCTTCCCTCCGGCTGCTCCGCCGCTCCGCACCCGTGTCAGCTCGGGGATTAGCGGCTCGGCTGTGTTTGGACAGCCCCGGCCGGGCCCTGCAGGCGCCGCCCTCCTCCCCGCCCCCAAGATAAGCAGGCGCAAGCTTCATTAGCGCCGGGCGCTGCCGGGCGGGCGCTGCCGGGCGGGCGCTGCGTGAACACGGACGCCGCCGTCGCACCCTGCCAGCGCCCGCGGCCGCCGCGACACACACACACGTCGCAGGGCCGAGGTCGGGGTAACGTGTAACACAGGTCAGGCTCGGATTATAATTTTCCCGCGGCGTGCGCCGCGTCGACACCGACTCGCTCCGTGCAGCCTACCGCCTGCAGTCATACGGAGGGACGAACGAATGCGTTTCCGGGCGCGCTGCCAGCAGAAAGGGCTGGCTGCTCTCTGGTAGACGCGGGCTGCTCGGCTCGATGCGGCAGCAGGGTGGGGTGCATAGGGCGCAGTGCACACACTCTGCGCCGGAAGTGGCCGGATGCTGCCGGAAGCTCCTCGGGCTCCGCGGCCTACCCTCCGGCATTCTCCGGTACCCTCCTGCACCCTCCGGCTCCCTCCGCTACTCTCCGCCACCCTCCGCTACCCTCCGGGCGCCCCCGGCGCGCACAGCACTCCAACACACCCCACGGCAGTACACCACCATGCTCCAACCGGCAACATGAACTAGAGGGTAAGTGCAGGTAATTGAATCACACAACGGGGAAAACAATTACACGCACTCAAAAACAGGCGTTTTATCTAAAAAAAATTAATAAATTACTGTTTCTTGGAGAATGTTCATGTTTTGTTACCTGCTGTAATTTTTTCTTACCGTGAGTTTTTTTTTTTTTACCTGCACTTACCCTATGACTTATGGTAATTACTTTGCGGACACTTCTTCGTTTTCGCACACCTCCTATTAATAACTTAATTGGCGGCGAGGCGAGGCACCGCAGCACAGGCCGTACCCTATCGCATGCGGCTCGGATCCACAGAGGAGACCCGTCCCGCACCGCCTCAGGGATTCGCATTTTGTTTGTTCTGCTCCGAGGGGCTTCCTGCCTGACCACGTTCATTGAGCAGGACGCTCATGCTATTATTAATACTACTACTATGTTTCGGCGGTGCGAGGCGGGGCTTGGCCTTAATTAAAACGGGAGGGAAAGAGACAGAGACAGGGCAGGGTGGGGAGAGGGAGAGGGCCATGCCGTGCGGTTGTGGTGGAGAGGTTCTGTTGCTCTCCCGACACCTGTGGGAGGAAGGGAGAGCGCGCAAGGCAGCAGAGAAGCGAAGGCTAATTAATGCCAAAGCAGAAATTTCTTTCCCTTTCGAGCCCCAGCCATTGAATATCTTCCTCTCTCTTTGCTTGGTCGGCCGCGCCAGAGTCGGGTCGAGCAGCACGCTGCGGAGCCACGGGCCACGGCAGAGCCGAGCAGCTAGATGAGGAACGGAGCTGCATTTGATGTTGATGACATGACCCTGCCAAAAAAATCCTACAGATCTCAGCTCAACGAGAAGGGAAATCATTTACAAAATCAGCAGGGGAACAGCAGACGACGGGAAATGATAAAGGTTTTCAATAAGACTTTGGAAACGAATTTTGAAGGACAAAAAAAAAAAACTCTTCCAGACTCTCACGGCAGGCGTTTTGAGTGAGTTTGGAGGTTTGTTCCCATATTTAGCGCGGCCCTTTGTACGTCGATATTTCTCATACTTGCTTTTGAGATTTTCCGGTCTGGAAGTGTTTTTGTTCTTCAGGCTTCCGCTTCTGAGCATCGTTGGAAAACCTCTATTGTTTGTTACACACAGAAAGAATGTTCTGGCGGAGGTAAGGGAGGACCACGCCAATGCCGCTACCGTGGTGGGGAGAGGCAAACGACTCATGATACGCCAAAAAGGCAAAGTTATCTCCCTCCCGTCGTCGTCCTCGTGGGAGGGAGGAGAGGAGGGCGGGACCTCTGCCATCATCGACGCCATGGTCGGGTCTGGCATAGTCCGCCAAAGTGTGATCAAACTACTGGTACTTGGCGTAAAAACTCGGCCATGCCATCCCATCCAGCGCGAAACACCATCCAAGTTTGTCGCCACGACGACGTCCTGCCGGCGCCTGACGGCCATGAACGCACATTAGCCCCGCAGTCTCTCCTTTCGTGTCCGCACAAAAACCACACGGCGGCACGCCGCCGCCCCGGCTTCATGCCGGTTTCATGAACTTTCCTCGAGCCATCGTGCCCCGTCCCGTCCCGCCGCCCCGCGCTTTTTACTTCCTTATTACCCCGCCCCGTCTTGTCTTACGCCTCTCAAACGCCGCACCACTTGACGGTAATGTCCGACCCTTGTCCGCGATGGGCCGGGGGCACCAGAGGGCGCTGGAGTGGCATTGGAGCGTTGACCACACAGTGAGTAAAGGGTGGCTGGGATCGCTCAGCCCGAGGCCCGGCCCGGTCCCGGCCCACCGGCTGCGGTGCACTGCGGTGTTGACTAGTCATGGCAGAGGAGGCGGCCGGGAGGGGTCGGGTCCGGGCGGCCGGCCGGGCAGTTTGCGGCTCCAAACTTCCCGCTTTGGCCCCCCGCCGCACCGTCCGCCACGCCCCGCCCGGCACACCAGGGTGCGAAAAGCATCCCCAGACCATCCCTCGTCTGCCATCGAGGACGTGTATGGGGGTTGATAGCGCAGGGCCTCTACACCCCGTTGTCACCAACTTGACGTAAACGTGGCGCGCTGCTGCGGTGGGGCGGTGTGTGTGCGTGTGTGCGTGTGTGCGTGTGTGCGTGTGTGCGTGTGTGCGTGTGCGTGTGGGCCATGACAACAGCAGCAGAAGGTACACCGCACGGTCATCGGACTGCTTTATTGGACCACTCAGCCTCCCTTTCACATCCCCCACCACCCCCGCCGCCCCCTGCCGCCTCCTGCCGCCTCCCCTCTCCCGCGGGGAACACGGGATCCAATAACACTTCACAAACTTTGAGGGACCGGCCCGGACCGGCCGGGGCTGGGCCGAGGCAGGGCAGGGATTCGGATCAGCGTTCAGTGTCGGACCCGCTGAAGACACGTCGAAAACTACAACTAGGGCCAGGCCAGGCCAGCCGGGGGCTGGTCTCCGCTAGTCTCCGCTGGTCTCCCTTGTCCGCCCCTGACAGAGAGCGCCTTGCTAACTGTCGCAGGGCCGAAATCATTCCCGAGACGCGTCCAAAGGGTGCAGGGTCATGTGCCACGCCACGGCCTGGCCGCACCCGGCCGCACCGCATCCCTCTGCGCTGTCCCAGTTGGCCCCAAGGGAGGACCGGAGGTGGCCGGGGGGCGGGGCGGAGGCGGGCGGGGGCGGGGCGGCCAGGGCACGACATCCTCCGCCAACTTTCCACTCAATGAATTATTATTGGCCTGATCACGACGCCCTTCCGGCACCGTTCTTCGGAGCGATCTGGAGGCCGTATTCGCCAGCAGTCTTGGAACCCCGCATGCCGCGGTACGGACTTTTTTCAGCCAGACTTATGTCTCCTCCAGGTCGTGCCGGAGTTCTGTGCACCGCAGCAGGGTGGTGTGGGGAGAGTGATCCGAGTGACCATGCGGCACTGTCACAGGTGTATCGCTAGCACCTCCAAAAATGACGAGTGCACATTGGTGTGACGAATAAAATCCACGGCCCACGTCCCGCAAACCTCACTCTCTTTAACATATTTTTTCTTTGCCGCATGTGTACTCGCGGTGCGGCGGAGCGCGTGGCCATGCATGTGGAACAGGTGGGCCACAGGCGATTTAACGCCCGGCGCGGCCTGGCGGGAACGGCAAAGCCATGGCAATGCGCCGCATGGCAGTGCCACTGCCACGGCATGGCGAGGCGAGGCGAGGCGAGGCTGAACACGACAACAATGGCCGAGCGGAGGAATCTGGCGACCTCTTCTGCTGATTGTCCTGCCAATCCCGTAGTCGTAGTCCAGGCCAGTTGCGCCCCCCTCTCTCCCTCTCTCACTCTCTCTCTCTCTCTCTCTCTCTCTCTCTCTCTCTCTCTCTCTCTCCTCTCTCTCTCTCTCTCTCTCTCTCTCTCTCTCTCTCTCTCTCTCTCTCTCTCTCTCTCTCTCTCTCTCTCTCTCTCTGTCCGCACAACACCAAACACAGCGTGGTGCACGCGGCGCTCGCGGTCCGCAGCAGTAGATTCGCGAGGACGTCCTTAATCGATGCGCCATCGATTGTCCCCCCCCCCTTCCCCTCGGTCTGTAGTTTAGATCTCGCGCCTGGAGCGCAGCGCACGACCGCCGCACACTTCACACTATCCTGTGGTACGTGCAGCGGCGGCGGCGGACGCAGCCGGGCGCAGCTTGGGGAGGACGACGGCCGCCCCGAAGGCCAAACAGATGCGGCCGCAGCGGCTCTGACTCTCTCTCTCTCTCTCTCTCTCTCTCTCTCTCTCTCTCTCTCTCTCTCTCTCTCTCTCTCTCTCTCTCTCTCTCTCTCTCTCTCTCTCTCTCTCTCACACACACACACACACACACACACTTCCACACAGAAGCAGACAGTAGGATGCTTTACCACGCACGCCGCGTATTAAATAGGAGGGGATAAAAAAATAAAGAAAGAAAAAAACAATACAAAAACAAAACGTGTGAAAATTTTCGTGAGCCGCGGCTGCTGGGCGGCGGCGGCAGCGGCGGCAGCGGCGGCAGTGGCGGCTGCAGGCGTGCGCCGCACACACCTTGTGTGGATGGTGTATCGCGTCCTTGTCATCCCGTCCGGCGCGAGTGCGCGTCGTGGCACGCGCGTGTCGTGCCACACGCTCCGCCTCGGAAGCCGTAAAATGGTGCTGGCGGAGCTGCGCGCGCTGCTGCTGCCGCCGCGGCTGTGCGCCTGTGCGGGCCCCGGTGCACTGAGCCGGAGAGGAGCGGAGAGGTGAGGTTTAGGTAGGTGCTGAGGCTGAGGCCCCCGCCGAGACCGCCACCGCGAGGCGCGGCGCCTTTAATGGCTCCCAGAGATTACTTCCAAAACTATACGGAGAGAGAGAGAAAGAGAGGGGTGGAGGGGAGAGAGAGAGAGAGAGAGAGAGAGAGAGAGGGGTGGAGGGAGAGAGAGAGAGAGAGAGAGAGAGAGAGAGAGAGAGAGAGAGAGAGAGAGAGGGAAAGGGGGAGAGAGAGACAGACATACAGAGACAGAGACAGAGAGACAGACAGAGACAGAGACACGGAGAGACAGACAGACAGACAGACAGATAGACCAGCTGCAGAGCAGTGCGGCAGCGGGCGCGAGGAGGGGAGTAGTGTAGTGAGCGCCGACGGATTTGCAAGTGTATTTGTACATCGGGCCGCCCCAATGAGAGCGGAGAGGGCGGAGAGTATGGTCTCAGGCACACAGGTGTGCGGAGGCATGAGGCGAGGGCCCGGCCCGGCCCGGCGCCTTCGCACCTGCCCCAATCAGCAGTGCGCTATGTGCGCAGGGGGTCTCGCCAATATGCAGGGCGAGGAGATTATCGTAACGATAAGGGTTGGTGCAGGTAATCACGCAAACAATGTCGTACGTTGAAAAAAAAATCACACACTTCTCAATCGTCCTGTTTTATCATTTTATCCCGAAACTAGGTAAATTGTTATTTTTTGGAGGGTGTTGTGTTACCTGCTTTGATTTTTCCCCATCGCGATTTTTTTTTACCCTCGTATGAAAAAATGAATAAGAACGCGACGCGAACCGTCGGTGGAAATTAAACAATAGAGCTTGCTTCCTTTGAGTGCCGGCGACAATGAGTTAGCCGCCACAATCTTCGCTCCGAAACACCGCGAAAACAGCCGCTCGTATAAGAATGACGCGCGCCCACGTTTTGTGCGCTTGATTTCTCGCCGGGTAAAACTTTGGATATTATTCTCGGACGCTCGGTCGCCCCGCCGGGTCCACCCCGTCCCGTCCCTTCGGCCTCCAGCCCCTAGCCGCCCTGCGGCCTCGAGGCCCTGGCCTGGCTGGAGCTGGAGGCCGCTGGAGGCGCGAACGGTTTACGGACCAACTTTTGCCGCGTAGCCGTATGCCGTCCGGCCTGGCCCGCCGAGCCCAGCGCAGCGCAGCGTCCGCGGCACAGGCCGGCCGTGTTTTCTGCGGCTGCCCACAAGAGACCATTCGGGCGAACAGCATAGCAGAGCACAGCGCCGCGGTGGCCGAGAGTGTCTGGTCCGGCCGTTCTGTGTCGGTGTTAATGAGCCAAAGTTTTGGGTAAAAACGTGAACTGCGCGGCACGGCGTCTTGGCACGGCAGCGGCGGCGTCCAGACCCCGCCCCGCCCCCCCGCCCCGCGGTGGGCAGCCAGCTGCAGCCGCTGCAGCCAGCACACGACATTCCTTCGGCCGAGCCGGGCCGGGCCGGGCGCTACCGCTGGCGCCTTATCCTTATCGGCCGAGCAGCGTTGTTCCGAGGAAAGTGCGCGGCCAGATTCAGATTCGAATCCGCAAAAAATCCATACAGCCTAATTTTTTTTTTTTTTTTTTTTTTTTTTTGCCGGGGCCGCATCGGTGTAAAGGTGCGGGTGGAGTCTTCTCCTCACCACAACCTCTCCGCACCACAACACTACGCCGCCACAACGACCGGGGCGAGGCGGGGTGGGGACCAGGAAGCAGCGAGCTCTGTGCGTGCGTTCGTGCGTGCGTATGTGTGTGCGCGGCGTGCAATTCAAGGCGAATCGAATTGCACGATCAGACGAACTGCTGGCATTACCGAGCGGCGACGCACCGAGACATCGTCATGTCGATATGTCGGCAGTGGAATGGCCGGTAAGACACCGCGACAGGGACAGGCCACTCCCGCCAAAGCTATTAAGCGATGCAAAGGGGGGGGGGGGCTGATTTTATCGCAGTGCAATAATTCCAGTTTCATCTGCTTTCCCGGGCATGCACCGTCTCCCAGGCCGTGATGACTATTGGCCCTAGCCGGGCCGGGCCGGGGTTCGTGGGTTCCGGACACGCCTCATCGCTTCATGGCTAGACGACGCAGGCACCGCCAGAGCCTTGGGCAGGGATGGCCGTGCCGGGCCGTGCCCCTCCGATACCCACAGATTCCTCTGAGTTATATCTGACGGACGTCAGACGCAAGCGAAAACGCCAACCTGGCTCCGTCTCTGAGGCGCACTCGCGCGCGCGCACACACTACACACACGCACATACAAGGACCGGACCGGACGGACATTGGTCAGGCGGAGACGGATGATAGATCCGGCGGGCTCCGACTGAGCGATAGCAGTGGCCCAGCCGGCCGTGAGGGGGGTCCAGGCGGGGTCCCTCTCACAACGATGATGATGAGGGCCACGGGCCAAAACAAATTCGTCCCAATGCAGGACGGGAGTTTTTAAAATTTAAAAAAAAAATCTCTCCTGAAAAATTCTGGAGGAGAAATTTGAAAAAAAAAATTCGTCTTGACTCGAAATTTTTAAAGAAAAAACTTATTGATTCTTAATTGATTGCGCGCTGAGATATCAGCGACCCAGTAGGCTCCCTTCGCTCCCGACCGGAGTCCGGAAACGTGTTGTGGGGGGGGGGGGGACAGAAAGTACACCACAGCGCGTCCGCGCGCTGCGCCATGCCGCGACCTTGGCGGCCGGTGGGACACAACTACCGCAAACAAATCGTACTTTTCCGCGGTTCGGCCCGGCGGTGCCGGGCGGCGGCCGCCCTTCGGCCCCACATAATCGTCGTCGTCGTCGTCGTCGTCTGCGGTCCGGAATGTTGTACGAGCCGTCCCGGGAAATTATGGCGCGCCTCACGGCCTCCTCTTCCACCACATGGATCACGATCACAAAAAGGCAAATCGCAGGGGGGCCACGGGGGGAGGGGGGGCGTCCTTACATCCGCTCCTTTCTTCCCCATGCGCCGCCGGCTGCTTGGGCCTCCGGACCTCGGGGGCGGGTGTGTTTGCGCGCCGTGCTATGATGTTTCATCTTTATGGCACCGCGGAGCCCCGCGGTGCCCGGCGGAGCCCGTGCGAGGAGCCCTGGCATTTCGCAGCGGCGCTGGGGTGCCGGGTGCCGGGTGCCGAACGCGGCGGCACTGATGTCCTGACATTGTAGCAGTTACAGCCGGCGCCGGCCGCCGCATGCCGCAGCGTGAGGCCAGGCCGCGTGCTTCCGCTCTCCACGTACGATGCGCCTCCGGGGCCTCCAGGGCCTCCGGGGCCTCCGGCTTACCTTTGGTTAGTGGAGATGTGTCATCCAAGCAGGAGGCGCCCGCTGTCAACAGAAGAGCAGAAAAACAAAACGGTCAGAGGACAGGTATATGGTAAGGCTACAGCAGCAGAGCGAGGCGCCTGGGAGGTAGGCAGCGGTGAGTCGCGGGTGCGGTCGGGTTGCCTACCCATCCCGGCGCTCGGCGCTCCCCACCCAAACGGGACGGTCTCTGGTCGAATCCGCCTCCCTACCGTCCGCGACCCGGGGCCCACTCGCCAGCAAGGGGGCCACCCCATACAGATCAGCCCTAGAACTTTCCGTTGAGTCTGTGTGTGTGTGTGTGTGTGTGTGTGTGTTTTGTGGGTTTTTTTTCGCAGTGTATGGCACTGGCGCATCATCCTCTGCGGTTAAACACGCCGTAATCATGCGAGTACAGTAGCGACCGCGACAACGACGGTCAGTCAGTCAGGCGGGCAGGCAGGCAGGCAGGCAGACTGCTGCTAGTGCTAGTGCAGTGTGCACGTCCCCACCCCGCCGCTGGCACGGCAGCTGGGAGCCGCCGAGCCGAGCACCTGCTACGTGGTGCTACGCTGCACTACGCGGAGCGCCTTGGCAGCGGCAGCAGCGGCAGCAGCGGCAGCAGCGGCAGCAGCGGCAGCAGCGGCAGCAGCGGCAGCAGCGGCAGCAGCCCCCGTCAGTGAGCCGCACTGGGAGCCCAGCCCGGCCCCGGTGTGAGTCAGCAGCACACAGATCGGGTCGGGTCGGGGCCCGGCCCGGCCCGACCCGACAAGGACAATACTCTCGGTACAAACGCGCAGCACTGAAAAAAAAAATCGTAAAACTTTTCGTTGAAAATTTCCAACAAATTAATTGGAAAACTTAAGGTACGAACTGTATTACGAACTTTTCGTAATAATTTAGAAACCTGAAATTCTACATGTTTTAGGAGATTGTCCTTCTAGAAACCTAGAATCTAGATACAAAACTCAGTCTTCGGGAAATTCACCCCAAAAATCTGTGAAGTTTGGAACTATTGCTGGAAATTTCCAACAAAATGATAGGGAAATTTGCAACACAATTTTTTTTACATTTCCAACTCAAATTTTTACAGTGCAGACGCTGCACGCCTTCTGGTTATGGGGCCGCATTCACAAATCACGTACAATTTGGATCGGTGTTGTGCCCTGACGAACAGAGCGACGAGAACTGGAAAAACGATGAGAGCGAGAGAGATAGGTAGAAGGGAGATACGGCGGTCAACTCTTCCAGCGGTGCCGCGCTGGAACCTCACATCTTCCTGCCCTATTCCTCGAGCCTTATGTCCTTTCCTCCCATAACGCTCGCCCCTCCCTGACATGAATCCTCTTGAGAAACAAGCTCCCTGACATTGACGACGGCCCGTTCATGACCGAGCCGTCGAGGTTTCTGCCCCCCCCCTCCCTCCCTCCCTCCCTCCCTCTCTCTCTCTCTCTCTCTCTCTCTCTCTCTCTCTCTCTCTCTCTCTCTCTCTCTCTCTCTCTCTCTCTCTCTTCCGCCCGCCCGTTTGCTCTTCTTCTCGTACGCTTTTCCTCTCGTCGCGGTTCATTATTTTCATAGGAGGCGATGCGCACGCGCGCTCTGGCGGACGGAATAATAACTTGATTCACAAACACGCGGCCGGGACGGCACCGCGCGTTACGTCAGCGCGTGGACACCGCTCTACTCTCTCGGTCGGCCGCGGCGGGATTTTCGTCGAAAGCGGGGAGAAAGTGCAACGCGGTTGCTATGACGGAGTAAAGCAGTGTGGACCCACGGCAATGCGGCGGTAGCGGCGGGCCACGCCGGGGCGATGCCAAGCAATGCCAGCGGCAGCAGACGGGCCTAGCCGCAGCCGACCCTTTCGGCGGGCAACACCTCGAGGAGAGGCAGGGCCGGGCCGGGCCGGCGTCCGGGTGCCAGCTGTCCTGCCCGCAGAGACGCGGGGCGCAGACCGGCACCGGCACCGCCTGCAGAGAGGCGAGGAAGGGGAGGGGGGGGAGGCAGGGTGTCCGCAGATGTTACGCGGAAGGGTGGGGTGGGGTGCAGGCAAGGGTAGCATTGAGAAAAAGCGGTTTCTGAAGCTCCGACATGAACGGATTTTTATTCCCTCGGCGCAATTGCGCAGCTTGAAAATACTCAAAACGGCACAAAAATGTGTGACGCAAAATGTTTGAAAAGTCAGGAAAATGTTGATCAGATATTATTTTTTCAAGCCAATGCTATTTCAAGAAACAGTAATTTCTCGTCAAAAACCAAAAACAAAAAAAAAAAAACGAATAACATACACGACGGAGCCCCTTAACACAAAACTCAGTTCTGATTTTTATATCATCGGCAACATCAGAAAGGCAAAGAGACGTGCGCCGAGCGCCGTAAGGGGCTGAGGGGTCTAACTAGTGCCGCCGGCACGACAACCTTAAGATTCCTGACGGGGCCGGCGGGGGCCGGAGGGGGCCGGAGGGGGCCGGAGTGACAATGATGCCGTAATGGCGAGTGGTAGAGGAAGCTGCAGTAGCCGCAGCGCAGCAGCTGCAGCGGCGCAGCTTGCCTGCAGGGCTATGGAGAGGACTCGTCGTGCTGCGACAGGTGCGTGCGACGCGGCGGATGCAGGCCGAGGTCTAGGCCGAGGTGCTCTTGTCACATCACACACACACTAGGTCACGCCGCTCGGCGCCGCGCCGCCGGGGTCACCAGTCACTGCGCTCCGGGTGTCATCGGCGACGCCTCGGCCTCCCTGGAGCGGCGGCGGCGGCCGGAGGCGACCGGAGGCGGCCGGAGGTGAGGTGGCCGCGGCCATCGCGACGCTGTTGATGTAGGGCACGGCCGCGGCCCCAGCACTCTACCGCAAGTGCTGGGGCCGGGCCTCCCTACCCGAAGCCCGATACGAGCAAAGAAGTTGGGCACTTGGAAGTTGAAGTCGATGAAGTTGAAACGAGACGCGGCCCTCGTTTCCCGCCCGACCTCTTTGCCGCGGGTGTGAGCAAAGCACCCCTCACGTGCTTTTCACACTCGAAAAATCCGCATGAAACACTCGACTGAACCCAACGTCTTGCAATATGCATGGAAATTCTCGAGTCATCGCGCACAATCTGAGCGAGTGGTCTCCAGAGAGCGGAACGCCCACCGGCAAACTCGCTGCAGGTGGACCCTTTGGGTTAATTACTTTGCGGTGGCACGTCCCCGGCGGTCCCCGGCGGTCCCCGGCCGTCCCAAGCCTCGCGCTCGTCATGTGTGGCACGGCCGGCACGGCGCTGCGCGGGCTGACGGGACGGACGGGCGGCCAAACACAGCAAGGATTCGCGGACCCGTCCTAATCCATTCTGACCACGCTTGTTCCTCATCTACGCACCGTTATCTTGTCGCGCCACAAAATAAAAAGACTCCCCCCCCCCCCGCCTCTTTCTTCTCCTAAAGGATACCGGACCGCGAACCACGCGTTGGTACAATGAAATATAGCGAAAACGGTATCGGGTTACTTCTTGGCTGACACAACTCGCCGGGTCCGACAAGCGAGTGTAATCCTATCGGTCGCTGAGGCTAGCCGAGACAAGCCGAGCCGAGCCGAACCGAGCCGAGCCGGTCCACTCGTATGAGGAGCCCCGCCGCGCCGCGGGCCCGCGCCCGCCCCGCCAGCTGGTCATGGACCCGACCGGAGACGGGGTCAGTCAGTGGGGACCACTGCGGACTAGCTGGAGTGAGTTCGGCTGGAAGATGCCCAGATACCTCTTTGGGAGACTGACAAGAAACAAAATCCCGGGAATCTGAAGTCTGTATTCCGGACTGAAAACCGGAAAAAAAAATCCTGAATGTTTGCGGATTGCGAATTTTGGCGTGGGAGTTTTTCTTTGAGGTGCCTATTTCCCCCACTCTGCAGGACTTGGGTCGCCCTGATAGTGCACCGAAACCCCGATGCCGCAGCGCTAGGCTCGTGTTTCCCTGTGTCCTCCGACGCTGCTGTCCGGGCTGCGGCCGCAAAACAAAACCACTGTATTTATCGGGCGCTCGCGCCGCAGGGTGGCCACCACCCTCCGCATTGCCAACTGAACGGCCGCCGACGTCCTCGCTCCAGGGGGAGGGAGGGGGCTCCGAGCGCCGGCGAGGGCCAGGGTAGGCCAGCCCGCACGGCACGCGTGCACGTACAGGGCGTGATTGCCTACCAGCCAGGCGTTTTTATGTGCTCTGGCTGGCCAAATTAGGATTGCAACTGAGGTACGTTTCCTCGCGCGCGCGCGCGCGCGTGTGTGTGTGTGTGTGTGTGTGTGTGTGTGTGACGGTGCACCGCTGGCGTCGGCTTGAGGGTACAGTGTGCAGTGCCCACCACACTGCCCGCATTTCCACATCAAAGTGTGATCCGTGTGTCGCTGTGGCGACCCATCTGCTTCCGTCCAGTCGGAGTTGTACTACACACGCCCGCCGGCCCGCCCGCCCGCGTACACCCGGCCCGGACCTAGAGCCCACACGGACCACAGAGCCTACACGGATCCGATGCGGCTGGCCTGGGCGGGCTGCAAGCCAGAGAAACTTCATCAAAGCACACGCCGACCGAGCGAGAGGGGCGGGCCGGGGATGTAGTGGTAGTGGTAGTAGTAGGGCTCGCAGCATGGTGCGTTTGGCTGCGAGGGATTCAGAGGGGCTTACCGGGCAGCGATGAGACCGAGCCCAGCGCCCGAATCCTGCCAGCCCTCGGCACAGCCCTCGGCGCAGCCAGTATGGTACTAGTTGGGATTGCGTCCCCCCTCACACCCTTTACACTTTCCCCTCCCCTCCTCTCCCCTCCTCACGCACGCTGTGGTGAGTGGTGATGCAGCAGATTACCCGTGCGGGAGCGCCGTGCAGGTAGGCAATACCGCTCCGCACGTATGCACTGCGCACTCTGATATTGCCTACCCACCTCGGCGCTCGGCGCTCGGGGCAGAGGAGGCCACAGCGCAGCAGGCCACAGCTGCGCGCTGCGGTGGCTTGACAGTTGTTCCCTTCTCTGGCTGACGGCTCGGTGCGGCTCCGCCGTTGTCACTCTCCGCGCGAAGGGGGGAGAGGGAGGGGGGTGGGAAGGGGAGGGGCGGCAAAAAAAAGCAGCAGCAGCAGTCTGTAACTAAGTCAGTTCGGTGTGTGTCAGCTCGGTCGTCAGCTCGTCTGCCGCAGTGCACACACACACACACACACACACACGTTCTGCCCTTGACCTTCGGCCCGAGTGCTGGCTTCGCCACGGCTGGCCGTGCCTAGCCGTGTCGCGAAGCCCACTAAGGTACGAAGTGCCACCAGCGCCATGGCTCTGCTGCTGCTGCTGCTGCTGCTGCTGCTGCTGCTGCTGCTGCTGCTGCTGCTGCTGCTGCTGCTGCTGCTGCTACTGCTGCTGCCGCCGCCGCCGCCGCCGCCGCCGCCGCCGCCACCACCAACGCCGCCACCACCACCACTGCCTCCGGCCCGGCGCCTGCACACGTGAGGTATCCGAGCGTCACGGCGATGCTCTATGTCGCGTGGTAAGGCACCGCGCAAATTCTTTGGCACCGTAACAGCTCCAATAACTCGACGGTTCCTCACGGCCCGATGACACAGCCAGCGCGACGCGGACGCGGGGGTTCTCACGGAGGTCCTCACGGAGGTCCTCACGGAGGTCCTCACGGAGGTCCTCACGCAGGTCCTCGCGGGGTCCTTGAGAATCGGCTGGCCCTATCGGCTGCCTATGCAACCCGCGTGACAAAACGATCATCCGCTTTGGCAATCATTGGCGTGGCGGGCGTCGCGGCCGCCAGTCCTCGCCTCGCGGAGCCCAGCGGCCCGCCCAGCCGCACCTGGTTGCGTCACCGGCCGTCCTAGACTTCGCAGAGCCGGGCGGGCGGGGGAGCGGGGCAAGGGCACGGAGGGTGAGGGAGGGGGGGAGAGAGAGAGAGGGGGGGGGGGAGGAAGGGAGAGGGAGGGAGGCAGGCAGGCGACGACAGCGCAGCGCGTGCCCGTGCATCACTGAGGACATGACATGGCAGGTGCGCCCCGCCGCTACCACACCCCAGTATTCTCACCGGGTAGCGATGGCTTCGCGCCCGCATCGTAAAAATACAAGTCCGGAAAAAAAAACTACTCTCCATAGACGCATATTATTTAGTTAGCACGCTCTCCCCGCTAAGTTCAGCGATTCTGTGCTGACACACGCGCGTCCACAAAAACATATGCATTTATTACATTGGGCTAGCGACCGATTATTTGAGAGGAAAAAATCTGGAGACGCATGTATTTTTTTTATTCTACTTTTTCGTGGATATACTGCATAGCGGGGGTGGTAAAGCAATGGCGGGGCGCCGCACTGGACCTGGGGCACCGAGTGGGGGGGACCTGGGGGCTGCGATGCGATGTATGACCGCAGTGCAGCGTCAGCGGCGAGTAGAGCCCGCAAGGCCGCCGCGGCTGTGGCTGTGGCTGCAGCGGCGGCTCCAGCGGACGAACGACGGCATTCCTTTACGTGAGGCAGCTTCCCTTTAGAGGTTCTTCTCCACGACACGGCGCCGCCGCCGCCGCTGCCGCAGCCGCTGCCCAACCCTTCCCGTCCCGTTCCCGTCCTGTCCCGCGCAGCTTCCTCCAGAGTCCTCCAGAGTCCTTCCAGAGTCCTCCGGCCGTCTGCGCCCGCGCCGCCAGATGCCGAACACAGCCATCCCGCAACCGGTTTTCGCGCACATCACATCACATCGCATCACATCACGTCCTGCCTGGTGGCTTCTCTTCTCGCCGCGGGCGGATCCGTCCCGTCCCGCCCGGACCCGGCCGGACGGCAGAGTACACACAGCGCGGGATGGAAGGACGCCAGAGGATATCTCTGATGATGATGATGATGATGGCGCCGAGTACGCCTTAAAGCCGCACTGATGGAATAATAAAGAAACGTCACAGAGAAAGAAGACGACACCCCCCCCCCCCCCAAGGAAGGACACGCGCGGCAGATTTTGAACACGGTTGCAACCACAGAACAGCAATATGGCATCTCTATATATAGAAGACGCCTATAGGAGACGCCTCATAATTTAATCGCTGTGAGAACATGTGAGGGTTCTCCCTCGGGCGTTGGAGAAGGTTATCCGCTTCACGAAAACAAGTTGGACAGTCATTTCGATGCGTCCTAAGAACAAAGCGCGATCTCCTTGCGCGACCCTAAAAGACTTCGCGCTTTGTTGAGCGTCGCGCAAGGAGATCGCGCTTTGTTCTAATGGACGCATCGATTTTTCCCTGTGTGGGTGTGTGTTTGTGTTTTGGCCTTACGTCCTGGTGAGAGGCGTACTGAGCTGCTATAATCCTTCAGTTTTGGGGGACAGGTCCCGGCTGGGCCCGGCGCACAGCACGGTGGACACAGTGTCCGATCGCGGGTGTCGCAACGGTGGCAGCGAGCCGGCGGCCGCGGATTGTGCGCGGCCACGCATTAGGACGCAGCCGAGGGCGCAGCCGGGGGACGCCGCAAGGCCGGCCCCGTGCCGTGGGGCGCCGTGGTGCCCAGTGCACGGAAGGCACCGCTCCCCATCGATCATCTCATCCGTCTTACACGGAGAGAAAACATTAGTGGTCGCGTCTAATTTTTAAGTTGATTTCCAGACAAGCAGTGGATTTTGGTTCACAGACCTAAATTTAGGTTGGGGGAACTGATTTTTAGTTGCACTAACGAAACGTTAGCTGCTCCAAACAAAGAGGTTCGTTAGGAGCAAAAAGCATAAAAAAATTGTTTAGTGCCCGCAACAAAAGAAAAGCTTGTCTGAAAATCAACTAAAAGATTAGTTGCGACCACTCATCCTTCTCCTCCGAGTAGCATTGGCTGCGCTTCCTCCGCATCCCGGTCGCGTTGACAAGCAGGAGATTCGCAGGGTGGTGTGTTCTTGCCACGATTTTTACGGCCGCACCATACGACGAGCACTCCCATTCACACGGAGCCCAGCCTAGCCCAGCCTCGGCGGGAGTGGTCACACGCTTGTTACTCCTCCATTCTAATTGCCACCTAGTTCCAGTCCGTGCCAGGGGTACAGTCGGCGGAGCCTGGCGGGGCGGGGCGGGGGCGAGGCAGCGAGCAGACTCTTTTCAGAGTCAAGGTCGCATGTCCCGTCCGCCTCCGCTCCCATCCTCGGTGCCAGGCGGGCCCCGGCCCCGGCCCGGCGGCATCAGCAGGAGCCTTGCGCCTCTCCGCGCCCGCGCTCCTTGAGCCGGTTTCACGTCCAATCCCCCTGCAAGCCGGCTAAATTCACTCTTGAGCGATGATGCAAGGCCCGCTCGGAGGCCCGGCGGAGCGCGGCGGCGTGTCACATGATCGTTACACGACGCACAGGCCACAAGTGCCCCCGGCGCAACTACTTTTTAGGCGTAAAATCGCGGTGGGCCAATCGGGGCCGGGCCATCGAGGACGCAAAGTAAAGCTATTTCACTTTTTTTTTGGGGGGGGGGCGGCCCTGTACCGCCCCCTTCCCCAAACTGAACCCACTGAACCAGCCCGGCGAAAAAAAGCGGGCCGCCCTGCCGGGATGTCGAATCGGAAATAGTCGTCGAGGCCGGAGGGGAGGCATCGGGCCGGGCTGGGCCGGACAGGACAGAACGCCGCCGGACGCCGCGCGCCGCGCTGACTGACCAGGCCTAGCGGCGGCTTGTCCTTGCCAACCCCTCAAAACTCCGGCCGGCCGCGTTTCGGTCATTTTCACGGGGGTCACAAGTACGCGTGCTACACCGGGCGGCGGTTTTGCTCGGAAAAACCTCCAGGAATTCCCAGAAACGGAACGAGATTGAGATTGGCACGCAATCAGTCTCGTCGTCGATATGTCCGTGAGGAACAACATGGCAAATAAGTTGCACTGAAGGTGAAGGTCACGGTGGCGTGCCAAGGCGTACGCCCGGCCGGCCATGCCGTGGTGTGTTGTGGCGGCAAGCAGGCCAGACGGCACCGGACAGGTAGCATCGGCAGCGGCATGGCTCCTCCTCAGCGACAGCCGGCAGCCGGCAGCCGGCCTGCTAACGAGTGATAGACGACTCACGTCACTGCCTCAATCACAGACCGAGTACGTACAGTCCTCTCTCTCTCTCTCTCTCTCTCTCTCTCTCTCTCTCTCTCTCTCTCTCTCTCTCTCTCTCTCTCTCTCTCTCTCTCTCTCTCTCTCTCTCTCTCTCTCTCTCTCTCTCTCTCTCTCTCTCTATCTATCTATCTATCTATCTATCTATCTATCTATCTATCTATCTATCTATCTATCTATCTATCTCTCTCTCTCTCTCTCTCTCTCTCTCTCTCTCTCTCTCTCTCTCTCTCTCTCTCTCTCTCTCTCTCTCCTTCCGTGCCGGCGGCGGCGGTGGCACGGTGGTTGGTTATGTCCTCCTGCTGCCCTTCCCATTCCCAGCGAGCAGCACTCTTCCAGATAAGATGTCGGGTCCATCGCAGCTTGATTTCCTTTTTTCCTTCTTTTTTTTTCTTGTTCTTCGTTTTCGTCCCAAAGTTTTGTGCCGTAAGTTTCATAAGGATAAGGGACGCTGGAAGGGAAGGGTTGGTCCGTCCGTGCTCGGCCTCCGACCCCCACGGCACGGCACGGCACGGCACGGCACGGCACGGCACGGCACGGCACGGCACGGCACGGCACGGCACGGCACGGCACGGCACGGCACGGCACGGCACGGCACGGCCTGCGAGGGGGCGCGGCAGGCGCGGTGAGGCTGCCGGCATCCCGCTCCCGCTCCACGCCGTCATTATTAAATTCCACGCTGCACTCGGCGCTGCATCAGCGGCGGCCGGACCGAGTGCAAGTGGGAAAGGGAGGGGGACGGGGAGGGGGGGGGGGGGCTTTGGCTTCAGCCGGGCTTTAGCGTGGCGCCCGACCCGATGCAGTCCTGCTGCCCGTGCGCTCCGCTCCGCCCCGCTCCGGCCTGGCCGCAGCCCCGGCCCAGCCCGGCCTGGAAGCCAACGACCGCTCCTCAGCGCCAGAGGAGAGGAGAGAAGGGAGAATTAGCGGCGACAGGAGAGAACTGAACTGATGGGCCGAGCGATAATCCTTTCGGTTCAATAACTCCCACGTGTCAAACGAACTGTTCGGCGAAACACGACTACTCTGACCCGGGTCGCAAACAGAATAACTTGCTCTCGGTGCATTTTAATTTGGTAGTCGACTCGGGCTTATCCGTTTTTCGCGAAGAGGCGAGGCTGTTTCGCGTCCCTCCGGTTCCTCCCCGAACGCCTACGCTGGGCTGCCCGATCGCTGCGGCGCGGCTCTTCTGCGGTGCCACAGGCGGTGCCAGGGTGCCGGAGGCGTGGCTGCGGGCTGCGGGCCGGCACAGCAGCACTGGCCTAGCTGAACGGGGTTCGATGACCCCGCCGTATCGTCTAGTGGTCCCCGGCCCAGCTGAATCCCGCACGAACGACGCACTTGGCCGCGCCACGGACAGGTTATCGTGTGTGTGTATATATATTAAGCAGGGTGTGTTTCGGGTGGCGGTGTCGCTAACCCCGGCCGGGACCGGATCGGGTCAGCCCGGGCTGACTCGGGCGAATGACAACAACACACCCAAAGCTGACCCCCCCCCCCCCCCCCGGCTGGTCCGGGCCCAGGCCCCTCCCCCAACGCACGCCGCGCTCCCCGCGCTAAGAGCGGCGCCGCAGAGCAGACGCGGTTGTCCTCAACAGGTTTGGCCGAAAGCTAATCTGGGCAAAGGCACGACCATGTCTGGTTATGCTCTGCTCCTGGGCTGGAGCCTGGGCTGGAGCCCGGACCGGAGCGGCGCGCCGGGCTCGGCCCGCGTGCTTTGGTCCCAACCGCGGCGCGGCAGGTCGACGAACTTCCCCTGGAAGCCCGGAGCCCGGCAGCTGGGCCCTGCGGTTGGAGTCTGAAGGCGGCCGCTGGAACCCGGAGTCTGGAGTGTTCCGGACGACGCTTACGGTGCGGACACAAAAATATCAGAATTTTAAAAAATCCGGATTTTCTACAGCGCCGGACAGTGGCGCCGAGCGCCTGCAAGTGCCAGGGTAGGCCAGCCCGCACGACACGCGTGCATGCAAACGTCGAGATTGCCTACCCATCAGGCGCCCTGAGCGCTCTGGCTGCACCTGTGACCCGTGCCGCGGGTACGTCACGACGTTATTTTATTTAGCCCTGATATCTGCGGCCCGAATCCGCGGCCGAAGAAAGATGCCGCTGGAATGTGCTAAGCGGTCGGAGAGGCTGTAATGGATGGGAGCGGATGGCCGAGGCATGGCCGAGATGAGATGAGCGCTGAGGAGAGGAACGCTGGCGGAATGGCGAGGCGCGGCGCGGCGCGGGCCGACACCGCAATGAGCCGCTGTCTTATCGCCGCCCGGCCGTCCAGCAGCGCTGGTGTTCGCGTGCCACGCCCCGCCCGTTCGCCGTTCGCCGGCCACTGATCTTGCCCTTGACCTTGACCTAGGCCCTGCCTGGCTCTGCCACGCGCGGAGCGGTGGCGCGGCGTGGCGCGCGGCGGGTTCACTGACCGCGGGGCGGCGCGGCGCGGAGCCGATACTACGCTGGACCGGACTGGGACCGCGGGGCCGCGCGGCGGCGAGTGGGACGGGACGGGACGGGGCGATGGGTCGCAGACACGTTGGCGCCATGTCGCAGCGGCCCCCGTCCCATCCCACCCGGCCGGACTCAGGCAGCCTGCAGCAATACGATCTTCGTTCATTTTGCGAATGTCGGAATTTTTATGCTCGGTCGTTCGCCGAGCACTTTTGGTGTAATAACTCTTGTCTTCAGCGATGTGCGATAATATTTAAGGGTGCCTGTACTGCACAAAATTTTAAAACAAATAAAAAATAACAAGGGCAATTAAATTGGCCAAAGTTGAACAATAAAGAACTAAAATTTCAATAATAACGCTCGTACGACTTTTAAAATACTTGCGAGAGCGAAAATCAAGCAAAGCCGCGTTTTTCGTGTGTTTTTGCCGCAGAGGAAGGGGCGCCCGTGTTGTAGGGGGCGTCGTCCGTCCGCCTGTCTGAGGAAGCCGCCTCCGGCCGCCGGCCGCCTCCGCCTCCATCACTCTTGAGGGCAGGAGATGAGAGGCGGCGGCGGCAGCAGCAGCAGCAGCAGCAGGACAGGAAGTGACTCGCCTCGCCTCGCCTCGCCCAAGTGCTGCAGGCAGGCCAGGCCCTCTCTGCCCGGCCACCGTGGCGCCACACTTCCGCGCGCAGGTCGCCGGGATGAATGCGGCTGCTGCGGCTGCTGCGGCTGCTGCGGCTGCTGTAACCGCAGCGCATTCGCCTCGCCGGAGCAGAGGAGGTGTCAACGACTCGTCGCCGCGGCCTGGAACGGCCTGGAGCGGCCTGGAGCGGCCTGGAGCGGCCTGGAGCGGCCTGGAGGATGTTGCATGCGGCCGGGCCACGGTCCGGGCCGGCGGGGACCCCGCCTCATGCCGTCTAATGAGACGACACACCACGTGACCAATAGTCGCGGTGATGTGGGCGGCCCAGTTCCCACGCCCCCGTGAGCGGTCCCCGGGGCCGGGACCGGCCGGGACACAATTATTGCCCACAAAGCACAGCAGCACAGCGCGGAGAGGCGCCGCCGGGGGCACAACAAGAAAACGGCGCCGATGGCTGCCCGTCACGAACCGAAAACCAAAGAGAAAAATAGAGCTTGGCGGGCGCGCGACGACGATCCGAGCCGGCGGGAAATCAGCATTATGGAGCGACCCCCGCCGCCCCCGTGCCGGTGTCGGTATGAGAAAGTCGTCATCCACATTCCGCGTGCCCTTTGTTCCGCTGCTCCCCCACGGGTTATACCTGCCCTGTCCGGCTCACGCTTCTGATCATCGCTCGCTGCCAAAACGCCGCTGAAAACGGACCCGAAGCGGTGGGTCGGAGAGAGATGACATGTGTGTGTGTGTGTGTGCTGGACAAAGAGCCCAGCTCGCACCGGGCCGGGCCGGGACCCTCTGGCACTTGCGGCGTGCGCTTGGCGGAGACAAAAGCGGGAGGGCAGCAGCCGTCAAGCAGCAGTGCCTCTCCAGGTTAGGGGCACGGGCACGGGCACGGGCACGGGCACGGGCACGACGAGGACAGCAGTGACAAAAGCAAACACAACAGGTTGGAGTTACGCAGCGCGGCCGGGATGGGATGGGATGCTCCGCCGCGTGCTCCGGGCGCTGTGTGTGTGTGTGTGTGTGTGTGTGTGTGTGTGTGTGTGTGTGAGTGAAGGACGACGGTCGGGGGCGCGGCGAGGGCGCGGCCCGCGGCCCGTCGCTCGTCCCTAATCGGAGCCACGCACAAAGAATGCCATACTCGGAGCCATGGGGGAAAAAATAAAAGGCACATACATTTGAACTGATTCAAAAAAAATATAACACTATGTCACCATAGATTGAATTTTTTTTTTTTTTTTTAACTTTTAATTTACCTCCAAAATCGGGTAAAAAAAAATCACAAAGTTCACGCCAAAAAAATAATAATATCGGGATCAAAAATTCCAAAGTGATATCTCGCTCCAAGAGCACTATAACAGCACTTGAGGAGCCGTGGCCCAGCCGTGGCCCAGCCCAGCTGCTGTAGTCCTGGCTGGGCCTGGCCGCTCACCGCTCACATCACCGCTCCTCATAACACGTCAGAGGAATATTGTGGGGGAAGCCGAACATATCACAAACAAGCAGACAATGCCTGTCCTGCTCCAATCCGAGGTGTGCTGGTGAAAGGAACACAAGGCACACGGCAGCCAGCCGCTCACGTCCGCGAACGCGGGCGGGGGCGGGGAGGGCAGGTGTGGCGGTGGCAGGCGGCAGGCGGGGCTGGGGACTTCCGAGGCCCACCTCGTCCCGCGTGTAAAGAATACTCTGAAAACACAATCGAACAACTTTGTCTCCCCGCGACCCGCCTTCAAATAATGAGGTGAGGGGTGGGGGGGGGGGGGGGCGCAAACCGCCACGCCGTCACTTTTTGCCAATATACCGCGCTCCTGGCGAGGCGCGTCGTTATATGTCTTCGGAATAATGGTAAAGTAGACAAGAAAGTGGAGTTCCCGGCGCGGGTTAGCTCCCCGTTTATTACTCTCACGTCAATTTTCCGGCATCGCCTGCAGCCGTGCAGCAACAGCGCAGCTCAGCGCAGCACAGCGCAGCTCAGCGCAGCTCCACTCCACGCGCCGGGGCGGGGGAATGAACGCGGGACCAATCAATGCTCTTTCAATCAAAGCGACGCGCTCTGCGCGGGGCGGGCCGCGGGCCTCGCCGAGCCGCGGTGCGTGTGCTACGCTCCGCGCCGCGCGCACAGCCAAACGGAGAAGCGGAGAGGAGAAGAGTGCCATTTGCGTTCCTGCCCCCCAGATTGCGCCGGGTCGACTCTCGTGCCATTAACGTTATCATACATGACGGTGAGCCGGCTGGGCTGGGCGGGGGCCCGGCTATGAAGGCTGCGCCCAGCACGCTGCAGCTGCAACCACTCCCCGCCCCGCGCCGCTCGGGGGCCCCAGCAGAGGAGCCCACCGCGCCAACCCGCTCGGACCCCGAGCCGAACCCAGCCGCCGCTGCCGCTGCCGCTGCCGATGCACTTCCCTCCCGGCGTGCTGCCGGCCTCCTGCTGGACCAGGTCGTGCCCGCCGCCGCCGCCGCGGTGCGATGCGGAAACTTTTAAGAGATTACTTTTGCCTCACTACTTGTTGATGACGGTATTGCGGCTCGTGGTGACGTGACCGGGACGACCTCGGCCTATCGCGGGGCGGGCGGCGACGCGGCGGCAGACGGCAGCCACACCGTCAGGGCGGGGAGGGCGCAGCGTGCAGCCTGCAGCCAGTTTGAGCCCGGCTCGGCTCGGCTCGGCTCGGCCCGGCTCGGCTCGGCTCGGAACTATCATGTAGTCCGCCGTGCGGGCCCAGCCCGCGATAGACGACACCGCACCACCGGGCTGGCCGCTGGCCGCTGGCCGCTGTCCTCTGCCCCGCCCGCCGTAATGGTCTAGTCTGACCCGGTCTGGTCCCGGACCTCGCCTCCTCGGCCATGCGCGAAGCTCCCCGGGAAACCCGGAGGCGCTATCAAGCGCCCCCTTATCGAGTAGGGTCCCTGCCCCGGCCTGCCCCCACCGGGGAGTGCACGGGCTTGGTGAGGTGCCGCGCACGTTTGCCAGTCTGACAGCGAAATCAGTAGTGCGCTCCAGGTAAGAGCTCACTGTTTCCGAATTTGCAACGTCACGCAACAAAATTTTGCAACGATGCGTTACAACGTATGCTGCAAAAAGAAGTGCTGGTCGTCTCAAGTTGTGCGATGTCCATCACAATTTTTTTTTTTTTTGTGACGATCAGCACAACATTGTCATTTTGTGATGGCCATTACAAACACATTTGATGGACGTCACAAAATTTGTGATTCAACGTCACAAATTTTGTGACATCCATCGCTGATTTCAGCAACGTGTCGCCGTGGCAAAATTTTGTGATGAACGTTGCAAACTCCAAAAAAATCAGTGCTGTGCCCTGTTTTTCCCCCTCCCCAATGTCTATATGATGATTATTTCACTTTTGCCCGCAGGAACACATCAACACACACTGTCGAGGCTAACGAGGGGTGTGTACATGAACGGCGCGACACACGGCACGATCTTGCAATGCAGCTTTAGCCGACGCGATGCCCTCTCCGGGGCCGGGGCCCGCGGCTGCAGCGGCTGCAGCGGCATTGACGACCCGTCGTGCTCCCTGTTATCGTTCGACCGGCCGCCGGCCACGGACACGGCGATGACGGCGCGGAGGAGGCCCAAGGCCCCCGTCGAGGAAGCGGTTGGCGAACTGGGCGCCCGCACTTCAGCACGTCCGCGACGTCGACGCCTCCTTGGACGCGTGCCACGGCGGGCGGAGGCTGAGGCCGGAAACGCTTCCGGTCCGGTCCGGGCCAGACTCCGCGTGCATCTGGCGGGGAAAGGCAGAGGCAGGGCGGGAGCGGCCGGGGAGCGGCCTACACCTCCTGGCGGCCGGTACGCCGGGTCAGGCCGCAGGCCGCAGTACCCGCGCTTCGAACGGCCGTATTTTTTCTTCCTTCCTCGACGGGTGCCTTGGGACAGCGCGGCCGCAGCCACAGCGGCAGCAGCAGCAGCAGCAGCACAGGAGGGACGCGACTCGATACGCGCTGCACTGCTGCACGCCGCTTCCGGTGCTTCCGGTGATGGGCATCCACAGAGGCCGACACCGACATCATCCCGCACAAATCGTGGGGGGAACATTTGCCACCGCGCCGGCGACGTCAGCAGAAATAAAAAATAAACATTGATAATTTCAAGCGTTATTTTTATTCATTCGACTCTTCGGCGACACTTGGACACTCCGTCGCTGCTGGACCGGGCCGGCGGACCGGCGTCTACACGATATTATCACGACCATCGCTTATTTTAGACAATTTTTCATACGCGACCGAAAAATAAAACAAGAGGGATACATTATTGGACGCGCGGCGCGACGGGCTCGCACGACTATACTTTGTCATTAATCTCCCTGTGTGCGTGTATGCTGATGATGATGAATCGCGGAGTGGCGACCAGGAAGGCGTATGTTCGTGTGTGTGTGTGTGTGTGTGTGTGTTTGTGTGTGTTTGTGTGTGTGCGTGCGTGTGTGATGCGTGGGAGGAGACGCTGATAATGACGCGTCAGGGCGGCACGGTCATTTAGGCAGCTCACGTCCCGCTGCAAAAGACGTGCTCGAGTAACAAAGGCCTCCACGGCGCGGCACGGCGCGGATGGCGCGGACGGCGTGTCCTTGCTCACGTGTCCTTGTGGGGTAGGCAACCTCAGGGCGGCGCTTCCCTCCGGCCCCTCCGGCCCCTCCGGCCCAGGCCATATGTCCAGGCCATATGGGGTAAGTGCACCTAAAAAAAAAATCACTTGCAGGTTAAAAAAAAAAACCCACACCCGCCAATAAAGTGGCCATTTTCTCATAAACTGTTAAATTGCTATTTTTTGTGGCTGTTTTTTTTTTAATCTGCTGTGTTTACTTTTATTTCGTCATACTGCCATTGTGCCGCTGGTTTTCCGGCTCGCTGCCGTCACATCGCACTCCACATAAACCTCGGCGCAGACTACTTAAGGGATGGGGGGGGGGGGGAGGGAAAGGGGGGGGGAGAGAGAGAGAGAGAGAGAGAGAGAGAGAGAGAGAGAGAGAGAGAGAGAGAGAGAGAGAGAGAGAGAGAGAGAGAGAGAGAGAGAGAGACAATAAGGGGAGCAGCAAATAACAAGAAACGGCGCGCACGAGTCCGCCGGCTAGCTTCCGCGCACAAATTGCGCGAATCCGCATCGCAGCCAGCCAATCCAGTCCAGCCAGCCAACTAGCAGGGGAACTGAATTCGAATCGAGCGTTTGGCAGCGGAAGCCGGACCGACGTCGTCGGCGGCGGTCGGGCAGAAAGGCTACCCCCTGCAGTGCCACACCTTGCCTTTGTTCGGCCCGGCGGCCCCCGCGGCCCCCCGCGGCCCCCCGCGGCCCAGCTCAGGGCGCCGGCACTCCTCCGTAAGCTTATTGCCATTCATGGATGCGTTTGCCCCCAATCCCCCGCAAGTCTCTGCGGCCTGAGCGCGCCTAAGCGCCGCAAAACGAACTCGGGGCCCAACCTGGCCTGCATGGAGTTAAGCATCAGCAGCAGCAGCAGCAGGCCGGGACGCTTCTTGACCTCGCAGCGGCGGCGGCACGGCGGCGGCACGGCGGCGGCACGGCGGGGCTTATCCCTCCCGTAACCACTGCGGACCAACAGTACACTGTACGCTGCCACGACAGTCTCCGCCGACCGGCCGACCGGCGAAGACTCCGGGTCAGCGAGTCGTAACGAGAAGGAGGAGGGCTTGGCGGTATTTCGAAGTCTCAATTGCGAAGTCTCAATATCAAGATTCAATATTAGATATCGATGAATGGACTCTCAAGATTTCATTATTTTGCATAGAACACAGAAGTTTAAGCATTTCAATATTGACACTGTTAACTGCGATCAGTATTGCATCGGTAACACCGTTAAACCTAGCTAGTGGTGTAGTAAATCCATCTGTCGAAAATGACAGCATGCAAATGAGACAAATGGTTTTTGGTCTGAATTTTAACCCGATGTGCAGTTTTCAACTCAATAACTTTGTGTTTGAAGCAATTTTCAGTCGTTCACTATTTTCAATACTGAAATACTTTCGATACAATGAATGCCTCTTCAAAATATTGATTTTGACGGAAAATTCAATATTTTAAATATTGGATATTAATACTGGCATCTCATTCAGCGCCCAGCCCTAGAGCGAGGTCGGGCCGGCTCGGCTCGGGCCTCCTGCCGCTTCTGGACTGGAAACAGGAAGCAGCGCGGGCGCGTTATTTCGAGTCACAAAGTGTAGCGGTTTAAAAACATGGAAGGGAAACGACGACGCGACGTCGGCCCAGTAAACTGAATGAAAGCCGCTGAAGCGAGGCGAGAGGAAGGGAAGGAAAAATCTCTTCTCTGGAAATCCGTAGGGCGGCTGCGCCGTGCCGCGCCACTCCGTGCCATGCCAGGCCGGGCGCCTTTAAACAGCGCGCACGCGGGGTGCGGGGGCACACAGCCCTGCCAGCCCTTGGCCGCCGACCGAGAGGGAAGTCCATTCCAACCCCTCGGCCGCCCCTCGGCCGCCCCTCGGCCCGCAGCGGGCGAACGAGTTTAAAATAACGGCTAAGAGGCGTGGAGTAATTGCAGCTCTACGGCAGAAAGAAGTCGGGTAGGGAACACGGCGGCTTTGCGAGCGAATGCTTCACGTAAATGAAAGATAAGTCCGGGAGGAAGCGGGTGTGATCCGGCTGGCCTGGCCCTCTGCTCTGCCATATGCAGCATCTCCGGGCCCGCTAACTTCTCACACCCACAAGATCAATTTTGTCGTAGAAGAGGACACTGAAGCAAGCTGTATCTAAGTAAACACAGTGATTACACGGTTTGAAAAAAAAAGTTACCTGGGAATCGAAGAGCCGGAAAAAACCGAAGCAAAAAGAGAGGACAGAGCGAAGCGGAAAGGGGAATAAAGATTGGGGGCGGGGGGGGAGGCGGCCACAAACCGAAGATGCGCGAGGTGCCAAATCTCGCAGATATAAGACCTCCAACCAACGGGGTTAAACGCCAAGGTGCTTTTTTTTCCTCTCTCTCTCTCTCTCTCTCTCTCTCTCTCTCTCTCTCTCTCTCTCTCTCTCTCTCTCTCTCTCTTTTTTGCCCCTTTCTGCGCGCCTTTTTATTATTATTATTTTAACCTCTTTGAGCCCATGCGCGCGCGTTAAGAGCCGAACTCTCTCATCCCGGTTCTTCCCAATTCTCCCCCCCCCCCCCCCCCCCCCTCTCTCTCTCTCTCTCTCTCTCTCTCTCTCTCTCTCTCTCTCTCTCTCTCTGTCTCTCTCTCTCTCTCTCTCTCTCTCTCTCTCTCTCTCTCTCTCTCTCTCTCTCTCTCTCTCTCTCTCTCTCTCTCTCTCTCTCTCTCTCTCCTCTCTTCGCACGGCTTTAGGTTTCTCGCCCGCCCTGCACCGCCCACCGCCACCACCGCCGCCGCCCGCCGCGTCGGAACGCCTCCTCGCCAAACTTGCAACATGAGACTGACCAAGGACAGCGCTGTGATGTACCAATCTACTTTATGCCGCGCCGATACCCCTGCCCGCCCGCAGCTGCCGCCGCCCCGCCCCGCCCCGCACCCCGTAGTCCTGGAGCCCGAAGCCCTTCGCCGTCCACTTTTTTGCCCTTCCCGTCGGCAGTCTGCCGGGAGTTACAGGTCAGCCAACCTCGTCCTGCTCCGCCCTGCCATGACCAGCCAGGCCCGGCGGCAATGATGAGCACTGCTGCTCGTAATTACGTTGGTAGTGCCAGGCCAGACAACGCCCAGAGTGTCGTGTTATGGCATGGCTCTCCGCGGTGGCATAGGTCAGGCTCCCCTCCCCTCCTCTCTTCTCCCCAACCACTGCCACGCCCCGCCTCACCTCGTCTCGTCTCGCGCAGCAGCCGAAAGTTAGCAGCAATAAGAAACTTAGGCGAGGTCCCTCTCGCCCCGAGCGATGCGTGCGCGATTTTCAAGGCCGGGTTCGGGATGCAGCGCGCCCTGCCCCGCCCCGCCCCGCCCCGCCCCGCCACGCCCCGCCACGCTCCTCAGCGCACGCGCGCACGCCCCGTCTCCTCCGCGCCGTGGTTCACCGTGAGCGCGTGGATTATTGTTTCGGGTTTATTTTACACCACTCGGGAAGACGGACCCGGCCGGACCAGACCGCGCGAGGGCGAGGAGCTGACTACAAACGTGCACTGGGTGGTCTGGGCTGGCATCCACGAATCCCACGCGGACACTGACACTGACACTGTGGACAGACTGTCGTATCCAGAGGATTCATGAAGTGTTTTATTCAACGCGAAAATTGCCCACCGCACCGCGCCTTCCCGGAGATATAGTCGATAGAGAGATACGCCTGCAGTGGGATACACAAGGGCGAGAAGGGGGCATAAAACGGGGCAGGGCACGGCAGGGCGGGAGGGGCGCCCAAACATGGACGCAAACACACACACACACACACAAACACACATACATACATACATACGACCAGCGATGAGGCAAGAAATTGTCGTGTCTGCGCCTTCATATTCAATCGGTGTCGCAAGATGAGTACCCGCAGCGTGAGAGAGGGGAGGGGGACCCTGAGGGACCCCGAGGGACCCCGAGGGACCCCGGCCGGCACGGGGGACCCGGGGGACCCCGGGGAGCCCACGATCCACACTGCCCTGTCTCCAAGGCCAATGTCGTGCACAGACCTTTGCCGCCGTGCCGTACCTGCAGCATCAGGCCGCCCCGTGCCCGCCGCAGCTGGCCTCACGCAGCCGGTGCGGTCGCCCGCGGACTTAGACTGGGCCGCCGTATTAAGATTCAAACGTTGAACTATCTAACGGCATGGAAGTCACAGAAATGGGTCTTAGATCAAAAATTAGATGCAAAATTCCGCAAAGTGATCGATTCAGATTTCCCGAAAGTTTCTCGGAGGCTCCGCAAGGTGCCAAGCTGGAATTTCGCGGTCCCAGCGGCCACAGGTATCGAAGCTGGCATCGGCCAGTACCTCGGCAGGGCTTCGTCACGCCCTCTGGCGGCAGGATTCGTTTTGAGGTGAGGAACCTCGATGCTTTGTTAGAACGTTTGTTTCGTTGCTGTTTTTTTTTTTCATTATTTTTTATTAAGACCGTGGATGGCTGGTTGCCTTGCCGCCTGCTTCTGCGAGCGCCACTCACCCCGTTTCCCACGACATTGAAAGGTTTCCCTTCGCTTCCCGCGTGATGCGTTTTGAAACCAACAACTGATTCTGGCTGCGGCGGGCGCGCGCACACACACACACACACACACACGGCACGCCCTGGCAGCAGCCTTGAGTGCACACACACACACACACACACACACACTCACAGGTTCGATCGTTCGCACCGGCGGCGGGGCCGGGGGCCGGGGGCCGGACGGATACGTCGAAGACACAGCAGCGGCAGGCGGTGCATGCAGGTGCGGTGCGCTTCCAGTCGGCACGCCGCTGGCACGCCGCTAGCACGCCGCTGGCAGCCGCTGGCAGCCGCTGGCAAGCTGCCGCGTCACTCTACGACAGTCCCATGTGCTAATCTCGCGCTACGTCTATATAAATCAAAGTGACGAGTAAGAAAGGGGTTCTGGTCCTCCTCAATGACGGGACGGCCGTCCGTTGACAGGGAACCCGGCTGTGACCCGCCAGAGCACGCGGGCTCGGGGCGCCTGGCGAGTAGGCAACTCCGACGTGTGCAGCGCAGGCGTGTCGTGCGGGCTGGCCTACCCTAGTGCTCGCAGGCGCTCCCGGAGCTGATGGCCAAGGCCGTGGCCCTGATCTTGGAGCGATGGGCTGAGCTGAGCTTGGCGGGCAGCGCCGTCTTGTTGCATGACCAGGTCTGAGTGGGCAGCGGCAGTGGTGGCGGTGGCGGTGGTGCCCGCAGCCAGCGTCATCAAGTGGTCATCACAGCGGGCCGGACAAAGCGAGGCGCACCGCGGCACGGCCCGCAAGCAGAGCACAGCAGGTGTGGTCCAAGTCCAAGGGCGTCGCGGCGGCGCGGAGAGCGGATTGGCGCGTCCCCGTGTTCCCCGTCCCGTCCCCGCCGAGGCCGCGAAGTATCTGTCGCTGCCGCTGCAGTGATACCAGCTACTGGACCCGTCAGTTCTTTTGCCGTGGGCACGACAACAGTTTGCGTGTATTTTCTGCGCTCCTCGGGTAGTCGTCAATGCCATGACTCATGATTCGCCTCGCGGCATGCCGCGCGGGGCTGCCGTCAGGCTTCAGTCAGGGCGCGTGCCGCGTGGCGTGTGTGCCGCGTGGCGTGTGCCGAGTGGCGCGTGGCGCGTGCCGTGTGCCGCGTGCCGTGTGCCGCGTGCCCATGCCGAACCCACGCGGAGTCGAAGCCCAGCACAAGCCAAGTATGACGCCCCGCCCGCCCCGCCATGACGCGCTACCGCGCGCCGCCACGCGCCGCCGCTATGGGGTGCGTCTTGTCATCACGATTCTAATTTTTTTTTTTTCTTAATGTAGTCTGCCCAATTTTTTAAAATTGATGATTACGATTGCAATTTTTTTTGTGTAATTTGCGTCTGATTGTACTTTACCGTGCAACTTCAACGCCATCATTCAAATTTTTACCCCCCCCCCCAAAAAAAAAAAAAAAAAAAATTGGAGCCTTGATAACAACCCAATTCGTAGGGGCAGATACATTTTTGTCAGTGCAAATGATTGGTGACGGTGGTTTGCCACGCCATCCGCTCGCTCTCGGTTATGCTGTCAGCCGATATTGATATTGTTTAATACGGCTCGATCAATTAGCGCCGCAATGTGCTGCGCTGTGTGCAACCGCTGGCGCTGGCTGCGCTGGCCCGGACAGAACAGACGCTGTTGCAGCGCCGCCCGCCGCGCTCTGCTCCGCTCTGCTCTGCTCTGCTCTGCCGCGCCTCACTGGGCACTGCAAATACGCCCCGCCGCCGACGGGGAGGGGAGGGGAGGGGATGAGGGCCGGGGGCCCCCGCACCGGATGACTCGGGAAAATAACGTGTAATACGTGCGGCGTGCAGGGCGGCCCTCGCCCAAAAAAAAACTCCACGTACACCCTGCTTTTAAAAAATCAGAATAAAGGAAGGAAAAATGCAGAGAATTTCAGCGAAAACTGCAAGAATTTTGATTTTATCGCGTTATGCTCGCACCACGAATGAAGGACCCATCGACAGCGTCGGCAGAAAAAACCTGGAATGGGCAGAGCCGGTGTTCGAACCGCAGACTCCAGCCGTGGCACTCCAAAAGCACGGGAGTCACCGAACGCTAACGCCGAGCGCCGAGCCCCCGGCCTGTGAATCTCTCAGTTATCCCGCCACGGTCCGCCTTGGTCCGCGGCGCGGATTACCTTTACGGCCGAGTACAGTACGGCGTGGCGTGGCGCGGCGCGGCCTACTCATTTGCATCACAGTGCGGCCATCAATGGAGCCCAGACCAGGCTGGCTGCTGGCTGCTGGCTGCGGGCTGCGGGCTACGGGCTACGGGACGGGCCTGCTGTGGCTGTGGCGGCCGTGCTGGTGCACAGCGCCACGGCGCCCGCCCCGCCTCGAACCGCCCGGGGGATCTTCAACTACCACAGGTAACAGAGCCCCCGGCAGCAGCGTGATAACGTCATATCGAGACAAGTGATTTCTGATCTGAAAGTAACAACAAGTTTGAAAAAGGTTCAGAGTGCAATTTTCCTTGAATGGGGTCCGGGCGACGCCGAACCTCTGCCAGAAAATTCTGTGGACTCTTCTACAGGGCGGTGCTGGCGGCTGCGCTAACTCGCCACGAACGGCCCCCGGCTCCCGTCTCCCGCCCCCCCGGGCCGCGACGGCAGATCAAGTGATCACCGCGATCACCATTTCAATTGCTGCGGTGGGCGGCGGCTCGGGGCGGCCGGCAGCCGTGGTCGTGACTCCGCCTGCTCCGCCCCAGTCCCACCTCCGGGCTGAGTTACCCAGGGCAGCGGCAGCCGGCGTCAGCTCTGGTGTCTGCTCGTCCGCGAAATCACCGGCCCCGGCCAGGCCCTCCGTGCCGTGACTGGGGCGGGGCGGGGCGGGACAAGTGTAAGCCGTTGCTGCGCCCCGCCTGTGCCCGCGGTGGACACTGCAGGTGCCCCGCAGCCGCTGCAGTGCACCTGCACGGAGTACGACCCAGGCTCGTTGCATCGAGTACTCTATACGTCTCGGTGCGCGGCGAAGGGTATGAGGGGTCAGGTCACCGCCCACCTCGTGTGTAATCGGGCCAAATTGCACGCTCAACTTGGCAGCTGATAACAGGAAGCAGGTGGCGCGGTGGTGGCCCAACTGCAGCTCCGCCGAGCATTGGCTCCGGGTCGAGCTGCAGCGCGGAGAGGAGGGGATCCTGGAGGGCCCCGAGCGGAAGGAGGATATGGGAGGGGAGGGGTGGGTGGCGGTGCACGGCCCGTACCGCAGGACGGCGGCGGCGGCGGCGGCGGCCGGGCCAGGGCCGAGCCAAGCCCAACAGAGCTGTCCGGTCGCTGGACAATTGCTCAATTGAACGGACGGACGCGGACCGTGTTGAATCTATTACGAGTCGCGTCCAGGCCGCACCGCCATCCATGAGCCATGGGCCGCTATGGGCCGCCATGGGCTGCTCTGGTTCCACTGGGTCAGCCCCGACGTCACCGCAGAGCAGCCCGACCGGGCGCAATGGACATTTTCCGGATGACCGGCGGCGCACCGCGGTCCGCGGTCCGCGGTGGGTTTCGTTCGATTCTCACACCGCGGTGGCGGACGCTCATTATCGCTCATTCCCTAATTATTTTCCCCCGTCGCGGACGCGGATAACCGGGCCGCGTGAAATACGAGGGAGGGGAGGAGAGGGGAGGGAGGCAGGGGCAGCGTCAACCCGAGCCGAAAGCATGTAGGGGCCGCGGGCCGCCGCTGAGTGCCGCGGGAAAGGTACGCCAAACATTCACACAGCCCCCCGGCCCGGCCCGGCCGCGCTCACAGTGTGGGGCCCAGGCCAGGGCCTGAGGCCCCCAGGCCCGTGTGCGGTGCACCGAGGGACGAGGCCTCCCGTTCCGCCCCGTCCCGTCCCGGTGATCAGCGCGCCACAGTGATTGATTCCACAAACAAGGGCCTAACGCTGCTGCAGTGCTTACACACGGCGTGAGCCCCGGCCCCGGGCGGCCCCGGACGGACACACCCGACCCGGGACACACCCGACCGCGTCCTGACCCGGCCGCTGCGCGGCTGCACAGCACACAACACAAAGTGTGCCCCGCACCTGCAACACACGGCAAACAAGCGCATGGAGCAGCACGTCATGGTCATGCGGGCTGGGATGGGATGAGGGGGAGAGCGGTGTGAATCCCGTCGTCACCAACCCTTCTGTCCACGAGTCAACGCACAGAACTGCATTTCGTGAGCTTCGGCGGCGGAGGTTCGGCTCGGAATGGCTGGCGCTGGTGTGTTGTCGGTGGGAAACAGCTCGCGTCGTTTCGCGTTCCCTGGCGCTGCCGGAGGCCGGAGGCACCGGGAAAGTCTGCGCGGAGTACGTGGGGTCAGCAGTTAATACGCCGCTGATAAATGGCCTGTCATTGGCCAGCGGCCGGCGGCCCGCACGGGCCCGGACAGACCAGAGAGCACTGCGCCCTGAAGAAGGAGTCGGGACGGGACGGGAGCTCTCAGCGGGCTGGAAGGAGGACCCCATGCCCGGCCTAGCCGGACTCCTCGGCCGCCACATAGGCCACCCCCAGGCCCACCCAGGCCCACGCCGGGCCCCTCCCTGCCCGCCGGCCCTCGATGCTCGCTTTGACCAATTCCTTCTGCCTGCCTCGCAATCTCGGGTCGGGACCGACTGATTTCCTTCAGATGCAATGAGGCGTTCCGCACGGGGGGGAAAAAACTCCCTCCCTTCTTCTTTTCCTTCCCTCTCACTCCAATTCCCTCTGCCGCCCTTGCTGCCTCCCCCTCTTTCCCTCCAACACACGCCTAGCCCGACCTCGCTAGGCCCCGCTGCTGTAAACACTTTATGGCACCGGCCGTGGGACCCGATCTGCCGGGATCCTCCGGGATTCAACGGGATCTACCGGGATCTACCGGGATCTGCCGGGATCTGCCGGGATCCCTGCGGCCCGCAGAAGGTGGACGACGCGCGGCAGATGCACCTCCAGCTTGTGCCAGTGCCAGCTACCGCTGCGCGCGTTCGGGTTCACTGTCCGTACGGGACATCGCCACAACGGCAAGGACGCAGCGGCACGTCGGACTACCTGATGCGGCTCCAGACAGCAGCCTCGGCAGCCCCTGCGGACGCCGCACTCCCGCGGGCCCGCCGTAAACACTGCTGCTGACACTGACACACACACGCACGCACACACTCGCGAGATTCATACACACGGCTCTTTCAGCGGCCTTGAGCAAGGTCGCGCAGCGCGCATCAAACGCAAAACGCACTCCTCGCCTGATGAGGCTGCCGGGCTGAGGGGCCGGACCGGGCCGGGCCAGTGTATAAAGGCCAGCCGGATCGAGCCAGCCGCCGGCCTGCTATCGCATCAAATCATGTTCCGGTGAGTTTTCTAAATAGTGCGATTTCGGTGCACTACTTGGGCGTCCCTACTCTGTGTGTGTGTGTGTGTGTGCGCGCGCGCGCGCCCGAGTGTGTGTGTTTGAGTTGCGGCAAGCAAATGGTGATGACTTTTGCCTGGGGCAACGGTTAATACTCTGAGCGCTCCATAACACACTTTTTTGGGGGCTGCAACGGCACTGGGCTGCACTAAAGTCTCATTAGAGGAAATTATTTCCAACAAGTGCTGTGCGTTCTACACATAACAGCGTCAGTTTCGCCTCGCCCCGACAATATCCCAACTACTCTGACAGAGAAACTGCCCTTTCATTAATTATCTTCAACCCGCCTTTGTTGTTCGCGAATGTATCTTTTTTTTTTTAATGAGCCGCCACCGGTTTCTAAGAGTTTGTCGCCGCCTTCTTTTAAATAATTCCCGCCCCCACCCTCGCTGCCGTTGACGTGGCCGCGTAATTATTTTACTCCGGGCCGCGACACGCCAGCGGCAGCAGCGGGGGCGTGTGGCCGGCGACTTAGAGATCCGCTATCCGCGATGACTTGCCAAGTTGGCGGGTGGGGTGGTCCCGGTGCTTACCTGCGCCATTGCCCTCCCCTAGCCACCGAGCGCAGGGCGTCAGCCCAGGCACAAGAATCGCGAATAATTTGTTTCTTTTAGAGAGCGGGAGCGGGAGCGGGAGAGAGAGAGAGAGAGAGAGAGAGAGAGAGAGCGAGAGAGAGAGAGAGAGAGAGAGAGAGAGAGAGAGAGAGAGAGAGAGAGAGAGAGAGAGAGAGAGAGAGAGAGAGAGCGAGAGAGAGAGAATGCTCCAAGGGTTGGCATGGCGGAAGGTGTGGGGCGCGCCTAACCTCCCTAATGGAATGTGTATAGCGACCAAGAGAGGTAGGCGTTTACATCCCGGTGATTTACGCGAGGCGCGAGATCTCCGTCCTCCCTCGGCCGTGCCCCGCTCCCCTGCTCCGCTATGCAGCCCCTTCCCTCACTCTCACTCTTTCTCTCCCACCTCCCTCGGCCGTGCCCCGCTCCCCTGCTCCGCTATGCAGCTCCTCCCTCGCCCTCCCCCTCACTCTTTCTCTCTCGCACACACACACACACACACACACACACACCTATCTTCGGCGGCGCCGGCTCGGATGACACTGCGGTTTCCAGCAATGTCTCTCGCCACTCCATAAATAACGCCCTGCCCCACTCCGGGGGAGGGGTGAGGAGTGGGGGGGGGGGGGGGGCCTTGTCTGGTGTCAACACCACGGCACGGATCTCGTGATCCCGCGTCGCATACGCCGAGCGCCTGCGACGGTCAGGGTAGGCCAGCACGCACGACGCGCGTGCACGTGCACACGTCGTGGCTGCCTACCCAGCAGGCGCTCGGTGTGCTTCGGAATGGGCTTGGACGATATCGCGGCCGTGTGTCTAATGGAAGACCCCTTCAGAGGTAGTGCCGGTGCCGGTGCCGGTGCCCAGGCCGGTCTGTGATACGCAGACCACGCAATGGCAATATACGTTTATTTTAGTCGCCGCTGGTCGCCGCCGGTCGCGCTTCCAATGCACGGTGACGCGCGAGCGGCGCAAATCCGCGGCTTATACCTCCTCTGCAGCGGGAATCCGGAATGATTGCGCCTGGTGTGAATTCCCCCCCCCCCCTCCCCCTTCTCCCCTGTCCTCACTGATGGCGGTGCTGGCATACGCCCCGCCACGGCAGCGCCACGGCGGGGAGCATCGTGTCGTGCCAAACGCTATTGTTTATGGAAGATATGACCCCAGCGGGGGCCCCGCCCGCCCGCCCCGGCACTGCGCACCCCGCCCCCTCCCTCCAGTCCCCTCCAGTCCCCTCCAGTCCCCTCCACAGCGCGTCATGTCACCGAGGTCAGGAGGTACCGCGGGGGCCATACTGTCAGAAATTTCATCCTTCGAAATTTTGTCTGAAAAGTCCACACTACCAAATTGCTGCGGAGATCCCGATTTTATTTTCGATTTTTTTAATTATATTTTAAGGGGGCTCAATACAGCGTTGAAGTCTCTGAAAGGACACCAATGTACAATCAAATTCCAATTCCACACGATTGTGATTGTATATCCCACATGAGCAGTGCTGGGGGGCCTCGGGGGCTACCTCCTGCCGCCGCTGGCCGCCGGGTGCCGGTCCCAAGCAGGGCCCCCGGCAGTCGCTGCCTCGCCTCGCCTGCGTCTCGCACAGAGAACAGAGCTCAAAGGTGTTGCTCTTCCCCTGCTTCGTTTCGTCGTCGCTCCTGGTTGCTGCGATAATTGTGTCTGTGTGTTAGGCGCGCGTATACGTCTGACGGACGCGCATCGGCCATAAATAAGCGAGACAGGACGAGTAGAGGGCCCCCTGCAGGCCGCTGCAGGCCGCTGCAGGCCGCAGGGCAGGCGGGGCGGGGCGGGGCAGGGCGGGGTGGGCAGAGGAAGGGCGAGGGAAGGAGAAATAATCGTAATTCGCGGCCAAACGAAAGGAGCAGGCTGTCGGCCCGACCCGACGGCGGTGGTTTCGTGCTGTTATCGTCGCTGCAGTGGTGGCGGTGGCGGTGCAGCGTTATTGTTTCTTCGCTGGAGGCCACAAACATCACCGCCACCACTTGATCCGCACCGCCCCGCGGGGAGGATCCGGGCGAGGCGAGGCACGGGCCTTTTTTTTTTATTTTTTTAATGGAATCCCGAAACGAACTTGATTCTAGAGAGGCTAGCGGGTGGTCTCTACTTCGCGCTGCGTAGTACGCAAATATACAGCTAATGACCAAATGGGGAGGAGGGGGGGGGAGTCCCAAACCAAACTCCCGTGCGTCGCAGGGCGGCCCGGTCCACTGCAACGTTGGTAAGGCTGTCCTGGGACCGCACGGTCTCCGCCGGGAGGTAAGTCATGCCATGCTGCTGCGCGATGCGACCTCAATGCATAGTTAGGCACATTCGTCCTTCTCTCTCTCTCTCTATCTGCATATCCATCTATCTATCTATCCCTCTCTTTTATCCTTCTTTCGCTTTTTCTCGCTGATTCTCCTATCCTTCCAGAAGCGCAGGTTATCGAGGATCTCTTCAGCAGAAAAGAGAGGGAGAGCGAGAAAGAAAGAGAGAGAGAAAGATAGAGAGAAAGAGAGAGAGAGAGAGAGAGAGAGAGAGAGAGAGAGAAGGGGGGGGGGCGGAGAAAGAACCCGCAGGAAAAGCAAATTTCGCCTGCTGGAGCCAGCCGCCGCAGCTGCTCCCATTCCGTTCCGGCCGGGAGGGATTTGAGACGTCGCGTTGCATGGGGAGTGCAATGGTTGGAAGAAGTCCCCGCTGCCTTGGGTCGCCGGGCCCCCCACCCCTCCCCACTTTAAATTAGACCAATTGGGAATCCGAGATACGCGAACGCATGGCGGCGCATGAGGCTCTGTCAGTGCGGGGCGGGGTTACCCCTGCCAAGTTCATAAAAGTCGAAAAAGAAACGAGAGAAAGAAATAAAATCAGGTATTTGAACCCACAACAACTGTGAGCGCGGCAGTGCGGCAGAGCGGGAGAGACACCCAACTGCATCTGCAACTCTGCGTGCTGCGCCATGGGAGTCACGAACCGGTGACGACGGCAAGGCCGGCCGAAACACGTGTCTCCTTGTGTGCGTCCCGCGTGACTAGACGTGTGTGTGTGTGTGTGTGTGTGTGTGTGTGTGTGTGTGTGCTTTCTGCTGTTTTCTGGAGCAACGCGCCACGGCGAGCTATGTCATCATTGTTTGGCGGGGAGGTGCGAAGACTACGACAGTCACACCGCGTCGTCACACACAGACACACAGACACACACACACACACACATACACACACACAGTGCGTCGAAGGGCAGCGAGGACAGAGGTGCACTGCACGCGGTCAGGTGCGCGTACTGCACGCGCGGCGCACGCACCACGCCACGCGCCACGCCTCACAGCACGCTTCTCTCAGGCCGCGGGGGGTCCCGGCAAACCCCCGGCCGGCGGGCTGCCTAACCACGGGTGTAATGAAGTACGCCAGCAGGTTTCTGATTTGGAACCGTCGCGGTACCCGGCGGTACCTGGGCCTGGGACCTTGGCGGTGCTGGGCGCTGCGCTTGCACTGCTGCTGCTGCTACACCTCCGGCCGTATCTTCAGACGGGATAAAATAACGACATGGAAATAAAAGAGAGGAGGAGACGCCACGCCACGCCAGGCCAGGCCGCCGCGTGGAAGAAGCAAGACAAAAGAGGGCGCCGCGCGGGTTTTAACAACTCGCCGCCTTTCCGTCGCTTGCGCCTTATTACTCAAGCTTTAGCGAGGCGAGGCTGGACAGATGCGGACGCCGGGGCGGCAGGCGGCGGGGCCGGGGGCCGGGGGCCGGAGGCCGGGGGCCGGGGGCCGGGGGCCGGGGGCCGGGGGCCGGGGGCCGGGGGCCGGGGGCCGGGGGCCGGGGGCCGGGGGCCGGGGGCCGGGGCCGGAAGCTGCTGGCAAATACAGCTCACCTCACGGCGGCGGCCCGCTCAAATCCTTGCACGCCAATTTCCCTACTATAACTGAATTTCTGCTCCCCCCCCCCCCCTCCCTCTCATGGCCCCGCCGCCCGCCCTTTGGCCGCCCTCCCCCCGTTCGGACCCTTATCGGTCCCTTACGCTGCGCGGATTCCGGGGGAGGAGTAGTAGTGATTCGCGCCTCGGCTGGCCGCCTGGCGCGGCCCGGTAGCGGCCAGCGGCTGCTTGTTATGCATAAGAGCGGCCGTAAAAATTTAATAAGAGTCGTGCAGTTCCGTAGGGATTTTTTTGTTTTGTTTTCTAGCGCGAAGGTGCGCGCCGCTATGGCCGCGGTCCGGCGCGCATCGCGGATCGCTCCGGGCTCCGCTCCGGGCTCCGGGTGGCTCCGGGCGGCGGGGTCCAGCCCGGAGGGCCCGGAGGGGGCTGGCCGTAGTTTGAAGCGTTGCGAAATGGTAGTCCCCTCCCGTGCGTTTGGTTTTAACGCACCATGAACGCAGCGAAGTAGTAGGAGGAGGAGGCGTGAAGGTACGGCTAATCCGCGGAGCCCCAGAAGGACAGACAGACAGACAACGGGGGCCGGCAGAGTGGGAGACCAGGCGGCCGGGCACGGAGTTATCACGAAGAGAGGAAAAACGCCACCAGCGTGTTTTACGATGTGTTGGTAATGACAGACATGAACGTGCACTCGATGTGCGTACATACTTCAGGGAAACATTCCGGGTGGTAGTGCGCCAGCGCGCGCCAAATGGAACCCCCGCGCGCCTAATGCGAAATTGAAAATAAAAGAAGAGAAACAATTGAAATTTCTGCGGACGCGGAAATATGTATATAAATGATAATAAATATTTTGACAAAATAAACAAGGGGTCAGGGTTGTTTCGTGTTTTTTTTCGCGTTCGTATTTTAGACCTGCGGTATCTCTTAAAGAGCATTACGTGGTACGCTGGTGCGCTCTCAATAACCGACCGGGCCGGTACAAAATGGTGAGCTCTGATAACAAGTAAGCTCGAAGGAAGCGGCCAGAAAATGGGTGGGGGTGGCGGAGGAGGGAAGGGGACGGGCGGGGCGGGCCGCTTCGTGAGTATCCTCCATCGCCTGTTCAGACAAATGCGCGAACAGACCCAATGCGTTGCGTTCTCCTGCCGTTCTCACGCGTACAGTCGCCTTGTTCGAGGGCGTGCGTGCGCCGGTGTTTCAGTGTGTCGGGCGCCTGCTGGGTAGGCAGCCGCGACCTCAGCACGCACGCGTGTCGTGCGGGCTGGCCTACCCTGACACTGCAGGCGCCCGCGCGCGCACCGCACAGCACAGCCTTGCCGGGACTCGTCTTCATAACGACCTGGTTCGCCACACCGGGCTGCCCTTCGACCTTTCGATCAGTGACATTGGCCGTCAACGAGCAGCGACGAGTGCCCCCCCCCCCTCACTGCTGCCGCGCTTGATATCAAAGCAGCCAGCCGCAAGCAGAAGCCGCTGCAGTGTGTTCTGGTCAAGGTCCGTCCATGCAGTGGCGCCCTCCCCCCCACCCCTTACATAAGCGGCCGCGTCCAAGTAACGAGCGCGCACCTTTTCTCGTGAGTCACGACGATCGCAAAGGTGAGGACGGGACGGGCCTGTGACGCGCGGCGGGTGTCCAGTGGCGTAGCCCTAGCCCTTCCCGAGGCGTCCGGCCCAGCCCGGCCCTTGATTTGGTTAGACGGTGGCCTTGGAAGGCCGGTCATCGCTCTGACACGCGGAGCTCCGCGCGGCGAAACTCTCCCCCCTCCCCGGGCCTCCGGGTCATCATAAAAGGGAACGTTCTTCTTCTTGTTCGTGACGGGCTGAGACGACGCGGTGGGCACTGCGGCACGGCAGGCGCGGCCAGACGGCGGGGAGGCGGCAGGCGCAGGGGCCGACGGTTTTACGATGCGTTTCGATGGACCGCTCCCATCCCGGCACATCGGCGCGCCCTTTTGCCCCTCTAGTTTGCTACAAATCTCCCTGCCCTTCCCGTAAGCCCCCGGCAGGCACTGGGACCTGGAGCCCAGAGCGATACCGGTCCGACGGAAATAAAAGGGGACCTGTTGTTACTGAGGAGACGGGCCATATAGCGCGCATTATTCAATGCGAACACCGGGGCGGTCGCCCCTTGCACTGTCCGCCATGCCCCCCACGGAGCCCCACTGGTCCCCAGGGAGGGCCCTGCCGCTCAGCCCCTGCGGAGCCCCTCGCGCGCCCTATCGGCACAAGGCGTCGTCGGCGAAACGCGCGACTCCCCTCACCACCGCCGGTTCGCAAGTCACGCCTGGAAATTAAAGTCGTAATGCCTGCGTGACGGAGGTCAAGTCAAGTTTGACGGTAATGTTTAGATTCGATGCGCTTCTCCTTCTATATTTTCTTTTGCCGCTCCTCCTCTCCTTGCCTTTTTCGTAGTCACGCCGTCGATCCTTACCAATCAGCCGGTGGGCTGCACCCACTGGCACCCACTGGCACCCACTGGCACCCACTGGCACCCGCAGCCTTCTCGCAGAGCGGGTAGGATTACGATTACGCCCACCACCAGCGATTACGCCCGCGCCGAAAACCTCCCCAAACTGAACCACACACGAGTCGCCGCTTCATGTCTTGGAACAAATGCGATTTTTATTTTAAAAAGTACACGACGATAAGAGCGAGACGATCCTGGCCGCATATGATGTACAGCTACGGCGCGCGGAGGATGAGACGACGTGGTTGTTGTTAGTTTGCGTGAAGGGAAGTGGAACCGGTTAGGCGCGGCGCTGGAGCGGTGCTGGAGCGGAGAGGCTGTCCGGGGCTCGATCCAGAGATTAATCCAGCCGATATAGACGGCAGTATGTACGTACGCACGTATGTGCGTATAGACGCAAATCGCAATTCCAATTTTTTTTTTTAAATATAATTTTCTTTTGAAGGTTGAAAAAGTGAAAAATCGAGCCAGCCCAATTTTTTACATTTTCTATGCATGTCATCTAGGATTGTTCAGGATCGTCTACCTTTCAGGCAACTCTAATCCAGCCTGGAAACGCTTGTTGGGAAGACGACGTCACCCGCACACCGCGCAACAAATTGGTGCCGCCGGCATTGTCGCAGCCTTGTCCCTGAGAGGTGAGGTGGCTGAGCCTCTGGCACAGAGCCTGGCGGCGGGGCCTGGCGGGTCTGCCGTGTGTGTGTGTGTGTGTGTGTGTGTGTGTGTGTGTGTGCGCGCGCTTATTCGAGTGCAGGCTACTTGACCGCACCGCACCGTGTGTGTGTGTGTGTGTGCGTGTGTGTGTGCGTGCGTGTGACTTGACCTCTGGCCCTGCCACGGCCAGGACGGAGGGAGGACGACCACTGGAGACTGCCGCCTGCTCTGCCGCGCCGCCACAGTCTCGGCTCGTTCCCAACCGTAAGGACGGGACGGTCCACGCGGGCCCCTACAGTCCGCACTGCCACTGCCCTTGGCTGTCCTCGACCCTTATTGGCTCTTCCTTGTTGCCGCGTCTCTATCGCACTCGCTACACGAGTGCGCCATCGGAGAGAGCGTGAGAGAGACAGAGCCTGCAGGGGTGCGCGGACCGCGGGAGGATGTCCTGCTAGTGCTTGAGGATGGCGAGGAGTTCCGAGTTGAAGAGCCGAAGCTCCTGTCCTGCCACCACCGCTGGAGAGAGAGAGAGAGAGAGAGAGAGAGAGAGAGAGAGAGAGAGAGAGAGAGAGAGAGAGAGAGAGAGAGAGAGGAGAGGCCATGCAATGATGCACCGCCATCATTCAAATGACATGAAAAGGACATCTCTGCGGATGCGCGGTCGCGCGGTCGCTCGGTCGGTCTCTCTTGCGGTCTCCTCTCGCGTGGGGGTCGCGGGTCGCGCCGCTCCGCCACCTCCGCCACACGTCTTTTACATCCGCGCCGGAGAATGTCAGCGCGCCGCGCGAACGAAGGTGAGGCGTTGCGCCGCTGGAAGATGCGCTCTCTGGCAGGTGATCACGTGTGGTGACGCCTCACCTGCCGCCGCCCCTCCCCTCTCATTAACACCCACTCTGGACTGGAATGCAGTCGTTGGAATTTCACGACGAACTGACACGGAATTCACGAAGAAAAAAGATGAGTGGTCGCAACTAATTTTTCAGTTGATTTTCAGACAAGCAGTAAATTTTTGTTCGGAGAACTAAAATTTTGTTGGGCGAACTAAATATCAGTTCCACCAACGCAAAGATGGTTGCTCCAAAGCAGAGGTTCACTGAAGGAACAAAAAGCAGAAAAAAAATTGTTTAGTGCCCGCAACGAACCCCTTTGTTGGAGAAACTGACGTTTCGTTGGTGCAACTAAAATCTACTTCCCCCGACAAAATTTTAGTTTTTCGAACAAAACTTTAGTGCTAATCTTTTTTCTCCGTGTAGGAATAAAAATCAGCTCATGCGCTTGTAGAGTACTCTGTCATCGCTGAATTCCATGAATTGTGCTATGAACCCGATGAAAGAGTCACAGCGGCTGAATCGCTACATGCTTGCAGCCAAACGCCAGACGGAACAGGGAGGGCCCGAGAAGGAAGCCAGCCAGCATTGCAGCCAACGAGATTCATTCGTGTGTCTCGTTTCATTCCGACACGGCCGCAGCAGAGGCCGCACCGTCATAGAGTCAATCCTGGGACTGACAGGGACGGACAAGGGGGCCGCGCTGTAGGAGACGAGACAGTGGCCACGACTGTACGCCAACTGTACCACGCCGTTTATTTTCGTATCTCCGCGTGACTCTTCTTCGACATGTGAGAGAGAGAGAGAGAGAGAGAGAGAGAGAGAGAGAGAGAGAGAGAGAGAGAGAGAGAGAGAGAGAGAGAGAGAGAGAGAGAGAGTTAGTTGCATCAAGGACTGGGACGAGAGTCAACTGCTACCGACACTGTCAGCACGAGCACAGTGGTGTACCATCCACTATCCCGGCGGACGACAACGGCAGACCAGACGGCGGACGCCTGTAAGGTGACGCCGAGCGCCTGCGAGTGCTAGGGTAGGCCAGCCCGCGCGACACGCGTGCATTCCGAAGTTGGAATTTGCCTACCCACCCGGCGCCATATGCGCGGAATGCGACTTGCCAAAAGAGGTTTGCATTTTCGGTCGTACTTTAATGAGGGCCGCATTTCTTGGACCTTTCAATTCCAACCGGAGGCCGAAACTTAGATCGGACGTGTGACTGCGTGGCGGTGTTGTCATGCATTAGTGAGTGCAGGTAACTAAATCACGCTGGGAAAACAATCACATGCAGGTAAAAACAAAAATCACACCCCTCTTAAAAGTGAACATTGACCCAAAACATGCTAAATTGCTCCTTTTTTTTTATTTATTGGAGGGTATCTTTTTTTCCCGCTATGATTTTTTTCCCTGCTCTTTACCCTATTTGCTTAACGGATAGTTGGCCGCTTAACTCGCACTGCTCGCGGATGGCCGCGGATGGCCACGGCTGCCACTGTCGACTGTTACCTTGTCTGGAATTCCCTGTCGCGGACACAGACGGGGTGGAGACTCTTGTCCGGGCAGCGCGCTCACACGCAGCCGTACCGCTGAGTAAATCCAATCGGGAGCCGCGGACGCACGCACTGACACGCCGCGACACGCCGCGACACGCTCACCCACTCCGACACACCGGCTTGTTGCGAGCGGAGACTCGTCCCGTCTCAGCACACGTCGGAGTGTCTGACTTGCCGCACCACCACTGGCGACGCGTACACAGCCAAAGCGCACTCCGCGACGGTTCGCGCGAGACTGGCCTGCCTCTGCCTCCCGGCTGACGGGCACGGGACGGGCCTGACTGGACTGGCGGCGCGCGGCGCTGCGCTGGGCTACCCCGTGCGCTGGGAGGGGAGGGTCTTGTGTGCGCGAGTAGCGACTGAGGGAAGGGAGGGAGACACTAGCTGCAGCGGCACCCGGCCGTGCAGGGCAGGGCAGGGTGGCTTGGTCACTGATTTATGCTTATTTTTTACCAACCGAGGGCAGCTTAGTAATTCGTGACTCAAGAAAATTCACGGAATCGCGACATTATTTTACGAAGAAGTCATCTCAAGAAAGCGGAGGCAAAGGTAATGTCGATTTTCTTCTTGAATCTTGTTTCTAATTTTATTTAACTGAAAATTCAACAAGTACATGAACAGCCGTGCAAATCATTGCACATGGAACTGGAAACAAGTTGTACAACTTAACAGGGGCGGGGAAACCAGACATCTAAATTTTAAAAACTTCAAACTTGTAGCAATTTCAAATAATATGTAACAGCTTTTAATTAACAAACGTAAATTTCAATTCCTGGCACACCAATGACAATGAGCTGGCATAGACAGCAGCCGGAGGGACAGACAGGAGCCCCCGTAGCTCATATGGCTAAGGAAGGATTCGGCAGCCGCAACACCTGCCGCCGAGCCGCGCCGAGCCGCGGTGGGGCAGAGGGCAACCGCCCCCACCCTATCCCCCGCCCCCGCACCGGCTGTCTGGCATAGATGTAGTATACCTCCCCCCCCCCCCCGTCTCTCTCCCTCTCTCTCTCTCTCTCTCTCTCTCTCTCTCTCTCTCTCTCTCTCTCTCTCTCTCTCTCTCTCTCTCTCTCTCTCTCTCTCTCTCTCTCTCTCTCTCTCTCTCTCTCTCTCTCTCTTTTGCGCTTAACCACCAGGCCCTCTAGCTACTGTTAAAGAGCATATCTAACTCCATAAAACCTGTGCAGAGAGGTGCGTGGAACCGTCTGTGAGAATCGAACCCACCAAGCCTGGAGTCAGAGTTTGACTGAAAGCTTGCGCCAACAACAGTTTGCTCCACGACCTCTCTCACACGCTACATAGAGATTCGAAGAAAGAAGTGCCAGCAGGGTAGGCCAGTCCACACGAGAAGCGTGCACGCGTCGTGACTGCATACCCAGCCGCTGGCATTTGTGCTCAGTCTGGACAAATTATGTTTTTTCTGGAGACAATATCGTGAACGCATTTAATGCAGTGTATTATTGTTCTGATTCTTGTGTTGCATTCATCTTGTTTTCTATGTGTGTGCTTTTCCTGTTGCATTTATATGTGTGTTTCTCGCTGTTGGCAGATTGACCAGACTTTGTTTGCACACCGTACTTTGGGTGTGACCTGCCTTATCTAGGAGGGAGATTGTGTTTCAGCTGTGGGCAGTTGACTGAACAGCAGCTGACAACATTAAACGACTGTTGTATGAAGTCGGTGTGAGGCTAGACGCCACGCCAGAGGGATCTAGAGAGGCTCATCCCTGGAAGGTAGGCAAGATGTGTTAAAGAGACAGAGTCACGTGGTGAGAATGAGAGGGGATTACTTGCGTCCCCCACTTTCGCGCTGCGCGGGAGCGGGAGTATTCCGCCGGTTCCGAGGTTCACGGATCCATGCTTGCTGCTTATGGGACCCAACAACCAGAATTTTGATGATACGTTGTTCTCTCTGTCATCAGTTGTAATTTTTTGTTTCATCTTGTATTTTATCGGATAGAGATTACAATGAGTCAGCCAGTCACTGAGATAAAAGGTGGCCTCATGTAAGTTTGCTTTTAGGTTAAGTGCTTTGTTTACTACTATGATGTGCTCCCAATTTTAAGCCTTTTGTGTGATAGCCCGCACAAATGCTTAATTTCCTCCCATATGAATTATCTCTTTGTTTTTCAGATACAATAAGCAGCTATGGGCTGTCACCAGTGGTGCTCTACTTGGTACCAGTGTGGAGGCAGCTCAAAAACAGCTTAGAAAAGCAAAGCATCAAATTCTTGCTGGAATTTGCCATTACCGACCTTTCAATGAAGAAGGAGAGAAAAAACTAAAGTCTTGCCTTGATGGAAAAACACTTTCCTTTGTTGTTAGCATAGCACGGCAGATGGTAAAGTACTTCTGTTCATGTCATTGTTGGTGTTCGTGATGTTTTAAATCAAATTTTAATTTCTTTTTCTATTTTAAAGGATTTGGATGCTTTGCAAGCATGGGATTTAATGGTATTTTATTTGGAACACGAATTCAGAGGAAGTGAAGATAATCTTGAATCCTTTCTAGAAAGCGATGTTCGAAAAGAGCAATTAGTAAAAGACATATGTGTGTTTTACTGGAGTGAGCGGGCATTTCTTCTCAAATGCGTTGGAATATATCTAGCATACTGCCAAGACATAGACCATCCCTTCTCAGTGAGTTGCTTTGGATTTTTGACTTCATTTTGCCTTTGAAGAATCTCAAACACTCCTTTTCTATTATATACCAGGATATATACAATGAATTACTCACAGAATTGACTCCTAATTCAGTGTTTGAGTCTTTGTTAAAACAACTAAAACATATTACAGAGCAGAATGCTCCTCCTTCCACTACAAATATCAGCTCAAGTGCTAAAACCAGTGTTTACAGTGCTACATCCGACCAATGGATGTCTGTCTACTTACAAGAACAGTTGTCTGTACTACACAACTTAACATTGTTTGTGGATGGCTATCAATGTCAGTGGGAGAATGTGTTGAGTACATTGAAGTTATGTAAGGTATGCAATGTCAGTTTGCCTGTTTCCATTCAAAGTCTGTTTAGCTAAAATTACATAATATTTATATTCAATTTTTCTCAGCATCCTCTTTTATATCGGCATAAACTGAAAAGGCAGCATTTGTCCTTGCTTCATGGCATCACATGCAGTCAAGTTGTTCTACTCCTCAGAATGATTGATGTGTCGAACCTGTATGTAATCAAAAGCTGAAATATCAGTTAAAATTGAACTACCTCTCTTTCTGCAGAGGACTAAAATTTCTATTTTTATGTTTAAGGGAATTTGTAAGAACACTGTGGCTTGAAGATGGATTAAAAGTTTATTCCAGTCTGAATGCTGAAATGCAGGAACTGTATAAAAAGGAAGAACATGCACCCTTGCTACTGGTATGGATGCTATTGAACCTTCTGGGTTCCAGTGAAGAGGACTTTATGAAGTTCCGCAAGTTTGGAGTTCTGGCAACCAACCTAAAAGTTTTCCAGTATCTTGAAAAATTATTGAATGAACCCATGTTTAAGGTAAAAGTAGCTAAGTCCTTGGAAATTTATCTTTTGAAAATTTGTGAACAGCTTCTTACCACAGTGTATATCCTTTTTCAGTCTGAGGCAACAAAAATGTCAGAAATAGCTTATGCTACCATTTATAAATTCATTGATTGTCTAACTTCAAATTTTGAGCCTAATGCTCTTCAACCAAGAGAGCATTTACTTTCACTGTGTGCTGTTTTGCTTCATCAAAGTTCTACAGCCGACTTCTTTTGGGATGCAGACAAAGATTCTGGCATACGCCTCACTTTTGAGGTGGCTCTGAGAAGGTTCCCTCAAGAATTTGAACCTCTTGTACGTATTGTCTCATCATTAGCTTCTGCAAGTCCCAGGAGTTGTGAAAAGGTATGATAAAAAAAAATGAATCCCTGTCATCACTGTATGTCAAGTTTATCTGTTCGTTTTTCTCTGTACATTTGTGTTTGTTATTATAATCCGTAGGTCATTGGGTTGGTGTCAGAATTAAATTTTCTTTTGGAACCACCTTCACCTGCTTTGATAAATCAACTCTCTAGAGAGTCAAATGACTCAGTAAGCCTTTCTAGTGTGCACAGGCCTCTCCCTCATGTTGACTCATTAGTTCTTCAACCTGGCACTTGTGGCTTACTTGTTGATTGTAATCCACATTCTGTGTGCTGGAAGGTAAAATATAATTTCTGGTTGGCGGTTCATAGCGCTGAGGCATCTTTTTTGACACAGGTGGGGTTTGTAACAGATTTGATTGTCCATTAGTGTCTGTTTTCATTGTTATTAAACTTTTTTTTTTTTTAATTTATTTATTTTGCACAAATAGATAGGTCTGAGTACAGGTGGTGTTGTGGAACCAACTGTTGCTGCTCAAGCATTGGCTGCTATCCGTTGTATTGCAGCTTGCCTTGAGTCAGGTTGTGACACAAATTCAGAGCCAGCTATGGTCTTGCCAATTGAAATGGTTTTCACTATAATGGAAAGGTATAAAAATTCCAAGTCATGCCAAATAATATCTTGAATTTATTTCAACATTTTATCTTAAGATTGGTTACAGGTTCCTTCTTGTATCCAACCCCAAGTCTGCTATGATGGCTGCGTGCCTTGAAGTGGCTGCTAGTCTTGTCATAGAGTTTCCAAGTGATGTTACCAACAAACTAAGAGCTCTTGACTTCTTGCCAACAACACAACCTGATGAAGGAACTGTTATGACATATGCTAACTTTGCTCAGGGTCATTTTTTCAATGCAGGAGTTTTGGGAAGGATTGTTGTGAATGAGGAACGCCCAGTAGGCTCATTCCCACTTATTCGGTCATACCTGTTGTTCTTACGAAAGCTGATTGAAACAGGCTGCAAAGAAAAAGAGCAGCAATCGGTGGCATTGTCTGGTTTAGTGTATGTAATATTAGAGGTATTCCCAAGGTGCTATGATTGGGGATATGCTGCTGTGTCTGAGAGAACCCAACTTAGTCGATTATGTCTTGAGTTATTTCACCACTTGATCAGCCCTGCTGCACTTAGTAATGATAATGTAAGTGATACTTCAGTGTTTGAACGACTACTTGCACATACTTGTTTGTACGCCCTGTTATATACTGACAATGGCCACACTTTGCTTAGAATATGTGCCACAGGAGAAGCAGAGCTGAAGGCTCAAATGTTGAAGCAGACAAGTTGGCTGAAGGGTGCAGGTGTAGAGTTAGTAGATCTCGTGCGTCTGGCGCTGTCTATCTTAATCAGAGTCCTGATGCTAAAGGATTCAGTTAGAATTGGGAAAGATTTATCTCCGACTGAGCAGCTGATATATGCGTCTCCTAATGCGAAGAATTCCCTCCAAGTTGTTCCTAACATTGCATACTATGTATACCATTGCTTTAATCCTAATGTGCCTATACTAGCTGTCAAGGTTTTAAAACGCATAGCCTTGGAGGTGCCAATGACTCTACGAGCATGTCTAGCAATGGATGGAGATGTGATACGTGAAGCCTTTGTTGCCAAACTTGATTCTCCTCATCAATCAATGCAACTTAAAGTTGCTATTCTTGAATTGATTACTGCATGCATCCATACCCAACCTGGAGCAACAGAAGCATTTTTCAACATTCATCATCCTGAAGAAAGTAAGCGGCTCTTCAGCAAAGACAAGACTCCAAATGAAGACCCAAGTGGTTGTCTGACCTACGCATGCAAGCTTCTTGCTAAGGCCAAAAATGAACCGATGTTGGTTCATTCTATGCTATATGGAGCTGTAGTTGAACTCTTGCATGGTTTGTGGATGCATCACCAGAAGATACTTTTAAGCTTCTTACGGGAGAAGAAGGACTTTTGGGTGGATCTGTGTGCTCCTCTTTTCCTCCCTCCAAGTCACAAAGTGCGAGGCTATGCCCAAGTTTTGAACATATTATCATCAGAAATGTATACCTTTGGTTCTGGAGCTCACAAACAGTTAATAGAGCAAATGAAGAAGTTATTTTCTGATTCTAACTCTTATTCGGTAACATGGTCTAAATTTATAACGCAATCACTGTGTGAAGATAGTAGTAAAAGTTTGTCAGTTTCTCAAGCCACTAGCGATGATTCTCCCAAACTTCTATTTGAGGATGAAGTTAAAGAACGCCTTGCATTGATGACAGCTTGGAAAGATCTACTTTTAGTAACTTTAGGTGAACTGTGCAGTGTACCTGAATTGTCACTTTCCAAGCAACAACAAGCTGCTCTTGCAGGCCATGTCTTAACAGCTCTTGAAAGAGAAGCGTCACTTGATGATACACCATCAAGTAAACGGAAATCTAGGCCAGGTGCATTAACTATGTTAGCAGAGCTACTGTTAATATTTCAAGCAAAATGGAAGAGGTACATCTTTTTTCTGAAACAATCATTTTAAAATATTTTTTTCCACTCCCTAAATTTTGTTTTTCTCTCCATACAGTTCATGTTTCACTGATCCTGAGAAAGCTGTATGCCAGCTACAAACATCTCTTTTACGATTCTCCTATGATTACCATGGTTTACCACCGCGTACAAGGACTGCTCTCTTGAGTAGTGCCATATACTCAGTTCAGCTATTGCAACCTAGTTTATGTAAGAATGAAGTTGCAATGGAAATACTTGTCAAGGCTACAATCACAATGGTGTCGCATGAGTTGCAAGCCATCAGTATTTCAAAAGGAAATGAAAATGAGAGGCCTAGTCAATTCAGTGTCACACTTCTTCAGGTAAGCAAAGTAAAATACAAAATTTGTTTCTTGTTGAAGTTATGTCCTGATTGCTCATTCTCTTGATCTTGTAGGTTTTGTGTGAGGCCATTTCAGAAGCTTCATCAGGACCATGGACTGACCTTTTGAGCCACAGTAAAATTGCATGTCGAGTGATTGGTACTTTAAGTGCGAGTCTCTGCTCTCAAACAAACTTGCAGTTTGCTCAGAGTGCCTTATACTTATTGCTGTCATTAGCGGGGTCTGAGCACAATGCTGGATTATTAAATCTGAATATTGTGCAAGACCAACTGTGGCTCCAACTTACTCCAAGAGAACAATTACAACCCGCTAATCAACCTTTCCAGGTAAACCAAAGAGCTACCCCAAGGCAAACCTTGCAGAGTAAGGACACTTATTGGATTTTATTTTGCAGTCTCCTGTGTCTTGGGTGGAATCACCTTGGTCCTCTGTCTTCTGCGTGGGTGTCGATTTTGTTTGTGCAATTCTGAAACATCATGGCGTGAGAGCTTTAGAAATAGCAGTGAATTTTTGTGCCGTACAAGAGTCAGCTCTATTGGATTGTCTTCTGTTGGCAAGGCACACTTTAGAACCTGGTGCTTTAGCGTTGACAGAGGCAGCATTAAAACTTTTAGTGCTCCTAGTCCAACATTCAAACCAGTGGAGACTTAATGCATTCCGGACCTTCAGTAATTTAGTGGTAAATTTTTTCAACTTAATCTAAACATTGTTTTTAGTTTCTGGTTTGAGACTGGTTTTCCTTTGTTTTTACATTTTGTTTTTCAGCGAGGTGTTAGCATGTGTCATGATATTAGTGTTGGCTTGTTGACTCGACCACACCTCATATCTTCTATGGCTGAGGGAACCAAGCATCTTGCAGCAGCTTTGCATTCTGATAGCAGTGATGTGTCCATTCAACTCACCCCTAAAGTTTTATCATCATCAAACAAGTATGACTCTAATCCTTCAAGGGGGAAAAAGTCACTTATGCATATTACTAAGGTTTCAAGTATTTTTCAGATTGATGGATATAGTAGTACTCAGCAGTACATTCCTTCTAAGCATCTCTCCTCAAGTGGGCACACTTCTCTGTGATCGTGAGATGGACATTGAAGCATGGGTACCATTGGTAGAACTTAGCTGGTCTGCTCCAGCTCAACCTGGCCCGAGACAGAACCCTAATTGTCTTACATTGGGAACCCTTCTGGCTGCTGTCAACGTATTTTCATTTGCAGCAACTTTGCATGTAATATTGATTGGATTATCTTCACTATTTTTTTTTTAAACTGAAAAATTGGGTGTGTAACATTCTTGCCTGAATCTTGCAGAAAACCGGTACAGTGGCCAGCCGCCATGGTAGGTCTCCACTGACTCGTGCATTACGTGCAGCATCTTCACCTGTTCGTCTGGGAAGCTCTAGTGCTGCAACACCTGATCAAGATGCAAAGGAAGCAGCTGGAATAACAGCTTGGACAAAATCTTTAGATTCTGATCGGGCCCAGTTGGCATTACAACAATCTCTAGCATTATTAGCATCCCAAAGTTTACTACTTTTACGTGCCAGGGACCCTCGTGACCAGGCCTTACTTCGGAGAGAACTTTCAACAGAGATGGTGAGGAATAAGATACATTTTGTATATTTTTGCTGAATGCAGTTAAATCCAAAGACTTCTCTTAATTGGCTTTTTTCTCCTTCCCAGAGTCAGTATGTTGAGCTCATGCGCCGAACGCTTGGAGATCAGCTTGACTCTGCACGTGATGCTCCAGAGCGGTTTCTGCCTACAATAAATGAAACGGATGAACCAGCCCAACCTGCTGTTGTTAGATGCCTACAACTTGAAAAAGGGCCAGATGCAACGTCTATGCCATCTACTGAAGCCAAAAGGCGTACTGCACCTGTACTTAATAATGTGATATATGCTTGCTCTGATAGTGATTACTTAAAAATCATGGCTCTTGTTTTCCTTAAAGTATTTAGAGAATAAGGTAAATGCTTCTAAAATATTTTTTAAAAAATTCAATGTATCATTTTAGTAACTCACTTTATGTAAATAAGAAATTAGAACAATGTCACAAAAGTCTGAAAAGGTATTCAATTTCTAACTCTGCATCATCAGGTAAATCTGTGCAATGGACAGCATTCAGTATTTTGTTCACCCCAAAGCGAGCTCGTAAACTGTTGGGGTACAGCTTTTTGGCGACATCAGGATCAGATGGTCCAACAAACTCCCTGCAAATAATTAAGTTCATATTTATCTGGAATCCCTTAACTATTTTCTCATAAAAAAATAAAAATGGGAAATACCTGAACTCTTTTGCTGTACTTTCATCTTTGCCACATATTTCCAAAGCCACGCAGGACCCACTACACAGCTGAGTTACCATAGCTGGATATTCAGGCAAAACAGTGCAATATATTTCCAGAAATTCTTCGGCAGCTGAATGATCCAGAATAATCAAACGCAGCCCTGTAACTTCAAAACCTTCTTTCTGGATTGCGCTTATTATTGGCCCAAGAAGACCTAGATGAGGGGAAAAAATCATAAATTGTTGGGTTACCAAAAATAGTCCTGATACCTAGTACAAGACCAAACTTTAAACATCATACCCATTTGAAAGGCATGGGGCTTAATAACACAACAGGTGGAATTTTTAAGTCTTGCAGCCAATGACGATACTTGATACTGCGGATTACTCCTCTCAGGGAAGAAGGTGGAGAGCAGATGCTCCACTTCACCTGAGTTATTAGTGGCAAAAAAGCCATTTTTTAGAGCATCGTGTCCATACCGAGCTATCAGACTTGTAGGTGATATCCTCCTATTATATCAAAATTCAATAGAGGATTTCAATATCAGTGAGAACTTTAAAATAAGAAGAATAAGATTTCTAGAATAAGATATACCTGGCTTCATCAGGGTCAGTAGGCCCAACAAAATCTGCCCAGCTTTGGATAGCATTGTTACCAAGCAGTTCCATCACTACAACAGGTCCTGATATGACATGAGTAACCCAATCACTCTGTTGAGATGTATCATCTTTATTTTTTAACATTTCTAGTGCTTGTTCTCGGGAAATATTAATCATACGCATTCGACTAACTGTGAAGTTTCCTTCATGTATTGCTTCCAGGATTGGTCCAAGATTTCTTATCTGATTGGGTTTGATCAAACCAAATGTCTTCTGCATTTTCACTGAAAGTCTCTGTCTAGTAATGGTATCGCCATAGTCAGTTATAGTAATTTGACGACTGAAAATGTTGACAGAATTCCCAACAAAGAGATCCTTCAGGGGAACTTGATGACACTTATTTCGTTTCAAAAATAAGCGGTGTTTCTTTACATCAAATAATTCAATACTTCCATCAACAGCATAATAGGTTATTATGAATTCTGTCACTTTGCAATTATCAACTTCTTTCCACTCTCCTTTAAACGTGTATCGCACGGTTGAGGGATCTTCGTCCATCATTATGACGATTGATTTTGAAGACTGGGAATGCTAATAACTAAATCACAAGCTTCTATCTGCCGTTGCCGTACAAATTTGGTTGTTTGTTTGTTTACAAATGGATGCCGAGGCCGTGCCGGTGCCCCCTAGGTGCCCCCCTCCTCCCTCAAGCTCAAGATCGCTGTCATCGTCATCGAATTGGACAGACCACACCAGTTATGGTTCAACGTTTTGTCGTTGTAAGGGGCACCATTGATCAACACATTATTAATCGTCCACAGACAAAGAAACAGCGGGATAAACTTGTTAGGGTGGATGGTAGATTTTAAAAAAAAGTGGAGAGTGAAGACTGAAGTTTCCGGTTCGATTTTTGTTGACAAAAGCAAAAGAATCTAGGAAGCACTGGCCTTTACGGCTGCACACTCCAAATCCACCTATATTCAGCATGGTGATGTAATTCTTAACTGACAATATTTCTGCCTTAATCCTCACATATTTTCTAGTAATGTTGAGGCGAAAATTTAAGAGTTTCTAGTTTATTTCAGGTTCATGACCGGAAGCACAACTTGGCAACGTTGTGTGGTCACGTGATGTTGTGGTCCCAACAACGAACATACGTCAAATCGGCCGGTACCAGCCATCAGTCTTCAGTCTTCAGTCGTGGTCAGTCGCCACTCGCCACAAGCCAGTCGCAAGTGTCTCTCCGTCCAGCATTCCTTTCAATAAGTATTCAAGTTTAACAAGTTTAATTGTTTCTCTAACACGAGAGTTAATTACAAGCGAAGTGGCTGCAGACGCTTGGCGAGTAATTACTATCGTTACATCCTGCCCTTCTGTCACTCTTTCTCAACTGTGCTTTGGTATTGTTTTGTTTGGAACATGTTTAGTGCCTTCTCATCTTTGTCCTAGACGATCGCTGCGGTTGACTACCACTGGCAACGCGCCGGCAACGCGTTGCACCTGTTTTGGTTCGGCCCGGCGGGCAGCAAGGGCAGCAGCTAGAAACTGTCAAATGGAATCGACTCGCACGCGGACACAACCGGACAGGACAGGTATGCGGACATCTACCATCATTTTCGCTTCTTCGATAGCCAACGTAAGTCCAGCTCTGAGGGTAATCCAGCGATACTGTGTTCATATCCCTTGTTTGCTTTGTTTGTGATGTGTTCACTTCTTCCTTGTGTCTTTCTTTCCCTTTCCATTTTGGCACTGGGCGCCCAAGTTGCTACTACTTTCCCTCCTTATTTTGTCGTGCTCTATTGTCAGTGTTTGCTTATGTGAAAACGAGGTCTCCAGAGGAGGCCTCCAGATGAGTTCTTGTAAAATCTTCTCCCACCCGAGAGGATCGATGCATCGAACGATTCTGGACACATACCGTGCCAAACGGTATATTAATGGGGCAACCCAGGATAATGAGGGGGGATCGCGCGGTGCGTGAGTCCCCCTGGCCCCTACCCTGTGACGAGTGCTCTCACGGTGCGACTGCGGACACGTCCGTTGACAAAACCACGGGACACTTGCACGAATGGGTCTGAGGCAGTTGTGCAGTGCGTTAGGGTTCACGCGCTGCGCGACATCTGGCTGTGGCGGCTTGGGTTCACCGCCACTGCCAAGTCTGTTCACCGCTGTGTGGATAAGACGAAAACACAAGCCGCGTACCGAGGTACGCGAGGAACTTTACTTTGACTCGCGTCAGAGGTGTTCCAGAAAAAACTTTGTGCTTTATTGTCTGTGTTCGCATTATGGTTTTCTCTTGATTTTGTATTGCTCTATTGTCAGTGTTTGCTTATGTGAAAACGAGGTCTCCAGAGGAGGCCTCCGGATGAGTTCTTGTAAAATCTTCTCCCACCCGAGAGGATCGATGCATCGAACGATTCTGGACACATACCGTGCCAAACGGTATATTAATGGGGCAACCCAGGAAAATGAGGGGGGATCGCGCGGTGCGTGAGTCCCCCTGGCCCCTACCCTGTGACGAGTGCTCTCACGGTGCGACTGCGGACACGTCCGTTGACAAAACCACGGGACACTTGCACGAATGGGTCTGAGGCAGTTGTGCAGTGCGTTAGGGTTCACGCGCTGCGCGACATCTGGCTGTGGCGGCTTGGGTTCACCGCCACTGCCAAGTCTGTTCACCGCTGTGTGGATAAGACGAAAACACAAGCCGCGTACCGAGGTACGCGAGGAACTTTACTTTGACTCGCGTCAGAGGTGTTCCAGAAAAAACTTTGTGCTTTATTGTCTTTGTTTGCTCATGCGAAATTTCTACTGTGGACTGTTGCTTTGATGTGGTGACCTTGTCTGTTACGTTCTGTGTATTTTTTTTCAATTGTTCTTGTGGTGTGGAATCCTGCTTTACTATTTTAATTTTTTTTCTGCCTTTGTCAGTGATACATGCTCATTTTTCTTCTGGTATTTTTTATCGCATTATGGTTTTCTCTTGAGTTTGTTGTGCATGATTGTCTGTGTTTGCTCATGATTGTGAAAGTTTTGAAAGTTTTCTGCCTTCTTTAAGTGTCTGTAAATGAAATTGTTATTTGTATCTTGTCACTTGTTTGTATTATCCTTCTTCCTGTCATCGAACAGCCGCATTCTGTCCCGCCATTATAAGAATTGCATCGCTTATCGGAGTCCAAGTTATGTATACCCTGTTCAGTAGTTTTTGTTCTATCCTGTTCTGTTTGTGTACACACTTCATCTGTTACAGACTGTTGGTACCCTCTTCCGCTCCTCTGGACCTTTGTGGAAACTGCGACAATTACTCCATTGGTTGGGCTTTGTCAGCTCCTGCTCATCCTGCTCCGTCGGAGTTTTATGAAACTCATTGGAACAGAAGAAATGGATCGCTCTAAGTTATGTATGCTCCGCTGATAAATTGTTGTTCTGTTCTGTTTGTGTACATCCTTTTATTTGTTCTTGACAGGTGGTTCCCTCCCCTGGTTCTTTGCCGTTGGTTCGGACATCATGAGCTTCTGCTTGTTCCGTGGCCAAGTCTCAGCGGCGCCGCCCCGCGGATCTCCGGATCTCCTGCCGTAAGTGTACTATTTTATATAGTTTTAAGTGGCTATGAGAAACAATTTCCATCTACTTCAGAAGTGCCGCGGAAGGCCTGTAACTGTGGCTCAGCAGAGCTCTAACGGGGAGCGAGAGAGGCTCGGCTCGTACTCTGGTGCCGTCTAGCAGCGCCAGCGCGTGTCGCGCCATTGGTGGGGAGGGCAGCGGTGGACCGGCCGGCCTTTTAAAGCGATTGCTTTTTGTTTTCAGTCCACCCCCGGCGTCCTGACCTGATTTTTTTCGGTGTGGACCATCGCGTCGTATGGTAAACTGAATTGAGTAAGTCTGAGTCAGTAAGGACGCAACACTTGAGTTTGTGGTTGATGATCTGAAGTTAGTACGGTCTTATTTCAACCCTGCTGTATCTGCTTGTATTCTCCCTGGTTCTGTGTTGTGTGGGGTAATGGTATGGTGATGGTAGGGCATGATTGTAGTCTTCTTTAAGTGTCTGTAAATGAAATTGTTATTTGTATCTTGTCACTTGTTTGTATTATCCTTCTTCCTGTCATCAAACAGCCGCATTCTGTCCCGCCATTATAAGAATTGCATCGCTTATCGGAGTCCAAGTTATGTATACCCTGTTCAGTAGTTTTTGTTCTATCCTGTTCTGTTTGTGTACACACTTCATCTGTTACAGACTGTTGGTACCCTCTTCCGCTCCTCTGGACCTTTGTGGAAACTGCGACAATTACTCCATTGGTTGGGCTTTGTCAGCTCCTGCTCATCCTGCTCCGTCGGAGTTTTATGAAACTCATTGGAACAGAAGAAATGGATCGCTCTAAGTTACGTATGCTCCGCTGATAAATTGTTGTTCTGTTCTGTTTGTGTACATCCTTTCATTTGTTCTTGACAGGTGGTCCCCTCGCTTGGTTCTTTGACGTTGGCATCGACGAGGCATCGACCGGGAAAACTGCGTTTGATCTGGAGCTGCTCTCGACAGGGGACTTAATAACTTCGTCGGCGGGTGCAAGTATGCAAGTACTGCAGCCATGCTGCGGTTCCTGGACCGTCATCCGCCGCCTGCCTCCATATCCTCCACTCGGCGCATCAAGAAGACACATCAAGACGTGTGGGAGTGGGTTTGTGTTGTGTGGCTGTGTGTTGTGTGGGTGTTGGCGGGTTTGTGTCGTGTTGTGTGGGTGTTGGCGGGTTTGTGTTGTGTCGTGTTGTGTTGTGTGGGTGTTGGCGGGTTTGTGTTGTGTTGTGTTGTGTTGTGTTGTGTTGTGTTGTGTTGTGTTGTGTTGTGTGGGTGTTGGTTGGTGGGGGCGCTGCGGCCTACCTTGGTGTGTCTACGCCACACACCAAGGAATCAAAACAACCTCGCTTGCTGACCGGTCAGGGCGTACTGGCCCGGTCAGTGGGACGGTTCCCTATGATCCACCTTGGCCAGGTGGGGAGGGAGTGTACTTCGATGTGGCAGTGTGTTACGAAAACCTGTCCTTCGGGGTATGCTCCCATTATTACTTTCAACGTGCCTTTCGTCTCGTCGGTTTCGTGTGGTGCAGTTGCAGTACATCATGGATAAACGACTGTCTTGCTTTGAGGGGTTTGTGATTCCTTGTGCTCTCCCGTAGTGAAGGTTGTGGACAGTTACTCCACATTGAGTATTTCTTGGTCTGGAATGCCATTTTTCTGTAGATGTATGTTTATGTACCTATTGTAAGTCTTCAACTGCTTTTGTTTCATACCTTTGTTACCCTCAGTGAAATTGTGAGTTCTGTGATTCCTTGTTTTGAGAATAAACTGTATTTATTTTACGATTTTATTATATATGTATCCTGAACTTTCCTCTCTTCAAGCTGATTTACCTTGCAAACAACCCATTATTTTTATCTCGCACAACCACATTTTAACAGTGGACACATTTAAACAGTGAAGGCAAGCAAGACTTTATTTGGTCACGAACATGAGGCAGGGTGAGCGCTGAGATCAACCCATCACATTGCAGCATCTGAATGGAAATCGGCCGGTCTGGCTCCGCCGGGTAGCTAGGCAGCCCATCGAGCGCCTTTGGTTAGCCGAGTCCTAAACGAAATGCTGGGTGCTGGGTCCCGCGGAGGAGAAGCATTTCTGTCCACGGCATTTCTGCCCGCCCAAATTACATTTCACGTCATGCACGCACGCTCACACGCACGTGCGTCCCTAACTTTACAGACCCCACCAGATAGCGCTGCAGCAGCACTCCCGGCGCCCCGGCGCGACAGCAAGCGGGATTTTCGAAACATCCAAACGTCCGACAACGAAGTAGTCGGCTGATATTTACTTTGAGGATCCTCCCATGTTACATAATATGGTATGGATCAAGTCTGATCTGTTTTTATAGTTAATAATTTCTTTTCACCAGCCTGACTCCTTTGTGGCTCCTACAAAGTGACTGAAAGTACTAACTTTACTACCATGTTTACTTATGTTTACCTGATGACCCAGGAGAGGAGAGATTTGGGAGCAAATTGGGAACAAATAAAAATAAATAGTAGGAAAACAGTTTCTTCCTTGCCTGTTTTATTCAATGTATTTACTCTTAAATAAAGATACAAATGGCTTTTGCTGCATTAAATAATGAAAGGGTAATTTGAAGAAATTGTTGCAAGGGCTCTTAGTGTAGCAATTAATTAAATGAAAGTTAATGCAGCATTGACCATGCAGTTCTTTCTGAGTGTTGGAGATTAGTTTGTAACAACTGTACCTAAGACAAAATAAAGATGAAATGCAGAAGGCGGGCCTCTAGAGTTAATTTCCTACAATACCAGAATAATAAACATCGGTTTGGTAAAAAAGATAACATTAAAATAAGACGTCAACACATCACAAAAGATATGGTGAACAAACACCACAGTCCCATGTGATTGGGTAAATTGTTTTGACACTGAACTTTCTTATCAAATCAAGAAGGCAAGACAGAGCCTTACAATTAAAAGAACAAGCACCATCAAGTCTCACCAGAAGCCCAAAAAGCAAATATGCTCCTCTATTGCTCATGATGGTTAGAAGAACAGAGTAAAAGAATCAAAAACATCTAAATTAATAACAGTACCTAGTTATATATAAAAATATTTCATATAAAAAAGACAAAGAGAGTAATTGAAATTAAAAATTATTCATTAGTTTTACAACAAGCTAGTAACACACTGGAGCTAGATGTCTTCTTTCTTCATTAAAAACATCTATATGGGAAAGCTGACGCGCACTCATTCACTGCTTTGAATACCTCATGAGAAACACTGATGAGAAGGGTAGTCCTACTGATTACAATTGGTAACATGACAATAAGTACTGTGTAGCATTGATAAAACAAAAATCCTTTGGGTGTTATGCAAGTAAAATCATGGATCATTGAGTGACTTGTTAAACCAAAGCAGGCACATTTCAAAAGAGAACAGCAAAACTAGTTCTGCGCTTGGAAAAGAAATAAATAAGTGATACCGCATAACACCAATAAATAGCCCACATGAAAACAGACTTAATTTACACCACTTTTCATGTACAAATCATACACACACATGCGCACACATCTAACTGGACTAGATGGAAAGAGAGAAAATGTTGAAATCAAAGATAGTCTTGAAACAAGTATTTTGGAGTTCAAAAAGAGGTCAAGTACTATGAGAGATATCAAAAAAACAACATCAATCTGTGGATATCAAAAATGAGTTAAGATGAGTGTAATGAATAAAATACTATCAAGCCTACATAAGTGAGTCAGCAGCTATTACACTATCCATTGCCTGAGTTTATCACAGTAAATTACACTTTCTGCAAGAATGTCTGATCTGTTTCATCATATCATTGTATCTCTCAAGATTTTGAGATGTCCTTGTTGGATTTGTTTGGTTTCTGATGACATAGCACTTCAGTACAGCGAGGTAGGATTTTAATCCGCATCTTTGAACCGTCGGTAAATAGACTGAACATAAGTGAAGACACATTTCCAGTCCGGTCTCTTCATCATCACCATGTCTTCAACATCCAACAGAGGTGCAATGTCTGCCTTTTCCCTGGAAACAAAAAATGAAATAAAAATAAAGTACAAATAAACAAATTTGTCAAAATTTAAAAATCAAAGAGACTTACTCAGCAACGCGGAAGGCTAACTCAAAATTCTTGCGACGTTGTGTTGGTACAAGGGCATCATAGTCAAAGGCATCTGGGATAAAGTGGTGAATGAGTGCGCAGAAAGCAAGCCCATCGCTCCAGCTGCTTGAGAAGTTTTCTATTTTGATGTTCTGTAAAATGAAATGATTTAAGTCAATTCAATGCTGTGTATAGTCAGATATGCACACGCTACATACACAAAGCCTCTGAAAAAACATCATACTAAAATTATTGACACAAAAGCAAGGGATATCATTATTATTAGATGGGTTTCTCATTTCAACCCAAAATTCTCTTCTTGGGTGTATCTATACAATTACATGGAAAATATAGAGTGCAATGCAATAGATTACTAATGACAGCCACCAAAGCCATGCATTCCATGCTTCATACAGACCTCCAGCAAAAAAGGTGTTACATATTGTGAAAAAAATAAGTTTGAGAGCCATATGCAACGTATGTTATGATAGAAAGTAGAAAACAAGAAACAGTATCATTTTGCCATAAGTTTAAGGTGACACTTGCAGTGTAATAGCAAAACCATGGGTGTGGAACTCTGAAATTAGCTGAGTGTAATTGAGATTCTATTGCAGGTGCATTGTGTGTATCTAAAAAAGACCTACATGCTCATCAAAAAGTGACATGTTTCAGCAGATGTACGGACACAAAAATATGCTCACACAGACTTGCAATGAGATGGGCGAAACAGCAGCTCCTTGACACTAGCAAGCAATATTTTATCACACCGAACAAGCACAAATCATTTGTACCTTGTAGTTCTTGGTCTTGCACTGACACCAGTACAGCAAGTTGTCCTTGACACTGGATGCAGACCGAGCCAACTTGGGGTCGGTGAATTTAAATATGGGGCTGCCAGGAGCACCAGGTGTGCTGGGTGTCTTAGGGGAGCTGCCATAAAATGAAAATTCAACCATTATGTCCCAAATGAATACCTAATGATGACATTTTGAGTTTATATGTACAATTCGAAACTGAAGCATTCCACATGAACAGTGCTACATGAATTCTTCAAATTGGATGTTCAGGCCAAGATTTGGTTACTCAGTTTGTCATTGAAATTATCTACGTGTTCTTTTTTTTTCTTTCATGTTTTTTTGTTTGTTTGTTTTTCGAAGTCACACAAATAAACAGATATGTCAACCAAACCACGTAATAAGAAAAGGACCTTAAATCACTTCATAGGTAGTGCTTTCAAAAAAGCTCCAGAACAAATTCAAAATGTACTCACATTACATAACAGACAAACACTTGAATTATATAGAAATTGGAAAGGTGGCTACCTGAAAGTACCACAGCCAAGCATTGAAGAAAATACTCAAGTAAATATTCAAAGGACCCACTTCCTCAGTAGATATAAGTTCCCATTTGTTAGTAAATCCAGCAAAGCCAAAGCAGGTTCAAATTACACCTAAATTATTCTATGAGACCAATTTCAATCATAAAACCACAATATATTGTTGATAAGAGACATCTTTTCCACAGATATGTAGTACTACTCTGAATTATGGCAGATGTTCATGCAAATATGATATTGAGCCACAACCATGAGCCTGTTCCAAGACATGGCAAATGGGAACAAGGCGCCGTAAATTATTTCCAAACATGTTTGGTAATAAGGAAAACACCAATTACTGATTTGAGAATATAGGTAAATAAGGAGGAGTGAGATAAAGAAACAAGCATGTACCTGGGAGCAGAAGATGAATTCTGACGGTCCAGCTGTTGGAACTTGGCAAATGGGGAAATGGGCTTAGGGGGGCCTCCTGCAAAAAATCAACAATCATATGTCAGGGCACATGTGGTCTAAAAATGCATGAGACTTTGAATTCAAATTGAGATGATCACCTTTGTTGGTAGCCATGCTGCTGGTAGAACTAAAATGAGACGTCTTGGTTCTCACTGTAAAAAGAAAAGAAAGACAGAAATGATATTAGAAGCAACATGACTTATCTACTCTATGAGAAAATAGTCAGTAATTTCAAGATACATACCTTCAGTATGGGTAGTTTTATTTCCGTCAGTTGAGGTAGAACTTTTAAATGATTCGTTCTTCCCTGCAAACAATGGAAAAAGGAACATCAATCACAATGACTTTTGTTTTCTGTTGGCAAGTACCATATGATTTTCTGACATGACTGCCATATTCCGAAAGTTTAGAAAAACTTTTAAAATGAGTTACGATATCTAGCAAAGTTAAGCAAAAACAACAAACTAAAAATATACTGTACTATAGGGGAAGAAATTCAAAGTGGCAATGTCAAATGGATTTGACCTGACATGTCTGAAAACACATGTATGGACAACCACACAAAAAATGTTAAGGGTCTGCAAACTAGATGTATGTACAAAGGAGATACATAGACCAAGGACAAGGAATTTTTTTAAAAAGAGGATAAAAGATTTCCACAGAAATCAACACACACACGCACTCCACAAGCAGGAAGCATCCTACACCTGGCATCTTTCCAAGAGAAAACCAACAGTGTGACGCACTAACACATTAAATTAAAACATCATGGGAACTCCTGGTTTGTAGAGTTAAAAATAGATTTGACATTGAAACCACAGAACCACAAAAGAATCACATTAAATTTCTTAAACTTCGGGTTTTGAGTGCATCTGCATCACATGGTGGAAAGCATTAAAATTGATGCTGACTGAAAACCATTAACATTTTTGTTAAGTACATGAAAAATTTAAGAAAAGTATTAAGTTGTCCCAGGACCTGCTTCTGCATGTTCTGCACAGCAAGTAAACAAGAAAAGTAATCCTAGGTCTGATTCATCAAGAGCTCAAAAACAAAAGCAGGAACAAGCCAGGTGTTTTTAAGGCTGCTATCCAACAATGTGATTTCTAGTTTCACATGACATAGACATCTAACTACAATCAAACAAAGAGCAAGAGTCATTAGTTGATACTACTTTAAAGTTTACTTAACAAAAAAAGAAATATATTTATAAAACTATCAACTACAAACAATTCTTTTTAATAAAAAAAAAGTTCTATAATATTTACAGCTCCCACTTCAGGTTACCATAAACTATTCTATCAACTAGGAGTCGTCCATAAAGTACGCCAACGCAACGCCACGCGCCTGTGAATGACAGGGTAGGCGAGCTCGCACGACACGCGTGCATGCAGAAGTCGAGGTTGCCTACCACCTAGGCGCCCTGAGCACTGAGACTGGCAAAATTTGGCTTGCCATTGCGGTAGTATCAGGGACGTACTTAAAGGATGATCCTATTTACTTTCTAAGTATATGTATACGTATACATGTGTACTACACTGGACTTTGGCACAAACTGTAACATCGCATGGTGAAAAATCAGCTTCGGAAAAGACTCCATACGGGTGAGAGGCTAATTCCATTTAATTAATGCAAGAAGGCACAACAAACTGATCGCAAGGCACAAACAATCACAGCAAGACATGGCAAAAATCGTAGCTAATATATCATTTTCTGCACAAGCACTGCCTCATAACATATTGGCAGGACAGCAAACCATTCAATTAAAATGTAGCAGATGAGATGACGTGACAACTAAAGGGCATGTTAATGGTTGTTTGGATCACACCAGTAATCAAAATTCCGACGAGGGCAGGGATTTTAACTCACAAGAAGACGGTCCCGGAGGCAGGCAGCGCACAGATGCTTCCCCCATGGCGGATCAAGACGAACTCTGGGCTTCCCACTTCCAAGCTACCAAGACTTTCAAGCCAGCCACAGCAGGGTGCCAGCAAGACAAACCAGCAGTGAGCGGGAGCAGCACCGCTTGGCAGCAACTGTTATTCTGGGGTCTGACTTACACACAGGCTAAACCGAACTGGGGCCGGGCCGAGCCGAGCCAAGCCGACGGCATGGCCAGCCAAACTCTACATCACAAAATTTTCAGCATTCGCCTAGATATTAACAGCTGCTTTTGTTAATAGCTCGCTTATCAGTCTAATCTGGGAGAACTATCCCTGGGGAGCTACCCCTATCACAAAGGCCAAAAGTGGCTAATAACTACGCGGTCCCCAAATGCGATTGAGAAAAATAACAGCAATTGTGGTTAATCTTAAGTTGGAAGCTTTCCAAATACAGAATGGTTTTCACAAAATTCAACCTGAGTAGAACTGAACTGAACAGAACAGTACATGATGATTGCACAAGACATGGAAGTTAATTGAAGCAAAAACAAATGTGACTGGTTGCCTGTTAATACCTACAAAACGTTCAAAGAACTGAAAACGGACACAGCCATTGACACTGTCTCTCCAATGAATAACAACACTTCCAAGAATTTGAAACAATTAGGCCTCGCAAATTAGTACTTGTTTGCTGCTCCAACTTGGCGTCTAGTCTATTTACTTACTACTCTTAATAGCACCGCCCCCCTGCGCACCGCTAGTCCTCGCGACACTGGCACTGTAGCCTCCTAACTTTGGTTTTGAGTGCGAAGACATACGTCTCTGCTTGTAGTTCGCTTTGCCCTCCGCAGAGGTCTGCCTAGTCAAAGTCCGGCCGTCACTGCCCACACTGGCAGCGAACAGAGACTCGAACGCCTCGTCCACGTTGTCCAGGTTGTCGTCCACGAGGAGCACCTCCATGGGGGTGAGGGGCTCGTGGGCAGACGTCTGGGAGTGCTTCTGGGTGTTGATGGTCAGAGCAGACTGAACGCTCTTTTTGGAATACTGCTGCTGCTGTTGGTGGTGGTGGTGATGATGCACTTGCTTCACCTTGACACTAGTCCTCGCGTCACCGCCCCTGGCCCCGTCTGTCTTTTTAAAATACAGCTCCACCGTCTTCTGCTTAACCTGAAGCGCGTCGGGTTTGATGGCTGCCTCGAACTGCTTGGGGAAGGCCAGGTTGTGGCTCGACTTGGCCTTTGGCAGCGCCGGGGAGCGGGTCGGAGCCGCGGGGGGCAGGTCCTCCTGGCCGTGTCCGCCGTGCATGCTCTGCGGCCGGCCGGCGCGGCCCCCGAGGGCTGCCCCCGACCCCGTCAGCCCCTGCTGCTGGGCGGCCAGCTGGTGCCACGACTCGGACTTGCGCAGCACATTGCCCGGGCTGGGCGACACGGACGGGCTCCGCTCGCTGCGTTCAACGGCGTCCTGGCTCTGGTTGTGGGCCAGGGTGTGCGCTTGGTAGCGCTGGATGGTGTCGGCCACCTTGTTGACGGGGATCTGAAGCCGCGTCGTTACAACCGACTCGCCCGAGTCGTGCAGCTCCTCGGTGCTCGTCGCTGTGATGAGCGAGTCCACCGACGACGTCCTGCTTCTGGGTGCGACAGTGGCAGACGCCCCCGACGCGGCGGCCGAGGCCCGGAGGGCTGCAGACCTCGCTTCTGCATACTTGTTCGCGGCGTGATTGCGCTTCTCCTCGCCGGTCAGCGACGGCACCCTGGGGCTAGGGTGGTGGCTGGACCAGTCCGGGCTCTGTGACTGGTTGGAGTAGGGTGTACCCGCGGGGGACGCCCTCACGGACGTCATGGGGGAGCCGCCGTTGCTGTGGTATACCCGGCTGGCCTCGGGAATGGCACTCGCGTTCGGCTCGCTGATGTACCTCGGAGAAGCGGCCCCTAATTTGCTTTGAGGCGCTTGTGGTTGCTGGTGCTGCGGCTGCTGCCGTTCGCGTTGTTCTTGACGCTGTTGTTGGTGCTGATGCTGTTCTTGTTGCTGGCGAGCGGTGGGCTTGGGCGAAGTCTCCTCTTCAGAGGAGAGCTTGTGCAGGACGGACGTGAGGTTGAACGCAGCCGAGGTGACACCGCCGCCTCCGCGGCCACTCCCAGCCCCGGCCCCGGGTCCGTCGTCATCGTACCGGTGTCGCATCTTGTTGGTGACCGTCACCGCCTTCTGGCACTGCGCTCCCCCCATAACCCTGGCCACTGCGGCCGAGTGCTCCTCTGGCTCCGGGGTGTATTGGGCGCTGCCGGCGCTGCTAGGGACGGGACTGACGGCGTCATGTATCACCAGACGCGGCGGTTGGGTCTTGTAAGGCTGAGCGTGTGTCTGCGGGGGCGGCGTCGACGAGTAAGAGTCAGGCGTCGAGCGGTGCTGCTGTTCGTACTGGGCGTGCGCCGGCTGCGGTTTGGAGGCCGACGAAGGCGCCGAGGAGGCCGGCATACCGAACACGGACTGCCTGACTGTGACGCCGGCGCTGAACGTGGGGATGGGCTGCGGCGACACGTAGCCGCCGTCAGCGAGGCCGCCGCCGAGTTCACCGCCGAGGCCACCGCCGCCTCCTCCGATGAGCTCCCTGCCCTGCAGCGTGCTCAGCACCAGCTTGTTGTCGGTGGGCGGCGGCGTCGCGTCCTCTGGGTCCGACTCGTAGTGGTGCCAGAGGTGATCGCTGGTTGGCACGGTTGGCACGTACTGGTTCGACTTGCTGTGCACCAGTCCGTGCCCGAAGCCGGGCCTCGTGCTGAACTCGTGCGCGTAGGCCGAGTGCGGAGGAAGGGCAGGGGCGGGGGCGGGGGCTGGCGCGGGGGCGGACTGCTTAACGCGGTCTGAGAACGTCTGCGTCCGGGACTGAACGTTCCCAGTGGAGGGCGTGGGGATGAAAGCCCTGGGCGGGGGCTGCGGGGGCTGCGTGTACTGCCGCATGCCCACCATCGAGCCCATCACCATGCGGTCCTGGCTCTGGCTGCGCATCACTGGCAGCAGCTGCGGCGACGTCTCCCGCGACGACATGGACTCGAACTTGGCCAGCGTGGACGTGAGGTGATTGCTGTGGCCCAGGTCTTTCTTCCAGGGTAGGGACAGCGTCGGGCTGAGAGGGGACGAGGACTGTTCGACGGGCACGGGCAGGGAGAAGCTGTCCCGGTGGGGCTGATGGTGCATGGCCTTGGGGGCGTGCACCACGACGGGCTTCTCCGGTGCCGGCGGTGCGGGCTGCTCGAACTTCTTGGCGGCTAGCTGCTTCACGCTGCCCGTCGAAGCCGGCGGCGTGGCCCAGGGTGCCGACGGTGTGGGCTTGCTCTTCTCGATGGGCTTGAAGGGAGACATGGGCGCGTGGCAGAACTTGTTGATCGGTCCTTGTGGTGGGGCAGCCGGCGCCTGCTGCTCCTGCTGCTGCCGATTGTGCGCGGGGACGGTTAGAGACCCCACCACAACACCCGGGTCGTCGGGGTGCTCGGCGGCCGTCCAGGGTAGTTTGACGGCCTGGCCGTTGCCTTGCTCGTGTAGCTGCTTGAGGAAGGCGCTGGCCTGCTTAGACAGCTTGGGTTCGTGCTTGCCTGGTGCTCCTGGCGTCCCGTTGGAACGGCCGGCACGCCCCGCACGGCCCCTGCCCTGCACCACCGAGTCATCCGCCGTCTGCCAGAACGAGCGCGCTCCCAGCGGCTGCGGTGGCGGCTGCCGCCCCTGGCCCAGCCCCTGACCAGGATTGCTCCGGTCGCTGTTGAGCTTATTGAGCTGCTGCTCCCTGGTCTGGTGGTTGGCGTTGTTCTCGAACGCCGTCTTGATGTTGGCGAACCGGTTGTTCCACTGGTGGCCGGCGTTCTGTCCGCCGATCGGGCTGGCGCTGGCGGTGCCGTTGTGGTCGTCAGCGCCGGACCACAGCGACCCGCCCTTCTTGCCGACCTGGCCCTGCTGCTCTAGAAAGGCGAGGAACTTGCGCTCGCCCTCCGTCTTGGGCTGCAGCTGCTTCGACTGCTGCGGGTTCGGATTCGGATTCGCTTCCGGGTGGTTGGCTACGCGGATGGGCCCCCGGAGGGCCAGGTACGCGGCGCGCTTGTCGTTGGAGGCGTTGCTGCTGGCGTTGCTGTCGTGCGCGGAGTAGAACGCCTCGTCACCCGACGTCACGTCGTCGCCGTCCTCCGTGTCGTCCTCCACCTCGTAGTAGTTGAGCGGCTTGGGAATGTCGATCGTGTTGGCGCGCTTCATCTTCTGCTTCTTGTTGTTGCGGTTGGCGAAGCGGCTGCCGGCCGTCGCCGTCCGGTTGTCGTTGCTGTTGGTGGTGGTGGTGGTGGCCATCTTGAGCAGCCTCTGGGCGGAGGACACGGCCGAGTCGTCGCCCTGAAGCGTGTCAGACGTATCGGAAGCGTTCGACTGCGTGTCGGTGGTGTCGTGAATGTGCAGGTGCTGGACGTGTCCGGAGACGGGGATAGGAGATTGTTGGCTCTCTACAACCTTGTCCTCGATGTACACGGGGTTCGGGACCATCACCGTCTTGGGCGGCGGCGCATGCTTGTCCTGCGGCTGCTGCTGCGGTTTTACTAGCTTCTCCTTCGAGGGCACCCTCTTGGGCTCCACAGGCGTCTTCTGAATCTTGTCGATGATGCTCTCGGTCGGCTTGACGGTGAAGGTCTGATTTCGAAGCACCCCCTGCTGCAACTGCTCTTTGGGGCCCGCCGCGCTTGTGGCCCCGGCAGCGCTACCGCCTCTTGTCACGCCCACATGCTCCACATCATCCTCCTCCTCCTCCACGTCGTAATAGTTCTCTTCTTCCTCCGTCTCCTCGCCCACCGACTCTGTCACTTCACTTTCCTCCTCTTCTCCTTCTTCCTCCTCCTCCTCTTCCTCGCTCGTTCCGGAGACACGCGCCGTCGCCTGCTTCGCCTTTCTCTGCTCCTCCTCAATCGAGATCTGTTTGTTGATGGCCGCCTTGTGCACAGCTATTTGCACCGACTGCTGCGGCGTGAAAAGCTTTTTGCTCGGGTCGTAGTCCTTGTGCGAAATGTCTTTCTCCAAAACCAGGTTGGCATTATCGTCCAGGACCTTCCTGCTCGCTGGTGTGACGGCTTGTCCCTTTGCCTCTACAAATGCATCCTCCTCCCCGTCTTCTTCGTCTAGGTCCTCATCCTCATCATCGTCATCCTCCTCGTCTTCGTCGTCCTCGTTTGACTGCGAACCAACAGACGAATACGAGGAACGCGACGTCGTCTTGGTGCGGGCGTGCTGCCGGCCGCGGCTGACGCTACTTTGCGAGGAACTCTTGCTCTGGACGGCGTCCTGGACAGATTCAGAGTGCGTGAGGGAAGATCCGGACACCGACGCGGACGCACTGGGCGGTGTGGACGCGGCCGAGTAACTGAACTTCCTGGGCATGAAGTGAATGGGGCGGTATGCTCGGAAGGTGGAGGCGGCGGCGACCGCTGGGACGTCACCAGCCGAGCTCTGCTTGTGCAGATGGTACGGCGAGCGGGCACGCGTCAGCGGCAGGGACACCACCAGCGGGGCGGGCAGGACGTCGTCCACGTCGGAGGCCTTCAGGGGCTGACTGCGAGATTGTGTTGCTTCAGCTGCAGCTGGCTTCCCGTCGGGCTGCTGCTGTGCCTTGTCCTGCGCCTTGGCCTTGGCCTGGGCCTCCTCCAGGAAGCGGCGCGCGTCGGCGAGCTCCTCCTGGCTGACGCCAACCGTGTGCCTGTTCTGTCGCTTCTTGCTGCCGAAGCGGCGCGGCGGCGGGACAGGGTCCTGCTGGGCCGGCTGCGGCTGCGGCTGCGGCTGCGGCCCCGGTGAGCTGCCGGCGTGCGAGCCCAACGAGCTCTTGAGGCGGCCCACCAGCTGCAGCAGCGACTCCCGACGCGCCTCCTCTACCTTCTCGCTGCCGACGATGCCCTGCAGCAGCGACGCCTCTAGGCGGGTCAAGGCCGACTGGACGTCGTCGAGGAGGTCGTCCTGGCCGAGGTCGTGCCCGGGCCCCGGTCCGGGGCCGTGCGGCTGGCCGTGCGGCTGGGTCGGCGCAGACAGCTGCGCCGACGACTCCTGTCGGTGGAGCTCGATCGAGTCCCGGAGACCCGCGACCAGGAACCTGAGGTCCTCGCCTGACTCGGTGCCAGAATCCTCGATAGCGTGTCCGGACGAGGGCAGGTGATGGTAAAGATGATGACGGTGTTGATGCTGTAGTTGTTGTTGCTGCTGGCGTTGCTGCAGCTGCTGCTGCTGCTGCTGTTGTTGTTGTTGTTGCTGGAGAGACGACCGCAAGTGTTCCACAAGGTAGGGTAGCAGGAGGGACTCACCGTGCACTGAGGACGCCGACGAAGTGTCCCCGTCGAGCGATCGGCTCTCGTCCGAGTGTTGCGCGGCGGCCACAACGCCCTCGCAGGCTGCGAACACCAACAGGGCGTTACACCGGACACACCCGTGACCCCACCCACATAGCACCCCGCTACTCTGTCCCCAAGATCAATCAGTTCCCTACTCCCGAAAGTCATCGAATCAATCCTGATGATGAGGGCCCCTTGCCAGCTTTGGCCCCCCAACCAACACCCGCACAATGGTAAGCGTTGCGTTCTCCGTCCTGTTTACCTTTCTGTTCAGCCATGACGGTTCGGAGGCGGGCCCGAATCTTGCGTCGGCCTTCGTAGTCCGAGCAGGCGTCCAGCTTTTGGGCAGGCCAGGCACAGGGCAGGCGCAGGACAGGCAGGGCAGGCAGGCACAAACACAAGCAACCCGATCAGCATCATTCAACATTTAAAAAAAACACTGCATGTCATGTCTCGTCGTCCTCAAAGACAGAGCGGTAAGGTCTCAGAGTTATGTTTTTTAAAACGTGGCAGTGGCATTGAAAAGCGCTGTTGTAATTCGGCACTCCACTATGTGACCCCGCCACCCCGCTCCCTCGTTTAATTTCAGCCTTTTCCTTCAAGGCGCAAGTACATTGGGACCAAAACCGCAGTGCAAAGTTGGCAGTAGGCAGTGCCGCTGACGTGCACGGCAGCCCAAGAACAGCACTGAACAAGGACGGCGAGCAGTCGGGACAAAAGAAAATATTGTGAGCCCGAGCTGTGTCCGAGGCTGTACCGGGGGCTGAGCCCTTCCAACCTGGCAGAGTGAACGACCCCTTCCGCGTGCTCCGTGAGATATCCGAACGCAGCTTTCGTGAGCCAAGCCCCCCCCCCCCCTTACCTCTCCCTTCTGCGAGTGACCGTGCAAAGATGCCAACCCGGGGAGGGGACCCAATAAACATACTCTTGCAAATCCAACAAAGTCAGTGGGTGCCAACAAAGCACACGAGCCGAGCACTTTTGGTCTCGTCTCTGAGCGTTTGCACCACCATAGTCAGGCAGGGATGCAACAAGAAAAATAAAACAACAGCAACAGCAAAAAAACAAGAGATAGAAAATGAAACATATTTCGGCAACGCCAAAGTCGACGGCCGAGTGAAAAGAAAGGATTTTCTTATTCAGGAACAAAAAAAAGCGTTTAGTTAAGACAAATTCACAACATCTAACAAAGCAGCAGCAAAATAGAAAGGTCATGGAAAACTGTAGAGAAATTAAAGACAGATCGAAAGAAAAATCAAAGACAGAGCTGAGCTGAGAGATGGATGATGTGCACTGTCCAATTTTTTTAAACGTTTTTTTTTAAAGACCTACTTTATTTTAGGACTCTAACCTCTACCCACCTAAACCACTAGAACGAAACAAAACAGAAAAGGGGAGTGCGGTGACATTATTTGTATCCCAGCCAAACGGGAGTACACGGGAGTACACGGGAGTACACGGGAGTACACGGGGGTACACGGGGGTACACGGGGGTACACGGGAGTACACGGGAGTACACGGGAGTACACTCTCACCAAAGTGCGCAGATGAGCTTCGTCCCAGATGGAGTCCAAGTCCGACGTCGGGTCTGTAACCGATCCGTTGGTGACCTGCAAGCGGAGAACAAGCGGAATAAATAAGTGACACGTGAGCAAGTGTCTGGCAAGAATTTCGCACCCCTAACATGCAATTTCAACAGGGCTTGCGTAGAGCACGAACGCGGAATGCACTTCTACCACGTTGCAGTCTGCGTGCATACGTCGTGCTGTCACCGAGCCAAGCCGGCGCTGCCCGGCGCTTCCCACATTCCTAGGCGGTCCTTTACCCAGATTCCCTGGAGGGGCCCAGTCCGTTCCGGTCTGGTCGGGCCGTGCCGGGCCGTGCCGGGCTGGCTAGTAGCTTCCGGCGCCTCCGGCAAGTAGAATAGGCCATGAGCATTTTTCCTGCGCGGTGGGCTGCGCCTCCACCAAGGCCCTGCTCGTCATCATCAGGCGTGCGTTCCGCTTTCGGCGCGTGGCCGGCACGTGGCCGGCGCGTGGCCGGCGCACGCGTGATGTGCGGCGCCCGGCGTGACACGCGTTACGCGGCGCCACAGAGCCGACGCACACAACTCTGCTCGCCCAGCCGCCGGCCCTCCTCCTCCGTCGTCTCCGTTTCGCCCTCCCATATTTCTCGTCAGCACGATGACGACGCCGTGGCGGAGCGTGGCGTCTGCACCTCGAAAATAGAACCGCAGTCGCGCGTTGTCTCCTTCGCGTCGGCTCTTCCCGTATAGTTTATACTCTGGTTTATATCTCTCCGAGTCTTCCATCTCCTCGCCTCGGATCTCGGGTGCATTCCCAGGCACCCCCCTGCAGCGCGGGGGGAGGGAGAATTAATCAAGCGAGGTATTTGGGGATTTGCAAGAGACCACCGCAGTGGCTCTTCGAGTGGCTCGCACGGCGATACTCCACGCGCCACACTGACAGAACTACCCCATGCTCACAAGCTCGCGGGGGGTCGCGGGGGGTATTTGCCGGCCAAGTTCCGTTCTCAAACTTCCACGCAAGAAGCTCCAGGCAGCCGGGCGCCACCGAGCCGGCCAGTCCGCGCTGGGGCCCTAATCGAGATGGTCCGCTTGTGCTGCTGTGATAAGAGAGGAGAAAGGCGGCGAGGACGAAACAGAGTGCAACCGAGTGTTGGTGGCTCCGCCGCGTGGTGGCCACGCTTCGCTCTGCTTCGCCGGCGGCCCTGGCCCGGCCCGGCCCGGCGGCCTGCACGGCGGCGCAGTGCTCTGCTCGGGCCGTGGAGGCAGAAGACAGATGCCCTCTGGTCGCCGACGCCTTTCCGCACTCCCTTCCCTCAGAACGCACCGGCCGCACTCCCCGGCCCGGCGGCCGAGCAAGCACGGAACACCACGACAGTGCAAAGGTGTGACTGTGACAGTGTCCACCTGTGACGCGTGGCGTGCGGGCGCCGTCGTCGTGGTGGTGTTGGCGGTGGTGGCGGCGGTATCCGCAGTCCGCGCGTAGAAGGAGGACCGGGATCGGGGAGGGTTCGGCCGCCACGCCGGCGTAAGCCTCGCCGAGGGCCTCGCCTCGGCGTAGTGGGCCATGGGCGGGCGGACCAAGTTGGGAGGTGCGCGATGAAACCCCCATCCCCTCCCCTCCCCTTCCCATCCCCACGCCACCGCACCCCGCCCCGCCTCTGCAGGTCCCGCCGCGCAGCGCCACGCCCGCGGCTAAATACAGCACGGCATGGGCTGCACTGTGCGTTGTGTGGTGCGGCGGTGGCGGCCGCGACTGCCCCGTGGACACGGACACACACACACACCCATCTCTCTCTCTCTCTCTCTCTCTCTCTCTCTCTCTCTCTCTCTCTCTCTCTCTCTCTCTCTCTCTCTCTCTCTCTCTCTCTCTCTCTCTCTCTCTCTCTCTCTCTCTCTCCTCTCTCTCTCTCTCTCTCCCCTCCCCTTCTTTCTTCCCCTTTCATTCTGCCGCTAAACAACCACGCACGCAGCCCCCTACCCGTGTGCCCCCTCCTACCCTCCCCCACAAAAACCGGCAAGGCCGCCGCCGGTCCCTGCGAGGCCCCTTGCCCTGACACCGCCACCTGTCACTTGTCTCCTCGACGCCGACATACAGTTCATAGCCAATGTGTAACGACGCCTTCAATTCACGTTAGGCGTCGCCCATCAAGTGCGAACTTTCTCCTACATATCTCCAGACCGGCGACGCCAAACGCCTGCGAGCACTAGGGTAGGCCAGCCCGCACGACACGCGTGAATGCGGAAGCCGAGGTTGCCTACCCAGCAGGCGCTATCTGTACTGAGACTGCACTTAACCCGCGGCGTTGCATGGGGCTATGAGGCATGTTGTTCGCTGTCAAAGGGTCAACAGCAGCGAGCCTGTGAGTGAGAGAGTGTGTGTATATGGGGGGGGGGGGGGGGGGAGGACTTGCAGCCGATGAGCTCGCCTCGGACTGCGCTGCATCGCACGACGCGCGCTTTAGAAAGAGTCGGACGAGACGGGACGGCTTCCTCATTCCGAACCGAGCAGAGCTCGCAGGACCTTCGCCGCGACTTGTCCCTTCAACCCGCCCCTTCCTTGCCACGGCACCCCGCCGACATAAACAACCCTCCACCGAAAGTGGGCCAGGGTCGGCGATAAAAGGAACGCCACTAGCAGGCCGGCCTCCAGTGGCGGCGGGTAGTGGCTTCTACCCCCACCACCGACCCCTCGCACCCCACAGGCCCGTCACGCACCCAGCACGACACTGTGTGTGTGACCGAGCTCGGCGTGTTGCACGTGACGCGGACGCTCCCCGCCCCAATAGACCCGTCATGCCAAACGACAAGGTCGCCGACGAGCCCACTCACACCCTGTGACCGCCCTGGCCAAGGGCCTGACCCAGTCCTCCTCTAGGCCCGCCCACGCCCACCCGATCATGACAATGTCGCGAAAGTCTTGACTTTCTTGTCGTCTTCGCGAGCATGGCGCCTGGAGAGTATGCAACCTTCTAATTTCTCGCGCACGCGTGTCGCGCGGGCTGGTCTACCCTGACATTCGCAGGCGCTCGGCGCACACGACCGACCGTCGTCGTCCTGTCTCTTTCTCGCGCGTTTTACGTCAGAGCAGAGTGACGCTTTGGTTTGGTGCGGCTGCTGCCAAAAGCCACGCCATATATACTTTTCCATTTCCCGTCACGAGTCGCAGATAATCCCCTCTCCCACCCATCAATCCCTGTCCGGCAACCCCTTAATTAGGGCGGCAAAGTTTAAAACTGTTCACGGACAAAACGGGGTGTCAACACGAGCGAGGCGGTACCATGACACTTAACCCTGTGGGGCCCGGTGGGGTCCACCCTGGTCCTGGTCCGCACCGTGCCGACTCTCTACTCCCCTCCCCTCCCACGCTGTGACTCAGATTGTCGTCACCATCAGCATTTCGCTACACTTTGAGGAGAAGAAAGAGGCTAGCGCTCTGCTGGCTGGGAATCAGCAAAGGAGTCCCGACACTCGAATCGGAAGGAGAGACAGAGATGAGACGAACAGCGGGGGCGTTTCCGCAACGGCGACTTTAGCCATTCGAGTGACCCCTCTCCTTTCCAAACTGCATCACGCCCCAGCGATGTCAGCCACACAGAAAGGCACACACACAGGCAGTATTCCTCACGATTTCACAGCGACGTATCCACCAGCGCACATAATCCACTTGTTGGCAGCACGAGACACTCACTTCCGAAAATGCAGTCACTTCACCACTGACGAGTAACACTCCCGGGTAAGGCTCGTTCCTCTTTTGGATCCACAAACTTCGTCGATTTTTTTTTCGTTCTTTTCAGATCCTTTGAATCGGATTTGTAGAGCTCGGCTCGGCAGCACACCACGAACGTGTGCAAAGGGTGAGACTGACGCCGCCGGCCAGCTCGGCTCGATGCTGGTGAGGGACTGGCGGCCGCTAGCGCACGGCCCATGGCCCCCATGGCCGGTGCCCGTGCCGCCCGCCGCCGCCGCCGCCGCACCAGCTGCGCGGCGTGGTAGCGGCGGTGGGTGGCGACGGGAGGCAGCAGCGGCGGCACACACGGACAGGAGGAGACGCCCGCAACTCAAACTGCGAGTCCAAGGTGACGACCATTTTCACCACAACGCCCTACTTGTGAATGCCGGACAGAAGTGAATGGACGCTCCAGTAGTGACCCCCCGCGTGCCGACGCCCGTGAGTCCCGGACAAACCTCAGCAGGCCCACGGCGGGCAGGCGGGGCAGGACAAGCAGGACAAGCAGGACAAGCACTACTTCTGCAAACGTGTCCCTTGGGGTTGGCGACCCCAATCGCTATTTCAGATTCGGATGCCGCGGCGGCGGTGCACACACACACACACACACACACACTACCTACGAGCTGAGATCGCACAGCGGGTAAGACCGAGGCGGCGCGGCGGTGACAGAGTGCACGTTCTGTGTCCCTGCTGCAGCTCGCACGGCGGAGCGCGCTGGTTAGGCGCCTCTGTACTCTGCCCGGACAGGGCGGGGCGGGGCGGGTCAGGCCACACACCGGACTTGGCGCCAGCCCCGGGACCCAGTAGGACCCGGTGGGACCCGGTGGGCAGGGCGACAAGCATTAGAGGCGCCAACGAGCGCAACGAGAGAGGCTGGGCTTGGGTGGGGCCACCATGCCGGCAGCGGGCGGCGGCGGCGGGCGGCGGTCATACGGACGCTCGCATTTTACCGCGTCGTACGCATGTCGGCTTGACGCAAGGCCATGCGGGCCAACGACGCGCGCGCACCGATAAAATTCTCATATCAGATACTGCAGTATGAGAAACGAAGACCCGCACCGCCGAGCGAACCAATGAAAGTAAATTGATTCGCGATCAGAGGTCCAGTGCTGCCCAGACGTGCAGCGAGATGATCATGCTCATCAAGCCCCACTACCTGCCATGCCCCGCCACGCCACGCGGTAGTGCGCAGCGCAGCCGTGACGGCTGGGGAGTGGCGTGGCGTGGGGCGCGCGTCCGCGGGGCGTGGCGGCGGCGTGGCGGTGTGGACGCCCTCGCGTTACAACGCGAGACAATGAACGCCCTGTCCAGGTCGGCGAGGTAAACAAAATAAAAAAGACAGGAAATGGGACGCCATTTTCGTCGCGCCCGTCGTTCACCGGCCCGTCGTCCGCCGTCCACTCCACCCGGTGCCCGCGCGGCCGACGGCCCGAAACCAAACCGCGTTCAGCGACGGAATCTACCTCACGGAAGAAGGACGCGTACCCCCGTGGCTCCAAGCAGATTTGCGCGTGGATCTTAAACAGTCTAGTCTATCGCTTGTCCCGCGAAGGGCAGGGAAGAAGAGGGAGGGGGCACTCACAGCGCAGCGCTTCCTAGAATACTCTCGCGCACCGCACCGGCCCGGCCACAACCCCCGCGCCGCACTTCGGCCAGGGCTGCTAGGCCAGTCGGAGACCAACAGCTGACTCGTTTCTCGGAGCTGAAAGGAAGGCTGGGCAGAAGGAGGGGGGGGGTATTGCTAATTCACGGTCAAACAAAAACGAGGGGGAAATATTGAAAAGAGTTGGGGGGGGGGGGGGGGGGGCGACAGGGTCGTGTCGGGGCACTGCGCTCCAAACGGAGAGCGTGCGTAACCTTCGTGACGCACCTTCCGATTCAAGTATCACAATCTGTGGAGCGAAAGAGAGAGGGGAGGGGAGGATGGGGGCGGGCGGGCGGGCAGCGGGCAAGTCACCGGGACACAGTGCCAACGGCCGTCCAAATTCACGGTTTAAAATAAATGCGCGCGACAGCGGCTGGCCGGCGAGTGGTCCTCACACAGTGGCATGTCACGCCGCGTCGCGCCGCGCCGCGCCACACCGGTTCGCCGGCACCACACTACACTGGCGCCGGCAAGCGTGCGGAAGCTGTGAGGGCGTGCGGCGGCGGGCGGCGGGGGCGGGCGGACGGTCTGCCCAAGGTCGGACCGTTTGCTTCTGTCATGTACCCACAAACTTGCTACTTCTTACCCCGAATGTATCCGCCCCACCCCGCTCCGCCCGCCTCACTACTAGGGGAGGACACGGCGCGGTCCCACGCGGTCCATCCCATTCTATCCGCCAGCCAGCGCGGGACCTGCCACCACTGTCTACTCGGCTCTGCTCAAGGTCCGGGCGCCTGGCTGCGTGGGCCGGCCCGCCGAGCACGGGTGTGTGCGCGTTGCCTACCCTCCGGGCGCCTCCCCGCCCAGCCCAGCCCAGCACAGCACAGCATCCCTGTCAGACGGATACCTGCCGACGGCGAGGCCGCCAGGAGGGTGACGGGCCAAGAGTCGCCCCGTCCCGAGCACCCCGATGACGAGGCCGCTGACAGCCGCACGTATACGCGCACGCCCTTCAACACACACGCGCTCACGTGCGGGGATCATGCGGGATCCTGGTTATTCCTGTCCTCCGAGCAGCCAGGGAATTCGTCCGAAATAAAAGAAAGGCCCCTTTCTGAAAAGAGTTAATGACACTGTCCTCAGTGCGCTGGCCTCGCCTGCCCTATCGGGGTAAAAGACCCCATTCCATTGGGGACCCCGAGGGGGGGGGGGGCTGGGGGGAAGCCAGGCAAACAGTAATAACTCATGGAACGCGGTGCAAATCACAAACCCCGCCCGGCCGTCGCCTGCCGTCACTTCCCGAGACTGTTTTCTTCCCTCACGTGAGAAAGTGAGAAAAGGTCGTCTCGCCTCGCACCACACCGCCACATTCAGCAGGCGCGCAGTTTTAAGTGCTCCCCGCACCGGCCCGCCTTTAGGACAACAGGACGTCTGCAAACATGCGAGGAGAAGACATCGGATGCCTATCTTTTCCGGACCTTGCCCAAGGCCCGCCTCGGCCTCAGCCGCTGCCTACGCGGAACTGAGTTGGCGGGCAACGCCTGGCCGAGCTATATGACGCCGTAAGCGGCCCGCTGCTGCTGCCCGCTGCAGCCGAACCCTAACAACAACCCGTGCAGGATGCGCGCCGTGTTTTCGCTCACGTTCCCACACTTCCTCTCGCTCTGCGGCCGACGACTCGCATTTATGCCGTCCGCTGAGCACACAGCCGCCGGGCCGGGTGCAGCGAGGGACCAGGCAAGGCAGCGGGTACAGCGGGTACAGCGGCGAACGTAAACACAACTCGCTAAACACACGCGAGGGGCGGGCGAAGACACGCGCAAAAACGGACCGCGAACTAGGAAGCCGGAGGGCGGGACTGGGGGACGGGGGCCACCAGAGGCCAGGCGCTGCCGCTTCCTGGGGGTCGGCTGGGCTGGGCTAGGCTTTGGGGATATATGTGAACGCGGCCGGCGTAGAGACGCATCCACATCAAAGGCGCACAGACCACCCCGTGCAGCCACCCCCGACATTTAAGTACAACTGTTCGAGGAATGAATGATTTTCCCACATCTGCATGAAGGCCACGCGGTTCGCGGAAGCATTTCGCTCCTAAAGTATCAATGTACACCCTCAAAAACAAAATCAGAAATAAATTTCAACAATACGGCAAATTTTAAAAAATCAGAAAAAAAGTCAGAAAATAACAAATTATGATTTCTTTTTATTTTAAATCATGGTTCACTCCCATCACGTATGCGGCTCCCTCGGAGTGCCTGGTCACCAGCCGCGGACCCCACCACACCCCGCCCAGTCCCGTCGAGTCGAATGGGTGGCCTACCCACCGCGGCGCGCGGCGCACAGCTTACCTTGGACCCGCTCAGCCGCTGCCGCTCCACCTGGCTGACTAGCGCCGCCGCCGAGGTGCCGGTGACGTCGCCAGCCCCCGACGACGCCCTCGACGACGTCCCCGACACGATGGTCTGCCTGGCGCTGGCCGTGCTGCTGGCAGTCTGCTTGTCGCCGACGAGAGAGCCCATGCCCTGCAGGAGCACGGACGCGCCTAGGAACTTGTTGAGCAAGGAGCGGGCAGCCTGGTCCTCTGCGCTCTCACCGCTCTCCACCACTGCTCAACAGACGGGGGGTTCAAACACCGGACCCAGCCTCGGCGACGTATACAAAATAAAAATTTCAAAACAAATCTCACCGATGTCCGCGTTGCGCATGCGCGTCAGGACGTCCTGCACGTCCGTGACGGCGGACCGGTCGTTGAGGAAGGACCTCGTCTCCGTCGTGGTGGTGGTGGTGGTGGAGTTGGGCGTGGCCGGGGTCCCCGGGGAGGACGGCACTGGGGAGCCCACCCGGACCTCCATCGAGGTGGACTGCTTTAGCGTCTGATTGTTCGTGTCTGAGGAGAGGCGCCGACAAATCGAGGATGAGTAGAGGCAGACAGAAGGGCGGCTAAGGTAGCCAGACTACTGCAGATACGCTAACTCTCTCAGGCTGGGTTACTTCACCCTTGCCGTCCATACAAAAGATATAAACTGATAAAGGAATTCCCGCCATGAATCATCCCATTTAGTTATTTCCTCGTCAGTGGCCAGCGACAACCATGCCACTGTTTCTGAATCAAAAGATATGAACTGATAAAGAAATTCCCGCCATGAATCATTCCATTTAGTTTTCCTCATCAGTGGCCAGTGACAACCATGTCACTGTTTCTGAATCCCCCCGCGCTCTGATAACAACGATGATACGTACCCGCTCCTGACAGGGGTGTGGCGGGTGCGTTTGGCGAACTCGGCGCGGCGGGCGCCGGCGCGCTGCCGTCCCCGCTACTAGAGCGGAAACTGGCAGAGCGGAAGATTAAGCCCGCCTTGGGGTAAGAGCGATTCGAGCGCGGCGTGTCAGCACTGTTTGCGTCGGCTACCGGGTTAACAGGTTAACAGAGTTACTGATTAGCGTCCGGCTCCTCACAGTAGATTAGCAGAGAAAACCAAGCAATAAGTTACCAATCGTATAGTTCCCTTAATTAAGTAACGTAATGAATTGTGGCCGACGGCAGAATATAATTAATTATAAGATGAATATTTAAACTGGCACTGCAAACAAAGATTACTCCGAGGCCAAGTAGTATATTATGTAGCTACTTCTTGGAAGGGCAGTTTTAGTTTCTGCATCCAAGGATCAGCAAGTACAGTTGTTTCTCAAGATGATTATGGAATGAATGACCTGAATTCTACAGTTAGATGTTATGGAAATGAGTGGAAACAACCGATCAAAGGAGCAACAAATGATATTGTGAGCAAGACTGCTCAATGTTCAGCAGTTAAGTAAGATGTGTAAAGGAAAAAAAAAAAATTCATGAGAATGGAGATAGCATAAGTTACTAAGCTAGATCTGGAGGGCTAAGTACTCCTAATTTAAGGAGTCCCAACCTGTAAATAATGAACAAACACAAAAGAATTGATTCAAGTTTGAAAAATATGTACTAATTATTTCCACAAGCTTATTGCTCGTCTGAGCGCCACTCATATGGATCAAAATCTACTGTGTTCAAATGCAAAGTCCGCAAACAAGAAGGCTTCACAAACAAACCCACACCACAATCCACACTACAGTACACTATAGGGGAACATTCAACAAACGCAGGATGGCGATGCTTACCCGCCGCTTTCTGGAACTTCTCCTGCAGAGCCCGGACCGAGCCCCTCTGGGACGTCCTGGTCAGACTGCTGGTGACAGTCGTTGAGCCTTCCTCGGACGCCGCAGACGACCTCCGTCGTTCGGTATTTGATGAGCTACTGTTCCGGGACGTCGAGGTCCGTGACGAGTTGGAGAGCCGGCTGCTCGAGGTCTTGGACTCCGCGTTCCCAGCCGAAGACCATTTCTCACTCGACTTTCTGCTGCTGCTGTCCAGGCTGGGCACTTTCTGCGTTCGGGTCGGCGACGAACCTTTGCTGGTGGTAGTGCTCCTGGAAGGAGAAGTCACGTTAAGTAATATTGATTCGCGACACATCCGATTTTCGGTGGTCGTGTGAGCGACTCACATGGATGAAACGCTCGTGGTCTCCGATGTGACTCCACCCGACGCCCTCCGCTCCTTCGTGGTGGTGGTGGTGGTGTGGGTCGTGGCGCCGCCCTCAGTCTTCTTGCTCGTCACCGTGTTGGACCACCTGTTCGGGGTGTCTCTGGACGGGACCACCACGTCACCATTCTGGGACGCTTGTGTAGAGTGACTCCTGAGAGAAAACGAACCGTTTACGGGCGATAAAATGGTAGACTGGGATTTAAAAGATATCGAACTAGTAAATGCAACAGGAAGGGAAAGGGAACCACAACTTACTTTTCTTGTTGAATAAATTCATCCTGGGCGGATGACCTGCGGTAAGAGGTGCTATATTTGCTATCATCATCAAAGTTCCGGGAAGACCTGCGCAATCCAGAAGCAGGCACGAAATACATTTACGATTCGCTGTCACTCGGAAATATAATTTGCCGGAAATCCAAGCAACACTCACTCACCTTTTTGAGCTTTGTGCAGACTCGATGAGCACACGGTCGGGTGAGGGGGAGCTCTTTCTGCTGCCGGCGCTACCGGCCCTGACATGGGCCTCATCATCCTCGCTGTCGAGCTGGGTGATCGACAGCGTCCTGGGCTCGGGCGTCTCGTAGGCGTAGTGCTCGCGGGTCACGTTGGTAACGGGCTCCTGTCCCGGCTTGGCCACGGTCTCGCCTGCAAGGCAAAGGCGTTGTCATCGGAGCACCGTATGTGTCTGCCGCGGCACGAGCAGGTCAAAATCGGAGAACAAACAAAGAATGGAAATTTCCCCATCATGACTCGGTTCATTTCACGCGGAGTCTTTTTCAGCACGGAAGCAGACGGACCGGGTTCTAGACAGCACGATCGAACGACAGACAGACGAGCAGCCGACAACGCACCTGGCTTGACCAACCCACAGACCAGCAGCGAGCCGGCCATGAACACCACCACCATGGACAGGAAGGTCCAGGTGAAGCAGACGACGAGCCACAGCAGCGTGCACGTGCAGGCTGACAGCGAGGACGCCGACAGCGACATGGACCAGATGGCCGCCGACGGAGGACGGGCCGGCCCTCGCCGACTGGTGGACAGCGGGACAGGGACGTCAGCAGCAGAGGCTGAGGCGGCGGTGGCGGTGGCGGCGGCAGGGTCCCCGACGACTCGTACACGTCGCCGTCGAGCGTGCGGCACCCAGGCGTTCATCATGGCGGAGGTTGGGTGGAGTTCTACTGGAGCCCGGGCACTAATCCGCAGCCGCACGCAGGCATCCTTCCCGCGCCACCGCCGCCATCGACGTCGTCATCGTGAAGGGCATCACACCTCTGCATAGAGGGGCCCCAGATGACGCGTCCCGGATGATCCTCTGGCCAGGCCCGGCCCGGCCTCGGCCCTGCACCCTGCCGACGGCTCTGCTCGCTCTGCTCCGTCAGGAGGCGGTGCACGCACTGCAGACGCACCGACTGGGGAGGGTGTGGTTGGCGGCGGTGGCAGCGGCCGCTTAAGGGGACCCTGCCCGGCCCTGCCCCGCTCTGCTTTGGGAGCCTTGCCAGGGTGGGTGCCGGCCGGCGTAGCGGAGTGCAAGTGGCCGTTTACTCGGCTGCTAAACGTAGCTGAGAATTGCGATGAGAGGACATGAAGCCCTGGGCACGCCCTGCCAGCCCTGCCAGCCCGGCCCCGTCGCCATCACACTGCACAGCACCACGCACTCCGCCGCTCCCACGTCCACCGGGTAGCGCATCCTTTCACTTTCAACCTCTTCGCTGACAGAAAACCGGGCAAAACGGGGCGGGGCAGCTGCACGGTATCCGATGGCTGCAACAAAATTGCGGGCGCCACGGACGGGGTAGAGACCGAGCCAGGGCAGGGCGTCTGCGGTGGCACTGGGGCGGCACGGGGGCCGTCCCGCTCGCTTTGCCCTTTTTGCACCCCGCGCTGCTGCCCCGTCCCCGTCGTTGTCGTGAGAAGACAAATCCGTGCGCGTAATCTAACTTTAGCCCAGTAATGCCAACACGGCGACTCTATTTCGACGACAACGCGAGGAGACCCGCGACCAAAACGAACGAGAAGCGAAGAGCCGAGACAAGATGGGCGGCTGAGCGGCTGCCGCGAGTAAAACCCCCACACGCCTCGCACGTACTCACCCCGGATCACGTCCCTGGTCAGCGACACGGTGCCGTCGGCCGCCATGACCTGGCGCTGGCTCACCACCGTGGACCGGGAGTACGAGGAGGACGAGGTCGTCGGCGACGTGCTGGCGGTCGTTTCGTCGCGAGGCTTCTTCAGGATGCCTCGCCGGGAAGAGTCCAGAAACGAGTCGCCTGTGAGAAAGAGGAAAAGCAGCCGTGACGAGGGGGGACGCGCAAGAGTTAGGGGCGGAATTATGGGGGGAAACAAAAGATGAGTTTGTGAAGTAAGCTGTGGGCAGGGAGGCAGGGAGGCAGGGAGGCAGGCAAGCGGGCGGGCAGGCAGGCAGGCAGGCGGGCGTGCGGGAGGGCGCAAAATGACGATACAGACCGTTACTGATACCCTCGTGCTTCTCAATGAGGGACTTGAGCACGGAGGAGGACGACGACGACCGCGACTCATCAGACAGGTACTTCTTCTTGTTCACGGCCTCGGACGGCACCGGCCTCGGTGCCGACGCGTCGTCGCCGTTCCTCTCGAAGGAGAACTTGGCCGAGTCCGCCGGCGGCGACAGCTGGATGGAGGAGGTCGAGCGGAACGACTCGGTCCTCTCGACGGGGGCCTTGTCGTCCGCGGCCACGTCCTCGGCCAGGATGTCGCGGAGCTTGGCGCGCGGCTTCTGCTGCGGCGTGGCGGACGAGCTGTCACCTGGAGAGGTCAGGTCGATCGACGAGCCAATGAGAGGCAAGCAGCACGTGGTCAGGGCGGGGCGGGCGGGGTCAGCAGTTAGGGGAAAGGGCAACGGGGGCGTCCGACCGACGTGATGTGAGAGAGAATGTCTGGTCATGCCGGCGATGGTGAATATATTAAGTCGTCGTACTAATTAGTATGTGAACAACAAACTACAGTGGGCCAGAACGTCTATGGCATGAATGAAAATGCACCAAAAACGGAAGTGAACTAGTATAGTTATTTATATATATATTAATCCCGAATGGTGCGGGTGAGGCTCTTACGCGCGTGCTGCTCGTGCCGCTGCACCAGGTCGCGCAGGGGCGGGGAGCCGGAGCTGGGGCTGGACCCCGCCGCGTGCGTGGTGGTGGTGCTGGAGGTGCTGTTGATCTTGAGGGCGCGCAGGCCGCCGAACAGAGGCAGGCCCGACGAGTCGGTGATGTCCGCGGTGCGGGGCCGGGAGCTGGACGTCGAGGTGGAGCCGGAGAGGGTGGTCGTCTGTTTGGTGGACTCGACCGCCACGTCCGTGTCTGTGTTGGCCAAAGAACTCGCGTTAGAGACCGCGGGGGGAAAAACTGCAATTCGCCAGACAATAATGAGGAGGTGCTGTTACCCGGCAGCGTGCGGTTCGTGTTGGTGCGCCGCAGCGCCTTCAGCCCGAACAGGGGCCGGCCGCGGTCGTCCGTGGGGCCCACGCCGTAGCTAGACGTGATGGAGTCGGTGGGGCACGCCTCCCTCGCCGCCTCTCGGCCCGGCAGCCTCCCTGCGACACACAAAACACAAGTGGACCTATAAATATCGGCACCGCACCGCAGGCATACGGATGAAACGAGTACATCTCGTTCTGCTCTGTCTTGTTCTGTTCCGTTCCGTCTAGTGGCTGGGCGTTCGGCCAGTGCCGCGGCCGCGGGTGCTGGTCCCGGCCGCCCCGGCCCCCGGCACGGCGGCAACCCAAACGGCAGCGCAGTGCAGCAGAGCCAGCGGCGCCGAGCGGAGCGGAGCCACGCGGGGCGGCGGAGAGCAGCGCGCAGCAGGGGTCCAAGCCGCACGAGTCTTCAGATACTATCAAACCTTTCCACCACACGCTCATGTATAAGTCAGTGGAACAAATCCGAACACCGCCACACAATAAATTGAACAGTCGAAAAATGTAACGCAACGTCTGCGTCGGCTTTGCATCGGCTGGGGAGGAAGGATGCAGCCATCATAGTAGATCCACTAATTGCACACTCGGGCCCGTCCGTGCAAGACGCGTCCACGGTGCACCGGCTGCCCGGCCCCGCCCGCCCCGCACGTGTGCGCCGTGTCGGCGGCCGGCTTGCTTTGATTCCATACGCCATACGACTTTTCCCAGACAGGTGGTTTTTTGCCGGCGTTTCGTGCGAACGGTCCCACGGACGGCGGTAGGGCCGGGGAAGGAGGGAAGGGGGGAGTTGGGTGCATACCAAACCGGCACCGGGACCCAGAGGAAGGGGGAGGGAGGGAGGGGGCAGCGGCGAGACTGCGGATCTCCGGGCCGAGCGAGAGCATCATAATGCATGCGCGCGATACGCCCCGGCCGCGGCCAGGCGCATATCCATCACGCGAATAACATTACAGCACCCCCGCTTCGCTCGTGTCATAGCAGCCCATCTGCCCGGGGGCCCGGGGCGTGGGGGCGCGGGGGCGTGGGGGCGCGGGGGCGTGGGGGCGCGGGGGCCCCGACCGGTGCCAGCGCCGGTTCTCACCCCGCCGCACCGCCGGCAGCCGGCAGCCCGCACTCCGGCTTCGGCTGGCAGCGAGAGAGATAAGACGCGAGGCGTCCGGGCCGCACTGGAATGCGCCGCACTGCACCGCGCTGCACTCCTCGGCCAACAGCCCGCCGCCGGAAGGGAGAGAAGGCTGCGGTCCGTAATACTACTTGTGCAAGGCCGCCTTATACCGCCATAGGGTTTGAAACGTCGTGCACGCCTACAGGGGTTGCCTATCCCAAGTCCGTAAGGCGTTGCATGCGGGGAGAGCATCTTCACAGCGCAGTCATTGGGAATGTGAAGCACGTGTCCCTGCGCACGCACGCACGCACGCACGTGGTGCCGTCTGAATGCGCTTTCTCACTGCATCGGGCCGCCGGCCAGGCGAGCCGAGGCACGGCCCCGTGCTGCCGGCTGTCACCCGTGCCCTGCCCATTCACGGTGCCATCCCGTTTCCAATACATCGCTCTCCAGCCAACTCTCCGGCCCTAGCTGCTCAAGCTCTCTCGATGCACGCCGCCGGTGCGTCATAGTCCGGGCCGGACGTCGCCGAGCGTGGACCTCTACGAGGAGGGCGTGGTAAAGGTATGGAGCGGCATGGGTAATTACGTAAGACAGTTGAAGGCCACGCGTACTTTCACACGGCCGTCGCCAGGCCCCGCTGGGCCCCGCTGGGCCCCCTCTGCCTCCTGCCGTGTGCACACAGAGTGCCCTGCCCTGCGCAGGCCCGGAACAAAGCGCGAGCGGCAGGCGTGCCCTCTACCCCGTGTAAGCAGGAAGTATACTAGAAATTGGAATTGTTTTTTTGGCAGGTGATGCTTTAGCTTGAGCTAGCTTTAACTCTCGCTACGTTAGGTTTTATAAGTGCCCCTTTCTCTGAATCTGAATGAGATTCGTCGATTATTTTTTTCGTGACTGTTAACAATTACTATTTCCTTGGTTTTTTTTTCCGTTGTTGAGAATTTCGAGTGTGGATTTTTAGCGAATGAAAGTGATAATATTTAGTGATTTGAATTTTTCGGAGTGCAATCCAAACCGGAGAAATTACAAATTTTAAGTGCTCCTGACGCGTTCAGATATGCAGCGGCTGCCGTCGGCCTGAGTTGGCGATGACGGGTTGCCACCGTTTCCCCGAAATCCCGCGCCGTGCCTCAGACAGAGGCGGCCCTTATCTCCCAACCCCCAACCGGGCGACTGACGCATCTCGACGCAGCATATGGAAATGAACACAAACGCCGTCGGCCTCGTCAGTGTGCCGCCTCTGTGACGTCACGTCCAGCGCTCGGCTCGGGTTGATGACGGAGAAATGGGAAGAAAGGGAGGGGGGAGGGGGCGACGGGCGAGTGTGATTCACCTGGCTGTGCTGCGCTGTGCTGCCTGGGTGGAGCTGGTGGAGCCGAGCCACACAGAGCCCTCATAATGGGCAGACCGGTTCGTTGCAGCAAAACGAACGACGGCTGCAAAACTTGATCTCTTTTACCTTTGACTCTCTGCTTTTGATTTTTTTTTTTCGAGTGTCGTGTCGATTGGGTGACTGGCTCGGCTGGGCTCGGCTCGGCTCTGCCGACTCGCCGCTCACATTGTTTCCCGTATCGTCCACACTTCCGGACACATGTCCTGGGTCCTGACCTGGTCCTGGCCTGGCGCTGGCGCGCTCTGCAGGTTTTGAATTGGTTCCAGGCCTCCCCGCGCTGTTTTAGGAACAGCCCGCACGCGGAACCACGCCAGCAAACGCACGCGTTCATACACAAACCGGTCAGCCACGGGTGGCCTCAGGCTGTGCCGCCGTCGGCGGGCGCGACCGCGTAATCGAATATCCTTGCGACGGGAAGTGGCTTGCAGAGTCGTCCGAGCCTTGCACTGCCTCTGCAAGTTCACAGTGGCACCGCGGCCCACAGCGACCATGCCATAGGGCTTAGCTTTATTTAAATCCGGGGGGAAGTAGGCCGACGGCATGGCGGGGCCCCCGCCGTCCCCCGTGCGGCCGTGCGGGGATATGGTAAAGGTGCTGCATGCCTCCATGCAGCCCCGCCGGGCCGGGCCCTGCATATCTCTGCGCCGTGTGTCCGAGGCCGGGCTACACTACTTGCGATGACTGTCGACGGGTGCGCGGCCGCAACGGGCCGGGCCCTGCCTATCCCTGCGCCGTGTGTCCGAGGCCGGGCTACACTACTTGCGATGGCTGTCGACGGGTGCGCGGCCGCACGGGCCGGGGACCATCGGGGACGGCGTCAGCCTTATCGCAGCGGCGTGGAGGTGGACTACCGGCCATCACACCCTGGCCAGCCACCGCGGCTCCACCGGCCACGTACGGTTGTCCGAGGACTGCCATGCCACAACCCGCCAGCCATCTACGGTTGTCCGAAGGCCCCGCCCGGCCCGGCGCACGTGAGATCAAACAACATCGACACCGGGATTTGCCGTGCGCCGGCCCGCCCGTGTCACCAACCACTGCCGGCACCACCACCACTGCACTGCAGCCGCCAGGAGAAAGCGACAAGCAAATGGCAACGCGGCGTTATGGGGTAAACAGAGCACTCAGAGAGAGTAAGTGCTGTCTGGGTGGCAATGCACACAACAAACACACACACACACACGCGCACGCGTGTACCTTTGTCCCGGGAGCGCCGCTGCATTTCGCATGCATCGGGGTCCTATAGCATAGCCATTCGAAAGCCATTGCAGGCGGTGCGACATGAGAGGGACCGCGTTCGCAGAGCCAATTAAAATACCCCACCAAACGCACGACAACGGACCTGCGCTGGAGGCCCGGCCAACGAGGCGCGTGTCCAGGGGGGAAAGGGGAGGGTCATGAGCCCCCTCCCCCGAAAAAGCCATCGGCGGCCCTGGCAGGAAGGCAACCCGCGCAGCCTTCAGCCTGTAAGTAGGCGAAAAGCGTGACATGACCGCCCCTAACCGAAAATCCTGGACACGCGGCTTCGGCCATCGCGGCCAAACGCGGACTGGACACGGCGCGGCGCAGCCGGGAGCATCACAGGAAGTGTCCGAGTGCGGCCGTCACACGAACCACTTCCGGTTCGCAACATTTTCCCAAAATCTGATTCGGTCCAGGTCCAGCATCCGTGTTGTCCGTGATTCCGAGTGTAAAGTTGTACGGAGGCAGTGTGGGAAACGCTGACACACACACAGTCGACCGGTTCGTGCTGCCGGCCGCACTACCGGTGGCCGCGCAGCGCCAGCTTCGTGGTGGTCGGGGAGCCCATGGGGAGCCAACCGGTGCGTTTGGCGCGGTGCGGCGCAGCGTCCAACGATTCGAGCCGTTCCTTCCACTTGAAAATCCTCTCATCTCCCAAGGGAAGGACCTGGCAAGACCGGAGCGGTAGCGGCTGCAGGCGGCTGCGAGCTGAGCTGTCCACCTGTGCGGGCTCGGCAGACGGCAGGCGAGGCGAGCTGCGTGGTCCTGGAACGCCTTGCCTGGCCGCCGCTCATGTCACCTCGCCAGCAGCAGGGCGGCGGCAGGCCGTTGCCGCCGGTGCCGCTCCGACCCGTATACCCTGTGCATAGTGCATGGCGCGGCCATCCCGCCGGCCTGCGCTCTGCGCTTTGCAGAGGTACAGTTAGGTCGTAAACAGCGCGGCCTGCTCCGTCCCCTCCCCGTCCGCGAGGTGGACCCCCGTAAAGGTGGTACGTATAGACGTAGACCCCACAGCCCCCGGGCCGGGCCCCACACGGACTCGGGACACCCCGCCGGCACCGCGGGGTACCCTTTCTCGACGTATGTATGAACAAGAAATTGATATTTCTATATATAGCATCGAATTTTGCGTTGCAAATTTTCCGTGCACGTTGTGTTGAAATTTTTTATTATTTTTCCTTGTCCTGCTTTTTTCCAGATTTTAGATTGTACTTTTTTTTATATTTCTAATTTGTTTTTCTTTCTTTTCGCTTTGGCTACGTATTGCACGGCCTCTTTCAGTCCAGGAACCACCAACACCAGCGGGCGCGATTTCAAAACCACGTCACTTTCCAGCCGCTGCCTAGCCCAGCAAGAAGCGGCTTACGGTCGGTCGGTCGCTGCAGACGGGGCACAGCACTGCGCTCAAGGGGCTCAAAGCGCCCATACCAGGCCTCGCCGCTATTTGGCAGAGCGATGTCGGCCGAACGCCACGGTTTTACAGCCAAACACGCCCGACGCACTTGCGAGGCGAGAGTGTGGCTGCTCTGTGCGGCTCTCCGGCCCCGGCATGCGGTAGTCTATTTCGACTTGAATAAGCCAGCGGGGCTTATATAGACCTATATCTGGGGGCATTAATAGCTCGCTAGCTTTACGGTAAATAGTACATTAGCTCCGAGAGAGCGCGTGTGTGTGTGAAAGAGAGAGGGAGAGAGAGGGAGAGAGGGAGAGAGAGGAGAGAGAGAGGAGAGAGAGAGAGAGAGAGAGAGAGAGAGAGAGAGAGAGAGAGAGAGAGAGAGAGAGAGAGAGAGAGAGAGAGAGAGAGAGGACGAAAGAAAGAGGAATACGAAGGTGAGGAGGACATGCAGAGAGGTAGTAACAGAAGAATGGCCGGGGCCCTTGCATCGGAATGCATGCGTCATGAGAAGGGCATAGCCCATGGCGCGGCCCATGGCGCGGCCCATGGCATAGCTCCACTCGTTATTCCAGCCATAGCGGCTCCCGCGGAGCACGGCCACGGGTGTGAGGCTCATGGCCGCTCATGGCTCATGCAGCGGACTAAGTAAGCGACATTTCCTTCCCCTCCGCTCCCCTCCTCCTGCAGCACATGCCGGTCAAGTCCGACTACGCGGCCGTCGTGTCGTCTCACGCTGGGCGAGTAGTAGAAGTGTAAGCCGGACTTTCACCGCGCGCCCGCCCGGGTGCCCATGTTCGAATCCCAGCGAGGTTCTTGTTTTTCCCCCAGCACGCCGTGGGACACGGCATCCTCGCCCCCCCCCCCCCCCCCCCCCCCCCCCCCCCACACACACACTCTCGAAAATAGTTGCCAGTTATCAAAGAAAATAATTTTCTGTGAGATGCGTGTCCATTTGTAGCTATAAGGTCCATCGTACCATATGGCACTTTTTCCAAATCTCCCTTTTAAAAAAACGCAGTCCCTCACCCAACGCGCTGAGTGAGCACCGAAATATTTCGGATGAAATGTTTGACGGGGACCTCCTCCTGCACAAGGAACACGCAAATGACGTTCCCCGCCGCATCACGTCGTTGCCAGAAGGCCCCTCCATGAGGGCGCCGGACGCCCCTGACGACTGTCGAATCCAGACGTGTGCAGAAGCGGGCTGATCGTATCGGTATCGATGGCGTCGTGGTATACGGCGCGAGCCTTGAGCGGCGGCGGCGGCGGCGGCGGCGGCGGCGGCGGCGGCGGCGGCGGCGGCGGCGGCGGCGGCGGCGGCGGCGGCGGCGGCGGCGGCGGCGGCGCCCGGACGGGTCGACTCTTCCCGGCGACGCCCAGCCCAGCAGCACAGGCGGGGCGGGGCGGGGCCGAGCTCGGCCGGGCTTCAGGGCCACACGTCAGACGTGGTGCACGCGTGGTGAAAGGGTCTTCTAGTGCCAGAGCTGTAAATCCCCGGGCCGGGCGGAGCCTGCGGAGCTGCGCCCATATGTGAGAGAGAGAGAGAGAGAGAGAGAGAGAGAGAGAGAGAGAGAGAGAGAGAGAGAGAGAGAGAGAGAGAGAGAGAGAGAGAGAGAGAGAGAGAGAGAGAGAGAGAGAGAAGGCTCCAATGGAAGCAAGGCGAGGTAAGGTTCGCGAACTGACTGGCTAGCGAGCGTATAGAGCGAGACGAAAATAATGCCAAATATCTTTATGCGCTCGGCCTGCTTGTGGCACATTGCCTGTGAGCCGCTGGCAGCACTGGCAGCGGCACAGGGTCGTCCACCTGCAGCAGCACGCTGTGTCTGTCACCGCGGACCCCGGCCCGGCTCGGAGGGGCGTGGCCGGACGGCGTCGGCCGCGACCTATCGCCACACGCGGACCGCTGCGGCCCTTATAACCCAGCCAGTCAGGTGGCGCCTGCAGGGTAGGCAACTCCCCACATTGCACGCACGCGTGTCGTGCGGGCTGGCCTACCCTGGCGCTGGCAGGCGCTACACGTAAACACGACAACCGAGTGGCCACGTCTTAAATGGACTCCGCCGGTAGAACCTCCAGTCACGGCACACTCATTAGCTCCTAGCTAGGCACGGCACGGGCCAGGCACAGGCAGGGGAGGTGAGGTGAGGGGGAGGGGGGAGGGAGGGGAGGGGTCAAACAGGAGAAAGGCTTCCTGATGAGGAAAGGGTCTCCTCTCCGACTGCAGCCCACTCCGGGAGAGCTCATACGTTCACGTCACTCCTCCGCACGCGGCGCGTCGGCGACGTACAGCGACGGGGAGGGAAAAGAAAAGAAGATAAGAAAACTGAAATGAAGTGCGCCGCCCGCTTTATGATGACCGCGGTGGTGGTGGTCACGTGACGAGAGTCACGGCGCCAGCCAATCAGAAGACAATACGCTGGCAGGCTCCACTGTGACGCCCACGCCCACCCAGGACCCAGGACCGAACTGGAGTCGTCACCCCGACCCTACAGCAGACCAGACCGGTGCGTCAAGTCGAGCGCGGCCTGCCTGGGCCATGCCCTGGCCTGCTCGGGCCAGCTCCTGCTGTGCCCGCCGCAGTGCGGTGCGATTCAGAAACCTCCAGGCCCAAGCCCAGCCCAAGCCCAGGCCCCGCCCAGTCCCAGCCCAGGCCCCGCCGTGCCGAGCACCACCATAATTATGACGAAACCCAATCCGTTCATCGGATGTTCGGGCACCCGACCCGACCCGCGTCGTCACAATCGGGAGATTCGCTCCTCGACCTGACGCAATATAACAGCAGTGGTGGCGGCAGCGGCGGCGACAGCGAACCTGTGCTGCTGCTGCTGCTGCTGCTGTTGCGTTTGCGTCCTCCCTGAACCACACCGCTACGAATTGGGATGAAAATCTGGAGCACTCCTGGCCGGGCTGGCCATGGAGCCGATGCGACCACCAGGACCAGGCCGCCGCCTTGGGCAGCCTGGGCCCCGCCGGACCCCCGCGTGGTGCTTCGCGGCTCGTGCGGACGCAGTGCGCAGATGGGAAACGGAGCAAACGGCAAAAGCAGTCTGCCGAGTGACACCCGTCCCGGACCGTCATCCATCGGGGACACAGCTTTGTCTGTCAGCCTGCAGGCGCCTGCAGCGTAGAGTACATATGTGGTAGGCAGAGGGGAGGGGAGGAGAAGAGAGGGGAGGGGGAGGGGAGGGCGCCCGCCCCGACCTATCCCTACCCCAGACAGGTTGCTGTGGTGGCAGTCTCTGCCTCTTCCTTATAATTGGATCGACCCAGTCAAAACCGGACTAACCAACACACACACACACACACACACACACACAGACCAGAGGGTGGACAGCCAGGGTCCATGACACGAGGGGACAGTGTCATGGCATGCCATGGCCAGTCAGACGACTGGGGAGACAAAAGGTATAGCAGTACGGAGTGCACGCGCGCTCCCCTCCGTGGAGAAAGTATATATTTCCAAAGCAACACCTTGAGATCAGGTCCCCGCCCTTCCTTCCTTCCTCCCTCCCTGGCCCCCGCAGGACCCTGCCCGCCATCGCACCGGAGTAGGCACTATCATGTATCCGAGCTAGACAGCGCGCGGCAAACAAACGCGAAAAAAAATTAAATGGTCCGATTTCATCTGCAGCAAGACAAGATCTCCGGGCAGGCCGAGACGACTGTCAGCGGCACCGGCGCCCGGCCCTCACGGCCCCCCGCGACGAGGCCGCGCGTTACGCCGTTGGCGGCTCTTTTTCCATCGCGCTCGCGACTCCCCCGTCGCCCGCGGCCAATAAGACGGGAAGAACGACGGCGGAGAGGAGGCGGAAGATCCCCGGGGCGCTGCACCGCGGCGCTGCCGTGCCGGCTGCTGCCGTGTCGCGCCGCGTTTCGTCACCCTTATGTCTTTTATGCCTTTCACAAGTGCGTGTCAAGGACGCGGGACGGGGCGCGGGGCTCCATCCGGAGTGCGGCGTCGGTTATGGCCGCCGCCCGATCACCTCCGCGTCCGCAGAACACCGGAACACCTCGCCCTCCTCACACGCCGCGGGCGCGCGGCGCAATTTTCGGACGCCGCCCCTCGGGGCCTAGTCTCGGACCTACCTCGGGGACCGTACCGTACCGTGTTGGTGGTGGCGGGCGGCTGGTCCGCCGGTGGTCCGCCGCCATAAGCCCGTGATACGCGCGCAATCTGCCGCTCCCGGGTGCAACGAACCGCACGCGGCAACGGCGGGGTGTCCACGCGCGTGTTACCAGCAGAGTGGAAACGCCCCCCCCCCCCCCCCCCCCCCCGACACACACGCACTGCTGTTCTGTTATTTGCCGAAACGGGGCGGGCGGCAGAGGCGTCAAGAAATAACAATAATACACCGTGACGGGGCGGCGACGGCCGGCGGCCCCTCTGGGCCCCTCCGCTGACCACGCAGCGGCGGAGAACACACAGAGAAGTACAACACGATGCGACAGCAAACACGGAGACTCAAACTCGCATGCCGTGCCCCAGCGCGCGCGCGCGACGCAGACATGGCAGAGCAGTGCAGCCTGGATGGTGGATTTTCGGAAACCCGCATGCTAGAAAGCCTACGAATACACATTCGGCCACACATTCAGATTCGCACCGTCTGAGACCTTGCGGGTCGCATCCTCTGTCGGGCCGCACTGCCGCATGCAGAGACGGTGGGAAAGCGGATGTGGCCACGCCCCCACGGCCCCGCCACCCGGCACCCGGCACGCCGACCAGCGGAAGTCCCCTACAGCAACTGGTCAGTGCACTGCTTGTCCACGGCATAAAGCTAACATCGCTCTCCTCCGCCCGACACCGCCACCGCTCCCCGCCCCGCCAACGCCACGCCCCAGCGTCCACGGCAACCGTCCAGGCCCATATCGATAATAAATAATAGCAGCATATATATCGCACCGCATAATAATTTCACTTTCATTTCGGGACGGGCCGGCCGGCTGAGGCCGCCGAGCCGGGGCGTACCGTGGGCGGGGCGGGGCGCGGCGGGTCCAGTCGGTTTCCCCGTTACCATACTCTTATGGCCGGCGCTGCTCCACGGCCAAACAAGGCCCCATGACGTGTCGGCACGGAATGGGATGGGACCAGCCAGACATAGTACGTACAGAACGCCCCGGAACTGGGTGGTAAGTCGCGTGGATGACGGCGACCTCGCCAGGATGTTTAGCACCCCGCTCATAGGTCTGGCCGGGACATACAGCGCCGCTCGTTGGCACCCGCTCTCCCACCCGACGCGGCCCGGCCGTTTGCGGAAGACAACTAACTCAATATCATCGCCGCCAGCTTACTGCGTGTCGCGGTATTCGAACCCGGGACCCCGATGAAGTTTTCCAACGCCGTTATTTTCCGCCCCATGAAACGCTCGTCGCTCCGCTTCATCGCCATGAGCCGAACGGAGAGCCGTGATGACATGATCATCTGCAGATGCGGTCATCACCGCGGCCGCGCGCTAGAGCACCATGTAGGCAGCTGCAGCTGCTGCTGGTGCTGCCCAGGGCACCACTGGGCATTGCGTATCCATATCCATTCCCAAGGAGGGTAATCACTTGGGGAGCGCCACCACGGTCCCCCGGCCCCGGCCCCGGCCCCGAACAACCGTGTCAAGGGAAGCGCGAGGAGAGGAAAGGTCTCCGGCCGCCAGTGGTGCCAGTGGGCTGAAAACGGCCGGTCGGCGCGCCAAACGGCGGCAGCGGCAGCGGGACATTCTCGGAGCGAGGTTTTAGCGCAAAACGCCCATGCGCCACCATCGCCATGTCCGTGTCCTCGGACCGGGCCTGCCAGATTTGGCTCTGCGGCGGCTCGGCCGGCGGCCCAGTCGGCCCACGGCGCGGAGCCGGGCGGGGAAGGCGGACGATGCCGATGGCGCCGACGCCGAGGGAGGGTGTGGTAAGGCGGAGGCCGTTGGGGGCCGCGGGGGCGGCTCGCTCTGAGATAAGACCGCGAACGCTGCATCCGGCACGCCCGGCACGCGGCTGAGCCTAAAGCCGAGCATGGTCGCATTGCATAGCAAAACAAAAAAAAAACAAAAAAAAAAAACTCTGACACGTCTGCCATCACCATCCTGGATTGCTGTGCGCGCAGTTCCTCTAATCGCGAGCGTGCTCCGGGTGTGGTGTGGTGCGAATACCCGGCCGACGCGGATTATGCACTAATCGGCTTTTATTTCTGGCACACTGGCCGCTGCTGCTGCGGCGGCGGTGCGGTCCGGTGCGGTTCAGCGACCTCATCAAATACCTCCGCCCGCCTGCCTACCGCCTGCCGGCCGCGCTCTGACGGCCTCCGCGGCTCCCCGGCCGCCGCCCCAAATGGGCAAAACACGTAACCCACACGCCCCGGCCGGCGCCGGCACGACGCGGCACGCGCCCAGTGTTTTCTAGTTCTGGCAGAGCGTGCCTGGCCAGCGTCAACGCGCCCCCGAAGCCCGAAAGCGCTGCCCGCGCGGTTCGCGCAAACAAGTCGCTCCCGGTCATCGCCCGGTCGGTCATACCTGCAGAGTACTTCGCGGTCGTACCGTTGAGCTGCACTTGCTGGACCTGGGGCTGGACTCCATTATACACCTGCGCCCAGCTCGGCTTGGCTCGGCTCGACACGGCCTCGGCCCGCCCGCCGCCGTGCCGTGAGCTCGTTTGGGATTTCCGCGAAGCGTCTGCGTCCCCCGGCCGGAGGCCGGAGGGTGCCGGACCTGGACAGTGCGGTGCGGGCACGCCGTCGTGCTCGCTGCTCAACCTGGTCACCCACCTCACCTGCGTCCGGGACTGCCTACCCGCATGGGAAAAGCTGCCGGCTCCAGGCCTCCAGGACAGTTAGGCCGACGGAAGGAAGTGCCGCAAAATTGCACCCCGCCCCTCTGCCCTCCTCTCCGTTGCTGCTCTCCGCGGTGTTTACCCCGTTTACCCCCCGGGGCCGGAACTCGGTGAGTCACTCCGAGCCGAGCCTGGGTCCTCCGGGGGCAGCAGGTAGCGGAGGCGGCGGCGGCGGGCGCTTGTGCCGACACCGCTGACCGCCGCCTGACCACGCCGGCATTCTGGGAACGCAAGTGCGTCCGTCTGCCACGAGTGCTCGGCTCCCCTTTGGACGTGAACCGAAAACCGACTCGACTACTCGCGTCGCCGGCCGGGAAGCCCGAGAGAAGACGACCCTCTCTCCGGGCCGGGGTTCGAATCACACCCACGCAACCCGTCAAAGTGACCCCACAAGTCGACAAGGTTAGGACCCGTCGGGGCCCGGGAAGGGGTCGGGACCGGGCAGGGCAGCCGATATGAGCCGAGACGCCGAGAGGCCGCGGGCGCTTCGGGGAACTGGGAAGAAGACCCCCCCCCCCCCACCTCCCCCTCCGTACAATTCCATTCCAGTGCGGTGAGCCCAGACAACCCTACCACTTTCCGAGCCTTTTAGCCCGTCTGTCCGTCCGTCTGCCGTCTGCCCGCCGTCCCCGCCTGTTGCCCTCCCGGTCCTCCGATGCCTCCGGTCCGGCCGCTCCGGGGCGCGGGGCGGCAGCGGCGTGAAAACATGGGGCCACATAACGAGGATGAATCAGTGGTTATGGGATGAACGGAACGAATGGGGCGGGGCGGCGGCGGCCCTCGGTCCTTGAGGAGAGGAACTCGCCGGCGTCACTTCTGCCCTCTCCTCGGCTTCGCTCCGCCCGGTCAGCTGATCGATCGTGCGTGCCCCCGCCGAATGAATGAGTGAGTGACGCAGATGCATTAAATAATGAATGGAGTACAAACAGAGAAAAGCAATCAATGAAGTCATTAATGAAGTAACGCATGCATGAATGAATGAATGAATTAGTGCTGTGGCCGGCAGTCTGCAGCAGCTCGACAGCAGCGCTGTCAGAAACTGATGCGGCGAGACGCGGTGTGGCTTGGCGGCAATGCGAGGCCGCAGGCAGGAGGCAGGACGGAGGACGACAAGTCCGGGGCGTGTCAATACCCCCTCCCCTGCAGGCTCTCCGTGTTCTTGTGAGGATATACTCGGTGTCCAAATGGCAGCCATACAGGTACTGCACCGTTACATCGGAACGGGTTCAATCGCGGCGCGGCGCGCCGGGTCACGCGCGGTCACACGCGGCCTGCAGGGCAGTGGGCTTGTCCTAGGTCGCGTCTTTGTTTGGGCCCGTCGGCGGCGCAGCCGTGTGAGACTGCCTCACGAAAAGTCGGTCGCGAAAAGAAGAGCCGTGGCGAGCAATGCGATTGATTGAACGGGTTGGTAAAGGGAACGGTGCGGTGCGGAGGGGGGGGGGGTCTAGCACCTAACAGACCCGGCCCAGGCCCCCGAGTGGGTCACAGAGTTATCAAGAGAGAGAATGATAGAGAGAGATAGAGATGGAGCTGCTGAGTGCGAATTTTACCGACCCATTATCGATTGTGACGGCTGGGATTGGGATAGGAGAGCGACAGCCCATTGAAAAGCTTTAGCCCGGGCCTAAGCGTGCACGGCATGGGCGGGGCGGGGCGGGGCTAGAGCTCTGTTAGAATGCGACGTGGGACCCGTCATCTCTCTTTAGCACCGTCAGCCGGAACGGGGAGACCTTGTCCTTGGCACTACTGTCACCGCGGCCATCCACGCGCAGCAAATTCTCATCCTGGCCGAATCGAATGAGTGTCCGAAAGACAACCATGTCTTCGGGGAGCAAGTCGAGTCGTCCAGTGCGCGGCCCGGCGTGATGCAATGTGATGGGACACGAAAACGAACAAAAAAAAATGTTAAAAAAAAATACGACAGCGGGGCAGGACGGCAGGCAAGTGCAATAAGAAGACACTTCCCCCGGGCCTGTCTGGCCTGGCCGAGCCTGAAGCCGTAGCTTGTACTGGGCAGAGCAGCAGCAGCAGCAGCAGCAGCAGCAGCAACTGCAGGCAGCGCCGCTACGCGTTGCTCCGAGACAAGAGAGACTCGCCGTTTCAAATTCCGCGAATACCTTCGATTCCCCTCCTCGCCTGTCACGGTCTGCAGCGTCCGAACGAAAACGCTTCATTTGTATTCCCTTGGGACCATCCATCGCGTACGGCCACGATATTGTCGCATGCGCTAACTTAGTTTGGCCGGTCTGGGCGTGAGCGGCAACGGCGCCTGCGCCCACGACACCCACATGCACGCGTGTCGTGCGGGCTGGCCTACCCCAAGAACCTCCAGGCGCTATACTCGCGCTAATCGGCGTCACCGTTCGCGGTTTCAGGTACGATAGGAAATCAAGACGTGTCTAATGGACGACGCCCTTGAAGGCGTTTACTGTGAGCTGGTGACACTGAATACTAGGCCTAAATGCTTACCGATCATCGGGGAGGGTCGATGCGCCGACTTAACGGCGGTAGCCATGGTGACGGCGGATGCAGGGCGAACTTGCAGGCCGGCGCACTATCTCACAGTCACCCACACCCACACACGCGCACTCTCGGGGATGCCCCGGCCCGGCCCGATGTGCCGGCCTCCAGCCCCTCGGTTCACTCCGTCGGAACGACAAGTTAAGCACGACGCCGACAGCGGCCTTACTCCCGTCCACCTGACCGGCTCGCAACCAACTGAGGACTGAGGACTCTGAGTCTGAGGTGAAGTGAAGTGAGCCGAGGCGAGCCGAGCCGAGCCGAGCCGGCCGCCGACCGGACCGAGACGAGCGAGCGCCGCGCCGCAGCGAGCCGAGCCGCGCCACGGGAGACCATGGCCGGGCCGAGCCGAGCCGAGCCGGGAGCCGGCGGGCGGAGCCGGGGCCTGAGCCGTCGCGCCGCCTCAACAGACAGGGGCCGTGCCGTGCCGTGCCCATGCCGGTCCGGAGGGAGGGGAGAGCGGGGAGTAAAGAAGTCAGCGGGCCATTGTGTGCAGCACACACAAAACATGCTGTGACAACGAGAAGGGAAGGGAAGGGGAGGGAAGGGTGTGAACGAGATGATGTTCATGATCGCGGCGCGCTTGGTTTGTTCATAATTCCTACATTATTCAGAAGTGGGGCGGGGGCAGTCAATAGGGTATTCCGGCGAATCTTCAAAAACGGATGTAATAAAGGATAGGATAGAATAGCACCACTTCCGTGCGTGGGGCGGGCAGTCAATAGGGTATACCGGCGAATCTTTAGAACGGTAGTTAAGAAGAATGCACAGAAGTGCACCACTTCGGTTCCCTGCGCCCGTCCGTGTTTGTAGGCAGCAGTTGGACATCGCTCTCTCTCTCTCTCTCTCGCGCGCGCGCTCTTGGGCACAAAGGGACACCGGTCCGGTATGCTTGGATACGTGACAATCGTGACAGTCGGTGGGTGCATAACGTTGTGGTGTTGTCGTGTCTCATCTGAAAGCTGTGGAGCACGTCTGGGGCCGTGCTGGGCCGTGGGGTGGGGGCAGGTGGGGGTGGGCCGGCTAGGCTAGGGAAGTCCCAGAGCGCGCGGAGGGGAGGGGGGGGGGCTGGCGCCGCGCTACGCTGCGCACTGGCTGCGGCCCGCGGCAGAGCGGAGCGAGCAGAGGCAGCGGCTCAGCCTCACTGGGAGCGTCCCGTCGCGTCGCGGCCCGGGATGAGACAGTCGGAGTGAGGCCAGACGAGCACCTCCTTGGACATCCTGCGGGCCGGGTCGAATCTGGCGACACTAGCGCCGCGTCGCCGCGTCACCGAGGCGTCCTGTCCCGCGATGTGCAGCGGTGTGCGGTCAGGAGTCGAGTGGGGATGTCGGGGCGGGGCGCCCTCAGCCTCGGGCCCTCGGGCTCAGGCAGCCTGCGCCCGCCGGGCGGCGCGGCGGCGGTGGTAGCGGTGGCGAGTGGGGCCCAGCGGCGGCGGTGCCTGACTCCTGACCCGTCCAACAACACCACCCCGCCACCACCACCGCAACAGCAGACCCCCAGCCCGCCGCCGCCGACCACCCACCCAAGTGTCCTTGGTCCCGCTCGGCTCCCGCTTCGCCTCATGTTCGACCCATCCCTCCGGCCCACACTCGCACCCACCAAAACAATACAACGATAAAGGTCTCACTCACCGGGCGTTGCGGGTGACCGTGTTCTGTCCGTGTCCAGCCTGGAGCTCGCCTTGGTGCCCGCTGAGGACGACATTGAGGTGACGGTCGTCGACGACGTGGACGAACGACGGTAGTCCGTCGTGTCTCTTGTCTTTGACGTCGACGAGGTGGACGACTGTGGCCAATCCGATTCACACGACTTTAGCCATTTCTTTTCCAGTTACCGGCCGTAGTCCTGTTTCTCCCTCACTGCCGATCTCTTACTTACCTTCCTGGTGGGCGAGCGCTCGGGAGAGCGGTTGGGTGACCGGTCGGGGGACGAGCGTGTGGACGAGCGTGTCGGCGAGGAGGCCGACGTCTTCCCGGGAGACCTGGTGCCGCCGCCTGTCGAGGTCGTCGTCGTGGTCACCCTGGTCGTGATGACTTTGCTGCTCGGCGACCTAGTGGTGGTCGTGGTCGTCACCTTCTCCGTCAACGCGTTGCCCGTTGACGACCTGCTGGTGCTGGTCTTGGTGACGGCCTGGGTGTCCTGGAGCTGGTCCGCCTGCTCCTTGGCCTTGCGGAGCTGCGTTCGGACGCGGCGGCGCTGCTCGTATCCCACAACGCGCTCCAGCTGGTGGCAGAGGTACAAAACTAGTTAAAGTATTGCTCGTGCACGCGCTCGGCACCCGCACGGCACGCGTGTCCACCTCATCGCATTCCTTGTCACGCGTTAGATGTAAGGGCGTAATGGGCTCACGGCACGGGAGTAATTAATTGGTCGGCCGCGTCGTTCGACGGGGACCCGGGACCCGCGCATCTGGCCGTGAGGATAGGCGCTTGTGGGTCACGACGGGAGCACAGCACACTGTCAAAAAATTTCTTCCGAAATTTTTCGCAGAAATTTCTACTAATTGGACTGTTAAGGCTAGTACACTTACGATTCTCTCGAGGAACTCGACGTCGAGCACCTCTTCGATGTTGACCTCCAGGCCGTCCAGGTATACGGCACTGGCCCTGCGCTGCAGCTCTGTCCTGTTCGTTGTCGCGGTGGTGGCGGTAGTGGCGCTGCGCAGATGCACACCAAACTTGTTGCCACGCGCCATGCTGCTCTCGGTGGGCTTGTCCAAGGTGGACGTTGTCGGGAACAGGGCCTCCTTGGACTTGGTTGGACTCCTGGGCTCCTTCGGTGGTGATGCTGGCGTGGATGAGGTGCTCGTCGTGGTGGTGACCGTCGACGATGTGTTCGCCATCATCCTCCTGCCTTCGAAGATGGACGGTCGGCTTAGGATGTCCATTTGTTTGGGTTTGCTGTCCTCCGGCTGCCGCTTCGGCGAGGGTGACCGAGCCGGGGAGACCTTCGTGGTCATGTCCTTGACCGGGGACGCGGTGCGAGAGGACGAGGTGGACGTCGTCGTCGTAGTATCAGAGCGCTGCTGCACCGTGGTGCGTCGCTCACCGTCCAGGAAGGAAAAGGACGCCGCCGTCTTGGATGGGGTCGTCGAGGACTCCGGGGCCTTCTTGTTGTCCGGGAAGAGTTCCCTGCGAACCGAGTCCCTGCGCGCTGGGCTTTCGGAGTCCGTCCTCTTCGGTGGCGCTTGCTTGGCGTCCTTCGGGAATGAGTCCTGCCTAGTGGGGGAGGTCTGGACGTTGACCCGGGTCGGTGACTGCGGCTGAGATGGAGCAGCAGGCTCGGGGACAGGCTTCTTAGTGAAGGTCAGAGCGAAGCTCGGGGGCTCGGGGGACGGGGAGCGCCTCTTTGGCAGAGTGTCCTTGGCGATAGTCACGCCCAATGGCAGCTCGGGGGCACTGGCAGACGCCACTGCGGTCTCAATCGTGGTTTCTGTCATCACCTTTCGGCCTTCGAAGATGGATGGCCTGCTCAGGATGTCCATCTGCTTGGGCTTCGTTGTGGTGGTGACAGTGGTGGTGACGGTGGTGTCACTGCTCTGCTGTTGCTGCTGTTCTTCCTTCTCCTCCTCCTCCTCCTCTTGTTGAATGTGCACCTGTTGTCCGCTAGCAATGGTCTCAAACATGGCTTTGGCCTTGCTGACGTTGCCAGGGCTGTCTGCAGAGGTCGGGGCAGGTCGCTCTGGCGTCTTGAGCTCCGAGATTGACAGCGTCCGCGAGCACTCCATGAATCGGCTGACCTGCGATTATGAAAATAGCTTCAAGACATGTCCCTAGGACAAAAACCTTATAATTGTGGCCGGTACTTGACCTTGTCACTCACCTTGTCAGACACGCTGAGGTTGGCCACGTCGTTCTCGTCGTCGTCCTCCAGGTTGGCCCGCTCCTTGTCCAGCTCCCGCTGCTCGCTAGAGCGCCGCTCGTCCAGCTGGGGTAGCTTGTTGACGGAGCCCTGGCGGGGCCCGGGGCCCTCGTCTTCCGAGCCGGGCTCGCTGACGCGGTCCGCGTACCGCGGCCGGCTGCTGTCCGACTCGTCGCCCGCCGTGCAGACGGACCCGGGTCCGCGACCGCGGCCGTCGGGAGAGGACTCGCGCGACGACTTGGGCAGCTGCACGTGCACGTTGGCGTTGAGGAGGATGTTCTCCTTGTCTGTTACCTTGCGCGCGTACTGCTCCTCCTGCCGCCGCCGCATGTCCTCCAGCTCCCACATGTAGCTGTCCACGCCGGTGGGCGTGGCCGTCTTATCCGCATTCGGAACGTCCGTCTCGTCGCCCGAAGTGAACGACTCCTCCCGACGGTGGCCGTTGGTCAGCGACGAGGATGCCGCCTGCTTCGTTGTCGTCGTCGTGGTGGTGATCCCGCGCCTCTCCGTGCTGACGCTGCCGTTCTGTTTCTTGTCTACCTTGACGGTCAGCTTGCCGCGCGAGTTGTCCTTCTCGAGGGTCTTCTTGCCCTGCAGCTGCTGGTCGCTCGTGCCGCCGCATCGCGCGCACCGCCAGTTCTTCTTGAGCTTGACGAGCTTGATCTCCTCGCCGCTGGCGACGCAGCGGACGTGGAACTTTCGATGGCACTCGGACGTGCACTGGACCGTGTCCTTCTCGGCGCCCAGCTTGAGGTGGCAGACGCCGCAGACTTCGGCCACGGCGCCGCCGAACGGCCGGCCGCTGCTGCTGCCCGTGGACAGCTCCGGCTTGGAGGACTGGCGCTTCGGCGCAGGGGTGGGCGCCGTGGACTTCTTGAGCACGCTGCGGTCGCTGCTGGTGCGGGTAAAGAGGTCCTGGCGCGAGTCCTGCTTTGTCTTCTGCTGGTGGAGGCGTTCCTGCTGTAGGAACGCATCGTTGTGGTCTACGCGTTTCGTCTTGGTGGTCTTAGTGGAGGTGATGGTCACGTCCAGGTCCTCGTCGTCATCAACCAGGAACTCTTCAGGTGGTGCCTCGTTTTCGAGGTCGCTGTAGTAGTCGCCGGTGGAGATGTTCTTGATGTCTGTCGCCACGCCGCACAGGGTGGCCAGGTCGATGCGGTCTCGAGACTCCTTTCTGGTGCTTGTGGTGGTCTTGATGTCGCTCAGAGACACCTTCACCATAGTTGGGCTGGCAGCAGAGGAGCGGTCGCTTTCCGCCCCCGAGTCTGCAGGGACGGGGGCCGCGGTGGGGCCGCGCTGGCGGTGCACTCCAAGGCTGGTACCTTCCGAGGACCGCCGTCTGCCCAGCGTCTTTGAGACGGACGTGGTGGTTTTCGTCGTCGAGCTGGTTGTGGAGGTCGTCTTCGTGGTTGCCTCCCCGCCGCAGCGCACGCATCGCCAGTTCTTCTTCAGCTTGACGAGCTTGATCTCCTCGCCGCTGGCGACGCAGCGGACGTGGAACTTGCGCCGGCACTCGGACGTGCACTGGATGGTGTCCTTCTCGGCGCCTAACTTGAGGTGGCAGACGCCGCACACCTCGAGGGCCATACCACCGTACAGGCGGTGTGCCGACGGCGTCCTGGATGCAGTGCGGGGTCGCGTGTCCTTGCCGATGTCCTGAGGCCGAGCAGTCGTCCTGACGAAGGCGGACTTGGTGGGCTGCGCGGGGTGTGCAGCCTTGGCCGGCTTTGCGGGGCTGGGGCTGGGCATGTAGCAGGAGGTCGGCGTGTTCGGGGTCCGCAGGTTGGTCTTGTCGGCTAGAGGCCGCTTCCCGATTGACGAGCCTGACGGAGTCCGGGTCTCGACGGGCCGCTTGGACGCGGGTCGCGTCTGGCTCTGCTTCGGGCGCTCGGGGCTGGAAGACGACGATCTTCGCTGTCCCGGCACCTTGTGCGTCGGAGTGGTCGGCGCGGATGTGTCCCGGGGCCGCTGTGGCTGGGTGGGCTTGCCGGCGGGGTGCTTGGTGATCGCACTGCCAGGGCGGTGCTGACCCACCGTCCTCGTGCTGGAGGGCACCCTGCTGGAAGGTATCCTGCTTGCAGCAGGCGCCGGCGCGGAGGGCGCTGGTTGCGTCGGCTTGCGCACGGGTGACCGCTCTGGACTACTGGTAGGCGATCGCGGCACGGACGGGGACGGGGAGATAGGCCCCCGCTTGGCGAGGGGACTGGAGGGCACAAACCCAGCGGGCCCAGCTGGCCTGGCGGGCGCCGATGCCGAGGACCGCACAGGCGACCGCTCAGGGCTGGTACACGGCGACACACTCGAGGACTGTGGCGTGGGCGTCCTTCGTCCTGGTCCTGGTCCAGCAGGCTGCGATGTCCTTCGCGTCTCCTCGCGGATGAAGGAGGAGGATGCATCGATCCGCGTCTTGGTCGTGGAGTTTTCGCTGTCCTTGTCCTTTTTGGGCTCGAGCACGCCGCCTTCCGGGATAGTACGGAAGCACTTGATGGGCGTGAAGCGGTCTGGGCTCGTCCTCTCGCCGCGCTCGTGTCGCTGGAACAGCTCACTGGCCAGAGAGCCGTCCGAGCTGTACTCGGGGGACTTCTCTCTCGTGGCGGCCGGCTTGAGCGGCGTACTTGGCGCCGGTGTGGGCTGGGGAGACGCCTTCGGCGTGATGTCGTCCCGCACTGGAGACGTCTCTTTGCTGGTAGAACCCTTGAGGGTCTCTGACGACGACTTCCGGGTGAGTTCGCGGGTCCAGGTCGCCGACGAGGACACGGAGGTCTTGCTGTTGCTGCGTCGACGCCCGCTGGATGTGACGCACGCGTCACTGTCGTCCGCCGTGCTGGAGGCGGGAGACGCCGACCGCGGCCTGTCCCGGACGGGGCTGTTTCGCGGAGAGGACCGCGGGGAGGCCCCCGGTGTACCGGACCTCTTCTTGGTGGCGGCGCGCGACGCGCTCGACGTGAAGCGCCGCTTGTCCTTGCTGGCCGTGCTGCTGCGCCGGATCGTGGACGAGTCGAACATGGACGTGGTCGTTGACGTCGTTGACTTGGTAGGTGACTGCACGCGCGGCCGCTCCTTGACGGGGGACGCCCTGTTGCTGTCGGGCGTCGTGCCGCGGCTGCTCTTCCGTGGGGAGGACGGCCTTGATGAGGGCCGCGAGCTGCTGGTCGTCTCCCTGTCGATGGAGCCGCGGGACTCGGTGAAGCGCGTGGGCGTGGCGCGCGCTGAGGTCGGGGTGGGGCTGGCGCGCAGGGCGCTCGCGAAGTACTGGTGCGTCGGGCTGAGGTCCTGGCTGATCCGCTTGCTGTTGTACGACTGCTGGTACGTCGTCACGTACTGGTCCGCGTCCACCGGTGTCCGCGCGGGCGCCTCCTGTCGCGGCCGCTGCTCGCGCTTCACGGTCGTGGCAGACGGCTTGCTGCTGCTCTGGTCAGCGGCTCGTTGCTCGTTTTCGAGTCTCGTGGTCGTTCGTTGTTCGGTGACGATTGTCGAATGGGAGTCCGCGATGCTGGGGGTGATATCCTGGGTGACCTTGGCCTGCCGCGTGGCGTCCAGATCGTTGCTGGACGACGTGGTGGTGGTCGTCAAGGAACTCAGTCTCTTGCTCTCCTGCTTGGTGGTCGCGGTGCTTACGGCCTTACCGGTGGCCGACGACGAAGACGTGCTGGTCTCGAAGCTGAACTCGTTCTTCGCCTGTTGGGCGGAGGGAGCTAGCGCAGCCTCGGAGCAAACGCTGCGGGGGCTGACTGGGGTGTTCGTGGAGCCCGTCGCATTCTGCGTCGACAGGTACGAGTCCAGCTTGCTGATCTCCGTCATGATCTTCTGGTCCACACCGCTCTGTTGCTGCTGCTGCTGCTGCTGCTTCAGATGGTTCTGCTCCACCCTGTTGCTGGTGCTGCTTGAGGTGGTGCTGGTGGTCTTGTGGGTCGCTTCTCCTACGCTGCCCCTCTTGCCTGATGTTGAAGAGGAGGTGGAGGTGACTTCGGTGATGGTTACTGCGGGTTCGTCGACAACGGCGCCCGTCGTCGACGAGGACGACGTCTTGGACGTGGTGACGATCCGGCTGCTGGCGGCCGTAGTGGCGGCCCTCTGCTGGGCAACATGCTGCGTGCTAGAGCTGGTGGTGCTCCCCGACTTGTACGTGGCAGACTGGCGGCGAGTCACGCTGCCGTCTGGGTTGTGGATCACGGTCTCGTTGGCGTCCACCAGCTGCATGCCGGATGGCGGCGCTACGAGGGTGGTGCTGGTCTGCACGCCGGTGGTTAAGGCGCCCTGGTTGCTGCCGTGCACGTTGGTGCCGCCCTGCTCGCTGCGGCTGCTGGTGGTGACGACGCCGAGGTCGTTGCCCGAGTCGTACGCGGACGAGGATGACTCCTTCACCACCTTCCAGGTGCCAGTCGTGCCCCCAGTGGTCGAGGCCGCCGTCGAGGACGTGTAGTCCTGTTGCTGCTGCCTGCGGTGCATGTCCCGGGTGGGCGACTCGGAGTCGCGAATTTCCTTGAACTTGAGGGACATGAAGCCCCCCTGGCCCTGGATGGACTCAGTGTGTGACGAGTGTGTGCGCACCTCGCCGCTGTCCGTCATGGAGGAGAAGGACGCGTTGCTGGCCTTCTTGGCGATGATCTGCTGCGAGTCGCCGATGTCGCGCACCACCTCCCCGGTCGTGTAGAAGTCCTTGAGCCGCTGTTCGCGCAGCTTGTACATGCGGGCGCGAATTTCTTTCTTGCGGCTGAAGTCCTCCGTCTGCTGCCACTGGAGGGTAGAGGAGAGGAGAAACAAGAGAATTACATTTCTCACCCACATTTTTTTAACACGCGACATTAACACATTCCACGAGGGCCTCACCATGCGTCGCAGCAGGTCCTCGTCCTGGATGGAGCCCACGTCATTCGAGATGATCTGCAGCTGCACCTCCTGTGACCCGGTGGACGTCACGCCCGACGTCACCTCCGTCGTCATGGTTACTGTTGGGCCCTGGCCCCGCCACCTGTGTGAGAACAGAGCAGGCCATTAGCTAGCGGACAGTCAGCGGGGGGCATTGGCAGCCATGGGCGGCCATGGGCGCCGCCGCCACGTCCTCTCATGACAGATCACCCGGCCGGGCTCCATGTACTTTAAACAGCCACCCCTCCCCACCCCGCGTGACGGATGCGGTTTCCTCCTGGCGCACTTTATGCTGTAACGTGTGCGCCGAGGCGTTATTTGCAGTACTTGCAACAGCAAGGCGTTATCGGCACGACACGACGGCGGCGACTTCAAAGAGGCCGTGGCCGTGTGTCGCCCGGCTGTAAACACACCGGCCGTGTCACGCCGACGCCGCGGCCGCGCTAAGCTCAGCTCCGCCACGCCACCACGCCCTCATAGCGAGCAGAACCAGACCGTCGACGCCGTCGGCAGTGATTCCAAATCCAGAGGGGTTTGACGTCTGACAGTTCCCGTGTGGAGCAGAAGCAGAAGCAGAACCCCGGGGCGGGGAGGGGAGGAGTTGTGCCCAGTATACTCGGAGCGACAGCGGGGGCGAGCTGCGAGCGGAGCGCATCAGCCTGTGCATCGCAGGGTAGGCCACACGAGCGCGCTCGTGTCGGATGAGTTGCCTACCCAGCAGGCGGCCGGGACCCTGGCGGCCCCTCGGTCTCCGGCCCGCGCCCCGCTCTGCACGCCGGCGCCCACACGCCGCCGCCGCCTACTGTTGTCCCGTCCAGTCCCAAGTCCACGCCGAGGCTGCCGCCGCGGCCGTCTGACTCATTTCCATCCTCTACCGAACCAGGACAGAGCGGAAAACACTCGCGAAATCCGATTTGAAAATATGCCGGCGCGACAGATGCCGCTGCCGCCGTGGCGGGGACCGCCGAGAGCTCGTGTCGCCCCCGTCGTCAAACTTCACCGCAGATCTGCTGATCTCAGTTGATGGCGAGGACGTGGGAGTCCCCCCCTGGTCCTCCGTGGTCCCCTCTGGTCCCCGCAGACGGGACGGAGCCGCCGAGGGCAGGGAGTTGGCTCCCGGGCCGGGCAGCGATGTCATTCCGTGTCATTAATATGCAGATCCGATCACAAAAGCGTATGAAGCTGGCGAAAATAATAAGCGCGCCCAGGAAGCAGGTGGGACGAAATCGCGCGCGGTTTGGGCGGAAGTCTCGGCGGAAGTCGTGGCGGCCCGCGCCTCCGGCCTGTACCAGCAGCACGTCAACAAGTGCCTAAGCACGGTATGGATACCGGTCGGGCCGGGGGGCCGCCAGAGGGCGCTGGTTGCGGACGCCGCCGCCCGGCGGTCAGCTCAGCTCCTAATACGGGTGACACTTAAAGAGGCGTTTCTCTCGTCTGTCGTCGGCCAGCGTAAACACCTCACGACGAGGGATAAACTCAAACTTCTCGATACGATGGAGGAATGCCAACATTCTACGCGTCAAAGCCCTCCTGCCCCCCTCGTCCGCCCCCAGGGCCCCCGCGCCTCTGGGACCCCGGCAGGCGCAAGCGGTAACCCGATTCGTCTCCACGCAGACTCAAATACGGGGAGAACGCCAGCTTCATCTTTCCTCTGTCTGTCGTTGTTCATTTTTCAGCTTCCCTTTATTGCAATGGAGGGATTAGTCATCGGTTCCCACACCGTCTCCGAGCGGTCAGCCGGGGCGTATGATCCTGCAGGAGGTCCTCGACATTGGCCTTAGACAAAGGCCGGTCCGGCTCCGGCTCAGCTCAGGCAGCGGCGGCAGCAGCGGCAGCAGCGGCAGCAGCAGCAGCAGCAGCGGCAGCAGCAGCGGCAGCACGCGTCTGACCGCGCGGGGCCGGCTGGAGCGGCGCGGCGGCTGGTTCCCGGTTCGCCAACACACATCTCGTTCCCCGTTCTCGCCCACCCGTCGCACGGGCGTCCGCGTTCGCCGCTCACCGCCGGCGAAAAGGCGGCGACGGAAATACTGTTTCATCTCCCTCGGCCCCCATTGACAATGCCGGACCGGACCCGCGTCTTTTGTCCTCTGCGCTGCCCGCGGTACGGCGCGCGCTCTCACTCGCTCTTCCTCTCCCGGCTCTTAATTTAGAGCAAGGAGGTCGAAGGTGATTCATCCATATGCCGCACCCCGCGGACTGCAGCACGGCCGGTCGGCGACGACTGCACGCTAATTCCATTCCAGCGACAAACCCTCCGCAGAGGGCAACCTGACACACACTCCTGGCCGACGGTGCCGACGGCATATGGACCTGACCTACATCAGGGAGAGTTATTCCCAAGCACCCTTTGTCCTGGTTATTATATCGCTGAAAACAAGCCCCCCTTTTCGGGCAGAACGTGTTCGCACCTCCCGACACCCGACTCGCACTGCGGCTCTGTGTAGCCTCTCCGAGGAGCATACTGAATGCATAAACAGTCAGTATCGCGGCGCGGCTCAATTAGTGCCCCTCGCACCTCTGCACTCTCATTTCCCCGAGCCGAAGGCGTCTTTGCCATCAGGTTGACCAATGAATATTTAACCTTGTCACCCTCGCAAGTTCACGGCTACGTGTCTGCCGCCATGTGGGCGCGTCCGTGTCAAGGAATTAATAGAGACTATTGGCCGTCTCTCCATCCTGGGAGCGCAGAAGGGGGGGGGGGGGGGAGCTCGGGTTCAAATACACCGTCCGTACAAGTCCGTAGCCGTGCCGGCGGCGTTGCGACACCCCAGAGCATCACATCACATCACGCTGGAGAGAGAAAGCCTTTCTACATTTGGAAGACTCAGTTGGGACTCTAGGTCTCACCTCTCCCATGTCATGGTGTGTGTGCCGAGGTCAACTCACGGCGGCGGCTTTGTTTGCTCGCGGGGAGAGATCGGGTGCCGACACCGCCGTGCCGTGTCGTGCCGTGTCGTGTCCGCGCGCGTGTTCCCCTGATTAATCCTATCCGCTCCGGCCCGGTGCGTTCATCCTGCCAATAACCACGCCCGAACCTAATCGAATCGTCCACTCAGCAGCGCATTATAATAATACACAAATAATAACGATGGTATAACACCGCGCTAGCCGCTAGCGACGCCAGCCGGCGACACTGCTGCGGCTGCTGCGGCTCCATGTCAGGCCGCGCTGCCGAAGGCTGCTGAAGGCTGCCCGTCGGTCAGCTCGTGGTCCGCTGAGGTCAGAGCAGGGCGGAACGGAACTCTGCCCCGAAAAGGAAACTAACAGAAATATATTGATCGGCCCGCAATGCAACCGCGCGCGCGTTGTATCACACACGGCACGGCGCCGCCACCTACTGGGGCATCATTAGCGGCACGTTTGTCCCGCTGCCCGCAAAGGAAGAGAAGAGGAAGGATGAGGGGCGCGAGTAATCTCGCGCGAAGGGAGATTAATTATGCGTGAACATGAGCGGCGCGGACGGCGGCGGCTACCGTGCCGCCGCTACCGCCGCCGCCGTACGTGAGCACGGGGCGCCTGCTGGGTAGGCAGCAACGACTTCTGCGTGCACGCGTGTCGTGCGGGCTGGCCTACCCTAGCACTTGCAGGCGCTCGGCACCTTGAACAACACGGGGAGGGGAGGGGAGGGGGAGGGGGGAGGCTGCGGTTGTTCCTGGGGGTCGTCGGGGCCCCGGCCCTGAGGCCCTGGGTGTCCTCGCCGTGTGTCCTGCCGACGCACTGCCACTGGCACTTGTCCCGCTCCGGCCGCCCGATTCCATCTCGTCATGCTGTTGCGATCATCACGTCTTAACGATGCCATGCGAGGAGGGCCGGGACCTAACGATGCTACCTTATGCGACAGGCCGCAGGTCGGCCCCGGCTGGCCCCGGTCACCGCTGCCCCGGCTCGGCTCTGCTCGGCTCGGCTCGGCTGCACCTCGTTGGCCATGTCGGCCAGGGAGCTGTCCGCCGAACCACCAAGTGGCCTGTGTGCGCGGAGGGCGGCAGGCCCATGCCGCAGTCGTTGCCACAGCCCGGGATTTTGTTGTTCCAGCTGCGTGGACTGTCCAGGCCCAGTCCACCGCGATACCGCACACCCGCACCGCCACGGCGAGGGGCAGCGGGGGCCGCCATGGGCGCCGGCGGGGGGCCGCGGGGGGCGCGGGGGCGCCGGGCCGAGCGGGGCGTAGTGCGCCGTCTCCATACAAGGCAACGAAAGGATGACGATGAGGCAGCATGAGCAGCCAGCCGCGCCGAGCCTGTGTGACGGCAGAGGAGGGGGGCCAGCCCAGCGGACCCAGTCAGAGAGGTGCTGATCAGTGATCAGCTGGGAGCGCTCGCCCCGCGAGGTACCTTCACCCCGCAGGGCTCAAATTTTCATCGAGAAGCGAAAAACAAATAGATTTAAAAAATTGAGGCACAACGTACACGTACGTACATACACAATCATATGGCCAGCCTCGTGCGGCGAAGGCGCGGCTTGTCAAGGTGCAAATCTCTTGCGAAATAAACGAGCCGAGCGACATGGCATCGCCCCAAATAGATGTACTGGGTGACGACTCCTGGTCTGTTCCTCATGCGGCGCTCCTGACAGTGGTGACAGAATGGTGTGGTCAAACGGCCGACCGCTGGCCGCAGGCTTGCCTGGGCTAGAGTGCTGCAGTGCTCACTCAAACCGCACTCACAACTATTGACGGTACGTGTGTGTGCGCGAGCAAGTATCTCTCTCTCTCTCTCTCTCTCTCTCTCTCTCTCTCTCTCTCTCTCTCTCTCTCTCTCTCTCTCTCTCTCTCTCTCTCTCTCTCTCTCTCTCTCTCTCTCTCTCTCTCTCTCTCTCTCTCTCTCTCTCTCTCTGTCTCTCTTTCTGTCTTTCTCTGAACTGACTATTTGTACCTGTTTATGGAATAAATTCAAATTCAATTCAAATTCAAAATTTAAATTCTCTCTCTCTCTCTCTCTCTCTCTCTCTCTCTCTCTCTCTCTCTCTCTCTCTCTCTCTCTCTCTCTCTCTCTCTCTCTCTCTCTCTCTCTCTCTCTCTCGGCGGCTAGAAGGGCCGCGTGACGCCATCCGCGGACTGTCGGCCGAGCAGGGAGACGTCGCGGTTTCGCTTCGGCTGTGTCCGGGCGGTGCCGGCGGTGCCGGCGGTGCCACTTCAAATGCGGCACCGCCTTTTGTCTCCGCACGACGCGACAAATGACCCGTGCCCGTGATGCTGCCGAGCCGTGGAGCGTGGAGCCGTGGGCGCACCGCCCGGCCCTGCCTGCCTTGCCTGCCCTGCCCCGCGACCGGCACGCCGGCACCGGCCGAGAGCAGCACTCCCCCGCCGGACCCTGGCCCGGCCGCGGCACACAGCGCGCGGCGGGGGCGTGCGGAGCGTGCGGAGCGTGCGCTGTGCAGCCTGATCCACGCGCGTGACACCCTCACCGCACCGCACCGCCTGACGTCACTTCGGCGTGGAGGTTTCTGCGTGGCAGGACACACGCGACCTTCGGTGCGCGTTTGGCTCAGCAGAACGGCGTTGCGGTGTGGAGCCGCCCTCAGAGGTCCGCGGGTTCGAATACCAGCCCGTGTGGACGCCGGACCGGGTGTGTAGCCGCAGCCCGCAGCCCGCAGCCCGCGACCTCAAGGGCCCCTACCCCGAATTGGCTTCCAAACCGGGCGCCGCCACACCGCGGCCGCGGCCATGCCCGTATTGCCCGGCCCGGCCCGCGCAGGCGCGTTTTGTAAACACGGACCATGTACGTCGCACCGCACTGGACCTGGTCAGGACATTAGGCGCGAACCTCTGTTGTTTGCCGCGGCAGTCGTGGGACGTCGCGTCGCCCGCCCCGTCCCGTCTGGAGTATCTGTATACACGGACGCGAAGAGCAAAGCCGCAGACCGCCTGCAGACGCCGCGTCCTGCCGCGTCCTGCCGCGTCCTGCCGCGTCCTGCCGCGTCCTGCCGCGTCCTGCCGCGTCCTGCCGCGTCCTACCGCGTCCTGCCGCGTCCTGCCGCGTCCCGCCGTCCCGCCCCGCCAGGGCTACCCTGCCGGACCTGTCGCTGCTGTCGCCGCGCGCATGTCGTACACACTATGTTGCGGAGTGTGCCACAGTGCGTATTTCTCGTCGGGCCTGTGTGTGTGTGTGCCGAGGTCGCCGGGTACGCCGCCGCCATGTATGGGCAGTGACCGTGCCCGCTTGTCGCCCTGCCCTGCCCTGGCCCGCCGAGCCCCGCCCCGCCCCGCCCCTCGCGGTGCGTTCGCTGATCGATGATCGCCTGCTGGTTTTCGATGTATCGAATCCAATGCCCCCGCCCTCCGTCTCTTTAAGCCCCCAAATCGCGCGCACGCGGCCGCCTCCAAGCGCAGCAGCCCCATAAAATTATGCGCCGGCGGTAAAACCGGCGAAGCCGCGAGACGATGGGGATGTGAATGTGAATGGTCGGCGCGGCACGGCAGGGGAGCTGTGTTGCGTCACGACTGGGCCGGTGGCTTGTGCCCACTGGTGCCCTGGTGCTGCCGCCAGTGACTGACAGTGACAGCCAGTGCCAGTCCGGTATGGATGCGAGGCATGACCCTCGGCTCTCGGCCGGTGCCGTGCTGAGCTCAGCCTGCCCGCTGCCCGCTGCCCGAGCACAATGGGCGCGTGACAGAAATCCAATGAGACACCTGCCGCGGACACGCAGACGGCCCGCGGCCATGGAAGGGCTAGCCGGGCCGGGCCGGGCAGGGCCTCCCGGTGCTTCTGTGCGCCTTCCTCCTCCGCCCCGCGGGTCCCCCGCTGACGACGTATGATTACCGGAATCTCGGCCAATCTCCCGATCCTGCCGCTCGCCCTCCCCTCCCCCTGCTAACGCGTTTGCGTATTGCAGTGGGTGAGCCGACTGCAGAGAGCGCCCTTTGATGCGGCGGCCGGCGCCCCGACCTCGGCTGGCGGCCCGAAATTGCAGTGATCGAGCGAACGAGTGAAGAGCGAAGCGGAGGCCGGCCGGGCCGGGGCTCACAAGGACAGAGGCTGAGGCTACTGGGGCCGGGCAGAGCGCCTGGCGGCCGCCGAGTAGGCAGTCCCGCCCAGCAGCCGTGCCCGGGCCCGGGGAGGCACACCGGCACACCTTCACGGCGCTCGGCTGCTCGTGGTTCGAGGCACAGTGCACCGCACCCAAGTAGTGTTGTCCTGACGTGAGTGATCTTCCAACTCCTCTCCTCTCGTCTCCCCACCGAAAACCTCTGCCGCCGGGTTCCGCGAAGTGCCTTTAGCCTTTGCGGGGAGGGGCCGCTTCGTGGAACGGCAGCGCGGCAGCTCGACAAGGCAACGGGCAACGCGTACGCCCGGACCCCCGCCGTGGCCGCTGCACCCACTGCAGTCGCTACAGCCGCTGCAGCCGGTGTACCGCACCTCCAGCTCCAGCGGCTCCAGCTCCAGGCATCGCTTCGGGCCCGGCCCGCCTGGCCCAGTGCGTCATGGGCAGTGAGCAGGTCATGGTTGTTGCTGGGGCGCTGAGGAGCGGCAGCAGCAGCGGTAGCGGCGGCGCGGTCACCCGGCCCGCCGGAGCCGCTGCCGCCGGAAGGGCAGAGCGCAGGTCGGGCGGTGCGGTGCGGTGGGCACTTCGACGGGCACCTCTGTGGCCGCGCCCTTTCACCCCGCCCCTCTGTCCTTGGCCCGCATACCGAATCAGGTGCATAAGCGCTCATTTAATACTCACACGTTCACAAAGATTAAAAAAAAAACTAAAAAAAAAACAGTCGGTAGCTGAACCCTCGGTTTGAACCCACGAATGCCCTCATAAAAATGCAGAGGCCGGCCGCGACCCCCGCGCCTCCTACCTTCTTCTATCTAAGCCGCGGTGTCGGAGGCCGTTTGGCAGCCGCATCTCATGGCGACGACGTCACAATGTTGCAGGTGCCATTGCCATTACTGTTGTTGCACGCCCAACGCGGCTTCCCCCATATAACGACCCACACACTGGAGCCCGGAGCCCAGCCGGGCGGGAGCGGGTCCTTCTGCTGACCTCCGAGACTCACGCACTCGGACCGGACCACCGAAATCTAGGAACAAGTTTACCATAAATTTAGCGACGAATTATAGAACGAAACGCTTCCTTGCGAGTGTAGCTGCGTGGAAGGCAGGAAAGAATGAATGAATGATGCGCGCTGCACGAGTGGGAGAGAGATACAAAATACGGCCCTCTCTTCTTGTTAGTTCTTCTATCACTCGCGAGAACAAGCAGACAGTAGTGGTTCGTGTGGACGGCAACATGCCGAACAAATAGGGGGCGGTGCCGATGTCCATATACCAGCCGCTCCCACGCACACACGCACGCACACACACACGCACGCACACACTCAGACGCACCTCTGCCTTCTGCTCGTCCCGTTGCGCGTTTGGGTCGAAGAAAGATTGCGATTTTTATCGCCAATAAAAACGAGAAAGTTTGTCACATTGATTTCAATTTTTCCTTTTCAACGAATTGACCCGGAGTGCGCTGAAAGAAGAGCGAAGCTCAGGCCCTGAGCGAGGTGGGCTGGGAAAAGTGTCATTACTAGGTGAAAGCTTAGTGTCGCATCGGATGTGACGGTTATTTTGTGTGTGCGTGCGCGCATGTGTGTGTGTGTGTGAGTGTGTGTGTGTGTAACTAAAGATGTAAATTTTCCGAAAAATGTAAAATTCGACTTTTAGAATTTTAGTGAATTTTTTAAATTTCTAGTGAAATCTTTCCCGTACAGCCAGTCAAAACCGACAATTCATAAGAAAAAAAATTCTCGATGAAAAATTTCTTTTCCCCGCGTAACCTGCCCCTCCTACGCGACCGACAGCAGCGCTGCGAGCTCATCGGGCCTGCTCCAGGAGTTATTGGGTGCTGCAGGTGGGCGGCACGCGACGCGGCACGCGACACGGCACGCGGCGCCACGCGGCGCCACGAGCGCATCGGACGCCGACGGCCACTCGTTTGGCTCGATAGCTTTAGTGCGGCCATTATCAGTGCGGATTGGCGTGTACGCCCAGCTGGACCGGACCGGACCGGACCCTACAGGGCGAGACTGCAAGCGGACGGCGGCGGCGGCCAACAATTTTCATCCTACACGCGGCACGTCACGTCACGGCGAACGCGCGCGTGTGTGGAGATGGAAAAGGTCTGAAGTTCTAGTGAATGGATAGTAAAACGTCTGTGCAGCAACGCTATTGAGAAACCTTAGATGAATTGGTGAAAACACGAATGAAGACATGTGTGGAAAAGGAACTACCATCAGGTGACCCATTTGCGTCTCTTTCTAACTCGGCCAGACGCGTGAGACTGTGAGACAGAGAGAGAGACGGAGCTCGTGCGTCGCGAGTTTGACTACCGTTCACTTAGTACAGGGCACATGTGACACCAAACTCTAGTAAACTTACTTGGGAAAAATCAAAGTGAAAAAACTAAAACCGGAGAAAATTTACACTGTTTCCAGATAGTGTAAACACACAAAAAAAATCTTAAAAATTGAGTCATTATTTATGAAAAGTGCAGGGACCGTTAGGCAAGGCTCCGCGCCGGCACCGTCCCGGGCCGGGCCGGGCCGCACCAATACGATTCATCAAAGCGCGCGTCCCACACGACACGCACGTGCACACGACGTGTACACGACGTGTGCACAACCTGGCAAAACATTCCCGTCGGCTCATATAATTACCGTCCGGCCCGGCACTGTCAGAGGGCATGGATTGGATGATTCATGGCCACGGAACATTACGTGAAAGAGACGCGAGAACCCGCGGCGGGCGAGGAGGGGGGCGATAAACGGCGGGAAAATATGAGAAATAAACGAAGCGGCACGGGACAGGATCCACAAAGAAACAGCCGATTGGCAGATCGTGGCGGATTATTGACAGAGCGAAACGGTAATAATGCGAAATTGAATTTGACGCCGCTCCTCTGTGCGGACGGCTGCTGCCTGCAGCTACCGCCGCGGCGTCTTGCGGGCAGCGCTCTGTCGGCCGGTCGGCCTGCAAGGAGTGAAACATCGTCATCGTCCTCCGCTCCACTCCGCCAGCTCGGCCCCGAGTGGGACGTAGCAGCAGCAGCAGCAGCAGCAGCAGCAGCAGCAGCAGCAGCAGCAGCAGCAGCAGCAGCAGCAGCAGCTCGCGGCAGGTCTTTACAGCCGCGACCGCAGCGGTGGCGCCGTGTGTGTGCCGGGCCAGGCCGGACCGGGCTACCTGGTCGGGCTTTCGACGGAAGCTGCGCGCTGCGCCGGCCCACGCACGTTTTGACACTCGCCCCGCGATGCAGACAGCAGATACCCGGGGCCTGGCCGCCTGGGCCGCCTGGCCCGGCCCGGATCAGATCATCTGCCCGTCACCGCGACGCACATGAACAAGAAATCATGTCGTGCGGTGCGGTGCGGTGCGAAAACCTCGCGGACATGAAAATGAAAGGGTTTTAAAAAATAGACAGTCCTCGGTGTTTTCATTAAAGCCTGATTAAGGGCCGAGAATCATGAAGAAAAATGATTAGTGGTCGCAACTAATTTTTCAGTTCATTTCCAGACAAGCGGTAAGTTTTTGTTGGGCGAACTTCTTTGTTAGCTGATCCAACGAAAAGTCAGTTGCTCCAACGAAAAGTTAGTTGGTCCAACGGAAAGGTTTGTTGCGGAAGCAAAAATGTAGTTTTGCTCCGGCAAGGCACCTGTTTGTTGGTGCAACTAACTTTTCGTTAGTGCAACTAACTTTCCGTTGATGCAACTAACAAATAGTTGGAAATCAACTAAAACATTAGTTGCGATCACTAATCTTTTCTCTCCGTGATGGTCTGTGCAATTGATGGAGTGAGTGCGGCAGGATAGCGCCGCGCCGTCTGCAGTCCGCTGAACACGGTCTGCGATCTGCACACAGCGAGGCCCATAACTTTGTATCGTCCGTCCCACCCCGCCCCTCCCCTCCCCGTCGTCCTGGGCCTGGTGTGCCGCACCGCGCCGCTGCCGGCCGCTGCTCCGTGGGCGAAGGTAGCAGATATGCAGTGATATGCAAAAGCGGGGACCAACAACTCCTTCCAGTCCTGAACGGCGCCCCGGCGCCTCCGTGCATCGTGTTGAACACCTCGGCCGGCCCCAGCCGGCAGCGGCAGCGGCTTCTCGAGATCGAGATCCGCTCAGGTTAAGTGAAAAAAAAATAAAAAATTTTGTAGTTTTTTTCTGATGATTTGAAGTGTCTTTCGAATGCGTATGTGACAAACAGGATCTGGAAGGAGAGGAGAGTAGAAGGAGTGAGAAGTGTGAAGAAGAAATATGAATGAATGATTCGTTGAGAAAATATTGGATGAATATTGGAATGCTATCAAAAAGAAAAAGAACTGTATTTTTTGGGTAAGTTAAACAATTGTTAAGCGAAAAAGTTTGTCGGAAGAGAGATTAGAATTTCGTGGGAAGATTGGCAGTTGTAGTGTTCTAGGCTCTTTCCAGCGAGCAGCTGGCATTCTCACCACTGGCTACTCTGGCTAGCCCTAGTCTCGCTCAGGGTCTCAACTGCATTCTCAATCTGTACGCCAACAATGCAACGCGGCGCCCCGCGGTTGCTACAACAGTCATCATGTGATCGAGAGCGGTCTCTGGCGGTCGACGATAGTGCGCTCTGTCGGCTGGGCACGGAACTACCGACCGAACCTTAATCCTATGAACTTAAAAATATTTATTCTCAGCTCACATTGAATGACAGGAGAACTAACTCCTTTCAACGTCAGGGGCAGGCATGAGGCATGAGAACGTTGATAAATCTTACTTTCAAACACTCGTCAACATTTGAAGAGTATGACATAAAGCTACCACACTCATTGCACAGCATTGCTTCCCAGCATTTTTAAACACTCCATGGTATTGATAAGCTGTTCCTTGAAGAACCTTCATCATCCAATTTCTGCACGTCACAACCACAATCAAAACTTTCGCGCACAACTCAAAACCGATGAAACCGACGTCGGTGTCCTCAATTGTTTTGTTTACCCACCCGTCGTCATGGTGTTGGATGAAAAATTCGGGACGGGAGGGAAGTACAGTCGACTCACGACGGCTACGTTTGAAAGTCTGTACATTTTGCCGCATTGTTGGCCGGCCACCCCAAGCTTGATATATCAACTTTTCAAACGCAGCAGTTTTCGTTTTTCGTTGCGGCTGTACTACGCAACAGGCAGTGCTCTGATTGGTTGTAATTTTCATCTTTCCACCAACTTTGCCTCGGCTCGGCTAGGCCCTTGCTTGACTCGATCTAAAAAATAAAATAATTACGGGCCAGGATTCCAGGCGTTTTCACGGCGCATGGTCGAACACGACTGCTTGAAGCAGATCACGTTGGCTGCCCAGCCGCACAAAGAAAGCGATCATTGGCTGATGGATGGATATGGATGATGTGTGGTCGGCTCGGCAGCGGGCCTCTGGGTGGTCGCGGTGGTCGTTATTCCCCGTCACGTGCCCTCATTGCGTCTTAGCACCGGAAACAGCGATGACAATGCAACAACAACACCGACAACAACAACAAAATGGCAGGGCAGAGAGTGTTGGTCAGGTGGGCGTTTGTGCGTGGGCCGTGCGGCTTGCATTTGCCGGCGTCGTAAATTCGCGGCTCGCGATTCCTCATAATACGACTCGGACGACACGGGTACGACAGGACGGACACTACTGCTGCTGCTCGAGGCCAAGGGCGGGGCGGGGCGCGGCGGGGCGCGGCGGTGCGGGACACTGACGCAACCTCAACGAGCTCCGACTCCGGCGGTGTTCCGGTTTCACGGAATTTCCGGACGAAACGGATGCAAATTGTGCAATATAGAAAAATTACGACTTGTTTTTCTAATTTGCGAGAAACGAAAATTTTATTATTATTACTCCGTCACGATTCGTCTCTCGCCTCTTGTATCACGTCACTCACGTTCATCATAATTGTCACCGTCACCGTTCCACGCACACACACGCACACACACGCACACAGAACACTGTTCGCAGAACAATGGGAGGAGTGGACCCACGAAGTTCGCCGTGGAGGGGCGCGGGCGGGTCGAGCTTCTGGTGGCCCACGGTCCGGCCAGGTCCAGCCGGTGCCCTGAGACTCATGCCCTGAGTGAGCTGATGGCGAGGGTGTCCTTTCGGACACTGCAATATCGGGAAGCATCGCTACCACCCCAGTATTTTCGAATGGCCCGACCGGAGAGCGAAAATAAGCCTGAAAGCCGAGGCCGCAAAGCCGGCGGCCGGGCCGGAGGGACACATCGCCGGAGGGGCGTTGCCGGAGAAGACGACGGCATAGAGACAATGGCGTCCAGTCGCCTTCCAAAAACGGCCATGGCGGAGCAGGAGCGCGCGGCCAAACCGGCGACGCAACGCGAAGCAAGAAAAGGCTGGCCAGATGAAGACGCGCCCCTCGTCGCCTCGTGCGGGTGTCCTCATTGTGTACAAAAGGGCCCGTGCGCTGTGCGAGAGAGAGAGAGAGAGAGGAACCAACAAGCCGAAAAAAAAAAACAGAAACCACAACTGTCGCGGCCGTGCTTGCCGTGTTTGGCCCCGTGTCTCTGCGCCTTCTGCCGCCTTCTGCTGTCAGCGGGTCGGATTAACCAGGCGGACAAATCATCGTGTCATCCCATCCCGACGTGCCGTGTGGCACTCCGTGTGGCACTCCTTGTGGGCCGGGCGGCGGCGGCAGCAGCGGCGGCGGCAGCGGTGGGCAGGGCTACCCCGGCGACGCCCTCGGCGAGGCCCTCACGGTGAAGTCGTCAAGCCCGGCTGGCCGAAACGCCGTGAAAGGATTAGAAAAAACATAATCGAAAAACGATTTTGTTTTTCAAAATCAATGAAGCATTGAAAGTTTACATTTGTTTCGGGCGGTTTGGCCGTGTTTAGGAAATATTTCGCGAAACAAAATTATGATGATGGATCGACGGGGGGACTGCCGTGCGCAGTGCTCAGCGCTCACGTGTGCGCTTCACGCCGGGGCCGTGCCGCCGGACCCGGGCCGTCCCCGGCCGCCCCGGGGGGCCGACCGCCGGCAGGGGGCAGGGCAGGGCAGGGCAGGGCAGGGCAGGGCAGGGCACCGGCGGGGCAGAGCCGGCCGAGCCAAGCCGAGTCGAGCGCGGCTTGACTTGTGGAAGGGGCTGGCTGGCCTACTTGTGACCATATGGCAGGCCGGCACGGCACGGGACACGCTTGGCAAGCCCCGCCGCTGGCCGGTGAAGGGCTGCTGCGCCGTGCTCCGCCGGGGTGCGATGCTGGCCCAGGTGATGATATGATAGGCGCCCCGCGCCCAGCCTGTGCAGCCCGCCCGCCCCCGCCGGCTGCCGAGCGCCACCTGACGTCTCGAGGTGCGTTGGGTTTACGGCGAGACCGGGCAAGACTGGCTGCTGTGCTGCACCGATTGCGTGATCTACACTGATTGACTCGCGACACAAAAAAAAAAAAAAAAAAAAAAAAAAAAAAATCAGCTCATCTCAGAACCCCCGCAAATTGCTGAGGACGATCGTTGCCAGAAATGATCGCGTGCCCGGTAGTGTCCAGGAGTCCCACGGCTACCGACCGCCAACCTCCGGCTCCGGCTCCGGCCGACTGCAGCTGCAGCTACGTGTGTCTGGGAGGGGCGGAGCCCAGGCCCAAGCCGAGCACAGCGCAGCCAACGCGACTATAATGGCCGGCTTAGACTGTTTCCTTGGGCACCCACTCCGAGTCTTAATTCAGTGGCGGTCGGCGTCGTGCCCCACTGCTGTTGCTGCCGCCGCCACAGCCGCTCCAAACCGCTCTCGCCAATCTGAGAAAGTCTTGTCTTCGGGCCGCGAGGGAGCCGTCTTCGTCTTATCGGTCCTCCTGGTCCAATCTGTATCTCGGCGTCGGTGGACACCAATGGCGACACCACGTATCACCATGAGGAGGGAAGGGAAAACAATGTCCGGTAGGTGACATGCATTACATAAGCAAAGTCTGGCTACGCGATTGGCTGGTTGCAGCTTGGCTTCACTCTGGCCGCGTCATGGCTGCACTTGGGCTACCCTTGACTGCCTGGAGGCCTCGGTCCGGCGCGTGGCAGGGCAGGCGTGTGCCAGCCGATTACACAGGTGATACCGCGCGTGCGGGACCGCGGTGTCGGCCAGCACCAACACCAACTCGATCTGATAAACCCGTAAACGCAGACAGCGTTCGCGCCTCCGAATAAGTGTCTCAGGCTACGAGCCAAAAAGCGCCTGCCAAGCGGAGGATAGGCAGTCCCGCAGGACAGCCGTGCGCTGCGGGCTGGCCTACCCACACGGGCGCCTGCCAAGCGGAGGATAGGCAGTCCCGCAGGACAGCCGTGCGCTGCGGGCTGGCCTACCCACACGGGCGCCTGCCAAGAGGAGGATAGGCAGTCCCGCAGGACAGCCGTGCGCTGCGGGCTGGCCTACCCACACGGGCGCCTGCCAAGCGGAGGATAGGCAGTCCCGCAGGACAGCCGTGCGCTGCGGGCTGGCCTACCCATACGGGCGCCTCCCATTGAGGCGGAGGACCTCGGAGGACTGATTGTCCGGGACGACCCCATCCATCGCTGACGATTTCCTGCGCTGCCACGGCCTGCATGTGCGGCCAGCCCGCGGCCCCCCGCGACGATGGACACAAGTGCCGCCATCACTCACGCCGAGGTGTAAACAGGCCAAGGATGCGAGGCGTAAGGCGTGCTGGGCGTATTCAGAGCCTAGACCACCCTTCCTGTAGGCGCCGCGGACGTAAGATGGATTCTTAGGGCTTTGAACCCGCGCCTAGGCCGAGGCGTTTTTTTATTCTTCTTCTTCTTTTTTTTTTTGGTCTTAGCAGCGGCGTCTTGGACTTAAGTCCACAAGGTTAAGGTCAATCTGCGCGGACCGGGATTCCAGAATATGCACTGTAATACGAGCTCGGGGCGTGGTGTGGCGTGGCGGGTGCGGGGGCGCTGCTGGGAGGGGGTCCCTGGTCCCCGGCTCCCCGGCCCGGCCGGCCCGGCCCCGGTCAGCGGCCATGGACCGGGAAGCGCGCGACAGGTAGGCGTGGCGTGGCGTGGCGTGGCGTGGCGTGGCAGGGCGGGGCGGGGCGGGGCGGGGCTCGACGGAGGTCTTCAGCGACGTCGCGTCCGCCCGGCCACGACGCCAGCAGCATGACTGTCCATTAGGGACAAAACGATTGTTCCCCAAGCGTGGTTTATGGCCATCGTTAAAAAAACGAGAGGAAGATATGCAGAATTAATTCCCTTTCCCGCCCTGCTGATACTCGCTGATACGCCGGGCGGGGAGCGTGCACGGTCCCCGACCCGACTCCGGCGGCCGGACCCGGCCAGAGATCCATACCCGGCCCGGCTATCGTAAATCCGAAGCCTCGCGCGCCAACAGCGACGCGTCCGATGTGGACAGTTTGGTGCGGAGATACTCCGGCCCGGAATCGGGGAGGAACTCGTAAATTATAATTATGCGGCCGCTAGTGCGCGGCGCGGGGGAGGCGGCGGCCCGGCTGGCCGGCGGTGACATTGGCGGCACAAGGACACGGTGTACGGCACGGCGCCGGACCAACGCATGACTGCCGTGCTCAGCTCAATCAGTTTGTCCGCAGAAAGGCAGAGAGGAGCCAAGGAAATTAGGGCAGTCGGCCCGCCTCACTCGGCCCCGCCCCACCCCAACGTCTTCACTCACAATTAAGCACTAGTCTGCCTCCTCGGCGTGATCTTCGACCACAACAGCAGCAGCATACCGATTGTCGGCACCCGGACACCCACCTACACCCACGTAACGTCGTGTGTGTGTGTGTGTGCGCGCGCGTTCACTTCAACGTTCAGTGCGTGTAATTCACTTAACGACCTCACGAGGGAGCAGCAGCAATCGCGCCCATGAATGGCCAGCACGTTCATTAAGTACGGTTAGCAGCGCGGCGGTACGCGAGACGTTGGCTGCCTCTGTGTGTGTGTGTGTGTGTGTGTGTGTGTGTGTGTGTGTGTGTGTGTGTGTGTGTGTGTGTGTGTGTGAGTGAGAGAGGGAGAGAGAGGAGAGAGAGAGAGAGAGAGAGAGAGAGAGAGAGAGAGAGAGAGAGAGAGAGAGAGAGAGAGAGAGAGAGAGACACTCAGAGTTCATCCCCATTGCCTCACAGTTGATCCTTTCGGCGATCTACAATGCCGCCGCCGTCGGGGTGCCGCATGGAGTGGCGTCGTGGTCGTCCTCCCGTACTCGCGGTCATTCTGGTCGCGCGGTGGGCCTGGCCGCTTACGGCCGCCTCCGGTCGCTTCCGGCCGCCTCCGGTCGCTTCCGGCCGCCACTCGCCGTCGCGTCACACCCCTGCTCCACAGCTCCGGTGCTCCGCCGCTGACTCGCGGGGGCGTCGTCGGGGCGTCGCGAGAGCGTGTGTGTGTGTGTGTGCGCGCGCGCAAGCACATCGCATCTTACCATAAAGTCTTACCGTGCCCACCTGCTGTTTTGCTAATCCGTTATGTTGTTTTAATTTTTTTTTAAATTATCTTCCTTTTATTTTTCGTTCTTTGCGTGTTCGCACAATTTTCAGAGGTTGGGGTTGCCAGGTTGCGTTTCAATTTTGTAAATTTGAGCCTTTGCCGCCCGTACGAGCTGCCCGCTGCCCTCGCACCGAGCCTCGCACGCACCGCCGGCACGCAGTGCATCGCCTTACATAGCTCGGCGTTCACTGTCATCCTTGACGGGTCCACCGCCGGACCCGGTAATCGGCTCGGCACCAGCCAACTGGTCATCTGCGGGGACGGGACGGGGCAGGCTGCGACCAGGGGGAAACAACTCGGCAAAATCGTGTCCCCCGGAATACCCTGGTTTTTCGCTGGGTTACCCCGGATTACCCCGGAACACCTCGGATTACCCCGGATCACTTGGAATTTTCTTTGCAAATCTCGGATTGCCTGGCGGTAATTCGGGCTGAATTACCCCGGATTACCCTCGTATTATCCCGGATTACCCCGACCGTGTCCGCCGGATAACCCGAAGTTGTTCGCTCCTCGGCTGCGAGCTCCAGGCCCGACGGGACGGAGCTCGCGACGAAGCCCACGTCCATGTAATGAAGAGGTTCCCGTCGCGGGCGGAGACGTGCCGGCCAGCGGTCGCGGGTTCAAAACCCCGTCCCCGCAGAGCCATTTCTCGCCGCCTCCTTGGCTAGCAGCGGCTGGCTGCGGCTGGCAGTGTGCGTCCAGCCCAGAGCAGCGCGCAGCGCGTGCAGCGTGCACTCAGCAGCACCTGCGATCTGCGACACGCGACGCCCACTCCGAACAGCGAGGAAATGCACGCCAAATTCAATGAACTGCTTGACTCGCTGCGGGGAAAGGGGGGGAGGGGGGAGGCGAAACACTAACGCACGGGCGGAATCCCGGCCCACGTAACAACGTACCGCGGAATATTTTACTCGTGCAACGACAAGAAATACATTAAGAAGGAGTGTGAGGACCGAAGGCCTACGGGATCATCCATTCAGTACGTCCGGTTCTGAGAACCAATGATGCTGCCTGCTGGGTAGGCAACCACGACTTGGATGCGCCCTTTCAACAGGGTTGGCCCCGGCCGGCCAGAGTGAAGCGAGGACATGGAGCGCGGCGCGGACGCTGGGGCCCGGTGGGACCGTGCAGCTCACCGAGGCAAACTACCGCGTCGTTGTCGTAGGGGAGTCATCCCCATCCCCTCGTCTCACTCACCCCTTTCGCTGGTCGCAGGTGGTGGTGCTGTGGTCGCTGAGGTCGCTGCCCGCACTGGCCGGTCAGCTGGCGCTGTCTGCGCTGTCTGCCGGTCCTGTCAGCTGCGTTGTCTTCAGCTGGTGACGCTCGCTGCTGGGGTCGCTGCTGGGCGGGGAGCCTCCATGGGGGGTGGGTTTGCCGGTGTGTGCGTGTGTGTGTGTGTGATCGGTGCGGTGCGAGGCCGGGCTGCCAGGGCTACGCTACGCGCTATGGCCGTGCTGATCGTGGACTGAGGGGTCTGGTCTGGTCCGCGCCTGGTCTGCGCCTCCAGCCGCCTCCTCATCGGCGTGGCCGAGGCGGGGCAGCGGCAGCGGCAGCGGCAGCGGCGGCGGCGGGGCGGCGGTGGGGCCGACGGGGACGCCCTGCTCCCCGTACCCCGCGCCGCCCGTGGATCCCTCTAGCTGTCTCTGTCCATACGTGTGTGTGTGTGTGTGTGTGTGTGTGTGTGTGTGTGTGCCAACGGCGACGGTCGTCTGCTCTGGAGGCACACGGCACGGCCGGGCCGGGCCGCCGGGGTGCCGGCATGGCAGGTGTGTGGGCGTGTGCCATGGGACGTGAGAGGTAGGTGGGGAGGAGAGAGGGGGAGAGAGAGAAAGAAACACAAGGGGAACGGTGAACAGGGTGATTTGGAGAGGTGGGGGAGGCAGTTGAACTCTTGAACCTTGGAAATGTAGATACTTTTCTTATTCGTTTTAAAATAAATTGGTGAAATAAATGCGGCGATATAAAGAAATGATTTAAAATGAGAGATCTGCTCCAGAAAACGTTCATTAAACAGATCCAAAAAGTAAATCGAATGAAGGATCCCGTTTAGAAAAAGTAGTGGGGATCCGAGGGGTTGGTCTAAACATACCACCACCGAAAAAAAAATTTAATTATTTTTTGTCAAAATTCGACAAATTGGTATCCAGGATATTTATTTTTGGCTATCATTGGGAAAGCAAAAGGATAGGGATAGGATGACTGCAGACCCCCTCTCATAGGCGCCCACAGCCGGGAACGGTTGTACCGGATACCTAAGGTAACGAGTAGCGGGCCTTCGGGGTGCTCTCTCATAAGCACCTCTAGAAGCCCTCAACCGGGGATTGAACCTCCGACAACCGCACAGAATGTTGCGCATCAAACCACGCGGCTATCAGAGGGGGATACTGTGGCCAGGGATACAACGGTCTTTAGATGACACCACACAGCGAGGAAGAAGAACGTGAAGTCTGAGATCTACGAAAAAAATACCTCGACTCTCGCCGGGTGTCGAACCCCGACCTCCGTGTCCGACTGGGACGAAGCGTCCCTAACCACACGGCTACCAGAGGTATATACTATGGCCGGGGATAAAATGGCGTTTAGATGACACACTACACAGCGAGGAGAAAGAACGTGGAGTCCGAGATCTACGAAAAAAAGCCACGGTTGTCACCGGGTGTCGAACCCCGACCCCCGTGTCCGACTGGGACGCAGCGCCCTTGACCACACGGCTGCCAGAGAGGTACACGTAAGCGATGTCCCAGACCCGACCGTATGGCACCAGCGGTGCTACTGCAGGGGACTTGGAGATTTGGGTCTACAGTACCAGTCCAATTCTGGCGCGAAGGCTTCCCTTCAACAGCACCCGCATTCGGACCTCGTTTATAAAAAAATTCCTTAAAAGTACGTGCATCCGAGGGGGGGGGGGGGGTCACACGAAATGTATGCCAGTGTACGAGGGGGGGGGGGGATTGAAAATGGGCGAAAATCGCGTACGTAATTTATGAACGGCCCCTAATGACGATGGGTGTCTCACGCGCTCACGGAGGTCACGGGCTCAGCGGCTGATCAGTCACACTTTCTTCTCATCATCGCCCCCCCCCCCCGGCTGTATTTGAAAAGCGCACTAGCGCATTTCGCCCCAACCTCGTGGCATTACAATCACACACGCTGGGACACGACGTGAGCTTCCGGCTTTTATTAGTACGCCCATTCCGTCACCCAGCCGCTTCAACATTATCTTAGAATGGACAAATGACGATCTCCCCGCGAGAAATAAAAGTAGGGAGGAAATCGGGCCCGTTTTGTTTTCATGCACCGTGCTCGCAGGAGAAGCTTTGGCTGAGCTTGGCAGAGCTAACTCTCGTTGCGTCCATTGCGCATACAATGGCCCCGGTGCCCGCGGCTGCCCCCGCTTGCCCCCGCTGCCCCCCGCTGCCCCCCGCTGCCCCCCGCTGCCCCCCGCTGCCCCGCCCCCCAGTGCGTGACTCCCAAAATCACACGCTGCAGCCTTTCAACTGTATTTCACTTTTGTTTCAGTTCCGTTTTGGAGCCGTTTCGAAAGGAAATATGTGTCCCTCACGGAAGCCAACTTCGCGCTGGGGCTGCTTCCCTTAATTGCCATAGCCAGTCCGGGCCGGCGGGCCGGGGGCCGGGGTGCCTGTGGAGTCGCCCTTAGGCGGGCTGGACTGGCTGGACTTCACGAATTGGGTTAGGTCGGGGAGCCGGCGGGCGCGGTCGTCGCCGCGTTCAAAGAAAAGAAAAGAGACAGAGTGATAAAAATAAGAGAAAAAGAAGCGCAGACCAAAAGTGTCGTGGACGATGCAGCAGGCGGCGGCCATGTATGGCCAGAGTATTGCCGGGCCAAGAGGTTTGTTTAGTCCGTCCGCACACAGCCTTGCGCTTTACGTTGCGGCAGATACTGCGTCCGCTTTGCAACGGGGGCTGGCAGACGGGATCTGCCTGCAGCGGAAACTGGACCTGCTGTATCTCGACTTGCATGCATATGAAATTGCACTTTTTAAAAATTTGCACTGAACGTGGACGTACTTTGAAAAATTTGGTAGTGAACAAATTCAAGGGCAAAAAAGAGAAAATAAAAACAGTTTAACCGAAGTAAGATGTAAGCTTACATAATATGTGGGGCCCTAATTGCTGGTGCCTGGTCTGGGTCGAGGTCGAACCGCTGACGTTGCACTGACCAGCACACCGACAGACACACACACGCACGCACGCACACGGCGCGACCGCGAGGGTAACGCCGGCTTCGCGAACTGGAACCTGCCATTTGAGGCTGCTGCCGGCCGGCTACGAGTCGCCGCTGCCCCGCCCCACATGTGTGTCGAACGTATGTATGATAGGTCGCACGCGTGCGTGTCATATCGCTCGGGGACCTGACCAGTGACCAGGCCGCAGGAAACAAACTTGGGCCAGTCGGTGGCGCGGCACATTTAAATCCTCGCGGGGCGACGGGACTTCCCCTGACACCACGGCCGCCATTCTCACCCACACGTGCACTCGGCGCATGAGAGATGTGAAAGATGAGAACGGGACGGGACGTGTTAGCGGGCCAGACGGGCCTGGTAGCGCTCCCGGCTGACTGGGGGTGTCAAGTGACAATGACGCGTCCGGCCAGCTGGGAGGAGTGCCTCGTCTGGACGCTAGGGCGCAGCACACCCTGGACACGGCCGCGAGGCTAGATCAGTATGAAAAAACAGCAAGGTGACGCGTGGGCGACGTGGAGGTAGGGGAGTTGAAAAGGTGTGGTTTTGGAGACAGGGTGTGCTGGGCTTGACTGCGAGAAAAAGTGAAAGTGCCTGAGGACAGTGCGACAAGAAGAACCCGAGTATAGACGATACCATCGGAATGCCAGGAAAGGGTGAGTCAGCCAGGTCATGACTAGGGTGCTGCCACTAGGGTTGGGTATAATTAAGTTAGATTAGGGTAGGTTAGAAAGCAGGGACGCTAGGTTAAGGCGCCACGTGCGTGTGGCAAAGGAAAGAGGAAGGTCCCGAATTAAAATAGAAAAGAGAGGAGAACTGTGCCTTCCTTGATTGCTATCGAGAGCCCCTACAGTCCCTGCCCGCGACAAAAAGAAAAATAGAGGAGACAGGTAAGGAACCACCGCAAGGCGTAAACCCTAACATGGTGCATCGGGCCGAATGGTTTACTGCTCGCAGGGGAATTAATGGCGTATTCTCCTACAGTGAAGTATAGTGATTTGGTAAAGGCCCAACAAAAATTAAAAACTGAAATTTACAACATTGGGGTTGGGGACTGTGTATGGGTGGCTCTGGGAAATTGTAACAAGTGGACTTTGGAAAAAGGAAGATTTCTGCTGAATGAGCTGTTGGGAAATATCTTGCACATCCCAGAAAGGCTGAGTACTCGTTCTCATAGGGCACCGATTTATTTTTGTTTGGGAGGGGATTTAAACGACGCCTATATCCAAATTCTATCTCATGAGGACGATTTAAAACAAGCCGTGCCGGCTCACACAGCGCCTATCCCACTGATACCTCTGAAGAAATTTATTCAAACTCTCAGAAAATTGAAATATCAAGATCACGAAATTGTCTTAATTATTTTGGAGTCATTCGCGGGGCAACTTCCGAGCGAACTTTTAGAAGAGATCGGGGAGTCAAGAGGACTGCAAAACAAAGAAGCAGAGATAGATAACTCTATACTTTATGAAGAAATTTCTCTACAAGTCCCGGATCGAGAGTCCCTGAAGTCAGAATTAGAGGAAGCAGAGAGGGAGCAAGAGCAAGGACGACAGGAAACTTTGGCTCCATCACAGGTAGAGGTAGAGGAAAATATAACAGCAACAGGGAACACCAATCCTGAAAATTTAGAAGAGGATACATTTGATTATTTCGCACACGTTTTTGAAGAGCCCGAGGGCACACCTGTGGAAAAAATGGCAACGATACTGTTAGGCGAGAGGAAACTGCCAACGTTCAAGGGAGAAGCAGATGAAAGCTTTAAGGAATTTTTTCAAAAGTTTGAAGTATACAAGGGACACTTCCAGTTGACAGACGATGCAGAAATACTGTTACACTTTCAGGCGGCACTGAAAGGGGATGCCTCAAAACTGGTGAAATCTTTGCTGCAACAGGACAAAAGGGCAAAATATAAAGACGTCTGCGCTGCGCTGAAAACATTCTATTGCCACCCTACCAAACTATCATCAGCCAGGCAAAAACTGTATAATGCAGAGAAGAAGAAGACGGAGTCGATGCAGAAGTATCTTCTTCGACTGATAGATATAGTGACTGCAACAGAGGAGTCGGAGGATAAAATTAAGGAATTGAATACGATTATTGTGGAAAAATTGATCCATGCATTGCCTGTCTCCATTTACCGGGAAATGCTCAAAGAAAAAGAAGACCTAACGCCCTTGACGGTTATCCCTGAAGCTTTGAAGTTAATTAGGGAAGCACCGGATGAAAAAGAATGCATGCGAGTAATGAAAGGGGTATCTGGAAAAAACGACACTGATTCGCCCTCAAATTCAGATGATGATGATGAAGATGAAGAAGAGAAGAAAAGGGAGAAGAGAATGGAAAAACTACTGAAGGAGTGGTCTTCAAAGAAAGATAATCCGAGCAAGCCCTCTGAACCAGAAACCCAAAAGAAGGATGTGCATGAAGAGAGGATGGCAGCTTTAGAAAAACAGTTGGAAAAATTAACGGTCAACATAGTACAGTGGCAAGAAGGCCAAAAGAAAAATGGGACAGAAGACAAAAATGGGAAGCAACAACAGCAGTCAAGCAATGATCAGCAAAGGAGTGGGGGAATCGGGACTACGGTGGTGGTCGAGTAGGGAATAGAGGAAGGGGAGGTTTCAACCAGCTGTACTTCCAGCAGCCACAGCAATACCGACGAGGGTATCAACAGCCAGGGTATAATCAACCACAGCAGTACCAACAGGACAGTCAGATGGGGTACATGCAATTCCCTCCACAAGCACCTGGCAATCCCATGCAGTATCAACAGGGGGGCAGCCACCGGCTAATATGCCACAGCAACGATGGGCAACAATGGGGGCACAGCAGGGTCCTACCCCTCGGGTGCAGCAGGGCCATTCAAATATGCCTCAGCAAAGTGGGTATCCTCAGCAAGCGCCGAGGAAGAGGTGCTATCTGTGTGGCTCTACTTGGCATCTGCAATACAACTGTCCTAACAGGCAGTCAAAAAATTAAAAGTCCCGTTGACCGAAAGGTCAACGGGTGAAGATAGGAAGTGGGCGGGGGTACAGGACAATGAGCAGTGGCCTTCAAAGCTCTTGAAAATTTTGGAGAACGAAAAAGAGAAGCACAGACAATCAGAGTTCATTCACGAGGTTGTGGGTCCACTCCCGATGAGAAATCCTACACTAAACCTTGTACATGCAGTGTCACAAGATTTTCATATGGGAGCGGGAGTTGCGAAATTATTCAGAAACCATTTTGGAAAGCAGGAATATTTGAGAAGCTTGAAAAAGAAACCAGGTGAAGTGGCAGTGTTGCATCAGAGTGGGAGATTCATTTTCTACCTCGTAACAAAACCCCAGTACTTTCAAAAACCAAATCCGCGAGATCTGTGGCAATCCTTGCAATCCCTGAAGAAATTATGTTTGGAGCACGGTATCAGAAATATATCTATGCCCCGAATTTCAACTGGACTGGATCAGCTATCATGGGAACTAACAGTTAAACCCATGTTAGCCTCAGTTTTTAAGCATTCAAATATAAAAATCACTGTGTTTACTCTCCCAGGACAGCATGAAAAAATCTGGTCTGAACGAAACCTCAAAGAGCAACTTTTGACTTTGATGCTTAGAAACTGGAATAGAGGCTACAGAACTATTATTCAAAATAGATTTGGAACATTCCAGACTTATAAGAACTTTGTATTATCGCCTGCATTTTTCCCCACAGAGACAGAAGTTAGACTTTGGGCTGAATATTTCTTTAGAAGCATTCTTGTTAAAACAGGAGACAAAGAAGTGAGAGTAGGATGCTGGATTGCTCCAAGAACCCCCACACTCGTACTGAAAGAAGAAGGAAAACCACCACGAGAAGGAAATAAAATGCCCCAACTAGATGAAAAACCAGAGAATGGGAAGGTAGATAAGGAACAGAAAAAGGAGGCGACCCAGGAAGAAGAGAAACAAAATGAAAAGGATGGTACTACTGAAGATGTTGAGAAAAGTTTAGTGGTACAGTATATCCATTCTGTTATGAAAGTGGAACAAGTTAAGAACTCTACCTCTAACCTCTTCTCAGTTTCCATGATCATTAATGGAACAGAAGAGAAAGTTACTGTGGACACAGCTGCGAGTAAGTCTCTTATTTCAATCGACTTGGTCCAAGGCATACCTCTACTGCCCAGTAAGTACAGTCTAATGTCAGCAAGTGATGGAGAATTGCAACTAATGGGAGAATGCAGAATAACATGTGAGGCAGATGGCCAGAAATTTGAACACACAATGCTGGTCCACAACCAAAAATCTCCAGCGTTAACTGTACTTTTGGGGAATGATTTCCATGACAAATTTAAATCAAACGTCTGTTTTTTGAGAAATCAGTTTACCATCCCAACTCCGGAGGGAGTTATTGTCTTAAGCAGAATTGAACAAGCAGAAGACTCAACCATGAAAATATGTGCGTGCATTCAAGAGCAAGAAGATTCCCATGACTGCCCCACCCAAGTGATTGCAAAGGAGGAAATTGTGGTGCTGCAAGGAAAGGATGCAAGAATTAAAGTATCATTCAGCCCAATACCACCTGCTAGAACCAGTTACTTTGAACCCAGGGAAGTTTTAGATGGAAAACTGGTGGGATGGGACATGCTTGTTGATCCTGACGATAACAGAATCTGGGTGACGAATATCTCGGACGAAGATGTGGTGGTGTCGCCGGGTACGAAGTTCGGGTTCCTCCGCAATGACATCCCAGTCAGAGCCCCAAAGGAAGAATGCCACAAAGAACTGCTCCAGGTATTGCGAAGAAATGGGACTCAAAACGTCCAGGGCCCCATCTGCATCATCCAGGAGGACGAACCTGCAGAAGAAGAATTTGATATTAATCCAGAACTATCAAAGGAGGAGAGGGAGACAATTAGGGGTATGCTGAAGAGAAACTCAGATGTATTTGTTAGAGAAAATGAACCCCTCCGAACAACAACAATAATGAAGGTTCGTCTACCCCTTAAGGACCCAAGTAGAGTGATATACCAGCACAATTACTCCCTAAGTCCAGTCCAGGATAAGGCAGCGTCTGAGGTCATCCAGAAGATGCTTGATGAGAAAGTACTCGAGCTGGCTCCTCACTCGAATTACAGGATCCCGTTCTTCCTGGTTGAAAAAGGGAAAGACAAAAAGGGTATAATGCAATATCGTTTGGTTTTGTCGGCCAAGAAGCTCAATGAGTGCTTAGCCAACATCAATTACGCTCCTCCCAAAATTCCCCACATCTTGGCTCAACTCAAAGGAAAAAACCACTTCAGCACACTGGATCTATCGTCATCTTTCCACCAACTTGAAATTGACGAGAGAGACCGGCATATTTTGACTATTCAACATAAGGGTCAACTGTTTCGATATCGGTCTCTTCCCCAAGGACTTTCCATTAGTAGTCAATTTTTGTGTTTTGCCTTAACACTGGCTCTAGGAAAAACTCTGTTCAAAGTGGCTATAAATTATGTGGACGATACCATTGTCTACTCTGAGGGGACAATCAAACAACATGCAGAACATTTGGAGCAAGTTTTGAGTCAGTTTCGTGAAGCTAATTTTGGAATAAACAAGAAGAAGTGCAAATTTGGATATCCGCGGATCTCCTTCCTTGGACATATCACCAGTGGCGAGGAATACCGCCCCGATCCTCGAAAATTCCGGGAACTTGAAAAATTACTCACTGCCAAGAATAAGGCACAAGCAAGAGCCATTTTCTGCTATTATAGTCATTACCGTCCGTTCATCAAAGACTTCCATAAGATAAGCAAGCCAGTGCTAGATGCTTCGGACCCTGCGACCAAATTTGTCTGGGGTCCTGAACAGATAAATGCTGTTAGAACAGTTCATAAGATGCTAATTCAGAATGTAGCTTTAATGCACTTTGATGCAGACAGAGAGACTGTGGTTACGGTAGACGGGTCACCTGTTTATGGTTGTGGTGCGCTGTTACTCCAGAAATGCCCCAAAACGAAGAAATTCCGCCCAGTCTCGATATACAGCAAACAGTTCCCGAAATCGCAGAGGAAGATGACGGCGCATGATGCAGAGCTCCTGGCACTGTATTACGCCCTGCAAAAATTCAGAATGGAATTACACGCTGTGAAAAGGTTTGAAATCCACTCCGATTGTAATGGACTCCAATACCTGGACTCTTTACCGCATCCCTCATCAAGGCAAGCAAGAGTAATGCTGTATCTTACACAGTTCCATGGAAAATACAAAATAAAATACAAACCAGGGAAAGAGCAGGCCTGTCCCGACTTCCACAGCAGGAATCCGGATCCCATTCCGTCATATGAAGCAGAGGATGAAGAGTTCGATGCCTGGAAACTATCAGACGAAGCACCACGGAACCCTGCTATTTGCAAAAAACTGGAACATAAATCAATAGAATTATTGGGCACAAAACATGAGGATTCCATCACATCACAGTACCTAGAAGAAAGAAGATTAAGAGAAGAAACAAGTGCAGGGAAAGAAATGGGTGTGATCAATGTCTGCAGTTGCTGCTTTGCTCCCGCAGATCTGGAGGAAATGTTAAAAATTGATTGGCAGAAACCGTTAAAAATTTCCCATACCGTAGAGACAATAGTACCATTCAGCATAAAAATTGAGGGGGTGGAAAGGAGAGGAATATTCGACATACTCGCCCCATGGTCAATATTCAATACGAATCTGCTGGGAAAAGAAACATATGTGAGCACAATGACAGGGAATATTGAGGTAAAACCTAACAAATTAATACCAATTAATGGCTTGTTCCATCCAGCGTTTGAGCTGATACCTGGAAAGAGAGAAGAACATCCTTTTCTGCTAGCTGAGATCGACACCGACTTCATCCTGGGAAATGATATAATTGAAAAGTACATGGTGAATAAAGGAAGACCACAACGAGACGATACAGAATCAAAAGAAACCCAGAACAAGATCGCACCCACTTTTGCGGTCACCCGGGGGATGAAAAAGAAAGACGAACAGGAAGAACGCAAGAGAGTGGCAGATTTTGAGCCGAGACACCTACCCAAACACTCTGCAGCAGAGTGGGAAGCATTGTTGAAGAAGGAACAAGCACTAGACGCCTCCCTTAACCCCGTCATAACAACGCTTCAAAACGGACGGGAGAAAATGGGCTACAAATTGAAGGATGGCCTACTGTATAGGGCATTTCCACCGAAAATGACCCGACAAACAGCAGCGGCTGCAGCAGAGGGAGCGGAGGTATGCCGTCTTCAAATAATGGTCCCAAGGTCACTTAGGGGAGAAGTTCTTAAAATGTGCCATGATTCAATTTGGGGAAATCACTATGGCGTTCAGAAAACACTCGCACTTATGAGGAATAGTTACTTCTGGCAATCAATGGAAACAGACACAAGAAACTATGTGGCCTCTTGTGTGCTCTGCGCGAAGTATAAGCCAAAGCTCAAGAAGGCAGGCTTGATGCAGCCTATTAAATCAGCAGAACCGTTCAAGAAAATGGGAATAGATTTTGTTGAATATGTAAAGTCAAAAAAGGGCAACAAGTACGCTCTTGTTTTAATAGACCTGTTTAGTAGCTTCATCTATGCCATTCCAACAAAGAGGTGTAGAGCTGTTGATGCAGTGAGAGCTTTGAAGCAGATCATTCCCTTCATTGCGATACCAGAGGTGCTAATTTGTGACTCAGGTTCACACTTTACGTGCCCTGAATTCAAAAATTTTGTAAATAAACTCGGGGTTAAGCAATTAAATGTAATCCCCCCTGATGTCCATTTCTGTAATGGAGCGGCTGAGGCAGCCATAAAGAAAGTTAACCATAGTATAAGGATGTATTGTAATAATGATTTAACGCAGTGGGACGAGCATCTGCCGTTCACACTTAATGCAGTAAACGCTAGTGTACTAAAACATGGATTTTCTCCATTAGAATTAATTTACGGAGTAAGAAAGGAGGCGCCAGGAGTGCCCTTGGAAAAGGACGAAGATGAGGAGTCGGAAGATGATGAAGGGAAGTTGAGAAAATTCTGTGAAAAAAGGTTGGAAGACAGAGATGGGATAAACAAAAAGAAAGAAAAATTACAAGCCGAACAGAAGAAAATGTTTGACAGGAATAGGAAGGATGAAAAATATGAAGAAAATGAGGAAATTTATTACGAAGTGAAGCCGAGAAGCAAATTTGGTTTTCCGGAAAAGCTTCAACAGAAATTTAGAAAAGGAAGGATAATGAGCAGAGATAGTGAGGTTACGTACACCGTGCGTCCACTTGAAGGGCGGAGTAAAAGATTAGTCCGAGTCCACGTCTCACAAATAAAACCATCTGTGGAACGTAATAGAAACTTAGCGTGAGAAAAAAAGAAACCCAGTAGCTTTGCCGAAAAAAAAAAAAAAAAAAAAATTCTTTTGAAATTTCTTTAGAAAACTTGCCTAACTCAAAAAGGAAAAATTAAAAACTATCGTACCTATCGCCTTAGTTATAAGATTTAGTTGTAGGTCCGAGAGAAGAGTCTGAGCATAACTTTAGGGCCGACGGGCCAAGGGCCACGAAGGAACCGTGCGGGTTACTTCAATAATAAAAATTCTTTTAATTGGAATGGACGTGAGGAAGGAGGTGCGAGGAGCAGAAAAGCCAGGATGTGAGAAGGAACTCTAGTTACTTTAAGTTAGGTATAATAATAGGCGATAGCGTCTAGAAGCCAAGATGGCGGAGATAGTATGAAAAATTTACAAGAGGAGTCCCTCCCCTCCCCTTGAGACACACAGTTACCTCCGATTTTAATAGAAACTCCTGAACGCTCCGAAGTGACGAAAGAACGTAACCCGAGAGTCAAGAAAGAGAACAACAGCCGAGTCAGTCATTAATATCCAAGGGAAAAACTGATCAGTCCGCTGCTCACTTTTCCCTACAGGGGCCATTCGGAGTGGAGCGGCGTCGAAAGAGGAGTCCTGTGGCGGTGCGGTCACTTTTAGCATGTCGCGGCCCGGATCAGAATCCATGGGGCCAGAATTTAATATCACGGCCCCACGAGAATTTTGACCCGGACCGAATACTCGCGAGCAATGAGGAAAATCGACGAATACGCATGGCGGCCATTTTGACGCGCGGCGTCCACTTCTCAAAAATAGCCAGAGAGTATCTTGAATTTTCACCGAAAAAAAAAAAAAAAACAGTCCTTTCACTGTCACTAACACTGGAGTATCACTTCAAGAAAAGAAAATCACAGAAAAAAAATCTGCCAGGAAGCAGTTGCGGTGACGCGTTCTGCGCGCACGCGACGCGCTGGGACTCGGCACACCGCGGCGGAGCGCGAGAACAGGCCGGACCGGGAGGAGGGGCGCAGGGGGCGCGGAGCTCAGCCCACTGTGCACCCTAATCAAACGGCATTTTGGAAAAGCACTGAAAAATTTTTTTTGAATAAGAAGAGCGCGCTACGACGAGGACAAGCGCAGACGTACACTCGAGGTGCGAGACGCGGGCAGACTGAAGTCCGCGACGCACGCAGGGCCGTGGACCGGCGCGGAAGACATGCTGACGCGTGCGGAATGCAGCCAGCCTCCGCGAGAGAACGCGCAGTCAGTGGGTTATCGGTGCACGGAGCACGATGGGACCGTCCTTAAGGACGGGGCCCGTCTCGGAATGAGAGCGGAGAAGAAAAGAGGAATGGAAATGGTTTCGATGGAGAATAAGAAGGAAATACGAGATAAAGCAGGTGATCAGGGAAAAGGGAATGGCGAGTAATCAGAAAACAGAGGAAGAAAAAAAAAGGAAAGAGAAGGAGGACGGAAAGTAGGAAAAGTATTGCGCAATACAGGAAGGATAAGTAGATGTTTCATAGGAGATAACATAAGTTGTATTTTTAAGTACTAGGGAAATTACTATTGGGGATTATGTAAATAGAAACTGGTAGGAAATAATTTTTTTTCTCTCAAAAAAAAAAAAAAAAGGTACAAGTCTTTGGGTACGGCGAGCCGAGTTGCTGAGACCTCCCTGTGCCCAGAGCGTTAGATAGCATTAGAGTAGGTTTTTAAATAGTTTTGTAAGGCAGCATCTTGTCTTGGTTTGTCTGACAACCTTTTCCCCTTGCAGCATTCCCGCGAGGGCTGGTCGCAGCGCTCGTACTGTGTGCCACCCAACTGGCAGCTGGTACCACAAGACTTCGGCACACAGAGTTGGAGCCGAGCCTGATCCTGTCGGCGGGGGCCATAGTGACAAGGCTGCCCCAAATCCCGTACGAGGACCATCTGCTGATAACGTTCCAGTACAAGGTGCCGCTGGTTCCGGAAGAGGGGCCGTGCCGGAACGAACAGCTCTGTGACTGGGAAGCTCACCTATCAGCACTGACGAACGCACTCGAACAGGCCGTGGACGGTGGAGCGACGGTGGCCCGTGTCAAGCGCCACGCCCGAAAAAAAAGAGGTCTGTTCAGCATAGCGGCTGTCGCTGTTCCCGCCCTGATACAGTACTTCCCGAAGCTCATCCAACTCTTCAAATCCGGAACACAGCAGACAGAGCCCAGCCAAGCGGTGGTAAAATACGACGCAGATATAGCCCAGACGTCAGCAAACCTGCCCCAACAACTTGCAAACATCTACCAACAAATAACCCAAAAACGAGCCTGGGGCAAGGCACAAGAAGGGCTACAGATGCAATTTGACGAAAAATGGAATAACGTAAACCGAATGCTGTCAGCGGTTCTCAAATTAAACACTCTCGACCAGGCACTAGAAAAATGCCAGCTAGGATACGTCTCACCGAGACTAGTCAAATTGCTCCATATGAAATCGGCCATCGAAGAAGCTGCAAGGAAAATTGTCCAAGCCAGGGCCCAACTTGTGATCCCACCATCGAATGCGAGCGCGTATTACAGCGTGAAGGGGGCAACGTGCGCGGCGACCGACGATAAATTTCTGGTCCAATTCCGGGTGCCAATCATGCGTGGGGGTGACGTCCCACAACTCTTCAATCTACATCCGGCCCCGTACAAGATCCGGGACGTGACGTGCTACTTTATGTCACAGCCGATGCAAGTGGCGGTGATAGGGGACAGGCCATACTTCCTGCCCCCAAACTATTGCAAAATGGACGATTTTTTCTGTGCGCTGCCACGCGACAGCAACCCATCCGAGTTGGACCCCTGCCTCCTACCGCTGTTCCCGAACGTCCACATGACGGACGCGTTATGCGAGCCGAAGTGTGTGCGTAGTACGTCGCCTGTCGTGACACAGTCAAGTGAATCGAAATTTTGGGTTGTCACGGATGACCAGTTTCCATTGGAAATAAGATGCCCGGACCAGAGGCCACTGGCACTTACAGACATCAACGCGGGTGCGGACCTTGTGACACTTCCATGCGCATGTGAAATAACATATGGTCACATGACCCTGGTGGCAGCAAGGATAATTTGTGACGTCTACCAGGACGCAAACTTGCAAATCTTCAGGACGGTGCCGGTTCAATGGACGAGCCGCGCTGCACCACGCTTTTCCGTCCTGGCAGGGGACAGGGAAATTCCAGTGGCGGAATCCGAGCTAAAAATCCACGAGGAAAGCGAGGTGAGGGTCGACGCCGAGGACTTCATGCCCCCGTGGCTCGTCGAGACCATCGCCGCAGTCGTGGGAGCCATCGCGGGATCGGCGATCGCAGCCCTGTCTGCGATGGGCAAGAGGTGGTGCGCGAGGCGCCGCCTAGTGCCACAGCACCGACACGGACGGCGCCCGCACCGCGACGACATGGAGGCCGGGCGCGAGCTGCCAGAGAGGAAGTACCTGTCCAGGGGTACTGACATGGGCGAGCCGGTGCGACGCCCGCCGCCGGTGCCCAGGGCGCTAGAGCCGCGCCACTGCACTGGCAGCCAGTACCTCAACTGGCACGAACTCAAGTGAAAAGGGGGAAAAAAAAAAAAAAGGACATTTCCTTGAGTGCACAACTCTGTTTTCGTGTTTTCGTTGTTGCCTTTTTTTTTTCAGGTAACTTATGTTTGTGCTATGTTTTGGAATTGCAATCATAGGTTTTATGAAATGTGGCTTTGTTTATTTTTTTTTATTTTTTTTAAAGGATTTCTTCGCTCTAAATGAGTTGGATATTATACTTAATATGATATTTTCATTTTTTTGTTTCTTTTCTTATTTTCTTTATTTTTCTAAAAAATAATCTTGCTTGCTATGTAGACTAGTTTTAGCTAAGCCTAGTGGTGGCACCGATCAACGGGGACGTTGATCAAAAAGTTAGGTAGGGGATGTTAGCGGGCCAGACGGGCCTGGTAGCGCTCCCGGCTGACTGGGGGTGTCAAGTGACAATGACGCGTCCGGCCAGCTGGGAGGAGTGCCTCGTCTGGACGCTAGGGCGCAGCACACCCTGGACACGGCCGCGAGGCTAGATCAGTATGAAAAAACAGCAAGGTGACGCGTGGGCGACGTGGAGGTAGGGGAGTTGAAAAGGTGTGGTTTTGGAGACAGGGTGTGCTGGGCTTGACTGCGAGAAAAAGTGAAAGTGCCTGAGGACAGTGCGACAAGAAGAACCCGAGTATAGACGATACCATCGGAATGCCAGGAAAGGGTGAGTCAGCCAGGTCATGACTAGGGTGCTGCCACTAGGGTTGGGTATAATTAAGTTAGATTAGGGTAGGTTAGAAAGCAGGGACGCTAGGTTAAGGCGCCACGTGCGTGTGGCAAAGGAAAGAGGAAGGTCCCGAATTAAAATAGAAAAGAGAGGAGAACTGTGCCTTCCTTGATTGCTATCGAGAGCCCCTACAGTCCCTGCCCGCGACAAAAAGAAAAATAGAGGAGACAGGTAAGGAACCACCGCAAGGCGTAAACCCTAACAGACGGCAGATATGGGACCGGCGCGGCGCGGCGCGCGGTTTTAGTTTGAGGGCTCTTTGGACGCCTGCCATTCAATCTGCCAATGTGCCGGCCATAGAAAGCAGCGCAGCCGCTTAAGTAGCCTCCCGGCCCGGCCGGGGGCGGGACGGGGCGGCCCCCGACAGGAGAGCGAGCGCCAGCCACGTTCGTCACACACGCCGACGTTCGCGGACGATGGAAATAAAGCCCGATTGTTTCGCACGGGAAGAAGAAGCTCTCGGAGATGTTTGCTCGGCGCGTGGAAACGATTGCGCCGCCGGTTCTCGCCGAAGATTTGCCATGGGCCGGGCCAATGCCGTGGGCGGCCGGGGCCCCTGGGGCTGGGGGGTCCCGCCATGGGCCATGCCCGGCCCGCGCATGCGCAGTATCCGCGAGCAGACGACAGCCTTATTTGGAAGAGGTGTATAACGCCGGCTTGTTGTCACCGCCCGGCTCGGCCGGTCCCGCTCGGCGCGGCTCGGCTCGGCTCGGACCGGCCCGAGCTCGGCTCGTCCCGACTTGGCTCGGAACCCGACCCCTTCGGATTCAAAAGCATAACGTAACGGGGAGTGCAGCTGCCTGCTGCCTGCTCCTGGCTGCCTGGCTGCCCGCGGCCGGTGGCCGTCGGCGCCCTCTCCTCTCACTCCGCGCCGAACTGTTGCCGTGCACAAGTACGCGGGTTGGAACGACCTCGTACGACGGTATGGTTTTGGAGCACGGTAAAGATGGGGAGGCGGGGCGGCGTGTGATGCGATCGAATGTGATGGCGGCGACAGTCATCATCCGCGACATTTCGGGCTCCGGAAAAATACGGCGGCGCGCGCCGTTTTATGCGCGTGCTGGGGAGCGCGCAAGCGGCCCGAGCCGAGTCCAGCCCCTACCCTCCTCAGGGTGCGTCCAGCTGGGAGAGGATGAGGGTGCGTTCAGCTAGGAGAGGATGAGGGTGCGTCCAGCTATGAGAGGGTGAGGGTGCGTTCAGCTAGGAGAGGATGAGGGTGCGTTCAGCTAGGAGAGGGTGAGGTGCGTCCAGCTAGGAGAGGTGAGGGGGTGCCCGTCCTGCTGCGAGGACTTTTCACCGCCCTGCAATCGTCAGAGCCGTCGACGCGGAGCTCCGCCCGGCTCCGCGCGGCCGCCTACACTTCTCATGCCTCAGCAGCGCCAGCGCGGCCATGATGACACCTTGCTCCGCACCGCAACCTTTTTATTTTACCCGAGAAAGTGGGAAGGAAGGGGAGGGGGAGGGGAGGGGAGTAGGAGCGGAGGGGGTCTTGAAACGTGCGCGGAGGAGGGTGTGGGGTCATCCATTACCCGGATAATCAGAGAGTTCAGGGTCCGCCGCCGCCGCCTCGGATTGAGTTGTTGCTTCCCGCCACCATTCACGCCTTTTAACGGCGTCGGCGTTCGGCATGTGCTGCGGGTGCTCCGGGCATCGGGGACGCTGCCGCTGCCAGGCACTGCGGGATACCAACTTAACTTTCAATTTTCTAGATCACATTGATTAATGTAAAGCTATCGCTGAGTCGGAGCAACAGGTATCGCTCCCTAGTTTGCAGTGCAGCAGTGGTCCCGCCGGGTCCCGCCGGGTCCCACCCCCGCGAACCTCATTTGTCATGTCGAGTCGGTCTTAATGCTCGTTCAAACACCGCACACCACGCGCTGTCAATCGCCCCGCAAAATGTACGAGTGGGGGCACACTGTACGCGAAATTGCTCGAGAGAGAGAGAGAGAGAGAGAGAGAGAGAGAGAGAGAGAGAGAGAGAGAGAGAGAGAGAGAGAGAGAAGAAGAAGAGAGAGAGATGTCCGCGGATACTGAGAAAAATTTTTGGCTCTGGGCACAGGACGTTTAGTCCCCAGGCCGAAAGTCTGGGAACGCACTAAAGGATTAGCGCCAGGCACTAAACGATTAACGCCTGTGTCTAGAGTTTTGCTCCCTTGTCTATAGAGTTTAGACCTACGGATTAAACGTTTTAGATGTAGGGTCCAGGTGGAACGCACAAAACTGCCCTTTGGTCCAGGGGCCAAAGATTTTTCTCAGTGTGTCCACCTTCTCTTGCGCGGTCGCTCGCTGGAACAAGGTTCATTGACAATGACAGAGTCATGAATGATCATCGGCCAAGTTTGGACACACACACACACACACACACACACATACACACACACAGATACACAACGACTGCAGATGGACATCGCCGAAACTTGGCCGTGTTACCCCAGCAAGTTCTCAAAACAGTCTCTTCACATCGCCCGAAACAATTCGGCCCTTTCAATATCGCTGCGAGTGTGATGTAAGTGGGCCTCTTATGTAGGCACTTCCGGTGGTGGCGCTCCAAGGAATTCCAGTACCGCCGTTTGTCAACACCGTGTGGCGAGGCGGCGGTGAAACGTATTATGTCCGCTCAAAGTCATATGCGGCGTCTCATCGCGCTGGTGGTCACGTCTGGTCCCGTCGTGGTGGGGCGTGGTCTGGTCGCCTCCTTGTTTTCCCAGGATGAGGTGTTCTAGAAGAAGGCCGCGGCGTGGCGTGGCGTGGCGTGGCGTGGCGCTGCTGTGATTTAAGGAGGGCGTCCGCATATGTGCTGTGAGGCAGGGACCACGACCACGGACTGCGAGCCGCGCCATGGGCGAGCCCACCCTGCCTGCGGCCTTTCGGCCTTGGCCAAGACAGACACGACGCACCGCTGGCCTACCGAGTGGAAATGGCACACGGTGTGTGTGTGCATGAGTAACAAGGCTCGGAAGTGCCCTCCCTCTCTGTCTCTGTCTGTCTGTCTGTCTCCCCTCTCTCTCTCTCTCTCTCTCTCTCTCTCTCTCTCTCTCTCTCTCTCTCTCTCTCTCTCTCTCTCTCATACACACGCCCCACCGCCCGAGATGGATTGGTCCTGGCCAAGCGCCTGTCGTCTGTCGCAGTTTGTCGTCCGTTGATTCCTTTGCCGCGAGACTGTCCGTGCCGCAGCGGGCGCAGCGGGCGCAGCGGGCCAGTGAGCGCCGCCCCCACGCCGCCCCCGCTTCACCGCCCTCCAAAGGACCCGGTCACCCTTACCCCCCGAGGGCGGGGCCGAGGCGGCATGGGGGCGGAGTTGGGGCGGCGGGGGGCGCGGGGCGCGGAGCCGGCGAGGGAGCGCCCGCGGAAAGCAAGAGGGCCAGGCCAGGCAGGCAGGGGTGTGGCGCGGGCTGCCTGCCCACCTCCTCGCAGGCGTGCGGCCCTAGCACCGGCCGCGGCCGCCGGTCTCACCCCACACGCCGGGGGGCCGGGCGCCGGGGGGCGGGGGCTGGGGGCCGGGGGGCCTGGGGGCGGGGGCTGGGGGCCGGGGGCCGGGGGGCTGGGGGGGGGGGGCGGGGTCCCAGGGGCCGTGCGCTCCCCCGCTCCGCCGCCGGATCCGCGGGGGCGCACAGACGGTGTCACACGTACTTCTGCGAACACGCCAAGGCGGCTAAATAAAAATAAAAATGTCGGGCTTTGGGGGAATAAAGCTTGGGACTTCAGACCGCGGGGTCCTGCTGCTGCTACTGCTGCTGCTCCCGCCACACGGCACATATAGCTCCTGCCGCTGCCACCGCCACGACCGCCACCAACATTTTTCTCTCGCCGCCCTCCGCATTCCGGGCTCAATCTTTCTTTCGGGAGCACAATAAAAAGCTGCGGCCGAGCGGCGGCCGGCTCGCGGCTCGTTGCCGCGGCTGACATTCGACACGACCTCAATGTCATGGGCTTTCGCACCGTCTGCCCGCGCGAAGAATGGAAACGTTGGCGTCGACATTTGAATGCAGATGCATTGCATTGGCGGAGCTTTGAGGGAGGGTCCTGTTGCGGCCTGGGCCGACCCGCACGCAAAAAAAAATGATTAGTAATCCGGACTAATTTGTTCATCGGTTATGGCAAGCGATAGATTTAGTTGCGAGAACGAACCTTATTTCGTTGAGTCAGCAAACAGTTCGTTGTCGGAGCGAATTGCCATGCTTTCTGCTTTTTGCTTGACCCAAAGAAAATGCTAGCTTTTTCACACAGCCACTGACCGTACTGCTGCATCGGCTTCCGGACGATACCCAACCTCTTCCCCTTCCGCCACCTCCACCAGCTCGACGCATTTTAGTAACTCTCCGCTCGGCATGGTCACCGCCTTCCCCATAACTCATGAACGGCACCGAGAGAGGTATACTGTAAACGCAAAATATACGACATTGAGAGCGAGCTGAGTCGCGTCGCGTCCCGGCAGGTTTGCTCTCCGGCCGGTCACACATCGATATCTCGATCCACGCCACGCCACCGCGTCACTGAGCAGCCCATACAAGGCGCTGAGTCAACACCAGGGGCTGCTAAGTCCTCCCTGTCCTCCTAAACCCCCCTCTCCCCTCTCTCTCTCTCTCTCTCTCTCTCTCTCTCTCTCTCTCTCTCTCTCTCTCTCTCTCTCTCTCTCTCTCTCTCTCTCTCTTTCTCTCTCTTTCTCTCGTTCACCGATTCCCTAGCGTGATTACATGCTCTTACGAGCTCCAAAGCCCGGTGGCAACACTTGCAGAACAGCGGTTAGTCCTCTCGCTTGCTCTCGCGTTGCCGCGGTCCCTATCTGCGCGGAGATCTCTCTCACTCACAGAGGAGCTGTCAATGGGCGAAAACTAGCATGGCTTTATTGTGGCACGAGCCCGTAACGCAAAAACACGCCGCGGTTTGGAGACGCGAGAGTGGTGCGTTATGGAAATGATCATGGAGGAGGGCTGCTGCTGCTGCTGCCGTGCGCAGCGCATCCAACGCACTGGCTGCCGAGGTCCGGCTGCAGCTGCAGAGTGATTCACGCGGGACTGGAGTGGAAGCTCTGGAGGCGGGTCTGTATGGATGGAGCCCCGCTCGGCGCCCGGGTGGCACGTCGTGTCACACACACACACACACACACACACACACACAAATACAAAACGACTGCAGATGGACATCGCCGAAATCCATCAGACAGGTGGAGGGCGGGTGGAGGGCGGGTGGGGGGCGCTCTGAACTTGACCAGTCCGTCAAAATTAAAGCATCCGCCCGAATCGAGCGATGCGGGCGCGACAAGACATTTGCAATGTCAGTCTTGTTCGTTGTGTTTGTTGTTTCATCTTCGTGCTCGTTCTTGCAAGTCCTTTTTTGTTTTTCGGCCGCAGACACGCCAGTGCGGGCACGGAGGGAGGGAGAGGGGAGGATTCTAAGGCTGTTGGCGTGACAAGGAAGCCAAGCCCCCACTATACTCCCAGTCCCGAAAGAGCGCCCAGATTGTGCTCGGATTCCCCCGATTGCTTCGGGTTATTGGACCGGCTGTACACAGACTGGCTGCGCCGAATGCGGGACCGCCCCAGCCTAAGGATGTATATACATCCTTCCCTCAGCCTAGACTTAGTTGGTCTTTCGCAGGACGGATGAACTCTCTCGCGGTGCTGCGCTGTGCCTCTCTGTTTTCGGCTTTACGAGACTGTAACCATAAGGTGGTGTTGCTGGCCGCGGCAGTCGCGCCACGAAACGCGAGGCGGCGACGCGACGCGACGCGTCCAGAGTGTTGAGTGTGCTTGTGGGAGGCGGTTGATTGGAGGACCCTGCATCTTGTTGCAGACGTTGGTGAGGTTTGCCCAGTTACTCGGCCCGACTTACTCAGTGATCAGGAATGAGAAACCACAAAAACAAAACAAAAACTTTGAGAGAAAAAAAACTGTTCTGACATTGACCGTGTGCCCTCCATCTAATCACAGGCCCAATTTATTTCACTTTGAGCACCGACAAGTACACAGACGACTTATCTCGTTCGTGTCATTGAAAACATGATGTCGATTAATTAACATGAAATATCTGACTAGAAAGCGAAAGATTATTTGACGTCGAGCGCAAGGCTTTTGAAAAAAATATTAAGAAATAACAGTATTATGTAGACTAGCTGCCGTCGGCCTCGTCGACCACCACCTCCGTCACGGCCTCCGTCGAGGCCGCCGTGGTGCTGCCCGTGGTGCTGCCCGTGGTGCTGCAGCGGCACTGGACGTCCCCGGAGACCGCGAAGCACTCGCCGCCGGCGAAACCCTCCAGGAAGCAGCTGGAGAAGCAGTTGTCAGCGTCGCACGGCCGGCTGCCGTCGGGGGCCGCGAACACGTCGCCGTCCGAGTGCGTCGTCGGGAACATACCTGCGAGCGCGTTTTGACCGAATCTTAGTTGAAAACAATACGGCAAATTTATTTTTCCGATTCCATCTTATTTTCCTGCGGGTGGCAATACGTTTTCTGCAGCAGAGAGCGCGCAGCTCGTAGTGGACTCTAAAGACACGAGATCGGGGCTGGGCCGGGCCGGGCTGGGGGCAGCGTTGGAGATGACATGGACGGATGTAGGTCACATGTTACAGACAGACGGACTACTGTACGCCGCGCCGCGCTGCGCGTGTGCGACTGTGACAAAGTCGCCTCGTTCTATAAAATCGGCCGATACTGCCCAATAAATAAAGGCTAACGGGCCCCCTCTCGGCTCGGCCCGTACTCACGGCCCGTACTCACGGACCGTGCCCCGCCGCGCCCCGTGTGCGGGGGAGCCGTAACACCGCGGACGGCGCGCGTTACTGGAGAGTTAAGACCGGGACCAAGTCGATACGCAGCCGATTAGGCTTGGGCGCCGACGAAAATTCCCACGCGCCCTACATTTCACACCACGCCGGCCGGGCGTGCGAGTGTGCGTGTCGAGCGGTCCCGTCGGCTGTCCCCACACATGGTGCGGACAACGCGCGTGATAAGCGCTTATCGGCGAATATTTGGGATACCGCGCCTGCGATGATGGTGTAGACACTCACGCAGCCAAAACAGCCGGTAGTGCGAGCGGAGGAAGCGCCGGAGCGGCTCCACGTCCATGCTGGGCACCGTCAGCTGGATCGTCCCCGCGCCCGGCCGCCCCTGCTGCAGCCCCTGCTGCAGGCCCTGCTGCAGGCCCTCAAGGCCCCGCTGGAGGCCCTGCTCGAGCGCCACCTGCTGGAGCACCGCCTGGAGGCCGTCGCCGTCCCCGGGCGGTGACGGTGGCAGGGGGCCCTGGACGGTGAACACTCGCCGGGGCACCCGCACCTCCGCCGCCAGCACCGCCGTCAGCGTCAGCACCAGCGTCAGCGCCGTGACGGACACCGAGGAGGCCATGGTGATGAACAGACCGGTCACTGCCCCACTGTCCCCGCGCCCGCTACGGGACCCACTGCTCTAGTGATCGCACGCTTTGGTCCGCGCCGACCAATGGACCAGTTATCACTGACCGGCAGGCAGACGTTACGCAGCATCAAACCGCCCCTCGCGGCAGCTGCAGTGTGACAGAGAGAAAAGAAAAACGAGTAAGGCAGACCCCGGACCCCGGGCGGACTCCCCGCTGACCCCTCCTCCGCGCGGACCCGCCGTGCAGTCAGATCTCTCACTTTGCTCAGTGGCTTTTCAAGTCCGCATTCATTTTTCAGCCACAGCGCATCTCATTGCATGTCTTTGTTCAGTGCCGCCTTTGGTCGCTTCCTGAGGGCCTTGCACTTGTCGCAGCCGCGCCAGTAGTCCCACACGGAAAGATGACGACACCCGAAAGCACTATCCGCCATCGTCCGAGGCAAACAGCGGTGTGTGTGAGTGCGCATGTATCTACGCCGTAGATAACTGGCGTACGCCCCTGACGGCGAAAACACAAAACACCGATAGTTTCGCGCTCACACTTCGAGTGGCCACTTTTTTCTATCAATAACAAGACAACATTCCCTCATTCCCTTGCTGTCCCCGCAGCCGCACCTCCCATCCTTGTCAACAACAACAGGTACTGCGGCACGTGCCGCTGAGTAACTTGCGATAACGCCCCGATTCCAAGATCTAGTAGTCGCCAGGTGAAAGCCGAAGGCCAAGGACAGAAGTATAAAAGGACCGCGGACCCGGCGGTACTGCAGGATAGAATCGAACCAGCAGCAAGTGACCACCATGTCGTACTTAGCAGGGAGCCGCGGCAGCGGACCAGCCGCCATTCTGTTAGTCCTGGCGGCCTTCATGGCGGTCTTCATGTCGACCACCGTGACTGCCATGCCCTCTCAGCAGCCCTCGGGACCTTCGAGGTCGGGCGTCTCGGGACTCGCCGCCCCCACCGCCGATGTCCGTTCGGAACCGGCACTGCCCTCGGCAGGTGAGGAACATTGTTTGTCCCGAAAGACGCGTATTCATTTGGGCGTTTAGTCACGATGAAAGCGTTGTTCCCTAATCCGGGTACTTTTTCAACCTCGCACACAGGCTCTGACGGTGGCCCTTCCCTGACGATGTGTGATGTTGACGCCTGCATCGAGAAGTGTCGCGACCAGTATTCCACCTGGGGTTCGTGCGAACGGGGTATCTGCTTCTGCCGTGCCTACTAGTGTTCCGAATCGGGCGGGCGAGAAATTCAAGCCATACCCGACAGAAAACAGCCTTTTGGCCGGTGCTGGTACTCGAAGCCGCGCCGCCGAGACGTCGCCTGTGACCGCCCCAAACTCAACTCCGTCGCCACCCTGCCTGCGATACCCCGCGGCACGGGATCCATCCAGCGCGCGCGGAGTACAACCAGATAGACGACCTCACAGTGGCGCCAACTTGCCAACCGCGCCGGCCGTCGGAAATGAAATGCCACTAGAACAATGAATCTCAGAAATAAACGTAATGTCTGTATTTGTAAATCAGTTTTCCGAACAATTTTTTTCTCTGCTTGTACACATCTGTTAATTTTTGTACAATAAAATGTGTGGAAAGAGTATTTTTGTTTCTTAAAAGAGTCTAGGGTCTTCAGCTGATATTTCAGTTGTTCCTCATCCATGTTTTAACGACGTTCAAGAGTGAAAACGTGTTTTAGAGGCCCCACTTATGCACAGGTCTTTTCCCGACTATGTTTGAAATTGCACCGGAAACAAGGCAGCGCCCTGTCGCAATATACACCGTTCTGTGAGGGTAGACGTTCATTTGTCGAACGTGTTTTGCTACCGTTTTTGTTGTCTGCTGGCTGGTCTGCTTCAAAAGATATTCAGCACGTCCCAGAAAGTTTATTTTTGTAAGTTTGCCTCGCATGTCACGAATGCTCTAGCATTCCGAAACGTATATTGGGATATGTACTTGCTTTCTGTTAAGAATTTGTGAGGTTACTGAGATCTGACAACTAAATATTGGAAGTATAACCCAATTTTCACAGAGACCTGCTCTCCTGTTCTGACAATGAAACGTAGACCTAGACGCGCTTGTTTCCTGCCTAGACACAAGTTGTGGACCATCAGATAAATTTAGGAGCCTTATTTGTGTTACAATAGTTCATAAAAGGCACTGTTTTTGAAAAAAATGGAATTCTGTAGTTTTGGTTACATTACAGTTTCATTTCTGTATGTCAATCAATATTTCTCTTTTTTCCAGGTACTCAGAACTTTTTAGTGGTGTTATGTGAATTGAGGAAACAAAATGTTGTCCCTTCCCAATTCAAACAACACTGAAAATAAACCATCTTCAGAAAAGCCGAAAGTTCAAACAATGCAGCAAGGTTCCGCTACTGGTAAGCACAAATAACATTCTTCACCATGTACCCATCACCGTGCTTAAACAATTTAAGAATAATAAATATTGTGGTTAGAGTAGGTTTTAAGGCTGTATTTAGTTGAATCTAGAAATGAGATATTTTTGAAACTGTGTTTTTGTGATTTGAGATAGAGTGAGTCAAGCTTCATCGATAACTTTTAAAAATTATTCTTCTGCATTATCAATTTAGTCGGCAAGGTGAACCACTGTGTGTATAGAATTGGAGATCAAAAAATTCCAGTGCCTTTCCACCGCACCTCAGAGTATTTGAATCCTAATTTATATCTTTCGCTGAGAAAGAAATATGAAAAATAAATGGCTGAAACCCTGAAAAGAAAATTCGTATCTTAAAATATTTTTGAGGCATTTGCAACCGGTCGAGAAAAAAAGGAGAGCTATTTAAAATGTTTTAATCTGCTACTTCAGACTTTTCCCGTCACTCCCTGTGATTTCTTTGCAATGATTTCCCCCCATTTATTTTGCGGCTAGAGTTGCGCGGTGTGTGCGGAACCACGGTTCGGGGTTTCGGTAAAGATCTGAGTTAGAGACATTACATCCCCCCCCCCCTTTTCTCCCTTCCTTTCCTCCCTCCCTTTCATCCCTCCCCTTCCTCCCTCTCTTTCATCCCTCCCTTTCATCCCTCCCTTCCTTCCTCCCCTTCCTCCCGCCCTCCCTTTCCACCCGCACTCCCTTTCCTCCCCTTACCTTTCCCTCCATTACAGTTAGGGTCGGGTCGGGTTCGGTCTGGAATGGGCACGCTGTACCTCCAAACGAGACCCACCCACCCAACCTAGGTTCGGCGGGAAGCAGATGAAGGTGGGAGCTCAAGGGCGATTGGGGGAGGGGAGAGTGGGGGGGGGGGACGACCGCGGGTCGGGGAAGTTGGGTTGGAGTCGTTGGAGTGCCCTCAGTTCGGTCCCAGTGGGCTCGGGTGCCAAAGGACTGTCGGCACGGACGGTGAGTGGGAGGGGAAGGAGGCGAGGGAGGGAGAGAGGGAGAGAGTGGAGAGAGGGAGAGAGGGAGAGAGTGGAGAGAGGGAGAGAGGGAGAGAGTGGAGAGAGTGGAGAGAGAGAGAGAGAGAGAGAGAGAGAGAGAGAGAGAGAGAGAGAGAGAGAGAGAGAGAGAGAGAGAGAGAGAGAGAGAGAGAGAGAGAGAGAGAGAGAGAGAGAGAGAGAGATACAGTTCGCCTGGCTCCGCTCCGCAGTCAGAGCCGATCCGGCCGAGACGACGACAGCGCTAATGAGGCTTGTCATCGTCATACGGCTGGATTGATCCCGTTTGTGATGGATCTTCCCTCCCCTCCCATCTACTTTGCCTCCAATTCCCCCTCCCTTCACCCCTCCGCGACGGGCGGATCAGGCCGTGGTGTTCCCGGTGGAGGGGGGGATATCATCCTCCCTCCTTCCCCACCATCGCACGAAAGAAAAGTTGAGGGGATGGAAAAAAGAAAGGAAAGGAGAATGTGCGCGAAAGAAAAAGTGGGGATCCGAGCACTCGGTAGCAGTCCGTCGACCAGCTCGGCTTGATTATGAGCAGTCGTCATGAATTTATTCTCTCCCCCGGGCTCCGTTCCCGGCACAGCCCGGTCTGGGAGCGGGAGCTGGGAGCTGACTGTGGTTAAGCTTGCCCCCGGCTGCCCCCGGCTGCCCCCGGCTGCCCCCTCGCCCGGTCCCACAACTTTTGACCCCCGGAGACAGGAGGGGGAGCTGTGCATAGCGCTGCACGCAGTCGACGCCCCAGTTACGCCATTCTCGCCGAGGACTTCTTCGTTATCGTCGATTTCACGGTGGAGATCAACTTAGCACAGTAGCGCAAACCTTGTTTTCTACGCCCTCCAGCGAACACGCACATTTTCGTTCCCCTCTTTCATTCTTCTCTTCTCTCGCTCTCCGCCTGTCCCCTTGTTCTCGGCTCCGAATCCTCGCCCTTCGCTTGTCCTGCATACGTAAAGAGGTTAAAGAAGCCATGTCTGCGTCGTGTTTGAGCAGAAACCCGAAGGGGAACCAATTTAGTAGAATTTCTCTGCTCCTCCTGTTTTTACCATTCTCGCTCGCTCCCTCCCCCCGGGCTGCGCGATTCCCTCTCCTTGCCGGCATCTCTCTCACTCTGCACAGCGACCCACCCGATCTTGTTACATTCCGCGTGATGTAGCGGCAGCTGTTCCGATTGATTAATCAAAACGGACCTAATGTGCTTTTCTTTTCTTTGTTTGGTGGTGGTGGTGGTGTGGGTTTGGGGCTCTGATTCGATATGAACTGATAGGGAAATAAAAGCGAGATAGCTAGGCACCGCTTTACTGCCGCGTTATCGACTTCGTCATAATTCAGATACGTCCACTAGGAAATCTCCCGCGCTGGTTTCGGTTCGAACAACACCTGGTGCCTTATCTACCTGGCGTTACTCGTGGCGTGGGCGGCGAGGGGGGTGGTGGGGGCGAGGGCGCAAAATTAATATCTCATTTTGTATTCATGGGATGTATTTGAGCCCCCGCGTTTCTCTTTTTAAAATGGCTGAGGAAGTTCTGGAACGGGAAAAACTATTTCACAGACCGCCGTATTCATTTTGTCATGGGATGTATTTTTTTCTCGTTGATAGTTTGCGAAAACTATTTCACAGACCGCCGTTTGGTCCAATTTTTTTTTCTCGTTGATATTGCGTTTAGGTACCAGGGTCCCGTTCCGAAGCCAGAAAGCGCCGGTGCCACCCCCCCCCCCCCTCTGCCTCCCCCTCCGCCTCCCCCTCCCCCTCCTTTCGGGACCAGAGATGAGGTCACGTCACACATTTTCATCCCCGTTTGCCCTGTCAGCCGCCTCCAGGGCGCGCTGCCAAACCACCGCCGGGAAAATAAGGGTCGACCTTCTCGTGCCGACGCTTTTGCAACGTCTCAATTATTTTCCAGTTGTCATTTCCGCCCAGTTTCCCCTTCTTCCCCTACGCTTTTCTCCTCGCTGCCGCCGGGTTTGGCTGCTGGCAGCCTACGGGGGGATGCAGATGGGGCGTGGCCGGGTCAAGGCTGAGCCCGGCCGAGCCGGGGCCGTTGGCAAGGGCTGTTTTCCCCATCCATTTCCCCTGTTTTTTTTTGTAATTTTTTTTCGGCTGCTGACTCGTCTGTGCTTTACTGTCGAGCCCCGCCCCGCCCCGCTCCGCTCGGTCTCGGTGTCGCTTGTCGCCTGTTGAGCAGCCAAGATCCGATCTGTGTGCGTCGCGGTCGCGGTTCTCGGCCTGGCACTTCTCCTTCTTCACACCCTCCTTTGTGGGCCGCCTGCGGGCGGCGGGGTAGGCCGTCCCGCCGAGCGCGGCTGCCGCGCCCTGTTGCCTACCCCGCAGTCCGCAGGCGCTCCACTTGCGGTCAGGGCGGCGTGCTTTGCTCGCCCGTGGCTGCCGTACGTTTTCGTGCCGTGACATTTAGGGTGTAACGGGCAGCGATAGACGCGGAGCGCACAGAGTTCCTTCGCCACCTCCTCGTGAATATTGAGAGTTCGTGCCGTCGGAGCCAACGCCGCGAGTGTTTTTGCCTTGTTTGGCTGCGAGGGAGAATGAATGAGTGAATGAATGAAGCACGGCGAGCACGGCGTTCTCTGTGCCAGGAGCTACATAAATATAATGTTTCCCTCCGTCTGTTTGAATGAGACGTCCATTTCTCTCCCTCTTCATCCCAGATTGACTTGGCCCCCCATTTCTCTCCCTCTTCATCCCAGATTGACTTGGCCCCCCATTTCTCCCTCCACTTGTTTGTCCTCGCTCGCTCTTTCTCTCTCCTTCGCCTCCGCACGCGCTCCCTCGCAGTCATCTCTCACCTCTCTCGCCCTCCGTGACTCTGGCAGTGATGATGGTGTCAGCCGAGGCTTGCGCTTCCGGGAACTATAAAGTCATGAAAGTAAATCAAGGCACTCCAGCCCGGCTCCCTCCGCCCCCCGCGATGACCCCACCCCCACTACCCACACGCTATACCCTCTCCAGCGGCATCGTGGTCGGGGACCACTTGTCTTTGTGGAAGAGTCGCCCCCATGCCCAATGTATAGGGACTGATCCTGCGATCTATCGGGTCTATAGGAATCCCCCCCCCCCCATGAACCCGCGCCGCCCCGTCCACGGGCCACTCCACGGCACGGCCCCGGCACGGACTCAGCACGGCCCGCTAGGCTGTCTGCGGTATTGATCGTGCGGGGGACCCCAGCCTGGCCCGGGTCAGGGGAGGAGGAGGGGTGGCTTCGGGACAGTGCGGTGCGGGTGGCGTCCCGAGGAGGAGGTGCACCTCGGTGCCCTGCCCCTGCCGCCCTGCGCCCGCCCTGCGCCCGCCCTGCGCCCGCCCTACGCCCGCCCTACGATCAGCTGAGTCGAGAGCAGCTCACTCCGTCGTCCGCACCACGCCAGGTGAGGACGGCACGGGTCGGGACGGGCCGGGCGCGAGTGGCGCGTCGTGCATGGGGATCGTCGGGGGGCTTGCGGAGCTCGCGTGAGGACGCCAGGCCAGGCGGCCGCCAACCGGCGGGCCACCGGCACCACGTGGTCCCGACTGTGCTGCTGCGGGTCGCACGACCCCGCCGACACCTCGCCGATGACGGTCCCGCCAGCGGAGCCGGACCCGGAGCCGGACGACACGGCGGCGGCGGCGGTGCACGAAGAGGACGTCGCCGAGAAGGTCCACGATGACGCCAACGACAATGGCGGTGAGCGGTGCCACTCGAGGCCGACGAGGGAATTGCCGAGATGTGCGGCCAAAGGGAGTCCGCCAAGTCAGGCGTGTTTAGGGACCGTTCGGCTCGTTTAAATATTTTAATCTCGATTTAAAGCCTCTCAGGGCAGGGGGGAGTGCGTCGGGAACCGCCTGTGGCAATATCAAGCCGAATGCGTTTTAATAATAATACTTGTATCATTGCTGTACACACTGAAATACTTATTTTATCAGTCCACCACTCTACAAACTCAATTGGGTTCTTGCATTAGCTTACGCTAGGTAAGCAAAGCCATGTACAGCCTTTTCGCGCTCCGTGAGACTGGAGAGGTGAGTGAGGCGCCGTGCTGCGCTTGCAGGCGCCCTGCCGGCCCGGACCCCCTACCCCTGCTCAGACTTGGCCGCCCTCGACGAGAGCCGCCAGGTTTAGTCTTAGTCGCGTAGAGAAACTTGACGGGGAGATAAACTCTGCGAAAACCTCTCCGGTCCGCAACGGGCTGCTGGAGCCGCCGCTCTGGAGGGTGAGCTCGGGGGAGGGGGAGGGGGGCGGCAACTCGCTTCTACCTTGTTTCCTTGGTCGGACCTGTTATTTTCCCTCTGGAGAGAGAGAGAGAGAGAGAGAGAGAGAGAGAGAGAGAGAGAGAGAGAGAGAGAGAGAGAGAGAGAGAGAGAGAGAGAGAGAGAGAGAGAGAGAGAGAGAGAGAGAGAGAGAAAAAAAAAAAGAGAGACCCACTTCCGAAAACACGCGCGAACACACTCAAACGCACACGGTCCATGTCTCCCTCTCCCCTTTCCTTTCCCTCTCACACACACACACTCACGCACCATTCACGCACCATTCCTTTCCTCCTTCCACGAGTGTTTCGCTCCACGCGCTGGGCTGGGTATTGGATCCTCTTTTGCCAGTCGCTACCCCTTTTTTGCTCTCTCTCTCTCTCTCTCTCTCTCTCTCTCTCTCTCTCTCTCTCTCTCTCTCTCTCTCTCTCTCTCTCGCGCGCGCGCGCGCGCGCACAGGCGCACACCCAACCGTCTTTCTCTGCCTCCGCGCGCGCGCGCACGTTTCGCGAGTGCGTTTCCCGCCCCTTCGAGAGAGGCAGCCCGGAGCGAGTTTACCCGAGGGTAGGGGTGCTGGGAGTAGGTTTGGCGGTACGATACACCACTTTGGTGCGGCCTTTTCATTAGCGTGGCCGCGAAACGCTGCGAAAGCATGCGCAAAGCTCGCAAGCGCAATCTTCTGCCAAAACCGCACGGCGGGGGCCGGTAGGGTTTGGAGGGCGCGTTGGCACCCGTGGTAGTACGCGAGCGGTGCCGAGCACGAATCGATCACGGGGGACACGGTAAAAAAGAAATCTTACGATAAGAAAAGGAAATTGCTTCGTACGATCCTTCGTATTACGTAGTAGAAAGAGGTCTGATGCACCGATGACGGATATTGGACACCGCGGCGCCGGTGTTGGCCCAAGATCACTCCAAACGTTTGTGTACTGTGCACACGCGCTTCCCCTCCTCCCCTCTTAGTTTTGTTTGACTTTGCGCGTGCGGCTCGAGATATAGCAAGAGAATAATACCGTCTTCACGGAGTTTGTGTTGCCAAAATTGCGCTCGCGCTAGCGGCCTTTTAATAAAGTCTCCGATCGTGTCTGAGAAACTTTCAATCAAACCCCGAGTCTGGCAGAGGGTACACGGAGCGCGGCGTGGGCTTGCGCAAATAATTGCCAGGCGCCTCGCCCCGCCCCGCCCCCTGTCCGCTAAGCGCTTGCTTTGCTAAAGTCATAGCTTACGCGGTTTTAGGCCCCCTACCACCCTACCCCAGGGGCTGAGCGCTGAGCGTGAGGCGGGCGGCGTGAATCACGAGTCGACTTGACTCCTCACAAGACAGTGGAGCCCCCTCCTACCCTCGTGCCCACCCTCGTGCCCACCCTCGTGCCCACCCTCGTGCCCACCCTCGTGCCCACCCTCGTGCCCACCCTCGTGCCCACCCCTCCTCGGCACTTAGCTGATTGCGTGGTCAGCTCAACAGGCCTGCGCCGCACCTACCCCTGTTCTGTTCGCTTATCCCCTTCTTATGTCCCTCCCCTCCTCCTCCCACCCGGTCGTCGCCTGCCACCTCTCGGCAGGCCCGGCTCGGCCTGTGAACTCGTGGTGCGAACAGTCCTGGACTGGAACGGCTCGTGCATTTGTCCCCGTCTTGTTGCAGGAAACCCTCGGAACAAAGTGGCGCTCGCCCCGGGCCACTCGCTCATGGACTGGATCCGGCTGGGCAACTCGGGCCAGGACCTGACGGGGGTGGGCGGCCGTCTCCAGGACGTGAGCCCCGAGCAGCTCGCCGGGCACAACACCAGGGCTGACGCCTGGCTGGCCATCAGGGGTGAGTACAAAGGCGGCGAGGAGCGAGGACAAACGACGACAAGCCTGGCTTGTCTGTGAGAACCATGCGCACCTCGCTGCAGGCTGCTCTGCGTTCCTGTCATGTTTGCAGAGCGGATAATGCTTTGGTTGACAGGGCGGGGGGACCGGGAGGAGACACGGAGAGTGAGCGGGTCATATTCATGGCCCAATTTTGGTCGGGGCTTGACAAAGACTCTTTTGAAAACTAGACATTGTATGCAAGGTTTGAGGCCTGGGGTGGGTTCAGATTGTCGCCACGATTCAAGGAATGGGGTCACATGACTCTTTCTGATCGAAAATGTGGAGAAAATGTGATAGAAACACATTCGATGAGACCGGACGAGGCCTCCCCCCAACTTCCATTTTTTGGACAGCCGGACCCAGCCGGGCCGGGGGCGTGGTCCGAGGCCCGAGGCTGGAAGGGTGGCACTCCCGACTGCCGCGCGGCTGCAAACCTTCCCTCCCGCCCGTCTCTCTCCAGCTTTGCTCTCAGCTCTCTCCTTCTCTCTCCGTCCCCTCCCTCCTCAAATTCCGCTCCTTGACACCGTATACCCGCATACCGCTGCCTTTTCTTTCCGCGGCATTGTCGTCTCTCTCATATCTTGCACACTTTTTATTTATTTCCTCTTGTAGCTATCTCTCTTCCTTTTATTTTACCTCGCTCCGTGAAGTTGTAGTGGATGAGGGGGGGGGGCGTTCCTGGGGGAGATAAGACTGGCAGCCCCAGCGCGGGGTTGGGGTTCTGTTATGTGGATTACAGTGCGGCTCTGTGCGGTTTGAGGTGCGCTCTGCTGGCGCTTCTGCTGCTGCCACCGGCTGCCACCAGCTGCCACCAGCAGCCACCAGTTGTACTGTTACAGCCTCTCGCCAAGTTGTTTGGTCTGTTGTGCAAAGAGTAGGTTCCCCGTAGGTGCCTCTTGGCCCTTTTGTTTGGAATTGGGTGCCTGGAAGATAGGCAGGTGCCTGACGGACCAGGGGGTTGGCGACGGGGCCGGGGGCGGAGGGAAGGGAAGGGGTGCCCAGTGCTGTCAGCTGCCATCCCTCCCACTCTCCCCCTCATGACACAGCCAAACTCGCACACCAGCTCAACAACAACAAAGTCGCCCTCTCTCTCTCTCTCTCTCTCTCTCTCTCTCTCTCTCTCTCTCTCTCTCTCTCTCTCTCTCTCTCTCTCACTCACTCACTCACTCACTCACTCACTCACTCACTCACTCACTCACTCACTCACTCACTCACTCTCTCTTTCACTCTCTCTCCCTCTCTCCCTTTCACATGACAAGGCACCCCGCCACCGTGTTCTGCTGCTGCCGTGCGTGAGCTCTCCGGACCGTGGCTACCACCACTCACTGGCTACCACTCACGGCTACGGCACGGGGGCGGTGGGAGGCGGGCGGCAGGGGCGGTCAGACCGCAAAGGACACCTCTCCGGGCCCCTCTATAGCCACATACACTCCCACCCGCCCGCTTTTTCTAGCTCGCACTTTTCGCCGCTCGCCCTGTTTTTTCCCCTTCGATTTCCTTCTGCTCTTACCTCTTTCGTGCCCCCGTCCCGGCCTTCCACTTTTGTGTCTGTCGCACCCTGCCCCACCCTGGCCAACCCCGGCCAACCCCATCTCACCCCATCCCGCCCCCATCTCCCCCACATGACACAGCCAACTTCGCACGCCAGCTCAACAACACCCTCTTCAACCGCGCGACAATCCCCACCCCAACAGTCCGGTCCTTTCCATTCAACTTTTATTTATTTATTTATTTATTTTTCAGCCGTTGTTCGAGATTTTGTGTGTTGAATTGAACCACACCAGCAAACTCCAAACCTCTGTAAACTCCCCCTCCCTCCCCCTCCCTCCCCTCCCCTCTCTTTCTCTCGCCCATGTCATTCCCATTGAATCGACAAGACCTCGTCCACTCGCTCCGACTGCCATTGGCTGCCTTTCCATCCGATTGCCTTTGCCTTTGTTGACCCATTGAGTCGCGCCGCACCGCGCGCTACTACCCCTCCCCCCTCCCCCATCAAACCCCCTCTAAATAAAAAGCTACTGTGCAGCGTTTCGCATTACCGCGCTTCTAATGGGATTTGCGGTGCCCGCCTCTTTCATGCCGTCTCCATGACCCAAAGTGGGCGTCATCATTTACATACTGTTTTTGTAACTGTTGCGTGTGTTGTGCTCTAGGTAACGTGTACAACGTAACTCCGTACATGAACTTCCACCCCGGCGGCATCGAGGAGTTGGAGAAAGGCATCGGGAAGGACGCCACCAAATTGTTCTCTGAGGTAACATTACTCGCCGCGGTTGCAATGTCTGTCTCTGTACCCCGCAGTTCGACAATTTGGTCATCCATTATCCATCCCTTTTTCGCTCTACAGGTTCACGCGTGGGTGAACTTCGAATCGATTCTAAAGAAATGCCTGGTCGGTCGCTACCGCCCCCGCACCGCCGATTTGTCCCCTTCGTCGGCGTCCCCGTCTGAAAAGGTCCTCGGTGACGGGCTCGGCGCTTTCCTGGCGTCCAAAGAGGAGAAGGAGAAGCACCAGGCAGCACGGGACGCACGTTTCGTAGCCCCGAAAAGTGAGACTAATAAGGATTTGGACTTAAGCGAGGTGGAACCTCTGACTGTGTTTCGGTGTTCAAAGAAAAATGTTATCAATTTTGTTTTTCTGCTTGGCTGCCCAGGAAAGCTTCGCTGGGATTGGTATGAGCAAGAAGAGAGAGGATCTATTGTCCTCTACTGTCTGACCGAAGAACCCAGTGTCAAGGTTACATTAGGGGAGGACAACAAGGACTTCAAAATTGAAGTACAGGAAAATGGAGAGTGGTGCTTCCTTCATTTTATCTTGGAAAATACAATAGATTGGCCAGTAAGAGTAATGCAAATCCCCAACTCTAGTAAGGTAAAGTCTGGAGAGTTTCAAGAAGTCTTTCTCGAAGTGCGCCGCAGCATTTTAATGGTCTGTTAACTGTGTCTGTTTCAGGTGGAAGTCCAATTGAAGAAAACTGTTCCAGCAAACTGGAAAAAACTGGGGCAGATGGTTCAGGCTTCAGAGCAGAAAACTAATGACACTGACTTGCTTACTAAATGTTATTCAAAAATGAAAGTGTCAAATGTTTTTCCTGTAAATTATAATACAAATATCTTAGCTCTATCCTTTTTAGACAAATCTTTACGCACCACTCCAGTTGGACATCATATCAGAGTTCGCAATTTCATAGAAGGTAAATTTTCCTCATATTCTTCATTGTCTTTAAACATTTACTGCCTAAAGTGCATCCTGAGTCTATGAATTTTATATTGGTTCCCAGGACAAGAAGTGGACCGTTGTTATACTCCTATCAGTAAAAGTATGTTAAATCTACCCAGTGAGGAGGATCAAACACATATTTATATAATGGTCAAAGAGTACAAGGAGGGCTTATTAAGTTCATGGCTAGCAAAAATACCCCAGGAATCCATAATTGAAGTGAGCTCTTGTGAAGGCTCTTTCCAGACTAGCTGCTTGGCCAATAGAAAAGAGTTCTATTTATTTGCGGCAGGGACAGGCTTTACACCCATGGTTGGTGTAATTAACTGGGCAAGGAAGCTCATTAGAGGAAAATGGTTGGTGCAAAAATCTATTATCTTCCTCTTGAGATTGACTTGAAAGTGATAGGTTTAAATTGTTTTATTTGCATATTTCAGCACAAAAATTAGTCTAGTATTTTTCAATCGTACTGAGAAAGATATTTTATGGAGAGATGAACTTGACAAACTAGCTCTTAAAGATTCAAGGTGTGTACACTATCTGTTCCGATGTTGTTTTGTTTAATCTTCAGAATTTCTCTGCTCTGGCTCTGATAGAAATGTTTCACGTTGCAGATTTGCTGTAACCCATGTCTTATCAGAAGCTGACGAGACATGGACTGGAATGCGGGGTAGAATCAATGGTGAGATTCTAAGAACTCATCTACCTAAACGAAGTCCAGAAACGGACCCTAAATATTTCAGCTTTGTTTGTGGCCCGACTGCATTTACTCAGTTAACGGGAGGGTGAGGCTCTTTTTCTTACCTGAGAGTATTTGGTGATATTTAATAGAAAAACAATCACAGCAGTTATTCTCTCTTTCAGATTACTGAAGGTGATGGGATTTTCAGGTAAGGATTACCACTGCTTCCAAGGTTGATCAATGTGTCTCATTCTCTTCACCTACAAATTTTTAAATGATTAAGTTAATGTATTTGTCATGTAAAGTTTCATCTTTCAACTAAATTGTTATGTGTTATGATTCGGACAAGTTCATCTTTGTTTGTGAATCTACTGTAGCTTTTATACTGTAGACAATATCTGTGTCAGTACTTCCATGTAATATTTGCACTCATATGATTTTCATTTTTTTCCTATTCCTGTTTTTTATAGTTCATGCCATGTTTTGAATGTAACTCTCTCAACTTGTTTTCCTATCCTTTGGAATCAATCTGAGTATTACCAGTGTACCCTGTGTGCACAGGAGTTCCATAATAATAGGAGTATCTAGATTAGCATGCAGTTTTAAATGTGTATTTCAGCAATAATGGACTAAACAGGGTTTGTCTTCTTAATTTTAAGGACACCTCAATTTTTCTGACATAGATAATCTATTTTTAATACTGATAGAAGTAGCTCCTGTACTTGTATGACTTTCTGAAAGAGGGGATATAAAAATTTTGCTTTCTCCTTTTGATTAGAGATTTAACATATATCTGACTGCCAAACTCTTTGTACATTATAAACCTGCACTCAACCTGTGATTCCCTTGAAGTTATCTTTATTGTGTTTTCAATGCTCTGCTGGACCAACTACCGATACATAATCTTTTTTTTTTAATGAAACGTTTTCTTGAACTAGAGATTTGTGATATTTTGATGTGAGCTGCGAGCTTCACAGAAAATTTTCTCTGCTACCTTAAGTGTTCCCTCCTTGGATCCCTCCTCCCTTAGCGCAACACATGTATTGTTAATGCTGCTTCTTTTTTGTTTTCTTTCAAAAATAATGCAAAAAATATAACTTTTCAATTTGTTTTAGTAGCCCTATGAGGTCCAGATTTACCTGGTATGCAAAATCACAACTTTTCCTTTTTGTTCCTAGTAGAAAGTGATAACAAAAATGTACTGTTAAGATGATAAATGATTATGTACCTGAAATTCTGACTACAGTATTTAAGTCATGTGATCTAATAGATCACTTCAGAAATTTGCCATGTGTGTCAGTGTCATATTCCAGGGCATTGTACTATTCATTTAGTGTCAGCACAGCACTCAACCCTATGATTGGTGAAAACGGAGTGAAATGATGCGTGAAACAGTGAAGTGAAATATAATGAAATGAAACCTACTGAATATACTGGTCTCTTTCATCTTTTTTTATTGTCCACTAATCGTTTTCCAAATCCAACAACGTTTATCACAGAAGGACATTTTTAACATGTGATATCTGATGATAGTACAGGTTGACCCTGAATTACATAAACAATGTCAATAAAAGGGAGAGCTGGTCAGCATCGTGTGATTATCAATTTGTTAACTTGAGTTACAGAAGTTAATGTGATTTTTTAAAAATGTATTTTGTCAGCCGGATTTATTTGTTCTTCAAGTCAATGAATTTGACTAACCCCTGTCCTATAATGTAGAAGTCTTCAATGATAGCTTCTTGGTTCAACAATAGTAACTGATTGGAAACAGATTTCTTTCCTTGAAGTTTTCTTCCACATATATGTGTGATCTGTAATAAAAGACATTGCAATGATAGCAAAGAATTCTGATATGTTCATTTAATCTTGCGATGTTTCACAACCTATACCTTGAATTCCTTAGGTTCTAGAGCTGGAGGTTTCCAAACAACCCCAATTACACTGCCACCATAAATGTCGTGGAAAAATAGTGCATATTCACTATATGCAGCCTGCAACATTAGAATGGGTAGGAGATTCATTCCAAAAATCCAATTGATTCGTTTATGAAAAGTACCTCTTGTAACACCTTTACTGACAAAAATTTCAAACTAGCATCCCAATCTTACCTCTAATTCCCGAAGGTAGCATTGCACAGGATCAAAACCCACAACTGGTAACTTTTCTTTTGCAGTTTTCTGGTACACAGGTAGCTTGTGGACAGTTCCATCAACTTGTGAATCAATCCGCTGAAACCGCCTAGGGTTTGCACAGGAGTTTAAATGAATGATCAAATTATAGGAGTCCAGTGAGGGTCTGAAAATTTGCTATGAAAATGGAAACACAGGCATAAAAACAAAGGGGTAGAGAGGAATAAAATACATGCATGAAAAATGAAGATACATTCAAATTTAATGATACCTTCCACATGTTGTTCTCAAAGAGCGTCCCTGTAAGGTACCATCCTTGCAACACTTTCAATGACTCTGCTGCTAGGATAGCAACACGAGCTAAGATGAGTAGGCTTGGAGCTGTCTTTGTCCACACTGAATACTCATGCTCTGAAGGAGTAGCAATAAATAAAGTTGGAAGTTGTGCACGCTCTGACGAAAATCTTTTCTCAATGTCTGACACATCATTCTCTACAAAAAAAATTGAAATAATTAACTAAAGAGAAACCCCCTGGCCACTTCCATAACAATGATAGAAGAAAATGGGTAACACTCACTGCTCATTTTACCATTGAAGTTCAGAATTATGGGTTCCAAATGCCAGTTGGTTGTTGACAACAGATGAAGGAACCTCATGAAAGCAGCCTGAGGCTGTGCTGGTGGGGGGAATGGCTCAGGGCTGACAAACACACAGGCCATGAGCAATTCAACAGCTTCTTCAGGAAAATGTGTCCATCGTATCATGTGTGCTGACAGCCACCTCTTAGCAAGGCACGTGGCAGGTCCAAATGCCGGTTGTTGTTGGTGCAAACTGAAAAAGTTAGAGTATGAAGTTTCATTCTTTTATTTTATGATATCATAAATATGATATCATGGACTGTTTAGGGTAACCCAGTTCATCATACCCGTGCAAATAGCTGGTTAATTTAGGGGTATGAATAGTTTCTTTTTCAAGAATTTGTGCCTCCTCACAATCCACTGTTGTCATCATACCATCAGGCAGAATTTGTTGCCTCAGCAATGCTGGTTCACGCTGATATGCCACTCTCAAACGAAACACATATCCATCTTTAATGACATCTACATAGTTGGGAAAAGCTTGAGTTGTTAGGCCACATTCTTTTCGTAAAGAATTCGCTATTTTTATATTAAATGCAGCACGAACTCTTCTCACTGCCTGTGCATCATCTGGCCATTTTCCACTAAGAGAGAGTTGAAGCACAACTGAAATAAAAAAGCACAATTATACGACTCAACCACCTAGGTGAGTGTTCCACCCTCCTGCTTCATGCAATTAATTAAAGGAATCACTTCATTACCTTCAACAGGTGAGATCCACACAGGTGCGTCAGCGCCTTTAAATCCTGACTCCAGTAATAAGCAATGCTGACCAGGATTTGTGACTTTCTGGCCAACATAATCAAGTGAAGAAAGAGGTGGAAAGACGTCAGCAAACCGACACACTGCAGAAGAACCTTGCACACCACTAATATCAAGAGGGAGATCAGGTAAGGCACGGAGTTCTATAGAAAGACGATCTAAAGCAGCCATGACTCCCAGAGCTGCTTCCTCTCCAGAGCCATAAGAAAATGGTGGTTTGACCTGAAAAGCACAAGTGGACTTGTTCATCTATCAGTTAACTGAGGTTCCTATCGGAAACATTAGTACTATACATTAGGTCCACTTACATGAGATAGAGTCAACACTTCCTCCAATTGGTCAGCCAAATACACCATACAATTGGAGGTGCTCAAACCCAATTTATTGTGGAGAAGATATTCTGTAATAACTTTGTTTACAACCCTCCTTTCAGACAGCGAAACATCTTTTCCTGATAACCACACAACTGCTTCAGATATACTTCCATCTTGGAATCTTCTTAGTTCTGATTTTTCACCCCAAAACTTGCGGAACTCATGAGCCTAGAGATGAAACACAACATTATACCATTCAGTTAACTGTTCGAAGAACATCAAGTGTCAATACTGTACTGTACTATACCTCTGGAAGGTCAGCAGGTGGCCCCTTATCCAAGATACTATAGGCATACTCTGTGTCTAGCTTCATGCCAAGTAAGAGGGGACCATTAGGAACAGGAGGCGATTTTTTAATTTTCCATGATAACTTTTCGGGAGCATGGATACCCCATTCGGCAACTCTCTTTCCCAACCCCTTCTGCAAGACTTCTAATAAGAGATCAACAGATAGTCGTAATTGATGATGACTTTTATCAAGCTTGCTTTCCTTAGTATTCTTTTCATCATTTAATTGATGAAGTGATTTCATATCATGAAAACTAAAACAACACAACCAAACAAAAAACAGCAACAATTAAATATATGTAATGAAAACAATGTCACTCTAAATTAGGGGAGAAGGGACAAACCATAAAATGTGGTCAAAGTGCTGATAAAATGGAACAGGCTTCATGAAGAGAACTTGGAAGCTATTGACAGAAGTATTGTCCAAGTACTGTATGGCCAGAGTACTCTCATTTTTAATCTGCAATTTAAAAAAAAAAAAGTAATAATAAAAAATGCAGAAGACAATTTCTATACATATACATATGGTGCAGAAATAAAGTTGCTCACTCGTCTGAAAGATGATACGTCCATATGAGCAGCTAGGTTGCAATACCCCGTCAAGTCAACAAAAACAACTGGATAATGATCATGAAATTCTGAGAGAGCTGGTGCACCTGTAGGAGGTTTATCACACAGGCTCAAACCTCCTCCATGGACTGTCCAATCACTATCTTCTGTAAATTAAAATTTTTGATTCAAATACTTTAAATACAGCAATAAATTAAAGAGATAAATATTCCTCATACCCATAACTCAACTTACTCAAGAAATTCCACACAGTGCGAGCTACTTGGTAGCTGCTCATATGAGAGGAAATTTTGCGTGAGTGTAACAAGTAAACAACTAGCATTGTCATTAAGTGGCTTCCAAACGAAGAAAAACCCTGACAAAACACACACACACACACACACACAAAATAGCATGAATTTGACTGGTGTAATTTATAAAAGAAAAATCTGGATAACAAATTCCTGCTACTAAATACCTGATCAAGTTCTCTTTGCTTCAACCAAACCTTCAAAAGGATTATGCCATCTCTGGCATTTTTAGCATCTTGCAGTATCTTAAGTTTGAGATTTTCATTTTGTTTGGCAACAAGATCAGACACTATGCTAGCATTATGCAGTGGTGTGGCAGAGTTTTTTTCTGAAAATTAGAAGGAAGGTCTCGACAAAGGAAATAAACAACTTAAAAGCAAGAGGTACTTCACATGATTCACGGTTTAACTAAAATACCATCAGTTTTCTCTTCATTAAAATACCAATTTGAGCGGATTGAGCTTTTGGTAGGCCCAAATTTTGTCAGCTTGAAGGCCTCTTCTGAAGCAGTTACATGGAGATAAACTTTAGCATGTCTTTTTAATGAACCAATAGGAACAACAACAGCAACAGGAAGAAGGGGATTTGAAGCTCGAGTTAGCTCAAATTGAGGTTCAAAGTCTTCCTCTGTTGAAATTAAACCAGCTGTCTTCAAATGTGCTACAATTTTACACAGGTACAAAGCCCGTTTGCGATGGTACCTTTGATTCAAATTATCACTGCCTTGGAAACATTCCTAGAAGGAATTATTTTCATTAGGATTGTCTACATTTGCTGACACCACAGAAGCAAAATTTGCATTTTAAAGTCACAAACCGGAGGCATTTCAATAGCAATATCCACTTTCAAGTTGGGACCCACGCTACATCCTATAGCGTGAGAGCCAATGGTGTATACAGAATTAGGAGGGAAAAATTGGAAAACACCCTTCAAAGCATGTGGAGTCTGGACAATTGGAATCCTTACTCCAAGATCCTTTAACCACTTTTGGTCCATTATCTGAAACAAAAGTAATTCATAGAATTTTAATTAGCTATTTTACCTTACCCTAAAAGTAAAACTTAAAAGTAAAACTAAAATTTTAAAAAAATAAATTAAAATATCCTTATTTTTATATTTAAATGAGACTGAACTCAGGGTTTCTGGGAAATATTGACTTTACCCGGGTAAAATAGACATTATTCAGAAACCAACATTACCCTCTTTAAAATGTAACAAATTAGATGTTCAAGGAGCATAGATAGCTGTTATCCTCAAGTACCTCAAACTTTTCTCCTTTCGTCATTGTGGTTAGACTATCTTTAATAGTTGTAAACCATTCAGAAAAAGAGTCAAGTCTCTTCTGTTTCACGCATGTCTCTTTAAGCATTTCCTCAATTTGTAATCGGAATATATTAGAATGAAAAAGATTTTCCGTTTCTCGTAGACGAGCAACTTCTTGAGCTGTAGGTGGCTTTTTTAAATCTGAAGATGATTTGTTCTTCTTATTCTTCTTCGATGAGCTGACATCAGATCCATTCTCAGCCTGACACAAAAATTACAAATTAAACATAATACATTATAAAAGCAACACAAGGATTTAAACAGAATCGCTTTGTTTATACCTCAGAGCACTTTCTTTTTCTGGATTGGCCATCGTCATCCTCTCTTTCCATAGCCTCCTCAATATCATCTCCATTGTCTTCATCACTGTCATCATCCATGTAGTCGTCATCATCTCCATTGCTTTGATGAAAATCACTAAGATTTACACCAAACTGGAGGTCCTCATCACTATCGCCAGCACTTGAAAATCCATCATCTTCAATTTTATGTTTGTTGGTAACGGGCTTCTGATTCTGAAAGAAATCAACAAAGCAAAACACAAATAAATGGGGTTGAAAAGTTAAACGGCACGACCTAGACCTTGGGAGAAAAATTCAGGGACTACAGTTCGATAGCATAAAAAGCCAATGTGAAACTACGTAAAATGTTCACTGACTCCACGTGAACGAGTGGCAGCGGCGGCGCAAGGCGCTAGGTTCTTTCTCCAAAATATAAATTGACAAGTTTCCGAAAGATCTTACCTGCTTCCTAGACATTTTCCCCTTCTTAACTTTGAATGACATTGCTAGTTTGTACACACAAAACACGATTTTTTAAAGGAATACTCCATAAAGTGCTACGTTGTTTACAATCTTTTAACCTCCCATGCCCATGTGAGAAGTGCGCCCCCCCCCCCCCCCGGTCCGGGCCGAGTTGAGCTCAGGCTTACACCACCAGATGGCGCTGTAGGAGCACTACCGCCGCGAGTGCAAGCGGGATTTTCGGAATATCTAAACCTCCATCAACGAATTTGACGGCTGATTTTTTTAGAGACTAGCATTCTGACGAAAAACTCCTGGTGCAGTTCATCCGCCGATAAAAATTTGTGAATTGTAAAAATCTACCTACAGTGTTCAGGTACGATGGCCTTCTTAGAGGTAATAATATAATGTCAAAAGTAGATCGTTTTCGTCATTCCGTCACCTGCAACGAGAGAGGGACGTTGTTAATGCTAATCCTACACAAATGCAGTGATTGCATGAAACCACGAGGATGGGAACAAAAGGGCAAGAAGCACATACAAGAAACACCTTAAATTTGCCGCTCGTCGATCTTCAGACGACACAAGTAGTTTGTAGGAGAGCCACGGGGCGCTCGGATCGCGTTTGTAAACAAATGTCGGAGCTAGGAGCGGTCAATGCGATTTCGGTCGCTGGATGTCCCCTAGAAGCTAGAATTGTTCAAAGATTGTTTGACATCGAAGTGACCGAAGACGGAGATAACCACACTTGGGCTTATTTTCTCTGTTTAAAATAACATGTCTCAAAGCGATAGAGCTTTCTCAAAATGCAGAAAGTCTGTCATGAAAGAGGGAGATGGTTCAGACTTGAGTTTAAGCGGATCTCAGGTAAACGCACCAGATTTTTTAAAAATTGTGTTTGATTATAGAAGCTTTTTTTCTTTTCATGTCTAAACTTGGCTCTTGCAGGTCAGTCTTGTTTCAAGACCTCGCTCTGTAATGGGCAAAGCAAGCACTCGTGCACTCTCAGTTTCTGGACCAAGGATCAGGAGGCCTCTATCTGCTGTGCCAACAATTTCATTCACAGTGAGTTCACCCATCAATCAACTATAATTTTACTTATAGTTCTGGTCCCTGTAAAATGTGTTGATTGCCTTTTTTAGGATATACCACGTGACAAGAGAAGACCATACTCTGCAGACAGCCAGTTGTTGCCTTCATCATATCAAAAACGCAACAAACTTTCAACATGCTTTTCAATGTCAGCAGATCCAATGGGATTTTATCAACAAGGTAATATACGTGGTCAGATTTTTATTTGGAACCAATCCAATTGTCATTTGATTTGAAGTGACTGTAAAAATAAGACAGTGATAATTTTCTTTTAAATTTTGTTTCTCAGATATTGAAGCAGATGGTGATATTGAATTTTCATCCTCTACACTTGTTAGTTCTCAGTTGTCAGATCAGCTGGGAGGAGCATGGATGGAACTTGAGATGAGAGGATTCTACTTGAGGCACACCGACCCCAATCATCATCCCCCATCATCAACTGATAATGGTTCCGACTTACTCTGTTCTAGTGAGGTTTCTGAAGATCAGACAAGGTCTGAAAAGAGTTTGGGAGAACGCATCCAGGCCATGGCACGGGACCACGTAAATCATGACCGAGATCTGCGTGTTCACACAAGCCCCTGTCATGATAAACCTCATAGAGAACTTAAAAATAAATTAGAAGACACATGTAATGAAAAGGACCCTAAAAGAATGTCTACAAAAGAGTTACATCACCGAATGGTTGAGTCTGGCCTTTTATCAACTTCTTCAATGTATTCATCAGCTCCTATATACAGGAAAAGTGATACCCCAAAGAATGGAACCTCAAAAAGTTACAGTGCTCTCATCTCACACTCCCAGACTCAGCAAAATGATACTGATGTACAGAAAAAGAGTGAAAATGAGTTCTGTGGTTCAAGCACTGTGTCTGAGGTGGAGCCTTCAGCCAGTGAGTTTTGGAATCATCATCGTGAGTTCTACCAGTCTGTCAGCAAATCTACTTGTGGTATTGACCAGATCAGTTTTCCTAAGGAGCATGATGTAGATTCTTTGGAGGGTGATTCAAGCCGTAGTAGTAACAATGGTCTTGAATCTCACAGAAAGATAAAACAGGCCCCACATTCTCCTACAGTTCACAGAAAATGTCAGGATGACAATCTGATTCAATGGACTCCGGATGACCTTGCACCTGTACGGTTTCAGCAATGGGTAACTGACAATGGTAAAGGTGGTAGTCCAAATTCCAATAAGACTAATGCAGCTTCTTCATTTTATTGTGGTACCAGACCTCAGCCGCATAGAGATGAAAATGCTTTGGATCATGATTGCACTGTAGAAGAGGTCTCAACTGACTCAGAATATTCAAAACTCCACCCCTCATCATATGAAGCTGAAAAAGGACATTCTAATCCTGGTTCTAATTCAATCCAAGCACAATGCTCAGCAGAGTCTGTTGTATCTCCTAGGATTAAAAAGCATGATGAAAATGAAGGAGGCTTATCGGCAAAAAAAGACTATTTTGCAAAGGAAGATGGTGGAAATTCTGATTCAAATTTGACTGATCTGTGCTTGGCAGAGCCAATTAAATTTGATTCAAGTTATTCTTATGACAATGGAAGCTCTGAGGCATTAGTCCCTGATGAAGGGAAAACAGGTCGAACATGCATTAGACAAGAGAGTAAGTGCATAAAAAGGAACTCGCTTGCTTTTAAAGAAAACCTTCCTGACAAAAAAGCTTGCAGCAGCCCCAATTCATGCCATGGGAGTGGGAGGAAATCACTTAACCCTGTTAGTAGTGACATTAAAAAGGACCAACTGTCACATCTAGGAGCAAAGAGGAGAATTGATATTAGGGGGGTGAGTTAAACACTAACATTCCTTTTTTCTAAGTGCCGACTGAAATTTTCAAATCTCTATCCTGCACAGAAATTTGACCCATTACTTTTTCTTTTAGCATGGAAGTAGCAGAAAATGTGGAAAAAGTCCTAGCAACAGTTGTCGGAGTTTTAACCCACCAGAAGAAGAGTCTTTGCCTGGTGAAAAGCAAACTGAGCTTTTGTCATGGATGGCATTGTGCCCGGAGAATTTGTTGAATCATAAAGAAGCAGCTGATTGCCATTACTCAAATGAGGTGAGGGAATTTTGTTCTGCCCTCTTCACTCAATTATTTATTTTTACTACTAGTCAGTTTATATGTGTGTTTCCATTCATCTATACAGCCACATCTCTCTACCTCTGCATCACAAGATAAAGATTCACCATATAATGAAATAATGACTATTTTAAGGGTATTGGAAGAGAAGGAAGATGAAAGCTCATGTATGTATTATTACAGAAGTAAAACTATAGCTCTTCTCTTTACAAAAATGTTTTGTAAGATGTAGGTAAATATTGGCACTAAAGAAAATGATTTTTATTTCAGTACTGAGGATTCTTAATAAAAATACTGATTTGAGAATTGCTCAAAACACAACCTGTCAAGAGGTTGGACCTGGTGTGCCTTCTACCAATACTTTAGCTGTAGATACAAGTGACTCTGAGATTCTCAGACCTTCTTCATCACACACTCCTAAAACTGGAGATGCAACTAGCAAAGGCTGTTCAGAAGTTATACTATTGGAGCAGAATGAAGTGAAACCCACCTCTCAAGCCACTTCACAACCATCAGGCCCTCCACGCTCAAATGATGGAAGTACACCCCAGCCCTCTGCACAAGGAGAACTGCGGTGTGCAAAGTGTTTTTAAGTACAGAAATGCTCATTCACGTGTTGTACTGTCGAACAAATCATGCCTTTGTTGTAATGCTGCAGGGATCTAATTACATTTTTGGATGCTGTGGATCAAAGCTGCTCTGCTGTCCTCCAGACAAGGTCACAACCGAGCCCTAGACTTTCTCCAAAAGTCATAGGTGAATCTGGCAACTCTCACTGGTATGAACCCCTTCTGCTCTCCACTTTGTACTTCAGTATATCTTATGTTGATCTGTAGAAAAGTTTTCTGGCCAGCTCACAGATGCAGAATTTACTTTCAGCTTAGAGGAGTTACTTGGTATGGGTCGTTCAGACTTGGCCCAAGAAATTATTTCTTTGCGGCTAGCTCTAGAAGACAGAGATGCAACAATCAAGTTGTTGAGAACCGCTCTTCGAGAGCAAAAAGATTCCCAAGCAAGGCAAAATGCTGCTCATACTGCAGAGCTTGATAATAGAATCCAGCAAGTGAAGGCAGAGTGTGAAGCAGTCATCAAGAGACACCAGAAATTTATTGACCAGGTAATTCCACCACCATTCTTTGACCATTCTTGACAAAATGGTTCACATATGGTTTTAATTTGTAAAGCTTGCCTATTTTTCCTCATTTAAAAAATAAATTTAAAATACAGCTGATTGCTGACAAAGCCTCTCTAAGTCAGAGGTGTGAATCTCTCATACAAGATGCCAAAGAAAGTGAGGAAAAGCATACCAAAGCGTGCAGAACAATTGAAGAGAAACATAAAGTTGAAATGCAAAGAGTGAAAGATATTACTGCAGCCACAGAGAAGTTGAAAAGAGAACGCTGGGTTGAAAATAAAACACAGAAAATAAAGGTAGTTTAATTGCTGCAGTCACTGCTCGTTGTTTAGCATATGATGTATCTATTGTTTTACTGTATTTTTTTATTTCCTTTTTCCCCAGGAGTTAACAGTGCGAGGTTTGGAGCCAGAGCTCACACGGCTCACCAGCCAGCATGAGCAGGAGATGTCTGCTCTGCGCACACTGCACGCTCAGGAGCTGGAACAAATGGAGATGCGCGCTGCTCGCCGGGCATCGCAACAGATGGAGGCACTCCGTGAGCAACTGGTGCAAGAGAAGGAGGATGCATTGACAAGAGAGCGAGAAATGCTGAGGCAGAGGTAAAATTGATGTAAATACTAATGTGTGCAATGAAATAGAATGGAACTGCTCTGTTAAGAAATAATTTTTATTTTACCTATCAGAATAGAGAAGCAGCAGCTCCTGTATGAAGAAGAAGGTGCAGAACAGCGGAGACGTTTAGTGGCGGAAGTGCGCCGTGAACAGGACCGCCTGGCCTCTTTGGAGGCGAGACTTGAAGCACAGCTCGAGGAAAGAAAGCGAGGCCTAGAGCGGGAAGCTGAACAGGAAAGGGACCGTGTGCGAAGAGATTATGCTGACAAACTAAATGAGATGCATCGCAAACAGCAGGTGAGAACCTTCATCTTGTGTACATTAAAATTGTTTTTGCAACTCAACAACCTGGTTTGTGCTTTTCTCCAGAATGAAATACTGCAGTATAGGGAAGGACTCAAAGCAGAGAAGGAATCATGGATGGAGACATACCAGCAACAGCAAAAGCAAGTTCTCACTCAGACCACCAATGAAATTCGAGAGCAACTGAAAAGAGAAAGAGACAGGGAAATTGAGGTTGTTATTGAAAGGCTAGAAAGCGAGGCCACCATCTCCAGGGAGGAAAGAGAAAAGGCATCGGAGAATAGATTGAGGTAAGCTTAGTGTTTGCTACTTGCCTTTTTTGTATGTTTCAATCTGTGAAGGACCTAATTTTTTCCAGACGAGTTAGAGAACAATTAACATCTGAATTAAGAGATGTTGAATCAGCTTTGAATTCACTTAAAGAAAAACATGCAGAACTCAGATCTCAACTGCAAGAGAAAGATGATAAACTTGTTGGTTCGGAGGCCTTAAACCGTAGTCTCCAGACACAGCTTGTTGAAACACGGAAGGTAATATCATGAAAAAATACGCCCTTCTTCTTCTTCTTTTTGTGAAGGAAATGTTATCTCAGAATAGTACTTATGATTTTTTTGTGATCAAACAGATTGCAGACCAACTGTCCGCAGAAAGGGCTGATTTAAAACAGTCCTTACAGTGTGAACTCAGCAATGAAATGGATTGCCTTCGTCAGCAGATGGCACAGCAGCATGCAAGACATCAGCAGCAATTACAAATACTTTCTGAACAGTCAGAGCGTGAACGGCAAACACATCAACAGGAACTGCAGCAATTGTTTGACAGGTATTTCTCACTGATTATACTTCAGACTCATGATACAATTCAAGACTGACTTCTGATTCTGATTATTTTGTTTGCACATATTTTTACAGAGTCAAACTTGCAATAGCAAAGAAAGAAGAAGTGGTTAAGGTTGCTAAAGCTAAGCAAAAGGCAGCTGAAGAGCAGAATTCACATCTTCAAGCTTTGTTAGAACACAGAAGGAAGGAATCCCTCATGTCATAGTCATAATTTAAGTGTAAGATTATTTGGTATTAATTTGTTGTGTAACATTCTTCCTTAGCTTGTAATTTACCAAAGCAACAATCTAAAATGTTAATTTAAAGGGTACCTCTTGACTTGAGACTGAATTAAAGTTCCCTACTGAGGCTCCTACTTCTTCATCTTCAAATATTTGTTTCATAATGTGAATTGTATTCTTCTTGTAATCCACTGTACTGAATTCAATAGTTGCCTGCTCTGCGTATGATGAATTTTTGATTTTAAAAAGAGAACTTGTGAAACTGCGACAGACGTGGGAGAAATAAACTAGCCCTTATATCATTGACCGTTTATTTTTATTTCATCTACCAGATCCATAGCACAGGAATAAAAAAAAAATCACTTTAACACATTGCATGAAGCAATCTCTGTCATCCTATGAATGTATGAAAAGTAAGAAAGACATAGAAGAACATAAATACTCATTGAAGTTTATAACTTCACAATTAGACTAATAACAAGATGTGTTTCATCAAATGCATACAAATAAATTAATGAATATACAGAGAATTTAGACTGACAGCGTTTCATTATCCACAATATTGGATGTCATTTCCAAAACTTCACTAAAAGTGCAGTGCAGTTAGTTTTCATAAAAAAACTTTTCAGGGGACAAACTATTTGAAAGATTAGGGTGATGCTATGAGCATTCACCTCGGATTTTCCTTTTGGACGGAATTTGGCATTTCATGTAAAATAAAAGAATCCTTATGCTAGGGTTTTTATGGGTGCACACCCTCTCAAGTTGTCTTTAAACAACATACGAACATGTTTAACAGTTTGAAATTTTGCACCCCTACATGACTAGCCACTTTGGATTTCAACAATTTCACACAATCAACTCATGAAATTATCCCAATGAAATGCAAGCTTCATCACAGCCAAATTGTATAAACAGGAATTTAATTGTAATTCTCTTGCAAACTATTGGGCTTCAAATGTGTAAATTAAGTGGGGCAAAGGATAGAGCTTCCTGCACATTCTTTGGGATAACGAAAAGAAACAACCCTTGATTGCGATCGAAAAGCCTAGTAATGACACAAACTCCTTCTTTTGCCATAACGAGTCCATCGGAGACCACGGAATTAAAAGTGGAGGCAGGTGCGGGTTCCGAACGCTCGCGCACTCGCACCAGTCCAACCAACGTTCCCCCTTCCAAAACCAAATTAGGAGCACACTGTCTTGTCTCTCCGGCCTGGTCCGGGTCCATCCCCCTCTCGCAGGGAGAGCCCATGAGAAAAAAAGTACCAATAGAGTGCGGTCGTGCGGAAGGCCAGGCCGTATGATGCATCGCCCACAGCAGCTCAAGGGCCGAGGCCGGGGGGCAGCCAGCGTGCCCGGTGCCCAGCCCAGCCCAGACCGGGTGCATAGGCCGGGCCGGGGTGAGGAACCGTCAGCGGCCGCCGTGCCCTGCATTTTCTGCTTCGTATTTTTATTTTTAGCGAGTGGAGGAGGAAGAGGAGGAGGACAGGGACCGGGGACCGAGTCTAGCTGGGCCACGGGGGCCACGGCATCGCCGTCGTCGCCCGTTGGACGCAGTCCAAACGGCAGTGGAAGTCGTGAGGCCGGGCTTGCTGCTTGCTGCCTGCTGCCTGCTGTGCTGGCCGAGAGTCTGCAACAGGACACAGAGGGGCCCAGGCGTAAGGCACTGGAGAACGCCGCGCCAGCGCTCCCAAGGGGAGTGCACTCACACCTCACACTCAGATGCCGAGCGGGTTGCTTACCCAGCACCGTGGCCGCGCCATCGCTCTCCGCTCTAGTGGCGGCCGGCGAGGACGAGGGTGAGGAGGGCGGGCACGACGGCGGCCAGGGTGGCGGCGGACAGCCCCGAGGCAGCGTTGCAGCCCTCAGCCTTGCAGGCGCCGCAGAACGTGTTGGACACGAGCTCGGACTGCATGCTCTGGCTGACGCGGCGGCAGTGCTCATAGGGCTCCTCGGCCAGCAGCGCGCACCCCCGCAGCGTCACGTTCTGCCGCCTCGCCTGGCCGAGCGAGCTGGACACTGTAGGTGCAGGGCACAAACAGAAAAAAAGATCAGAAAATTTCAGCAAAAAATCAGTATAAATCAGAAAGAAAAAAAAAACAAATTTAGAAAAAACTCAAATAATCAAATTTTAATTTTAAATCATGGTACGCCTGCACCACGAGTGAGAGGCCTCTGGCCGCGCCGGGACTCGGGCCTTACTGAGGATGTCGAGCTTCTGGCAGGTCATGATGGGTTGGCCGCCGCCGTACTGGGCGTACCGCTCGCCGAAAGCGTCCACCCCCAGGCTGGCGCTCTGGCCCAGCACGTTGGCGAGGGCGCGGGCGGCGCGCTTCACCTGCTCCATGTTGCAATCGATGGGAAATATCGTCTTGTCGATGGGGTCGGCGCACCGGGGGTCGTGGTCGGAGCTGCAGGTGTAGCAGCGCAAGGCATCCGATCCTGCAATCAGAAACCAGACGGGCACGGTAACACTCGAGAACGGTCACAGGTGAAGGCGCCTAATGGGTAGGCAATTCCGATCTGTGCACGCACGCGTGCTGTGCGGGCTGGCCTATCCTGGCGCCCGCAGGCGCTCGGCGTCGGCACAGCAGGCGTTTTTCGCGACTCAAATTTATCTCGATCATGTGTCACGTCGTTCTGTAACGGCACCGAAAGTTGTACTCTTTCCGCCCATTCAGACGCATGAGTCGGTCCAGCCGCCGACACGAATCAGGACCAGGCCGGGTCAAGTCCGAAGGGGTCATGGCACAGGAAATGCGGCGAGTCATCCGCACGCCATGCGAGATCGAGGCACACTGCAGCAGCCCTGGGATGAGGGCCGCCATGAGGGCCTGCATGAGGGCACCGGACTGTCACTGAACTTGGATCAGCCCAGCCACGGCAACTCAATTACGTTAGGGGAGACGGGCGGGGGCGGTGCGGGACGGAGGAGCGTCTCGGACGGCAGTGGTCGGGGCAGTTACCAGGAATTAGGGAAATGAGCGCGGGCGTGGAGCCGCTGGCCGCAGCCGCGCGTGGGTGGCAGTCCTGCGGTGGCGGCCGGTGGCGGCGGTGGCAGCACTGCAGTCCGTGAACGAGCGTGAGTAACGCGCGTAAAGTACTTTCAATTGGCTGGTCCCGGCCCGGCGACGCGTGGCCCGGGGGCCTCAGGCCGGCCCCGGCGCCACCGCTGCCACTCGGGGGGCTCGGCTCGGCTCGGCTCGGCTCGGCTCGGCTCGGCTCGGCTCGGCTCGGCTCGGCTCGGCTCGGCTCGGCTCGGGGCCCAAATCTCGGCCGGCCAGACCGGCACAGCACCGCAAAACCAACTCGCCAAATCTTTCGCACGCTCCGTCGAGCGACGTGGTTCAACAAGCAGAGAGCGACTATCCCTGATACCTCTCCCTCTCTTGGCAGCGGCGTGTTCGCTCGCATGTTTGGGAGGCGGTAGGCCTCCGCGACCAGCGCCGGGACGGAACGCCCACGCGGCGGCGGCGGCGGCCTGTGGCGGTCAAGGAGACCCGGCCCAGACCCACGCGGCACAAACAGCTGATTCTCAGGTGTGCAGAGGGCAAACAAAGCAGTGCGAAAGCGGCCAAGTGGCTGTGACAGTCTCTGAGGCGCGGCGGAGTTGTTCAAACGTCCCGCCAAAGTGTCGCGATGTGACGGCCTCAGCCTCTGTCTGGCTGCGGCTGCGTTCTCGTCCACTCAACGTCCTCCTCTTGATGCAAAATTAAATCTCAAGCTTACCGTCATATTTTTACTGGGGGTCTCTCCTAAAGAAAAAAATAAAATTAAAATGGAATGAATGTCGTATGGTAGCCGGGTCCGGGTGGGGCGGGCGGGGCGAGCTCAGTCGGATGTTGTTGCCGTGTCCTTGGTTCGTCCGGCCGCATCGAATCTCCTCGCGCTCCGGGAAGAAGCCATTTTTTTTTCAGACTCTTTTCGCAGGTGCGAGCTCCGGTGCCCGGAGCACCGGACGGGACGGGGGGGCGGGGCTTCGGTTGCCGCATCCGGAAGCTCCTTGCTCCGGGCGACAACAGCACACGGCCGCATACCGCACAGCGCTGGTTGTGGCGGGACAATGCCGTGCTAAACCACCAGCAGTGCACTAACTAACTCTCTCGGCATCCTAGCAGCCGTGCCGCCAACGTTTCCCCCAGTCTAAGACGTCCATCAGTGTGTTGGTCAAGCCAGCCGTGCCGTGCGCCCTTGGCGGCTCCGTCTGCTCCGTCTCCGAAGGCGGCTCCGCGCGCCGCGCTGCCGATGGAACGCCGAAGGACGCCTGCAGCGGCGGACGCTCTGCTCGCGAGTTCGAATCCCGCCAGGAGCCGCGGCCTTCTCTTTCATTCCTTCTCCGAGTCCAGCAGAGCTGAGCTGTCCCGCGGGACTTCCGTCCCGTCAGGAGGCCGGCCCTCGGCTCAGCTGCAGGCCGGGTGGTACGGCGGGGGTTTGCAGTTGCCGGCGGAGAGAAGCCCCACTTCCGCTGCAGTGCGGCGTCCAGCGGCGTCCGAACATTAAAAGGGGGAAGGGCTGGGCTCGAAACACGAAGTGCTGTTCCACCATGGGCGCGGACAGGCGGGGCGAGTCGGAATATGGTGCCTTGTGGGTGCGGGGTAGGCAAGCCCGCACGGCACGGGCGTGCGACAGGCGGGCCTACCGCCCAGGCGCCCCCCCCCCACACACACACACATAGACCCACCCACACCTGCGAGGCGTAGCAAGGGGCCAGCCGAAACTTGAGGAGGACAAGGGGAGATTATCGTCAGGTGTCCTGAGCCGCCTCCGCTAGGTGGCCCAAGACCGTGCGTGTGTGTCCGCACGACGGGGACATATCAGGTAGCCAATGTGTCGCTCCGAGTTCAGTACCGTCCGACGGCGCCCGTCCGGTGAAGGCACCAACACCATTGGCACAGGGCGGCATCAAAATTGAGTTTGTTCGGCTGATGTCAGTGGTTACCGCGATCGTCAACTATCCAGGATGAGAGCACACGCCCAGCGCCCAGCCCGACCCAGCCGGAGATGAGGCGCTCTGAATCATCGTCACACACAGCCACATACAGAGTGAGAACGGCGTCGCCAGCAAATTACTAAGCGACGTGTTCACCGCGGCCATATCACACAGTGCTGGGAGTTTAGTAAGAGGACCACCCCGCCGCCGCCCCCGCCCCCGCCCCCGCCCCCTGCCTGCTGCCCACTGTCGCCATCGCATCGCAGTGATGTCACACCGCGCCAAGCCCAGTGCATCCGCCAGAGGTCAGCCAGCTGATCCATACCGTCATCGGCCATTGGGCCACTCCTCTCTCCTGCCCTCCTTTTTCTCACCGACACACACACACACACACACACACACACACACACACAATTACACGCGGGCCGGGAGCACAAGACTCGCCTTGTTGCCGGCCACGCCCCCGTACACTGCTTCGATCACCTCTGTGCACGGACTCCTGCCTCTCCCCTTTTTGGTGACGGACAATTATCATGCCGTCACTATCGTCCTCTCGTGCCCGCCCCCACCCAAGGAGGAGGAGGAGGATGAGGAGGAGGAGGAAGAGGAGGAAGAGGAGGAAGAGGAGGAAGAGGAGGAAGAAAAGGAGGAGGAGACGGCGGCGTACACCGTGATTCCGCTGGCGCACGGTTCAAACAAACCCCTCTGACTGAGAGCTGAGAGGGAAGCAATGCCGTCTAGCGGCGGGGTGATAGAACCGCGGACCGCGGGCCTCCTCAGAAGGCAGCGGGCAGCCCAAGGCCGGCACCGAATGGCACAGTGTGCGTCATCCTTTGGCGGCGCGCTCTCCGTCGCCGTCGCACCCCCGATGCGGCACAGGCGTGCGAGAGGGACAGACAGAAGCACGCTCTGCCGGCCCTGCTGTGGCCGCTGGCGCAGTCCGCGCGGGCCGGGCCGGGACAAAAGCGCCCATTCAGTAGCCCCGTGCTCTGTCGAATTAAAGGACACCGACGACACACCGCCACCGAGAATGAAAGAAAGTCACGATCATGTCTCGGCCGATAAGGGACTTCGAGAACTTTACCGCATCAACTGGGACATATCTGAGACCGGAGTAAGACTCCAGCTTGGCGTCAGGATTTAAAAAAAATAATGCGGCGTTACATGACCGGTTGTGATAAGAGATGCCTAAGATACGAGTTGGGGCGGCCGCCCGCTGAGACCTTCCAGGGAATCCCTGTTATTGGTCGAACCCGCGACCGAGTTTCACCAGCAGACGCGACCCGCACGGTTGCAGTGCGATGCGATGCGATGCACGTCAAACGATTTGCTCATCGCCTATCAGTCGCGACGCATTGGCGCGCCATGCGGGTGCGGCTAAGGACGCGGCCGCGTTTGGTAATTTTGGCGCGCTGCCACCGCCTCCGCGTGAGCCCTGGCTTCCCTGCCCTGGCCTCCCTGTGCCCTGCCCTCCCTGCCCTGCCCTCCCTGCCCTGCCCTCCCTGCCCTCCCTGTGCCCTGCCCTCCCTGCCCTGCCCTCCCTGTGCCCTGCCCTCTCTGTGCCCTGCCCTCGTGCCTGCAGGCTGCAGGCCACTGCAGGGCGGCCATAAACCGCGTCCTGCTCCCGCGTGAACAAGGCCCCGACTCTATTCGAGCCGCCCGTGTGTTAACCAAAGCCCTCCCTCCAAGGACACGCCACCCCTCTAACCACATCATGGCCGCGTCCTGGTTTTTAGCAGATTGGTTTCCGACCTTCCCGTCGGCTCAGAGCCGGGCTCACGACACACCAGGGGCGTAGCCCGGGGGGAGGGGTGAGGGGGGGGGGGGGGCAACCGGGGACCGGCGGGGTATAGGCAACCCGCCTAACATTCGCCTGAATGTAGGCAATTACCGCGACATATCCCCCTCCGAAACCCAAGTCTGGCTACGCCCCTGCGACACACTTCCTGCCACGCCCGCTCAACACACCTGTGCGCTGTGCGAGTCGCTAGCTGAGCGAGTAGCGTGCTAGCTTCCCGTGCCGATGGCCGGGGAACGAATCCCCGTGCCGCCCAGAAATGATTTAATTTCTACGTAATTTTCAGATGCTGTCTGTCCTGCGGTACGCAGCCGGGCTGGGCCGCCCCTACGCCCACGTCTCCGTCTCCTGGCCCTGCCCGTGCCGGGCGGTGGGACACGAGCCGGGCACGCGAGCAGACGGCGCACGCCACGCGCCGGGGGTCGAGTTGAGACGCCCGCATGTCACGCATGTGTGCACATTAACCATTCTTTGGCTTCTTCCTCGGCACGGCCCTGCGCTGCATGGTTTATAACGCGGCCGTCCGCCTGGCACATAATTATATTTTGGGCTGTTTCTAGCAGGCCATCATTCCACCCGGCTGCCGGCTATTTTCCCATCGATTATCCGCCGACAGTTTTCAGTAGAGAAGCCCTGGGCGTCCCGACCAACGACCGGAGCCCCGAGACTCGAGACAACGCCCTGCGATGTCGTAACGATCTGGACGCCCAGTGCAATGAGAGCGGCAGCAGCGGCACCTGTCTTGCCTTTTGAACGCCGTCATGGCAGCACTGCCGCTCGCCTCACCTAGTTTTGACACGCCACTTCCTCTGCGCTTCGTTTACTGTGCTCCCGCGTTGAACGCACACGTACAAGCAGGAATTAATTCCTTTTGTCTTCCGGTCGCCGACCGGCGGACGAGGGACGGAGACATGCAGCGCCGACACGACACGCACTTCCAGGGGCTCGGTTCGGGTCGGCTCGGCAGGACGGGGGGTCGTGCCATCGGCTCCCCTGTATGCACGGCCTCCCGGCCTCCCGGCTACCCCCAGCCAGACGTGGCGACTTTTACGGCGGCTAAGCACGCTAGACGCCAGCGGCCGCGGGGCGGGGACGAAGAGGGCACAAATCTCCGCCACAAGCGAAAGCCCGGTCGCCCTGCCCTGCCCTGCCAGGAGTGTAAGCACCTCTAAAGCGCACCTGTGGGATGGGCGCAGCCCGCAGCTCGTAGCCTGCGCCCCCCGCGGCCACACACGTTTTACAGCCCCGCCATCAGACTGACCGGCGGCGGGTCGGTGGTTCAAAACGCACAAGTTCAGCACAGTTTTTGATGCCGCCCATGCCCTCCTGGCCGGGCTTGGCACGACTCCCCAGCCAGCGTGGCCTCCTACTCTCTGCAGCGCCGGGACTGCTGGCGCTGCTAGCGCGCCACAGCTCGGACCACGCCTACACCCCACGCCTATGCAAGCCGTTCGCGTCCGCGCCGCCGTGGCAGAGGCTGTCCTCGGCTGCCCTCGGCTGCCCTCGTCCCGTCCCGCGCAAGCCCACAACGAGTCCACGCACAACCACACAACCCCGGAGCGGCTGAGCTGGAGTTAATTTTGTACAATCCCGCCGGCCGGAGAGAAAATAACACCGCTCCAGTCTGTCTTTCGAACGGAGCGAGGCGGACTTTGCTGGAATCCGTCTGCCTGGAGGGGCCTTGGCTGCGGCTCAGCATTCATCAGCAACCCCCGCCCCTCCCCTCTCCTCCCCTCCTCCTGATCGCGATTCGGGCACAACTCGCATGGCTGCTCATTCGCTTATCCTCGCCGCCAGTAGGCCGGGCCGGGCCCGCCGGGCGTGGTCTGTCTCATCGGCAGCCGTGTGGGTGCGATAGAGATGGAGCACCGAGGAATGACAACAGTCACAACGCCTGTCCACCTCCTCTGCTAGATCAGGGAATAACAAAATCGAAAGAATCGCGGGGATGCGGGGATCAAAGGCAGTGACGGACATTTTCGCGCAGGACAGCACGGTGTCGGCCTGCTTGGCCTGTGCCGAGCCGGCTCTCTAGGAGGAGACCGCGCCCAAAATAGCGCGGTACGAGCCGAGGGTCGTATGGTCGGAGCCCAGCCGGGCCGGGCTACAGAGTGCGTGTATTGACCGAGTGGGCGAAAATGAACCGAGCCGGCGAGCACTATAGCGCTCCGGTGTGTCGACAAACATTGACGCCGCAACACACGGTAAATGGAGCCAAAAAAAAAATAAGAAAAAAAGTGGCATTGTTCGGAGTCTCTGAAGTAGGGCTGTACTTGTACTGTACTTGTGTCCCAACGCCCCATCACTTTGACGTTTTTGTTACACCCGGCTGCTTGTGGCCGACGATTGTCGGCTGGTGTGTGTGTGTGTGTCGGCTGGCAAAAGACGACACATACTTAGCATATGATCTCACTGGTCCGGTTTCACAATGAATGCTGAGTGTATCTGCTCCAAGATAAACCATTATCGGTGGCTTACTTGTTTTGTTTTTTGTTTCTGTTTTGGCTACGGATTTCGGACGGCGAATCACAAACACGCACTGACTCACCGCAACCACGACAGAAACTCGCAGAGCACATCACGCACGGCAACACTGACACGCAGACAGACACGTTGTCGACCATTACACACACACACACACACACGCACACACACACACGCACACGTCCTTAAGGCCCGGAGGGCTCGGAGGGCTCGGTGCCGCACGCCATACCCATGACCCAGCGATGCCTAGCTCGTGTGTTGTGTGTGTGTGTGTGTGTGTGTGTGTGTGTGTGTGCGTGTTCGCCCCTACATGAGCCAAAAGGACATGGACGCGATCTGGGCCGGACAAGCACCCCGGATAACCACCAGGGGGAAACGTAGGACATCCTTCCGGACCACGCAGGCGACACACATCGCAGGGAGAAGCTGTGAGCTCTGGCCCCCGTCCCGTCCAACTGCGACCAACCCCCGAGCAGTGCCAACCAGAGTGAAATCTAGTGAGCGAGGTCGTGAATGAAGCGCCCGCGAGGAAAACAAGACGTGCGACTTTCATTCAGGCGCGCGTCAGGTAATGTTGTGGTCGGCACGGACCTGAGAGGAGGGCGACGGCGCAGAGGGCCTGCAGCAGGAACAGCAGTGTCCGGTCCATGGCGGTGCGAGGTGAGGAAGGGTTGCTGCGGCTGCGGCGTCGGAGGAAGGCGGCGGGCGACTGGCGGCGGACGGGACGGGACGGCACAGGACGACTGGCTGGCGTGGCGCTGCTGGCGCTGTCGGCGCTGCTCCCCGCTCACGGAAGGACGCGGACGCCATGCGGGCGGCGGCCGGTACGCCCCCGACCCCCCGATGCCCCCCCCCCTAATCCCGCCACTCCCCTTCTCTCTCCCTCCCGCGGTGCAGCCGGCGCGGTACCGTGGTACTTTGGGGCGGGGCCGGCGGGGCGCCGCCGTGTGTCGATGTGCCGCTGTCATGCCATGCGAGCACGATGACGCGCGGCATGAGCATGGCACCGGATCACCACCGCGATGCAGAAGCATGCGCGCAGTTACTCCGAGGCCCCGGAGCTCGCCGACGGGGGAGACGTCGATAACCCGAGGGGGAATCCGGGAGGGGCTAGGAGGGTTGCAGGTATGCCTGCCTCCATAACTCGCCCTCCCTCCCCCCTCCCCCTCCGGCGTCGTGTCTTTCATGACAGAAAAGAAGAGAGTGTCCTCTGGTAGCGGACGCATCATCCTCCGCCTCCGGACACCTCCGGGCGTCTCCGGGTGCCTCCAGGGCGATGTTGAGGCAGCGGCACAATGTCGGGCAGCGGTCGATCGATGGGCTCCAATATCTCTGCCTTTTCCGAACCGCACTAGGGATTTAAAAATACCAGTAAGATTCAACCTTACGGTAAGTTACGGAAAGATAGGTAAGTTACGGGTATTTTTGGTAAAAATGAGAAAGATTTATTTACAGCGGGTATTTGTAAAAAATAGAACGCTTTAGTATGTTTTTCCACATAACAGTAGTCATCCCATCGGTTCTGCTCTCTGCGGGACCACAGTAAGCACCAAGAGCGCGCTGATCTCCATCGGAGCTCCGTAGTGTAGTGGGCTAGCGGACTGGTCGGTGACCACAAGGTTCGGGGTTCAACTCTTTGCCGGGGCGAAACTTTTTCTGAAGTCTGCCGACCGAGGATGGTGGGTAAAATATACTAAAAGAACGTGTTCAAAGTGTGTTGTCTGAGTGACCGCGGACGTTGGGCCGCGGCCATTCCCCGGAGGTTGAATACACTCGTTGACTCAGTGGTTCGACGCCCGAGCAGGGGAATGGTGCTTGCCAAGACTCGGCAGAAGTTAAATGTAGAGGCCTAGGGTTCGGCCTTCTACATTTTTCAAGCGTAAGGCCTCGGAATCTGGAGTATTCGGGCAACACCTACTTGGATACATGGCGTAGAAGAGTAGAGTACAATCGGCTTCGGCCGTGTACGATCTGGGCATCCTACCTCCCTCTCAATCCGCGAGGGAGTGGCCTCACGGCCACAGACCAACTGGCTGGTCGAAGGGGGCTGACTCCTGAAATCTAGTCAGCGGAAGGGGCGATGTTGGCCGTTGCGGAAGCCTGCCTACCAAGGTGGCTGCGTCGTGCCTGTGTCTTAGCGGCGGTCAACTCCTGGTACACCGGTTCCCATCCGAACACCGAAGTTAAGCAGGAACGGTTCCGGACGGAAGTCTGGGACGAGGTAGGACCCCCCCATTTTTGCCGTTTTTTTACACCAAATGCAGCTAATTTTCAGAGTTTGAAAATCTGAATATTACCGAAAAATACCACATTTTTAAAGGTCGGGTAATATTACCGTAAGTTACGGTAACTTAGCGAATCTTACCGGTAATATTACGGGCCTTTAAATCCCTGAACCGCACCTTCATTTTAGATCCTCCTCATCCCAGTAAATTATTATATTATTATTTTTAAAAAAAATAAAAAAAACTATCTTTTAAAGCGCGTTTTCCGGAGAGTTGGTGTCTGTTTCTCGAGGTGGCGAAGAGGAACAGAACAACCGGGCGCCACCGGGGCAGTTTAGAAAGTGTCGGTGAAAACTCGAAAGACCAACTCTAATCACGCTAACGGCAAACCGCCTCCTTCGCACCTGCCGGGCCGGACCAGGCCGGGGGCGGTGCATCTTGGCTCGACCTTGTTGCATGCGTGTGTGTGTGTGTGTGTGTGTGTGTGTGTGTGTGTGTGTGTGTGTGTGTGTGTGTGTGTGTTGTGCCGGCGCACGGTCCGAACACATGTCCGCGCGGAGAGCCCCGTTGTGTAGTCAACGTGAACACTCGAGTGCACGCTGGGTGGCCTACGGACCCGGCGCCGAGGTAACGTCCATGGTTGGGACTTTATGATACTCTATAAACGTGTGTATAAGTGCATCCTGGCTTCGCGATGTCAGGACGGGGATAAAAATGCTAAAACAATAGTTTTAAACACGTCGACGAGTTGTTTATAATTTTATTCAGTTTATTGTTATCTGGGACAGAATAAGTAACCGTCGTCCCCGACAACCAGCGCATCCCTTAGAATATTCTCACAACAACTTCTCACGGCAACAGCAAATGGCCCTCGCCAATTGCCCTCTCCTAGAGGTCCTAGCATGCACTCCACTGGTGCTGGAGCAGGTGAACACCACCGTGCTCGAGGACATGTCCGAGAGCGTGCATCGCAGCAAGGGCGACCGCCACCACGGTCACGGAGGCCCTGACCAAGGCCGAGGCGTTGCAGCCGTCGCCGTCGCAAAGGTCGCAGAAGTCCGGGTCCCCGAGGGCAGCGGCCAGTGCCTCACAGGGCTCCTGGCCGAGGACGCGGCCCGGGGCGCAGCCGCGGTCCGTCACCAGCTCGCCGTCCACTGCAACAAGGTGCACAAAGTCGTCCATCAAGTGCGTCCCGACGGCGACGGCTCAACGGCAGAACAGCACCTACCCGTCATGTCCACCTTGTGGCAGGCCGCGTTCGGCTCCTGCTCGTCGTAGCCCCGGAGGCTGCCCTGGCCGCCGGACTGGCCTCTACCGTGGCCGTCACCGAGCAGCCCGCCCTGGCCCTGGCCCTGCTGCGAGGAGCCGCGGCCGGCGTGGCGCACCGCAGCCCAGACGTCGCCGCCGCCGGGGGAGCGCTGCCCGAGCCTGGACAGGAGCCCGTTCACCTGGGAGTCCGCGGGACAAAGTCAATCACGGCTCACCTACTACGTGTCTGCACGGAACAGGCCGGTCCCGTTCCTATCGCACTCACCGCATCCATGGCCTGGCGAACGCTGTGGGCCACCTTGCAGTCCACCATCCGCAGCCCTTCGTCTGACTCGTCGTTTCGATTGTTTTGATTATTATTATTTTTATTATTATTATTATTGCTACTATGGCTATTGCTATTTTTGTTGTTGTTGTGGTTGTTGTTGCTGTTAATATTATTGCTGTTCCCGGCGTCCTCCTCCTCGGAGGTGTCCTCCGAGGCCTGGATAGGATCGGCGCACCGGCTGTCCGCCTTGGAGTTGCAGACGAAGCAGCGCAGCCCTTCTGCTGCAAGGGGGTGCAGGCGTAGCGTCAGTGCCGACAAACACAGTGCAGTCCCTACAGGGTAGAGTATTCCAGCGAAGCTTGCGACGGAAGTAGAAGAAACACAACGAGAGGCACAACCTGATCCGAGGGAGGATGGGGCAGGGGAGCAACGGGCCGGCAGCCCTACCCTCTCCCCAAAGCGAGGGGAGGGGACGCGGGCTGTGCGCACTTGTTTGCATTCCCGTACTTCCGTTTCGCTGGATCCCCCTTGCAGTCCCCCCCCCCCCCCACTCGCTCACGCCGCTCACCCGAGGCCGCGATGACCACCACGATGACGAGCACGGCGACCGCAGCAGACGCGGGGCTCCTCATGACCGGGCGCAGGGCTGGCATGAGCTGCATCAGCTCACGGGGAGGCTCCGAACGCCACTGAGTGCCGGAGCGCCATGAACACGTCCATGAACCGGCCGCGCACGCCGCATCGTTAATCTTTCATACCACGAACTGTCCGTCTCCAAAGCGGAGAGGGCGACGGTGCGGGGGAAAGGTGGAGGGAAGACGCGAATGAAGGCGAAAGCAGGGCAGGATTTGTCTCCCCCACCCCGACCCCACCCACTCACCGCGGGTAAACATAAAACCCTCTGCTGCTCGGGGGTGTACTTTGCCTCAAACGCAGGGCCGCGCCTGGGGCCAAAGTGGCGTCGCGGCGCGCATTTTTGGAAACAAGTCCATGACGAGCAGTGCTGGCGCTCACGCAGCTCTGTCAGACAGACGGTGCCCTGTCCCCCGTGGGGAGGGGGCGGGAGGGAGGCCCCAGCCGTTGCATTATTGCTGAATGCCAACCGCGTCCCCCACGGAACCGATTTGCGCCGTGGCTTCCAGTCTGGGGGAAGGTAAGGCTGCCCCCAGCCCCAGCGGCCCCGACCACCGTATGGTATTATGCTGTAGTACAGGCGCCGCCGAAACCACTCGCAAAGTGGCTGTCTTGTCCTTGTCCCTGCTGGCGGCACTCGCAGAAGTCGAGTTCGGGGCAGGGCAGGTTGGGTTGACAATGTTGTGGCCGTGGCCTGACGGACAGGACAGACCCTTGTGGACTTGGCGTACTGTCGGGGTCGTGGGGCTCCCAGGTGCTGGGTGGGTGGGTACCTCTCCTCTCCGCGTCGTGTCGTTCCGCGTGAGTACGGCGGAGTAGTGACAGCGGGCGGGGCGGAGTAGCGACGGCAGGTCCTGGTGGTCCTGTGGCTCGTGGAGTATAGCGGCCGCGCCGGGTAGTGCCCCGTAGTGGAGTAGCGCCGGGGCATTATGGCCATTATGGGCCTTACGGACTCGAGCAGGACCCGAGACCTGACCACGTGGCCACCAATCCAATCGAATCCGACTCTCAAGGACAGCAGCCCCAGCCCCTTTGCTGGAGGGCAGACTCTGTTGTTTGCAGGCCGCTGCCGCGGCGTTTTGGCGGGTTCGGCTCCGTCAGGGTGTTAGTTAGGGAGCGTCCACAAACCACGTGGCATTTTACGAATTCTTTCTTCTCTTGGCCGAATATCACGGGTGGAGCAAACTGTCACTGGCACGGGCCGGAGTCCCCGCTGACTCCAGGCCTGGTGGGTTCGATTCCCACGGGCGGTTCCCGACGCACTTCTCCCCTCTGAATCGGAATGAGTTTACCTCCGTGACCTTTGTGGACGGTCCCTTAGCGGGGCCGGGCCACGGACACCGGCACGGCGCTGGGTCCGCCTGGGTACTAATTGGCCCAGACGTGGACCGGAGACTTACGTGCGGTTGAGTGGGTGGCTAAAACTGGGAGCAACAAATGTGTGTGTGTGTGTGTGTGTGTGTGTGTGTGTGTGCGTGAGAGGGAAGGGGGAGGGGGAGGCAGCGCCGCCCGAAACATGGCGAGCGCGTGCCCCACCCGGCGGTCGGGTTGGTTTGTGTTTTGACGAGAAGGCCCTGCTCCGCGTAAACGTGGTCCAATAGTCGACCCTGGCTGTCACGGCCCCCGGCCCCGCCCCGCCCCTCCCCTCCCCGCCCCCCGCCAGGGATCACGCCTCGACCGTGACCCCGCCACGCCCTGTTCTCGCATGTCGCTGTGCCGAGTGCTGCCGGTGCCGCCCCCCTCCCCCACCCGCTGCTATCCTGGATACGCCTCGAAGCCCCGGGCGGGTAGGCAGCCCCAACTCCTGCGCGCACTCGTGCTGGGCGGGCTGGCCTACCCTGGCCGCTCGCAGGCGCCCTGCCGCACTGCTTTCAGCCTGGTGTTGGTGGTGAATGTTCGGCCGTGCGTCACGCGGGACCAGGACCACCCCCTCGGGAGTCCACAATGCACTGCTCTTACCTTGCCTCTGCTCTGCTTCGTGACCAGCTTGGCGTGCAAGACGCTCGCCACTGATTCGAGGTCGCGAAAAGGAATGCACTCTAAGGCAGACACACGCACACACACACACACACACACACACACACACACACGCACTACTTGTCGTGATCAGGAGTAGAGTCCTGCCCGACCGCTTCCGCGTCCAGCACCGACCGGCGGCAGCGTCGTCGTGCACGGAGCTTTACCGCGTTGTGGCGGGGCGTGGCGGGGCGTGGCGGGGCGTGGCGGACCGGACTGGACGGGGGCGTCCGGGTCACCAGAGTGCGCGTGAGTGTGTGTCTGCGTGCCGCCGGGACGGGAGAGCGCGGTAGACACCACGCGGCACCTTCCTCGGCAGCAACAAGTAGCATAATAATTCGCTCTTGATATCGCTCTTACAACGAAAGCACCCCCCCCTCCCCCTCCCCCTATCGCGGTGCTGGAGAGATATCGTTTTCTAAATTGGACCTCAGCAGCAGGCCACAAAGCCGCAGGTGAGGCTGCGCCGTGCCGTGCCGTGCTGCGGTCGCACCGTGATAGTTCTGACATTTGCAATGAGACCCGCGTTGTGGCGAGGCGCGCCGTGTCGTGTCTGCAGGGGCGGAGCGGGGCGGGGACGCCCTGAGGTCGAGGACGCGCCGCGCGGTGCCTCCTCCGCCGCCGCCGCCCACACGGCCCGGAGGCCCGGAGACCCGGAGGATGTTCGTTATCATCGCCGAGATCATCGTCGCCCCCCACGCAAAATATTCTCATCACATTATTATGCGCCAGTAATAATTGTCCAGTCACCGGCCGGGCCGGGTGGACCGTGCGCCCGTGTAGCAGGTCTCCGTTGTTTGTCCGCGCGAGGACGTGGTACGGAAAATGGGCTCTCCCTGGGTCTGGGCGGCGCGGAGACTGTCGGGCGACTGGCGCCGCGAGGGGTACTTTGAGGCCGTAATCCTCAAGGTGACAGTCGGATACACAACACACACACACACACACACACACACTCACGGGGCGAGGACCATTCGAAAGCAGTGCGGGCGCTGAGGGCGCCGGGCTTGCACTGCACACCTACCTCTCTATCCGTCCACGATCAAACTACGTTAGTTTATTTATCTCGGCAGCGCGGCACCACGCATAACTGTATGGGGTGGGGCCGAACAGGGCGGACGGGCGCGGCCGTGGGGTAACAAGGTGCTCTCATTATGGTAATGGTTTGGTGTCGCGGTGATACCGAAAAGCGATAAAGTGAGATAGAGGGAACTCATCGCCAGAAACTTACCGCGCCAGAAATAGTTCGAAAATTGGCGCCATTTCCAGTGTTGCATGTGCCATGCACGACCACATCAAGTAACCCAAGCTGCTTTGAAATATCGATCATAGTATCTCTCACACTGCTTATTTTCAGAAAAGCATTCGATCAAAAATATGATAGCTATAATTAAATTATATGGTCGTTACTTGGTTACTTGGTTTCCAATTTTGAAAACGTCGACCAGACACGCACGCGGGGTGAAAATCACTCCCGATTAAGAAGGCGCACGCCATTCGGACGGCCTTGGGCCAGGCTGGGCCCCGCGGAGAGCGCCTTAGTGCATCCTTGCGGCTAAAAACACCTGCAGTGACACTGCACCCCAAGGCCGTCCGGACCGGTACAGCTTCGGGGCCATTGAGCCCCAGGATGGTCCACTGGAACTTTCAGTGTGCTCAATGGTTCAGTTTTCCGCTGTACAAAGGGGGACAATTGTCGCAAGCACAAACCTAATTTGGTTAGCCTGAGCGCGCGCACATGGCGCCTGCTGGGTAGGCAGCTACGACTCGTGCATGCACGCGTGTCGTGCGGGCAGGCCTACCCTGGCGCTGGCAGGCGCTCGGAGTCTCAGCGCTCACGCCCGGCCTGCGGGACCCGAGGTCGCCTGGCTTTACCTGCACACCGGAGCAATTAGTCAACCCGTCCGATTATATATTGGTGGAAAGCAGAAAAAGCGTAGCGCGCTCGCCGCATTCGTCTCGCCGCCAATTAGAAGTAGCGCAGCAAGCGTCACGGTGAAGGTGCGAGAGGGTTAGCACCCGCAGCAGGCTAGGCTGGGCGGGCTGTGCTGGGCTGGTCGTTTCCTAGAGCACGCCGTCACTAGCCCCCCGCGAAGATGTGACCCGCAGCCAGTACTGTATTTGGGGCTGCCGCAGTTTTCGCCGCGTGCGTGTATGAGGACTGGCAGCAGAGTAGCGCGGCATCCAGTCGGCTCGGCTCGGCTCGGCTCGGCTCGGCTCCGTGGGCTCTCAGCTGCTCACTCATCAGAGTTGCACCTGAAAGTTTTGCTTCTGCGGATGCCTGCATGTGATTCCGCCGGCCGCGGCTCCTTCCGGTGTGTGCGCGCGCACCAAGAGCAGCCAAGAGCAGCCGAGAGCAGCCATCTCCTCTCGGCGTTGCCGCCAACAAGTTGGGCAAAACTACTTGCGGTGGCGGCGGGGCGGCGCGGGCCAGGGCACAGGGCACAGGGCACATGGGCGCCGTCCACGAAAGCACGTCTGAATTTCCTCTCACAACTTCAATCGTGACTGGCGACGCCGAGCGCCTGCGAAAGCGAGAGTAGGCCAGCCCGCACGACACGCATGCGAACCGGTCGTGATTTTGCCTACCCACTAGGCGCGCCATGTGGCGAGTACGAAGGTCGGTTTCAGAGACTTCTCTCGTATGTCGGCGTAGCCGGATGAATTTTCGGGAAAGTCGAGTGCCCCAGAGGTAATTTGATTATACGAGAGAACACATGTTGCGAAAATTTATCCCTGCACTAGAGGATTTATGGAGATATATATTCACGTTGAAACATGTAGAGAGGAGAGCATTTTAAGTGGCTTATAAAAGAGCATTACTGCAGAGGTACTTTTGCTAGAGGGTGTGTAGAGAATGGCCCGCGCGAGGCAGGAGGCAGCGGGCCAATATTATAAGACGATTGGACAAGCCGCGGTGCAGTATTCGTCTTATCCGGCCAATCGCGAGAACGGATTTCTTTCTGGCCGGGGATGCCGAGGAAAAGGAGGCTTTGATGCCAAATTAATTTTCGTGGTCTGTCTCCCGCCGGCTCTGGCCGCCTTGTGCACACACATGGCCGCAGTGCGTGGGCGGGTGCAGCGCGCATTATAATCGATAGCCGTCCTTTGGCGGCCTAATCAAGCGTTTGGAAAGGTGACTGGTCGGCGCCGCCCTGCTGGCCCTGCTCCGACCGCAGCCGGTGCTCTATAAAATAATCCCACTGGCAAATCCTGATTCAATTAGATTTTGTCGGGATCTGCGGACTTTGAAGTTTACCGCACGTTTGTTTTTAATTCGTTGAGTTTTCTGTAAAGAATGAGAGCTTTTAAAAATGGGTTTCAAAACTTTTTGATAAAAAAAAAATCTAACGGGAGTAATTTAAATCTTGATGGAATGTTGAATTTTGAGTTTTTTTCCTCCGCCGTCTGGTACAGGAGAGGCTCACAATTTCCATATCGACTTGAGAAGCACAAGCGCCTGTTACAGTGGCGGTATGCGGCCGTCCCCCTCCACCCGCACCGCAGCGCCAGTGGGCAGTATAGTGTTCTGCTCTGTTTCCACTTGGCCCAGACTTTGGGTTGGGAGTGCGGCTGCTCTTCAGAGATGACTTCATCGCCGCTGTGTGCACGATTCTGTTGCATGTGTTCCTGAATATCTCATACGTGATCATTACCATCTCAAAAAAAAAAAAAAAAAAAAATATATGGGGGGGGGGGGGGGGGGCTATTCTCTACCATGCCTTTCGTGGTGGAAACAAAAGCAATCTGCAAAACTTATTTTGCAAGGTGAATAGCTAGCCAGTTATTAATGCTCAAAATTATTGTTTTAGGTTGCTCTGGGTGCTCAGTACAGTTGGACTGTTTTCATGCGCCGTGCTTCAGCCTGCCCTGCTGGGCGGAGACCCAAACGCTGGAGCGGGTCTGGTCTCCGGTCTCCGTCTATGTCCTTGCGCACCCATTCGTGATTTGCTTCGAACGCGCGGGCCGATTAACGAACGAACGAACGGACGTATCGACTCGGCTGCAGGAGTAGCAGTTCTCGTAGAAATTAATTAGAAATGCCCCCCCCCCCTTCCCGTCTGCACCGCTGCACACCGACCCTGTCGCGGGCAGCAGTGGGCCCTGGGGCCGCTCGCCGCACTCTTACTTTCGCCCCGATTTTGAACACGGCCGACAACAGCTAGACACACGCTTTGCCGATCAGCGATGACTATCCGGGGGCTTACAGCCCGAACAGAGGTGAGCGCGTACGTGTTCGGCCGGCACACGCGTGCCTGGCCTGTGCCGGCCTGTGCCTCACCTTGTGCGCCCCGTTTATTCATATATATATCAAGATTGCAGCGGCGTGTCCGAATCGGCCGGCGGCGCCGTGAGCGACCCGGTATCGGCCGCGGTCGGGCCGCGGAGTTGCGTGGGTCTGGGCCGGACACAGGGCACCAACACGGCGGCGCCCGCGGGGTCCGTATAGCACGGCATAGCTAGCCGGGTGCAGGTCAGTGGACAGGGCAGAGCGGAGCGGCCTGGAGCACGCAGCACGCCCACACCGCTCCAGCAAGGATCCAGGGGGCCCCGGCCGGACCTCAGCCTCAGCACGTATCGGACGAGTTGGCTTCCCTGTTCCAAGGCGCAGGAGCTTATGGGAAGTGTGTGTGTGTGTCGCTATTAAGAGACCCCAGGTCCGATATTAACAGTGTGTGTGTGTGTGAGAGAGGGAGAGAGAGAGAGAGAGAGAGAGAGAGAGAGAGAGAGAGAGAGAGAGAGAGAGAGAGAGAGAGAGAGAGAGAGAGAGAGAGAGAGAGAGAGAGAGAGAGAGAGAAGGAGAGAACAAGCTCAATACAAATATATCACATTTCGCTTAAGAACGGGGGAGGCGGCAACGCCCAAAGATATTTCAGCTATCAGTAAACAGCGACATCGACTTGTTGGAATTTGATTTATGTCTACTTCCTCTGCCCGCGTGTTGTATGCAGTGGGAACAAAGTCGCTCTGGAAGGACCTCGGGAAAGGTCAGCGGAGGATGGCGAGCGATTTCCCTTTCACATTTATTTTAGTTCGAGTTTGCATACAACTGCCCAGCCGACAGCCGAGCCTTCCGTACACTTCTTCCTTCACGCTCCGCGCCTCAAACAAGTGAAGGTTACTTGCTGTGAACCTGAACGCGCACGACACCACCGCGGCCGCAGCCGTCCTCGGGGTGCGCGGCAGCGCGGCGGACAGTGATCAATATGAGAAATCGCGCGCGTTCCGCCGCCAATTACATTCATTCACCGCGGGGCTCCGCCAGGCTTCGCTGCTGCGGACGCCGCGTGGACGCCGGCCAAGGAAATGGGAGATCCCGCCCCGCTGCGGCCCGCTTCCTGTAGAACGGTTCGGCCGCGCCCCCGCGCCCCCGCGCCCCCGCGCCCCCCGCCAGCGCCGAGACCCCGCGGCCCCCGCCCGGAGTCTTCACAATGAGACGGAGAGCAATCGGCGACATCTCGTCGTGCAGACAATGAGGAATAACTCTTTCCGACGCGGTTTTTCATACCGCCGCCGCTGTCCTGGCGCGACGACGACGTTCTGCGTATGATTCGCGGGGGGCACGGCGGCGGCGGCGGGGGAGGAGGCGGAGGCGGACCGCGGCGCGGTCGCCCTTCACGGCTATGGGCGTGGTCGTCCGTCCGTCCCGCCACCAATTCAAAATTCACATTTCCTGAAAACACCAGCTGGAACAAAAATACCACTCGAGTGCAGACATGGTTGTCCCCCCTGTCGACGAGAAGGGTCCTCCGTAGTGACCGTCGGTGGGGGTCAGCGTCAGCGAAGGCAGGGGAAAGGGCAGGCGCCGGCGGGCGCGCAGGGCGGGGGTCGACGTCGCGGCGGCGTCGCGGTGGTGGTGGCGGCGGCAGCCGTGGCCGTGGCGGCTGCCGCAGGCGCCCCTCCTGCAGCACGGCGGCGGTTGCAGCGGTGGCGGCGGCTGCCGTTGTCGAGAGCCTCCTGGCGGGCCGGGGCCGGGGAAGGCGCCGCTCCGCTCCGCGCCGCGCCGAGCGAGGCCTGGCCCAGCCCGGCCCGGCCCGGACGGCCAGTGCTGCGAGGAACTCCGTGCGGTGAAAGTCGAAGAAGCAAGTGATTCGAAGAGTGAGGTGGTGAGCGTGCCGCGTGCCCCGCTGCTCCGCTGCTCAGCAGTGGCGTACCGCGCGACGACGGACGCGTGACGCGACGCCGAGTCGGTGGCGTAGTGACCGCGCAACGCACCCCCGGGCCGGTAGGCCAGGCCCCCGCCAAGGATTACACTACTGCCAGCGAGGGAAAGGGACCCCGGGACCGCCACTTCCGGGATACTTGAAGTGAGTGGCAATAAGCAGTGCAACCGTGTGTGTGTGTGTGTGTGTGTGTGTGTGTGTGTGAGGGCCTGCAATGTGGCGTCGCGCCCGCCGTGAGCATCACGATGATCTGATCCACGACGCGGCCTGATTCGACCCGCTGGCCGAGAGCACCGTCCCCCGGCAGGGCTCCGACACGACCCCCCCGGGGGCCCCCGTGCTCGGGGGGCGGCATGGCATGACCCCCGGGGTCCCCGCCCCCTCCCACCGCCGGGCCGCGTGCAACAAGTGCCTGTTGAAGGGCTGCTCTCCGCGCCGCTGCAGGGGGAGGCAGCCGTGGTCCGGGAGCTCTACCCCCGCCCAGACAGGACCGCGGAAATCGTCGCCAGCGCTATGGCGCCTGCCGGGTAGGCAACCTCGACTTCTGCATGCGCGCGTGCCGTGCGGGCTGGCCTACCCTGGAACACGCAGGCGCTCTGTGATTTAATGTGGGAGGAAATTCCGGCGCCCTTCAGACGTCACCTTTTCGCCGCACGCGAAACGTCCATCTCTGCCTCTGCCGGGGGCCATCGCGTGATTTTCCTCGGTCGAAAGGGGCACCTTCCCCCCAAAGAGGAAAAAAGTTATAATTAGTATCAATCGCTGTTGTGTCATCTTGCGCTGGAGTATAGCATGTCAGGGTCGGGCGGGGCTCGTGGGCCGGAGGCAGCCAGGACAGCCAGGACAGCCAGCACGGCCAGGACGGCCAGGACAGCCAGGACAGCCAGGACAGCCAGGACAGCCAGGACGGCCAGGACGGCCAGGACAGCCAGGACAGCCAGGACAGCCAGGACAGCCAGGACGGCCAGGACGGCCAGGACAGCCAGGACAGCCAGAACAGCTGCAGGTCGGCCAGGACGGCCAGGACCGCCCCCACGGCGATGTGTGAATGGACATGGCAGAAAGTGAAAGCCACCGAACGGCCGGGCTGGGCCGAGCGGCTGGACGGACAAACGCCGCACGACCGCGACGGCACAAGCCGAGCCGAGTCGAACCGAGCCGCTGTATTGTGTTGATGAATTTGAGAAGCAAACACGGTAATCGGCGAACGTGCGTGGGCGGGGCGTAAGCGAGTGCGCGCGCTACGTGGGCGGCTCGTGTGTGTGTGTGTGTGTGTGTGTGTGTGTGTGTGTGAGAGAGAGAGGGCGAGAGAGAGAGAGAGAGAGAGAGAGAGAGAGAGAGAGAGAGAGAGAGAGAGAGAGAGAGAGAGAGAGAGAGAGAGAGAGAGAGAGAGAGAGAGAGAGAGAGAGAGAGAGAGAGAGAGAGAGAAGCAATGACGCCAGAATGGCCCTGCAAATGGGAGTGTTGTACAGTACAGACTCATTCTTGATGTTGAGAGGGACATAGTGCGTGAGTCGCCCTGCCCTTGCGCCTACCGCGATCCGGCCGGGTTTTCGTGTGTTTTGTACCTTGCTGTGCGCTGCTTCGCCGCTCTGGATACGCCGTTGCCGACTGCAGTATGTGAAACCGCAGCGGTGGATAGACCGACGGGGTTGCGCCGCCGCCGCCGCCACCGCCGCTGCTGCCGCACAGCGCTCGGTGAATTGCACCTTTTCACGATGGAAAATCCTTCATTGTGGATTACCCCCGTTGAGCAACGGGAGCAGCAGCGGCGGCAGCTGCCACCGCCCCGCAGACCACAATGCCGCCCCGCCCCGCCGCGCCCCGCCGAACCATGCATGGCCTTCCCTGAGCGCTGATTTGCACTAGTGACTCTGCAGTGCACAGCGCCTTGGCGGCGTGACCCGATCGCCGTAGATGACCCGATTCCGTCGCTCTCCGGCCCCGTCGACACCCGGCATCCTGCACACGTTATTTCAATCATCACCGGCGTCGTCGTGCACGTGCTCGTCGCCGTGGTCCTCTCGGGCGTCGTCCTGTACTACTTCCTGCTCTGCCTGCTCTACCTCCTCCTCCTCCTCCTCCTCTGCAGGCCGCAGGAGGCCCACGGCGCAGCGCCTCAGACGAAATCGAAAGTGGTGCAGGTGGAACAGGCATGCGGATCGCACGCCCGCGCCGCCGCTGCCGCCGGCACGCCCGGTTCGACCACCCGTCCGCACACACACACACACACACACACACACACACACACACACACACACACACACACGCGGTATGGTCATACCTGAGCAGGCCGGAGAAAAGGGGAGAGGAGAGGCATGAGGGAGACGAGTGTGAGAGACGCGGAGGCGTGCGGGGGAGGGGGGGGGGGCGGACTGGTTTGGGCGGCGGCGACGAGCTCCAGACCGGCCCCGCCGTGCAGCGGGTGGCTGGTCGTCTTCCTCATTTCACTCGGACCCGACCCGAGACCCGGTGTGGCAGTGATGGCGTACCCCCAGGGAGGAGGTGCCCCCGGTACACCATCCCTAGGGGCCATGTACCCCCCCCCCCCCCCCCCCCCCCACCAACCGACTCGGGGGTACACGATCCCTAGGGGCCATGTACCCCCCGGGGGGTACACCATCCCTAGGGGCCATGTACCCCCCGGGGGGTACACCATCCCTAGGGGCCATGTACCCCCCCCCCCCCGCGTCGCGTCGCGTTATTATAGCCACTGCAGTTAGTTATTCACACCCGATCACACCCCGACTGCAAATAATGAGCAGCGCTGGCATCGCAGTCGGTACGCCGCTGCCACTGCCGTCCGCCCGTCGTTGCCCCGTCGCATGCAAACTAGGAGTGAGTCTATAGTCGGCCGACGCCTGCGAGGTGACCCGACTGCAGGCCGGCGGGGCGGGACAGCCCACCTAGCAGGGGCTCGCTGAACTCTTTGACAGCTCCATGATATGCTGCTGGACTGTTTGTTTGAGGGGGGAGGGGGTCTTTTCTCTTCTGTGATGTACAGCCAACATGACAACCCGCAGTCGGTCGGTTATACTGCCAGGCGTTTTCGCGCACGGCTGCCAACTGCTGTCATCCCATCCAAACGTGGAGTGCGAATAACCGGCTGCCGGACAAGCAAAAGCTTTAAAGCGCACCTCCGCTGCAGACATTCGCAGATGTCGCACAGGAGGTCCGCCTCACGGACGCTTGTCGGTGCAGACGGTAAAGGGGGGGGGGGGGGACCCGCGGGCTAGAGGCTCAGGGGGCTGCTCTTGTCCGGGAATCATTCCCGCGGTGGTGGGTTTCCTCAGCCGCGTTTGATTTATGATCACGAGCGCGGCTCTTTACGCCCCCGCAGCCCCCGCAGCCCCCGCGCTGGGCGGAGAAGTGTGGTAATAGATAAGCGCAAGCGGCCAGCGGCGAATAGGGTCAAACGTACGACGTGATAGCGGCCGAGTGGGCGGGGGCCCGGAGGGGGCCCGGAGGGGGCCCGGAGGGGCTGCCGCGCTGATATCGGCCGGCTGCGGACTGCACATATGGCGTGCCGCAGCGGTATGGTCAATTAGCACACATGTTCGTAGCTCCTTTCCCTTTCAAATGCGCGCGGGGCAGCGGCCGGCGGCGGCGGCGGCCTGGGTGGCGCTTGTTGTTATAATCAGCAAGGGCGGCGGGCGGGGCGGGGCGCGGCGGGGCGGGGCTGCTGGCCGTCGCAGATGCCCTATCCTGTCCGCCTACCGATCGCGGCCGAATAGTGTGGCCTACCTCCGATCCTGCGACCCTCCGACCCTCCGACCCACTGACTTCCCGGCCCTTAATCCTTCGACCTTCGGACTGCCCACTCTCCGACCCTCCCGGAGCTGGACAGTGTTCCCGTCGCCACTGCGGCCTGGCTGCCCGCCTGCCCGGCCTCCCTCGGGGTCGCGCCCCGCCCCCCGGCCCCGCAGACATCGTCCCGCTCCGCTCCAATCAGCAGCCGTCGGGGGCGGCATGGCCGGCATCGCAAGTGACGCGCGTCAAATCCGCGAGCACGCCGGGCAGGGCAGAGCCGGGCACAGCTGCGGGGACGGGCGAGGCCGCGGGGCGTGTGCCGGCGGCGGCCGTAGCGAAGCGTGACTCCAGCACGAATCAGCCGAAAGCAACAACGCCTCGCATCGCCACGGCCTCGGTCTTGTCTTCAGCTTCGACGAGCACTAATTATTATTCACATATTTACCCCGCGTCCCCGCGTCGCCGTCCGGCATTTATCCCAAGTCAGGTGTCCGCCCGGCGCGCCCGGCCCGTTCCGAGCCGAGCGGCGCACAGCGTCGCGCTCGGCCGCGCTGCCCTTCACCTCACGACACATGTGTGACCGACATCTCCGGCGAGCGAGGCGAGGCGAGGGCAGCCCCCGTCCAGGCCAAGCCGGGCCCCAGGCACAGGCCGCGGGCAGGGCAGGCCTTCTAGGCAGGCCGCGCCGCAGACCGTATCAAGTGACATGCATGCAGGGATCGATAAATTGTTGACATTGACCACGGCGCACGTACGTGCGAGTGTCACAACCATGGGGCGCACCGCGCACCGCGCACACCCCCGCTGCCGTCGACGCACTGTCCGATAGCAGCCAGCATTTGGCGGAGAAATGAGCTCCACTCCCCTGCGCTCTGCGAATTCCTCATCAGATCTCCGGCCCGTGTCCGCAACCAGCGCCGTGGCTGCAGTCTTGATAACAACGGCCGCGCTGTTCGCCGGGGGTCGGCGGGGCCTCTGCCGCCGCCTCCTGCAGCAGCGGTAGCAGCGGTGGCGTAAGATGGAAGCGCCCCGTGCAGTCCGAGGCACGCGATCAGCGCGATACGGCTCGGTATGAGACGCCACCGCGCGCCGCCTGCATCCCAGCCAGACCCTCCGACCTTCCGACTGCGCACTCTCCGACCCTCCGACCTTACGTCCCGTAACCATCCGACTGTCCACCATCCGACACAACCACCCTTCGACCCTCATCCTTACGTCCGACCCTTACTGGGCACTCTCCTACTCTCCCACCCTCCGACCCTCCAACCCTCCAACCCTCCGACTGTTCCACTCTCCGACCACCGACATTCCACCCCTCCGAAACTGCGAACTAAGCACCTTCCAGCACTTCCATACCCTCCCATCTCCCGACCCTGGGACTGACTGACCGCTCTCCGGCCCTCCGACCCGGTGACCTGCTCCGGGAGGGACATGGCCTTGCCCCGGTCCCCAGCCGCTCCTCGCCGCGCCACGCCGTTCCGCTCCGCACGATTGGCACGGCGTTAGGCAACCTGATAGCCGCAGGCAACACGTGACAACGAGGATGCGCGCCGAGCCGAGCCGAGCAGAGCCGAGCCGAGCCGAGCCGAACCGAGCCGAGTCGGGGTCCAGTCCGATCGGATCGCGAAGAGTCGCGCCCGCGCCGCTGCTTCGCCGAAATGTCAGGGCACGGCGGTATTGATAAGTCGAGAGCACCCCTCCCCTCCCCTGACCTGTCGCCTGCCCTGATGGAGCAAGACTCTTTGAAACGCGGGCGCCCCGCCGCCGCCCAAACCCAACCGTGATTCGCTGCACGTGCCATTCACTGTGTGCACAAACGTCAGCGGCTTGTCTCTGTGCCCCCGGCGGCCGCCGGCGCCGCCCTGTCCCGTCAGTACTAACTGCGTTAGTGTTAAGGAGTGTGGAGCCGCCCGGGGAGCACATGCAGCACCACATTCACCGCACACCGCGCGGCGCGGCACACAATTGAGACGCTGGCGACGACGGCTGCGAGTTGTCTCTAGATGGCGGCGCGCAGCGCACCAACCTTTCGCCGTGTGCTGTCTGCCACACATGCGCACACACATGCGACAGGGCTGCGGGCGCGCGCACGCACACACACACACACGCAGCGGCGACGGCTGTAACTACAAGGTTGTGATCAGCATCAAGACGCCAGTAAAATCCTCGCGAAATTCACTCTAACAGTCATTTCGATTGGGAGTCCTCGCGCCCGCGCCGCACGGCCCCTGCCTGCAGCCTGCAGCCGTTCACTGCGTAACACTTTTTACCGCAACCGCGTTGGCATTGTGCGCGCGCTGCGCTCTCCGTTGTGCGTGCCCACCGCGCATGCGCGCGCCGCGCCTGCCAGGATTGACACACGCACGCACACGCACGCACGCACGCACGCACACGATCACGCTCGAACGTTGTAATTTGTCACGGTAAAACTCTCGGCGCGGTCGTACTTTGTGTCGTTATAAGGAGGCGTCAAACGTTTGGTGTGTCAGTCTCGTGTTGTGTGTGTGTGTGTGTGTGTGTGTGTGTGTGTGTGTGTGTTTGTGTGTGTGTGTTTGTGTTGCGAAGGTCCTGCTGGTGTTGCAGCTGGGATTTGACTTGTGATGAAACAACATCCAACGCCCACGCTGTGTGTGTACTGCACTGCCCCTCCCGCTATGGCCACGTCCCAGCTGAATAAATATTAAAAAAAACATCAGAAATATTTAAGATAAATGTTTGAGACCGAGTTTGGACTCAACCAAAATTCCTTGCAGCCTGGGAGCAGGCGGGAGCAAGTATATTCGAGTCATCAGTCTCTCTTCGATTATATTTGACTCGGACTCGAGCTGCCACCGCACCGTACCGTTCCGTGCCCCTTCACTTATCCATTCAATCTGCCCGTAATTTTCACGAGTCCTTCGCCGCTCCGCGCGCGGCCAGTGCCATACGCTCCCGCGGCGGCTGTGCCGATTTTGCCGTTCCGTTCGCAACACTGGCCTTACCTCCCCGTGTGTCCGGCCAGCAGGCCGTCGTCCCTTCACCGCTTCCGTGGAGGTCAGGTGGATGGGATTACATGCATGCGCGTACGTGACGCGTGCCACCGCTGCTACCGCTGCTACCGCTGCTACCGCTGCTACCGCTGCTACCGCTGCTACCGCCCTCTGGGAGGGAGGGACTCCGCGGAATGCAACGCATATCTGCAAATTCCAAAATAATTTTTTTTTTTCAAATTTTTAAGTTTAATGTAAGGGTGCAGAAACGTAAGAGAGGAGTTTGATTTGGTGTGCGCGCGCGCTGGGCCCCTGCCGTGCCCTGCCCTGCCCACTTCCCCTGCTCCTCCTCCTGCTGCAGGGTCCAGCGAAGCAGCTTCAGCCGCCTTACGCCTCTCGGCCCTCACAGTCGGCGTGCGTGTCTGCCGCTGCTGCTGCCGCTGCTGCTGCCGCTGCTGCTGCCGCTGCTGCTGCTGCTGCTGCTGCCGCCGCTACCGCCTGCAACGCCCTCCCCTCCCCCTCGGCACGTCCGGGAATCACTTTCTTGCGATTGGCAAATCACCTTAGCGGCGGCAGCGGCGGCGGCAGCGGCAGCGGCAGCAACAACAGCGCTATATCCAATCACTCAAACACGCTGCTCCGCGCCGCGCCGCGCCGCCGACCGGACTGACGTCTAAAGAGCGCCATGCGTGTGCCGTACGGCTCATGCGCCGTATGGCGCCTCATGGCGTGCGGAAGGGGAGTGCGACGCAATGGAACGGAATGGCAGCGCGGGGACCAGAGAGAGAGAGAGAGAGAGAGAGAGAGAGAGAGAGAGAGAGAGAGAGAGAGAGAGAGAGAGAGAGAGAGAGAGAGAGAGAGAGAGAGAGAGAGAGAGAGAGAGAGAGAGAGAGAGAGAGAGAGAGAGAGAGAGAGAGAGAGAGAGAGAGAGAGAGAGAGAGAGAGGAGAGAGGAGAGAGAGAGAGAGAGAGGAGAAGGGTCAATCTCGGGCCAAGAATTATGATAGAGCTCGGCTACCGGGACAGAGCAGAACAGGGCAAGGCAGCTGTGCGCGGCGGCCGCCAGCGTCGCATTGCTTGACTATAAATGAAAAGTAGGTGAAAAATAAATTGAACCAGGTTAATTTGATTAACTGGTGTATAAATTGCAAACTCAGTCAGACTCGACATGTGGCACTCGTTTCCAGAATCGAACAGAAATTTTTTCCCAGACTACCCCTTAATTCGTTGGGTGTCCTTGAGGCCGCCAGTAGTACTGCCGTACTAGTACCTGCCGCCCTAGTGAGACTTCAACCCTCCGAAACGGATCTAGGAACCCTAATTTTCAGTTTCAACGAGACCCAGAGATCCGGGTGGAGCCTCAGACCGCGCTGAGCGATAGGTTGCTGAGCGATGATTTGGAGCGTAACCTCCTGAAAAAAAAATAAAAAATAAAGCGTGCAGGATAGGGAATGAAAGACAACGGTGACAGTAGAGAGAGAGAGAGAGAGAGAGAGAGAGAGAGAGAGAGAGAGAGAGAGAGAGAGAGAGAGAGAGAGAGAGAGAGAGAGAGAGAGAGAGAGAGAGAGAGAGAGAGAGAGAGAGAGAGAGAGAGAGGAGGGGAAGGTATCCACCGCACTCTCCCAGGACTCCATTACCGGCAGCACAGCGCTGCGCTGTAAGGGAGGGAACGAGAGCCAGTCCCGATCGACTCCATAGCAATTGCAGCAGCAGCAGCAGCAGCAGCAGCAGCAGCAGCAGCAGCAGCAGCAGCAGCAGCAGCAGCAGCAGCAGCAGCAGCAGCAGCAGCAGCAGCAGCAGCAGCAGCAGCAGCAGCAGCAGCGCCACACCGCGGTTACAAGCCTCGAGGCCATTACAAAGTGGTGGCGGTTGTGGTGCTCGGTGGTGCGCTCCGTCCCCGTCGGGCTCCACCCCCATATCCGCCCACGTGTATCTCTTTTCCCCCAACGTTTTCATTCCTGTCCCCCTCCGCCCCCCCTCTCTCTCTCTCTCCCTGAAGGTGACAACCTCCGGAGAGTGTCACAACGTATTTAGCCGGCGGGCTCGACCAGACCAGCGCGCGAGATTGGAGCCCTGCTAAACCCCCTCGTTGTCCTGACCTGACCCTCAGGAAGATCCTCGGGGCTGAAATAATAAGAGACGGAGTCCCGCGAACGTGTCGGCGGACCCCAGCGCATCTCTGCGGAGGAGCGCTACTCTGCGCTGCCGTGCTCGTGCTTATTTGGCGGATCGCGCCCCGTCGAGTCGCGCAAAATAAAACAGCCACCCCTGCTCGGCTGCTCGGCTGCTCGGCTGCTTGGCCGCTGTGGTGCCGCCCCGCCCCGCCCGCGCCGCTACGCCCCGCTGGAAGGCAGTGAGCCTTAGCCTCTCCCGCGCTCCCGCCTCTGCTGCTGCTGCTGCTCCCAATTAAGTGTGACATTTTATTGGTGACAATGTTGTAGGAGGGGTGGGGGCGGCAGCCCAGCCGGGGACAGGCTTAGTGCGCTCGCTGTGTGTGTGTGTGTGTGTGTGTGTGTGTGTGTGTTGTACCACGGATGAAAACGAGCTGGGGAAGCATAACGGAAAATGATCACTTGTTTTCCAAGATTACAGAAAAAATAATTAATCGACTTTTTACATCCTTAATGATTTATTTAGCCCACATTTTGGTTTTTGTTGTGGGGGTGGGGGATGCAGAGTATACCTGTGACGAATCATGGTAGCCTGTGGTGGCGGTGGGGTCTGCCAGCGAGTAGCAGGGCGGTCGTTGGAAAAGGGGGAGGACGGCACGGCGACGATGTTGGGCTTGCTCAATGTCTGGGTCTGGCAGTGGCAGGGCAGCACTAGTGCCGTTGTTGTGTGGCTCCGTGCTCTGTGCTGTGCCTGGCTGTGCCGCTGGCAGCTCGCTGCACCATCGCACGCCCGGCTGGGTTTGCCGCCGCTGCAGCTGCTGTTGTTGTCCTATTGGCCGATGTACAGGATGGCCCTGCGCCGCTGCCTGGCAGGCTCGTGCAACAATATCACACCGCAATGCACTTTTTGCGGTGCGCTCGCGAGCTTGCAGACGGGGCAGGATGCGCACGCGTTTGATGGGGCATCCAGGGGCTGCGCTGCGCGTCTCTCTCTCTCTGCCTCCCTCCCACTCCACCAGCCTGCCTGTCCGTCTCCCTCACACCTCACACCGGAGTGCTCACGACCCCCAGCCCCGGCGCCATAGCCCTGCTCAGTGACCAGGTCGCTGGGCCTGTTACGGCTCTGTCCCTGCCCTGCCCCTACATTCCGCGGGACCAGACACACTATGGGGACCGGCGGGGAACGCGCGCCGATTTCATACATGGCGCGCGTCTGCGCTGACCTTTTGAGCATGCGCGTCGAGGACAGCGGCCCAACGCCACCCCCTTTTGTTACAATCATCGCAGCTGCGTATTTCTCATCAGCCCGCTCTTTTTTATGTATTTCATTTTTTTTTGTCCCGCCTCACCTGAGGGCTATTGGCGCCACATGGCGCCGCGCGTCACACGTTCCCGCGGCCATAACGGGGGCAGCCAATAGCAGCCAATGACGGCCCCCAGAACGCGCGCGCGCGCCGCCGGCGCCTTCGCAAAACTGTATATCGCCGCGTCCATTTCAGAGAATTGAATTAAACGGCGCGCGGCCACGCTCTTCATCTTGCAACGGTGGATCGCGGCGGGAGGGGAGGGGAAGAGGGGGAGGGAGAGGGAGAGGGAGAGGGAGAGGGAGAGGGAGAGGGATGGGTTGGTCAGGAGTGTCGACTGCGTGGCAGCAGCCCACGGTAGCCCGCGAACACAATGCGCGCACGGCACTTCGTAACGATGCGAAACGATCACTGCTGCAGTGAGTGTAACGACCGAATAAAATGCAGACACGGCGGCGGGCGGCGCGGCACGGCGCGTCACCAGAGATTTACCAGCCGCGGCGGGTGGCTTTAACGCGTCCATAAAGAAGGCCGGCCGCTACGGTCGCCACGGGCGCGCGCCTCTCCGCGCCTTCGCCGTGCGTTTTCCGCTGCGCGTGTCTGTCGCCGTTCTTTCTGTCTGTCGCCCTGCATGGCCGTCTGTTTGTCCGCCTGTAGCCGCACCCCCCTGTCCCGCCCCCAGCCCTCGCGATACAGAGCCCATCGCGAACGTGCAGTACAGTAAGTACTTGGGAGGGACCAGCTTGGCGTGGCGCGGCCCACAATGGTTTGGGAGCGTTTTCGAGGGCCGTTGCAATTAGTATTGCTTATTGCTAATGCCCACGACCCCTCCCCCCCGGAGCGAGGCGGGGCAGTGGGCCCGGGGCCCGGGATCCAATGGCCGGCCATAAATAGGCTGCCCGACAAGCTTTTAGCACAATAATATTCGTCGGGGCTGGGCCGGCGGGGTGGGGCGGGGTGTGTGGCTGCGGGGTGGGGCACTCTGCGTGCCTCTGTGCTGCGGGGGCGAGGCGAGGCGTGAATCGGTCGGGCTGGCCTGGCAGGTGGAGGGGGCAGCACGGCACGGCTCGGCAGGGCACGGCAGCGCGCAGCAGGGCACAGCAGGGCTCTGAGGCTAATGCGCCACTTCAATTGTTGCACGGTCCGCGGGCCTTTCGAGCGGGCCACTGTGGGCCTCGGGTGGCGCGGGCTGGGCTGGGCTGGGCTGGGCTGGGCCCGGCGTGGTGGGCGCACACGAGCCCCGACCCCTACCCGCCCTACACGATCGCTATAAATCGGAGCCGCTCGCGTTCGCAGGCCCGCGGGACTCACCGCGCCGCGAGGGTAAGTTACAGCGGCGTGGCGTGGCGTGGCGTGGCGTGGCGCCGGCGCCCGCTGAAAGAGCGATGCCGAGAGAACCTCCTCTGGGATTAGTCTTATTAATTCCAGCACCGGCCTGGTTCCAAAGGTTCCCAGCACGGCCGCGGTCGCTAAAGGGCTGCGCTGACCTTCGGCCGACAGAGGGTATGGATCCCGTCGCCATGGGGCACGACACACACACACGCGCGCGCGCGCGCGCTCGCGTCTGCTTGTCTTGTCCGCGCACGCCTCGTATAGCGTGTGACAACGTGACCTCTCGAGACACGTGTGTCCCCACCGCCCTCCGGGCCCCGGCCTGGCCGGGCCCCGTTGACGGATCGCAGCCCCCCGAAGACAAGACAAGGCTGCCGCCCGTGTGCACTGTCACTACACGGCGCGACAAGACGCGACGCCGCGGCGCCGTGCTCGGGGGGCTCGGGGTCCGAGCCGAGTGAGTGTGCCGGAGCGTGGCCGACTTGCACAAGATCAGCACGGCACGGCCCGGGTCACACGGGGCGCGGCACCGCGCGGCTCGTCCCGGACGTTCCGACAGCCGCCGGCCGTAAGTGTGGCGGCGGTCCGTCGGCGTTACGGGGGTCTCGGGCGGCCTCGGGCGGCCGACGGCGGCCCTAAGCCCATCGGTAAGGCACTCCGCAGCCGTTGTTGCCTGATCACTGCGCGGGGCCCGACCCGAGTCCCGGCCCGGGCGGTGTCTCACTATCGACTCACGCCCAGACCGCGACTTGTGAAACCCATCCCATGATCGGCCGCTGGTGCTGCCTCACCGCCCCGCCCCGCCCGGTCCTCCCGGCTCTCCCTCGAGACAATGGCAAACCAAACCGGCAAAAAAAAAAAAAAAAATCAAAGAGGAAGGCACCGTCGAGCTAAGTCCGAGCTGTCTCCGATCGGAAGACATGATCTGGGCCCGCGGGCCGCGGGGCAGTGGACTGTCGACACGTTAACTCCATCGCACACCCTCCACTCCCCTCCCCTCCCCTGACGCGGTGACGCCGAGGGGCTTGCCGCTCTCCATGCCATTCCCAGACGTCGCCGTCGGATTCCCCGGGGTAAACAAGGGATGCGTGGGGGCTGTGCCGGTCAGTGCCGGGGCCGGGGCCTGTGCGCGCCGCTGTCGTGTATTGTGTGACCGCGGCAGCGGTGCGGGCGCGCATTGCGGGCAGCACACAGAGGGGGCCGGGGCGGCGGAAGGCTCCCCCGCCCGCCCCCTGTCGATGTACCCGCTGGTGCAGTGGTGCGCCCCGCGGCCCCGCGCAGTCAGAATTGGCACAGTTTCCGGAAGCCTTCGCGCCGCGAGAAACGGGGAGAGAATAAGCGAATGGCGACTAAAAGAAGGGCCGCGAGTCAGTGGAGTTGAAAGCGGAAGTACGGCGAGCGTAATCACGTCGGTGTAGCAGGTTGCACGAATTCTGTTATGCGGAGGCGCCTGGGGGGTAGACTGTCCCGCCGAGCCCCGGTGTGTGGCGCGTGCCTACCTCTCAGGGGTTCGGTGCTGGGAGACGGAGCGCCTGGGAAGTAGACTGTCCCGCCGAGCCCCGGTGTGTGGCGCGTGCCTACCTCTCAGGGGCTTTGCCCTCTCCTCGCACTGAGGAGGGACAAGGATGGAGAGACAGGGAGACGGCGCGGCGCGGCCGTGACCGGCACACGGACAACTAGCGCGGGCGTTAGGACCCAGGCGCGTTTCGAAAGGCGGGGTGATTACCTCTCGCTGTGTGGGACCTGTGAATTCGCCTGGCTCGGCGGCCGGCAGGCCCAGGCCTCAGCCTGCCCTCAGCGCGCCGTGCTCAGCCGCGCTCAGCCGCGCTCAGCCGCCTCTCGCCTGCGCCCCGCCCCGGTGGCAGCGTGTTGTTTTCGGTGGCCTTGACCTCATCGGCCAGACACGCTGACCGAGAAGGCCGGAGGCGCCGGGGGCCGCCCCCGTCTCTAATCGCACACGTTCTCGCACCTTCAGACCTCCTCTGTCCGGCTGGAATGATCACGAATGAAAAACGTGGCTGTCAACACGGCGTCATCCATCTGGTTGAATGTGATTCGGCCGCCTTAGATATCGCTTCCTCTTGGTTGGGGTTCGGCCGCGGCGCTGCAGTGACAACAAGACAGGAAAGGGATAGGTTTGGTTATTATAATATTAACACAGCTTTTTGCAAAGGCCCGCCCCGCCCTGTTTAGCCTATCACAGTCAAGGGGCTCCTCTGCTAGGGGTGCCACGGGGCTCCTCTGATGCCGCCCTAACCCTCTCCAGAGCGGAAGCGACGGAAGCGGCGCCCTCTTAAAATAAGCAAGTTTGTGTGAAATCGTGTAAGATCCTCCGCCTCTCTCGCCCTCCTCTTGTTTCATCTCTCCCTTTGTTCCCCTCTCTTCCAACTCTTCCCACTCCATGCCAGCACCACACTTACATGCACAGATCTGATACTGTGCCGCTGTGTGACGCTATGGGGCTTGCATGACAACAGCGTCACAACTGAGACTCTCTGTCTCTCTGTCTCTGTCCTCTCTCTCTCTCTCTCTCTCTCTCTCTCTCTCTCTCTCTCTCTCTCTCTCTCTCTCTCTCTCTCTCTCTCTCTCTCTCTCTCTCCCTCTCTCCCTCTCTCTCCGAGCTCCGGGCCCCCAGGCTCAGAGGGGCGGGAAAGGGCTTTGGGCGCCCCCTCATTCACAGAAGGCTTCCCTGCTGCTCTTCATGCATCTGTCTGTCTGTCTGTCTGTCTGTCTGTGTTTCGCTCTGGTCTTGCAGCTACCCTCTTCCCTCCCATGCCATGGCACGATGCCGCGCTCACTGTAACGTGGGGCCCTTGCGAAAAGTGTGTGTGTGTGTGTGTGTGTGTGTGTGCGCGCGCGTTCTGGGTAGAAGGGTAGGAAGGGGTGGGGCGGCGCGGAGGCGTGGGTAGAATGGCAGTGTCTGCGTGTGCGCGCGCGCTCTGAGAAGCAAAGTCCTTTTGTGTGTTACGGTGCCCCGCCCCACTCGCTCTCTTTCTTCTCCGTCTTCCACATATAAACCGCGCCATGCGAGCGCGCGCTTTTAAAATCGTTGGGTGCGTAAGGGACCGTACCCATATTACGTGACCGATTTTGGGCCACTTTTTGACCCCCCCCCCTCCTCGTGACGCGGATAACCTAACCTTTCCATGTAGCGTGCACTGTAAGGCTGACGGAGCGCACTAGAGCTGTCGGAGTGCACTCTAGAGCTGACGGAGTGCACTGTAAGGCTGACGGAGCGCACTCTAGAGCCGACGGAGTGCACTCTAGAGCTGACGAAGCGCACTCTAGAGCTGACGGAGAGCACACTAGATCTGACGGTAGAGTAGCAGAGCAGTGACATATAAGCCACCGCTCGGGCCGGCCCGGTCGTTTGAGTCGTTCTGTCGGTCCCAGAGGTTAGTTTGTGTGCCCGACGGGATTATCCCACCCACGCCACGCCGCCACGCCCACCCGGATGACCTCCACTGGCGCCCTGCGTGCCCTGCGTCCCCCTCTCCCCCCTCTCTGTCTGTCTCTGTGTTCGGAGACACATCTGCGCGCCACAACAAGAGTTAAGGCGATTTGCCTCGCATGGAAACAAGTCGGGATTGACACAGTCACTGCCGGAGGCGTTGTGTGGTACCGACACGGGCACCGACACGGGTACAGAGGGCGGTACTTGCTGTCCGGTCAGCAGCAGCAGCAGCAGCAGCAGCAGCAGCAGCAGCAGCAGCAGCAGCAGCAGCAGCAGCAGCAGCAGCAGCAGCAGCAGCAGCAGCAGCAGCAGCAGCAGCAGCAGCAGCAGCAGCAGCAGCAGCAGCAGCAGCAGCAGCAGCACCAGCAGCAGCAGCAGCAGCAGCAGCAGCAGCAGCGGCAGCAGCGGCGGCGGCGGCCCGAGCCCGAGGCGCCCAAAGGCATACGGCGGGCGGGCGCGAGACGCCCTTCCGACAAATTAATGTTCCGTCGGCAGCAGCAGCCGCAGCACAGTGACAGCGGGGGCGGCGTGGCTCCGGCGGCCGGCGGCGGCACACTTCCTGGTCAGCCGGGCTGGGTCGTTATTATAAAGTGTTTTTGGGCGGCCGACAAGGGAAGGCAGCGGCGGCGTGGCCCGGCCAGGCCTGGCGTGGGGCGGGTTGCGCCGCCCTGAACTGCCGCGGTATGTCACACGGATTTGCAGTGTCAAACTGGTTACGGTTAAAAAATAAATAAAAATAGCTTCGGCTCGGATCGACGTGATACAACGTCGCTCGCAGTGTGTAGTGAGTCGCGTGTTGCGATTCGTACCCTCGGCGTGCGAGCAGCGGATCGTGTTTTAGCAATCGTGTCGGCGCAGCCTTGCGATGCGGTGTGTCGGTGGCGCTCGCTACCGCTCGCCATGGGCCTGGACTGGACTGGGGTCCGTGTCCTCGCGTCGCTCACCGCGATGTTCTCCGCGCCTTTATGACACTATTACCCGCGTGATCCGACCGGGATTACTAGCGGCCGCGGGGCTCCGCCGGCTCCGCGCACACGCAGCGGCGGACGTCACGGCGCTCCACAGCTCCAACAGCTCGCGGTGGATATTATTTTGTGCGCGCGAAAGTAAACGGTCGAATGTAGCGAGGCTACGTCGCATGTGTAATCGGTTTATAATGTCGGGGGGGTTTTATGAAAGCATAAATAGGGAGCGTCACGCGCGTGATTTGTGCGCTCTGCGGCGAGGAGGAGGGGTGTGTGTGTGCTGCCGAGGCGAGTCCGCATCGGTGTCTCTGTTAGTGGGAGCTCGGCACGGCACGGCAGCGCTGCTCTCAGCCCTACCCTCTCCTGCGGAGGGTTCGTTGCCGGCACACACCCCTCCCCCTCCCCCTCCCCCTGCTGTCCTTCTCATCTGTGCCTCTCCATCAGTCCCGCTCACCCTGCCGCCTGCGAGCTTCCACGTAGGATCTCTCCACTCGACACAAAGGGTGTGTGCTCGATATGAGGTTGACGAGTGTTTACTCCCGTACACTAGGGTGGGGACGGGGCCGGCGGCAAGCCCCTCGGGTGCCCACAGCTCGGCACGGCGGCCGGGGCCAGGGGGAGGCGGGGACTACCCGCCAGAGGGCGCTGCTGTGGTGTCCCCGCAGAGAAATGAAGATTTGGGGTTCGCCGACGGCGAAGGGAAGGGACGGTGCCAACATGTCGCCCCGCCACGACTTACGGCCGTCCCGGCGGCATGGGGCACGGCACCAAGGCCGGCATGGCATCGCATCTCAGGATATCTCTGCGGACGCCGGCACTGCTTTAGTTATTCGGCCAACACTGTTGGAAGAGTTGGGTCGGCTCGAGTTACTAGGTCAACTTGAACACATTCTTCAGGCACGTCTAACCTATCAAATTTACTCGATAAAAAATTAGTTTAGTCAGGAAATCGGCTCAGCCTTATGCGTTTGATGAATAACCTGAGGTGGTCAAGATTTAAGTCGATTTTTCAAAGGTGTGAGTGCTGAAGTCGACCTGACAAATCGATCGGACGTGACGGTACTGACACTGACAGTGCACCCCGAGCCAGCGCGGAGCCCGGCGGAGCGCGGCGGAGCCAACACAAACTACAAAGAAACAATTTCCTTCAGTCCCCCGCCCCGCCGGTCCCCGCGGTGCACACACCGAACGCCCTGGCCTGGACCACGGCAGCAGCTTCCCCCGACAGCGGCTTCCCCCGGCAGCAGCTTCCCCCGGCAGCAGCTTCCCCGGCAGCAGCTTCCCCCGGCAGCAGCTTCCCCCCGGCAGCAGCTTCCCCGGTTCCTCCGGTACCCCCTTCCACCCCGTATTCTCGCTGTCGGCCCGGTATTAGTCATAATGGTGTCGTGCGCGGTGCCTGATTTATAGCCGTATCGACGGGTCGGGTCGGAGAGGTCCGCGGGTCCGCGGGCCCTGAGGGGTCGCCCGCCTGCCTGTGTGTGTCTGGGTCGGGGTCGGGGTCCCGCCCTGCCCTGCGGTTGGTGTAGGAGGGTGTAGGCGAGTAAACATCGCTCGTTGGAAGCGGTCCAGGCGCGCGCGCGCCCCCCGCTCCGGGCCTCCGGGCTCGGCACTCCGGGGCCGGGCTCCGGGCCGGGGCTCCGGGGGTGGCGCGGCGCTGGGGTGCGGGGTGGTGGAGGAGCAGGAGAGGAACACAAAGCGGAGGAATGACGGCAGCGACAGGAATAAAAATTCCAGCAGAGAGACAAGACGGCGGAATGGCGCGCGGCGCGGCCGTTTGCAGAATCCTACAGTGGGGCGGAGCGGGGTCCCAGCAGTGGGGCGGGCATGAGTCAGGCCGGCTGACTGGTGTCCCCTCATCGTCACTCGACAAGGCTGCCTGCCTGCCGGGGCCCATTGTGTCGATACCATCAGCAGCCAGCAGCAGCAGAGCAGCAGCAGCAGCAGCAGCCCCCGGCAGCGCTCGTGTCGGCGACAGTGGTCAGTCCCACGCAGCCGCTTGTAGAGCCCGGAGCAGTTACCGAGGCCTCCGGGCGACAGCTCAACGCGCCTGGTCTGTCCAGCGGCCGGAGGTGCCCGGAGGTGCCCGGAGGGCCACGGGCAGACGGTGCCCCGGTGACCCTACCGTGACCTCCAAGAAATGAGGCGACAGCGGGAAAATGGAAAGAGCAGATTATTTATTTGGACTGATGGAGGCAGCGGGCAGCGGGCAGCGGGCAGCGGGCGGGTGGAGGTGGAAGTCTGTATGTCGATGCGTTGTCCTGCTCCGGGCGGGTGACGGCCCGAAGGTTTACCCTGCTGATTAATCGTCGGCGTGGCTCGTCGCCAGGGCCGGTGACCGGTCACCCGCCACCCACCGTCCCCAGGGCTGACAGCAAAGCCACAGCTATCCAGGCCGCGAGCCACCGCCCCGGTCGGGGAACAGGGCGGGACGGGACGGGGTCGGCACCGGCGGCAGCCCAGCCCAGCCAAGCTCGGCAGCCTTCGGTCGGCGTCTTGCTTACACGCGAGTGCAGCCGCTGGTGCTGCTGCTGCGGTGACTCGCCTGGAGGAGACACAAGCGCAGCGTCACACATCATACCGGCGGCGGACGTGTGCACGCCGAGCCGCGCTGAGCCGAGCCCCCGCAGAGGCTACCGCGGACTGTACCACAGGCTCCACACAGGGGAGGGCCGGGGGGGGGGGGGGGGGGTTCTGCCGGGGACAGAGAATCCATCAAGCGCAGTGTGTTGACAACAGCGCTGCGATATTGCACCGCGGCGACGTTCGTATCCTGCAGCCCGCAGTAGCGGAGGGCGTAGGAATGCAGGAGGGGCCACGGGGCCCCGGGCCAGGACAAGCTCCTGCCCGATGCCTACGCCACCGGCGGACCTGGCCGGCCAGTGATTAATACAAGGATTTGGGCCGCGAATGGTGAACTCTCCGGCGCGCGAATTAAGCGGTGTCATTGTGGGAAAACCCGGCAATCGTCTCTGACAACGGAACCAGACCAGACCAGACCGCCAGGCACAGACGGCGACGTATGTGACGCGTGACCCCTACCGGAGGCTGCCGGAGGATGCCGGAGCCGGAGTCGGAGGCCGGAGGGTCGAGGACCGGCGCGCCATTCGTGAGCAGCACAATGCGCTGCTCTTTGCATTTATGTATTTCGCATCGTAGCTCTAGCGACACGTCAGAGGAGACTCGATGAGGATGGGGCTGGCCAGTGTGGGCAGGCAGGCAGGCAGGCAGGCAGGCAGCCATAGGCAGGCGTCGCGAGGCTACAGCCTCAGCAGACGACGTGCAGACGACATGATGAAAGGACGAACTCCGCGCGGCAGAAGGTCGAGTAGGCCTTCTGCTACGACCACACAGCAGTCCCCTCCGCCCGGTAGCGACACGAAACAAAAAAAAATTGTGATTGATTTTTAGGCCGGAGCGGAAATTTAATTATGATTGGAAAACGTAAAGGTCCCCGGCCGCGGGGGGATATGAGGTGTCAGCCTGACATTTCGTGCTGCCGCGGACGGCGCCGGACGGGACGGCCTGACCTCTCCGCGCTCTGCGGACGCGCGAGAAAAAGCGATAACTCACCGCGAGCAAATAAGGTATGATTAATCAAAGCGAACAATAGGCAATAGCAGCACGGGCGAGTGTGCGGCACGGCTTCGCACGGACGCACGGCTCGATGGGACTATACGCGGCGGCGCGTGGCGGCGCGTGGCGGCGCGTGGCGGAAGCGTGCCCGCAGCCGCGCCCGGTCCGGGGTCCAGGACCACACGACGGGACAGGACAGGGCGCAACCGCTGACAGGCGAGCGGCAGGCCCCGCCACAGCACAGCCAGCACAGCCCGGAGGACCCCGGTCCGGGGCCACTGCTGTTGTCGGATCCGGCTCAAACACGTGACGGGCTGTGGTGGTGCACCCACAACCACAAACGTTCTGTTCGGCCTCAACCCTCGGACAAAATGTTTCACACCAGGACTTCGGCGCAAACCACGAGAGATGCCAATAGACATGTATTTCGACCGGGATTAATTCATAAAAATGTAGAAGTAGTCGGAGCGTTATTGTACGGACAAACCTTTTGTGTTTGATACGATTGGGACGTCAGAGTCCCGACCTCGGTGTCTCTCAATTTTTGTTTCCAGGCGAGTCCAAATATGACTCGTCCCGGCGGACCCGAGGGCGCGCCGGCGCGCCGTCCGCCGAGTGACACATTACACGTCGTTCCTTACCCGCGACTGATATGTGCGCACGCACCGCCAGCGCCGCCCCGCCTCCGCCTGGCGGCCGCGCCTGGCCACGCCCTCCTCCCCGACAAGTAGGAAGCGCCGATGCCGATCGAGTTCCGGTACCTGTTATCAGCGGGGAGTATCGGGTCGGGTCTGCGCTGGCGGCAGCAGGCGGCAGCACACACCCCACCCCGTGCCAGCCCAGCCCAGCCCCGCCCCCAGCACCTTCACCTTCGCAGGGACACCGCCCGCCTCCGCCCGAGCGGGACGACGGCTGCAATTCCAGCAGACTACCCCGGGGAGTGAACCATCATTTCAATTACCTCGTCGTGTGTGCCGAGGGCGCCCAGGGCGCCGAGGGCCTCAGCACGACCTAGCCCATCCCGCACCCCGTACGGTCCTCCTTCTTACGGCAACGTCATCCCGCGTTGCTGCCGCTACTGCTGCTGCTGCTGCCGCTACTGCCGCTACCCCACGCTCAAATCCTTGCGCCCACGAGCCGACGAGCCGCCTTCACCGGGGGCGCTAACAACGCTGTAATCCACACGTAATCCACACACAGCTGTAGCGCCGTGCATACACACACGAGCGCACGCCGTCCGCTCTCGCCTCGTCCTCCGCCTCGTTATCCTCAGCCCTCAGCCACTCTCTTCTCGTCCTGACTCACTATTTCTCTCTTTTTTTTCGGCTCGTCACGTCGTGTCTGAAGCTCCGACACCAGCACTTACCGTGTGGCGCCGCCTCGGCAGGTGCTGCTCGGTACAGAGTTAGGTGGTTGTGTGGCTGGACGGGACGGGACGGGACAGGCGCCAGTCGTCACGCCGGGTCATGGAAATGCCTTCACTGCGGAGCTGAAGGCCCAAGGGCAGCAGCAGCAGCAGCCGCCCTGGCGGCCGCCTCGCGGCGTATATTATTCCGGACCGTGCGCTGTCCGTCGGCGGCGCCCCACCTCCAGGACGCCGACGTGCGTCTGCACGCCGAAAAAAATTTGGTTGCCACGAACGAATTCGTTCGCTGATTTTAAGGGACAAGCAACACATTTTGTTACGATAGCTAATTTCTCGCTGGCACAACACGAAATTTTTAATTCCCACAAACAAATTAATTGCTTGTCACGAGTATTAATTTTTCGTGACAACGAATCTGATTGATGATTTTCTGCGTGATGGGGGCACAGAGCCCTGGGGGCCTCGGTGGCCTGGGGCTGCTGCCGTCGGCCCTCATTGTGGCGCCTCGATTACGGGCCGTTTGATACTGTATACGGCTGACGGGGACATACCTCAGCTCACCTCACCTGTCACTTGGCTGGTAGTAGAGGGCGGCGGCCAGAGGCGGCCAGAGGTGGCTAGAGGCGGCCAGAGGCGGCTAGAGGCGGCTAGAGGCGGCTAGAGGCGGCTAGAGGCGGCTAGAGGCGGCCAGAGGCGGCTAGAGGCGGCTAGAGGCGGCCGCACGCCGGGAGCATGCAGAGGCAAAGGGCCGTCGCCGGCTGCCGCTGACGATAGGATGACTGATGGCCGATGGCGCTCAGAGCGAGGCGGGGTCGGCGCTTCCGCCGTCGGCGCAGCCGCCAAGCAGAAAGCAGGCCACGGACCCCGTGACCGACCAGAGCGCAGAGCAGCGGCAGGAGCCGGGGGAACTGGCGACGGCGGTGGCGGTCGGGGACCCCCCGCCCGTCTGCTGCACTCGCGGCTGCGCCCCGATCGCAGCACAAGAAGAGCGTAATTTCTCGATCGGATTGGCTCCGCCGGCTCCGGCGGCCCCGCCGATACACCTTTAACCACCGCCGCACCGCCGCACTATGAAAGCACCGCTCCGGCTGCGCTGGCTGCAGGGCGGGGGAAATTTTGAAAAGCAAATAGCCGCCATAGAAAGCTGGTGAACCGCGCGCGCGTGCGACGCATGGAGGAGAGAAATCGATCTTGTGCGTGTGTGTGTGTGCGTGCGTGTGTGTGTGTGTGTGTGGGCACCCGTACGCGCACATACCAACACAACCACAACAACCAATTGCAAAGAACGCCCGCGCCCGCGCCAACGCGAGAATTTTTTTTTTTGGCGTTGACTAGTGGTCAGTGATGATTGCTGCCTTCGACTGACTGCAACACCGATCGGTACTTTCATCTCTTTCTTCCGGTCCTTTACGACTTGACCAGCGCCTTCTTACATATTGTACAACCTCCATTTACATTCAAACGCTAAGCAGAACAATTACTGCACTTCTTTGAGAAGGGGGTGACCTTCGTGGGCGAACGGCGATAAGAGAGTGCTGGACCGCTAGCACTCCTTCACCGCATGCTTAAGGGGGTCGGAGGTCGTGGTCAAAATGCTCGTAAAAAGCATTGGCACTGTCGTTTGTTTTCCCTCTGCTTTTCTTACTCATGCCCTCCGGCATGAGGAGGACGGAGGTCGCGGATGGCGAAAAGCAAAGGCAGTGTATTGCCATCAGAACAGAGAACGTGATATTGAAATTGCTGGAGTGATGTGTGCGTGTGTGTTGCGAGAGCGCGCTAATACGATAAACATGCTCGCGGGGGGCGCCAGCCGGGACGAATGGCCCAGTCGGCAGTCGGGCCCAGTGCATTGTTGGTGGCGCTACGCCCGCTCCGCCCGGCCTCACCCGCTGCGCCCCCTAGCGGCCGTGTTTGCAATCACGGATCGAGGTCTAAAGAAGCAGCAATTGTCTCTGGGTGCTTTCGCTAATTGAACTTCTGCGAGAAAACCTTGTTTTTTCGCCTAGTAATAATTAATTTTGTTTTTGTTTGTGCAGGGTATGCTGGGAGTTGTCTGACATGCAGATTTCGTTTGGTAAGCTCAGTGACATGGAATCCCTGTCATCCGAAAAAATAAAAAGTAACGTTCACCGCTGACCGAAGTTTTTAATACCGCGATGTGAGAGAGTATTGCTGCGGCGGCGAGCGCCTGCGATGGCCGGGGTAGGCCGTCCCGCACGACACGCGTGCATGCAACGCCTGTAATTGCCTACCTATCAGGCGCTATGTTCGCTAAAAAGCAGCCGCGTGCGTAAACAGGAGGTTGCCCTGGCCAGCTGGCTGGTGCAGCGGTCCCAGCTGTTCTCTGTGGCGGCCCGCTCCGCCGCCGGACGTTGTCCGCTGCGACCCTCGCCGAGGTCCCATCCATGACCGTGGCCTCCTCCTCCTCCTCCAGCAAAAACTGCATCCGGCCGATCCGCGCTGCACAGCGCAGCGCAGCTCTCCTGCACCGGATGCAGCAGCGGAGCAGCTTCTCCCGTGAGGAGGCTCGCTGTGACCGCCAGGCTCCGGCACGGCTCCGGCACGGCTCCGGCACGGCTCCGGCACGGCTCCGGCACGGCTCCGGCACGGCTCCGGCACGGCTCCGGCACGGCTCCGGCCCTCCGGCCCTGGTGGCCTGATTCACTCATCGGCGCAGCCAAGCGTCCGCCTGCTTGTGTGGCCGCGGCCGGGGCCGACGGCATCCTCCGGCCGCACAGAGAAATCGTCGCCGCCGCCGATTTCGATTCCTCGTCGGTAAAGTGGCGCAAGGAGATGCGAGCCGAGCCGCGCGCTTCGGTAGAGAGTGTAGACGGGGCCGGGACGGCGTGGCGTGACGCGGACGCTGCACTCGGCCGCAACGGATCTGGATCTCGATGGTCCCCGGCCAGCCCCAGCCCAGCCTCCGCCAGACCCACGTACCGGACGGGGCCGTTGGCGGCGGCTGCGGCGGCCCCAGGCGGCCCCCGGCCCCCTCCCCGATGATAGCCGCACCGGAAACACTGCCCCCTCTAGGCCGCCGCTGACGCCCTGATGCTCCGCTTGTCTTTCCTCCCAAAGGCCCGGCCGGCCATTATTCTCGATTCAAGTGTCTGAAAACGTGTGAAATGGAAAGTGGCGAGGGGCGGCCAATGTTGGGGCCGCGGTCCGGGATGGCTAACCCGAGCCGAAGCCGAGCCAACACTTTTTAATAGGACCGTTGTGTGTGGTATTTTAATTTCGTGAGAGCAGTCAGGGGAAATAAAACCAGCCGCTCATGTGATTTTCTCCCTCCCTCCCTCCTTTCTCTATTTAGGTCCGGGCGGGGTGATGACGCGCGAAGCACTGACCGCGCCACTAGGTAGTGAGTGCGGGCGCCGAGGCGGGTTAGCAGGGCTGGGCTACTAGGTGCTACTCATTCATTCATTCATTTATCTATTTATTCATTCATTGGACTCTGCGACGTGCAGGTCGTGCATAGCCTGGGCTTGGGAGGGAAATTACAGCGCGCTCAATGGCCGAGGGAACACCGCTGCACCCGTTATGCTGCTCTTGTTGTTGTGGTCGGACTTGTTTGCGTCCGCTATATGTTTCCCAGCTTTTCCCTTCGCTTTTTCTTCCTTTTTTCATCATTTCATTGTCCGCGCACCTCTTTTATTTTCGATGGCTCAGCCTGATTCTCCCCTGGTGTATGTAGGTGTGTGTGTGTGTGTGTGTGTGTGTGTGTGTGTGTGTGTGTGTGTGTGTGTGCGAATGTAGGCGGGGTTACAAAAGAAGCAGCGACTGCAGTGGAAATTTATACCTTTGAGTGGGATATGCGATGGGATGACGCTCGTGACCAACCACCACCCTCCCATTTTATTACTTTTCCACGTGACCTCTGCAACACGAACAGCAGCAAACGCGCCCTCCGAGTATAGGAAGTGATCATTGACGGAGCGCGCACATACAAAGTCGCTTGTGCCCCACTTCAACTAGCATTTGAGGCTCAATGAAGTGATGGAATAGCCCCGGCGCCGTTGATAGTAATTGTTAATTACAGAGCTGTGATTAGTCCCGGGCACTGCTTCCTGGGCATGCACCGCTCCGGGGCCGGGAGTGCTGGCGGCGCGGCGCGGCAGTGCAGCGGCCAGGGCAGGGCAGGTGTACTCCGCGCTCGGCTCGGCTCGGCTCGGCTCGGCTCGGCTCGGCTCGGCTCGGCTCGGCTCGGCTCGGCTCGGCTCGGCTCGGCTCGGCATGGCTCGGCTCGGCCCCCGGCCAGCTGATGCTACAACCGGTCCCGTTTTGCTGCCGGTCGGCCACGGCGGCAGCAGGCCGACAGGCGCAGGGGCCCGGCCGGCGTCGATGCGGAGGGGGAGAGGGGGGCAGTGGCGGTGGTGGCGGTACCCCTTCCTCGGTGGCGTCGTCGTCTTCCTTTCGTTTTCATGCTTCTCCATCGCGGGCCTCACGGGCCTCGCGGGCCCCGAGGCGAGGCGGCTGCGCGACGAAGCCCGGACGCTCTCACTACACCGCCGCTGTCACCACCACCACCACCACCACTACTACTCTCTTGCTAACCTCCGGTGTTGCCGCGTGCCACCCGATATAGGCGTGAAATGCAGGCCGCCGCCGCCCGCCGCAGCGGGAACTGGGCGCGCGCCGGGAAATCATACAGAAACACGTACACAACAAAAAAAAATTACAAAAAAAAATAGATGCCGCACTAAATTCAGGACATTTTTTTACGGGTAGGCTTGGAAGGCCGTGGAAACGCCACCTAAATTGCTTTCGAAACGCGCGCGCCGCGCTGACATGTGGGAGCCCTCTTAGCTCTCCTCGCACAGGCTCGCTGACCCGCTGCCCTGCACAGTGCCGCGCACGCGTGTCGTGTCAGCCGTGTGTTGGCTTTGGCCGACGCGAGGCGCGGCCGCCATGCCCATTAATCCGAGTGCTTCGCGGCGCTCGCGCCACACACGAGGCGCAAAGTAGCACACGCTCGCAGAGGGCGGGGGGGGGGGGGCTTAACAAGGCGCGGCGACTTGGGGAAGATTTAATTGCGCTCATTGAAGCGTGCGGTGAATCGGCGTAGCCGGTGCGTGCGGCGCGGCGTAGCCGGAGGCCGGGGGGCCCCCGCCGGCCCCCTGTATGACGGGCCGGCGGCCGGCTGCTTGCACAACGGCCCCGCTACGCAGCCGCCACCGCCACCACGGAAAGGGCGGTGCAGAGATGGGATGCAGCGCTCGGCGTAACTCGCGGCGCAATCCGGCGGCGATGCGTGGTTCGGCGAGCGCGATGATTGCGAGATGTAATCCAGAAAGGGCATCACTCAGGGCGTCGCGGCGTCGCGGGGGGCGTCGTCCGCGTCCCGGCGTGGCGCCTGCTGTCGTGGCGCGTGGCGGCGCGTGGCGGCGCGTGGCGGCGCGTGGCGGCGCCGGCCGGCAGTATAACGGAGGGGGGGCAAAGTGCGAGAATGGGGCGGGGCATAAAACAGGCCGTCGTGCGCCGCCGCGATATGGCGACGGGCTGGTGATAACGGTGGCGCGGAGTGTACGGGTGTTTCGCAATTACTGTTATTACTAGTATCACTATTGCTATTAGTGCGCGAGGTACGCGTCCCACCGCGGGCGCCCCCGCCTCGGTGTACCGCTGTGCCGGGAATGCGGCAGAGTCACCGGAGTCCGCGCGGGTTTGGTCATCAAATGCAGCCTAGCGGCCGCGCGACACAAAAGAATGGCCGATGATGGGCATTTTCGGCGCGCGCATAGACAAGTCCGATTCTATGGCCGTTTCCTAATAGACACCGCGACAAGAAGTTCCTGGGCCCCGCCCTACCCCGCTGCTCTGCCGGAGCCGCGTTAAACTGCCAATTCTATTGTGGAGGTGACGGAACACAAAACGCCCCGGCGCCAGGCGACGCCAGGCCTTGCCTTCGTCCAGGCCTCATTGTGTGCGATTTTAGTTCCTTATGATCGCGCGGCCCCGAACGCCCACCCGGGGACGCCGCTATTACCGCCACTGCTGCCGCCACTGCTGCCGCCACTGCTGCCGCCACTGCTGCCGCCACTGCTACCGCCACTGCTACCGCCACTGCTGCCGCCACTGCTGCCGCTGCCAACACCTGTCGGGCCCTGCAGATCCACGATGCAGTGACCCTTCCCTGTTAGGGCCTGCCTGCCTGCCTGCCTGACCCCGTGCGTCCCATTGTCCGGCTGACCGCCCGGTCCCCCAAAGTTGCGAAACAACCTCTTTTTCTCGGTGTTTGGAGACTGCGCCTTATAAATCACGCGACGGAGGGCCGGAGCTGCCGGAGCTGCCGGAGCTGCCGGAGCCGAGGGGAGATTTTCGTCATGCGCCTGCTTGCTTCCAGCCGCGCGACATAAACCTTAAGCGCCTTATTTCCATTACAAAGTAAGTGCAAGGCCTTCGTAACACACACACACACACACACACACACACACACACGCGCGCGCGCACACACACACACACACACACACACACACACACACACACACACACACACACGCTGCCGCAGCGCCGGCCGGTCACCAGTGCCGGGTTCCCGTTGTGCGGCGGCGTCGTCCCCCGGCGTCCCCCGGCGTCTCTCCCGTCCGGGTTGTCCGCGTGCCCGCCAGACATAAATCGTCTGCTCCACGAGCTGCTTTGTGCGGCCGCACGTCACGTCGATGGCTTCCCCGGCCCGCGGGCCCCTGCGGCCCCTGCGGCCCCTGCGGCCCCTGCGGCCCCTGCGGCCCCTGCGGCCCCTGCGGCCCCTGCGGCCCCTGCGGCCCCTGCGGCCCCTGCAGCTGCGCGCTCCGTGTACCAGTCGCTCCTTGTACTCAAGTAGCCGCATATATTCGATAATATTATTCCGGACTCGATATTGAATTCTTTATGTTGGGCCCTCGATTGTAGGCGACTGTTTCAAAGGAGCCCCTCAATTAAAAAAAAACAATACTCACCGTTTAAAAAAAAAGCTAGTAAAAAAAAGTCAACAAATTTAAAAAAAATGGATGTACGCTTGCATCAAGAGTGACCGCTCGATGGTTTCTCACGGGGCCGGCTCGCCCCGCGTGATCGACTCGAACAGAACACACCCGGAACGGCCGCGGCGCACGGCTCTTTCTCATTCCCACACACGCGTGTCGCCTGCGGAGCCCCCGGAGCCCCCCCCCCCCCCCCGAGCCCCCTGGAGCCCCCCCCCCCCCCTGAGCCCCCCGGAGCCCCCCGGAGCCCCCGGCACGCCCGCCGCCATTATGAAGTCACATCATGCAAGAGGCTGCCGCTTGTTATTGGACCGTCGTGAGTAAAAGGCGAGTGGCAGCGCGCAGCCTAGCTCTTCCTCCCTGCCCTTCTCAACCTTAATTGCATTGTGTGTCGCGCGCCGGTGAAGGACCTCGAGAGAGACCCCCCGCGGACTCACGGCGGCCGGAGTACACGTCTGCTCGGGTTTGGCGATCGAGAGGGTAAAGCTGGTGCGAGAGCGAGAGCGGAGCAGGGAAAGAGGGTCGAGGGTATAAGCGTTTCAGTCCAATTACGCTAGTCGTTTCGGGTAGTGGGGTTTCGAAATATGCAGGAAAGAGAAAGGACTCGAAGCCAGCCTGATCTGTAAGGGGGAAAAAAACAAACCGCCAGGCCTTATACAGGAAGGGGAAATAGCTGTGAGAGTTCGGATTGACTCTAGTGAATAGAACGCGCATGTATTCTGCAAATCATGCAGTCCATTTGTCCTGCGAATGTTTCCAAACAAACTCCTGCGGCCGGCTGGCATTCCCATGAATTCGAGATGGGGACGTCGGCGAGAAGACCGATACGGAATCGCAGTTCTCAGACGGGCAGAGACTGCTTGGCGGCTGCATCTGTGTTCTCTCTCCGCCCCCCTAAATGTCGTATCGTATTATTCACCTCCGAACGCGGGGAGGAGGGCGAGTAATCAAAAAGTTTGATTGAAATGGTCTCGGGAAATTGTCTTTCTTTTTCCCCTTTTTTTTCTCTCTCTCCCCTGTTTTGTTTGGGGTCTGTCGCTTTCCAACCCTCACTGCGTTCGCATTTTCAGATGCGCGGTAGACCTTTAAAACACATTTCCACTTGGCCGCAAAGCAATTCGCCACGACCGAGCCTCGCCAGCAGACAGATCGACTGCTCGGGGCTCGGTGACGAAACCTCCAGCAGCGGCTGCAACCCGAAGTAAATGGTGAAAACAGAGCTTTGTTCCGATGTAAAAATAGAGGGGTGGAGGGGGGGAGGAGGGGGGGGGAGGACAGTATCAGAAATGATAAAAATGTCGAACCATAGGGATCGCCTGGCTTCTCCTTTTCGGGGGATCGGAAAGAATGTCATCGCCCCCCCACCCCCCACCCCGGGGGGGAAATCCGACGAGACAAACAGCGACGGATAACGCGCCTGCTGTGTCATGCTAGCATCGGCTAGCAATTAGGAGAGCGCCGCCCCGCCCCGCCAGGAGACATGACAGCCGGCCTCACTTCCTGCGCCATCCCTCTCTTCCTCCTCCCCACCCCTCTCTTCCTTCTCCCCACCCCTTTCCTCTTCCTCTCCCCTTGATGAATGCACGGGCGAAATGTCGTGGCGCGAGTCTGCCAGCCGCCTGCCTGGCCGCGGTGTCGCCGCGCTGCCGCTGCCGCCACACTGCCTGATGCACGACGCGTTTTGTCGCGGAAACCATTTGCACAATGACGTCTACGCGTGCGCGCCGTTCATTTTTCACCCCCCCCCTCTCCCCCCGGTCTGTCAAGTGGTGGCACACTTAATTCCACCCCCTGGTTCACTTATTTGAATCAATTAAAAACATGCATCATTCACACATGATTATAAAACCTCCCATTTCGTCCGGAGTTTTGGGTTTCATTTCAATGCATACATTCTACATTGCGTTATTAGGCCCCTCTATTTATTTACAAATGAAAGTAGAGACGGTGAGACACACGGCCAGCAGGACCCCGAGGACATCGGCGAGTGCTCCGCCCTCTGGTGGCGTGCGCGCTGACCAGGGAATGCGTTTAGCGCATCCGTTACCACCCGCTTCTCGCGGCTTCACGCATCGCACCGGTTTGACTGACTGCGTGCCGGCACCGGCCGGCCGTGCCTCACCGGCTGCGGCCGGCTGACGTAAGAGGCTGGGCCATCCGCCGCACAAGCCACGCGGACACTGTCAAAGAAAAAAAATAAAAAGGGTGGAAAGAAAACCAGTTCGCGGTGGCATAAAACGGCCGCTGCATGCAAAATTTCGTTTTCATTTTTTTTACTATCGCATCAGACGTTTCGCTGTTTTCCCGCCGCATCATATTCTACGCCAGTTTGAATTCGCCGCCGTTTTTACCCCTGCTTTGTTTACCAAACGCTCCGCCCTGCGGCTGCGTTGCCCGGTCGGTTTGACCCGAACAGACAGCGTCGGCCCGCGGCCCTCCACTCCAGCAGCGTAACGCCGCGTGCCCCGCCGCTGTTTGAGTCCGTTGCCAATGATCGCACTCAGTCCGCACAGAAAAAAAGACTCCGCTTGCCGGAACAGAATTTAATAGAGTTGTAATTAACGTAAACAAGAGAGCGCACACAAGGTTTGTTATTTCGCTGCGGCAGTGCGTGCGTCTGTGAGCACGACCTCGGCCCAATGTGTGTTTTGCCGCAGGTGTCGACGCCCGAGGGTGGTTCCGGCGCCGCCTCGCCCCGTCCCTCTCCATCCCGCGGGCCGCGGGGGTGGTCCCGCTGCTCCTATCTCTCTCGCACACTGCCGATAGACCTCCTCGGGGCCGAGAGGGAAGCCGGCCATTAAGATGTGCTCGCAAGCCGCGGCATTGGGAGTCGAACAGACGAAGCCCTGTCGACACGTAACGATACAGTGTTGTAATTTACTGACTCGGATATCGACGTAAATCAGGCGCGATGTAAGTCGGCTGCTCGCTTCGCTGCTCACTGCGATGCTGCGCCTCGAAATAATTAATTAGTGTTGCCTGGCTGCTGCTCATCCCGGCCCATCCTGGTCACGCCTTACCATCATTATTATTCAATGAATCACCATCGTCTCTCTCGGCGCTGTTTTTATTCCCGTACCGGATAATCCCTATTCGAAATTCAGTGGGAGGTTATCGAGATAATGGAAAGCGGCGTGCGAGTTGCCGATGTTGATGTAGAGAGGGATTGAATGGACACACGTCTGGCCGTGCGTTTTTACCTTTCGCCATCACGTGTGAAATCACACGTAGCAAAATACGCGGAAGCTTTCCCGTTTCGCACACAGAAACATAACACACACACGCGCGTGCACACGCGTGCACACGCATCGCGCTAACGAAGCCCACAGGGTTCTCACTCTGGATAATGGGAACCTACATCGAGTCGCCTGAACAATCATTCCAATTACGCGTTCGGTCCCCTCCCTCCCCACATCTACACATCTACCCAGCTTCACCGTCCCTCAGGCAGATAGGAGGTGGGGATGGACGAGGCATTGTAGATCTGTCATCCGCCCCACACCCTGCATAGAGGAGGGGGGCGGGGGGAGGAGGATATAATCAGCACCACCGCTATTCTCGCGCGGAATCGCAAGGTTGCAGTGTGTGCGTGGGTGGGGGGGGGGGGGAGGTTCTGGGGACGAAACAATATGACATTTCTCGTGCTTCTGCCCGTGATGCGTAACACAGGGGTTGGAATAAGGAAACCCTACCCCTGCCTCTCTCTCTCTCTCTCTCTCTCTCTCTCTCTCTCTCTCTCTCTCTCTCTCTCTCTCTCTCTCTCTCTCTCTCACACACACACACACACAGTCGAACCAATCTCCATGTGCCGCGGATCAACAGATGTAATCTCAGCCCAGCCTTGCTCCGCGCGCTTCTCCCGACGACACAGGAGCGGCGGAGCGGAGCTTCCAGAGGCGCACAGGTGGACTTACGTCGCGCGCCCACAGTCATCACTGAGCACGGCTGGCTGCCAGCTCTGCCAGCGCCGCCGGCGGCACCGCCGGAAGGCACGCCGCCGCCACAGCGAACAATAGAGGGCGCCAGCAGCAGCGGCCGTCCAGTTATTTATACCGGAAAACGACTTTTCAATGAAACTATAATTTAAGAAACCTCGAATCCGACCGGCGATACACGGTATAATTATTTTCTTTTCTGTCCGGTGCGCGCTCCGCTCCGCTTTGCTCTGGGGGTTCTGAGCCGCCCGTTCCGATCCACTTTCTAAGTACGACACCGACTTCCTGGAAATGAGGCGCGGGGGGCCGGTGTGGCCTCGTCCTGATAACGCCCTGACCAGTCCCCACAGGGGCACCCGGAGGCCGAGTGTGTGACGACGGCGTCAGTGTATGCAGGCCCTGGACAGGCCCTGGACAGGCCCTGGATAAGCCTTGACACGCCGATTCCGTGTCGATATACAGGACGATGCAGCAGCAGCAGCGGCCAGTCCCTCAAATGGAGAAAGCGGCAGCGGCGGCTGCAGCAGCAGTAGCCGGAGACAAGGCTGGACTGGACAGGTGGCAGGCACGGGGCTCATTCACTCTTCCCTAAATAGGGACACACACACACACACACACACACACACACACAGATACACGGGGTAGAGGCGGGGCACGAAGGACAACAACGTTGTTTGGAACGTCCGTTACAAGTATTTGTAACGCATCACGAATTTGCAGGCGGTTAACCGTTGCAAGAATAATTTTGTCACGCAACGTTGCACTCTCAGAACAGTGCTGACATTACCGCAGCCGTGTGTTTACAACCGGTGGCGTAAATTTGTACACAAAACAGATTGCGCAGCGACAGCGTGCTCCACCTAAGGGTTTGGCCTGAAGTAAAAAGAACACAACGACTTCCAAATTGGTGATGGAAACCAGGCAGTGAGCGGACCGTGTTTTAGAAGTTGTTTCGTTCTTCGCACATGCGGCTAAATACTTAGTTGGAATACCCTATTGTGTTCCATCCCTCTCCCCCTTTTCCCCCGCCCCAATCAGCCGTCCCTCTCTCACTCTCGTCTATTACCCTGAGCAGGCCGTTTGTTGATTTGGCTCGTAAAAGGGGGCGAGTAGTGAAAGTGGCCGCAGGACCTGCGGCGCGCCGCTGACGGTCGCCGATTCGTCATTTTTTGAAACCGGGAGGACCACAGACCACATCATTGCGACCGACCTGAATTGTTAACCGCCCGCCCCCAACGGCTCTTTTATTTTTCCCAACATCATTTATAAACAGTTAGTTTACAAAATGTATGACACTGACAGGAATCAAAACAATTCAGTTTTTTTTTTTAATTTTTATTTTGGATTGTGTGGGCTAGAGATCTGCAACGAGCGAGCCGACGAGCCTACTGCCGCATCAGCCACCGCTGCTACCTGAGCGCCGCCCGTTGCTGCGGCGGGGGCAAGCTGTGCAGCAGTGGTATCGGCTGAGGTGGTGGCGTGCCGGAGATCACGAGCCGGGCTCGAGCTCGGCGGGCCGAGCCGGGCGAGCCGAGCTGACTGTTGCGGCGGTAGCGACTAGCCCGGGCTCGGCGGCTCGGCTCGCTCGTCGCAGCGCGGCCTGTCGTGGGATGACAACACGGCTGCGGTCCGCTGCCGGCCGCGGCGCGGGACCGGCGGGACCCGGCAGCGTAGCGGCACCTGCTTCACTTGAACTTGACTGAAGGCAAGGCGAGCGAGGCGAGGACCAGAGAATCTGAGTCGGTCAGGCCGGCTGCCGGGACCAGCCGGGACTAGGTGCTGCGGCGGTGCCGGGCAGCCGGCCGGGTGTCTGACCGGCGTCAGCCGGCGAGTGAGTGAACCGGCAACAAAACAACAACAACAACATTCCCGCCGGGACGAAAGCAAGAGCGGTGTAGCCAGAACAGCTGATGAGGCGCGGCGCGGGCCGAGGTGGCGGGTGAGAGAGGGAAGGGGGGGGGGGAGCCCATCTCCCAGGTGGTGGGGGGAAGGGGAGGAGTGAAGCTGCGCCTCAGCACGCTGCGACATAATCTGTTCTGTACACGTCGCGGCCCATTTACTTTTCCACGATTCCCTCCTCGCCTGTGCTGCTGCCGCTCTTTTCCTGTTCCCCCGGCTCAGCCCTCTTGGGCCAGCTCACGGCTCCCTCGGCGTGTTCCCCCGAGACTCCAGAGACGTCCTCAGCAGCGCTGCCGCACGGAAAGCCTCGGTACAGGCCGGCGCAGCAATCATCCCCCCCCCCCAAAAAAAAAAAATGAAATCATAAATAAATAAATCAGAACCTTGCGTGGATAAAAATCTCCAGTAAATTCCTCAAAGCGACAGAAAACACGGAATCTGGCAACGTTTTTTACGATTTAAATAAGACGCGACGAGTTCGTCGGAGGGTAGGCGTGGCCGGGGCCGGGGCTGCAGCAGGTGGTGGCGGGCTGCAGCGGCAGGAGAACAGGTGTGCGCGAGGTGCGTCGGAAGGCAATTCCCGGCGAGGTTTGTCTGCTGCTCATCTCTGTGCGATCCCCGACAACTGCGCTGCGCACCGCCGCCCTCATACCCCGCCCCGCCACCCGCACTTCCGCATCGGGGGTTACATCACCATGTTATTGGCTCCCCTCCCCCTCCGACTGCACACTCTCTCGCGCGCGAGATCACACGCACAGTTTTCCCCTCGTAACCTCCGCACTGCGTCGCCGCAGACCGCCTGGCAGGTAGACTCTCCCGCCGAACACGGGTGGCTCGCCGTTGCCTACCTCCCTTACAGCCCTATGGGGCCTCTCGGGTGCCGGTGGCCGGCGTGCCCCCGCTGGTGCTGCCGGCCCCGTACCACTGCTTTCTCTGGCAAGGTCCACCGGACGGAGCAGCGGCTGTCGGAAACAGAGCGGTGCATCACCCGCCAGCAACACACACGTACTCACACTGACCCTCGAGGACTGACATCCGATGGCTGACTGACTGACGGTCCGACTGACGCCTGTCAGCGCTGCGAGCGGTCAGCACCACCTGCCCGGCCCTCGGCCCGCTGCGTTGCGTTGCCCGGGGCGGGGCTGGCTGCTGCCGGAGCTGCACCGGCTCTGCACCGGTACTGCACCGGCTCTGTACCGCGGCTTCTGTTCCGCCTGGCATTGCCCCACTTTAGTCGCCGATAGCGTGCCATCCCCGACGGAGTGCTGCTAGAGTGCAACGACTGCTTTTCGTCGCCCCCGGTGACCCGCCGCTGGTGACCCGCTGGTGACTCGCTGGTGACTCGCTGGTGACCCGCTGGTGAGAGAGGTGAGTCCGGCGTGTGCCGTGAGGTAACGCAGCCATCACAGGCGTGCTGTGTGGACCGTGTCGCCGGGTAAGTAATGACGATGCAGCTCCCTTTGGGTAATGGTGGAGGCCCGGCCGCCCCGATGCGGTAACTTATAGGCCGGGAGCAGCCCCAACACCAACCACCGCAAGCAAAGAGGGACGGACGGAATGCCGTGAGGACGCGAGGACGATCCTTCTTGCTGCCGTGTGTGTGTGTGTGTGTGTGTGTGTGTGTGTGTGTGTGTGTGTGAGCGCGCGAGCGGGAGGGGCCTCTTGCCAGAGTCCTCCATGTGAAATGTCGCCCGGCAAGAACTTGAGAGAGAGAGGGAGAGAAGGAGAGGAAGAGAGAGAGAGAGAGAGAGAACTTTGTTCGAGCGACGACTCCCTTTTGTTAAAAGTTGCGAGAGAGTTGGAGCCGCTGCTGGGTCTCGCTTCGTACGTGAACGTGCGCACGCGCGCGGGTCTGTGTGTGTGTGTGTGTGTGTGTGTGTGTGTTGTCGCACGCTGACGTTGTCATTACGTCATGACGTGTGAATGTGTATCGTATGTGTGTGTGTAAGAGTGGGTTGCTCCCCAAAGATGCTCGACGATGCTTGTGTCGCCTGGCTGTGACCGGGCGGTGGCGCCTTCGCCGTGATCGTCTTGACTGTGAACAAAACGGTCGCCGTGTCTCGGCGTTGCTGAGCCTCAGTCATTACGATCTCGAGTGTGCGGCGCTCCGCGGCGCCCCGGCGTCTCCTCCCCAGCGCCGTCGCCGCGGTCCTTTGTGCATCCGCGGCTCCCCCGACGAGGCTGTCAGCCTGCACATGACGGCGTTCGTCGGCGCGCCTCTCGACCGGGATCCGACAGGGCCTGATGGTGGCACAGCACAGCCGGCGCGCAGAAGAAGCCGTGCGGCCCCGGCACAACAGTGAGACCAGCCCGCCGGCCCGGCTGGTGCGCGCAAGTCCCTCCCCGGTACGCGAATTTCACGTCTGGAAATGGGCCGCTGGAACCGGCGGTGAAGGTGACTGTTCGCGAGCAGTAATGGGTGTCTGTCTGGTCTGCAGCCGGGCCTTCGTACGGCGGCACTCCGGGGCCCTCTCGCAGCGACGGTCCACCCTAAACGCTTTTGCGTAATGAAAATTCCCGCTGTCCGGACAGGTGAATATGCGAATGAGGACCTCACGGGGATTGTACGGCGGGGTCCAAGTGAATCACAGCGAGGTAATTACAGAGATCCGCTGAGTGACGAGGGGGAGGAGTACAGGCAACGCCTCCTGCAAGTGGACATTCCGAGGAGGGAGCAACAGGTGACGAAGAGAGAGAGAGAGAGAGAGAGAGAGAGAGAGAGAGAGAGAGAGAGAGAGAGAGAGAGAGAGAGAGAGAGAGAAAGAGAGGAGAGAGAGAGACAGGGGGGGGGGGGGGGGGGCTCAAGGGCCGTTTACGCGCTCTCACACACGAGCAGAGTCTGGGTCCAGGTCTGTCTGTGCACAGCAGGTGAGCACACGCACGCCAAAAGCAGGGGGAGAAAAATAAGGGTCCAATCCTCCCACGGCCCCGCCCTCCCTCGCAGGAGCCCAGCCGTATAATAGACCTTTTTGTTCTTGAAGGGTCGCGCGGCAGAACGCCGGAATGTCCACCACACCGCAGTGTGTGTGCGCGCGCGCGCGTGTGTGTGTGTGTGTGTGTGTGTGTGTGTGTGCTTGGCATGACAATGTGACTCATCCCTCCCGCTTACATAAGCCGGCGGCGCGCGGCCAGCGGCTCGGTGGCTACCAGTGGCCGGCCGCGCAGACGCCCAGCACACACGCCGGGCTGGGCTGCTCGGGGCTGCACAACGGGTTTGGCCCGACCAGACCTCCGCCGTGTCGTGCCGTGCGCTGTGCTGACGTGCCGGGCCGGGGAGTTAAGGCAGTATAGTATACGGCCGACGAAAAAAAAAATCCTCATTCAATTAGGAAGCAGATGATACCAACTCTAAATGTCTTCCAGTTTCTTAAGGCTTTTTAGGAATTGTCTGTGGAAGCAGAACTTATCTTTTGTTGTATTATGAGGGAGAGCCGAAGATATTTGAAAGGAAAGGAAAGGCAATTTTTGAGCGGCGAGGCGGGTGCAGGAGGAGGGGAGCGGGGTGCCTTCCTTTCCCCGCCCTGGATGGCTCGCATGGCCCGCGAGGGCAATAATGCCACGATGCGAAATGCGACAGTGCTCGACGCGGACGGATTCGGACGCGGACGCGGCTCCCCCTACAACGAAAGTGCAAGCTAGCTGACACCTCTTTCTTCCATATTATTTAGTTTAGCTAGGCTATGCTAGTGCTATTTAAAGAGGTATCATCTGCTAAAAACTCGAAATTTTTTGGCAATAAATATGAAATGTGTGACTCAGATTTGGCAGCAGGTTTTGGTATTGCACGGCCCGGCCCGTGTGAGTACAACAGATCCCGAGGGAATCCGTTCTGCTTGTGCGGTTGGCGGGGACGCCGTGCTACGGGAGCGGGGTCAGGCGGTGGCCACAGCCGCAGTCATGTCGTCGCCTCCTGCCGCGGTGTGCATGCCAGTGCGGTATGCGGGGCAGATCACCTTAGGGAGAGATTGCTTTTCGAATTGCGCGCTATCTGGCTAGCGGCCGCGGAGCCACGAAGAAATCACAGTACATATCTCATTTCGAAAGAGGAGCCAGTGCCTGCGCATGCGCGCTCTCTCACACTCACACACAGACCCGCGCCAGAAGAGAGCACACCGTGTATGTGAAATGTGTTCGCGTCGCGCGCGGCGTGGCGGTGACACGGGCGCGGACACTGTGAGTGACAACGTGTTGAAACGCCCTCCCCCTCCCCCTCCCCTCCCGTGTTGCCCAGCCCCGCGGGGTGGGAGGGGCCGAGCGGCCGAGGGGCCTACTCCACAGCCCGCACTCACTCACACCCACGCGTTCATTGTCAAGCGCCTCACTCACCACTCCCTGCCCGACACGTATATGGCCCCTCCTAGCCCGCGGTGGAGTGCAGGTGACACGCACGCCCGCACGCACACACACACGCACACACACACACACAAAACACACACACGGCCACTTACGTTTGGGAAAGTCAACGAGATCGATAAGTGTCAACGCCAGGCTGCGGCGTGCTGTTGTAGCTATGCGGCCGGTACTACGCCGGCTGCTCTGGACCATAGCAGCGGGCCGAGCCCCAAGGGGCGGTCCATAAAACACAGGTCAAAGAGTGGCCTAAAATCGATCACACGTAGTTTATGAACGCCCCCCATTTGCTCAGCACCGGGTACAGGGGAGGTCCGCGTGGCGCGCCACTCAACAGGCACAACCGCCTGCATTAATTCCACTCGAGAAAAATAATTGAGGGTGGAAATTTTCGCTGACCTTTACGCGGATATTCCCATTCATCCCAAGCCGGTGGCCATTGTCTCGGCCGCCTGGGCGCAGAGCGGCGGCTAACCGCCTGGCTGCCCTGGCCCACGGTGTCGCCTTGTGCTGTGTTGTAATGAGGCATCTCCTCATCTTGCATGCGCCGGGCAGCGTGCACTGTAAATATTTTGGTTGAAAATTTCCAAACAGTTTGTGCTGCAAATTTTCCTATCAATTTCCGATGAAATTTTTTACAGTATGGGGGCAAAATGCACTGTAAAATCTTCATGCCAAAAAAAAAATCAGGCGACTCAGCGCGACTGCACTACTATGCACGATTACTATCGCCCGATTTTGCGATTCAATTACTTTTTTTTTCTGTGTAGTGTGCGTATTTCAGGACTGTTAAAACGAAGTGTCAAGCGCTGAAAATGTTGTCAAGCGGGAGGGATTAAGGACTGACGCAGTAGTTGTGGGCCGGCAGTGTTGGCAGCAGAGCGTGGGTGCCCGTGGTGCGGTGTTGGTGCTGCGCAGCTACGCCCGCCCGGGCCGGGCCGAGTCGGTACCGTTGCGCCACCTTGCACTGCTTTCCGTGGCCCAGAAGCTCCCCGTGGCCGGCTGGGCTGGCCGGCGGCGGTGTGCCCGGCAGCGGCAGTGGCAGCAGCGGCGGCAGCGGCAGTGGCAGCAGCGGCACAGCTGGCTATTCATGACGTGAACTTGTGCCCCACAGCAGCGGAGCGGCGGTGCCGGCGGTGCCCTTCTCACGCCGCCTGGAATAGGCAAGTGAGCAGCGCGGCCGTGAGGCTGAGGCTGCACAAAGTCGTGACTCGGGACTGGACCGGGGCTGGGGCCGCGGGGGCCGCGGGGGCCTCTGGGGCGCTGGGCCTGGGGACCGCGGGGGCCACGGGCCGGCCGGGCGCAGCCGGGCGCAGCCGGGCGTCGGCTAACTACTCCGAGACCGCCAACAGCAAAGTCGCGCCGAGTCAAGAAGCGCGCGTGCGCGCGCGGTCGCGGTCCGGGTCCGGTCCTCCCGGACTGAATGTGATCGGCGTGCTGAATCGGCAGGGAACGTCCGGGGTCTGGAGGTCTGGGGGGGGGGGGAGGTCACCCCACCGTCATCAAAACGGGGCTCAGCTTGTGATCGAAACCGAGGCCAGGAGGGATGGCGGCGGCGGCGGCCGTGTGCGGGAGAGGCGACATCAAAAACTCATGTTGGTGTCGGCAGGGCCGCAGAACACTCGAAAAGATTAAAATGTGAGTATGCGGACGAGTGCGCTGCTCGATGTGGATCGCAACTAATTTGGGGTGGATTATTTTTTATGGTCTCATTTTTTTTTTTTTATACTTGGGGTAAGATTTGTTGAGAAGCTTTTGGTGTCGAAAGGTGTGTCGAGTAGCGTGGCCCCCGGGCAGGAACGGCGACACCTGAGCCGGCCGCCAGACCTTGTGTCCACAGCAGGGCGCAACAGGGGAGGCGCCGCACGCGTGTCACCCGCGGCCGCGAGCTGACTAATGCTGTCTGGCGCACGCTGCCGAGACAACCGGCTCTCTGCTCCGTTCTGCTCTGCCCTGTTCTGCCCGGGATATGACGATGTCGATCCGCACCGCTACACAGAATCATGATAGGTTCACTCCGTGTGCACACGACCGCTGCTGCCGCTACCGCTGCTGCTGCTGTCGACTCGCTTCCGCGAGGCCCTCTCCTGCCTGCGCCTATCCGACGGGATATCCGCTCCGGAATGCGGCGCAAAAGCGGCTGATGTATTATTGCGGCGGAGGGGAAAGGTTATCGCTACGCGATATCCCATCGGGAAGGCTAGGCCAGGCTAGACCAGGCTAGGCCAGGCTAGACCAGGCTAGGCCAGGCTAGACCAGGCCGGGCTAGACGAGAGCGGGAGCATAGTTTGCTCTGTACGCCCATAGATGTAACGCAGTACCGAGAACGCAGCGCGCGAGCGTAAGAAAAACCAATAACAAACAAGCAGCGACGGGTGATGGGCTCCTGCGGCTGCTGCAAGTTCAACCGCGCGAGGTCACTCGATTGCCGTTTTTATCTGCGCCATCTAGTTGATAGACGACGTACATGTGAGGGGGGAGGAAAGGGGAGGGAGACCTGATCCCTTGTTTGTTCACTGTCTCGCCCTGCGCTGTCCGCTTTCGATTTTTATGACTGGAAACGGACTTTTCCAGGCTCCAGGGTTCCGGGCTTTGGGTTGGCAGCGTTACATGCTTCCAGCTCGCCGTGCGCCTCGCTATGCGCCTCGCTGGGTGGGCTTCCCCCGGCGGCGTGGGCCACAGCGTGGGCCACAGCGTGGGCGTAGGGCGGCGCTGGGCCCGTTCCTGGTGCGCCGGTGCACTTGCATAACCCACTCGCCCCCCCGCGGGTCTGCAGCAGGCGGTGTGCTGTGTGTCTTTCCGTAGAGACGGGCGCGGGTTCGAATCCCCGCGCTGATTTCGGTGCACTTCTCGATTTATGAGCCGATAGGCAAGCTGGGGGTATGTGGGCGCCGGCCTCATTTCGGGCACCGGGGCCCGTTGCATACGCGCTGAAATAATGGTGCACTATTTGTTGGCTGCGCCGCCATTCATCACGCGCGTGTATGTGGAGTCGCCGGCAGACCAGAACGCATCAATCCTGGCACTGCACTCCCATTCATTTGGGGCGATCGGTGAGTCGACGACGCGCATGGATGCTCAGCCAGGTCCAGCCCCCGGTGGTGAAGCTTCGGAAATGCAGAGCTACTCGCCGCGGAGATTGTAACAATTACAGCGAGCCCCACACGCGCGTGTGTGTGTGTGTGTGTGTGTGTGTGTGTGTGTGTGTGTCGCACGCGCCCTCATTGGTCCAATTCCTCGTGGCGGCGCGTGCTGCGCCCTCGCGGCGCCTTCTCCAGCCCGCCGCCCATCGCACCGCCCCGCCCCCGGGGAGTAGAATAAATTATTATTCGGGCCGCGCAAACGTCGGCGCGGCGAACTTTACGCAACACTTTTTGTAGGTTCTTCTCCAGCGACTAGAGCGCGCGCGCGCACGCGGAAAGACGCTCCAGCGAGGAGGGATATTCAGGACACTTGGAGGAATCTCTGCCCGCCGCCGTCCCCGGGGTCTTCTGCTCCGTCTTCTCCGACCGGCGCGTTTTTCGTCAACGCCACGCCCCCTCACGGAGCGCCGTCACGCGAAGAGGCGCGAGTGGAGCGGACGATGACGGCTTGATCGAGGAGGAAGAGGAGGCGCAAGGCGTCGCCGCGTGCCCCAGGTCGTGTCTAGCGGCGCAGGGCCCAGGGCGGGTCGATGGCGCTGCAGGCCGTGCCGGGGCTCTGCAGGTCCGCCTGCACGCATTCTTGGTGGACTTGCGACGGTCCCGGGGAATGCCACCTCCGCCGGCATGTTGCGTACCGCACAATGAGGTTGTACATCTATCTACCCATTCATCTATACGCTGCTATGCAATTTGAGAGAGAGAGAGAGAGAGAGAGAGAGAGAGAGAGAGAGAGAGAGAGAGAGAGAGAGAGAGAGAGAGAGAGAGAGAGAGAGATAGGGACAGACAGACAGACAGAGACAGAGGACCCCGTAAAAAAATAACCGAAAATGTAAAACGGAACGTATGAGCGCACAAGGTCATGTGATCGGATCAGCATCATAAAACACGTTGTTTTCGTCGGCCCTACGCCGCACGTTCATATTTCCTTCCCGCCGAAGGTGAGGCGGCGAGTTTTGAAACGCTCCGGTACGCGGCGGCGGATTAGGCCCGTTAGGCCCGCATAACCGGCGGCGCGACGATACGGTGACCTGATCTGGGGGGTCACGGGTCACGGCCCCTCCGGGCCACGGCCTTCCCTGAGCACCCACCTCATTACACACCTGAATGAGGAAAACAGTCTGAGTCTCACGGAGTAACCGTCTGATTCATCGCTTTGTGTTCTTCACTGATCGCATTGCTGGATAAACTCATTTTTTTTTAAACGTATCACCGAGTTAGTCTGCCGATGGGTCCATAATTGCACGTTTTTCAAGCAAAGCGTGCGAGGTCTGCCCATGAAGCAGAGTGAAATGTCGAAGCGGCGACTTACCTCAGACCGTGGAAAAGGTCGCAGCAGCCGTGGCCCCGTCGTGCGTCCCAAAAGCGAGCGGGGAGTGCAGCGGGCGGAGTGAACCACGACCACGGGACGACAGGAAAATGCACGGTATTTTGAAAATATAATTAGAGCGTTGTATTCTTAGCAACGGACTTTCTGTGCTGAGATTGTTCTGCATCCCTAATAGGGTATTCCGGAGTAGAGCTTGACCGGAAACGAGAAGACGACAAGAATCACAAAAGCTGATACGGAAGTCTATGGTATGAAAAGTTACGCAGCACGTGCCGCGCCGTCAGCCACGAGCAGACTCAAAAATTTGAAGGCTTAGCTCTCGCTGACGATATGTCACGGTAGGGTCAGACAGCGCAGATTTCAACCGTGCGGCCCAGGGACGTGCATCCTGAGGCCGCGCGGAATAGAGTTCCGGCGCTGTCTGACCCTACCAAATGGTCGTGACATATCGTCAGCGAGAGTTAAGCCTTCAAATTTTCAAGTCGGCTCGTGGCTGACGGCGTGGCACGTGCTGCGTAACTTTTCATACAGTAGATTTCCGTATCCGCTTTTGTGATTCTTGTCGTCTTCTCGTTTCCGGTCAAGCTCTACTCCGGAATACCCTATTCCCTCGTATAGTCTGTTGGTGTTCAAACAGGCCATGACGACCTGTCTGCTTCTGCAGCACAAGATTTACAATGCAAGCGCGAAGATCGGTCGCGGGGTATTTCAAAATGAAGTGTTATACTGCGTTTGACAGCGAACGACTGCACGCCAAAACACTGTGCCGTAATTTGGCACGCCCCGCCGCCGCTGCCGGTAAATTGTTATCCAACGCGACCTTTTTTTTTCTCGTTCGTGACAGCAGCGGTGGAGGTGATGACGGGAGCGGCTCCCCGCGCCGCCACCGTTGTATCCACTTACCTAAGAACTGGCACGGACAAGCAGCCCTCTCTCTTTCTCATTTTGGCAAACGCCGCTGCGGCGCCCTCGCCCTCGCGCTGTGATGCGCACCGCTGCCAACTGCAGCACGCCTGGTATCGCACGTCGCCATCTCGCCTCCTCGTTCCGCAATACCAATCCGAATGTACCGCTGCTTCGCGCGCATTCTTCTGCACGAGGCGGTCCTAGCCAGGCGATCGAGGCGGTCCGCCCGAAACCGATTGCCTGCAGACCTGTGGCGCGCGGGTGCCGAGATCTCAGCCCGGCGATAACGGCGCGCCCAGTATGGTCGAATGAAGCTAATCGAAGAAGTAGTCTCACGTCCGTATCACATTTCCTCAAAACGCCCCTCGCGCTCGGGTATCGCTGGGGCCGCACGACAGGCCGCAGGGTGACCTCGCGGCCGCACCGCCGGGGTTTGTTAGCTTCCTGCACAACTGTGTGGTCAGAGTGTGGGTTGCGCACGCGATTGGTCGGATTTTTATCATTTTATCTGAGGAACATAGTCTCATACACACTTGAAAAAAAAAACTGCTGAAAAAAAAACAGCCAATAGCAGTGGCATACAAAGTCAGCAGCAAACAATCAAATTTCGGCGTTTTGTGTGCGCTGACCGCAGGTCAGGGGGTGTAAAGTTTTCAAAACTGTTTGATTTTACGATTACGACCGCTTGGCACATCACGGGAGGGAAGTGACTTGTCCCGTCCCACTGGTCTCACGGGCAGCGCCAGCGGAGCACACAGAGAGCGATTCAATTATTTTATTGACAGTAAACCTCAGATCGGAGCGGGGTGGGGCGGGGTCGGTGGGAGGTGCTCGTGCTCGCTGCGCCGGGCACGTCCGGCCTGCTGCGTTGGTGTCGCGATTGCAGACGTCGTCGCCGTGCCATCCCCGCGCGGACAGTGCAGCCCAGCCCGGCCCGGCCGGCTAGTCACGATGCCCCGGCCGTACGCGCAGTGCGCAGTTTACGCCCTCTCATGCGCTGCCATTCGCATTGAACTTGGGGGGCGTAAGAGCTTGATCGTGTTCGCGGTCCGCCACTCACACATACACACACACCAACGCACACACACACACACACGCGCGCGAACAGCACGTAAACATACCCATGCGCCACACACCATAGGTGTTTAATAACGACAGGCGTATCTTCTCTGGCATTACGTCCGGTTCATCGGCCGCTACTGCCAGCCCAGCACACCATGTCGTCGTGGGTGTCGGACTGCGCGGGCTGACAGACCGGGCATACCCGGACAGCCGCGGACATTACGGCCGAGTTTATCCCCCCACCCGCCTCCCCTCCCTTCCCCAACTTATCGAACAGGCGCTTTGCTGCATGGAAATAAAGCTTGGCGGCGGCGGTGCACTATGCGGCCACGGCTATGGCGACTGGCAGCCGTAAAGCAGCGCCACAGCAGGAGCCGCGAGGAAGAGCCTCGTAAAGGAGAGCGTTCGTCTGCCGCCCCGCCGCCGCCACCCGCTGCCACGGCGCCGGTGACTCTGACGCTGCCCCCGGCTACCCCCGGCCACCCCCGGCTACCCCCGGCTACCCCCGGCTACCCCCGGCTACCCCCGGCCTCCCCCGGCAGCGCACCAAATATTCAACTCTCCATCCTCGCGCCACGGTCCTGCAGTGCGGGTGACGGCCGGCGGCGTCAAGGGTCCGACGGGGGCCTGGCGGACATCGCGGTGCCCGCCGCCGGCCACACGGCCACCTCCGTGCCAACTCCGCACTTTCCTCTTTTCCCTTCCTTTCCCCACGCGGGCGGGCGGGGCCCCCGGAGGCCCCCGGAGGCCCCCGGAGGCCCCCGTGCTGTCCCCCGGCCGGACGGACACGCCTCTCTCTGCTCGTGTTTTCAGAGCTGCTAAAAAGTGTAGCGGCACTCCTCCTCCTCCTGCTGCTGCTGCTGCTGCTGCTGCTGCTGCTGCTGCCGCCGGGGCTGATGTCCTGGCCTGGCACGTTCGCTCTGTTGTGGCTCGTAAAAAAGGAACACGGACGACAGAGCGCTCGGCGAAACAGGTTTGAGTATTGGAAAGTAATGAATGGACGCGTGTCTTGCTGGGGCCAATTTCCTCTGCCAAAGCAGCAGCGCCTCGTGTCCGGCGCCGAGTGCAGCGCGGTGAAATTCGGGAGCACGCATGCGGCGCCTGCCGGGTAGGCAGCCGTTCACGCACACGTGTCGTGCGGGCTGGCCTACCCTCACACAGGCGGCCGGCGTCGTGACTCGGACGTGCTGACGGCCTAGTGGAGCTCCGCTGGCGGCCCGGACCGGGCCGACGGCGTCCTTGGAAGAAAGTGATGACCCTTGGGGCCCGGCGGAGCATCCGGAGGACCGGAGGACGGGTTCGGCGCCGTCGGGACCGGATCGGCAGTGACGCAATGCGTTGGCACGTAACACTGATAACAAATGACCCGGTCGGGCCCGGCCCGGCCCGGCCTGTCCCATCCCATCCCGGCTCCGTTGCACTCTCGCTCGCCCGGGCGTTGAAGTCTCCGCCCGTGTACACACACACACACACACACATGTGCGGGAGTTACGCGGCCCGTCCCATTTGTACGGAACGAGGGCCTCGTTGAAGGGGGCGGGCGCCGGGAGGATTAATTGCGCGCGGACCGTTGTGCATCTCGTCGCGTCCTCCCTCTTTGGTAACGAGGCTTTTGATAAATAATAGCCCCTTTGTGCCCTTGAGGGGCTCGACCACCGGGAAGGGGAAGCAGTTTATACGCTATTGTGCACCCCCGGGCTGGTGTATCAGGGGGCCTATCTCGGCGGCCTCTAGTCCTGTGAGGTCAGCAGGCAGTGGCCAGTGACCAGCGCCGTGGGCGTTTGGAGGCCGTGTCGAAACTAAACACTCTGCATAGTGCTGATAGGCGCAGGCTAACGACCAATCACGGACGAATACCCGTTGCCATTAGGCGCTGTCCAAAAGCCCTTTCCATGTTCGAATTAATTTCTGTATCCCGCTTGCTGTTACCCAACTGCGAGATGCCTGCCTCATCGCACACACCAATCTCGTAACGATACCCGGTGGATGCAACAGGTACCTCTGAAGAACCGAGTGCCGAGACACAGCACACAACTGTTTAGAAGACCCTTTATTTTTTTGTTGGTTAGCAGAAGCAACGGCAGTATTTTTTGAAGAGGCCGGCTTTGTCGCAACGACGCATTGTCTCCTGAATGCACATCGGCGCAGTGTCTCAGCGCTGTGGGGGGAGAGAGAGAGAGGCAGGCGGGGGGAGGCAGTCGTAGAGGCGCGGCGGGGCAAGGCGGGACCCTGAACTTGGACTCGCGGCCCGCTCTGTGACCGACGCCGCCCGCCCGCCCCGCCCCGCCCCACCACCACTCCCCGGCCGGACTATGACGAACTGGCAGCCATCCAGCCAGCGGTGCGATGCTTTGCATGGTAGACGGCGGTTCTTTCTCTGTCGGTCTCCCTCCCTGTGCGTCGTGTGCTTTTTGTTCATGCATCCTTCTTCCTCCTCCGCGCTTCCCCGCGCTGCCGCGCCGCTGTCGCCGCCACCTGCTGCGACATTTCGACTCTTCGCCGGGGAGAACGCCACCGGAGCGACACTCTGACGTGACGTTTTCTACGGCATATTGGTTCGGCGGGACCCCATTGAGGCCGTCGGTGGCTTATCTGCCGCGGCCGGGAGCGGCTCGGCTCGGCTCGGCTCGGCTCGGCTCGGCTCGGCTCGGCTCGGCTCGGCTCGGCTCGGCTCGGTTCGGTTTGGCTCGGATCGGCTCGGCCAGCACTCGACCTAGCGGCTTTCTCCGCTAATAAAGCCGTTAGGGTGGCGGGGCTGGCCTCCCGAGGTCCTCCAATCGCCCTGGCCCGGCACCAGAACGGATACCTGATTGGTGTGACATTTCCATACCCGACACCGTGTCCCGCGCGCGCTCCGGCTAGTCGGACTATCGACAGCAGAGAACACAGAACACAGTGTTCGCTCCTAATGGCGCGCGCTAGCCCGGCTCCAAGCGGGTGCCACCTTGGTGCCACCCTGCGTCGTGAAACTTCAACGGACACTGAATGGTGCATTTGCCCTTGTCCACGTCCCCGCCTCTCCCTGTGTGTGTCTGCCTCCTTTTTTTTCTGCACCCAAACGTGTGTAAAACTTGACTTTCACCGCCTTGCTCGACGTGGCCGCGGCCGCCCTGCGTCACGGCCAGCCGAGCCGTGCCAGGAACTGAAGTCTCCCGCGCACCGTCCCTTGTGTCGCGTTTTATATATCGGCCGAGGACAAGGCAGTGACACACAGCAACAGTAGCGGCCAGCGCGGTAACCAAACGAGGCCTGGACGATGATGGACGTCTCACTCGGAGTCATCTGGAAGGCGGTGATAAATCTCAGCTACGAGCTCCACAGCGTCGCAGCGCCACCGCCTGCCTCGGACTGCCTGCTTCGTTTTACTAATCCCAGAAGGCGGACGTTAAGACGCGGCCGGGGGGAAAACATAACCGATAATTATTCAACGTCGGAGCATAACCCGCCGCGGCTATGGAACACATGCGACTGTTTGCACTGAGTGGCGCGCCGTTAGGCGAATGGAACGAGGATGTGGGGAGGCGGTGAGGCATTCGAGCCGCTAGCTGCCTTGGCTTTTGAAATACGCGCGAACGCAGCCACACCTCGGACCACTTTCAGGATCCTTTGACATTCGTCAAGATACTACCGATTCTGAACATAAAACTGGGTATTTAGATTTTTTTTGTTCCATTCAGATGTTGCTGTTTTTTGGTGGAGGAGTGCTGATTTCGGTAAAATTCAGACTAAATATTCTCTTCGAATTCCAAGAAGCTCTTGGCCGAGTTTCAAATAAGCATTAATTAGGGAATTCCTTGTTCGACGTGTTGACTTTCCGAGACTTTCCGAATCCTGTCCCGCCTTGAGTGACGTGCCCTGCCGCCCTTGGTGTGCGCAGCAGCGGCTCGGTGCGCGCGGAACGCAAATCAGCAGTGCTCGCTGAGGCGGAAGCCGGACGAGGAGGGCGCCAAACACCCGAGTCCCAGCCAGGCCCGGCCCCGGCCCAACCCGCGAACCTCCGTCTGCGCGGCACCGCACGGCACCGCCTGCGCGGCCGCAGCGCCTTCACAATGCGGTGCCCGCCGACTCCCTCCGGTTCCCACCACACGCGACCGTGCCGATCAATCTTCGTCCACTACAGCCGCGGCAGCACCGGCGGCAGCGATGGCGGCGGCGGCAGCAGCGGCGGCAGCGGTGGCGGCGGCGGCGGCGGCAGCAGCGGCGGCGGCGGCGCCAGCGAACGCTTTTGCCTTTACTCTCGTTTTCCTCCCGTACAATAGGGCGACCTGCCTGCCTGCCTGCCTCGCGGCCCCTGAGGCTTCGGGGTCGCACTTATCACGGCCAAGGTCGCTGCGGCTGGGCGTCGGAAGCGCGCGAGAACTCACTTGGCGGAGCGGCGCGGCGCGGCTCCGAAACTTGAATCGTGCTCGTCCCTGGAGTCTCCGAAATAACGGGGGCCGCTGGTGCCGGGAGTTGATATGCAGTGTGAGGCGTTGTGGCTGCCAATGCCGCGCTCGACCTCGACGCCGGCTTTACGCACACTTGGCGATCCGCAATCTTTTCGCATCTCAGTGAATGGAGATGTTAGTGTTGGAAGTAGATGCGTTATGGGGCAGCGGCCGCTTGCGCGTGCAACAGTTCGACATGACGATACACTACTCGACAGCGCGGTTACAGGCCGAGTGTCTTCCGTAATTAATACCAGATCGCTACTTAAGATCTCGGTTACGATTACGGGCGTTATTTCAATTTGCCTTGGGTGCGACTAACAGTCTGCCTCACGGCCACCGGCTGCCACCGGCTGCCACTGCCCCCCGCTTGCTGTCTCGACCTCTCACCTTTGATACGGCACTAAGCCTAACCGATGGCTGCGAATGACTGGCCGACTCAGTGCGACTCTTACAGCGCACGCTGTTTCTGTTATCGCTGTAACGACGTGTTCTCTGACAATCCTCGCTAAAAGTGTTTTACGCTCGTTTTGTTTCAGGTGAGTGACGCACACGTTCGAGACGGCCACACTCACGACGACCTGGTTCTACGGTGAGTCCGGCGCCCTTCACATCCTCCGCGGAGCCTCTCTTTCTCTCTCTCTATTTCTCCATTTCTTTCCCACTCCGGTGGTTATTTGGCGGGCAATTTGAATCGTGCGCGATCGAAAATGGGAATGCGTGGCGAGCGCCGTGGCGGCGGGCCCGGGTCGACAAGTGGAGTAATTTCCAGCAGGCAGTCGACGCGTAACGAGGCACTTAGAGGAGGGGGAGGGAGAGCGATAGAGACAGAGCGCGCGCCAAAATCGATCGAAACACGAGCCGTCTTAAATCATGCGTTTAGCCGACTTTGTGGCCGGCGCGTGGCGGAGGCGGGGCGCGAATGACGACGCCGAGTGGAGCGCCTGTGAATGCCAGGGTAGGCCAGCCCGCAGCACGGACGTGCACGGGCAAGCCAAGGTTGCCTACCCAGCAGGCGCCATGCTCGTGAGTTTCCCTCTCCAACAGCACCACGGACGTGCTTTAAGCATGGCCCCTCTTCGGCTCGGCGTAATCAAGTCATATCGATGCGGCGTAAGTCTCCGCCTGTTCTGTGTTCTGAATGGACGGACTCTTGTTCTTGTTACCTGCCGGGGGCCCTAATGAACGCTAAATGGGGCCACGCAGCGTGGCGGGGCGTGGGCGGGCCCAGCCGACCAGCGACCCGTGCTGGTTTGACCCCGAAGGTGAGCCAACCCCGCAATAAGAGAGTGAGTTAGTTTAGCCAACCATGGCGCCGCGCCGTCACTGTGAACGGCCGCTATCCGAGTGCTGCTCGCTGTGTCGTGTCGTGTCGGGGCGCCGCGCGCTCCGCCGCACTGCGCTCACCGGTCTATCTCGTTTTCGGGGAGCAGTATCGCACATATTATTTATTCGCAGCTGTTGGCAGTCGAGAAAACCGGACAAAGGTCGTAAAAAATTAAATGAAAGAAATATGGGGACTACATAATGGTTGGCTAGGTAAAAACATTACGATCTCACCCCCCATCTGCGAGCACTAATGCGTGCAGTAACGAGAGCATTCCGAGGTGAAATCCAACAACGGTATAGCTGATGTGTCCGCGCTCCGCGCCTACCTTCTCTCCCCCTTTCACCAGCACACCTATCATTGCTGTGCACTGTGCAGTGTTGGCAGGGCCACGGTTTGTCTTTTTTCCCAAAAAGTCCGCCGCACGCCGAGTCCGGCCCTCTGTCCGACCCAACACCCAAACGCGCTCTGGATATCTTAATCGCGTGGCGCGCGCGCAGCTTTTGCAAGGGCCGCCGCGCGTTCTCACGAGGCAATGCGGGTGGGGCACACTGGAAAAGAAAATGCTGGAGGAAAAATTTCGGGTTGCGAATTTTCCGCAAACACATTTCATCGGAATCCTCCGAGAAAACATTCGTGATTTTTTGAAAACTGAAGAATAACATTTTTTTAAAAATCAGATTCTGGCAGAGAAGACCCTTATTGAAGAAAACGTTACAATTTTTTTTATTTTGTCTCGAGAATATTGGAAAACCTCGAACAATGTAGAGTGTAAATTTTCCGATTAATTTCCCGGAATATTCCGAAACGTTTTTGGACAGTGCGGGCGACGTGATGTCGACTTCATGTCCGAGACGACGTGGAGCTCTGGCTTCGGTCGCGCCGCACTTCTCACGCCCCCCCCCCCCCCGTCCCGTCCCGTCCCGTCCCGTCCCAGCAGCACGGCCCGCAAACTGAGTGCCGAGACGGCGCAGTTGCTCGGTTCACTTGGCGGCGCTGAGCCCACCATACGAGTTGTGTGGGAGAGAGAGAGAGAGAGAGAGAGAGAGAGAGAGAGAGAGAGAGAGAGAGAGAGAGAGAGAGCTGCGCTTGCTGCTCGAGTTTGCCCAACGATCTGAGGGAACGACCCTGTGGTCATTCCGATTTCGCCCTAACAAAGCAAAGGCAACGTGCATGCTAACGCAATATTTTTGTTAATTTCGTTTTTGCGTCTCGATTTCATTTATAGTTAGGATAGTTTTGACATCGTTCTGATGAATGTGAGGTGATAAAAGTCACGGCCCGAGACGGCGACGCCAGGAGCGCTGTCCATTCTTGGTCTGAGCGGCGCGACTGTGACTGCTGCTGCTCTATATTCAGGCTGACCTTGTTCAATAAACTGGACCGAAAAGAAAGGCGACTCGCAGACGTTTTACTGTCGACTCTCACCCACAAGCCGGTGCCGGCGCTGATGCGATGACATAGCTCTTAGTACCGCTCTAGGGAGATTTACACACCGGATCATCACTTACTTAGAACGAGAGGTCAGTGCTCAGCTTGACCCTAATTTGCTCGTTGTAATTGCAATAAAATTTAATTAAAGTCCGGGTGGCACTCGCAACATCGAAGGTGTCCCGAGACCAGGCCATATAAACTTCCGTCGTGTTTCCCTGGTTTGTGCATGTGTGTGTGTGTGTGTTTGCGTTTGCGTGAGTGTGCGAACATTCATCAGCACGAATGCGCTTGTGTGGCCTCAGTTCTTCATTTTCCGCCCCCTTTCATTTCTAAACGGCGCCTAAGTAAGTGTAGGTCACGGTCTAGCACGCGGGCCGCCCGGTGGGCCGGGCTTATGGATGCGGTATCGCACCATCTCTCCTCACCTTGACAACAAACTAGCCATGTCACCGCAGAGCCCTGCCCTGCCCTGCCCTGCCCTGCCCACCCGCCTCGCTGCCGTGTACCGCCCACCGCGCCACGTTCTTGTTCTTGGCGCTACCGAATCGCACGACGGCGTCAGTTGGCAGGCGGTGAGATAGCCGCAGTCTATAAATCTCATGCGGGGGTTCAGAGGTCACTTTGCCCCCTTTAAATTTTTTTTTTTTTTTTTAGCAGTGTTCCCTTAATTTTTGAACTCTCACCGGCTGGGTTCAGAGCGATAATATTGTCGCAAGCGAGGTCGCAAGGGGGCAAACGTAATTAGGAACGTCCGGGGAGGCAAAGTTCTGGCACGGCGTGTCGTGCGGGCTGGCCTACCCTGGCACTCGCAGGCGCTCGGCGTCGCCATTCGCGCGGTAGGGTAGCGATATCCCGCAGGGTCCGTCGGTGGGTCCGGCCTGCTGCTGCAGTGGACAGCTGCCCGCGGCCGGCCAACCCTCTCGCAGGATGATGGATGCTCGCTGCGGCCCACCTCACATAGCCTTTTGCGGTCTCGGGGGCGAAGAAAAGGACGTTAATCCTTTCCGGGCGATGAATTCAATTAGCCGTGCAGGCAAAAAGAAATGGCTGGCGGCTGGCGTGCGGGCGTGGCGCCTGGGTTTTCGTCACACTCACGCACACACACATGAAAGACCATTTTAATAATTTTTTTTCTCCACGGAAGTAAGAGTTTATTTTGATGAAGCAACGCCAGACCGACACAGGCTCTCGCCACCCCGGACACGCTGCAGTTTCGTTCTGTCTTGGGAATGCGCCGGGAATGCCATGTGCTGCGCGTGTCGGCCAGCTGCTCCCCCCCCCCCCCGGACACCTCTGCAGTGGCGGCGTGTTCGATTCCCCCCTCCCTATAAAACTTTATCGCCGATTTTACGGTGCAACCAGACAGACACCCAGCGGTTTGAAAATCATCCGCTGTCGCGTATCGTTGCAGCAACCCGCCCAATCATGTGGCGATGACTGCTGTACCATTATACTGTAAAGACCGTTGTTGCGTTTTCGTTCACCGTCCAACATTGTGTCGGTGCTAAAGGAGGCGCGGCGCGGCGGCGGCTGCAGTTGCATGCTAGCGACGCTAGCAACGCCAGCTGTCTGCACTCGTCTGCCTGGGAATTCGTCTCTGAGTGCAGAGTGAGAGAGAGCGAGAGAGAGAGAGAGAGAGAGAGAGAGAGAGAGAGAGAGAGAGAGACGACCGGACATGTCCAGCCGCCACGGCGACGACAAAGAGGGAAAAGAGCGACGAATTCTTTGCCTCTCTGCCGTTTGAAAACAAGAGCAAAGTGTCTCGCCCATGCCCGGGCTGGGCTGGGAAAATAATTTATAAAAACCGTGGTAAAAACGTTCTGAAAATGCGACTGGAATTTTTTCTTTCCTGGTTCCTTTGAACTTCTGCCACCCCTCAACCATCACCTCTCTATCCACCCCGCTCTCTGCCTGCGCTGGCACAGACCTGACACAGACCTGACACAGCCCTGGCACAGCCCTGGCGCAGCCCTACAGCCCTGACACAGCGGGCCCTGATGGTGACGAATGACATGGCCCTGCGGGGAGGGCGGGAATGATGTGCGCCGGCCTCCGTACTCTGGCGGGACGCATCAGGCAGGACATGCGCGCGACACTATTTACAGCCTCCACAGCCAACCACCCTACACGGCTATATGTTACGACGTTCCCCTTATCGAAAATGTTGCAAAGAATAAAAGGCGAGTGCCTCGCGCCTCGCCGTGGTCCTCGCGGCTCCAGGGGTCCTCCTACTGCGACGCCTGGCTGACCATAACGACGGGAGTCGGAGGCCCGCAGGCCGCGCCGCCCCCGATCAGGAATGGGGGAGGGATAAGAGAGATAAGGCTCTTTCTGGGACATGCCAGAGCAGACAAGCCCAGGTTTACACTGCTGACTGGCCCAAACAGGCGATCTGCGTCGTTCTGCAACTCCTTGCTGCCGATCTCCGGGTCCTTTGAGATTGATGCGGGCCGTGTGCCAGAGCCAGAGCTAGAGCCGGGGGCCGGGGGCCGGGCGGACTAGGCGCACCTGCCATCCAATCGATATTTATCGAGACATTTGGGCGACACGCACGAGGAAGGGGCGTAAATAACGCCTAAGTCGACCGAAACGCAAATTTAGGTGTTGCTTGTTTTTTTTTATTATTATTATTATTATTGTGTCGCCACTGACATGCTTTTTAAAACGCCACAGCAACAGGCGCTCTTGTTCCCACATCGGTCACCAGGCTGCCGCACGCGTGATTCCCAGGCGGTGGGCTTCCCCACGCACTACTTGTACTTGGGCGGGCACGGCGGCCGCTCACCGGAGGCCGGCGGGCCCCTCGGAGAACACGCGCACTGTGCCTCCGGGCCCAGCCCCCAGGTGCATGGCTCCTGTCGTCGTTACATCGCACGGTCCATTGAACGATCCAGGAAGGTAGCCATGCGGGCCTCCCGGCGAGCCGTCCGTGTGTGTTCGCGGGGGGCATCGTGGGGGATCTCTGTCCAGTGCGAATTCCGGAGGCGGGCTGCTGTGCCGCGGGCACTACGGAGGTCCCCGCGGGTGTCCTCTGTGCGTGATTGCACAACGACAGGTACCGAGCCCTCTCCTGTCCTTCTTACTCAGGTCGTCCTTCCGTGTTGCCACGCGCCCGCCCGGTTAGCTCAGCCTATGGACGTCCCCCGAGTAAACTGCTTGGCTCCAGCCGCGGCGGGTCGGTGCCAACGCCACCATTTGGTCGGAAACAGAGCGCCGACAGGCCGCGCATCCCTCCGCTGTGCGCCGCTGTGCGCGACTATAATATCTTATTCATCAGCGCGTTGCGTCACTCTAGCGGGGACGTTATCGACGCAATCGCTGCTGCAGAGCGCCTGATGGGGCCACCTGCCAGCTGTACCAAAAGGGTTTGTTGTTGACGCCCGGAGAATCACTGTAGGGTCTTCCGCACTGAGAAACTCAAAACGGAAGTCGAAAAAGAAATCGACTGCGGGAAAAAAAAAACCTTCGAGTTTTTCCGGAATATATCTGATATATTATCTCCCAACATGAAAATTTTCCTGTCAGCCGTAAGATTTGTGTGAAAGACGCCGGGCGCGCTAAAGTGAGTCGTTATCACGATCCGTGATATACACAAGACCCTCGCGGCGCTGGCCGCCAGAATGGCATTCCAGACAAGTAGGTTTCCGAAACATGTGCGTGTGCGGGGTAGGGCGGGGAGGGCAGGCATACGCGGCCTGATAAAGAAGTGGCGGTCACAGCCGGCTGAACAGCGCCACTCACTCAGGACCCGTTCGGGTGTGAAAAGTGCAGCGGTGGAATCAGTGCGTGAGGCTTGGCAGTGCTTGTCGCCGCAAGGCCACGGCGGCAGTGCGGGACCGGTCGTACCCCCCGCCGGCTCCGCCCACACACCACCAAGGGCTCGTCCACACATTACGTAACACGACAGCCTACCGAGAGGATGTGCGCCAGGGACCGCCTGTGGGAGTCGAACCCATATCGGGCCCGGAGTCGAGAGGGACTCTGGCCCGTTACCACTGACAGTTTGCTCCCGACACCATCACCACCGCCCTAAACATGGGTAGGAAAAAAAATTATTTGTTATGTATTTCATGGATGGCCCCTGACGGTGCAGCTGCGGGAGCCTGCGCGGGGCCTTATAAGCCTGGCCAGGCCAAAGACCCTCTGAGGTCGACCTCGCGGCCCGCGGCCCCCGCCGCCCTATTCCTGCCCTGCCCTGCCCGGCCCGGCCCGACCCACCGGTGCCATATTCTATAGTTCCAGCCCCACCCCGCATGCCATTACGTATGGAAAGTACCCCGCGACACGCTGGCAATGAGAGAAATGGCGCGTACCCAACAACACAAAACGTGCGTGCCTATTATTTGTATTATTTGTCCGCACCAGAACGGCATATTTTTTATTTCTTTTCACGTGTACCACAAAATTTTGTTTGCTCTTGTAAGGACGGTCTACACAAGTCCTCGAGGCCCGTGAGGCCCACTGGCTCGTTGGGGCCAGGATACTGCAGCGGAGGTCGGGCCGGCCGGGGCCGGGGCCGGGGCCGTCACCATGCAAATCGTAGTCAGAGCGGAGCGCAGCGCTACCGCCGTGGCTGGGACGACAACATGAGTCACCCCGGCAGCAGGGCGGCACACGGCGGCACACGGCGGCACGGGGGAAGCGCAGGCGGGAGGGGGACCCGGGGACCCCACGGGGAGCGGCCCCGGTAAACACTGTTGCAACACAGCAGGGATCAACGTCCCGTCCGGGAATGTCACTTCAGACTTCAGAGGCGGGGGCAGCAGGGGCCTGGCCTTTCTTTTGGCAGTGCTCCACAATATGTAGGGCCGCCCCGACCCACGACTTATCACGTCGTCGCATTGCACTACTTGGACTTTTTTTTTTTCAGCCCCAGCTCGACTTTTCTTCCCCTCCCTTTCCCTCTCTTGTTTTATTTAAAAGTCCCGCTCCACACTCACCGCAGCGAACTTTGCCATCAAGGGCGAGGCGAGGCAGCCGGCACACTGCGCCAATAAGGAAGAGGAGTGATCACCGTTCAATGCAAAATCATCACTTTTTTAGGATCACTTATATGTGCTTATGTGATACGTGCCAATATATCGCCACGACAAATACTGATCATCATTTTACACGAACGTTAAACCGCATTATTATAGTTGAAATAATGATGGTCATCATTGTTCCGTTTGCAGTGTGGCAGGCAGGCAGGCAGGGTCAGACAGAGGGGCGGTCGGGGGAGGCCCACCCCGCAACGCTGCTGGAAAATAAATACATCGTAATTAGATATTCCGTAATTATCGGCAACTGTGCTACGGTAACATAATTCAAATAGCAGCAGTGGCAAGCCAAAGTCAATAACAGGCGAGCTGGAGAGACCATCGGCGATGGCAAACGCGCGGCCTGCTACGGAGGGTAAAAATTAATTACGACCATTACCGTGTACTCATTGTCTCGTGTATGTGTGTTGTTCGAAGCGTTTGTGCCAACGGCAACGTCTGCTGCTGCTGCTGCTCCATTTCAGCAGTAACGTTGTAGAAAGGCGTTAGTAGTTCGAACACCACTACGTGGAACTTGGCCGTGGCGGGGGCGCGCTCTGGCCTCTGAAAGCAGCAGCGCAGCGCTGCACATACATCATTATTTCGCTATTCGCAGCAACACACCGCCGCCACGGCGCGCAGTTCCACACGTCATTCACGCCGCTGCATGGCGCCCTTGGCTGTTGGCTGCAGGAGCAGCGACTGCCTTCGCCATCATTTCGTCAGTTTCGAGCGTCACCGGTACCGCTGCCACGCTTCTGCTTCCAAGCGCAGCAGCTCTGCCATCATCGGCACCCCGCAGCTTTTTTTGTCGACAATTCGACAGATGCGCAGCCGCAGCCGCTGTACTATTCGTCCTCAAACTGCTCGCACTATGCAGAAAACTACGCAACAAGGCGAGCAGCTATTTTAATTTTTCTCACGCTCCGCTCCGTGACCTTGTCGCCAAATCGGCGAGTCGATGAACCCGTCGATACGAAATTTATTATATTGAGGGACGGCAATGGGCAGGTAAGGTTCGCGGTGTCACGCACTAACGACACGAGAGAGAGAGAGAGAGAGAGAGAGAGAGAGAGAGAGAGAGAGAGAGAGAGAGAGAGAGAGAGAGAGAGAGAGAGAGAGAGAGAGAGAGAGAGGCGCCAACTGTAGTGTCACGACGTATCGGACCCATTATTCTGTCTGGTCGTTATGGCCGCTATGGCGCACGACATACCAGCGCGCACGCGCTCACTCCTACACACTCACACACACTCACACCTACACACACACACTCACACCCACACACACACATGCGCTACGCGCGTCTCAAAAACCAGAATGTACCCCGCTATAGCTTTCGTTTATCGACCTCTCGTCGCGAATGAGTGAGTGGCGAAATAATCCTGCGACAAGTGAAAGTGGTCGCGCCCCGAGATGCAAAACCGAACAAAAAGAAAAAGAAAAAAGGCGTTAGCGGAGAATGAAGACGGTGGTGATTTGTTGGGCCTGGGACACCTCTCTCCGCTGCTGACAGCGAGCAGACTCGCCAATAACTCGTTCGGAACCTGCTCTGCAGCGCGTGCAGTTTGGCACTTCCGCAGTCGCGTGGGGCATGCGACGATAGGAGGAGGGAGGAAGGGAGGGAGGAGGGAGGGAGGGAGGGAGGGAGGGAGGGGAGGAAGGGAAGGAGGGAGGGAGGGAGGGAAGGAGGGAAGGAGGGAGGGAGGGAGGGTCTGCTCCACGCAAAGTAAAAGCGACCGTGCATGGGGAATATTTATTTAATACAAACTGATACTTTCACGCGCCGGGCGGGATCTTTGAAAATCCGTTGTAAATCTCACCGTCGTTGCCGTGGCCGTGCGCCTTTACACAACCGGACCGCACCCTCTCTCACGGCACTCTATAAATCGGCGCGTTAAAACGGCTGCGCCCGGCTCGGCTCCGCCCGGCTCGGCTCGGCGCTCGGTTGCGCTCGGCTCGGCTCCTCCGCACCTCCTCCGGCTGCCATGATAGATGGGCGCCGCGCCGCTCCGGCCGCCGCCACCACGCCACGCCCCCTCGAAAATCATGTTATCACCCCGTTGTGCTCACACGCCACGTTCTAATGCGTGTAATTCTCATTCCCGACCGCTTCGAGTAATGGAGTAATTTACGAGGTGGTGCGGAGTGTGATAAGTAATTCCGGGGTGCGTTCCGGGCCCAGCGGGCCCAGCCACGACACGGAGCACGCGCTGCTGTGCAATCAAAGGACGACCTCAGATGGCGGCCCGGCGCGGCGTGAGCCATCCAGAGCAGAGAGTGGCTCATCCTCATCCCATGACAGGCTGGCCGGCCACCGATGATAATGCACGTCGTGTCGCAACGCGGGGCCAGAGAGAAGGTGATGTGGGGCATAACTCATTCATTGGACCGCGGCGGGGAGGGGAGGCTGCTGCCGCTGCTGCTGCTGCTGCTGCTGCTGCTGCTGCTGCTGCTGCTGCTGCTGCTGATGCGAGGGCCACCATTCGGGACATGAAAAAAATGTTTTTAACGCTTGTGTGAACTTTTGTAAGTTTTCTTTTTTTTGTGATCTTCGTGACTCTTTTTGTAGTTATTAAATTATTGACAAATTGGTGATTTTCAAGAAAGGAGAATTTCATTATTTTTTTATAAAAATATCGATCCTTTGCATTTTGAATGCAACACGGACTCTCCCGCTCGGCCCACCGCCGCCGTCGCGGGTCAGCGTCAGCGCCGTCGGGTCAGCGTCGGACGGCTGTCTGGGCAGCGACTAGACTCGTCTGTCAATTAGCGGAGTCGTGCTGAAAGAGAGTAACACTCCGGCGGCCGTGTGTGCGTATGTGTGTGTGTGTGTGTGTGTGTGTGTGTGTGTGTGTCAGGGATTTAAAGGCCCGTAATATTACCGGTAAGATTCGCTAAGTTACCGTAACTTACGGTAATATTACCCGACCTTGAAAAATGTGGTATTTTTCGGTAATATTCAGATTTTCAAACTCTGAAAATTAGCTTGTATTTGGTGTAAAAAAAAAAAACGGAAAAAATGGGTGGGTCCTACCTCGTCCCAGACTTCCGTCCGGAACCGTTCCTGCTTAACTTCGGTGTTCGGATGGGAACCGGTGTACCAGGAGTTGACCGCCGCTAAGACACAGGCACGACGCAGCCGCCTTGGTAGGCAGGCTTCCGCAACGGCCAACATCGCCCCTTCCGCTGACCAGATTTCAGGAGTCAGCCCCCTTCGACCAGCCAGTTGGTCTGTGGCCCTGAGGCCACTCCCTCGCGGATTGAGAGGGAGGTAGGATGCCCAGATCGTACACGGCCGAAGCCGATTGTACTCTACTCTTCTACGCCATGTATCCAAGTAGGTGTTGCCCGAATACTCCAGATTCCGAGGCCTTACGCTTGAAAAATGTAGAAGGCCGAACCCTAGGCCTCTACATTTAACTTCTGCCGAGTCTTGGCAAGCACCATTCCCCTGCTCGGGCGTCGAACCACTGAGTCAACGAGTGTATTCAACCTCCGGGGAATGTCCGCGGCCCAACGTCCGCGGTCACTCAGACAACACACTTTGAACACGTTCTTTTAGTATATTTTACCCACCATCCTCGGTCGGCAGACTTCAGAAAAATTTTTACTCCGGCAAAGAGTTGAACCCCGGACCTTGCGGTCATCGACCGGCCCGCTAGCCCACTACGCTACGGAGCTGTGGTGGAGAGGAGCAGCGCGCTGTTGATACTTTAGCCACTGTTGTCCCGCAGAGAGCAGAACCGATGGGATGATTTGGCTACTGTTATGTGGAAAACATACTAAGGCGTACTATTTTTAACAAATACCTGCTGTAAATAAATCTTTCTCATTTTTACCAAAAATACCCGTAACTTACCTATCTTTCCGTAACTTACCGTAAGGTTGAATCTTACTGGTATTTTTTAATCCCTAGTGTGTGTGTGTGGGGCCGCGACCCCCGGCACTGCCCCAGCACCCCCCCCCCCCCGCCCCGCCCCGCCCCGCCCCGCATCCTGCCTTTACGACGTCCGCGCTGTCATCCCGGCTAGGATATCGATATCGGACGCTAAAATACTAGAAGGCCGCGGCGCCGGCCGCACGGCCTGCTGCCCTGCTGCCCTGCCCCTGCCGAGGCCTGGCCAGCGCGCGCACCCAAGGGAGCTCGTGCAGCGTTTCAAATTTACCGCCCGGAAGGGGAAGCGTGGCGGCGGCGGCGGCCGCGCCTGCGCCGTGCGCGGTAATACCGGGCGGAACGGAAACGATGCGAACGAAACAAGCAAAAGCGCAGGCAGTCGACGTTAAATGAAGGACGCAAGGTTTATGGCGGGGACGGCCGTCCAATTCGTGGGATGTATTTCTGCTGCCGCCGCCACTCGGAGGGTAGGGGGAGGGGGAGGGCCGATCGATGATTGATAACATACGACCCTCGTAAAGAGCGCGACGTCCGGCCCCGAACGAATTGCACCGGTCACCGGCGCGACAAGGGCCCCGCCCGGCCCGTGTTACTTCCTTCCACCGGAATAGTTTTCTCTCATCTAATTATTTCAGCGCCTGATAACATTATTTCAGAAGGGATTTCAGCCAGCTGCTCAGCGGTGACAGACAGCGAGTGCCGCTGAACCTCTGGCCGGGAGGTCACGTTAGGCCCTGCGGCCAGTGTGGCCAGAGGCTCGGGTCCCGCGGCCCCGGCCCGGCCCGGTCCCGACTGGTCCTGACAATGAAAACCCAATGGGCTGTGCGTGGCGCCGCTGTGTAGCACATGTCCCGCACGGGGCCCGGCCCGGCCCGGCGCAGCACGGCCCAGCCCCGGCGGCGGCCCGTTGATAGAATATGAGAAATTGTTCGGCTGTCAGTGAAAGGTCAGGACAGGCCGCTCCGCTGCTCCGCCGCTCTGTCCTGTCCGCCGTCTGCCGCCGCTGACAGCGCGAGACCCAAGGCGTAGCCGCAGTAGAAATAGCATAAAAATCACCCCCAACCCCTCCCCCTCCCCCCAGCCCGAGCGAGCTGCTCTGTTGCGTTGGGGCTGTTCAAGTGCAGGAGCGTGTCAGCCGTCGTGGCTTCTCCCCGGCCACCACTTATCAGCTCGCAAACGGCGAGAGCCATTGTCGGGGAGGGAGGGCGTCGATCCAGCATGGGAAGGTTTTGGCATTTTATTATTTTTTATACGCCGAGCACGACACCTGCAGAGTGAATGATTAAGACGTTTCTTCGAGAATACTACACTAACCCACTTCACGCGTCTCGGGGGCGGACGCCGTGCTGCAAACGCCAGGCCGCCGTACCGTCTAGGTGCGCGCCTGGTGTGTTGTGCGGAGCAGCGATTCCGTATATGACCACTGAGACGGGAACAACTGGGATTCCGGTCACCGTACACGCCAAGCAGCGGGGCCGCGCCGCAAACTGCCGGCCATGCGGCGCTCGGCGAGGCGTGGCACACACACACACACACACACACACACACACACACACACAGAGGCTACAAAGTACGACTTGTGGGGCCACAAATCAAGGGGGCCCAGTCCAGACCGAACAAAGTCCCCCGCAGCGTGCGTTGAAGGGCGGGTGCTGTGCTGTGTGCTGTGCCGTGCGGGGCTGCGGCGTATGGCGGGCCCAGGTAAAAATGAAAAGACTGCACCGCGCTGTGTACTTTTACGGAAGGCGGGGACTGAAATCCTTCGAATTTTCACTGCCGTGTGATAAGGGAAGGAACTGTGGACTTTTCGTAAGAGCGCCGTGCGGGGTAGGCCGTCCCGTAGAACAGGGCTGCACGGCGGGCCTGCCCATACCAAGCCCCTGCCGCCGCCAACCGGCAGGACGCCGTGCGGGGTAGGCCGACCCGCCGTGCAGCCCTGTTCGATGGGACGGCCTACCCAGCACGGCGCTCTGAGGCCGCGCTCAGACGGGTGTCTGTCAGTGAAGTGTGCCCGTGTCATCTCTAACGGCGCCCGGGCGCCCCCGCCTGCCCGTCACCACACTCTTCGCGGCGCGCCAGTCACCGCTGCAGTACGCGGCGTAGTGCCCGCAGTGCGGCGCCGGTTGCACAACGGGCCGCTCTGGACTTGACTGCTGGCCGCCGCGGTGCGCCGAGGACACCTTGAACTCCAAGCAGAGATAGACGGCGATAAAGCGGTGCCCGCGCCGACGGGGGTGAGGGGCGGCATTGAGACCCCCGTCGGGAGAAAGACGGCGTCGTGTCGACGGGGGCCGGCGGGGGCCGGCGGGGGCCGCGGTGGGCAGAAAGAAAGGCCGACACGTGCGTTGGACACGTGGGCGCGATACGGGGCACGCAGGCTGTCAGCTTGCGCTGCAAGGCGCACCTCTCCCTGTTGTGTGTTTTTTCCTGTTTTTTTCCCGCATTTTTTTTTTTTGCATGCCACTGAGCAGGAGCGGTCGGGTGGGCCTTCGCTCTCGTATGTATGGTTTAGCCTCCTGGATTTTGCACGCATATTTACATGCATCGCAGCGCTATCAAAAATTTCAAACGGATTTATTAGCACACAATCCCCCGCCGTGCTCTGTGTGTGCGTGTTGAGTGTGCTCATGTGTGTTCTGGGACGGGTGTGTGTGTGTGTGTGTGTGTGTGTGTGTGTGTGCACCACTTATTATTTCGAAAGGGCCGGGAATGCGCTCTGGCCTGCTCGATCCTATCACTGCCGGCGGCCGCTACGCTCCGCCACGCTCCGCCAAAGGTTACGATAATATATAAACAATGCCCTGACCCGTCCATGTCGAGGCGCTGGAGAAAGGCCGGGCCGCCCGGGCCGGAGGGGAGGGGCCGCCCGGGCCGCCCCCCTGGAGGGCCCCGTGCCGGTGAAGGGGGTAGCGCTGCGCCAGCCGGGGCCGCCGGGCCGGGGTAGCGGCCGGCGACGGCGGCATCTCATGCCGACGACGTCAATTTATAGACGCAATCTGTCAGCCACTGGGGGGAAAAGAAGATGATGATGATGGAGATGAGTCAATCCGAGAAAAGCGACAGGGGCAAAAAAAAAAGAAGAAAAAAAGAAGGGGAAACTGCGATGAAAAGGCGTCCGCCACGACTCGTGCGGAGGGATGCTAATCATGCCAGTTAACCTTTGCGTCTGCGTGCTGTGAGAGAGAAAATTAATTGTTCCGTCCTAATCGCGTACTTGTAATTCGATCCGCGAAATAATGTCCCGCATCGCTCGTATTCCTGCCGTCCGACAGCATAAATTCGTTCTGCTGTGTATCAGCGGTGTCTCCAATATTTATCACGCTGGCACGACGCTAGCACATACCGCCGCGGGCGCAGCCGGTCTTGGAAATCTCAATTATTGTGTCAGCGCCCTGTCGGCTGTGAGGTGCTGCCAGCACGTCATTCAGAGCTTTCGTCCCCAGCCTCACACCTACTATTGCCGTTATCACGGCCTTGTTCCTTGTTGCCGCTATGGAAGTTTACTGCGGCAGGCATTCAGGGATCGCCTTGTGATGGCGCAGCAGAGCAGCAGAGTCATTAGCGCCACTTTGGAGGTGAATAAGTGCGGCACGGTGCGCCTGGAGGCCTGGCCTGTGTGGCAGCGGCTCGCCTGAGCGCGCCGCCACTGCTGCCGCCGCTGCTGCTGCTGCACCCACCTGCCAGCTGCACACAGATGCAAACTGGGTGGCTTCCTCATATCAGGCGGAAACAGAGTTGCAGACGCATCTCACTTGCTGGCATGGCCTGGTGCTGGCTGCGCTATCGCCGGCGTGTGGCTAATGGACTGGCTCCTGGAGGCTGGAGCTCGGCCTGGCCTGGTCTAATCGGCGCACATAGTCGTATCGGCCCCGCCGGAGCGGCACGGAGGCGCCCAGCACTGCCGCAGCGCCGGTACGCACCGCACCGCACCGCACCGCACCTCGCCGGGTAGCGAAATTGGAGTGCCGTGCCGTCTCCTGGATCTGGATCTCCCCAACGCGGCGGCGGAGGCGGCTTCCACGTTCCATCAGGGCTCGGCTTGTACACTGCACTGTTTTCAGCCAAGTGATGAAGACTGATTTTTCAAAATGTTCTTCAATTTTTTTAATTTTTTTCCCCTTTCCTGGTCACTCTGTATTGCGGGTCGTGATGAGCCTGGAGGTGAACGAAAAAGAACACGCAGCCGCTGGGGCAGCGGGCAGCGCCAAGGGTCGGAGGCTATGGGCTGGGCTGGGCGGGCTCAGGTGCGCGGGGAGCGCGTTTACCCGGTAGCAGGTGCTCGGCGGGGGTGCCCGGCGGTGGCCGGCGGTGGCCGGGGTGAGATGCTGCCGCCGCTGCCTCTACCGCCGCCGCCGTACCAACTAACTGTGCTGCTGCCGGTCCGCGGACGTGAGTGGAAGCCGGAGCACCAACATTTCGGCCGGCATACGGCAGGAGTGGCAGCAGCAGCAGCAGCAGCAGCAGCAGCAGCAGCAACAGCAGCAACAGCAACAGCAGCAACAGCAGCAGCAGCAGCAACAACAGCAGCAGCAACAGCAGCAGCAACAGCGGCGGCAGCCAGATGCCTTTAAGTTTTACGGGAAGGTGTGAAGCCTGTTCTAATGGGGGCGCCGTACTGCCGGCGTGTGGCGTGGCGTGGCGTGGCGTGGCGTGGCGTGGCGTGCCGCGTGCCCCCCGGCCGGACGTGAGGTGCGGGGCTCGGCGCCACCACGGCCACGGTCAGACGCGGGGCCGGCGGGGGGAACGTGAAGTTAGGCGGGGTGCAAGTTGTGGAAAGTCGACAATATTTGCTGAGCCAGCTCCTAGATTCATAGCAAGTCGTTGCCATTGTTAAATGTCCTTATTCAGAGCACCGCAGAGTTGCCACAACTTGGTCGGGTGTTTCGAGTACTTCAAAAAGGTACTCCTTACGGGTACTGTGTAAACGACGGGGATAAAGTTATGGCAACTCGACCAGATTCCTTGAGATGTCTCCCAGCATCATTGCCTGTCGCTACATGAAGTCTAGTGAAGTGGCCACAACTTTGTCAGGTGTTTCGAGTACTTACAAGGTTCTCCCGACGGGTACTGCGTAAAAGTTCAAGGAACTGCGTTCCCTTATTCCGTGGAATTTCTTGCTGCATGCATAAATACACTATTATACTACCGAATAAGTGATTGCCGCCCATAAAAAATATATATTAAAAATATATGAGTCTCACCCCCTCCAGCCAGCAGCGGCAGCAGTAGGCCGTCCTCGCTCGTCGTAGCACGCCACGCCACGCCACGCCACGCCACGCCACGCCACGCCACGCCACGCCACGCCACGCCACGCCACGCCACGCCACGCCTTGAGAGTGCAGCATGCATGCAAGGATCCCCCCTCACTGTAATAATCTCGGCCCTAGCTTTTCCCACGACTCTTCATTCGCGGCAAAGACGCCGTCTATCTCTCTCTCTCTCTCTCTCTCTCTCTCTCTCTCTCTCTCTCTCTCTCTCTCTCTCTCTCTCTCTCTCTCTCTCTCTCTCTCTCTCTCTCTCTCTCTCTCTCTGTTGTACGCTCTGCCCATAGATCCCATCCCATAGCGTGGCGCGTCCGTCGCCTGTCTGTCCAGCGGGGCCCTGACCCCCTCCGCGTCGTGTGGCTGTCACGCCTCGCCACGCCCCGCCACGCCCCGCCACGCCCCGCCACGCCCCGCTGGTGCAGGTGAGGTGGTGGCTAAGACCCTAGGGCAGGGTCAGACTTCAGCGGGCAGGCAGTTGTAGCGCAAAGTTCATCCCGCCGCCAAGACGCTGGCTGGTGCCGCTACCGCCGCCGCCGCCGCCGCTGCTGCTGCTGCTGCTGCGCCTGTCAGACAACCCCCATGCCATTCTGTCCCGGGACGCCCCAGGCCTGTCATAACTCCCCCGTCCGTCTACCACTGCGCGGGTAACCGGGATGACCCTATCCGCGCGATGTTCCCACAGCGTGGTCATGTTTTGGGGTTTTGGAGGACAACAACAGTGGTTTGGCTCAAGTGCCATGACTATCAGTCATTCTCAGTGGCGCTCTCAGTAAAGCGAGATGAAAGTGGGCCCGGCAGAACTGGCGTCCCCTGCAGTAGTTGTCACATAATTACCGTGCCCCGATGAGCTAGCGCGGCGGGCCGGTCTTTGGCCAGAACTTGCCTGCTCCGCGCCACCGCCAGCGTCACGGCCCGGCAGCGGCGGCGGCAGCCGAGTGCATAATGTGATTTAGCGGCGGCAAGGGGAGGGAGGGATGTGCCCCATGTATAAATACAGCCGAGTTAATATGAGAGAAGGGAGGGCTGGCCCGGCCCGGCCCGGCCCGGCAGAGGTCGCGGCGCCTGTCCGTTGTCACGTGTGCGAGCACCTTACGCACATTTGCATACAGAAGCTGGGCTAACTAGCCGTGTGTGTGTGTGTCTGCTGCGCCGGGCTGCGCCGCTACGCCGCTACGCCGCGTGTGAATTCCTGGGTGCGTTATTGTATGCGGTTTGAACTCGCGTTTGTGGCGAGGCCGCCGCGCGCCGTGGGTCGGCTCTTGCCTCCTTCTTTACGCAGCCTCCTTTATCGCCCGTTGTGGTCGCTGCTGCACTGGCCTGGCCGGCCTTGCTGGTGTCAACATAACAACATGTGTGGCTATGGCTAATTTTCCATAAAAAAAGGATTAAAAAAATCGCAGCATAGTCACGCCATTGTGCGGCACATTTCCGGAATTTGCCCACGAGAAGAGAGTCGTATATCTGCGCGTTTGGACCTTCTTGAGGCTAGTAGTGTCTAGAATTCTTTTTCGAGCGCGTGCAGGAATAAAGTGTGAAATGAAGAGCAGTTGTTCTCTCGGCTGTGTGGCTTTACTTCCTGCGTTCCAAGTGACACGCATACATCGGCGGCACGCAGTCCTACCACGCTATCCCGGGGGAGATTTTTATTTTTACCATTATTTTCCTTCTTTTTTTTTTTATTTCCCGTCCTTCTCCTTTCCACCCTCTCACCCTGTCCGTCCGTCTGTCTCTCTCTTTCTGCTTTCACGACGTCTGCGTGCGTCGCGTCCCACGCACACCATGCAGCTCCCGTACAGCTCCCTCATGTCTTCTCTGGCGCCATGCGGGGCGCAGCGGCTCCTACCCCGCCTCCCCCCGTCCCGCCCCGCCGTGAAGCGGAGACGGATCCGGGAACTTTTTCATTGTGCGCTGGTCTTCATTCACACGTACTCGACTCGCGGCGGAGCGGCGTTGACCGCCAACCGCAGCGCCGAAGAACTTTGCCCTACAATGATAACGAGCAGGATGTGGGGCCTGCGCTGACCCCCGACCAGCAGCTCTGCTTCCTCGTCCTTCACCACCTCTCTCCCCTTTCTCAACTTTTCCGCTGTCCTGACGGATGAGACGTGTTACGTGTCGATGCCGCAAAAGTCAATCGTAATGGATTATTTTTTTAATTCTGTATGTGTTTCCTTGTGTCGCAGGAGCCCGTTGACACCCCCAGGCCCGGCGCCGCAGCCCAGCAATGGCGGCCGCCGCGCTTCTGCTCCTCCTTGTCCACGGTAAGTGATCCCTCTCCCCCCGGGGGAGTGAACCGGCCCCCGCGGTCACCACGTACAAAGTGTGGAGGACTTTAACCAGGGGTCCAGGGGTGGTTGGCTTCTTCACGGACCGCACTTGCGAACCGTTCCCGTTGTTTATTGCTGCGAGTCGCGTTGCGGTGCCCCGGCCCCGCCCGGCCTGGCGTGTCACGGTCTTCTTGTGGCGGTTTTCGGTGGTACCGGCAGAGCAGGGGAGGTGGAGTGGGGTGGGGGTGGAGGGGGATTTTATCTGGGAGAATAACTACTCGCCTCGGGCGCTGCCTCGGTGAGCCGGGCCTGGGCCCCGTCGAGCAAAAGGTGGACCGGGGACGCAGACACAACACGGGGGACGATTATTTGTCGGAATGGGCAAAAGTAGTAAAGCAGTCAGGGGAGGGGTGGGTCCTGGTGGGGCGGGTGGGCCCCGGTGGGGCGGGTGGGCCCCGGTGGGGCCGGTGGGCTCGGTGGGGGCGCAGGGTATCCTCCCCGGGATGATAAGCGGCCGCTGTGACCCGCCGCACAAATGTACTGTGGCCCCGGGGCTGCAGGGCACTGCAGGGCACTGCAGGACTCTGGCCACACCAAAATGTCAACCCGAATCGGAACCCTAAGTGACCACTGAATGGTAATGTACCGCATCTCTCTTAGCCTCCCTGGCTGTCTCTCTCCCTCCACACATATATATATCCTGCCTCTCTCTCTCCATCCTCCCCCCCCCCTCTCTCTCTCTCTCTCTCTCTCTCTCTCTCTCTCTCTCTCTCTCTCTCTCGCTCTCCCTTCCTCCCGCACACATGACCTTGCACGTGCGTGGAGATGCTGGAGCTCTTGAATAATAATTACAACCTCATTCGTGCTCATCAGGAGACGATTGCAGAATCGGTCGTGCGAAATCGAAAATCCTTGCAGACGCGTCGTCGGAGAAACTCTTGCGCGGATCCGCAAAAGAAGAGAATTGTCATTGGAGGTCGCCGTTAACAGCCATATGGGTACCACAAGGGGCACACTAGTCCTGAAAATTTGTACAGTGACTGAAATGCCATATGACTGGATGTGACTGGAAAGAGACTGGACGGAATTCCTAAAAGAGATTGGAATGCGAGGTTCTCTTCATGTTTCTGCTTTGAGGACAGATCGAGGGGTACATCACATGGTACGGTAAAGTCACAATACACCCAACGGGATAGTGTCATGTGCAGTCACTTCCAGTCCCTTCCCAATCACCAGACACCGAAATGATTCCGAAAAAAAATCAGCGAGAAAAAACGCCTGATGACATGTTTGACCGTTGGTGACAAAACCTATGTCGTCCCGGCTTCCGCCAGGACCCCTGCCTTCAACTTCGGTGATCTTACGGGAACCGGTGCTTTACGGCTGCTAGTTGGCCCCGGGACACAGCACTAGAACCCGCTACCCGGCTTGCGCCGGACGGATCTCCCGGCAACCCCTAGCCCGCGCCAATGCGCGAGGCCCCCTCCGCAACCACGGCCTCCGGGACTCCATTATACTGTAGTGCCCTTCAACCGCAGCCTGGTTTGGCCCCACTCATCGTGGGAGTCCGCCCCTGCGAAGATTTGGAGGACATAGGTTCCCTTCGTACACGGCCGAAGCCGCTGTACTCTACTCGCTACGTACCGAGTAGCGGCTGTCCGCACCTGCCAGATTCAGAGAGAGGAAAACAGAAGCTTCGAACCCTAGAAGCTCTGCACATCCCCCGAGTCTCCCCCCTGGATTTCTCCAGAGGCACAGAACGCCCCCCCGGGCGGGACCCTCGAATCTAGGGAATTGAACCCTAGACCCTCGGGACCGGGGGTTTGTGCCGGCGGCGCCTTAGCCCGCACGGTCGCTTGGACAGCCATACTGAGGGCACGTTCGGAAGTATATTTTAGGCACTGTCCGCCAAGCTGTGTCACAAGAAAAAGTTGAGCGACCGGCAAGAATCGAACCACGGACCTGTCGGTCGCCGACCGGTCCACTAACCCATGCGGCTACCGGGCCGCGATGTTGTCGACTGCGCTCCCAGCACTCTAGCTCCACAGAATAGAGCTGACCATCGACGGACGCTGTCCCGGGATCAACTCTTGCCTACGCCTATAGATTTTTTTTGTCGATGTTCAGCTCTACTATGTGGAGCTAGATAGACACACAAAGTAGAGCTGAACATCGACAAAAAAATCTATAGGCGTAGGCAAGAGTTGATCCCGGGACAGCGTCCGTCGATGGTCAGCTCTATTCTGTGGAGCTAGAGTGCTGGGAGCGCAGTCGACAACATCGCGGCCCGGTAGCCGCATGGGTTAGTGGACCGGTCGGCGACCGACAGGTCCGTGGTTCGATTCTTGCCGGTCGCTCAACTTTTTCTTGTGACACAGCTTGGCGGACAGTGCCTAAAATATACTTCCGAACGTGCCCTCAGTATGGCTGTCCAAGCGACCGTGCGGGCTAAGGCGCCGCCGGCACAAACCCCCGGTCCCGAGGGTCTAGGGTTCAATTCCCTAGATTCGAGGGTCCCGCCCGGGGGGGCGTTCTGTGCCTCTGGAGAAATCCAGGGGGGAGACTCGGGGGATGTGCAGAGCTTCTAGGGTTCGAAGCTTCTGTTTTCCTCTCTCTGAATCTGGCAGGTGCGGACAGCCGCTACTCGGTACGTAGCGAGTAGAGTACAGCGGCTTCGGCCGTGTACGAAGGGAACCTATGTCCTCCAAATCTTCGCAGGGGCGGACTCCCACGATGAGTGGGGCCAAACCAGGCTGCGGTTGAAGGGCACTACAGTATAATGGAGTCCCGGAGGCCGTGGTTGCGGAGGGGGCCTCGCGCATTGGCGCGGGCTAGGGGTTGCCGGGAGATCCGTCCGGCGCAAGCCGGGTAGCGGGTTCTAGTGCTGTGTCCCGGGGCCAACTAGCAGCCGTAAAGCACCGGTTCCCGTAAGATCACCGAAGTTGAAGGCAGGGGTCCTGGCGGAAGCCGGGACGACATAGGTTTTGTCACCAACGGTCAAACATGTCATCAGGCGTTTTTTCTCGCTGATTTTTTTTCGGAATCATTTCGGTGTCTGGTGATTGGGAAGGGACTGGAAGTGACTGCACATGACACTATCCCGTTAGGTGTACAGTGACTTTACCATGTGATGCACCCCTCGGGGTACCAGCTATGCGGGCCGCTTGAAGCGCTCCGGCCTGCTCCCAACTTCACTAGCGGGCCCCGGGCGGGGTAGTGAGTACCCGGTGGGGTAGTGCTCTCTGGCAGAGGACCCTTGGCGGGGTAGTGGCGTGGACAAGCGCGCTGGCTCCTCCCTAAATAATAATATCACCATCAGCGCGGCGGTGTGGCGGTGCGGTGTGGCCCTGCCCCGGCCCTGCCCCGTCCCAAGGGCCGCACACGACAGAGGCTGCGAGCGCTGAGCTGCGCGGTGTGGCAGTGGTGGTGGTGGCGGTGGCGGTTGGCGGTGGCGGGCCCTGCGCGGTGCGGCTGGGCCACGGCTGTGTGGCCTGGCTCGTCCCGTCCTCGTCCCTTTCACCGGCGCACACGGCGCCTTGATCCCGCCAACCCGATGTGTCCCGACCCACCGCCCCTCCCCTCCCCTCCCCCACCCCCCCCTCTGCTTTATTATTGTGGCTTTTGTCTGAACCAGGTCATGAGAAGAGCCCGCTGAGCCCGCTGGGCTGAGCCCGGTGAGCGCACCGCGCCGTACCGAGTGCGTCTTGTGTCGTGTTACGGTATCGGTTCGCCGTTACGTCGTCAGTGCAAAGGGCAGAGATTGTGGGGGCGGCATGCGCGCCGATTCGGAAATGGCTTTTACTGTTGGTTACTGAGGGCAGGGTGCTGCTCATAGAGCAGGGCCAGGCCGATGGATGGATAGATGGATCCAATCATCGCGTGGCTTCGCTGGCTTCGCACTGGAGGAGACGGCCGCGGGGTGTGGCTGATCCGGCCCGGCCAGTCTGACTGCGAAGGGGTCGGGGTGGGATGCTCCGCCACTCCATTGCAACTCCATTGCAGCCAAAACGACACGGGGCGGACGCCAGCGCACGCCGCGAGTGGCAGCGGGGAGCCAGGCCAGGCCGGGCCGGGCTGGGCTGGGGTGCTTTTGTTCCGTTTTCGTTTACTCCTTCCACTCACCCCCAAACAGACCGAGGGGCTGTTTATTCCCGGCGCGCGGAGCCAGCGGAGCGGTCCGGATCCCCGAACTGCGCCAGCCACTGTGTGCAGCCGTGGCCTCGAGATGAATCGAGCTCGACCCCAAAAATTGTCTCGAAGCCATATATTGTATTATCCTAGAAGAATTTTCACAGGGAGGGATAACAAACTCGCGCGGCCGCCATGACAATCTTTTTTTTTTTTCATAGATTCACAACGACGAACGCCATAACTTGTATACCGCTGTCCGCGAGCGCCATGGCGTGTCGCGTGTCTGTCACCGTGCCACGTGACTCACGTGACTCACGATCGTCACACGCCGGCCGGCCTGCTGTCCGGTGCGGCTAATCGTGAGTCACGCAGACCGGGAGCCGGTGTGGCAGTGATGGCATACCCCCAGGGAGGAGGTGCCCCCCGGTACACCATCCCTAGGGGCCATGTACCCCCTGGGGGGTACACCATCCCTAGGGGCCGTGTACCCCCCCCTACCGACTGTGGGGGTACACCATCCCTAGGGGCCGTGTACACCCCACCTCGACTGGGGGTACACCCCCTAGGGGCCGTGTACCCCCCACCTACCGACTTGGGGGTACACTATCCCTAGGGATGGTGTACCGGAGGGTACAGTTTCAGGGGGGGTAAGTGGCCCCACAAAAACAAACGGAAGTCGAAGAACAAGACTACCTATTCCATGCCGGTAGGGGCTAAGAACTGATGTGATCAATCTATACGGCGCAAACGGTCGCAAAAAAAAGGAATCTTATTCCGACTTCAACCGTAAACGCCTTGCTAGTTTCTCATAACTGCCCGCCGGGCCGGGCAGGGTCAGTGGAGACGTAAGTTATTACGTGCCGCGCCGCGTGTCGTAAGCGGCGAGCGATCTCACAATAACACATGTGAACCGCGGCGCGTTCCCGCCGCGCATCGGATTCGCGTTACACTTCCCCTCCACCGCCTGGCAGCGGCAGCGGCGGCAGCAGCAGCAGCAGCAGCACTCTACTGACACAGAAACACACGCCTCGCACATGGACGCGAAGGGGGCGTAACTACAGAGATCATCATCGGCGATGCACCAAAGCGGAACAAAGCGGGTCTACTCGGCGTATCCTGCTGTGGCAGTGGCGGGCTGGGCCGGGCCCCAGCCCACGGGCAGGCTGCTGGCACTGGCAGGTAGCGCAGCAGTGGCTTTGAAGCATTCCCTCCGGTCGCAATAATGTAAGGCCTCGTTACTGCAATATAACGACGACGAATGTATTGCAGCACGCCGAGTGTGTGTGTGTGTGTGTGTGTGTGTGTGTCTGTGTTTTGTGCGAGGGCCATACAACGAGGAAAAACTATTCGTTAGCGGAGTCGTTGAGATGCGAGTGCCACGAGGGGAAATACATATGAGTGCGCTCCCAACAAAGCAGCAGCAATATCAGCAGCAGCAGCAGCAGCAGCAGCAGCAGCAACAGCAGCAAGTCTGAATTTTGCCGTGACAGACAACAACACAAAACTCTGATGAGAGGTGTCGAGTGTATTAATTCGAAATGAATCCGCACTGACTTATTTGCATGCAGATTCGGCAATACATGACATAATTCCCTGAATTCTGAATATGAGTTTCAATGTCAGTTTCGCCAGAGGTGGCCCGTGTGTGGACACACACACACACACACGCGCGCGCGCGCGTCGCGCTATCTCGTCGCGATATCGATTATCACACACGCCCGCCGAAGACGCTGCGCTATAAACTCATAATAAATTTGAGCGTGGGGCCGTCGGGCTCGTGGAGGCACCGCCCGGCCCAGCCCCGGCCCCGGCAGAGCTGGCCGTGCTGCGAGCCGCGCGCGGCCGATGCGATGGCGAATCAGACGTCATTTGCAAGGGAAATGTTCGGGTCTGCCGGCGGTACGGCCTGGCCTGGCGGCGTGTTGGTGGGCCTGGCCGGGCCGGGCCGGGGTGCAGGCGGCCGCACGCGGGCGCGCGCCGTGCAGCTATGCAGTCCCGCCGCGCCGCACCGCGCATCTGCCGCGCTGCCGGCCACAGTTGCGGCCTTCTGCGCCGTCGCGGCCTCTAATAAGTGGCCCACGCTGCCGCCGCTGCCGCCGCTGCAGCCGTCGTGTTCTGTTTGCGGGCGACCATTATTTCCGTGATTCCATCCCCGCGCCGCCGTGCCGTGCGGAGCCGCGCCTCCCGTCCGGCCGGCTCTGGGGTCCATAAAGCTGGCGAAGCAACGCGCGGCGATATAAGTAAATAATTTGATAAAATGAGCCCTAGTGTTCGGTGTTCTGCTCTGCGAGACGGTTGTGACCACAGTTTAGTGTTTTAAGTGTGACAGGAGATGCCGGAGCCGCGCCGCGCCGCCAGACACGACGTCTCAAAAGCTCATTGCTCATTTGTGGCCCGTCCGCTGATTGCTTGCGGCGGCGGGGCTGACTGTGCCTCCAGTGACCCGCCATGCGTGAGCCAAGGACTGCACATTGCACCGCACAGCACACCCATCCGCACGTTGTGCGGTGGGCGGGGATCCGATGTGGACCCGACGGCCCGACGGCCACCTGGGGGCGGCAGTGACCCCCGTCGGCGGGGGGGTCACGAGCCTCCCATCCCGTCTGCACGCCCGCGCCGAGGCAGCTCGCTCGACTGGCCGAGCGCCGTCCCCTCTGTCCTCCTCTATGAAGCTGAATCGCTCAGTAATAGTGTTTTATTCCGCGGATGCCCGTAAAACTCTCTCTCTCTGTCCGCGGGGCAATTAAAGCGGCACGCCCGTAGCAGGCAGCGGGTCGCTCCGCTCCGGCAGGTGGCCGCCGCTCGGCCGCCGCGGCCGCCGGCTTTCGGTCGGATCACCGGGGCGCCGGGGCGCATTGATTATTTACGATCAGAGAGATGCCACCGTCCGCCGAGTGCGGCCACATCGGTGCTCGGCCACGCTCGATACGCACGACAAACAATAGCCGCACATCAGCGCGGCAACGATGCGGGGTTTCAGCGAAAAATGTAGTTGCATTCGGATTCGCTCAACACAGAAGGAGTGATTCACGGTAAAAACGCGTGTGAATATTTCCCTCCTTCGTTCGTTCAGCCGTAGTTTGCAAACCGGGCTAGGTACACGGAGAAAAGAGATTAGTGGGCGCAACTAATTCAGTTGATTTCCAGACAAGCAGTGGATCCTGGTTCTGAGAACTAAAATTTTGGTTGGGCGAACTAACTTTTAGTCGCACTAACAAAACGTTATTTGCTCCAAAGAAAGGGCTCGTTGCTGCGGAGCAAAAAGCAGGAAAAAAATGTTTCGTGCCCGCAACGAATCTCTTTGTTGGTGCAAAAAACAAAGAGTCCCCCAAAAAAATTTTAGTTCTCCTGACAAAAAAAATTACTGCTAGTCTGAAATACAACTGAAAAATTAGTTGCGACCATTAATATTTTTTCTCTGTGTATAGCAGCGCGCCGCACGCAACCGTCGTAGCGAAACAAAATTATTGGAAAGTGCGAAGGAAAAATTGGGAAAAGGATATGAAAATTGGCATTTCTCGGAGTGAAGTGTATCCAGGAAGCGAATAATGGGGAAACGACGGCGATGAAACATTTTCCCGCGCCGTGCTGACGGGACGCGGGTAGGTTGTCGCCACGGCGGGACTTGATGAGGATCGGCCCGTGCGGCCGCATTGGGAGACGATCGAACCCAGAGAAGCCCCCGGCGAACCCCTTGCTGGCGTCTTCATGGCCTTCGGGCAAGAGGGAAGATAGAAAAAAAAAACAACACAGGATCCCCGTGCTGCATGATAAGAAGTGGAATACAATTACCCCTAAATTGGCAATTTCCATCTCCGTCTCTGCCCTTCTCCCCCGCCTTAATCGCATCCGGTTCACGCATGGAGGGGTGCTGGAGTTAGGGGAGGGTATGGTCCCTGGTCCGGTTCGCCCGTACGTCGGCTGTCCTTCTCTCTATCCCTCTCTCTCCCTCTCGCTCTCTCCCTCTCCGCCTTTTTGTGTGCGGACTCTCATTTTTTTCGATCGGTCCACCCACGTTTAAAGAGACGAGGTCTCCGCACACATTCACAGCTTTCTCTTGTGTTGGTTTCCGTTTACTCAGAAAAAATCTTACTCAAGAAAAATGTGTATTTTTTGTTAAGAGTGTTGAGGAGAGATTCGCAATTTGCTCACAACAAGACAACACCACAAGCCACAACCGTGATATCTCTTCCGTCTTTCTTTTCGGTCTGAACGCCGCAGCCAGACAGAGCGCGGGACGGGGAGCACTGGAGTCCAGCAGAGCCCCTGGAGTCCATGTTGGGGAGAGAGAACGCGTGCGGAGAGAAAACAGGGCGGTACAGCGGCAGGACCCGAGCAGGACTCGGCGGCCGAGACTCTATAAAATCATGGCGCGAAGCTGCCGGGCTGCGCTTGCCTCGGTTTGCGCTCTGCACTTGTAATTATTGCCCGGAGGCAAATTCCTGAAACGAGGCGCACATAATTAGGGTTATAACCCGGGAACACGGGGACGCGGGGGCGTTAACGGCCGCTGCAAGCACTGCTGCCGGGGGAGAGCGAGAGAGAGGGAGAGAACGAGCGCCGTATACCACGAGGACCCCGCCAGGACAACGGCGCGGTGTGCTTGGCAGGAAAAGAATAAGGTAGCGGAGAGTCACTTAGCTGCCGGCTCGGGAAGGGTTCAGCACCCTCCGGGGCCCGCTGTGGCCTGCTGTGGCCCGCCGGGGGCCGCTGGGCCTCCACACTTCATTGTTCCCTCCGAGAACACAGCATCTTCTTCTTCCTGGACCCCCCGCGACGGCCCCGCCCCGCCGACAGTCATCATTAGCAATTCTTTCATATCTTCTAGGCGCCCTTTGGGCTCAGTCTTTTGTCCTCCCACCCAACATCATCACTATGGCTTCTTCCTTTTCTTCTTCGCTCTGTTCTCCGTCTCTTCGGGCCTCCCGCTAGCAGAAAGCCAACGCGGCGCTTAGACATCCTGCCGGGGCCGGCCGGGGACGTGCCGGGGGAGGGAGACGTCGGGGTGCCCACGGGTCGGGTCGGGGTGTCCCGGCGACGGTGATTCATCTCGATCGTCCAGCCCCGCGCTGCCACTCCCACCGCTGTATCTCCGGTTCGGCGTGTCGCATAGGAGGCCGCAGGATACCGACCCAGAAATCGTGTACCACGATGACTGAGTAACCGGGAGCGCCCCGTGCCACTGCTGCACCTCGCTGCCCGCCCCGCCCCGCGCCGTGCCCGCGGTACACTGGTGGCGTGAAGCAACAGGGGTGGAGCTCCGCGCCCCGCCCAGCCGCCCGCCCAGCCCTGCCCCGCCCCGAGCAGCTGCGAGTCCGTGCGCTCTTTTCGCAGTGAAATGTCAGGACTTCTCGCGCACACGTCCCGTGGAAATAGTTGTGGTGGCTGTGCGTTGTGCGTGGGTGTCGGCGCGGCGTGGGGCCCGAGGCGAGCATGCCTTTATTAATACAGAACGCCACGCCCACCTCGGCGACACCGGCGAGTAGACCGTTGTGTGTCTTCAACACTACTACTCCATTACAAGGATACATTTAAAATAAGTCTTTTTAAAAAGCGTTACGTGGCAAAAAAAAAAAATAATTAGCGCGCGCGTGCCCGAGGCACCCCCGGAGCTGAACGAGTAATTGAGTGAACTTATTCTCTTAGTCCTCTCTCTCTCCCTCTCTCTCCCTCTCTCTCTCCCCTCTCCTGAAAATTGGCCCCATCTGACATCATGACTGTGCACACGACGGTACGGAGTTACGGTACGGTGCCGTTGAATGACCACATTGCCCCCCCCCCCCCCTTTCCCATTTTCTCTCTCCCTCCCTCCCTCCCTCCCTCCCTCTCTCTCTCTCTCTCTCTCTCTCTCTCTCTCTCTCTGTCCTGCTGGCCACGACGACGCGACGCTGCTGGGAAAGGCAGCGGTGCGGTGAAGGGCACGGAGTGTGCCGTTGTGATTGTGTTGTCAGCTGAGCTGGCTGAGCTGCTGTGCAGCCGTGCTGCTTGTTCTGTGGAAAACGAAGCCACTCCGAGGGCCGGTGTGTTGAGGTGTTGGGCGCTAAGTACGTTTGACAACCCCCACCCCACCCCATACCGTAAGGGTAGGGTGCCGTGCGGCACGTACCACGCACCGAGCGCCTGCGAACGCTGGGGTAGACCAGCCCGCACGACACGCGTGTGTGCAGAGGCCGTGGCTGCCTACCCGGCAGGCGTTATTATCGAGCTCGGACCAAATTAGGTCCTCGCTTGCGACAATGTCGTGGACGTACCGAGTGGATGGATAGGCCCGACCGAGTTTATGTGCAGACGTGATTTTACGACAGCTGTCTTCGTGTTCGAGATGAAGAAAAGTGAGATTTTGGACGCGACACTGACCGGGCCCTTTCACCACCGGCCCGATCGGGGCGCCTCGAGGCGCACAGCCGCGCAGCCTAGTCAGGGTCAGTTCGGTTGCCGGAGTTCTCCGCACGGCGGCGGGGCCTTAACTGGGCAGGGCTCGGAGAGCAGGTACGCGGGCCTGACGGGGCCGCGGGGCCGCCGGCCGAAGTGTGCCGCCGCGCTAAACGGCGCGCGACGACGGCCAATTAGAACGCCCAAATACTTTGGCGGAGACAATGGTGCCGTGGTGGCGGTCGGAGGTTAAGGGTCTCCAATCGCTCTTTTTTTTATTTCATAAATCGATAGTTTAGAACACGCTGATTCTAATGGTATGTGTCTGTCCCCGCTAGGCCTTCTAGTTTTTGCTCTAGAGCTGTCCAAACCTTCGATTTTTGCTCTCTTTCGGCATGTTAATCTCAAGAAATTGAATAGGTATCGGGCTGAAAATTTGGAGGGCCGTAGTACTTTGCTCGGACTGTGCATTGAATATTTTTTCATGTCACTGGGAATTCCAGGAAGGCTCCTGGAATCAGCTGAAAGTGGTCCGATGTTAGAGCAGTTTTTCGCATGGAAGACGATTGCATACCAAATTGAAATTATATTCAGAGCATAGCCTCATCTTTCCTCTACAAGCTCAGATCCCTACCGTTTCCCTAGGTCAACTGGAACTTGAGATTAACATGCCGAAGTGAACGCCTTTTTCGAGTTCCAGGCATGAGTAGACAAGGACAGGCTACACCTTCTCTCTCGCACGTGGCGGTGTGAGGCGGTGCGAGGTGCGGGGAAGACGTCCTTCCCCTTCCTCCCACCGCTGCAACACTGCGCGACGTCTGCCGGAGCACCGGGACCAATAAACATTACAATAGGACGGATTGGACGCGGCCCGTCCTTTTAAACCCGGCGGAAATCAGGTTTTGACGTTCAAATTTTTCACATTTGAAACTCATCCCAACCTTTTCAACGCCTCGCGGCAATGCGATTCCGTTTTTGAATCGTGATCGTGCGAGGTTTTAGAGCCGACTTGGAGTTGCCAAAAATCCGGAAAAGGAGCGAATCTGAGCCAAACTCTGGTCCGGGAAGCAGAAGCTGGCTGGTGACACCGACTTCGACGAGGTTGCAGCGGTGTTGCCACCTTGGCCGGTGGGGAGGAGGAGGTTGGCCTACCCACCCCTCCCACCCCCACTTTTGACTAATAAGCGTGACCATTCCGCGAGTAGGAGAGCGATTGGAGACCCTTAATTCGTACCTGGGTGAGCCCGTGCTGACTTCTATTATTCGGGACGCTGCCAATCACTCCACTCCCCCAAATCCATTTTGACTCTCTCCACCTGTTCTCTTCTCTCTCTCTCTCTCTCTCTCTCTCTCTCTCTCTCTCTCTCTCTCTCTCTCTCTCTCTCTCTCTCTCTCTCTCTCTCTCTCTCTCTCTCTCTCTCTCTCTCTTTCCGTCCCCTCTGCCCCCTCTCCCCCTCTCTCTCTGAGCCTCTACTAAGCTCCGCCGCCACAGCCCCGATATTATTGTATTATCGTAGTGAGCCCCTCTCGCTCTCCATAGCCCGCACCGCCCGCACCCTCCCAAAGTGTTGGTGCCGGCCGCCGCGGCCCCTGCAGACCCCTTCTCGGCGGCCCCGTCAGATTCCACACAGCAAACAGCAGCCGGTAGCCGCCCTCACCGAGGCCCTCACCGAGAACCCGCTCCCCGCCCGCCCCCGTCGCTGCTGCGAGAGCGCCCGTAAGCGCCGATACGACCGCCGATGAACGCCGCCCCCCGGGAACGGAGGCGGGAGGGGTGGTGTGGCGGTGGCCGGCTCTTTTCCAAAAGGTCCCCCGGAGGCACTGAGCAGAGAGGAGCTCCAAAGCCCTCGCCGCCGTATAGTGTGGGCAACACCATACGACACGCGCGTGCGTGCGCGTGCGTGTGTATGTGTATTCGGAGAGTCGAGCGCTTTGAAACCCCCGTGGCTTCTGGAAGTGGTAGTGGTGGCGGTGGCTATAGCCGTGCCGAGCTTTGCGAGCACATACACACACACACACAGACACACACACACACACGCACGATGGTCCAAAAGCATAGCTTTGCGGACCCCCGCGGCCCCACGGGTCCGGGTCCTGGTGCGCTATGGTCCGGCCCAGGGGGCTGGAGGAGCAGCGAGGGCCCATCCTGGCCCCCGCAGCCCCCCCCCCCCCCCACAGCCCTCGCAGGCCCTGCCAGGGCTCTAATTGGCAACCAAAACCGCACAATTACTAGCCGGCCAGGGGCCTCTCGCCATGGCGTGCGCCGTGCGTGTGAGGCGGGGCGGGCAGCTGAGGGCCGGGGGAGGGGGGGGGGGGGGGGGGGGTACCGCAGCACAGCGCAGTGCCGGGCGCTCTGCGGCAGGACCGCCATCAGGGTGACAGGGCAGGACAGGGCCGTGTGACGTGTTCAGCGTCACACGCTAGTCACGTTCAGTGTCACACGCCGATGCCCGGCTGACTTCAAACATCATGAGACTGACGTACGGCCACGGTCTTCTGTTGCAGGCGCGCTGTCGTACTCGGGCGGCCCCGTCTACGTCGGCCCCCAGGGTGCGTCACCGCAGCCCTCCGCCGCTGCTGCCCCCGTCGTGGACGCGGGCCTGAGGACGACGCAGACCGTGTACGGCTTCCTGGACTTCACCACCACGATCGGCAACACCATCATGGTGTTCTCGCCGCAGAGCGCGCCCGCCGCGCCCACGCAGACGCCCGCGCCGGCCACGCCCGCCCCCGTCATCGACACCAGGCCGCCGGCCGCCGCCGCGCCGCCGGCCGCCGCCGCCATCCAGCCCAGCAAGCCCACGGTGTCCAAGCAGGTGCCCGTGCTGTCCAGCGTCGTGGAGGTCCGCGGCGGCGAGGCGGCCGTCTTCAGCAAGGTGAGGACGGGAAACCGCAAACAGGAGAGCTGAAAACTGCGGCAGAAAAACCCGCGGCCGCGCCACAACCTTCGCCACCGCCACACCGCGCCAGCGCAGCGCCGCGCCGCTTCCCTATGCGATACGCGCTGAGGCGAGCAGCGCTATTAATCACCTCATCGCGGGGGAAAGAAAGTACTGCTGAGCACTACTTATTTGGAGCCATTCCAGAAGAAACTGCTTCTCAGATTCCTTCTCCTGCGCGAGTTTGCTCCCGCCCCGCCCCGCGCCTCGAGTCGTTTGGTGGTACCATAATGAATTACGCTCTTATCTCCCTTACGTCAGAGAAAAGAGAGCGTCTCCGTTTTTCATATTGTTGAAAAAAAAAATGAAAATGAAATCCCATCAAACTTGTTATTTCTTTTGGGGTGACAAAAGGAAAGGAATTAGATGGGGCTCCAAAATAGAATAGAGGACAGTGGACTGTGGGTGGCCTTTGGCGCCTACTTATTAATGAAAGTAGCTCTGGGGTTGGCGTAGTATTGGGGCTGGGGCTGGGGCTGGGGCTGCTGCGCCCCCGATCCGGAATCGCGTTACAACCATCCATTCTTGGACAAGAGCACTCCATTAACTGCCGTCCGCGGGACTGTTAAACGCCGGTGCAAGGCCCGCGCCTTGGCGCCTTGGCCCGCACAGACGCCATCAACGTCGCCGTTGGGATCGGAGCCGTCGGCGGCGGCCGTTAACGGGCGACGTTTAGCGCCGCCGTGGCCGGGGACACACTGCCGCATCTGGGGCTGGTCTAGGGGCGGCCGCTGGCGAGGCTGGACCAGCCATGCCTGGGGCAGCCGATGCCTCATTGCATTGTGTTGAGCACCCCGTCGAAAAAGCCTCGGAGCAGGTTGGCTGGACGTTCCTGCCGGACCCGGGCCGTCCCGTCCCATCTCTGCTGACATCACCCACCGCGTCGGTGACTTACGTCTTACTCTGCCCGGCCCGTCCCAGGCCCGGCCGACACCTGTGCTATGCTGCAGACCCGCTGCCTATTGTTCTCTGTCTATGGCTGTGGGAGGCGCACACATGTGTGCCCCGGCCCAGCCCGGCCCCGTGTGCCGTCCCGTGCACGCACACGCGCTCTTTCGACACGAAGGCTTGTGCACTCGCAACATTTGAATCTCTCTCGGCCGGAACGCTAATTGATGCGGACGAGCTCGGCAGGGAGAGGGAGATGCCATCGGTATTCGAACCCACTGCCTAACACATCTAAAAAAATGTCCTCAGCACGTCGACGGCCCCGTGCTGTCCAGCAAGGTGGAGGTCCGCGAGGCCTCCAGCCCCGCACCCTCCCCGAGGGTGGTGCTGTCCAGCGTGGTGGAGGTGAAGCAGGAGCCGCCCAGGATCCTGTCCAGCATCGTGGAGGTCAAGGAGGCCGTGAGCGTGGCGCCCCCCAAGGTGCTGTCCAGCGTAGTCCAGGCAAGTACCAGCGGCCCGGTGGCCAGCGGCTCGCGCCCGGCTTGGGACTCGGCCTGGCCTGACAGCGCGCGTGCCAGTTGGGCTGCCTACCCACTCCACTCCGGGCGCAGCTCGGCACAGCCCGGCCAGCCACTTGACGTTCTGCGCGTGGTTCTCCCGCAGGTGGTCGGCGGCGAGGCCACGCCACACTCCGCCGTGCACTCGGTGCCCCCGCCCAAGGTGTCCGTCCTGACGTCCTCCCACGACGAGCCCGCCATCTCCGGCAACAACCTGGTCATCGGGCCCGAATACGACTTCCTCTCCCGGCAGCCCTCCGAGGTTGTAGACGAGACCTACAAGGTAAGTTGACATTTTTTTTAGTGGTGCTCCCCTCCCCGCTGTTGTCACCGTGATTGGGTCGGGGCTTCACCCATTGTGCTCCGTCTGCCCAGGTGATTGACCTGCGCCCCAGCGCCAAGCACAAGTCCCCCGCCGCCCGCAGCCGCGTCAACGTGGTGGTGTCCTCCCACGTCGCTGAGGCCCCCACCGGCCCCTCCGGCCCTCCCGCCCCAGCACCCTCGGGGCCCCACAAGCCGCACCCCACCGGGCTCGTCACCAAGCTGGGCGGCACCGTCGTCAAGGAGGGTGTCACCACGGTGCACGAGACCTCCGTCATCGGCACCTTCATCTCCGGGAAGTACGCACAGGTGAGTCCGAATCCGGTCTGCTCGGCTCGCAGGTAATGCCAGCGCAGGTGTGACTGTAACCCGCTCCGTGCTCCGCGCTGCTGCAGGTGCTGGAGAGCACGTCCCACGTCATCCCGCCCAAGCAGAAGGCCGCGGCCGCGGCCCCGGGCCCCGCCGGCGCCATCAAGCCGACCGCCGCGCAGGCGCGCATCCTCAAGACGGCCGCGCCGACCGCCAAGCAGCTGCGCCACAACCTAGACCCCACCCCCGCTGCTTCCGTGCACGACGAGACGGCCGTGCTGCCCTTGGAGGCGCTCTTCAGCCAGCCAGGTAGGGGCTGGACCAGGTCACGGAGGTCAGCGGAGGTCAGCGGAGGTCAGCACACAACAGCTCACACGTCCTTTGTGTCAACCAGCCGGACACAACCAGGTGCGTCCCGCCCGCCGCTCCGGTGGCGTCTCCGCCAAGAACAAGTTCGAGGGCCGCTTCGCGTCCGGGCCGGGCCGCCAGGGCCGCCTGGGCTCGTCCAGGGAGGTGGACGCCGCCGAGGAGGAGCAGGACATCCAGCAGGAGGCCGAGCAGCACGACGACCAGCAGGGCGCCAGCTTCAAGAACAAGCAGCGCCAACGCGGCTTCAGGTGAGGGTCACGGGTCACGGCTGTCGCTGCGCGGCTGATGCCCCTGGAGATTAGGCCACCCATCCTACTCGGGCCGCGGCGCTGCCGTGCGCGACGGCCTCCATTGCGTGACGATGAGTTTTGAATATCACATGACCTGTCGCTCGCTTGGTGGCGGTGGGAAGAGGAGGGGGGGCAGATTTATAGTGCGTGGGACCCTCCAGCAGCAAGCGCCCGCGTTCGCCCGCCGGCCCGGCAGAGGTAACTAGAAGCGAGGTGAGGCGGGGGTGCCGAGGGCGGGGGTGAGGCCCGCAGTGTCGTCGCTCGTCCCCTCCCCGTGCCGAGCCGAGCGAAGGGCGACCCCACCGCCCTCGCCGCCCCACCCCGCCCCAGCCGCCGGCCGCCGGCGCCCGGCAGGGCACATTTCGCAATAAAATGACGTCGCCAACGACGCCGGTATATTCCCGGTTCGCCTGTGCCGTGGTGGCGTCGGCGGCGCCGTAATCACCATATTTCTCCGCTTCCGGGCCGGGGCGCGCGGAGGCAGAGGAGGCCACGGAGGCCACGGGGGCCGGCGCGGAACTTTTATAACCGTTTTTTGAGGGCGGATGAAGTGGCGATAATCATTTGCTATAGATTTACCGCCGTCGCGCCATTGGGCCGGCGAGTGAATCCGGCGAGAGAGGATTGGAGAGGTTGTGTCCTCTAGGCCCGCGCTGCCCGCGCTGCCCGCCGTGCCAGAGCCGTGCCAGGAGGGCCCGGGTTTGGCCATTTATATCGGAACCTGTTAACGAGCCTCCCGACCCCTGGTGGCCGGGACAGGGGGCGAGGGGCCGAGGGGCGGCAGAGGAGGGGTGGTGCGGCGAGCCGATCGCCATGTCTATCGATTGCCGGGTCGTCTCGTCGCGTAGTCCTGTTCCTCCCCCTCCCCTTGAAAACTACGCTCATACATACGCGACTGCTGACGAGAGGTAGACAGTTAAATAAAGACAGAGCTCGGCCATCAGCGAGGGGAGGCAGCAACTCCGCGGCCATGGCGGCGGTGAGGTGCAGAAATGTGTGTCGCATCGCGATGCCTACCGCCGTCAACAAGGCTGACAAGGCGGCCAGCGGCTCCCGGACGGGAGCGAGGCTCACGACACACCGCGCTTACCGTTCGGAAAGTAATTGCCCAGCGATGTATGCGGAGGGAGTGGGGGAACACCGAGACCGGGGGGCACACACCACACACCGGCCGAGGGCGGACGGGGGCGGCCAAGGGCGGCCGGGGCAGGGGTGTGGCCTCTAAATCCCGCACGCCGCGCCCACCCCCGGCACACGCGCACACACGCACCCACACGCACACACACGCACGCACGCGTTACGGACCGGAACAAAAACACTCGAGCGCCGCGCCACTGTATTCCGTGGTTTAGAACAGCATACCGAATTCCGACGAGGCCCCCGATCGGAAAGGTACAGGGGCCGTGCTGGGCTGGGCCGGGCCCTGCTTCTGCTTTGAGGGCAGCGGAGGGGAGGGACCGCGGTTCGGTAACTTCGAGCAATTAATATCGCTCTCTTTGCGGCTCGGTGGTAGCGCTTATACCGCCTCATACCCCCCCCCCCCCCTCCTTTCTGCTCCCTCGTGTGCATTCCTCGTCTAATCAAACAAGGTGAACCGGAGTAGAAGGAATGCAGGAAGTCTCCATTCCACCTCCCCTTTACTCCCCTCCCACTTCCCAGCACCCCTCTCTCTCTCCACTTCACTCCGCCCCCTGATCTCCACTTTCACTCTCAGAAAAACAAAATCGAGATTTAGTTTGAAAAATCTAACGAATTCTTGTCATATTCGTTCTTTTATGTTGATAAGGTTTTAAGGTGACAGCCATGTAGGGGATATGGACAGTTCCCTTCTCCCTTTCTGTTTGTCCGTCTCCTTCCCACACACCGACTCCCCTAGGGCTCCCCTCTCGCGTGTGTGAATAAAGTGGTCTTCGGCGCGCGCTTCGCTCCGCACACGACCACCACCGCCACTGTGCCCGGCCGCACACGAAGGCAGCAGCAGCAGCAGAGATCCTAATCGACAAAGCGTTTTAAGCGCGCGGCAGTCCGCCCACGCTCTGCCTGGTCTGGCCTCTAGTGGTTCGCGCGCTGTTGGCGCGGTCAAAGAGAACGCACAGGACGGGACTGGGGAGGACGGAGACGGGGGGTCGTCGGTGCGCGCGCACTCACAGCGCGGGGTCCACCTGGGACGTAGGCAACCCGCACCGGTCCAATGCACGCGCGTGCGGCGGGCCTGCCTACCCTGCAGCTGGCAGGGGCTCCAACCTACCGATGTGCGCTTGGTGTTTGCAGCCCGTCCCCGCGGCCAGGTGGCCGGCCCCGGCCCACGGGCCCCGGCTCCTCCGAGCAGCAGGAGTCAACGCCACAGCCATCACAGCCCTCGCAGCAGCAGGGCAGGCGCTACCAGCAGAGCTCGTCACGGAAGAGCAGCTTCAGGCACTCGGCCACCGGCAGCAACGCCATCCAGCAGGAGCCCCAGCAGCCGCACACCCGGCGCGGCTACAAGCCCCGCCTGCACACCTCCGCCGTGGACCAGGTCAGTGGAGCAGACTGCACTACTTGTTGGGCCCCGCGTCTCTGAACCGGGGTTCAAATACTGACTGTAGACGCAGCGTTTTCCTTTTTATTAACCTGCTCGTTTCTTGCCCTTCATGAAACAAACGGGATTGTGGCCATTCTAACATTTTGCCCCCATTGTTAATGCATGATCACCCAGCATATTTCAGCGCGGTGGTTTTTTTTTTTTTTTAATCCGTTTTGTGTTGGTCCTCAATTTGGCCCGGCGGTCCCCCATTCGGATAGCCCGGGGTGGTGAGAACGGGCCCGCAAATTAAAAGTATCCTGTAAACAACTAACTCGGGCAACATGCGCGCGGCCTGCCCGGGCCTCGCACGTCGGTGAGCATTTCAGCATGATTTCAGCCTATTTCAGCCCAGTTCATTTTCCGTGGCCGCCAGCAGAGAGCGCCCGCCTCCGCTTACTTTGTGCCGATTCATTATTAACACATGTGGGCTGGCCTTGCTTTCGCAGTCGTCACTCCGCGCGCTGCGCCTGCGGATAGCATCGAACCCTCCCGCGCCAACTAACTAACTGATGGACAGTAGAGGACGCAGAGGGGAAAGCGCGAGGCAGGGCCGCTGCCGCCGCCGCGGTCAAAGGAAAGGGCCCACGGGGTGCACTCGCCATGCGTGTGTGTGGTTTTCGGAAGGAAAATGGATCGGTCTGTGAATCGTGCGGCAATGTGTGCCAGCGGCGGATTCAGTGCTTATTGGAAAGGCGTGCGCCTGAATAATACATCATCGCATAACAAACCCCCTAATCCGCATGGCCGGCCGGGCGGGGTGTGTTCGGTTCGTGTTTTTACTGCGGGTCGGTCGGCAGGCCGCGGCCGCACTGGCCGGAGCACTCGCATCACCGCAGCCGCCCCGTAGAGTTGTTTGTGATTTTTGACGAGGGCCGCTCTGTAGGCGCTTGTTATGCTTGTTGTGTGGCTTTAGCATTGCTGTGAGCGCTGACTAACCCGTTTGTCCCGCCCCGTGTAGGAGAGCCACTCAGATCAGACGGAGGCGATCGCCGCCGCGGCCGTCGTAAGTATCAGCCCCGCCCCTCACCCCTAACTCATGTCATGCGGTGTCTGCTGTGCATGCCGAACAATAACGCGGTGGGAGTGGCTGGTCATGGTCATGGTCATCGTCATATAGCCATGGTCATGGTCATCGTCATATGGCCGTGGTCATGGCCATGGTCATGGACTTGGTTATACGGCCATGTTCATACCCATGGTCACATGGCCATGGTCATACCCATGGTCATACCCATGGTCATACCCATGGTCACATGTCCATGGTCATACCCATGGTCACATGTCCATGGTCATACCCATGGTCACATGTCCATGGTCATACCCATGGTCACATGTCCATGGTCATAACCATGGTCACATGGTCAAGGTCTTGGCCATAGTGCGCGGACGGAGTCCCACAATGCAGCCGTGATTCCTCGCAGGGGTCGTCGCCGTCCAGCAGCCTGTACAAGTTCAAGCTGAGCCGGCCCAGCGGCCGCTGGCAGTACAAGACGACCCCCAAGCCCCGCATCAACATCCGACGCCAGGACGAGACCGCCGCCAGCCCGCTGGCGCCGGCGCAGCAGCAGCCGCTGCAGCAGCAGCAGCTGCAGGAGCTGGGCACCAGCTTCTCCACGTCCGTGTCCAGCTCGTCGTCCTCCAACAACGCTGTCAACCCGGAACAGGTGTGTGATTAATGTATTCTCGTCCAGTCTCGCGAGGACCGCACTACACTGAGCACAGGCGCGCGCCCAATAGGGAACCCACACGGCACTCAGCCAAGCCGTAAGCAGGAACCGCGACATGACCCCCCCCCCCCCCCCGAAGGAATCCAAGTCTGAAAAATGGTAGTAAGATAGTCACTGCGTGTATCCCCGAGCCCCGAGGCGGATCGTAGAGGACGGCGACGGCCGGGCGGCGTTTGTGGCACGGGGATGGATGCCGACCATTCGCCGTCCCCGCCCCGCCGCGCCCCGCCAATCGCCGGGGACGTGACACGGCGCTACGCGACGACACGTTATAAACGGCTCCCCGTTAAGCTCCCCCAATCACGGCCCCTTCGGTTTCCCGATCCGGGCCTCTCTCCTCCTAGACGCACGCACCCCAACGCCACCACCACCACCGCGTCTTCCTCCTGGAACTAAATCCCCGTCTTCCCGCACAGGGTGACATTGAGCCGGCCGCCAGCGACGACCCCGATGCCCCGGAGCAGGACGCGGCCGCCGAGGACGGCGCCGACCCCCAGCCCGTGCAGGAGACCATCAAAGTCCAGATCTCGACGCCGGCCGACTTTAAGGACACGTACTACGAGATCGCCACCATCCGGTCGCCCTACACATTCCAGGTGGGCAACAACAAGAACACGCGCTTCATCACCGTCACCTCAACCTTCGAGCGCACGCTGGAGCCCACCACCACGGTGGAGAGCATCCAGCCGACACTGTCGCCGTCCGAGCCCTTGACGGAGAACATCCTGGCGTCCACGACGGCCAACGCCTACGACAAGAGGCTTGCCCTGGAGGCCGCCACCATCGCCACGCTGCCCCCGATCCAACTGGCTCCCGACCAGGCCACGCCCCCGCTGCAGACGGAGACGGAGACCTTCTCCACCACGCAGGTCCTGCTCAAGACCCACATCCTACCGGTGGTGCGTGGCCCGCAGAACACTACCCTGTACACGCTCGTGCAGACCTACAGCGTGACCAGGCTCGTCACCGCCATCAAGGTGAGCGCAGTGCTGGATATAGAGAGCCTTATAAACTTTCTACTACGTGGACTCTTGATTTTCTCATACTTTTCCTCCGCAGACGCTGCCCCCGATGGAGGTGTACCAGTTCGTGCCCAGCAAGACGCTGACGGACCTCAACACGCGCCTGGACGAGGCGGGCTCCGAGCTGCACCTGGAGCTGGACTTTGGCGATGACGGCAACGCCGAGAACGACGATGACGACGAGAACCCCGCCGCCGTCATGGCCAGGATAGCACCTGAGCTGGACCTCGCCAACGTGGGCCAGGAGTTCGACCCCTCCGACGTGGACAGGCAGCGCCCCAAGAAGGCTCACCAGGTGAGGCGCAGGCAGAAGAAAGTGGTGTGCGCGGACACGCTTTCGTTTTTGTCGGTGCCTGTACAATTTGTACAGTGACACTCACGTCGCTAGGTCGAAGTCAGTCAGAGTGCAGCGTGTAGCGCGCCCCGGCCTCATGGCCGCACAGCGGTTGTTATCCACTCCACCAGTCCGCCTCGGCCGCTGCGCCTCCAAACTTCGCCCGCCGGCGTCCTGCGCAAAAGTATCCGTCCGGGACGCGCGGCGCGCGCAGCGCAGCGGCAGTATCGGCCCGGCAAAGTCCAAGAGTTTCTTATACGTTGTTTGTTCCCTTTATTTTCTCCCCCCCAGAGCGGCTCTCCGTCGAACGGCGTGCAGGGCCACGGCGCGAACCCCACCGACAGCCCCACGACGACGCCCCCCACCACCCCGAACCCCAACAACCCCACCGGCCTCAGCCCCGAGCAGCTGCAGCAGCTGGCCCTGCTGCGGTTCCTCAACCCCCAGGCGGCAGCCGCGCTCGGGCCGCAGGTCATCACCACCTCCAAGCCCGTGCTCAAGTAAGCTGTGACCGAGGTCACCACCGAGGTCCACACCCCGCACAAGTAGCCCCACCCCGTAATAAGTGACTCACTCCTCCGCTTCCACTAGGGTGGAGACGCTGTACGAGTCGCACGTGATCCCCGTGTTCAACGGCCTGGTGACGTCGCTGTCCACGCTGTCGAGGCCCGTGACCACCGTGACGCGCACCGAGTACGAGCTGGCCACGTCCACAACGCTGCCCCAGCCCGGGCTGCCGCCGGTGCCCCAGGGACTGCCGCCTCTGCCCCAGGGCCTGCCCCTCTTCCCCCAGCACAACCAGTTCCAGGTCACGTCCAGTCCGCTAGTCACCCAGACCATGGTCACCCAAACCGACTCCAAGGTGGGTAAAAGTCATGCAAAATTATATAATTAAAATTGTATTTTTTTTTAATTTTTAACCTCCGACGACGACATTGGTGTTTGCAGGTGCTCAAGCTGACGTTCGGCGCCAAGACGGCGTACACGACGCTCTTCTCGACGCGCGTGGTGCCCACCCTGCTCACCACGTACCTCACCGCCAACGTGCCGGTGCAGCCCACCGCCGCGCCCTTCCCCGGCTACTTCCCCGCGCCCTACCCGTCCTACCCCTACGTGGGCTAAGGGCTTCGGGCTCGGCCTGCGGACACTGTGAGACTGGAGTGAGACTGGAGTGAGACTGTGTTGACAAATTACCGCGTGTGTCCTCTTGCTGCTGCCACCGAACGAGGTCGCCATCTCCACTGGTAATCAGAGAGGGAGAAAAAAAAGGAAATAATGCGGTGCCAAAATTAGAGACCCTCGTGGTTTTAAATTTTACTGCGATTTTTGCTTTCTCGTCTCATGAAACACTGTTAAGAGCGGAGGTTGCGATGGTGGTGGTAAAAGGACACAGCTCACAGCCCGAGCGGGGCCGGCGCGCCCAGCGGCGAGCGAACCGCCTCATTTTCCGGTGAACAGCGTGATAGATAAACATGACACCGTTTGTTGCTGTGGAGTACGTTATGTAACAGCCGTTCGGGTTTTTCGTCGTTTCGACGCAATTCACTCGTTTGTCGAAGCGGTCTCAGCGACAGCACACGAGAGCCCCAGTAAGAATCACTGGGCATGCGCTCTGAAGCAAAAGATGAGCGATCGACCGCGTGAGTGAAAACTCAAATCTCACGTGAAAAGTATTATTTATTTTAGAAAAGATTTTTAATGAGTGGCGCCGCCATGAAAAGATTTTTTAAAATCGCAAGTTAGTTAAAATAGTACAAAATGATAAGGTTGTGTTGTAAGAGTTTAAAATAAACGATCGGCACCGTAAGGCGGCGGCCAGGTGTAATTTCCAATTGGTGCAGATGTGAATTGCGATTTCAGACACCACAAACGAGTTTCAGACTGCGATTGGAGTAATAGAGCCATTGCATTTCTCAACAAAATTCTAATCAGTTAAGGCGAATATTAGGAAGTTGCTATTCCACGTGGATTGCAACTGTAATCCATGATAAATGGATATGTGTATTTTTTTTCATGTGCCCATGTTTTACTAAAGTTATGTGCCGTAATTCTCTATATTGCCACAGGTTGTCGAAGTATTTTTATAGTGATTGTAAAAGGAGAGGTTTGATTTACGAACGTTTCTAAGATTTAGTTAATAAATCAACAGTATGGGAGGTGTTTATAACGTGTAAGATCATAAAATCGAACAATACAAGTATTTTTGTACTTTTCTTTATTTCACTTCTATTGGCCACGTATTATGGACAATATTGTATGTATGTATGTAAAAATCTATTGGTAGGGTTGGTCATTCCTCAAGACCGTTAACAAATGCTGGAGTTAAATCATGTACCAGAATTTACTACTTCCTAACTTTTCTGTACTCCCGTCTGTATATGTGTCTCCCCCCCCCCCCCCCCGAGAAAGCATTCAGGGAATGAGAAAAGAACCTCCTGTCAGCGCGTGGCTTAGCTATGGCCAATTTTAATCGGCATTCTTCCCGTCCCTCGCTAACCTTCGGAAGACTTTTATTGTCTTTCATCTCCCTGAGCCAAGCCATATTTTTTCCAAACGTCCCTTTCCGCTCTTCTATAGTATCCCCCCCGCCAGCCACAAACTGTTTCCTCGCATGATGTAGGGATGACCCCCTCTCCCTTCCCCTCTTTCTATGTAAATATTGTAAATAGCGAAAGTTGCTTGCAGTTACCAGAGTGGCGGCGGGCGGCTGGCCCGGCCAACACCACATTTGTATGGCCATCAATTTTTAAAACATATGTAATAAATGAAAAAAAAAATCACAAATATAAAAAAAGTTGTTGTATATTTTGACCGCCTTTACCTGAAATCCCCCACGCTGCGTACCAGCCCCCCTCCCTCTTACGTCAAGAAATGAAGGGAGCGTGGGGCGCCCAACCCAACGGCCTCTCTCCTCAAAGGGCTAAGCGGAGACCGGACGGCTGACGCGCAGCCAGAGGCCCGGACCCGAAGCAGACGACGGGGATGACGGAAATACAGAAAGTGGATATAGCAGAAATTGGATAAACATTTCCTTTTGAGCGCGACTGGCTGCACACTCTTGCCCCTTTCAGCTCACCTCCTCCCGCTGTCACCCCCAGCCACCTTTCCCCACCCCCACCCCATCCCCACCCCCGTCACTGATTCAATTCCGGGAAGTAGTTTGAGCGACTCAATGTGTGAGCGGGAGGATGAGCGCAGCGCGGAGGGTGCGCGGGGGCCACGGGGGCCGCGGGGGCGCAAGAGACGGTAAAATCGGAAGGGAGGGGTGCGGGGGGCGGAGGGAGGTTGACGCCCGGCAGCCGAGCAGCGGCAACCGGCGGGAACCCTTCTGTGACGTCGCAGGAGGAGGGGAATATTAAAAAGGGAAATATATGGAGGGAAGAAGTGAAAGGTTATCGAAGGAAGATGGAATCTCGAGAGATGTGTCGACCCTCGTCCCCCCGGTCCGGAGCGCCGCACGCCAGCGGCTCTGGGCTAGCATTGTCCGCCGCTGCCAACTGCAGCCCGCCTCCAAGGGTGTAATTCCAGCAAACCTCCCCCTCCCCTGCCCCCGCCCTGGTCCATGCCCCTTTTCATATCGTCACTCCCTGACGTTTGCTGGCCCTCGCGGGCCCCACATGCACAAGTAACCGCCGCGCTCCATTCTTCGCGGGGTGTTTCCGAGGCCGAGGCGGCAGAGCAGAGCGGCAGCCGGCAGCGGCGCGTTCTGGGGCCCCCATCTTGGCCCACACGTCATCCGAGTCAGTCAAAACGAGTCAGATTCCGGGGGCTCCACGATGCGGCACGGCACGGCACGGCATGGCACGGCATGGCACGGCACGGCATGGCACGGCACGGCACGGCATGGCACGGCACGGCTCGCTCGCTCAGCGGGATAGGGGCGACGAGACAGCCACGCTGGGACTCGTCTCTGCAGCGGCGGCAGCGCCAGCGCTCCGTCGGGGGGAAAAATCGGATCGGTGTTTTGCACGGCTGGATAAGCCTGCCGCTGCTGCCGCTGCTGCCGCTGCTGCCGCTGCTGCCGCTGCTGCCGCTGCTGCCGCCTGCTGCCGCTGCTGCCGCTGCTGCCGCTGCTGCCGCTGCTGCCTGGATCGGACCGGACCGCTTTCACCGCCTTATCGGCCGCGTCAGGGTCGACTGGGGGCCCTTCGACGCGAAAGCGATGCGCGCTCGCTTTGAAGGGGCGGCGCTGGCGGTGCTGGCGGAGCTCCGCTGGCCAGAGGCCGACAGAGGCGGACAGTGAATTATGGGCGGACGGCGCCGCGTCAGTACGTCAGTACGCTGAGCGGCACGACACCACCCGGCGGGGGCCGCGGGGGGCCGCGGGGGGCGGGGGGGGGGGGGGGGGGGGTCCTCGGGGGGTCATCGGGGCGGCCAGCAACACCACCACTCTGCACACGCAGCGGGAGAAAATAATCACACACTCGTCGACGCACACCCCGAACACACACGCTCAAAAACTGAATAACAAAATATTGACAAGACCTGCCTTGCTGCTGTAGTCGTGCCGTGTCGCGCCAAGACGGATCGGGGAGTAGCCGCACAGCACAGCCTCATCTCCTTTGAGCACAAGGAAGGCAGCAGGGCCGCCGCAGTATCCGGCAGGCGATGGTCCGTATATTTTTGCGGGGGTCATATTTCCATGCGAAAGGACGCTGCTTGAACAGTCTACCTCTCGGATATCGCCCCGCGCTGCCAATATCCCTAATAAATCTTGAGCGCGCCCCTGGTCCCGGCCCTGTGGCCCACGGCGGCCCACGGCGGCCGCGGGGCTTCAGGAAGTACACCTTCCCGTCGGACGCCGGCGGATATGCCCCGGCCTCGGCCCCGGCCGCGGCCCCAGCCCCGGACCCCCCGCCTCATTGCTGGAGCGGCGCGCTTTCTTATCTGGATGACTGACTCCTCAGCTCCGCATAATCTTAGAGAAAGGATCCCAGCGACTTTCATCCTCATCCCTTTTCAATCTCTATCCTCCCCCCTCCCACCCCCTTCAGAAGTACGGGGGCAGCGGACGTTGGAAGAGGGGGGGGGGGGGGTCAAGCTAGCAGCCCGCAGTCGTGACGTGTCACGCACGGTAACCCATCTTATGTACAGATCCATCTATAATTGCCGACCTGCATTACTCAATGACGCCCTACGCAATGCAGGTCAGCAATAGTAGTCGGATCTATCGTTGTAAGAGACGGAGCGCGCTTAAGGCGTCAGAAGCGAGAAAATAGATGGACAGAAAGAGAGAGAGAGAGAGAGAGAGAGAGAGAGAGAGAGAGAGAGAGAGAGAGAGAGAGAGAGAGAGAGAGGGGGGGGGGCAGATCGTAGCCACGTCATCAGAGCTCTCTAAAGAATCTTGCCCCAAACATACTTCGAGTTTGCTTTCCATACTTTTGCACACCGAAAGAAACCTGGCGTGTCTACTTTCGCTTTCCAAGAGCAATCCCGGTTGCCACGTGCGGTGCTCAAAGGCTTTGCTTCCAGTGTGTGGCGCTGGCAGTCAGCACCGGACTGAGGAAGTTCGATTTCAGGAGTGATGGCCCCTGATTTGTCAGAGCCCACTGTGACTGAGGCGCCACTACTGCCAGGTTGGCGCCACTCCGCCGGCCGGCCGAGCTTGTCCGCTCCGCTCCGCACCGCTCTCCGGCCCCTCAGAGTCACGGAGGGCACGCCAAGGAAAAGCCGGAATTCGTTAAGACGTCTGGAGGTCGAGTTCCAAGTTGGTCGATGGTACAATAGGGCCGAGACGACGACGAGGAAGGACCGGCTCCTTGTCGTCCCTTTACTGCCATCTCCTTCCCACCCCTTACGTCTCTCTCTCTCTTTCTCTCTCGCTCTCGCTCTCTCTCCTCTCTCTCTCCCTCACTTCCTCCCTCTCTCTCTCTTAACCGCAACAACCTTGTCCGATGCAGTGCGACAGAGCGGAAGAAATGTGAAAGCAGTTACAGACTCAATGGCTGGGTGGAACGTAGAAGGAAAAGAAAAGCAAGCCGGGAGCGGAGCGTGGGTAGGCGGGCGTGGCGCGCGGGTTATGGAGTGCGAAGGAGGAGGTTTCTCTCCATTTTTTACTCGCTGTTTGCTTCCTCTACTACTACTATGACGTAGAAGAAAAAAAGAAGGAGCATTGCGCTGTCAGTGAGATCAAATGATGAAAAGAATTTTTTTTTTAAAGTGATGAACTCGTTACACTCATGCACTATTGCTCGAATTTGTTTCTTCGCGGTTTTCCTCTTTTCTCTATTAATTGGTAGAAAGCGTTTCATTTCAATAATTTTTTTTAAAATTAAAATTATATTGAATCCTCAAGATTCAGACCCTTCAAATAAAAAATACAACAACAAAAAAAAACGGCAAAAATGGGTGGGTCCTACCTCGTCCCAGACTTCCGTCCGGAACCGTTCCTGCTTAACTTCGGTGTTCGGATGGGAACCGGTGTACCAGGAGTTGACCGCCGCTAAGACACAGGCACGACGCAGCCGCCTTGGTAGGCAGGCTTCCGCAACGGCCAACATCGCCCCTTCCGCTGACCAGATTTCAGGAGTCAGCCCCCTTCGACCAGCCAGTTGGTCTGTGGCCCTGAGGCCACTCCCTCGCGGATTGAGAGGGAGGTAGGATGCCCAGATCGTACACGGCCGAAGCCGATTGTACTCTACTCTTCTACGCCATGTATCCAAGTAGGTGTTGCCCGAATACTCCAGATTCCGAGGCCTTACGCTTGAAAAATGTAGAAGGCCGAACCCTAGGCCTCTACATTTAACTTCTGCCGAGTCTTGGCAAGCACCATTCCCCTGCTCGGGCGTCGAACCACTGAGTCAACGAGTGTATTCAACCTCCGGGGAATGTCCGCGGCCCAACGTCCGCGGTCACTCAGACAACACACTTTGAACACGTTCTTTTGGTATATTTTACCCACCATCCTCGGTCGGCAGACTTCAGAAAAATTTTTACTCCGGCAAAGAGTTGAACCTCGAACCTTGCGGTCACCGATCGGTCCGCTAGCCCACTACGCTACGGAGCTCTGGTGGAGGGGGCAGCGCGCTATAGATACTTTAGCCACTGTGCAGCTCATCATGCCCGAGGTGCCTCGGTGTTAAGGACGGTTATCGAAATAGCTCTACCGTGTCGCAGCCTTGAATGTTTTCCAGATATCGGCTGCCAAGTTTGGTCGCATGCATGGCCTGCATTCCACGCCGCTGCCGTGGTCGTCCGCTGCTAACTACCCGGCTGGGGACCGGCGGGGACCGGCGGCGCGTCCGAAAATTCGATACACAAGAGCAGACTATTTGCATGGTCGGAAGAGGAAATATCGCGAATTCCAAATAACTCGGCCAGCAGGTTGCGGAGGAGGGGTGGGGGTCTAACCTCATGCACCGTGGCCCCGGGTGAGCGTGAGGTCGCACCACCTGCAGCTAGTTGATAACTATCCTCCCCCCCCCCCCCACTCCTCCCAAACACGACGTTGTTACCCCTGCAGGGGCCTGGCCCGTGTGCCCCCCGCGGCCCCACCGGCCCCAGGCCCACTATTCGCCCTGCGGCTCTCTCGGCAATTAAACGGGGCCAACTTGTAAGCTTAACGATGAGTTCTCCGCCTTCGTCCCCCCCCCCCTCCCTTTCCCTTTTATCCTGCTTTCTCTTCGCCTCTTGTACTCACTCGTCCTACTTCGCTTTCTCTCCCCCTTCCTTTTCCGTTTTATTCTGCTGTCTAGTGATTGCTGAGGTGTATGTTACGTATATTTATGTTATGTATATTTCCCGCATGGCAGTACCGCTGGCTCGCGCGGAGCGCTCTGTCCGCGCGCTAGGCCTGGTCAGCCCCCAGCCCCCTCGTCCCGTTTGCCACTTTCTTTCGGAATTGCACGCGGCGCGCTCCGTCTGCGCTCAGGGTCTGGTCAGCCCTTTGGTCCCGGTGCCGGGCCTCCGGGCCCCAGCCGCGCTGCCCGTGTGTCGTGACGAAATGGTTCGGAATACGAGGCGAGTCGAGGCGAAAGGGGGCGACAGATTACGACAGGAGACGTCGTGTCTCTGTCTTGGTGAGGATAATAAAAGCGGCGGCACGGAGTGGTCCCCGGCGGGGCCCCGGTAGGCCCCCGCGGCCCCCCGCAAGGTGCCGAGGGTCCAACGGCGCCACCCGCTGCCCCTCACCTCTCTCCTCTGTTTACCCCGCGGCGAGGCAATGCCTTCTCAATCTGCGCGCGACGAGACGAGGGACTCAACGAGGCGGCAGAAGGGGGCCTCGGGGGCCTCGGGGGCCGACCAGGGAGGGGCTCTGGGGGCAGGTGGTGCCTTCGGATAAAATCGCCACACCCGTTTCGTTTTCGCCTTGGTGGCCCCCGCCCGCCCCCATCCGCCGCCGCCCCACCCCTCGCCTCGCGCCGCCGGCGCGTGTCGGGTTGGGGGGGGGGGGGAAGGAGCTCCGTTTGTAGCCATCCCCGGCTCCGGCGGCTCCACTGGCTCCGGCTGTGGCCCTCCACTCCTCAGCAGATCGTAATCTATCGCCGGAATTGCTATGATCAGCATGCGCGAGTGTCCGGCCAGGGGCGGCCAGCGGTCCCGAAGGCTCCCGTCCCGGACGGCTGCGTCCGCCTGCGTCCCCCTCCCATCCCTCTCTGTCTCACCCGACGGGTGCGAGTGAGAGGGCTCACACACACATGCCGCACCCCTCTGACGCGGCCCCTATTCTCTTTCCTTCCACTCGAAGGGAGAAGGCGGGCGGGGACGGGGGCGGGGGGCCGTGGCGCCTGCAGAGGACAACGAGGCCGGACTGCTGGACGCTGACGCAACACCAACGCGACGCGCAGAACGCATCTGCGCAAATATGCAGGGGGGGGACAAACAGGAAAAAATATAGACCTCACGCAGTCAAGCACGTAACTGGAAAGGAATCTGGAATTTTTGGAACGCGGTGTCTATTTAAAAGTGATGGGCAGACCCTTAGAGAAAATAGACAGAAGTGTACGTAACGCACCGCCCATAACGCTTTTCCCGGTTGCGAACGAGCTGGAGAGGAAGAAGGAGGAGAGGAAGCAGGGAGGCCCGTCCCGGCCCGGGCCTGGAGTCAGCCAACCCGTTAAAGTCGATCTGCGCATTACACCGGGCCTCCGGCAGGCTCAGAGGCGCCGCCCGCGTCCCGCCCCGTCTGCCCCGGCTCGTCTCACTCGATGTAAATCAAATTCGAGTGGCGAGGCAGTGAAGCGGCAGGGAGCACGGAGCACGGGGACTTGCGGGACGGGCGGGATAGGCCAGGGGATAAGCAGCCGCTCTTTTCCCACCAAAAACGGTCTCTCCCTCTTTTTCTCCCCTCCGAGGCAGACGCTGCTTGATGCCAAATTCTGCTCTCTTTTTTTTTATGCGTTCAAGCGACGAGGGTCGAGGGTGTTTGGTCGCTTGGTCCAGCGGCTCCCGGCTGCTCCCGGCCGGTCCACCGCGCCTGCAGAGCGGAGGGTAGGCAGCCCGGCGGACACGGCTGCCTGGCGCGTGCCTACCTCGCTCCCCGCAGGCGCTCGGCGCTGGCCGGGGCCGTGCCAAACAATTTGTCCCGTGGCGAGGCCGAGGCCGAGGCCGGGCGCATCGCCGGTTACCATAAGCAGCCGGCCTGGCCACCTCTCCCTTTACGAAGCGGCGCCTATTAAAGTCAAATTTGGCTCCGACGGCCAAATGCCCTTTTAATTGCTCCGTTTGTACTGCGACAGAAGGCAGCGTGGCAAACCAGGCGGGCGGGCTGCGCGGGTCCCGACCCCACCCTCCTGTGTTCACCCCTAAATGCACTCCGGTCCGGGGCGCAGCGCGGCCCTGGCAGGTACGATAGGAGTAGCAGGTTTCCGCTTCCGGGCGGGCGGAAACCATCGGCGGAAGCAGTATAAGAACGCCGCAGCGAAAAAAGGAGTACGATGGAGGGGGCGGGCAGCTGAGCTGCGCGGGTATCAATAAGAAATAAAATGTTTTACGAGGGCAGCCCGGCCCGGCCCGGCCCGGCTCCCCACCCAGGCTCCTGGCCCTGACGATCTGTCATTAGGGAACTAATTCCGGGAGCATGCTCTGCGGCGCGCTCCAGACCCTCCAGACCCCGCCAGACCCCGCCGGGCCGCTGAGGGCTGAGGCTCCGCGGTCTGCATAAAGTGCCCCGGTGCCGCGTCAGAGGGCTCGGACCCTTAGCGGCCATCCATATAGCGATGGTAGTCGACCCATCGACACGAATGAAATCCCTCCAGAGGGGGATTAGGGTCTGCAGGCCGTGCGCCCTGGCTGAGTGTGAATGCGAAGGGCCGGGCCGGGCCCCGGGCCAGTACCTGAGCTGCAGCAGCAGCAGCCCAGCCGATGGCCTCCGACCATTCAAAGGGAATGTACAAAACGACCTGACCCGAGACGGCAGCAGCCGGTCGGTCCGACCTGAGCACGTTGTGCGGCAGCGTTTTACTGCACCAGTCCTGCAAAGGCGAGGCGGGGAGTTTCCCGGGAGGCCGTCGTTCGTAGGGCGTCTCTGGCAGGGAACTGGTTGTCTGTGGCCGAGGACCTCGCTGACCATGCCCCACGCCGCACCCACGGCACCCAAGTTGTCAAGCCCCTGGCCGCCGGGCGCCACACAGCACTCCACAATACCCCGCGCTAGACAGGGAATAACTCGGAGCCACCAGCACTTTGGCTAGGAGGCCTGGAGCTTACGAAAGCAGTAGCCTTCACAGGGAGCCTCGGTACTCGTACTCGTATACTTGCAGTGTGATCGCGGCCTCTGAGCCCGCGTCACCCGCGGTCATCTCGGGTTTCATTGCCGAGAGGACAGTGCGCCGTGCCTCGGAGTGGCCGCGCTAGCCGCGCCGGTAATGGCGGAGCTCCGCCAGCAGCCCCGGCCAGCTGCATAACTGCCGCGTACTGACGGCCACCGAAAGTAAGTGGCGAATGTTGTCCGGACAGTCTCGTGAATCAGTCCCCGAGCCCCCGCGGCCCGCACTGGATCGTTGCGCTCGGCGAGAGGGACACAAACATTTTGGAAAGAGAGTTTTTGTTCCCGAACGCTGGGGGCAATCATCCCTTTACCAACGCAGCAGCAGTCCTGGGCGTTCACAGAGCGGGTCGGGGTGGGGTGGGGGAGGGGAGGAGGGGGGAGGAGGGAGGCGCGAGGGGACGGGTGCTGGCGGCGGTACGGCGCGGCCAACTTTTTCCTACGAAGAGTTAGTTGAATGAGCGGGAGAGCGCCCGGCCGACCGCGGCACGGGGTACGGCGGTACGGCGGCCGGCGATGCGCCCGCAGTAGTGGTGGTGGTAGTGGTAGTGGAGGGGAGCGTTTTTAGGAGGCACGACCCCCTACCCGGCCCGGCCCGGCCCGGCCCCGCGGTGGTGTATGGGAGTTGCTACCCGCCGCGCCAACGCCGCCGCCTCTCGGGGACAGTTTTCACAATGGGGAGGCGTTCAGGAGGCGCCGCGCCGCCGCCGCCTTCTCAGCAATTTGTTGTATTTTTTTGTAAAGGCGGAGCAACGACAACGCCGAGCCGAGAAGCTCGAGGCTCGCGCAATTACATAATGAAAGTAAAAATGTCATTAAGATAAACACGGGACGATAGGGCGGGCAGGTGCGCCGGGGTCCTCGGCTCCGCTCAGCTTCTCCGATAAGGCGGCGCGGCCGGAGACACTTCCTCGTCCCCCAGGCCCGGCTCTCGGCCCGGCTCTAGGCCCGGCTGAGGCGGTGAATCTTTCTGTAGCTGCGCCTGGGGACTCCACCTTTAATATCAGCTGTCTCTGCTACATCCCGCCCCGCCTCTCCTGGGCCTGTGCCGCCTCTTCCCCCGCGGCCCGCCTCCAAATCTCCCTTATTCTGCCCCGGACCTTCGCCGCCCCACCCCCGCTCCTTCCTCCGCGCGCCCCGTCACGCTAATTTCGAAAAGAAGCTCTTTTAATTCTCTCATCATCCAAATGGCTTTGCAGGGCCGGGCGTGTGCATTTTAAAGGATTGCTACGACTTTTTGACTGGCCGTACACAGATAAGGGAGAGGAGAGGGAATGGCGGCCACATTTCGCCGCTGAAGCCGGTCGAAAAGCATAGAAACGCATTTTTGCTTCGCTCCGAGTTCGCCTCGCCCCAGTCCCTCTCTCCCTCTTCTCGCTGTCGCGCGCGCGCATGCGCTTTGCGCCCTCTGCTCCCGGAAAATATTTCCCGCTTTCCCCTCCCGACGCAGGCGTGTTATTGTGAATTTGCGTTTATATACACTGCTCGCGCCGGCCTTGGCCCGGCCTCGGCTCGATCTGGTCTCCGGGCGTCCGAGCCCACCCAGCCGCGGCGCCGCTGCCGCCGACTTGCCCCGGAGTCCTCGACGCCAACCCCTCCCGGCCCGAGCTCCGGCGGCTCCGGCATCCAGAGGCAGCGACGCGCCGACCGAACGGCCGACCGGCCCCGCAAAATATGGCTAAGCGTGCCGAACGGTCCGCAGGGGGTCTTGATGCGGCGCGGCAAGGCCATGGGGGCACAGCGGGGCGCAGCGGGCACAGCCCGGAGCCAGCCGCGTGGACGGCAGCCAATTTCCGCTGCTTCGCGGAACGGCTCCATTTCTTATTCGCAAACGCTTATTTATGTGGTGTGTACGGCTGCAGCGAGTGGCTCGAGCTCTGCTGGGGCGGAGGAGGCGGCGGCTGGCGAAGCGTTTGCTGTTCGAGGAGGCCTCCGCCGCCTCCACCGCCTCCGCACCCCGGAGTATATTGCCACTAATGCGGTAAGAGCATTTGAACGAACGGCGAGAAAAAATAACGATACGACCGAGCGAGGAGTAGAGATGCTGTTTCACTTACTGTCGCCATAACCAAAGTCCTGCCATACTCGTTACCGCCCGCGCCGCGCCAGTGAGGCCAAGCAGCGCTGTACCAAACACTAGGTTTGGTTGCTGGCACCAGTCGCTGCTGCCCCGGGGGACAGCAGAGAGGGGGCAGGGGAGGGCAGGGGAGGCACTGGGAGGGAAGACAGGCGGACGAACACGTGACAAAGGCAGGAAGGAAGAGCACACCGTCGGTGGCGGGGAGCTCGCTACGTATCCCGGCCGCCGCCCCACGACCAGGGCCAGGGCCGAGGCCAGGGTGATGTGCGCAGTAGAGAGCACTAGCCCTGGTGCCCCAGCAGCCCCCAGAGGCCCCAGGGCCTTGAGCCAGCCAGGTTGGATCGGCCGACGTGGGGAGGACGGCGTTGGAGAGGGGAGAGAGAGAGAGAGAGAGAGAGAGAGAGAGAGAGAGAGAGAGAGAGAGAGAGAGAGAGAGAGAGAGAGAGAGAGAGAGAGAGAGAGAGAGAGAAGGAGGGAGGGAGGGAAGGGGAGAGGTTAAGAGGCTTACGGATGAATAAAATGCGCGAGCCGTGGGGGCGGATGAGAGTCCTCCTATATAAGACGGCAGACGGAGCGGAGGGGTCTTTAATTAAGGGGAGGGACGCGTGCGGGGCGGACAGGGGCTGGCGGGGGCGGCACCAGCACCACGCCGAACACCTGGAGGAGGGGAGGGGCAGGCGGGGGCGTGCGCCAAGATTGACAAGGCGACGCCGGGCGCTCCTCCAAGCCCGTCGTGACTACCAAGTGCAGCGGGGCTTGTCGGCCGACAGCCTCGGCGGCGGCGTCGTCGGCGGCCTCACGCCTACACGCCTCTGTTCCTCGGTCACCACGAAGTCGGCGCGTGGGACGTGCGCTCCTCTTCCGATCTCGATGACGGCCGAGGGGCCGAGGGCCGAAGGCCCCGCAGGCGGACAGAATCATTGACCTCCCCGAAGGCCTCGTTCTTTCGGCGGGCATCCCTCCCGAGGGCCCTGCCCTCCTTATTGGTGAGCTCCCAACTTAACCCGACGATAGGCGAGGGCAGGGACCTGGCTGCCCTGGCTGGTCCTGGCTGGTCCTGGCTGGTCCTGGCTGGGCAGCGTGTACACACCACGCTCCCTATTGTCCCCGTGCCGGGCCCCAGCCCCCAGCTACACCGGCTACGCCCCCGCTTCACAGTGATGACGAGACCCGGAGACCCGGTCCTGCCCGGCCTGGCCACCCCTCAGCACAGCCCGGCGCAGAGCCTGCTCCATTGGGCGCCGGATACACCCACACTTCTTGTCCGGCAAATCGGGCGTAAGTAATGCAAGAGGTGCGCAGCCAGCACCGCCCCAGGGCCCAGGCCAGGGCCGAGGCCGACCCCGTCCCCTCACGGCCCCACCCCTCAGCCCTCAGCCCGGAGAGAAAAGAAATAATCAGCCGTCTCGCTCGCTGCGGTGCTCGCTGGGGAGCCGGAGGACGGAGCCCGAGCTGTAGGCTGACTGCTCCTTCCCACCATTGATCAACGTATTACCACTTTTTTTTTTCTTTTCTTGGTCCGCATTATACGCCCCGTAAATATCCCTCCCTCCCTCTCTGCCTCCTGATCATCCAGCAGTGGCGTGCCGCCCGCGGGGGAGGAGATGAAGAGGAGAGCGGACCAGGCAGTTCGCCAAGCCGCGTCTTTCGTACACTGGCTGCTTGCCGCTGGTCGCCCCGGCCGGCGGGACGAGGAATGCCCCAATGCGACCATGCACGCTATACGTATGCTGCATAATGAAAAAGTTTGGCGGGATAGGTAGCAGTATTTTGGTGCGGGCCGCAGGGTGGTGCTTGCAAGGCCGGGGAGCAGCCGGGGGGACGGGCTGTTTCATTGGTCTGGCTGCAGACGTGCCTACGGCCCTGCGGTCCTGCAGCCTGTACACGGCTTGCATCAGTATACATCGTTACGGCAGTTCAGTGAGGAGAGGGGAGAGGATAGCGAAACATTTTCGGATACATTTGGATTTGAGGGTCCTCTTATCCCCGGCGTTCGAAGGCCACTCTACCCAGACCCACCCCGCACACCCAGAAAATCCCGTTCTCGGAACAGGAACAATGATTTCCATATGGGAGCGCATTTTGCTCTCAAATAAATCGAGGACACTTTTCTCTTGATGCGAGATCCATACTCTTGAATCGAATCGATTTTTCTCGGTTCGAGCACAAAATGAACTCGGGTGTGACAGCTCCGCCGAGAGCAAAAAACCGAGACCATGTTCTCGAGTCATTTGAAATCATATTTAAGTGCTATATGGGTGACTACGATACAAAGTCACCTTCCTCAAAGAAAAAATATTCCCGCCCTGATATCTAGATTCGAACCCTGAACCTGTGAGTTCAGAGTCTCACACTCTAACCACTACGCCACGTGTTCGACTCTACAGAGGCAGAACATGGCAACGCCACATGATGCGGTTGTGAGTGGATCACGAACATAGGCCGAGAACATGAAATCGAGTATTGTTCTGTTCTTGGTTCGAGAACGATTTTTTTGGGGGGGAGTGCTGTTGGTAAAGTATAATGGTAAACGGAGGTATTGCAGACTCGCCTCGTGCGTGACCTGCTCGGGCAATTATTGCCGCAGGGTATAGTAGTAACGGAACGGCTGTGCTGGCTTCAGCGCCACGCATGTGTGTGTGTGTGTGTGTGTGTGTGTGTGTGTGTGTGTGTGTGTGTGTGTGTGTGTGTGTGTGTGTGTGTGTGTGTGGTCTGCAGGCGCCAAAAGGGAGAGGGGATGCACGAAAGTGGAGGGGGTGCCGAGGGTCTGACTGTGCCGCTCTGCCCGGCTCTGCCCGGGGAGGGGAGGGGAGGGGCCGTGAATGCCACGCCGTGATACATCCCATGTATGTATTATCGCAACAAGCAGCAGGTGCTGCCCTGGCTGGCTGGCTGGGCTTGGCAGTCCTCTCCTCTGGTGCGGCGCGGCCGATGTGGCGAGGCGGGCGCCCCGTGTTTGTGGCCCCCAAACCCCTTATGGGGGCCAGCCAGGGGCTTTGGGTGCCTGGGCATGGACTAGGAAGCAGGGCAGGGCGGGCAGGGCTGGCGCTGGCTAGACCAGAGCACGGCCGACCACACAGCAGAGGCAGCCATCGGGGGATAGCCAGCCAGCACCACCGTATGCCCCCGACTACGGTGCGGGGCGGTAGGGGAGGCCTACCTGTGAAGCCCTAGAACACGACACTCGACACTCGGCCAGAGCCGGTGGGGAGGACCTCGGACCTCTGCAACCTCCGGTCGCCTCGCCGGCCTTCGACCCCCGCCACAGCCGCCCTGTCCCCGAGATTGTGCTCCGGTCGGAGGGCGTTGCGCTCGCGCGTGAAGCAGCAAAAGCTCCCCGGAGCGCGTGGCGGAGAGTATCTCCCACTTCATAACCACGCAGGATCCGATTTAATTGCACTCGCGTGTACCCCATTTCCGAGTTGCAAGCCCATCAAAGTGCGCGCTGCTCCAGCCTCCTCTGCCTCCTGCGTGCACCGTGTGCACACCGTGTGCCCAGATTCAGCTCTGCGAAGAGGAAACGGGTTCGCGATCTCTCTCGCTCTGCCTCTCCACTCGCCTCCGCTCCCTCTCTGTACCGCTTCTAACGATGTGGTGCACCGCAAACGCCAAAACTTGTGGCACGAAGCTGTGCAGCGGTGCGGGCCGGGGGTGGCCCGGCACCATCTCTAGACCCGGAGAAATGAAGCATAGGGATCCCGGCCCCAGTTAAGTCCGTGCTGAGGCCGAGGCAGAGGTCGGTGCAGAAGCAGCGGCAGCAGCAGTGGCAGCAGCAGGAGCAGCGGCAGCAGCAGGGGCAGCGGCAGCAGCAGGGGCAGCGGCAGCAGCAGGGGCAGCGGCAGCAGCAGGGGCAGCCCGGGTAGCTGGGCTGGGGTTGGGCCCGGGCCTGTTCACCGGCGGCGCCGGGATTTCCTTCGGCCCCTTTCGCCGGCCAGAGCACTGTCTTTTGCTTTAATGATGATGGCAAGAATGGAACTGCAGGCTTTAATTTTAAACACGACGCTGGCGGCTTAATGTCGCCCCGCCCCTGGGCCGCCCCCACAAGCCAGGGCCACGTGGGGGCTTAGAAAGGGTCCCGATGACGGCGAAATAAGCGCGCGCCGCTCGTGTACACCGCTTTAAAACAGTTTTCAACTACTTTGCACGTCCCGGAAAAAGCATGCAAACTGTCGTCGACTCCGGGCACCTCCAGCGGCTCCGGGCTCCGGGCTCCGGGACCCGGGCTCCGGGCCCCGGGCCGGCAGGCGGCCGCCGCCGCGAGAAACACGGGCGAAGAGATCCGTGGCTCGGCGCCAATGCGTGTGTGTGTGTGTGTGTGTGTGTGTGTGTGTGTGTGTGTGTTTGCAGAGGGATGTTAATGTCCCCACTCTGTAGTGCCACGGGCTCCAGGCTTCTCCAGGTTCCTCCAGCGCTGATCCAAGAATTATGCCCGTACCTGCGCTTTGCAAAGCGATTAAGTCCCGCGGCGTGCTGTACAACACATTGGGCACCGGGCGTGGGCGTGGGACTAGAGCCGAGCCGGACCTGGAGCCGGACCTGGAGCCGAAGCCAGCCCTGGAGCTGGAGCCGGACCCAGAGCCGGGGCGCGCGTGCAGAGACGCTGGCACCCCCGCACCTCCTCCCTCCATGTCCCCGCCGCACCACTCTTTCGAAATAATCTAATTTCAGTTAAACTCGTGGGTAAAGCCAGACAATGAATAACCCTTTTAGGCCTGGTTGAAAATAATGAGTCCCGCAGGCTGGAGCCGGCCGGGGCAGAGGGGGTGGGGGAGAGGGACGGGGGTGGGGTGAGGCGGCGGAGTCGGCTGAGGTGTGCGCTCTTAATTCCGTTGCCCAGGGAGGCATATTCCTTCCGCCCCGTTAATCGGCCGTAAAGAGCCGACGCTCGAAGAGCAGACGGCACTGTGTGGAAAAAAGATTGAAAAAGAAGGAAAAAACTCGTTAGTTTTAGAGTTTCCTCAAAAATTGCTTATAAAATAGAGGAGACACGCTCGACATGGCAAATGATAAATTTTGTTATACGAAAAAAATCTTGTATTCATGACGCAGCGCGACGCAGTAGTCGTGTGCTTGTGTACTCGGTAGGCACAGCGAGGCGTGGCGACGCCAGGCTTTTCATCAACTTTGCCTGCACCGCGCGCCGCCGCCGCTCGGCAGCAGCGAACAGCCCCTTTTAATCTCCGCGTTAGAATCTCCCCGTCTCCTCTGATGTGGGCGTGGCTCTGTTGTGCTCCCATCAGCACAGCGCGAGCGCGCGCGCGCGCGCGCGTGTGTGTGTGTGTGTGTGTAAATCCGGTATTGTGTCGAGAGGAGGCTCAGTTTCTGCTTCGTGGGGGACCACAAGTGGTGCGTCTCAGAATTTTCTAACGTTCTTCATCCAAGGGTCGGCCACCCCCAGCCATCCCATTTAAAAACAAAACATTGGACTCGTCGTAGTCTTGCAAGTTTTTTTTTTTTTTAAAAACACTCTTTATATTTTGGGGCTGGGGTGGGGGGGTCGTGTGGGTGGTCATGGCCTACTGGGCGGCACGGGAGCCAAGGGTCGAGAGGAGTGTGCCATGGCTGCCATGAGGCGACAGGGTAAACGCCGGCGGGGCTGCACTAGTCGCCACTCAACGGCGCAAACTTGGAGGCATTAAGCGCCCAACTTGGATTGCCTGGAGAGCGCGCTCTAGCGCCACGCGGCACCGCCTGATACCCCCCCCCCCCCTACCTCTCCACGGGACGGGGGGCTGTGGCGTTGTGAACCAATGAGAGGCCAAATATCGGAACGCGCGCGCTCCGCTCCGCCACGCCGCCGGCCTGGGGATCGGTCTGATGCTACAACAGCGTGGGGACGACGACGGCCGCCACCAAGCACCCGGGGAAAGAGACAAAACAGAGAGAGAGAGAGAGAGAGAGAGAGAGAGAGAGAGAGAGAGAGAGAGAGAGAGAGAGAGAGAGAGAGGGGGGGGGGGCGAAAAAGAAAACGGCAAATTGGATGAGCTTCTGTTGCGCGGCGTACGGCCATGGCGTGGCGCAGGCGGCAGGCAGCAGCAGCCAGGCGCCCGCCCCGCCCCGCCGGAACACAGTCCAGCCCTCACGCAGGCGATGAGACGTGATTACGATATTACCCAACGAGAGCCGAATGAGAATACTTTTATCTTTTATTTTCTTTGACATTCGGGGGAGGGGGAGAGGGGGTGCAGCAGCAGGGTGTGGTGGTGCACGGAGCGGCAGTGTTCGCCCCCCCCCCTTCCTCCTCCCTCCCTCACGTGTCCAACCTCCGCCTGCTGCATCACCCCCAGCCGCAAACGAACACGCTCTCCAGTTCTCCGCGCTGCGCCCCGACCGCACGCCGCCACCACACGGACTGCCCTGCTCCTGCTGTCCTGGGCCAGGCAGGAGGGGGGGGGGAGGGGGGCTCACTCTTTTGCAAATTACCAGAGAGTCGCGCACGTTGTAGCAGCGGCAGTGGCGGCAACGGCAGCAGAGGCAGCAGCAGTAGCGCTAGGGCTACGGATTTTCTCCCCGACCGCTATCGTGTAATGCAATCAGCTCGTGCAATTTTCTGGCTGAAAGGAGTCCTCTCGCCACACCTTCCCTCGGCGCTGACTGGCCGCCCGGGCCAGACCGCTGTCCGCCTGTCCGTCGGGCGTCCAGCCCCAATCTGCGCGTTGCCTGGTCCAAAACTGGGTTTCCAGTTTTTTCTCCCCACGAAAAAAATATTGTTACTGACCTAACCTTCCATCTGCAGGACAAGGTATTTAAAAAAACCAACAGTGGCTAAAGTATCTATACGCGCGCTGACCAGACCCCTAGACCACCATAGCTCCGTAGCGTAGTGGGCTAGCGGCCCGGTCGGTGACCGCAAGGTTCGAGGTTCAACTCTTTGCCGGGGTCGAAAAGGTCCGGGGTTTTTCTGAAGTCTGCCGACCGAGGATGGTGGGTAAAATATACCAAAAGAACGTGTTCAAAGTGTGTTGTCTGAGTGACCGCGGACGTTGGGCCGCGGACATTCCCCGGAGGTTGAATACACTCGTTGACTCAGTGGTTCGACGCCCGAGCAGGGGAATGGTGCTTGCCAAGACTCGGCAGAAGTTAAATGTAGAGGCCTAGGGTTCGGCCTTCTACATTTTTCAAGCGTAAGGCCTCGGAATCTGGAGTATTCGGGCAACACCTACTTGGATACATGGCGTAGAAGAGTAGAGTACAATCGGCTTCGGCCGTGTACGATCTGGGCATCCTACCTCCCTCTCAATCCGCGAGGGAGTGGCCTCACGGCCACAGACCAACTGGCTGGTCGAAGGGGGCTGACTCCTGAAATCTGGTCAGCGGAAGGGGCGATGTTGGCCGTTGCGGAAGCCTGCCTACCAAGGCGGCTGCGTCGTGCCTGTGTCTTAGCGGCGGTCAACTCCTGGTACACCGGTTCCCATCCGAACACCGAAGTTAAGCAGGAACGGTTCCGGACGGAAGTCTGGGACGAGGTAGGACCCACCCATTTTTTTTTTTATTTTTTTTACACCAAACGCAGCTAATTTTCAGAGTTTGCAAATCAGAATATTTTCGAAAAATACCTCATTTTTTAAGGTCGGGTAATATTACCGTAAGTTACCATAACTTAGCGAATCTTACCGGTAATATTACGGGCCTTTAAATCCGTGTGCAGGACATAAGTATAGCACACGGAAAAGGGGCTACGGACTATTCTGCACGCCCATATTACTATGGACAAAATTGATACTCCACCTATGGACAAATTTTTTTTTTTTTTTTTTTGTCTTCACTTGAATACAATTTTGTTCGTCTGGAGTGGCGAATTTTTTTTCAAACGGCTATGGACGTGCAGAATCGTCCATAGCCTGTGAACAAAGTGGTCCTAAGCAGACTTTTTCCGTGATGAGGCGGTCGTGCGGGGAACACCATCAAAATATAAAATAATCTCGATACTCTGCTCAGGGACAGCAGCGTGGAGAGGACCGGGAGCGCTGCAAATGTTTTTCCGAGACGCAAACTTTGACGACGTCGGTCCGGGGACGAGGAAGATGGTGCCGCCATGCCGTGCCGTGCCGCGCCGTGCCTGGAGCACTACTTTGTGCGAACGAATACACAAGCGCCGCCCCATCCGCAGTATGCATGAGGCTCATCAGCGGCCGAGCCGCGCGGAGCGGACGGGACGGAGGGAGACAACCCGGACCCGGCCGGACCCAGCCGGACCGGACCAGAGCGGCGTATCTGCTTTGCGGGGAGCCGCCGCACGGCCAGAAGGCGAAGCCCCGCTGGCGGACGCAGGCGGGGCGGCCGCGGCCACAGGACAGGCGGCGCAGCGCGCAGCGCGCGGCAGTGCTGCCCTAATGGGGTCGGACTTTCTAAGGGGACGGGAGGTGACCCGGAGGCCCGGAGCTGACCTGGCCGCAGCGTCGCCGTCGTCCTCCCTTCTCTATCTCTGGCCTGCGCGCGGTGTATTCATCACCTCGTCATACTTGCATCGAGAAGACCTTTCGGGATAGAAAGAGATGGGATTGGGGCGGTCTAGAGTGGGACGAGGATGGCAAGGCACCGCTCCGAGCGTGAGGATCGTGACCCTGCCGAGCCGAGCCGAGCCGATCGCTTGGCACCCCGATAACGTCCCGTCCCGTCCCGGAGCGGCCACTGTCCTCCACTGCGGCGGCAGCGGTAGCGGCGTTCGCCCCGTGAGAAGCGAGGCGTGCCGTGTGCGACGTGCGACGATGCCGCAGACCATACCCTCTTCACGTCTCGTTTCCGGGGCGGGGGCGGGAGCGGGGGCGGTGGTGGGGGCGGAGGTGATGGTGAGCTCGTAGCAGCGGCAGCGGCATGTGACGCCACCCTCCCTCCCCCTCCCGCCACCCGACAAGGGCGCGCCACCACCTTGCCATGCCAATCGCGTCAGCCCTCGCCTCCCCTTGGCAAATGGAGGTGAGATATGGGGGGAGGGGGAGGGGTACCCCAACGAGGAGAACCGTCCCATATGTCCACACCCCGAAGGACGCGGGGGCGGAGGCTGAGGCGCCGCACCCCCACCCCCCACCGCCTCATCACCGCAGCAGTAGCACCAGCAGTAGCAGCATTCGGGAGCAACGCCGCTGTTTGCTAAACATCAGGGGGGTCAGAGGCTTCGCAGGAGCTTCCAGGGGTTGCCGTGCCGTGCCATATGCGCTTGCAGTGTAGCGCCGAGCGCTGTGGCCGTAATTCTAGTCCGGATCACCGCACTCCACGGCCACACCCACGGCCCGACCCGACCATACTCTTGTGGGCGAGGCGGGCGAGCATCGTAGTGGAAGCAGCAGCAGCAGCAGCAGCGGTGGCCTGTCGTAACCATCTTTAGGAACGGGATACCGAGCAGCGAACAGCTCGGCGCGCACGCACCCCCGCCTTCACCCCCGCCCCCGCCCCCTCCCCGGCCCGGCAGCGCCCCGGGGCCGTGGGCTCCGCTCGGAAACGATAACCGTTGTTGACTATGGCCTCCCAAGCCGATCGCCGAGGTAAAGAAATTTTGAGCGCGAGTGTACACTCAGCAGGGGCGCCAGGCCAGGCCAGGGCGGGCGGGAATAATGCAACAACACGGCCGCCGCATCAATCATGGCGGTAATTTCAAACGGGGCCTCGATCAACGTGGCGGTAGGGGGTCCCACCAGGGAAAAACAAAAAAAAAGGCAGGCATGGAGAACGCTTCGGCATTCTAGGATAGACTCGTTCTTTGAGTTGTTTTTAGCAGTTTTACCTCTAAAAAAAAACAGCAACAATCAATCTCTCAAGAAGTTTGAGGTGTCAGCTAGCTTTTTTTTTAATTATTAAATACTCCACTAAAAGCCAGTTTTGAGGCCGTTTTTCATCGGCTGCTAACTGAACCGGGTGCCGCCTCATTGGTCGCCTGCCTCCCGCTAGCCAGAGCCCCAGCCCTGGCGACCGCGTGCGGCAGAAAGTTTCTGCCGACTGTAAGTTACACGGTTTAACAGGACAGGATAGGTATACGGCGGCGAGGAAGTGGAAAAGAGGCCGCCAGGACGGTGGAGGGTGGGGAGGGGAACATGAAAAACACGAGAGCGGCTGTGGCGGGCAAGTAGTAAGTAACGTCGTTACTCCCCGTTAGTCTTGCGCGGGACATGTTCCCGGCCGTCAATATTTCACGCACACCGGCACACCGGGCCTCCCGGCCCGTCCTGTGCAGCGGATGCCGAGGAAAGTTGCCGGCTTTGCGACCGCGGCCGCTCGGATTTCCGGCCCGCAGGAGGGCTGCTGCTGCTGCCGCTGCTACTGCTGCTGCGCCGTGCGAAAACTTCTTCCTCCATTCCTTCCTCCTTTTCTGCCGCCCTTCTGTACATGAGTCGTGGCTGCCGGCAGAGCAGAAGCTCAGCCCCCAACAGTTTCTTACGACGGTCTCACCGAGATATTGCGGCCAGCAGAGGCGGACGGACGCGGACGGGTGGGGGACGGGAGAGGTGCGGGCTGGGTGACAAGCACTGCGGGGACGAGAGTAAAAGTTTCAAAGGTATTTTTCTGGATTGATGTTTTCGCCGTAAAACTGAGCCAGGTGCTGAGGTTTGCGCCCTTACTTTCGCAGCCCGGTCTCATAACGCGTTCCGCGTCAAGCGGTCGTACACCCCCCCCCTCCCCCCTCTCCTGACGCCGGCCGCGGCGGGGCGGGGCGAGGCGGAGCGCGACCCCCAGCAACCATCAGCATCCGGACCACGGCGCGACGGCGCGATAGTGACGCCCTCAGCACAAAATGCTGGGACGTGTCCGCCCCTGGCTGAGCGCTGGCTGAGCGCTGGCTGGGCGCTGGCTGAGCACTGGCTGAGCGCGGGGACAAGCAGGGCCACTCGGAGACCGTCACCTGCGAGATTGACCCTGCCATCCGAGGGCCGTGGGCCGTGGGCTCGTGTCCTCGGGGCTGGGCGCTCTCGAGGCACCCTTCCCACCCCCCACTTGACTTCATGGCGCGTCCTTTCGCTCCACGGTTTTGGAAAACGTATTATACGCTTCTTCTCCTCCCGCGCTGACTCGGTCCTCGGTCCGTTCGGGTGGCAGAGTCCGGAATGTGTGTGGAAGTCGGCAGAATCCGGCGCCCGCTGGACAGAAGAAGTCCTGCTTAACCATGGGCGGAGATGCTTCCGCAAGGGCGATGGCGTGCTCCCGGCTCCCGCAGAACGGGCACGCGACAGTCTGGGGCCGGCTGACAGCTCCGAGGTGCTGTTCTTGGAGGAGAGCTGGGGGCGAGAGGAAAACACAAACCCCTCCCCCCCCCCCCTCCCGATCACGCTTCTCCCCAAGTCAGATTTAATGGTGCTCTTCAAAGTTGGCTCGTTTCCGATAAATGATTTGGTCAATGATGCGTCCTGTCCTACACCCCACCCTCCGATGTCGGCACGGGAAGACGAACCGATCCGTGCCGGCGCCGGGGCGGGGGCCGCGGGGGCCGCGGGGGCCGCGGAGGCCGGGGCTGAGCCGAGCTGAGCAGGGCTCTGAGCTGTCCTCGGGCAGGGCCGGGCCGGGGCCCCGGGGGAGGACAGCTCCTTTATGGGGAGGGCACTTCGTCAAGAGCTTTACGACGGTGGTTATGTGTCTGCACGCGTTCTGTATGAGCGGCGCGCGGAAAAGGATTGGTGGCGAGTGAGAGCGAGTGAGAGCGAGAGAGAGAGAGAGAGAGAGAGAGAGAGAGAGAGAGAGAGAGAGAGAGAGAGAGAGAGAGAGAGAGAGAGAGAGAGAGAGAAATGAGGGGGAGTATGGCGTATTGGTTCATGAGACACACGACACACGGACAGAGGTGGTGAGAGAGGCTGGCAACGCATTGAGTATTGGAAAGGTAAAGCGAAATAAAAGGAACGCATGGCGACACGGCCTGTGTGAGCGGGCTCTCCATTGTGCCCACCAACCCCGTGCCGTGCCGTGCCGTGCCGTGCCGTGCCGCCCCGTGTCGATCAAAAGGAAGCACTCCAGCGACAATACGGCCCCGTGTCCCAGGCCAGGTGGTCGACGAGCCGCGACCCAGCGGCGCGGCACTGGAATCCATCAGATACCACCGCACGTGTGTGTGTGTGTGTGCCTGTGCGTGTGCGTGCGAGTGTGTGTGCGTGCCTTGTGTGTAGCTGCACGGCCTGCTGGTTCTTTTTCGGATGTTTTTTTTTGTCACGTCATGCCCGGCTGCTTCTATCAAAGAGATGAGAGATGTGGCCTAAGTTTGTGAGGTTTGGGAGGTCATTTGGTTTTTCAGTCTATACAAAATTTTCAGGATTGGTGTGCCCCTATCAGACCGATACCATAAATATTTTTTTGAAAATGGGGAAGAATACTTAAATATACGACTGCTATATTGGTATGAATTTCTTGAAGTCTTGACAGCGGGGCGGCTGGGATGTATCCACGAGGTGGAAGGGGTTGGTTGCGGGCATGCACCGGGCCACAGGGTGGTGGCGGGGGCGCGGCGCACGGCCGCTGGGCATCCGCTGCTGACCTCTGGGGGTGTACTGGGGCATGCCTCATTGCCGAGGTCTGTAAGGGCGACACTTGTGGGGGCCGCAGCCCGGCCGGAAGGGGCAGGGCGGGTCAGGCCGAGCCGCAAGGAGAGGCAGCGAGGCCGGGCCAGGCCGGGCCGGTCCGCCCCATTGGGAAATCAGTGGGCTCCGGCGGCTCCGGCGGCTCCGGCAGCTCCGCAGTGGACGGCAGAGTCGCTGCCGCAGCCGTTCTCGGACTATGACAAGGCGCAGGGCTGATTGGCCCCGTCCCCGGCCACTAACAAGCGGAGCGGGCATATGCCCGGCAGTGGCGGCCGGGGCCGGGCCGCATCCGGAGCCGGGGGCCGGAGCTGGGGCCACTCCAAGCGATCTCTACTTGCCTCCCCGCTGGCCTCCTCCAGCACCACTCCCTGGGGGGCTCGGGCGCCACCGCTCCCCACGCAGCACCGACCAGGGCTGGCTGCCAGAGGCGCGGGGAGATTACTATTGACGGGGGGAGCGAGAGAGCATGCACAGGATGAAGAGAGAGAGAGAGAGAGAGAGAGAGAGAGAGAGAGAGAGAGAGAGAGAGAGAGAGAGAGAGAGAGAGAGAGAGAGAGAGAGAGAGAGAGAGAGACAGACAGACAGACAGACAGACAGACAGACAGACAGAGAGAGAGAGAGAGAGAGAGAGAGAGAGAGAGAGAGAGAGAGAGAGAGAGAGAGAGAGAGAGAGAGAGAGAGAGAGAGAGAGAGAGAGAGAGAGAGAGAGAGAGACAGAGAGACAGAGAGACAGAGAGAGAATGGGAAAAATTGCACGTGAAAGACGGAGGAGGTAAGGGGGAGGAAGTGAGACAGAAACAAAGAGGCGATGAGGGCTCTCAATCGAGTGCAAACAGAAGCTTCTCTGTGTGTGTGTGGGGGGGTGTGTGTGTGTGTGTGTGTGTAGGGGGGGGGGGGGTAGAAGTATCTAACTTATTTCTTGCATCCCCCCTCTATTCCACCATATCCGACCGTATTCGCAAAAGCTCACAATATAAAAGTGAGCGGTCCAAAAAAGACGAATCGCACAAAATAACGAAATGCTGCTGCTGCTGCTGACCCACAGATTGCGCCGCCGCCGCTCTCTCTCTCTCTCTCTCTCTCTCTCTCTCTCTCTCTCTCTCTCTCTCTCTCTCTCTCTCTCTCTCTCTCTCTCTCTCTCTCTCTCTCTCTCTCTCTCTCTCTCTCCGTCAGCCAACGACAACGAGGTATTCAACCTGCGCGCAGCGGCTCGGCCCGCGATACGCCCTCTCCTCTCCTCATGCATTCTCCATGACGGAACGTTGTGAAAGCGGGTGAGGGGACCGGGGGGGCCTGGAGCAGGGGACATGGCAGCGGTCCGAGACAATGCATCAGGAATGACGTTCTGGATAACCGGCGCGTCGCTCACCTGTTCAATTACAGACGACCCCCCTGTTCTCCGTGTGTGCCTGGTGGGTGGAGAAGGGGGTGGGGGTCCCCCCGGACCGATGGCGCATGGCGCTGAGGTTGCTGCTGACACCGCAAACGGTGTTCTGAGTCCGCACGTGTGCTACACGAGCGCACATGCTGAAAATGTTGCACCCCACATATCCCAGTGTCTTTCAGTCATTTCCTTTCAGTCTTTCCCTCGAGTCATTCCCTCCAGTCACATAATTCAGCATTTCAGTCCCTGCAACAACAACAACAAAAATCAGGATTAATTTCCGGGACCCGCGGCGTACTTGGATTCGAATTCTACGCACCGCCCGTTCAGAAGAGCTCTGAGCGTGACACGGTCGGGGAGAGTGAAGGAAGGCTCGGCCACCACGGCCGCTGTCAGCGGCACGCCGACGGCAGCCGAACGGCAGCGGCACGCCGCGAACAAAGGGCGGCCGCGGCAGCTGAATGGCAGCGGTCTTATCAAGGGCCCCCCTCCGGGACCCCCCGCGAGGCATCCCG